>VCII01000053.1:1369551-2739103 GCA_006030095.1 Triplophysa siluroides
TTTATTATTTAAACACTTTTTTTTCTCTCCTTGGACTTTATGTTCTGATTTTGGTAAAAATATCAAAGTAATAAACCACACACACCAACATGAATAATACATGCGTGTCCAAAGTCGTCTTGTTTTACAAACTCTGTCTTTACACATGTTGTCTATTTCATGTTTGTAGATAAAAACCAAAACAATTAGTGAGAAATCAAAATAGGGAGCCCACTAATTTTATCATACAGTTTGACATTAATTTCTGTAAAAATGGGGCATAATTGACTTAAATGATTAAATAAGTGACTAAACAAAGACTAATGTGAGTCCCTCTGTTTCAAATACCTGTATGTAAATTGTTCCATACATCTGTGTTGTTATTTATTATATGATACTAAAGATTGAGAGTTTAATTCCAGGAACTCAAGAGATACTTTAACTGCAATCTGCCTTTATCAGTATATTATCTGACCTGCCCGAGCATTACCTCAGACGAACTGTTTTAAAGAAGCAGAGTAAAATCTGATCTGAATAGATTCGTCCTAGTGTTTGTATGTTGACAAATATGGTACAAATTGGTGTCAATAGAAGATATTTTGAGAAATTACTTTGTGGTTTTGAGTCTATGCAATGGAAGTCAATGGGGCCTAATGTTGTTTGGCCACTGTTCTTCAAAATATCTTATTTTTTGTTCTGACATGAAGTTGAGCAAATGATGAAAGTATGTATTCATTTTTTGGTTAAATATCCCTTTTAAATAGGAAACTAATCATGCATTCTTCTAAAGTGGGTGAACAGTTTTCCGAAGGTTTTTATACCCTTTTTTATGTTACTTCAATGTTCTGTATCACATTTAGTGTATGTCTGTTTTAAGCGTCAGTAAAAACTTGTGAAACCACCTGTCCTGTTTAAATATTTAAGATTACTGAATATTTAAACATATTTAACACCATCTTCTCATAACCTGAGATGTGTTGCGGGTGTCAAAGGTGCACAATTCTGGACGTGAACCACATTTATTATCATAGACAAACACACCTCTAGTTGGACTTCTGCACTTTCATGTTTCCTTTGTGTCTGTGAAAAGAACAGGGTGGCATAAAGCTCAACAGTAGGGATGTCCATCAATTACCCCCATTAATTAATCAGATGAGAGGATACTGGTGTAATTGGTGCCTTAGTGCCATTTGAGTCATGTGAAGCATTGTGAACTGTGTGTGTTTTTTTGTCTGTCTGCTCCTGTCATCCATTATTAGATTTCAAGGGTTTTAATCAACATCTCAGTAGGCCTATGTTAACGTGACGCAGTCCTCATTGTGGTCATATGAATGTATTATTTGTTCATTATACTGGCCTGATAGTGAGGCTGTACAGAGCCAACACAATTGTTGCAGCTGCTCCATATTCTGGTTTTATTGTTGGTATAGCATTCTAGTGTAAATATAAATATTTAATAACAAAGCTAAATACAAATAACTTTATAACTTCATAAAATAATGCAACAATATGTAGAGTACTGGTGTTTGTTTGCAGAGTTAAAGGTTTGAACTATTAATTATTTCTGCCAGAATGAGTGGTTCAATTTGTGTGGATTTGTGACCAATATCTTTTTGTTATTTTAAACAGCAAAGAACAATGTTATTTTTTAAGGGTTATATGCAGCAAATTATTGCAAAGTGAAGTTTTATAATATCAAGGCATCAACGTTAATAGGGAGGAGCTCAGGCGGTTCAGTAGGAGTGACCTGGCAAAAGTGGAATTATCAACTGCTCACACTATGCGAGATTAACACTTAACGGGATTTTACATGTTTGGGAAAGAATGAATAACACCTTCAGCTCATTCGTTCGGATTGAGAGCAAAAGATGAAGATGGGTCTTTGAAGAGCAGGACATTTTTTCTGTTATAGAGGTGAGAATACCGCGCACCTACACGTGCAATTAAATTCAATCACCTAACGTTAAACCTCTATTTTCTGCTAAACTGAGAAGATACCGTATAGCGAACTGCTATACAAATGCTTAAAGTTAAACTAAGCGTTGTGTAAAGAATTATTTACAAAATAAATGTCCCGTTGACGCTCGATTCGAGGCTATTTAGCCTACCAGTGGTATAGAATTCAATTTCCAAAAGGTCCGGTCTTTAGGCTAGGCTATATTTTCCTATATTTTCAGAGGTCCGGACCATATGTTTTTTGAAAATAAATAAATAATGATTTAATCAATTTAGCCTATTTGGATATACTGTATAAAAGATATCATCTTTTATCTGGCCATTTATGTTATATTTTTATATCCACAATATGTATGTAGCCTATATAGGCTCTGTGGCTTTAGGGGAATGCCCTCTTAATAGAAGTCTGATATTTAATGTTTGTAGATAAATAAACTACTGACAACATACAAACAGCAAATGCTCTTCATAACCAAAAACAAAGTTGCACTGAATTAGCCTCTTCATGCCATTCATACAAGAACTACTTCTATCTTAAAATAATTTCCCAATTAGAATGTTGCTCATTACAAATGTGACCCTGCTTGTGAAAAGTATTTTACTCTTTTTTTTTACTTTTTTACTATTTACTTATACAAATACATTACCCTACATAACTCTGACATGTTTAGGCAGGCTTTTATGTAATTCTGATGTCAGTTTGTTGCGACTGCACTAGCCTTTACTGTTTAATGTTTGTCGTTTTATTGGCTTTGCAATGTGTCTTTAGAAGGTCCTTAGAAACATTTGTTACTAAATTGTGGTGTTATAGAAGGATTTGTGCATCAATAAGCTGGTGTAGCCAATATGTTGATAGCCTGGTTTTGTGGAATGCTCCTGGTGAAGAAGTCCAGGGCCACTTCTTAGATTAAAGATCAAAGAAGCTGTATTGGCATGATAAACGAATTTGACATGGCCAAAGCACAGAAATTGTTTATATAAACATTCTGCACAAATACAAATCATGATTAAAAAAATAGTATATATAAGTATAAACATAAAAAGAGTAAAGTATTGATGACAGTTCTCAGTGAGGGTGACAGGATCATGTCATATAGTATCAGTTTGTGTGTGTTGTGTCAGTGTTTTGTTGTGTTGTGCTGGTTGTTCTTTTGCCGTGGCAGGATTTGACAAATCTTGCAGTTAGGTATGAGTTTACTGAGTTTTCCCCCAGTATGTATGATATCTTGTCCTTTTGTTGAAACTGGTTAAAGTCTTTGTGGAAGTTTGTAAACTGGGGAAAGAATGTTCTCTGATGCGTGTATACATGAGATTCAAAAGTGCAGCTCTGTTTCCACTTGATTCTGTGTGCAGTGTGGATACAGTCGCTCTTCTCTTGGTGTCCATGTCTGTCTGTGTTTGCCAGTCTCTACAGTGAGCTTGTGATCACTGAGTCTGTACATGCTCAAGACTTTTCTAAGTTTAGGGTCTGATATGCTTTTGAGGTATTATTTCTGCCAGTTTATATTATCTCAGATAGCATTCCAGTTTACTTTGCTGAGCTGTTGCTTCTGTCCAGTGTTTGAGATATTTCTCGTTTTGTGTTTTTATGATTTGGTTTAGTCTGGCTGGTGTTTGGGGTTCGGTTGGGCATGTTTTGGGTTGTAGAGTTAGTTCTGAGATCAGTTGGATGAAGGGGCTTCTCCCTGGGTTCAGCTCTTGATGGCTTAAGGTTTTGTGATGGAGTGTCTCTGTATTGCTGTTCTTAAGGTGAGTGTAGAATTGTATAGCTCTTTTTTTGTATTTAAATTTTTAGAGGATATAGTTGTCATTCTGCTCTGCAGGCATTGCAGTTTTTCGCTGTACCCGTAGAATGTTTTTACACATTTCTGTTTCCAGAGTCTCTATTGGGTGTTTGTCCCATTCGGTGAACTCTTTGGTAACAGGGGGCCCAAACCTCACATCCATACAGCGCGATTGATTCTATAATTTTAGTCTTTAAGTCTGCCCCTGTGTCAGTATGCACTGTGTACCAGATTTAGTTGTCCCGCGTTAAGGTTATTATAAATCAAACAAGGTCAAATGAGGGGAACGTTTTGCTATGATTAGAGGTTCTGGTATATTTTCACATACACATTTCAATTATATTTTGTGTGAAAAATCATCCTGCATGTTTAAGGACAAGTTAACAAACAGGACAAGTTAACAAACTTATCCCTAAACAAAATATTAATGTGTCAAAGGAAAATAGCATTTCAGTTTTCTAATAGGCGATTTACATGGCAATGTTTACATTTCGACTACACTCATAAAAACAATGTAGAAAACAAAACAAAAGTCATATAGAAGGTTGTAATTGGTTTTGTCTTATAAAATGTGTTAAGTGAAAACTGCCATAAACATTGAGGGACCATCATAGTAGGTTGCTCCCAAAATGTTGATACATTTTTTGGACTAGTTTTACTATATTACCTACTATCCTAAATATGTGGTTACAGCATACATTTAATCTCTGGGGTCACTGCAGACCTTCAGCACATCTTTCACACACATTCTTCAAGACTTCATCCTATGACCTGGGTCAGCCCCTGTGCAAAGAGATTTTGGACATTTAAAAGGAGAGCATTGATAACATTTGCTTTACGTTGTGGAAAGTTCCATTGCAGGAATTTTGGGAGGGAGGGGGGTCAAAATTAAAGTAAGAAAACATTGTGTTGTCCAACAATGAGGGGTGTCCGGCAGTCTGAAAGGGTCTGACGCTGCATGTCTGTAATTGGTGTCATGTGGAACACATGATCTTTGTATGAGAGAAGGAAAGCATGTGACATTCAGACTGATCTTCAGGAAACTGAGCTAGAGGACAAAACGGGATAGTGTTAGATTGGATAAATATACTAACTAGAGTAGATCAGAAAGTGTGGTTGACTCTGCAATCTACAGGTTAGGTATGAAACACGGGCTGAAATGCAGCAGGTTCCTTCCTTACTATTTAGGTTCGATCGCAGGAGGAGAAGCGTTGGACGCATCAGGTCGGACTTACACATGGAACTCGCCCTTGACTTTCCCTGCCGATGTACTCGCTGTGAGTCATGGACCGACTGTTACTTTGAGTGTTTTTAAATAAACCATTTTTGCTTATATTTGCTTATGATATGGGAAACCTTATAAAATTTCCGGGTCACTTTTAATCCCGATTATCACTGTAATGCATTAAAATGGTTTACTTAATCTTACTATTTTCACTGGGGAATCTGATAAGATTGTCACTAATTTCTTATTGGATAGATTAGAATTGATGGAGTTGAGAGATGCTTTATCTAACTCTATTTATGCTTGGCCTTTAACACTGCCTGTGGTCTGGGTTTTGGTATGTTCATTTGCTTTAGTTGTGCACACTGTTTTTAAAAAAAAACATGTTGGGATGAGGTATGAATAAAGCTAACATTTTAATCTTTAATGGGTTCTAATGCGTTCTATCTCTTGTCGCGTGGCTCCACATCCGGTGTAGACACGGTGTAAGGAAGTCTAACTAATGTCACTCTGGTAGAGTTTCATTAGGAATTCCTATGTTTTTTTTCATGTTCTAACTACAAACTAACAAGCCAAAAGATTTGTGCATTTCTGTACTAACAGACTTTGACTAACTAAGTGACATGTTTCTCCATTTCCCAGGTCATGTGGCTTAAATCAACTCTGTTTGTGTAATATCGTCTGTAGACATCTTACAGCCCTCTGCACTGACCAGAGACCAGCCGCTTACATGCTTTCCATCATAAAATCGGAAAAGCTGGTCCTTGATCATCCTCTAACCCAAAATTAAACATTGTCTCTTCTTGTGGTTGCAGGCGGTGAGCGCATCTTCAAGATGCAGGGCAAGTGGAAGACCACAAAGCTGCTAGGGTTGCTGATGCTGGCCAACGTCCTCATCTACATGTTGGTGGCAGTGTCCCGGAACTATGGTCAGAATAACCACAAGCACCGAAAATTCGTATCCAAAGGGTTCTGGAAAAAGCCAGAGGTCATGACACCAATCTGGAACCACGAGCAGCAACGTCTGGACGACGTCTACTTCCTGCCCCTTGCCAACGGCAGCGAGTCCTTCCACGACTTTCTGGGAATCCCTCATTGGCTGAATAGGAGTCACATGTATTCCTGCCAGCGAGATGACAAAGTGATGACACAAATAAAAGACTTTAGTTCACTTCCACAGCGCTTTAAAGACTTCCTGCTGCACAGGGACTGCAGGTCGTTCCCTCTGATAACGGATGCACCCAGTGTGTGTTCGAAACCACCCTTCCTCTTACTTGCGATAAAGTCCATCGCGCCTCATTTCGATCGACGGCAGGCCATCAGAGAGTCGTGGGGTCGTGCAGGTATTCTTGACGACCATCGCATCGCCACTGTGTTCCTCCTTGGCAACACCGATGCGACAGACCACTTTCCAGATTTGTCAAATATGGTCAAGCATGAGGCCGTGTTGCACGGAGACGTGTTGCAGTGGGATTATCGCGACTCATTCTTTAATCTCACATTGAAAGAAGTTCTTTTTCTGGAATGGTTTGCCACCAATTGCTCCTCCGCCCAGTACGTTTTCAAAGGTGACGATGATGTTTTTGTAAATACACACCACATACTGGAATATCTACACAATTTAACGGCGACCAGCAACCGAGACCTCTTCATTGGAGATGTGATCTCCAATGCTGGACCTCATCGGGACAAAAAACTCAAGTATTATATCCCAGAGAGCGTGTTTGCAGGGGGTTACCCTCCCTATGCGGGTGGGGGAGGTTACCTGTACTCAGGTAATTTAGGGATGCGACTAAGAACTATCTCACGATTGGTCAATCTGTACCCAATTGATGACGTGTACACTGGGATGTGTTTGAGGAGACTGGGTTTAGTGCCACAGAAACACACTGGCTTTAAGACTTTTGGCATTGAGGAGAAATACAAAGACGACGTTTGTGCTTATAAAAACTTGATCCTGGTGCATCCCAGGAGCCCACAGGAGATGATTAAGATCTGGTTTGGGATAAATGACCCCAAAACACACTGTGAGTGAGAGACATTTTATGGTCAATGAAAAATGCCATGTCGTTTTCTAAAGAGAAATGACAGCAGGACACAAACTTTCTTTTTTACTGCAAATAATTTTATTATTACCACTAATATAAGACCAGAATTTAAAGAGAATTTTATTTTCAGAATTTTATTTTCACGTTTACCATGAAGTCTCAACTTTGTGAAGAACTTTCTTCATAGGTCATACAGTTTGGCCTTTCATTACAAATACTGTGCAATGCCCCACAGCGATACATGAAAATCAGGATGTTTCCATGACGATAAAGAATTATAGAGACTGTGGCCTTTTTATGTTGAGATGTGAATTGTCATTCCTATTTATGTGTGTTTCTGTATTACAATGTTTCTGTGCTCTAAAAGTTATGGTTCACACAATTTATATCAAAACAAAAGTGATAACAGATGTTCTATAAATTATGCAAGACACATAGAGTTGTGAACTTTGTGCCATTGTTATAGAACAACATACGATACCGCAACACACACAAACCCACATGAGATTCTGAAGTTCAAAGTCTAGCAAAATCCCATTGCGCTATAACTCTGTTAAGGATTTATGATACGGATCTATGATAGGATTTATTGTGAACTTTGATATCTAAAACCTAGTTTGTGTCTTTAACACTTCTAAGTTAATCATCCAGTGCTTTGTGTTTAACAAATTATCAGGGAATACTAAATAACTGGAGGATTAAAAACATACTTTTTTTAATTTACTAAGTATTAGGTTAATTAACCATTGGCAGGTTATGATTTTTGGTTAGTTAAATCTAAAACGCAGGAATTGTATAAAATTAAATTTTATTCATTATTTTACATCTTAATTTTAATTAAAGGGTGTTACAATAATAACACATTCCTAAGATCCTTTACCATGTGCAACAAGGTAGCACTATGGACAATTCTATCAGACCATTAAGAATGATAATATTTACTGATCCTAACCCTGTTGCAAGATGTTTACTAATGCTGGGTCCACACCAAAAGATAATCGGGCCGATTTCTCCCCTTCCGACAGTCCTATAGGTGAAGTCCCGATGATCTTAAACGGCTCTAAAGATTATTTTATTAGATTTTCCTGTGATATGATGTGTGTTAAGATTGAATGAACCTGATCGGAAGAACATCGAAGCCGCCCTGATCGCAAATCTTAAATATTCAACCCTGTTGAATATTTATGGTCAGAAAATATGGGCTGCGTTCAGCCCCGACATAACGTTGCAAAACGTTTTTTAAACCGAAACGGTGGTGCGATTGAACATCCTGTTGTGATGACGCAAGAGTTGAACTATGGCAGCTGAGAAGGGCATTCTTTGTGTTCTTTTTGAATAATTTTCAGAGCCTGATGAAATCGGTATAATAACGTGCAGGTACTGCAAAATACATCTCTTCTAATATCTTCAATTGTTGCGTATACCGAGCTGCAGTGGACACATTTAAACGTCTTTACTTGGACCCAATGTGCGAGCTGGCTCTTTAATAGCGATGTATATAACTATTGAACATATAGTTATATACATGTTGCTGCTGATTAGGCTGATATTCTTGACACACTCACCAAACACGAAAAAACGTATCTCAAACCCTGTTGCACACCGTTTCCAGGAAACGTGTCGTGACAAACGCACAAGAACTCTGTTGATTGTCACGTGGAACAAAACTATAGCCTATTAGAAAGCCAGATGACAGAAGTATAACAACCGAAGTTATCACTTCAACAAACCCTTTTCTCTATTCTGTCAAAAGCATTACAAACACTATCATCGCACTTACGAATAATTTCAATAAAAAACAGGCCATGTGCAAGTCACGGTAGTGCTTAGAGTCTAGTGGTTAGAGTCGAGTGTGCGGATGCTTTAAGGCGGAACAGAAAAAAGTGGAGCCAGTAGACTCTAGAAAACTATTTTCTACAGTGTCGTATTAACATTATTTTTTAATTACTGTGAAGACATAAATACCAAAATATTTGAGTTGAGTTATATCTAGTGCTGTGCCACCTTAAATGCTTTAGATGATGTTGCTTGAGCAATTTCTCAACGATGAATAATATTTTTGAAATTACATAAAAGGTTATTTGTATACATTTGTTTCTATTGAACACATATATAATAAACAAAGCTTACAGTGAAATAATAAATAATTTATTCAGAAATCTCGAGAGAATTTGTGAGATTTCCTATGTTCCTATGTTCCTATGTCAGGACTCTGTTTGAAAATCTGTTGGTGTGCGGTGTGCTTTCACATGGTGTGGTCACATCAAAGCGCACCACACACTATAGTAGCAAAATGATTAAATCTAGGATTTTTTCTCCTCGTGTTTGTGGTCTCTCACCGTTTAAAACTCTTATAAGATTTTAAAAAATCTTTCGGTGTGGCTTACAAAAATGACTTTTACCTGAGAAAGACTTTCCATAAAAGTTGCATAGATTTGACTTATTTTTATTTGACTGTAATACCTTTAAAAAATAAGAGAAATGAAAAATGTGTTAACTGCAGTTGACTTTTCCATCTTAAGTGAGTAATGCTGCGTTCCACACACTTCGGATTTAGGATATTCTAACTCAACCCCGGAAATAATGTCTGGATTTAGTCAAATGAAAAGTATTAATTATCATAACATTAAAACATTCACGTTACTAATAACTTTGTAATATTAAAACATAAAAAATATTTAGCAACATTAAAACAAGCGAAGTTCCTGAAATTAGTTCCGCGTTGTTGTGGGAAATATCCTATATCCGAGTTGTCTGGAACGCAGCGTTAGCACTTTCTCAGTCCTGATTATATGCACCATGTTTAAATATGTAGTGAAACAGCGGCATCTGTTGGACAAAAAGAGACTCGTGTACGGAATGCATATTAGATCGTGCGGCTATTCCGTTAAGTCATGCTCAATCAAAAGACTTCATGCGGCGGCATATGACATCACCATATCGCGAGAGGGATTCAGGCATACGCAGTAGTCTGCACTCGAACTGCTCTTGCGGTACTTGAATGTCATATGCTGATCGTTCTGCGCTGCGACGCATATTGAACAACGCGCCTCTGCTCCATTGATTACAGATATAACACAGGTGATCGTTGGGCACTTCCTCAGTTTTTCGTTTGAAACAAGCAACTGATAGCAATTCGCGAAGTTTGCAATCATAACCCTGAAATGCCGTGGCGGCATTTGTTGTGTAAATGGAGTCTTCTCATATTAATCTATTTCACACTTTGGGTGACCGGTGTGAAGGTGAGTCAACTAATCAATCAGTGGATACAATACAAATAACCTTTTGATCAAATTAAGGAGGCGTGATCGGTTAAGATCTTAATATTATGTCCTTTTTTTGGCAGATAAACAGAAATGACGGCCATTCATCCGCAGGTAAACAGCTGTCAACACGTTTACTTTTGATGGGATTTTACACGAGAATTGGTCATACAATGTAATGCATCACATTACGATAGATTGTATGTGTGGTTCTTATTCGTAGTGCAGTTATGCGTGATGTAAGAAATATTAGCTGTTATCCTAAAGTACATTATATATTTTGTGAGATGTTGTAACGGGTTAGTGGGAATCGAGTTTTTTTACTAAACGTTTTATAGTGACCAGGTGTGACAAAATATTTGAACATGTTTATGTCCAAATGTTTCATATAGGCACTCAATTGAGTCAAATTAATAATTAAATCGGTGGAAAAATATTTATTATTTATTTTCAAATAAAGTATGTCCAGGATATTTTCTCATGTGTTTAGAATACGACCATCTGCCTAATGTAAAGTTAAATATTTTATGATTTAGAAGGTGAGAGAACAAAGGTTTATATCACATTGTAGAACATATCACTGCTTCACTGACCCACATCCAGATTCAAAGCTCTTTATTTATTAATTCACATTTTTCAGCTGGAGGAGGCAGAGAGCGATACGCATTCTTTGCCCTCCGGAGCTGCCACCAAGTTCTCCGTGGTGAAAGCGGTGAGTTGTTCTCCCCCGACTACCTGTGCTCCAACCCCCCTGTGTGGTGCAACTGGACCATCCAGGTGCATCCTGGGAAGCGTGTGGAGCTGTACCTGGAGGACTTTACCCCCTCGGAGGCTTGTCACATGAAAAATGATCAGATCCACCTTGATGAGTCTCCTGCTGCTGCCGGTGGGCAGAGAATACTGGAAAGGTGTTGGAGAAAGGCACAGTACATGTCGGTGTCCAACACTGTTCAGGTGGTGCTCCTTATTGATGGGAACCGTCCCACCCCGTACAGGGGGTTTTATGGACGTTTCAAAGCTTTTGGTCCCATGGATTCTTTTGACCCCATGTATGAAGGTGAGAAGTTTTCAAAGAGAAGCCTTGTATGTGTCCATTAACTGTCCAAGTATTTATTATTTTTAGTACTTTAATAAGTGATTTTAATGAATGGAATGATGTGTTGATTTGGCATAAGCAGATTCTTTGTGTTTCTCCTGACAGAAGTGCCCTTAGACGTGATAGAGGAAGCATTAGGTGGTGGCGAACGGGAAACTGATGCAGTTACAAATGCTCCATCAGGTGTGGGAGGCGTCACAGCAGATATAAAACTGTCAGGCGTGAATGCCCAAACCACTTCTGATGGTCTGACCAAGCCTATGATATTCCCTCAGTTTGAGTCCACAACAGTTTCCAATGAACTTGTCTTTAAGAATAGGCAACCGTGGGAAAAGAGTTCTGGGGACGTCCAAGAAGTATCTGCTAGTTCTACAAATTCAACTCTCACCTCTGGTTACCGCAGTGATGTTGAATTTCTTGACGATGCATATTACGATTATAGTTCCGTTCCAATTCTGAGAGAGCAGCAGGCCCCAACAGGTGGATCGGCCCGAATTCGCTCAAAATACCAGCCTGCCTACAGACAAATCACAGACATGTACCTCAGCCCACCAGTCGAGACCAAAGCCACTGAACCAGTCGCTCGGTCCCCAACAGCTATGCGCAGGAATGTGGATGCGCACACCCGTTCTTCTGGTAAAACTGGGTCAGTTAGAGCCACGGTGGCATCTGATCCTGGTGAAGTTCGGTGGGTGCGGGTGGGACAGGTGGATGATGTTGCCATGGAGACGAGAGTTCAAGACAGGGATATCACACCACCTGTCTTTATGGAAACTAATGCTCCAAAACAGCCTAAACTGCAGCGCAAATCCAAAGGTGGAGTATGGTTTTAAAGCAACATTTAACTCTCATCATAGTCTGTCTTTATTTTGTAAAAATATTTTTGCCTATAAAGACATTATTTTTATTACTGTAATGTCACTACTGTAAAATGTAGACAGTTTTGTCTATGGCACCTAATATATTAAAATCAGCACAAATGGTATAAATACTAATGTTACAGGTATGTTTCAATAGTTTATTTCTCATGACGAGAATAAGATTACGAATTGCACCAAAAATGTTCAGATTTTACATTTTGTTTTTTGTTGCGTACTGTCGTTAACTGTTGTTTTCATTACACAGAAAAAGCTCAGAACCAACAGACCATTAGAAATGCCACCCAAAATACTCATTTACCTGGGGGTGAGAATTGCTTCAACACATCTGTACCACCACCCCTTAATTCTACCAATGGCATTTAACTTCAAAAAAATGTAAAAGAGTATTGCATGCTTCATTGCATACATGTTCAATGTACAATGTGATGTAACATTGTCTGTCCAATCAGAGCTCTTGTTTGAGGTAGCTGTGGAGGTCAGTCTAGATTCTGAGCACCTTGAAAAAACATCTTCCCTCCGAACCCCTCTAGAGATCATGGTGGGTAATGTAAATTACTTTTTCCTGAATTTCTTTTTTATTTTAAATGTTTAAGCATTTGAAATTGGTCTTTGCAGATAAAAGAAGAGCTTGGGCATCTCGTCTCAAAAAGTCTAGATTTAAAAAGATTAAAAAAGTGAGTTGTACATTTTAGATATGAAGCAGTTAAAGGTACAGTCCACGCAAAAATTAAAATGGTCACCATTTACTCGCCCTCGAGTGGTTCAAAATCTGTTCATCGGAAAAAAGAAATTGATACAGATTTTGTAAATGATGACCATTTTTATATGTGTATATGTATATATTGAAAAATGCTTGTAACCAAACAGTTCTTGGTCACCATTGACTACCATAGTCGGAAAAATTACAATGGTAGTCAAATGTGCCCCAGAACTGTTTGCTATTCTTAATTATTCAAAATATCTTGTGTGTTTAAATGTATAAAGCGATTTCAATTGTGGCCAAGAACTGTTTGGTTACAAGCATTCTTCCAAATATCTTTATGCACATTTATACAGATTTGAACTATTAAGGAGAAGTAAATGAAGACAGAATTTTCATTTTTGGCGGAACTGTTCCTTTAAATAGATATGGTGACAATTGCTTGGTTTCTAGGTTGAGTTCGGGGGTTTTGTTCATCATGTGGGCACAGTTTCAGAAGAGTGCTGCAGGACAATACACGTATGCAGATCTTCAGTCCGGAATGCAGAAGCTAATAGGCAAGATTATCAAATCCCAAACCAGCGAAATACACGGCACCATAGCCTCCGTGTCTATGGAAGGTACTCTCACATCTCAAACACATTTACAAGTCTTACAATTCGTTGTCATTAGTTAGTGTTTATCTGCCACAATATGCATTATGTAAGTTTGTCTGTGTTTGAATAGACATCAATGAGTGTGATACACACATGATGATGTGTGATGCACACGCCGAGTGTGTGAATCAGTTCGGATCATATTCCTGTCAATGTCTCTGTGGTTATCATGAGGCTCGTCAGGGGCTGGCTGGGATGGTTTGCATGGAGTCTGCTGTTTCCGGTAAGAGGAGAGGGTGTTCACAAGTTTACATAGCCTCACTTGTTTGTGTGAGGTATAATTCTTTAGAAATCTAGTCTAGTCTGTCTTCTTTTTTTTGCAACTCAAAGCTTTGTCTCAACTCTTTCTAGACTGTAGCTTTACATCATCTCCCAGGGTCCTCAAGGGCGTCTACGCCGTCTGCAGTCTGCTCATTTTGCTCATCTTGTTGTTACTGGTGGTGGTCACTTTTCTGTACCGTAGATACTATAGAGGGATTTTCATGCCACGCTGCCAGAAAACAAGCATATGCAGCAGTGTGGAAACGCCTGCCAATGATGAAGACAATAACAACACGGAGGATGACTGCCGTGATGGTGCTGACCCTTCTAGACTCCCGCCTCCACCCCCACAAATGAGACTGTCCAAAGATGGCCTCTGCTCTCTGGATCTACCATTGTTACGATTTAGCCCTCTGGCGCCCCCTGGTGGATTCCGGAGTAAAATACACGCAGAGAAACATGAGTTTTGATTGATATACACTGACGTTTGTCTCAGCTCATCAGTTGCACTTAAATGCATAATATTTCACCAAGTGTATGACTGGTCTTGGTTTGTATTGGTTTTCCATTTACATTTTTTTTTATGCCTTAGCATGTTTAATGTGCCCTAGCATGTTTAATCTGAAATATTTTGATGAGAGTTGGCTGCCTTTAGAAATTGGGTTTATTTTTGTTTTGTATATTCATTCCTGACTGGTCACATAATTATGACTCTCAAAAAATGAATTGATAAAGGGTTTTCTGTATGTTGTGGTTTAAGGAATGTTTTTTTTATAATAGACACAAAGTTGCGTTTGACAGGTTAAGAAATACATTTCACAAATGATGAAAATAACAGGGAAATTTGAAATTACGATGAAAATATTCAAAGGGGAAGAGGTGTAAAAAGTACTCAAAAATTTTACTCAAGTAAAAGTACAAGTATCTGGCCAGAAACATACTCGAGTAAAAGTACCACATTAAAATTGTACTTGAGTAAAAGTAAATAGAACTATAGAGATTCTTGTTCAAGCATTTAATCTTGAATGAACCACATGCAATGATTTATCCTGCTTTAGAATGGATTATATTTAATTGTATTTAACTCTTGCGGTTTTATCAAACTACAAGACATGCCTATTCCAATATGCAACATGCTACTCAAGGTTGTAAAACCTCTGGTTTAACTTCAGCAGAAGCTGATTTTCAAATGTATTACGAGTCAATATAGGCATATATTTCCTTGGAGAGTTGGAAACAAAGAACATATTTCATCTTATACGAATCCTTATTCATTCCACTATAAAGTCCACGGGTGCTCTGGATCCTGTGGCGGATTTTGAACTGTATTAGCAGATGAATCGTGTTCCTCCATTTTCTTCCACTGATTATTTCTCTCGGGTCAAGCAAGGTGCTGTGGATTGTGGTAATTGATGTGACATGACGTCACTTCAAAAGGACTACTGAACATGTCTGGCCAATTTCATTGAATGTTAAAGCGAATCTCATTGGCTGAATAAATTACATTTAAATTAAACTGGTTATCAGCGCAATTCAGTTGGTTCATTAGTAGTAAGGGAAGATAGAGGAAAGTGAGACTCCAAAAATGAGTACTTTTTGAGTATACATAAAATTGTAAGGAGTAAAAAGTACTTTCTTTTTGTCATTTTTTATTGTAGTTCAAATCCCCCAAAATAATATTTCAGTAGAGTAATCAAGTAAAATTACTCAAGTACTTTACACCTCTGTCAAGGGGTCATATTCCAGGTACAACATTCTAAACTTGCTGAATAGAAAATTGTGTATTTGAAGTCAACACTATTCTTCTGTATACACTTCTTAATATACATGTATGATGTTTTTTAATATTTCTTTACAAAACAGAAGCTGTGTTGTTCAGCTTTACAGAGCCCAGAGACAACTACAAGAAAATGCACTGCATTAAAAGTTTTTATTCTTGAATAGCTGGCTTAATAGAAAATAAATACTAGTGACAAATTAATTTAGGATTTTATACATACATTTAATACATACATCATCCGTCACGTTTACGTAAATGTCCGACTAACACGACACTCCTCTCATCCGTTCTGTGATTGGGCGTTCGCAAGGATTCTTGGGTAGGTGACTTCAGTGGAGCATTGAGGGTCACAAAGGAGCCAATCGCGAGCAGACTTCAGAGCGCTAAAAAGACAAATGGCACACCCTTCGCGAGCACGCGCAATTTAAGTCCACGAGACCGCAAGTCCACATGAAGTGGGCCATTTGGGGCAGGGCCTTATAGCAACAAATTAGATCGTGCGGGGTTCATGTTTGTGACCGATCCTATTAGCATGGTAAATAAAATAATAAATAGTGTGTGTGTGTGCGTGTGCGTGTGCGTGTGCGTGCGCGTGAGTGTGTGCGTGAGTATGGTAAAACAGAAAATATTAACATGTGTAATTTCAAACTAATGACCCTATACTTAAAAGCGCTCTTTTTTCCTTATTGGCCAACCAACCAATCACAGTCTTCAAAAGACATAGCAACGGGGTCAGCCCCGCCTCCTCACTAAGATAAAACAAATATCTTTTCCTTGCTCAGAGTGTCTCTCAGATTGGTCCTGAATCACTTTTAAGATAAGACTCTTACGCAGAAGTGTTTAAGCTAAATTAAGAGCTTTCTTAGAGGATTCTTAGAAGCTTTAAGAATACGGGCCCAGATGTCTAAGAAAAATAGACGCAAGCTGTAGGTTTGTGCGTGGATTTGAACGACGATCTGCATCTGAACGACAAACGTGCAAGCATAAAACATTCATTCCTCCGACTTAAAGTGTTGCTCTGCGGCGCACTCCTGTGGTGGGGTCGTATTACTAGCGTAGCTACTTGTGCGCATGCGCAGCGAGCTTAATCGCTTCCGGGGAAGAGGCTGCTAGTAAGTGATTCATACAGTTTTTAGACTCTGTTAAACGTATTATTGAATAAAAACATAGCAACTTAAATCGCAGTTCACCATTAAACGACGCAAAGGCCGGCTGCGTCACATGAATTGCGTCATTAGCTGTGGTGACGCTCATTATTTGTATCTCTCGTGCGCGAGCAACCTGTTGTTGTGTTGTCCAGTTGATTTTCATAGCGCGTCATGGTTGAGTTATGTGCCGACTTGAATTGTAATGTAATTCATTTATCAGTCGTGGTTTGATGGTTAACAGTGCAAATAATGGGATTCTTTGCTAGCACAAAGCTTATTGGATAGAGATTAGATTTAATGATTGTTCCTGGTAACGTTGGAATGACTGACTGTTGGTTACAATGATCAGAAGAACATTTTTGAAGTCCACATGTGTGTGTATTCTTGTTGCTGTGTGATGCATATATGAGAAAGAGCTGCTAACTCATTGCGCTTGTATTTCAGAGGATGTTTGGGTTTATCTGGCAGTGTTTCTACTCCTCGTGTCTGCGCTTCTGGATGAAATGGCTCCTGCGGCTGGTGACAGGAACGTGCGAGCTGCAGCGGATTTGTTCCCAATGCAAAGCCGGAGCACTCAGGACATCACAGATAGGTGCAGCTTATTGTTGTTTGCCATTCAGTTCTGTACACCAATATAAATATATAATGTCATTTTGAAATGTGTTAATCTCGTTTCATACAATGGTAGTTTCTAGTGATCACATTTTTCAAGTTTGAAACAACCACTGTAATGACTCACTACTTCTTTTGCTTATCACTTTTATTTTGTCTTTTTTTGCAGCGTATTTGCATTCCTATGAGCTGACATGTATTGCATTTTAAATATTTTGTGTAAAACAAAAAAAATACAGACATTTATGGGTGTAGAAAACAATGACAGTTGCTCTTTTATTTTAAACGATTGATGAACTGTGAACTGTTTCATTAAACAAGGCTTTGGGTTCTCATTTATAAGCTTTGCAAACCTGTTGTTCTTGCTTGTTTTTGTAGAATACTCTGTGAAATCATCTAAAAGCAAGGTATGGACACTAAAGCACTTTCTTATCTTGGAATTAGCTAAATATTTATATGAACTCTTCACTTTTTGCTGCTCTGTACACACATTGTTCTTGTTTGCTTTGGATTGTGTTTAATCAGGTATTGCGAGCAGCTTTATCTGTGAAGGAGGCAGACTTGGAGGACCTGATAGCTCAAATAATTCAGGAAAAGAGAATCAAAGTGCAGAAAGATCATACGTGAGTCTAAGTTCACACTAGAGATGAGCACATTGCATTGTGGGATACAGTATTGAGTGTGCCGCACAATACTACTGTGTACTGGTGAAATAGTCAATATTCAATAATCCTGGTTTTAGATTTATATTCCAGAAAACAACTGTACTTGTATTTTACAGGTTTAAGCTGAATTTTCAGAAATGTTTATTACAAATAAGTGGATATAGCGAACTGTTCGAGGCAGTTGAGGAATTACGAAAAGAAGTGTATGACTCTAAAAAGGAGGAACATGAGAAGATGCTCTTGAAGGTAAATTTCAAATCACAGTGGCATCCACTCACAACCTTGCAGCATAAACCTGTTGACCTGATCTCTCAGCGCAGTGATAATTCTATATAGATTTGAGCATTAGTGTTTAATTTTCCTTGACTTTCTGTTTGTTTTGAGCCAGTTGTGGGAGTTGTTAATGCCTTCAGTCAGGCTGGAATCGAGAATCACGAAACAGTGGTGCAGAATTGGTTTCCAAGGTGATGACCCGAAGACCGATTTCAGAGGGATGGGCATGCTGGGCCTCACAAACCTTCTGTGAGTTTTTTAGGATGATGATGATGATGTCACATTTAGATGTAATGACTTTCCAGATTCGAGTTAACGTTTGCTTTTGTTTGTCCAGATTTTTCAGTGAAAGATACACGGATGCAGCCAGGAAGGTTCTGTCACATTCAAATCACCCCAAACTCGGGTAAGTCCACATTTTGCTGGTTCATGTCAATCAAACGTCACCTGTGTTTGTTACGGCTGGTCATTGGAGGTGTGTGTTATGTTATTGCAGGTACTCGTATGCCATAGTGGGCATCAATCTAACCGAGATGGCATACAGTTTAATGAGCAGTGGAGCATTGAAATCTCATTTTTATAATACAATATCTGGAAAACCCCAAATGCAGCACTTTCATGAGTTCTACTGTAAGTCTGCACAATCTTTGTATGTATTTAGGTCATGTTTATAACTAAACTGAAAACTGACTATAAAATCTTAACCGATGACAAAATAGGTTTCAATATTGTAATGCAGAATTGTTTGTTTTCTTTCTCTAGGTTACCTGGCTTACGAGTTTGATAAGTTCTGGTTGGAGGAGGAACCCGAGAGCATCATGGAGTTCAATCGCTACAGGGAGAAATTTCATGACAAGGTCAAAGGCCAACTCCAGGCACAAGAGGTGACGCTGAGCTTTACTTTGGACGCACAAAAATGACTGCTGCATTCCAGCATAACATCAAACACAGGAGTATTTTCCAGCCGATGAAAGAATCAAAGAATGAGAACATTTGTTTTTCAAAGTTGTTTTCCGTTTCTTAATAGCTTTTAGTAACCAAAAGTACAATGTGCATGTAATGTTGAACACAATAATTCCACAACAGAAACAGTATAATGTGTACTGTATTGCTAATAATACTTCAGTGCATTAACAGTAATATTTTAAACTCCAGTTAATTGATTGGAAAGTCAATTAACACTCGAACATTTTGATTGTGTTCAAATAATTCCTGTTTCTTTGTACAACACTTACCCATCTCAGGAAGTTGATGTTTCTGTTGATGATCAATGATGATATTAGAATGTTTTTTTCCTTGGCAAATTGTCTCTTGTATGCAGCGCATACAGTACAACCTCTTTTGCATGTTTGTGTTAAAGTTGTAATACCCCCGCCCCACATCTGCACATTTCTTAATGTGGCTTATGATGGGAAAGAACTGTTGAGTATTTAATATCTAATCAGTTTTGTTATCTGTTCTGTGAATATTGTTACCTCAACTCAATTCCAAAGTACAAGCATTTGTTTGCACAAATGTTTATGTAACGTTGTGTTGTGTTATTTAAAAAGTGGTTGGTTTTGAAAATATAACTTTGTATTCTTAATGACACAATTAATTTTATAGTGTTGGGATCATACCTGATATAAAAAATAAAATTAGACTAAAGACAATTTTTTTTAATGTTCGTTTTTCATGACATGTTTGGATGGAAGAGTTTAACTAAATCAATTGCATTTTAATTTGAGATGGTTTTATAAGCACACATTTCTCTCCATTTAAAAAAGATTGATTCATCTATGTAAAAGGTGCCGAATAGGGATGCGGCGATATGAACATTTTGGCCGATAACGATAATTCTTGATCATTGAAAGCCGATAACCGATATATTGCCCGATATACAGTATCCAAATATTAATGTAAAATTTTCTGAGACTGAACATTCTACTTTTCACCTGAAACTTTTGTACCAAGCCTACTTTACACTAATTAAACCTTCTTTAACTTTTAAACTTTTCTGGTATAATGTCTAGGTAATAAAAAAAATAAGATGTTCTTCCAGAGCAACCCAGAAAGGTGTTTTCAATAGCCACAAGTCCAACAGGTCTCAAGAGAGAAAGCATTCAGACAGCAGTTGGGTTCAAACAATATGTTTCTGTTCTTATAATTTACACATTCATAAATATCTACATACTGTACCTACATCAACAATGTTTTGCTAATAGCAGTAAGTGAATGATCACGACAAAAGGACATTAATGTACTGTATTTTAACTGAGCAGCGTGCAGCTGAAGTGGTTCAACCAGAGGAAATGATTCATAATTTATCGGCTATAATATATCAGCCTAAATTTGATTATTTAACATTAAAAATGACCATTTATCGGCCGATACCAATATGGCCGATAATTTATCGTGCATCCCTAGTGCCGAATCCTGTAAAACAGGTTTAAATGAACTAAAGAGTCACCCTTCCCAGAACAAATGTTTTAATTTGCCAGGTACAAAAAGAGATGCAGTCTTACACACCATTTACAGTTGGTAAAATAAGTATTGATCACGTCACCATTTTTCTTAGTAAATATATTTCTCAAGGTTCTGTTGAAATGAAATTTCCACCAGATGTCTGTAACAATCCAAATAATCAATACATACAAAGAAAACAAAACAAATAAATTCACAAATTAAGTTATGTATAATAAAATGGAATGAGACAGGCAAAAAGTATTGAACTTGAAGAACGGGAGGTGCAAAAAGGCATGGAAGGCCAAGACACCAGCTAAAATCTATCAGTAATTAGAAAGCAATCCTGCCCCTTGTCAATGGAAATTAACATCAGCTGGTTCAGCCCCAACTGATGGCATATAAAAGGGTGTCTCATTACCAAGGTGTCATCTCATAATGGGTAAAAGCAAAGAACTCTCTCAAGGCCTTCCCAACTTTATTGTTGCGGAACATACTGATGGCATTGGTTATAGAAGGATTTCTAAACTTCTGAATGTTCCAGTGAGCACTGTTGGGGCCATAATCCGGAAGTGGAAAGAACATCATTTCACCATAAACCAACCATAACCAGGTGCTCCTCACAAGATTTCTGACAGGGAAGTAAAAAGAATAATCAGAAGAGTGCTCCAAGAGCCAAGGACCAGTTTTGGAGAACGTCAGAAAGACCTGGAATTAGGTACAATTGTTTTAAAGAAAACAATAAGTTACGCACTCAACCGCAGTGGGCCTGTATGCACGCTCACCACGCAAGACTCCATTGCTGAAGAAACAACATGTTAAAGCTCGTTTAAAGTTTGCTGCACAATATTTAGACAAGCCTGTGAAATACTGGGAGAATATGAGACCAAAATTGAGCTCTTTGGAAGCCATAATACACACCATGTTTGGAGGTCAAATGGCACTACACATTACCACAAAAACACCATACCAACAGTTAAGTTTGGAGGTGGGAACATCATGGTGTGGTGCTGTTTTTCAGCATGCGGCACTGGCAAACTTTATATAATTGAAGGAAGAATTCATGGACAAATGTACAGAGTCATTCTTGATAAAAATCTGCTGCCATCTAGCAGAATGATGAAGATGAAACGAGGGAGGAAATTTCACCAAGACAGAGGCTGAATCCGAAATCGCATACCCAATGAGTAGGGGCTTCATTTCTAGTACATACTCAACGTGGCTAAATGGCTACGTATGGTTTTCCTTGCGTGGGTGTAATAGCATGAATCCGATTGGCCGTTGTCCGCCATATTGATGATTTATTTTCCTTTTTAATGGTGGGGAGCAAATTACGTTTGTGGTGCATATCCGCCACCTACTGTAATGGAGTGTACATGGGCCAGAGATTAACCATGCGACGTTATAACAAGGGCAACACATTATGAGACATGGGTGCATTAACATCAGTTATGCTATAACCTTCCATGAGTTTTCCCAGTATTGCAACATCTTTGTATGCCTTCACAGAGGAGACGTCGGGCAGCTGCTCGAAGATCTCGTCTTAGGAGAGCACTGCTTATTTTATTGTCAAGGAATATAAGTATTATTGCTTATGAATTAAGTGTACCCTAGAAATGCATTGCTAGCCCACACCTACACTTGTGCACAATATTATTTATATATTACTTTTTTCCTGAAAATTATATATTGTATTAAAATAGGCGACTAAATGTAATTGTATTGCAGACTACACAAATGTGAATGCATACGTTTTCAGTGGAGCAATGATATAATGCATGAAGTAATGCTATGTTTTATTTACAGAAAACTATAGAATAAACATGAATAAAAATACGTTAACGACATCTGATGAAAACTTCGTCAACAGCACCTTGAGAAATATATTTACTGGTGATGTGTTCAATATTTATTTTTCCCGCTGTATATACTTGGGCAAAGAGAACAAACCATGGAATTTAAGATATCATTTAGACAGCCTATAATAGTCCCAAAATAATATTGCAAATTTGCAATAGCTGGTATTATGAAAGCTAGCATTCATGAGTTTGAGAAAAATAAAATCTCAATGTTTAACATACACACAAATTTTTATATTCCACATTCACTATAAAGTTGAATAAACTTGTTTTACATGTGTATGCGGTTCTGGTTTCCAGAATTGAGGCGGTCTCACTTCCTAGGTCATAGTCAGGTCAGGGTATAACAAATAATTGGAACAGTAAATAGCTCTGTATAACGGAATAATTACAAGAAAATGAAGAAACATAAATATTACATGAACAGTATGTACATTAACATCACAAAGGGATAAGGTACAGAGCATATGTGTCAATTTGTGCGTTTAAAGAATTAGTTCTTATATTGAAGGGTTTTCAGAATAAGGAATACATTTACATAAAAAAAACGAGGCTAGTTTCCAGCATCCTGTGTTGGCTATTAAACTTCCAAATCTGAATGAAATACTTGGAAGTCAAATTCCACTCCAGTCATCTAGAGGGGTTTTAAAGTCTTTTTTTAAACATCTATGTGGCCGCCTCGAGTCTGTTTTTGGACATCATCATGGCTCTCTTGAGTTGCTCGAATGATACAAACATCACCACGTTCCAGGAGCCCAACCTCAGGAAAGACGGAACGAACCTAAAGAGCACAAACAATACATTGTTCATTTCTTTAACAAAAAAATCTGATCTAGATTTGATTTAAAATGCAAAAATACAAACATTGTTTTCCATGTTATTGACAATGTCTTATACAGAATATATTAAAACTATATATTATATCCTCTAACCCTCACAGAAAAGTCTGTGTTTCTGCATTCAAATTCTTATTTGAGGATCTCATAATTAGATTATTCAACATAAGCCTTTATTTCACAGAGGGTCGTGTTTCTCATTTTCCTCAAAGAAATTTCCTCCATATTAAACTGAGGCCCCAATGTATAATGTGTTGCCAACAGTATACAATTTAACAATGCAAAACTAAAGTCATTGTGACTGTGATAGTATTGGATCTCTCACCCTTTGTAAAAGGCAGTGGGACCCTCTTTAGTCATCATAGTCCACGCACAATTGAGTGAGCTTTTGTATTGACCAGGAGGAGAGTTCATGTATCGAGTCTTTACGACATCCACCGGGGGACGCGATCACTGTTGTGATGAAACCGGCTCCAAACGCAGATGTGAAATGGCATGGCAGATTGTCTGTAATTCCAAACAGGAGCGAGAACAATAAGAAATAAAAACTTGTTCTCTAAAAACAATAAGTTTAAATAAAGTATTTTTCAACATTTTCACTGGAATTGGGTTTAACACACGTAGCCTACAGTATTATATATTTGGAAGTACCTTTACACCTTTGCTCTTATTTTGCAGCCCATTCTACTGTACATACAGTATGTACTGATATCATCGTGTTTGGTTTGTTGAGTTAGAAACATCAAAGCCTGACTCATAACTGTCTTATCAAGTAACAGAGGTTGTTAAATATCAAGAGATTTTTAGACCAGTTCATTCCAACATGTTCCACAACAATTACTCAGAGTAGGGCACTAACAAGTGTATTTGATTTGAAACCAATCAGAGATCATTCAAGCCTTTTGTTTTTCTTGCCGTTCTAATTTGCTTTGAGTTTTGGGAAACCCTGTCTGATTTGCTTACCCGACATTAGTTTGTGTCTAAGAATGGCTTCCTTGATGAGGTCATAGGACACGAGTTCTGTGCTGTTGACCAGGGCGTTTCTTGTGATGTTGGGTAGTGTTCCTTTACAGAGAAGACAAATAAGAAATCTATTATCGGGTCTTGGATTATTCAAGAAAAAGAGTTGATTATAAATGTACTTATAGAACTAAACTTTAGGACTAAAATAACCCATTTTACACAATTATGCATTTTTACTTGTTTGCATAATGCAAAAACATATTGTGTCAGTCAGATCTTCTGTATGGTTGGTATGAGAAGCACTTTCCACTTTCCAAATCTGTCACTTATTAGCTTCTGGTTCAAATAGGATGCACACAGCCTGTTCTGGACCAGAGACCTGAGTAGCCGGACCGTAAGTCAAATAATACCACGGTAATATTTCAATTTCTTTCTGGGTACACACCTTTCCACAACCCTCTCAGACCCTCCTGCTGAAATATTTGTCTGTAAGCTTTCAGGGTTCCGTTGTAGCGCCGTCCCACACCCTGCAGGTTTATCTGGGCCTGGAAACGCACCTTCACCACGTCTGTGGGCTGCGCCATGGAAACGGCCATGGCCCCTGTGGTGCAGCCAGCTAAGATCCTGATGCCCACATTGGGGTCTGTAAGACAGAAGTGAATAAACTGAACTCCCTGTTGCACGAAACCCAAATGATATTGCTCAGATATATTAAGTAAGTATCTGAGAAATAAATGAGAAACAGATGAGACAAATGAAAGATAACAGAAACATAAAATACATTGAGTTTGATACATTCTTGATCCTTTGATTACAGGGGAAAATCTGAGAAGCAGGAGATTAATCATTCATTTGATATCCATGCAGAAGTAAGTGAGATATTAACGAAAATTCTCTTTTTCAACAAGAAAATTCAAAATTTTCAACTCACTGTCTTTGCCCCTCGTGTAGAAACTCTTAACGCTGTCGTACAAGCCGATTCGTATGGAGGCAAAAGCCATCTGTCTCTGAAGTCCAGCTATTAATCCGTTGTAGAGCGAGCGTGGCCCCTCCGTTCGCACCATGGTACTGATGGTCCCAAACACGCCCCTGTACCGGATGCCCTTAGCTGCTCCTGTCGTGGCTTTCTCTCCCTGGATCTAGAAGCAAGAAAACAATCAACATGTAAAAATAGCGACTGGTTAGAGCATACAGGTTCTTAAAACAGATGTTATACACCCTTATTTTAAGGGTTCTTTTAAAAGCTTTAAAAATCTATGCTCACGAGCTTTAAAGAATAGTATGAAAAGCATTGCCACATAAAACTTTTTAAAGATTTTTAAAAAGAGAATTTTCGTTAATATCTCACTTACTTCTGCATGGATATCAAATGAAACTTTTTAAAGTTTTATGAGTATGACAGCATTTTCGGTCAAAGAATCTAAAACTTTAGAAATGTATATAAATGGCTATGGAAATGTTTAACAATTCTCTAATTTATTTCAAGTCTTACAGGTTTCAAGCCTGGAAGTACTTCATTTTCAAAACAGATCACTCGGTTTTTTAAACATTTTAGAAAATCATGTTTTTTATTGTGCTTTTCAGGTAATATCCATCAAACTGCAGTTGGGGTGATTTGATTAAGTAATAATTACTAAAAAATACAATAATACAAATAACTAACACAATCAAAACAACTAAAAAACATTTTAACATAATAAAAACATTTTTGATTTTTTAAAACAGATGTATCTGTTTTTGCAAATAAACTCTTGATTTAATTATTTACTGCTTTAGTCATGTAGAAACAGTATTTAGGCAAAAACTATAATAAAGTTAGGCTTAAACTCTTATATGTCATTATCATAAATATCATGAAAGCAGTCAGAAAATAGTTATAAATAACATGCAATTAATTGATGTGTTTTGAGCACACGTTCTGAAGATGTTCAGCCAGGTGAGTGAAGTATGTACCTGAAGGCGAACTTTAGCTGTGTCCAGAGGAAACGTGACTAAATCAGCGATACAGGCAGCTGTTCCTGCACTCAGAACTTTTACTCCAAGAGGAGGTGGAACATCAGATGGCTTTAGACCCACCATACTGACAGCTGGAGTGCCAAAGATAGACAGAGACAACGGGATAGGAAGAGAGAGAAAATATTGATATTTTATAATATATATAATTATTATTAAATATTATGTCGCACTATTAAAGCTATTGAAATATTTGGAAGATTTTGGTGTCATTATATTTGCATTACAAATAGCATTTATAAAATGCTTAAAGGGATAATTCTCCCAGAAATGTAAATTCTGTCATTTACTCACCCTCTTGTTATTTCAAACCTGTATGACTTTTATATTTCGAAAAACTTTGGTAGCCGAACAACCAGTGGGTACAATGTTCAAAATATCTCCTTATGTGTTCCGCAGAAAAAAAGTCATACAGATGTGAAATGACAAGAGGGTGAGTAAATGATGAGAGAATTTACATTTTTGGGTGAACTATCCCTTTAAAGCCTAATAAGAGACATTCATATTTACAAAGCATACATTTGCACCAACAGAAGGTAAAAATCACTTCAGCTAGATGTGTAGTGTAAAATTATTTATAATGTAAATTATATTACAATATAAACATTATAAAATACAACACATTTAAACAAAGTACATTTATATGCGCAGTTTTTATGTATGCAATATTTTATACGTATTTATACATCATTATTTTAACATTTCAAATAATAATAACAGACACATGAACTGACCTGCAGATGGATTTCTCTGTCTGATGGTATGACAGGGCTCTTAGCGTGAAATCTCAAGTTGTAGAGAGAGCAGCAGTCATCCTGTCCTTCTTTATATATCACTATCACAGACTGTTTTCCTTTTTTTCAACATCCACTTCCTCAGGGAGGTGTTTCTTTGGGACTGATTACTGGGTAACACAAAGTTCACCCTCTCACAGAGAGCCAATGTCCAAAACATCCCACATCCAGATAAACAACACTGTAAGCGAACAAAGCTGTCCCGAATTGTAACGTTAACATATTAACAAAGATAACATCAATATTTCACATTGACCTCTGCACAAAGGTCAAGAAAGGGACAACATGCTTATCACAACAAAACAGCCACAGAATGGTTACTGAATAATGTATAGACACACAGTATGTGCCTCAATGGACAAAATAAGTAGGAAGATTTTGGTCTTAGTATACAATAGCAAGATCTCATGAAACTAAATTAACGCAGATACTTAGAAAGAGGTCAAGCAGCTCTCGGCCAATGATGGGTGAGTCGTGTAAGGTCTGAAGGATGATTGGCTTCACGGCAGGGTGGGCTACAGGATGGTACGGGCCAAATGACAAACATGTCTGTGTTTCTGTTTAACAGGAAGAAGATGCCGTATTTTGGCTCATTTCAGGATTTCATTTGAACATGTGTCATTTTCTCAGTACTGGAGGCCAATCACTTCAACATCAATGAAATCGTAAATTCCCCCAAAAATTGCCTTTTAAAACAGTTAAATGGTTATTGCCTTGTGAAGTTCAGATTGCAGAAACCCAAATTATTGGTTGTGTGGCTCAAAATGGTTAATAATCCCACATTAGATTTGTTTTGTTATTGAACATATTGAAACATTTGATGTGATCAACCGATATAAGCAAGCATTGTTTTTAAGTAAACAAAAAAAACTGAATTACATTCTAACTGTGTGAAATACAATAAAATAAGTCTGATCCCAAATCACATTTCTCCATCCCTGCAATCCTGTTTGATCTCACTGCATTTATGAAGGTGTGATCCGGTCTAATGTTTATCTGAGTCAATCACTGAGATGTGAAGGAGGGGCAACACTGATGTTTGTGACTGAAGGTCATGGAGGACTGATAAGAGGCCTGTGCAGCTTTTCAACTTATGCAAGACCCCCTAAAGAAAACCACCAGCTCCAACCAGATCATTATCTTTGTGAATTCAGCTCCTGACTGTCTTGCAACAGGTTATTTACCTTCAAGTGAAGTATCATGAGTGCAAGATTACCATCAGTGGGTGAAAGTCGACTGATGACTAATTACAATTTGTTTTTCACATCGGATCCAGTCCATTTGATCAACATCCGGCATCTGTATTGCATTATCAGGGTTTACATCTTTTGTATTTTCCAGTTGTTTGCAATCTGTGGATACGGAAATTAAAAATATTAAATAGTATATTGAACTTTAACATATACATTCTATTTGCACGTTATAGTGTTATTGCAAATTGTTCTGGTATATTGTTAAGTATGTTGTTAAGTTTCCAGTACTTATAATATTTAAAACAGGCTAATATACTTTAATTAAACAATTGACTGTTTCTAACAATCCAACACTGCAACGAGAAAAACAACAGAACAGCATGTTTTTTATATTTATAGCTAGAATATAACAAACTGAACTTTGGTTGCTGGGTTGCACAAATTTAATTTATTGTTCAAATTAAGTAAATTGGACAAGTAGCGATATTTCTTTTTTCAGTGCAGCGAACTCAAACTTTACAAGCATTGCAGCAAAATGGACTTTATTACATAATTCAGCATATGAGGATGTGTCGAGCATGCACTATCAAAGTAGACTTTACTTTCATTAGTTAATTCATAAACAGTAAATGAACAGGGACATTTTGTCTGTGCCACTAATCTCTGGCACAATACTTGGATCGAGTTCAAAAGATACAAGGCTTAAGATAACAGAACAATCCTTGATAAACAGAAAATATAACAGCTAACTTCCAAATCATAACTGATGAGAAAGAGCTTTGGCAAATACTGTACCAAACATACTGCATGTGTGCATTTATTTAAATGAGATTCATAATAAAGACAGAAAGTGTTGATTTGATTGGGCATTTTTGGCAAAGGGATTGTGGTTGGAAGTCAGGAGATGACGTACTTGCCGGAGAAAGCATGGTGTCATCATCAGTGAACTCCCAGAATGCCAAGCGCTGGGCTGATAAGAGCGTCTGATTGGATGTTCAAGCTTACACCCCCCTACGTCAATTAGGGTCAGGAGGAGTGGGCATGGCATTATATAATTTACTGTAGGACACATTCATTGTCAACTCTGTTAAGGACAAACAGCAGTGTTGTAATGCATTCATGCCTCGCAATGCAAATAATAGAGGTTCTGTGCTTTACTGGCCCCTAGTGGTCATTTGAGTTAACAACAGCGCAATTCAGCATGACCAAGCAAAAAATCCTCTCCACAGGGGTCTTTGTAAAAAAAAACACAGTCTGGTTCATATTAAGTCATTCAAACACGGAGTTTTAAACCAAATTCGGGATTTAAAGCCTTACGATTTTTTCAGGAATGGGGTATAAATTGGGTACCAATTACTTTAAGATAACAATGCACAGATCCCATATTTATTTGTGTAAAATCTCATTATCATCTAATAGAAAATTAAGGTAAAGTAGCAAAATATACAACGTCTGTGAATGTATAAACTTACTGTAACAGAGAAAAGCGACATTATTTTTGAATTTATATAAAAAACATTGATGAGAAATACAAACCAAAGGTACCATTCTTCTTAAATGAATTTAAAACGATAGATGTGGATTTAATTTGTATAAATTATGGGCTTCATTTTGTACTCCATTCATATAAAAAAAAGAAGCAAATTGGTTGTAATGGCCATCATGGAGTCCTACTCGCCCATTACTGTCTGGTTTGGTTCAGCTACTAAATCAGACATTAAGAGACTACAACGAACAGTCAGGACTGCTGAGAGGATTATTGGTGCCTCCCTGCCCAACGTTCAATACCTTTTCACCTTCAGAAAGTGAGAAAGGGCTTATTTTGGACCCCACTCCCCAGCTCACTCCCTCTTCGAACTGTAGCAATCTGGTCGGCGCCAAAGAGCACCGACCCCCAGAACAGCCAGACACAAGAACAGTTTTTTTTCCCGCAGGCTATACTCAGCCTGAACAATTAAAAGCTCTTACTACACGCTGTCCATCACATTGCACACTTGCACATAGCATCTGGAAACTGTAAGAAACATCAGGTTAAACCAGTAAATAACACATCTGTTTTTTGTCTATATTTTTTTCACATTAGTATAGTGCATTATTTTTTTATTTAATTTCTAATTTTTTTCTATCTTAATGTATATTTGCACTGTTTGCACCATGTGTACACTTTCTTCTGCACTAAGCTCCTGTGCCAAGTCATATTCCTTGTGTGTGTAAACATACTTGGCAATAAAGCTCCTTCTGATTCTGATTCTATTTACAACAAAACAGACAAATTGTTTTTAAAAACAGAGAATTCCTTTATACTTTTAATTTCCAGAGGTGATTCAAATAATGTACAGGTTGGTTTTAAGCATTCACATTAAAACATTAACTTAAAAAGAGGCATAAAGTAAAAAAACGGTTTATATAAACAAAAAAAAAAAGTTTACAACAAGGTGAACTCACATGCCACATGCCTCTGACGGTGAATACACACACTAAATTAAAAACTGTACAGAGTCCCTGTCTGGAGTATATACTCTACACTCTAAATAGTGAATGCCTAAAAGTCTGATATTTCACAACTGGACCACATTGTCTCTCAGCTGATTAATATCTAGTATTTAAGTTATATTAGTATACACACATCTTCACCGTTTATGTCAAATAAAATCCAAAGTGCAGGTGCCGAAAACTGAAAGAGGAAATTTGTGATGTTGTTCCAAGCAGCAAATATCATTATTTAGCATCAAGATGCTTTCTCTTTTTCCACAAGGTGATGATCATTGTACATTTCAATGCCCATTAATATTACTTTCACATATTTCCCGTGGATTGAAAGACCCTTGACTCTCCCTGTGAAGCTAACATTACTCAAAGACTACTTAATAGATTCTTGTAGGACTTCAGCATGTTTTGCCTGATCAGAACTAGTCAGCTACTCTAGACACGATTACTGTGATAGACAGCCTAACTTTATAAGATACTTTAGTTAGCATTTTTGTATATAAAGTACACCACGTGAGTTTTAGTATACAATAGGTCAAACGGATCCTGAAAAAAGTCAGAACTGTCCGTTTCATTTCAAGCTTATATAAACACGACTTTGATGTTTCACACTGATTAATGTGGAGATCCGTTGGAGAAAACAGATGTTATAAATTCGACTCAGCTATGTTATTTAAAGGGATAGTTCACCCAAAAATAAAAATTCTGTCATCATTTACATACCTTCATGTCATTCCAAACCTTTCCCAACCTTCAAATCTGTGAAACATTAAAGATGACTTTAACAAAATCCTGACTGTTCTCAGATTCCTGGCAGTTCTTTCTAGATAATGGAAGTGGATAGGGACTGGAGCTGGGGAGCCCCAAAAATAACAATAGAGCACCATAAAAGCAAGCCACATGACTTTTGTGATACATTCCCAGTCTTACCAAGACACACGATTGTTTTGTGCGAGTAAAAACGTTATTTTCTAAAAATCTTCCATTCCACTGTAGTGCTGTAGTCCCCATCCACCTTCCTAAATTCCTATTTTACAGAGGTTTGAAATGTGAAAGGATATGAAAGTGAACAAATGCAGACAGAATTTATTTTTCTGGCTAAACTATTCCTTCAAATCTGTACGTATGGCTTATGAGTCAAGATACAGTTTGGAGTGGAGAAGGTTAGGTTAAGTCAGCCAGATAGCGAGATCTCATAGTCAATGACGGACGTGTGAGGTTCGCCAACCTTCCGTACGTTCTTAGCATTAGTTATTCGTGCAGCGATGTCCACCGGTTTCTCAAAGTACTGCACCAGGGCTTGTTCTGTCAAAACAGAAGCGAGGAACTGCTCGAACGTAATGGTCCAGTCGTTATCGATACTGGTGCTGTGAGGCAGACCACCTTTCCCACCATGCCCCGCTCTGCCCTGGGGCCCACCGTTCCGTATAAGCACCGTGTCCTCGGCGATGTCCTCGCACTGAAGCTTGTCATCCAGCTCATGTGACCCGGCGCTCAGAACGGAGTACGAGGAAACGGACGTGTCATCTTTGGTCTCATCGTCAGAGATGACCATGGCGGAGGATGTTGCAGTGTCTTTGGGGGAGGAATCTTCCAGCTTGATGTCCTCCATCAAGAGGGGAACCGTGACGCAGGAGTTGATCTCGGCGTCGCCCGTGCCGCTCAGCGGGACGCTTTGCTTGCGCCTCTCTCTCTGTTGCTTGCTTTCGCAAACTGGGACCTGATCATCATCTTCGTCGTCGGCTTCCTCGCCGTCCTTGCTAGCCGGAGAGCAGAAGAGTTTGCCCACCTCGCCCATCTCCAGCAGCAGGCTGGTCACCGTGGCGGTGGCGTGGTACAGCTCCTGCTCATTGAGGTCTTCGCTGAACATGTTATATAGAGTCTTACACAACTCGATAAACTGACTCTGATCAAAGGAGGAGAAAGAAACAGACCTTCACATGACAGAAAGCATAAACAATCCTATTGTCATATTGTAGATTTATCTGTAAAAGAGAAGGCCATTCATTGCAACTATGCTGGCTAATACAGTTACAAATGTTTGTATTTAATATTTTGACAATATTTTGATAGTTTATTTAAAGGTCCAGTGTATGAAATTGAGCGGCATCTAATGGCGAGGTTGTGAATTACAACCAACGTCTCACTTCACTTGTCCGCCTCCATTTCGAAGCAATACGGTGGCTGATGTTGTCACATTTTCGTTTCTTTGCCGAATTAGAAATGTAACATTTTCTATAGTAAATAATCAATATGTAATTTTCCAAACTTTTATACTCTCCACACCATCGTAGAAATGTCTGAACATCTTATTGGAAGGTAGTCATAATTTATATGGGACTTCAGGTGTACCTGGTTGAGTTTGGGTAGATCCTTCATGTTCTCTAACTTAGATTTGGTCTCCTGGTTCCACAAGCGCAGGTAGGTACGGTAATCTGGAGTGTGTTTCTTAACTATATTAAAAAAGAGGCCCAGTTATATACTGCAAATGTAAGCATAATGTTTTATAATATCAACTTTTAATAAATGATAACAAAACCTTTTTCGGTTTTAATGGTGACCCTGACAAAACCATCATCCTTCTCAGTTCTGTTCCTGGGATCAAGGCCTGTGAATGAGAGGTCAAGGATGTAGAATTCAATTATTTTAGAGAGAATAAACAAACAACATGCAGATTAATATCATTAAAATGAATCAAAACTAGTGAACTCTCAGAAGTCTCAATTACAAAGTAGTGAGGATGACATTTTATGCACATGTTTAAAAAATAAGATGGGTTATTTAAACTAAAGTCAAGAAACACGCCACAAGAAATATGTGTACTGAAACGATATCTTTAACCTCATAACATGCCCAGGGCCCATGAGAAAGGCATTTCTTAACAATGTCTGCATTTTTATTAGCTTTGTTAAAAACTATGCATCATTTGAAACATTAAACACTCAACATTCACGTTCTGAACTTGTTTTTGCAATATATACAATGCAAAAACATGGGGCGCTTATATAAAATGCATAATTTACTATATTTGCCATGCTAGAATAAAATGCTGTAAAAGCTGATATAGAACAGTGCAATGAAGCACGGTGGACATGAATCCTGAATTAGTACCGCTAGAGGTCTCTGGAGTGATGTCTTCAAAGAAATACTGCATTGCTTCACAGGCCGAGTCGGGCTCATCCTGTTCATGATTCAGTTCTGAGGAGTAAACCATATACGTTCAGCATCTTATAGCAGGACTACACAATACATGGACTTTCACAAGAACACAACTAATCACAGCTTGATTGTCATGCAGAATGTAGTACAAGAACCCCATTGAAGTGAGACATGAAGTAAAACAATATTTATTCCCATGTCAGAATGTTATATCCCACCCACCTGGAAACACGTGCATCTTGTACAGAAATTTGAGTTTCTCTGTCAGGTCACAATGACACAGTACACCTGCAAAACAGTACATTGCTTTGTTAATGCCAATAAGTTAAATGCATAACAAACACCTCAATAACTGTTCTGGTTTAAAACAGAGTTGTTGTAGTTTTGATTTTAATTTGATAAATATTGAAATTAGCTTTTATTCATAGATTTTGTGTTTTTATGTTAATTTCGCATTTTAAGGCCGTGTTAACACGCCAGCGCCAGCGTCTTTTTATGCAGCTCAAAGCCTCTTTTGAGGTTGAAAAACGCCCTACATCAAGCACCTTTTTCACAACTACAATGACAGAGACCTGTCGTTTCCATCACAACATGCGAGGAACATGAATGGTCAAGAAGGCTTAAGCTCGAAAAAATGGCGGCCAAAATGCCAGTTGTAGCATAGTTTTGTATAAATGTAAGTTTAATTTTCACTGTCAATAACTTCTGATTGCATTTCTAGCGAGAAATTAGTATTGTAGTTTTTATGTGATTGGTTATTGCAAAGACGCTCTCTGTTTATAATTCAGATAGACTTCCATTACGCTGCCTATGAAGCCTGTCTCTCTAAGCTGCTTCGTGCACAAATGCTATCTTTGAAAATTGCCGGCTGCTATTTGTAACCACAATGCTAAAACAAAACAAAAAATTGTCAAGTGTGCACACGGCCTAATTTTTCATTTAGTTAAAGCTTTTCCAATCTTTTAAATACGTTTACTTATTAAGTTATTAAGTTTTAATTTTAGCAAACTAAAATAACCTTGGTTTAAAAGACTCATTTTAAACATTAACTCTTAACTTTTCATCGATAATAACCGTTTTCAGCTCTGTCTTCGATTTTTTTTATCCAACATGCCAATTTTTGGCTGATGTGCCTTTAAGAAACATTTATTTTGCATTTGAAAACCTGATTTCTTTCTATGCAACTCTGGTGCACACTCACTCAAGCCGCTGATGAACTCGCGGAAGTTTATGAGCCCGTCTGCGTTATTATCCAGCAGACGGAAGAAGCGCAGGGCCAGATCATCCGCGTGTGTGCCGCAGGCCCAGGGGAAGAGCAGCACGAAGAGGCCCTTGAACTGATCGATGTCAATACGGTACTGCTCCAGGTAGGGCAGGCTCGGGTCGTGATGGCTCATGGGGTTACTGGTGCTGCCCCAGTAACAGCTGGTCAGATGCTCAGTCTGATGGAAAACATACATGGATCGGATGTGAAACTTTTATTATAAGCCAATGGATGAGATGTTTGCTCATAAGTGAGCTCATTAGTACAAATGCTCATAGCATGCAGAAGGTCTGAAAAAGAGATCCACTCTGAGCTGTGACTCACTTTAAACAGTGTGTAGAGCTCCTCCAGCTCATCAATGCTGAAGGCCGTCTCTGTCACTATGGTCCTCACCTGGAAAAAGGACAACAGGACAAAAATGAATGAGAGAGCAACTTTATTTACTGTTTGCAAACATAAATCTATATGTGATTGACAGTACAACGTGTGTGTAGTGATATTCATTACCACGTTGCGTTTGGTGTTATCTTCTATAGCCTGGATGACTCTGAGCCTTTGTTTGAAACGCATCTGCTCGATAACATCCGCACGTATGGAGCCAAACTTCTGCACGTAACAGAATTAACACAAAAAGTTTAATATATATCACATCTCATGAATGTAAGTGTAAACATTGCATATTGTAGATAAAGATGACAAAAAGAGTCAGATGATAAACCTCATAAGAACTGCGGACGAGTTTGAAGATGTCCACCTCGGGATGCGGCTCACCGTTATCGGTCAGGAGAGAGTGCAGGTGGGGAATTGGAGGAAGCGTGCTGTCTTTATTGGTCACGCTGTCTAGATACCTACAACACAGGGTCACAAGCATGTGTGCTTCATTGTGTTTTCATAGAATTAACTTGTACTCAAAATCCCTTAAAGGTATGCTGTGCATGTGACCTGCTTTATGTAGTGTACTACATAGTATGCATGTAAAAAAAGTGAGTGTACAGTACTATGTAGAATACTACAGGTACTACAGCCATTCTGCAGTATATTACATATGGTATACTTAAATGCAATAGACTACATACAACCACTCTGCACTTGCAGTATACACAAACTATACTCCAAATGCAATATGCTACATATATTGTACTAAAATAGCAAACTGCAACACACCCTGCAGTAATGTAATATAAAGTTTACACATTGCAATTTACTACATACACCCCCTCTGTAGTATACAGTTTACTGTCCTCAAAACACAATGTACTACATATAACCACTATACACGGGCAAAAAACCAAGAAAAATAAACAAAAACTAAATAATTGTTCAATAATCGCAATCGAGAGAAAATGTTCAATTAATCGAAAATTTGATTTTAGCCAAAAATCGCCCAGCCCTAACGTACAGTAAGTGTATCAATATATTTCACACCCTGCAAAACACTACATACAGTACATTGTCCTCAAAATGCAAAACGGACAGTGGTTCTCATTCAGTACCTGCCCAGAATGGTCATGGCTTCTCCATCATCTTTGCAGGCCAGCAGTTGATGGATGTTAGCATCCAGCACCGAGAGCGCAAGCTGGAAGATGACTTGATGCCCTCGTAGAAGAAGCAGTCCACCACCACCACGGCACTTTCGAACGGCATGACGGACAGGAAGAGCGTGAGGAACCAAGACAGCGAGATGGTGGAGATGACGGCCAGCGCCTGCATGCAGTCGTACAGCTGAGGGACGTACACGTGAGCCAGCTCCTCGAACACACCCTGATCCACCAGAGCACCTGAGGAACAAACACAACATCTCTGGTCGACCTGTGGCTTCTACCCAAATGGAGAATAATTTGGAGAATAACTACCCGGGAGCTCACCTACAACTCTGGTGTTGTAGTAATCTGGTAGCATTCTTTCACATAGGGCAACCAGGAGCCAGAAGGCCTCTTCCTCTTTAGCGTACAGCAGGAGTACAGAGGTCACAATGTTCATAGCCTGTGGAAAAAATAAACTCAAATCAACATTTCTGAATTTAATATTTAAAGGGACAGTTCACTCAAAAATGCAAAACCTGTCATATCCTTTTGGGTTCCCTAGATGAAACTCTGTAGAGGATAACAATATTTAGATTTTAAGGTGATCTTTCCCTTTAAGACTACATAAGGGTGTACATGTGTAGCCGTAAGTGTGCGCTCATACCTGACAGTAACCAATTTTGGGGTTGCGGAAGGCGTATGCCGTCAGGACTCGACGCAAGGCAGCGATGCCCATCTCATTCTGAAAGGCCGGATGCTCGGGAAGAGACCGATGCAAATCTCTCTCGATCTCCTCCGTGGCCAGATTATATTTCCCCATCGACTTTTCCACCAAGTCCTCGTAATAACCAGGATGAGTAGCCATCTCATTTATCGCCCCTGTGAACATCAAATTTGACCCGTTGAACCAACCAATCAGATCGCATTCATCGCTTTGAAACAAAATGGAGGTTCCACCTCCGCTCATGTAGATTACTGTAAAGAAATAAAAAACTACATGCAACATGCACTTCCACAAAAGTAGCCGATGCACTCATGTGTTTCGGTTTGTTTAGTGTGTTTGTGGCCTGTCACGGTTTCGTTACAGTTTATTTTGCAGAACAACGTGCTCACACATCTGATAAACAGGAAGCTGCTGTGAAAGACAAACAGGTATGCGCACGTAACCACAAGTGAGCCACACAAGAAAAGTAGGCCAACAGGTGTGTGTGTGCAAAGGAGTAAATGCAGAAAAATGTTTAATCCACAGCTTATTTAAATGGTCATCTGTCGGGTTGTCAACTCACCAGAAAAACAGGAGCCAGAGGTCTCCTCTCATGTTCTCCGGGATGCCCTGCAGCACCAGCTCTTTGGTCTTCTCCGTTCGGTACATACACAATCCCTGACCGTACTCGGCAAAGTGATTCTTCCAAGCCTGCTCCTTCAGAAACTCTTTAGCCTGAATGCATTTAAGAGAGAGGATGACATCATCATAAGTGTTCAGGAGAGCATGTGAGAGAGGAATTAGTGTTTGTGAAATATGCTGGAAAGAATCTAATAAGCATCTTACTAACTCAAATACTGTCCAATACACGTTTCTGCATGACGTTACGTTTGTCTTTCTTTTATGCTCATACTCGTACAGCATAGAGAAGTTCAAAGCAGTTGACAGGAAACAGATCTTCTGTCTAAATTTACAAACTGCACATATTGTTCACTGGAGTTGCACTCGTTGCAACCTTTATGTTCCCAATAAAAAACCTGAGATCACATATTTTAAGTATGTGCAGCCCAATTCCAGAAATGATCTAAATTACTAAATGTGATGTGATGGCATATTTTTGTGTGCATACTAGTTTGGGATTGAACTCCTCTGGTGATCGCCGGCGGTACATGGTCATCAGTGCCTGTGTAGCTGTGGGAACTGTGTTGTCATTGAGATTAAACCTCTCGCTTTCTCCCTCAGAGCTGAGAGCACCGCGCTGAGGACTACAGGACAGAACACTGCCCTGCTGAGAGTACAACTACAAACAGAGCAGAATATTGTATAGCATAGTAAAGTATAGCACCGTATAGTATACATAGCATACCGTAGCATAGCATGCCATAAAGTGCAATATAGTAAAGTACAATATAGTTTTGAATAATATTTTTCACAAAGCAGAGCATGGCAAAGCATAGGAGGTTACAATACAGCACAGTAGGCCTAAAGCATGCTGCAGCATATCGTATCATGGTGTACTATAGAGTACGGCACAGTATTATATAGTGTGCAGCATAGAGTAACAGTATAGCACAGTATGGTCATCATAATGTACAGCAAAGTACAGTATAGTAGGGTGTGGTAAAGTATCATTTTGTTTTGTATCAACAAATCAAATAACACAATACTCCATATCAAGTACAGTATAGGTAAGCAAAGTGGTCAATGTATATCTTCAGTAGAAGTATACAGAATATACTCATAAACACCAACATAACAAACATACAACATTCTGCCTACCTCATCATCTGAGCTGCTGAAGCTGCCTGTGATTTCTCTCTCAAAGTAGATTTTGGAAGTGGTCTGTTGCAGAAAGTCAGAGATCCTCTGCACCAGGAAGTCCCGATCTTTGAGGTTGGCAAAGAGGAAAGTCATCTTGTTTTTGGTGCTGATTGACAAGGGACTCGGCAGGACGTTGGAGCTATCAGCTTTCTCAACGATGGTCACCTATTGAAGACAGATACAGTAGGCAGGATGGTTTATAACAGGCGAGGCGTTCAGGATTGCTCACTAGGGATGCTACAGACAACAGCTGTTTAGATAGTCAGTGTCCTCATATGTGCTCAAACACAATATGGTGACTGATTGAGTCTGGCAGAGAACGTCTCAGCTGTGACTGACCTCTCTGAGTGGGATAATCAGACTGCAAGCGGTCTCCTCTTTACTGGTGAAGCAGATATAATTGGTGGAGACGAACATCTGTCCGAGGATGTGCATCTTGTTGAAGGGAGTCCACAGGGTACAGTCGGTGTGCCCGTCGAGCTTCTCATCTTTGGGAAGGCGGAAAAGCGCCCGGTATCGTTCGCTTTTAGCCCTGGCATCCAAATCCCTGAACACATTACATCTTTCGATTAGTTTAGCTCCTTACGTTAACTACGAACTTGACGACTGTACCGGTAACATACCTTTTGAGGGCTGACACCTTCTTGGGTGACTTCTTCTTCAATTTGGGCAGAGAGCGGTCCTGCTCGAAGCCCTTGTTATCCAGCAGCTGGCGCATGGCTATGTTGGCCAGCTGCTCCATGAGTTTGAAGGTCTCGTTGATGTTCAGGAACACAGAGAAGACGTGCTCGCTACTGCGCGTGCTGACTCGCACCATGTCGGGCAGCAGAAGGGTGGCGTTCTTCTCCAGCTGCGTGATGTCGGCCCAGCGGATCACCAGCTTAACTGAAAACATTTTTTTCAAACAGATTCATATAGAGATTCACATGGTTTGTGTTCAGATTCAGAGTGTAAACAAAAACAGAAGGTTACATGGTGTTTTTAAATATCTCATTCAATTTCCCCATGGTGAAATAGTTTTTTTGGCACAACATATAAACTCTGAGGATGTTAGCTATTATAGAAGCCAAAGAGGTTTAACTTCATTTAAAGGTCCAGTCAGTAATATCTAGCTGCAAGGTTGCGAATTGCAGCCTACCGCTCACTCCATCCCTCCCCCTCTCTATCAAAACACTACGACGGCTGACAGAACATGGCGAATTATATGCAGGGGGACCCGCGGTGTATGTAAATAGAAAAAGCTTATTCTAAGGTAATAAAAACATAACGCTTCATTGTGTAAGCTCTTTATACCCTTGAAGACAAAGCTATGTATATTATATTGCGTTTCTATCAATAGATCCTCCCAAAATTACACACTGGACCTTTAAAATAACTGAATTCCCAGTAAAGCACTATACTATTCATGCTTCAGAGAGATGAACGGAGAAGTCGCTGTTACCACGGAAGCAGAATTTGCAGCCAAACAGCACAGCAGCGAGTTTCAAGAGTGTTTTCTGATAGAGGAATGTTGTACATATGTTTAATGTATAGCTATATACAGCCAAACTTTGTGCCACTGAAATTTCCAAATGACAAATGACAGACAAAATGTCAAAATGATTGCTTGATTAATATGATTCTTGACTTGAATATTTATGGAATATCGATTTCCTTTAACAGAAAGTGACAGTTCTAAAATCTAAATCTAAAATGTAAATATAAATCCTAAAATCGAATAATCACGATTAATCACATCCAGAATTAAATTTTGTGTTTACAAATATATCTGTGCACGATGCATATTTATTTTGTATTTATAAACACATACATGTACATATACAAGCATATATTTAGGAAATATATATGTGTATATATAAATTATTTATAAACATTTATACATTTTTATACTTATATTTTCATTAAATATACGCATGCACGTGTTATTATGGATTCTATTCATCGTTAAACAGCCATTCCATGTGTATTGAAAAACAAGAGTGATAAATTCCGTGAATATCTTGTCAAATAAGTATTAATTTCAGCTATTTTAGTTTCCATTACCTTGTATACTAGTATCGTGTATACTGTAGATGGGTAGTTGACGAATAAATCGTTCATGTGTCCTGTATGGTGTGACATAGCAAACTTTTGAAAGCAAACTGTTAATATTACATTGTTTTATGTTATTAATAAATATATTTATCATATAAAATAGCATAAAAGAGATTTATCTTCAATGTTAGTCACACCATAGGACAAATTTGCATTTAAGTCAACTAACCAGATTAGCCTCAGCAACAACAGCTGGTAAAAACTCAAGAGATATGATTTATCACATTACTCCTGTTTATGATGAGGCATCAACCAACTTCAACACCTGTTACAGTGCATACAGGAGTACTCATCATACACATCTCATCAGGGCTGAGAGCTCTGTCCTTACCCTCTTTTCCCAGTAGGTAGGAGTAGAAGCAGAGGTGGTTGATACTGAGGTACAGCCATCCCTGACGGGGCACTTTTCCCTTCCAGTAGCTGCAGGAGTAGTAGTTCACCAGCTTCTCCTCTTCGGGCATGCAGAAGAGCTTACGAAACTTTGCAATGGCCTCTTTAAACTTATCGGTGTCGTCGTCTTCTTTGATATCGTGGCTTTTGTTGTATTCAGCTATGATGCCCTGAACAGCAAGACAGAGACAGATATAGAGAGATTATGTCTCTGTTCTCCAAAACTGCTGCCATATAAGATATCCCAAAACGCACTGCAATTTGACAATATTTTATTTTGTATTGACCACTTTAACAGAAAATTAACAAAAACTTCCATTTTGTAATAATCTGTGAGGACTAGTGTGCCTAACCTGAATTTTGCCCTTTACAAAAGTGGTGATGTCATTTTCATTCTCAAATATAGAGAGCGTCTGCAGAAGGTTCTGCTCCAGCCACTCCCAGTTCTCAGTGATCTCCTTACGAGAGCTCCCTAGAAGACACAAAAACATCAAGGCAGAGAGATGTTTAGAGTTTGTAAAATAACACCAATATATACCACACAAATTAGGTATCATCAATTTCAGTTGTAGTCAACATCCAAAACTACTTCATTTGCTTGCAGAATTCTGCAGCAGATGGTTCAGAATACATAATTTAATTAACTCAATTCTCATAAGACATAAATCAAATAAAGTATTGGCAAGCTAAATGATTAAATACACCCTGTCTGCCACTGGATTAAAGTGCGCGTGGTATAAATAGACTCTGCATTTAGCTAATGAGTGAAGTACATGATCATATTAAAGGGGTGATATGACACGGCTGAAACTAATATTATTGTTTGTTTCAGATGTAATGTGTATACACGATTTAAGGTTTAAAACGCTATATTTTTCACATACCGTGCATGTTTGTATCCCCTTTTTGCCCCGCCTCTCTGAAACGCGCAGATTTTTTACAAAACTCATCGCTCTGAAAAGTAAGGTGTGCTATGATTGGCCAGTTAACCAGTGCGTAGTGATTGGTCCAATACTGCAAGCGTGTGACGGAAATGGAACACCTCTTACCATATTTGGAACATCAGGTTCCAACGCAATTGTACTGACAGGTACGGCCACCTTACTTGCGTATACATTTTAGCGGTCTTAGTCAAATCATTCCTTGAACTGACGTAGATTTGTGGGGTGTGGTTTAACATGGTGTTTCAGGCAGGTCTGGGTGAGCATTCGCTTTTAGATAGAATGTATCTTTTAATTTTTATATTACCCATTTAACATGATTTAATGATGATATTTGTAACTTCCCTCAATATCGCCATCTCTGTTTGAAACATAAAATAGCAGGTTATTTATCTTTACATTGGTTGAAGTCAATTGACTGACATGTCCCACAAAATCACACCAGACAGCTTAACTTTTTAACCAATATTATAACCTAATGAGGCAAAAGAGACAGTTTAGAGCATTATTTTTTTGTATATATTAAATAAAAATCTTGGTGTTTGTTACTGAACCAGTTTTATATTGAAACTACTTTTCATATGTCTGCATTTCAGATTACAAAGTACTTTAGATTAGTGCTAAAGGTTTTAGGAGAACATGCTCACAGGTCTCTTTTTTTGGTTGCTTGTCTTTAATAAAGAGATTTACCAAATGGCTTGCAAGGAACAGCTTGTGAAACCTGAACCGAACGGCGTTCCCTTTAAACGAGATTAGCTAAGAAACAGAGCACTCTCTGCTCCTCTGGGAGGCGAGAGCTCTTTTTCATCTTTCCTTCGCTCATGGCTCAGAGATCATATTCTAGGCTATTCCAACTGCTCATATCTTTGCCCAGTATGCAGATTGTATATTGTGCAACCACGACAAGGTGCTGCATCCCATAATGCAATGCATGTCCTTGACATATTAGTTGCTCCTGGATTAGCAAGTGTTTACATTTTTGGTAAACAAATTCAAAGGAGTAATGTGGAGATTTTAGAGACATCTAGCGGCGAGGTTGCGAACTGCAACCAATGGCTCACTCCACCCCTCCCCCTCGCTTTTGAAGTACTAAGGTGGCTGACAAAGGACAAATGTTTTCTTTTAGCTTCTTTGCCGAAGGAAATAACGTATTTACGAAACGCGCTCTGTAGAGCAGTTTGTCCGTTAAGGGCTACTGTAAAAACAACTTGCCGCATTGCATGTAAGGGACTAGCAGGGTATGTAGATAGAAATAGCTCTTTCTAAGTTAATAAAAACATAACACTTCATTGTGTTTATACATTGCATTTATACACCTCTGAAGACAGTTATGTATTTTAAATTGCATTTCTGTCATCATGCAACATGGATAGTCTTCACTTTAAATTCCAATTGGCCGAGCCACGTTAGAAGGCATTATAAAATAACTAAAAAACATACAACTGTGACAGCTCATCAATTGATCCGTTGCTCTGCAAGCATAGACTACACTACAAACTCCACTTGATCTCTCACTATATAACCTGTCACGCAGTAGCCTACTGCATTCCTCTACCTGCAGAGACTCTTATAGTGCTCTTAACTGCACATTAGTTCAGCATCGGCAGGTTTACCGTGCGTAAACATTCCAACCAAACATCACGTTTTTTTGAAGCATCGATTTCTAAATCAGCTCTAGCGCTGCTATCAACGTCGATGTTGTCTGAACTTAACTTTAAAAGCCAAGACCGTAAGCAAACTCAAGCAACATTTGAAAGAGAAGTGGACATTGATTTCTGTATTCCCATTCCACTTTACAAGCACTGGGCCATGAGGTAATGCTCTGGCAATGAGATGCCACCCTGGAGAAGGCGGAACGTGAGGGAATATACAGAATGGGAGGCAGCGGGGGGTACACAGGCAGTATGTTACCGTGGGCAATGGTCCAGTAAACCAGGGAATCGGGGGTCTGGTAGAGGATCCTGTATGGAGCCACACGTGCACTGGAGTCCAACACGACGTCAAGCGTTCCAACCAGCAGACCTGTGAGAAAACAGATTATTAGGCTACGGATTATGACGCTATGATACTGGAAATATGAGAGCAGTAGCTTTAAATAGCACAATTTAAGGGCTCCCACATCTACTGATCAATAATTTCCATCACTGTTACCATTATTTCTCATTTTTTTGTTGTTATTAGGATACGGCTTTGGAAATGTAATCAATACATTTCTAGATGCCAACATTTTTAACTAGAAACAAATGTAAATTCACTTTTAAAGATAGGAATAATTTATGACTTTTCTGAGCCTGGTTATCAAAATACCCCTATATTCCTATATTTTCCAAGCTTTTGCACCTGCTCAATTTTGGATTTTTGCAATCTCACTATTCTTCAAAATGTCTGTCAAGTTCTGCACATAACCCGGTCCTTGCTGGTTTCTTTATCAAGTATATTTGGCTAATATTATATTACATTAAGTTATCAATAAAAAAGCTTTGACCATGTTTATATACATTCTACAGAAAGACCTTAAAAATCAACATAGAAAATGTGAAAAAGCCCCTTTGACCAAATTCAACAAATGACCAAACACAAGAAACAGGAACAATGTTAATGAACATGAATGAATCTATGAATGTTCATTGTCACACTTCCTTAGTACTGGTTTCCTGGTTTTATATATCATGTATATATATGTATATATGATGAATACGGTGCAAACAAAAATGACTGAATTTAATTGAATTAATTATTTAATAATTATCATTATTTTAATCTTCTTGCCAACCATAGTAGTCTTGGTCATTGAAATGTTAATACTCAATGGAACTTATGGTTGCCCAATTAAAAATGAGCAAACACATGTCTAGATATTTATCAAACACTATCAAGGACAAAAAAATATAAAGAATAGCCAGGTCCATCAACCTGACATGTATATCCACTGTGAGATTGCGTAACCTGACTAACTAAAGTACTGATCTTGTTGCACAGCATTTGAAATGTTGCTATGGTCATTCTTAAATGCTTGAGCAAAGTCGTCAAAGTATTTCTTAATTGCCTCCCAGAACTGCCACGACTGCGCTTTCCAAACAGCAGTTTTATTTATATACACTCACCTAAAGGATTATTAGGAACACCTGTTCAATTTCTCATTAATGCAATTATGGTGGTGGTGTAATGGTGTGGGGGATGTTTTCTTGGCACACTTTAGGCCCCTTAGTGCCAATTGGGCATAGTTTAAATGCCACGGCCTGCCTGAGCATTGTTTCTGACCATGTCCATCCCTTTATGACCACCATGTACCCATCCTCTGATGGCTACTTCCAGCAGGATAATGCACCATGTCACAAAGCTCGAATCATTTCAAATTGGTTTCTTGAACATGACAATGAGTTCACTGTACTAAAATGGCCCCCACAGTCACCAGATCTCAACCCAATAGAGCATCTTTGGGATGTGGTGGAACGGGAGCTTTGTGCATCCCACAAATCTCCATCAACTGCAAGATGCTATCCTATCAATATGGGCCAACATTTCTAAAGAATGCTTTCAGCACCTTGTTGAATCAATGCCACGTATAATTAAGGCAGTTCTTAAGGCGAAAGGGGGTCAAACACAGTATTAGTATGGTGTTCCTAATAATCCTTTAGGTGAGTGTACTTTTTGTATATATATATATTGCTTTATTTTACTGGTATTTAATGCCAGTTTATTAGAAAGTGATGGTTGACTAGACGGTGCTTATTCCCAAAGGTTTAATGCTATATTGCAATTTTGAGCATAACATAAAATTTGCAACTTTGGATGGAAACCTGGTTTGCTGAGAAATATAGATTGTTATAGATTTGGTGATGCAGATTATGTTAAGCTGTTGGATCCCCAACAACAAAACCTGAGGAACATTTGCATTGCCTCAAGGTGAAACTACGGCTTCACAAGTATCTGAGAATCTAAGTATCTGACACGCCAAATGAGGCCATCTGCGAAACCTCCCGATCAAGAAGTTTCCCCTTCTGGCATCACACTTTATCTTCACATCTGCACCACTGAGTCTCTCCCTGTTCTGAGGAGATCTACAAAATCTACAACATGGTATCATGTTCATCATTGGTGGGATGCAACCTAGCTTGCGTTCAAATGCCGAGTCACGATAAACTGGAACATGTACCAGAAACATTCCCCTTCCATTTCACATCCTATAAGGTGTTGTGTGTACGAGTGGTGAAAAACAGGGATCTTCTAAACAAGCCTATCTTCCTTTTTCTGCACGGGCCCATATGTGCGATGACAACACCTCTGGAACATGTGACTTTCTGTTCCTGCTTATACGCTTGGATGAGCAATGGTTTCCTTGGTTGCAGAAACAAGAGAGCAGGGATTTCAGAATACAGTAAATCTCACATGATCTATTCGGTTACAGGCTCTACCGCTCACCACTATGAGCCCTAAGTAAACTGGAAATGTATTATGGGATACAGTATACCACACAGCATGCTCTTTGCACATTTTTCCTAATGTAGCGGGTCATCCAGGCGTCCAATACATAGGCTATTCTGCATATACTTACATTGACATTATCCAGCGTAATCGCATATCTATTAATACTGAGTGTTACTGCTTCATCTCAGTACAGATGAACACAACTGATTCTCTACTGCAAATCTGATGTCTTCCTAAGCAGTCGAGGAGTTGTGGGAGGAACATTTGTTTGTCTTTTCTAATTCTAAATATAGAAAGTAGCTGCTCTCAATCGCATTCATCGGAAGATCATCTCTGCTCACACAAAAACAGCCACTTTGCAACACATGGGCAAAATCAATATCTTTTTTAAACAGCAACAACCTGAAACGGCACTGTACTGAAGAGCATAAATAGCCTTTTTTCCACGATAAACAATGTTTGGCTTCCTGAAACCATGCTGAGCACAGCATCTACACCTAATGGACTAAATATGTTGCTATACTGGCTGTCATTTTAAAAAGGCAGTAAAATATAATTTTTCAGAGAAAGAAACTACCCCCGAGACAATGATGGGATTCTTAGATATATTGTATTTATATATCAATATTGTCTTGTTTTTCCTAAATTACATGAGTTGGAAAAAATAACTTGACGATACAATAACATGATGATAGTATAGCGCTGATTATTTGCTCTTGTAAGAAATTAATAAAAAAAGAGATGTCGCATAACTCCACACTATGGAGAAAATACATAAAAAAAAGAACTGGAGGTGTTTTTCTTGACCAAAGTTTGGATCTTAAATCTGTGTAGTAGAAACAGCAGATATAAAATACATTTCAGGAATAAAAAATTATCCAAAACGAATAATCCTGAAACCTACAAAAACACATCATCAAGTGGACTTAAAGTTCATCAATTGAAGAACATTTGCAAGAAACTTTGGTTCTCTTCTCATAGACTAACATACATAACATATTTAATACACTGCTCAGAGGCTTTTGGCCAACTGCGATCTACCCAAGATTCCTCTGAGCAAGTCTGCTGGGCCGTGCCAGGATGAACAGCTCTCACTAGAAACTGGCACACAACTCGCACATTTATGTAACAATGATGACATCATCTTTTCTCTGTTTTGTGTCTGTGTAAGCTTTGTGTCTGTCTTCCATCGCTGACAGACACAAAGAGGTTGACACACAAATAAATACTTTAAATAGTTTCGACTCTTAGCTATATCTTTATCGTAAAGATCTCATTTAAAAAACCTGTTCCTTTCAAAGTTAGCATGAAACAGCAGATACTAGTCAATAAGAGATAAAGAAGTTGAAAGCATACCTGTTGACCACCTATAAATTCAGGTTTGGTCAGCAGGTGAGGCACTCATCAAAAAAACATTTCACAATACCAAACAAGGTTCCATTTATTGTCCTGCAGGAGGGTTTTTTAATTAGCTAAACCAAACAGATTGTTTGGTTTCTAATAACGGTAATTTTTATTAGGTCATTAGAGCCACATTGGCAGGCACATTAGACTGAATTACTGTAAGATCTTTCTAACAAAGCAATGAGGAAACTGAATCCAAATTTGCCTTCTCACTGGAATTAAAGTATATATTCGATTTATTGAGAGCAAGAAGAAGTGTTTTGAAGACAGTAAAGATATTTTCGATAATATGCAAAAAAGACAACAGGGGTCCTTTTATTTTCCAATCTATAAATAATTGTATCAAATTAATATTAACAGGTGCAAAACTACCACCTACTATGTTGGACTGTCGAGCAGATTCTGGGACGGAATTATCAATAATATCGACACAATATTAAAAAATCAAGGCAATCAATATCAGGTTATTTACAATACCTGTATGTCATGACATCACTGACATATTTAGCTATAATCGTAACATAACACTAGATCGAATGGCTACCTCAACTGGACAATGTTATTGGAAAGTAATCTAAAAATTACAAATTAAAATAAAGTTTTTCTTTACATTTACACATTTGGCAGATGTTTATAGCCACAGCGACTTAGATTTGATGTACACAACATGTTTATATTAACTTTATCAGTATGTGTATTTCCTGGGTATTGAACCTTTCCCCTTACAAACGCAATGCTCTACCAATTGAAATACAGAAACCTATTTTAATCAACCTGAAAAATGGTAGGTTTAAAAAGAATTCAAAATTCTTCTGTGGCTTAACATGCATCCTTTGGTTCTGAGCAAACATATGGAGCCCATAGCAGCTGAAGTGCATGCTATCTAAAAAGGACAACAAAATTACTGAACATTTTGAAATACAAGTAAATATTTCAATGTATATATTGTTATGCTTTGAAAACACTACCCACATTAGAAAATACATGAAAACAGAGGCACTTAGTAAGGCATTCGGTTTTTTATATCATTTTCTAAAATCGACACTCAGGTAAAAGCGCACAGGTGCGTTATGCGTAAAATGTACGCAGCGTGACCAATAACACCAGACGTCCATCCGACGGGCATTAAACACATCTCTAGGGTTTCGCGCCGTGTGCATGAACAACACCAATGCAAAAACAGTATTTAATCTAAATAACATTATTGTGCAGGCACTTTATTCAATAATCGATAGCATTACCCGCGAGTCCGCCTCCTCCGTCGCCATGGCCCTTTCGCTTCTGCAGGATGAAATAAGGATTCGCTCTCTCTGTCATCCATAAAGCGCTGGCCAACAACACCTCTTCAGGGTTGACCCACATCTTCACCACGATATCCTTACGAGGGCATCAATAATAAAACAAAAATGAGGGGTCCAGTATGGAGTCGCTGTCCTTAAGCTTATCGAAGTGTAAAATCGCGCACCCTTTGAACGGGAATCCACGCGCTTCGACAACCGGTGACAAAGCACGATTACAGGTTCTCAGTTGCATATAATATCCAAATATTTAAAACAAACGCGCAAGCTTATATCTTTCTCTATATATGATCTTCCCGCAGCGCTATTCAGAGCCGCGCGCACACCACCTCACATTAAACAAACATTCCCACCTTACAGAAACGACAATGACATCACGCCTGACGATGACTGACTCTTGAAATGCAGAACTTGTATATTCCAATGTTTCATCCTGAGGATGTGTATTTCGGCGTTTCAATCTCGGTCTTTGTTATTCGACTCTAGATCAAGTGCAACCCCCGCACATTGCGTCTCCTTTCACTTCAACGCAAAAGAAAAAGGATATAATTTGTAACTGCACGCACCGTTGATGTTTAATAAATGAAGCGACACGACAATTACTTCCTAACACGCAAAACAAACAATGCATGACATTTCTGTCCTGTTTCATTGATGCTTGACTCTCTAGCGCCACTGCAGTACGCGGTAGCGCTCTGTCAGCGTGCGTCACGGGCAGGCCGCCGTGACGTCACAACGGTGGGCGGACAACTTTGATCCTAAACAGAAAAATGATTGACAATAATATTTTTGTTGTTGAACTAAACAGAGATTAAAACAAACATTATTATATCAATGCGCAAGTAAATATAAATAATTTAATTTGATTTAAGAAATTATGATTTAATGATTTATTAAGTATATTTTGGTATGTTTTATTTTGAGTTGATTGTTGTACAAGTAAATGGTGGAATTGAATGAGAGCTCTGTGGGTATATCATAATATCATATTCACTATTTATGTCAAAAAAAATCCATGGGCTTAATAAATAGGTCAAGTAAATATGAAAACAGACACCAGTGTGCAGGTGGTGTTTCCCCATGAAGTGGGTTTAAAAGATGGTAAGCGAAAGAGCATGTGTTATTTATTTTTCCACGTGGCTAACCACTTTGTGATTTTAGGTTTAGCACCCCCCAGCCTGTGATGTGACAGGTGGGAGCGAGGCAAGGCGCAGGGCGAAGCGCAACAACCACATAAACTACCACATGAAAGTTTTACTTAAGAAAAACAGCACCCAGAGCTGTTTGCACGGCGGTTTCTCAGTCACTGGTGGGTGAAAGTCAGCTGTAGATGGAGCTCTTTATTCACTAAAACCACAGGAAGAAAACAATACGCATGTGCTAGTGGGTGTGGTGAGAGGCTGGAAATGATTTGAAGTGGAAATGGAAATGAAGTGGTAAGCTACATACAGTATGGGGACTTATCATATACATTCAATTTTAAATTAAAGTTCTCCAAGACAATTTTACTGAAGTCAGTATAGCCAAGTGTGCTACATGGACACTAACTTATACTAAAAATATTTGACCGCTACATGTCACATCTGACCGATGAGAATTTATTCAAATTATGTTGAGATTTCCTGTCAACTGTGATATTTTTGATAATTCCAACGCCATAATTCCCATGAAATGTTAGGCTACAAATAAATTCTCCCTTGATTCAGTTAAGATATGCTTTTAGACTCTGGATGAGTCATTTTTGTGACATTTCTCACTTCATATAGAGTATGTGGGACTTTTTCACACTAATGTAGAGCTTCCCTTTTTATAGCAAGATGTCACTACGTACAAAGGATTCAAAAGTTTGATTTCATTGAAAAACTTTCAAATAAAACATGAAACCAATTTTAAACTCATTTTACTTCAGCAATGTGACATTTAATAGTGCATTTAACAAATACTAGGAAGTTGCTTGATAAAATGTGTTAGGAGCTTGATTTAATTGGGAATTCGAAAAAGCAAGTGAACCATATGTATTTAGAGAAAAATGGGGAACATTTTGAATTCATGTTGTCTATAATTTCATTTGCCATTCAATGTATTTCCCAGCTGTCCTACTGACTTTAAGAACATGAGACAGCACAACATCATCACTTGTCTTCAAGAAAACAACATAGCCAATAGAATAGTGTATATGGGTTATCATAAAATGTTTATTGATGTTTTACACTTTTATGACATATCGCGTATTGCTCCCTGAACTCTCTGTAAGTAGCTTTGGATAAAAGCGTCTGCTAAATGACTAAATGTAAATGTAAATGTACACTTTCTCAGTTTCGTGTGAAACATCACACGAAAAGCCTTTTTGGTGTTCAATGAGGGATTGTTCAAAGAGTTTCTTAATGACTGTTAACTTTACCCACGGATGTCTTTTTACAATATAGAAACATTAGGTTTCAAAAATGAAACCATGAAATCTGTACTTTCTATAATAGTGCTTTCTTAGATGACTCATAAACAACCCAATAACTGTTTAAAGGTTAGCTGAGGTTAACTGAGACAATGAAAACAGAGCATTCCGGTTACAGCTGAACTTTAATATAATATGTAAATACTATTAAAATATATGAAATAGTATTGTTATTATTATTTTTATAGAAAATCCCAATCAGAAAGTGGTTAACTGAATAGTTGTTGAAAAAATAAATTCTATAGTAAATAGTCTATAGAGTAAATTCTATAGTCAATTCTACAATCACCACCTTTATCATTAATTTACACATATAAACGGAGACTCCCTATTAGTTTCTATACAGGAATTTGCTTACCAAGTATTCAACTATTTGAGTTACACTCAAAAGCTTTTTGCACTGCTTCAAAAGGTTCTTCCATGCCATAGAAGAACCTTTTGGTTCCATAAAGAACCTTTAACAGGGATGTGTTCCATCTTCTCTTAAACAAGCCGTGGTTTCTCCTTTAATGAACAAAAACAGGGCTGGAGGCTACAGAGTTGAACAATTTCCGTCCCATCTTTAAACTTCCATTTCTATCTAAAGTTTTAAAGAAGGTGGTTTTGACTCAAATCACCACCTTTTTGCAGGAAAATTATCTCCTGGACGAATTCCAATCTGGTTTCAGAGCGGGTCATGGTACGGAGACCGCTCTAAATCAGTTGGAGTGTGAGGTGGGGTTCGGTGGAATTGTCTTGAAATGGTTCCAGTTCTATTGTTCTTTGTTAACATTCTTTGTTAATTTAGCAAATGTTTCATCCTCTATGGCTCTGCAGGACAGTGGCCCTCCAGGATCAAGGTTCCCCACCCCTGATCTAACTGAAGGCTAAAGAACAGGTCAGAAATTGAGGTCATGCTTTTGGGTGAGCCTGTGCAAAGAAATTCTCAGGGTATTACAAATTAAACACTACCTACAACCAGTTGAACCTGATTAAGGGGCTTTTTGGAAGAGTATAAAAGATTGACATCAATCTTTTAAAATTGACATCAGGGTTTCAGTCTAAATGTAAAGCAATGTTTCCAAGAAAAAAACATATATCTTTGTCTCTATAGAGAGACACTAGTCTGTCGAAGAAGAAATTAAGTTATATGTAAGGATAAGTAAGTATAAAACTTTTATTGTCTTTAAAATTATGGACTCTGTACATGCAATATATTTTATTCTATGTGTTTACTGCATTATAACCCTTTTATAGGTGACGAAAACTAAACCAACAGTTAGCCTATTAAAAGTGTTACATATTTACTGTACATCTATCAAAGGGGACATCAAATGTGCCATATTTGTGCAGCCCTCTACGCTTCATAATTTTCCTCGCTGACTTGCTTTCTTAAGGAGATACAATGCTTTCCATGGTAACAAGAATTCAGTTTAAAAAATCTGACAACATGCAAGTAATATCAAGTTTGGTCAAATATGACGCGACCGCAACGACAGGAGTTGAATTAAATGTCAAATAAGTATTTGAGGTTACTGAGGAGATTGTTTTTTAATATTTTTTTTATTTTAACTGAAAACTGAAAATTACATAACATTATTGAAATGCTGTATTGTATTGTAGCTTGCTTCTGCAATTCAGTTAAACCTGTCTAAAGAACATACAATCCTCAAATTACTTTACATTATTAAAAGTTTACATCAAGCCTATCAGGTCCAGTGTATGACAAAACATGGATTTATTTAACAAGAAAAGCACAGGTAAACAGGGACAACTTTTATATTTTGACAATACTGTCTAACAGTACATATTGTAATATGTTCCCTAAAGGGGTCTTATCAGGAGAAATACGATGAAAATTGTAACATTAAAAACTTTTTCCACTACAAATATTCCTCTAATAATGGGTAAATTTGAATACATGGACATGACAGCCTTTAACAGTCCACCAGACAAATAACAATGCCACTAGGAAAATAGAGTGTCAATGAAGTAATTTAATGGATCTGGATAACCATCATAAATATCCAAGGGGTGTGAGTAAACCCAACAAATGATAACCCACAGGGTGAAACAGAAGAAACAGAATTCAACAAAACAACATCCACGGAACAGGTAATCTTATGGGGTAATAAGAGCGAGTCCAAGGTATATGCGGGACAAAATACATCAATACTGGACAAAGGGTCAGATAAAACAAAAGGTATAAATAGAGTCCATGGGATCGTGCTGCAATGAGAGTCAGGTGCATGGTGATCAATGATATCAGCGGGGTGCAGTGCATGATGGGAAATGTAGTCCTGGGGTTAAAAGTCTGATGAATGTGAGCGGGTGAAGCGGGTAGATGACTTTGGTCGACGAGGACGGAGCTGATGATTTACATACTCTATTTCAACAGGCAGAGCAGACCCGTTTAAGCGTAAGGGTCAAGGAGAAGATGCGTTAAAAAAATGATATTATCAAATTTTGGGCATAACATTTTTTACAAGTGCACCTCAAAGAAAAAAAGAATTAGAAAGAAATAAGTATAACATGACCCCTTTAATAGACTCACAAATAAATTCCTAGACAGATGATGACATCATACAGATACAGCAAGATAATAACTAATAAAAACAAACACTAACTGGTTTAAAATCATTAAATACACACCAAATTATAAGAGCATAATCATATCCTTATCTTTAAGCAATACATTTATACATGCCAGAGAATTTAAGGTAATGTGTGCTTTTTGGATCAGATTGAAATTACACAACACTATGGGGTCATTCCAGGTCAAATCAACCAAATGGATTTTTTTCTAGGAAAGACAAGAATATTTAGTGATGAAATTGGATATTTTTTTCTCAGTATTACCTTAATCAAATTAGGAAGTGAAAAAGGACCATGATAAGATAGCAACATCATTATTTTATTTTATTTTTACACAACCTTCAATTTGTCAAAGGTTATAATCATTTTATCTTTACATTTTTGTAGTTCGGCTCCAAATCTCAAATGAATTTTGATCCTGCTCTACAAAATATTGGATTATTTAGTAAATAGTGATAATGACTCTTAATATTTAAGCTTTCTTTATGTAGCTATTTTGTTCTCCAGAAAAAACAATAATCAAGATTTTTAGCTGGAGACCTCTGATTGAATTGACACAGAATGACCATATTACTAATATTAGGATCACAGACCTCAGTATCATCCTGCGTGACTACAGTATACTACAGTAAACTACAACAGAGAGTCCTTCAGAATCCTTGAAAACCCATCATGATAACAAGAAAATTATTTAAATACAAAAGTGCATTCACACAATATCATCCTATGCTAAAACGTGTGACCTAAAATATACAAGCATGTCAAATGTCATGTAAATGCAGCATTAAAAATAAAGAAACACTGACGCTTTGGTTAGTAGAGTATTGAACATTCTCTTGTGCATTGCACATTATCCCAATGTCTGGAGCAGTGCATTCTGGGTATGAACGACTACTAAGGCCGGTGCATTTTAGGTCCCGCAATTAAATATTGGAAGAAAATGACTCGATACCTTATGAAGTTAATAAGGATAAATGTCTGGGATTGAAACTTTACAGCTTGCAGAAATATAGACTGTAAACTGCATGCTGTATATTACAAAACAATTCAATGAGATGAAAGAAAAATGTTTACATTATTTTTTCTAAAAGGACTGTATGTGCAATCTATTTAAAGGTGCCTTTTTTTAGAAAAATAAACCATTTGATATTAAAATATTCATTCAACAGTCACTTTTATTTTGGGCAAAGTAAAAAGCAAACAGACATTTATATCAGTCATGTTTAAAAGCAGGGTAAATCAGAATTCTCCGCAAAAGCACCATGGGTAAAATTCTAATGCTGTAGATTTGATGTAATGTGCATTTTAACATCTGATCATTTTCTTTGTTATAGTGAAGAGATTAACAAAATGGCTACATTCACACTGCCAAGTTTAGGTAGTGACAAATATGGTTGTTTTATGTGTATGAAACACGAGCAGCATCTACAACCCCAAACTCGTAATGTTTGTTTGGCTACTTTACGTTTTTTAAAAGAATGCACGTAAAACTTTTTATGCAATATACAACATAAATGTTGAAAACTTCTGTTTTCTAGTGTTACATTGCATGACTTCATATAGTTTAAGTAAGTGCTGCCCGGCTGATATGATTTCCAGTTCTTCATGCTGGAATTGAAAGGTCAAGTTGAGTGCAGTGCATTGAGGGATGTGGTATTCTGCACAGCGTGCATCTTGTCAAATGTAGTAGATGGTCATCTGGACATTCAATGCAAACAGAAAACCCACATCCTCACATCATACATACATCACTACACTATTGTACCGTATGACTTGTTCCTGCAGTTGGTTCCTACCCAACTACAGGAACAGCTGTAGTGGTGGTATCATCCCATGCCAAGCACAAGTAGCAGTGTTTACTTTGTTTTTGTTTAAGATACTTTGGACCAAACAAACTCGGGGAAACATAAACCACTATTGACAAAAGCTATTAAACATCTGCTGTTAATAAATATCACGCTCTCGCTAGATCCCCCTGAATTTGTAACATCGGTAACATAACTATAGGAAAATAAATCATGGTTTTATATCATATCATTCAAAACCCGTATATGGCTCTTTCTTCTGTGGGACACAAAATAAGATATTTTGAGAAATATCTTAGTGGCTTGGTGTCCATTCAATTGGACCAAAGTTGATCGGTTACCGACATTCTTCAAAATATATTTTTGTGTGCTGCAGATGAAAGAAAATCATACAGAAATCACTCATGACAGTGTGTAAATGATGAAAGAATTTTCATTTTTGGATGAACTATCCCTTTTACGGCCAAACACATGCTTGACTAAAGTATGTCAACCAAAACGCTTGAAGTATGCAGCATGTTCTTATTTAGCTTGCTGTCAAAACAAAATTGTGTGAAAAGTTTATAGTTGTGCTTCTGTCTCATAGTGATTTGCAAACAAATTATCTATAACAGACATTTTTATGCACAAAAACGGATCACGTCCCTAAATTAATGTGGTAGAAGCAAAGGTCCACCTCAGAGGATGGTGTGATATGACACACAACACTTGTAATAACAAAAAATACACTTATAGTGTCCATTCTGAATATAAGCCCTGGTGATATTTCAGAAAGTAGAGATGGGGTAAAATATTGTGACTATTAAACCCTTTTCTGATTGGTTTGCTGCACCCTAATGTGTCACTTTGTTTTCTGATATTTCTATAACAAATTCTTAACAAGACACTTTTGGTGAATTTCGGTAAATCTCAGAAGTTCTAAAATATAAAGGTGTTTGATCTCGGTTACCTTTGGCTGGAGGAAAACTCAGCGTGAGACAACACTATATGATAAACTTAAATTTTCACTGATGCTGGCTGTAGTTCACACAAACTGCGTTTGACACATACATCTATATTGCGTGTATTGGCAGTGATCCCTTTGAGAAGCTAAACAGTCAAAATTTCCACTAAATGGAAATGTTAAAATGGAAAAAGTTGGGTTGCTTTCTCAATCTATTGTTAAGAGACGCTCAGGAAAAGAAGAGCGGAAACAAATCGACATTCTTGTGGAATAAAAACAAGCAGTTTTTGTGACAGTGGAACAAAAAGCTGATGAGGTCACGGGCTCAGAATATATCAGTGAACACCCTGTGCTGCTTCTGCCTTCGTGTGCTTTTATTGTTTGCTTTGGGTCCACTACAGACCTGCTCCCTTAATGGCACGCTGAGTCCATCTGCCCCTACGGCGACCTCTCAGGACTTCACATCTTCATGTTCTGGTTCAGACTGAAGGTCCATGTCGGACAGGACCAGCTCCGCTGGCATGATGAGAGAAGTGTCTGAATCATGACTAACAGAGGGCTGCTGTTCGCCTGAGGAAACAGAGGAGAGCAAACAGAGGAGATCAAATTACGTCATGGAAATTCAAATATGGCAGCACTGCGGTAACTTTATTTATTTACATCTTACTGGTGATACTGGTGACTAATTGATTTCTCTCACAAATGTACATTTTGCATCAGAAAACACCTGATATAGGCACCATATAAGAAAGTAACATGACGTCATTTTTATATATAATTACTAGCTTGTGTTGAACTGAAGAAAGCAAGTCATACTGTGTACTGGGTTTGAATGGCATGAAGAGAAGCAAATTCGGAGTGAACTTCCCTTTTAGGGACAACTTCTTTGATATCATGTTGACTTGCTTTAAGCTGACATCAGAGGAACAGTTAAATGACTGATAGCAAAGTGCTGCATGTGCACAAAAGCACACATTATACTAGAGCTGAAACAGAGAACAAGAACAGATGAGCTTTTATCAGCCTGAATGGCCACTCGTACAAAAAATGACCTAAATATATAAGAGCAGCAATTGGAACACGTTGGCACAGATTAAATGTAGAACCAGAGGAAATGACACACACCATCTTGATTTCATAGAACCCTGGAGACATGTAGGTTTCTGTAACACCCAGATGACATGAGATAAAACCTAACATTACTTTAATCATGTCTGAGATCAAAAAATAAAAAAAAATCTGTCAGGACTGTCTTTCTAATGTCTTTCTGTTTTCGATTGTGTCTCTGTTGTAGTTTTGTAATGTGTTGCACTAATTGGTTCAATGTCTGTTGTGGTAGTTTTTCATTGTGTTCCTGTTTGTTGTGTTAGTTACTGATATGCACCACCTTTGTCTAGTTTAGTAAACTTCCGCTTGTGTATTTATACTCGCTGTTTAGTTCAAACCCTTGTCGGTTCTTGTGTCTCTAGAGTGTTTAGGATTTCTTCCATCTTGTTCTACTGTAATTACCAAGATTTACATTCCTGTCCGTGTTTTTGCATTATTATTTATTCGAGGGAGCATAGGGCCTAAACAACAGTCTTCCAGCAAACTCGGTTTTGAGCAACTCTCTTCAGCTGGGCCCACGACCATCCAGCTTCCTTCATCTCAGCTTCGGTGCACCGTCTCCATGTCTGTCTTTTTTATATATTTTTTTATTTATATAGCACAGTTTAATACAACACCAGGCTGCCAAAAGTTCTTCGCAACATCTCAATAAAATTACACACACAAACAGAAATGTTTCACGAATAGACACCAACAAAACACATAACAACATAACAGTATTTTGTTCTAGAAACACACAGGAGGTGTTGATTTTCAGACCTCAGAGATCTCGTGGGAGTATAAGCTGATAGCAAATTTGACAAATACCCAGGGCCTAAATTGTGTAGAGCCAAAAAAACGAAAGTGAGAATCCAATAAATAATTTGAAGTCGTGCGGCAACCGATTTAATGACGCAAGCAGTGGGGTAACTGAGTCAAGTTTTTTGCAGACTTACTCATTCCCGCCGCTGCGTTCTGGATTATTTGAAGGCGCCCCAATGCACCACAGTCAACTCCAAAATAAAGGGAGTTACAGTAATCCATTCGAGTGAAAACGATAGCACTAATAGCTTTCTCCAAATCAGTGGTGGATAAAAACTATTTAGTCTTCGCTAATAAAAAACAAGATCTCACTACTGTGTTTATTTGCTTGTCCATCTTTAATTGACTAATCAATTACTCACATCTTTTACATGGGGTTTCATAAAACCTCCCAGGTGCATTGAACTTAAACATTGAATCACCTCTTTATTTTTAGGGCCAAAGACATAACCCGTTTTATTTTCATTGAGCATCAAAAAATTAGAGGCCATCCAGACCTTAACCTCTTGTAAACAATCTACTATTACCTTTATGGAATCTGTGCTTGACTCTTTCACAGGTAGATACATCTGAGTATCATCAGCATAGCAATGTTATGATTCTTTGTGTTTTCGAAAAGTAGGTAATATATAGAGCGAAAACAACAACGGCGCCAAAATAGACCATTGCGGAATTCCCCAGGGCAGATGCAATCTTGAAGAATTACATTCTTGGCCTGCCCACTCTTCTCTTTCCTTGTGGGTTCCACTCCAGTGTCTGTTTGGTGACATTTCCATGGCTCTTAGGGAGGATGTGACCTATCCAACAAACTTTATCAATTGGCAGTTGGTTTGTTTGCTTCCACAAGCTTGAGTTTGATATAGTTTCTGGCCATCTAATGTGTAGAATGCAGCGGAGGCATCTGTTGATAGAAGTTTGGAGTTTGTTTGTGGCTGTCTTTGTCAGTCTCCAGGTTTCAGATCCATACAAGACTGCCTTTACGTTGGTGCTGAAGATGCGGACTTTGTTCGGCTTAGAGAGCGCAGTCGAGTTCAAAATGGGGCATAAGGTGTTGAAAGCATGTCTAGCTCTGTTTGTGCGGCTCCTGATGTCATCCTCCGCTCCTCTGTCCATACTAACCACACTGCCCAAGTACAGTTGTGTTCAAAATTATTCAACCCCACTGAAATTGATTGTTTTGGTCGGTTTGACATTGATTATGATCATTCAGTCATCCTGCTTACAATTAAATCAAAGAGGCACGTGTAGGTCAGACAAATATAACATAACATTTATAATGAAATAACCACAAATGTCTTTTCTGAGCTCACATCATTATCAGTTTTATTCAACCCCCAAGTGACATTCAATCTTAGTACTTAGTACAACATCCTTTTACAGTTATAACAGCTTTTAAACGTGAAGCATAGCTTGACACAAGTGTCTTGCAGCGATCTACGGGTATCTTCGCCCATTCATCATGGGCAAAAGCCTCCAGTTCAGTCACATTCTTAGGCTGGCGCACTGCAACTGCTTTCTTTAAGTCCCACCAGAGGTTCTCAATCGGATTTAAGTCTGGTGACTGCGATGGCCACTTCAAAATGTTCCAGCCTTTAATCTGCAACCATGCTCTAGTGGACTTGGAGGTATGCTTGGGATCATTGTCCTGTTGAAAGGTCCAACGTCTTCCAAGCCTCAGGTTTGTGACGGACTGCATCACATTGTCATCCAATATCTCCTGGTACTGAAGAGAATTCATGGTACCTTGCACACGCTGAAGCTTCCCAGTACCTGCAGAAGCAAAACAGCCCCAAAGCATGATTGACCCCCCGCCATGCTTCACAGTAGGCAAGGTGTTCTTTTCTTCATAGGCCTTGTTCTTCCTCCTCCAAACATAGCGTTGATCCATGGGCCCAAACAGTTCTAATTTTGTTTCATCAGTCCACAGAACACTATCCCAAAACTTCTGTGGTTTGTCCACATGACTTTTGGCATACTGCAGTCAACTCTTCTATTCTTTGGGGACAGCAAGGGGGTGCGCCTGGGAGTTCTGGCATGGAGGCCTTCATTACGCAGGGTGCGCCGTATTGTCCGAGCAGAAACTTCAGTACCCCCATCTGACAAATCTTTTCTCAGTTCCTCAGCAGTCACACGGGACTTTTCTCCACTCTACGCTTCAGGTAGCGCACAGCAGTCGAAGTCAGCATCTTCTTTCTGCCACGACCAGGTAGCGTTTCAACAGTGCCCTTTGCCTTGAATTTGCGAATGATGCTTCCTATGGTGTCTCTTGGTATGTTTAACATCTTTGCAATCTTCTTATAGCCATTGCCCTTCCTGTGAAGAGTAATCACCTGTTCTCTTGTCTTCCTGACCATTCTCTTGACCTCACCATGTTTGTAACCACACCAGTAAATGTCTAGAAGGAGCTGAGTATCACAGTCATTTTAAAGCTGCCTAATTGGTGCTTATTAGGCTTTATTGCTGCTCCCTGATATCCACAGGTGTTTTCAATACCTGATTGAAAACACTTCATTGAACCTCTGTTCTTCAGAGTGGTAGTCTTTAAGGGGTTGAATAATTATGTCAATGAAGAATTCACAAAAGAAACATTTACTACTGTATTACAAAACTAATTGATGTCATTTTAGTTGCATATGGTTCTTTAAGAAGTCCTTGTAGGATTTCATTCTGAATACAATTACAAATGTACACTAAATTCCCTAAAACCATTTACAGCATTGGGGGTTGAATAATTTTGAACACAACTGTAAATTAACCTGTCAACATCACTAATGTCCACACCATGTAGTTGGATTTGGTTCTTTTTGTAGGCTGTTAATGTTTATTTTGGGGCCAACTTTCTCTGCTTCCTCTGCGAGCCGATCCGTGCCTGTGTGACAATAGGCTGATATCATCTGCGAAACCGAGGTCTTCTAGCTGTTTAGTGAGGGACCAGCGGATCCCTGTGTTTGCATTTTCTTAAAACAATTCAGTTTATGCTAATTATTGCAATATGCATATTTTAATTGCAATATGTGCAGCCCTATACTAAACTGTAATAAAGAAGCATCCAAGTTTTCAATGTCTGCATTACTTGCTACTTTCAATGTACATATTAAACCGTGTCTACACCAGACGCGGTGAGATGCGACACAACAAAAGACAACAGAACGCATTAGAATAAATGATCATTTAAAATTTTGTGTAGACACGGTGTTACTCTATGTGTATATTGTGCACATATGCATTTATTGTATATTATGTGTACACTGTGTATTCAATTACCTATAGTTTACATATATATTCACGTATCTGTATGTACAGTATATGACTGCAGTGGTAAATACTTATCTTTGCCATAAATTAAAAAAGTCAGATTTTTTGACACTTTCAAATTGAATATCAAAATATATTGTTTTTACTGTTCGCTGTTGTATAAAACATCACACACCATTTCTGGATACTCACTGTTCTCTCCGACCTGCGGAAAGTAGTCTATCTCATGGTACATGTGTGACAGGCTTGTTGTTCTGACAGCTGGATCCAATACCACAGAGTTCTCGCCCAACGTGACCTCACTGGCCCCCGTCACAGGATTTGTGGGCGGGCCCACGATTGAAACCTCATAGTCCTGAGCGATGTCATCATAACAGTCTGTATCGGGCTGTTTAGATGGTAAATTACAGCGTTGTAAGAAACTACATATAGATATTCAGGCAAAACCTAGGGTCAAAGGTCGCAGAAAGTAGCCCAGTCTTACCGGGATGCCCAATGCCTTGAGGATGTTTATTTTGCACATTGGACAGGTTCTGTGCTCCAGTAGCCAAGGGTCCACACAGTTCTTATGGAAAACATGGCTAACAAAAGCAGCACAGAGGCGTTAAAACAAAATATTAAACGAAAAAAAAGAAATGAAATACAACTGTGTAATGCTCTATTGTGCTTAGCCACAGGGGCGTATCTGAGATTCATAACTCTAGAATTAATCAAAATGTCTGACTGGAATCTTACTGGCATGGCAGTATCCTCACAACATCATTTGGCTTGTAGTCTTCGATACACACTGCACAATTGTCAAACTCCGACTCGGTTTCCTAGAAAGAATTGCAAAACAAATTATTTTATAGTAAAATGCCATCATGTTATCTTAAAATGTACTCCAAATGGTGGGAGGCTCCAAAAGAACATCCATCCATCCATCATAAAAGTAATCCAAATGACACCTGTGGGTTGATAAATGGTAAACTGAAAAGAAATCAAAGACACGCACCTTGTCTCCCTTCCTGATGGTCCGTACTTGTAACTTGCTTATGGCCTTTTTTGCAGCGTCACCCAACCGCCTCTGCAAAAGACATAAAATGAGCTACAAAGACCAACGGCCTTTTTCACACGTCCGGGTTTATGACTACCACATCGTTCGACGCAGGGTAACATTGTTCCGGTTACGGCAGTATCCAAGTCTAAAAAGAGTGTGTGGATTAAATGCATTCGTATAAATAATGTAAACGAGCTTAATGCCTTTATTAACGCCTGTTTAAAGTTAAGATCTTCATTTAAAAACACCCCACAGCTAAGAGGTGGCTGTAGTACTGCTGTTTTTGTCATAATTTAGGGTTTGTACTATATGGGACAGCAACCTGAGGCAGGTACTTGCTGATTTTAACTACTGAACTGCATATAATAACTCCAGTGATGATGTTCTCGGTCTAATTGTATTGTTTATGTCTGTCTGGTTTGGTCCTGCATTATATCGATAAAATAAACAAACGTTACAGTAAAGGCTGCTCGTTGTGCTGGAAAAACATCACCCAATCTTTCCCGTCATCACACTTTCTGTTTCAGAAGATTGTTGTCTGTTGTCTGTTAATCTCGCTAGTGCTCCTGACATTATCAAAACATTTTAATAATGTAAAATATATTATATCAGGTGTTTTACTCGCGGGGGCATTGGATCATTGGCACGCAATTGTTTATGTAAACAGTATATTGAAATAAACGGAAGACCATGTTTATTCAGGAATACTAGAATCGTATGTGCAGTATTGAAATAATAATAGTAATTTTAAAGTTCAACATTTATTATGTTTTCACAATTTAAGTTTTAACATTTTACATTTGGTATTATGAAAGAACAAAGAATCGTATTTTAATTACTATAAAAAATAAACCTTACCCTAGCAGTTTATGATATCTTACTTACTAACAAATATTAACGAGTTACACACTATGTTAACAGTGTACCGGTTTTTTTAAGTAATTTCTGATAATACAGCGACCCGATCACGTTTGAATAACACGCAAGCTAGGGTGTATAAACTCAAAGCACTTGAATTAATATTAGCAGTCTGAGTGCACAAAACAGATAAACAAGACAGTACAGATAAACGTAAGTAGCTTAAATGACACAAGCGCATTCTATTACAATGGGATTGAATCTGTAGGGGAAATTGCTTTACCCTGCGGTGACGTAGTTTCCGACTCTTGTGAATAAGGCCTATCACCTACAGTAGATTGACAGATATCAGCCATAGCCGGTGACTAGATCAAGACAGAATCTGTAGATTTTATTCTTGCAGTTATAACAGTGATCCAAATAAATTCCCACTGGATGAATTTAATTCTACGAAATCCAGGTTTTCTAATGAGTAATGTACATTTATTCTGATTAGACATCACTTTAATGTTCATTTCAGTTTCAAGTTCACCTTTTGTAAGTGTGACTGTACCTGGTTGCGATCTCTCGCGCTGGCGTAGCGGAACCTCTGGATGTAGTAGAAGACCAGCCAGGCCAGCGAGATGATCATGAGAACGATGAAGGAGATGGAGACGAACACCACTGATGTGCGACTGACGTACTTCTGTAGGTTCCGTGTCCCGATGCTGATGTGCATCACCACAGTGATGTTCTTCTCCAGCAGGGCCATGATCTCACGTCCTTTGGGCTCCGGAATCATGATAGCTACCACATCTCCGGTACCTAAGGGAACGAGAGACATGAGCGCAACAGAAATGTAATCTGATTAGAGAGTTGCTAACAGCCAAACACACTGCTTTACTCGTGTAATGGTATACAGCATCTTATTCGTGCTTAAATGGGAACACAGACTAACATTTGCGGACACAGACCGTCAGTGCGACTGCGTCTTTAAGTTCCCCTTATGATTCCCTGTGGCTGCATCGGTGCAGGAACATCTGTGCTGAGACGACAATACTGAGCTTATAAATGAAACTTCTGTTCACAGCATGCAACCTTGAAACATCCGGAGCAGCGATCGCAGGGCTGCTAGCCTGTTTGACACATCATAATAACAGGTCCATCAGATGTCTGATCTTCTTTATCATCTTCTAACAATATCCGAAGCAACCAGCCATAAACACCCTAGCAACAACCTAAATACCATAGCAACCGCCTATAGCAAGCATACATCCCCTCATATTTTCAAATGTACAGCATATTCAAACCTTTAAAGTACTACAACTAAATAACCGCATTCAAACTTACCAAGTCAGCCTTATAACAATGTTTTAAGACCTTGGATAATGCAAAGATAAAATAATACATTTATTTAAGAGTTCAAAAATGTATATTTGATGGATATGCTTTTTTATGTCATGGTCTCAGTTTTTCACATTGCCGTTGGGTGACTATGCCACCCTTAAGGTTTGCTTGTTTGGAATTCAACAGACATTGGAAAGAAATGGCTGTTATATATGTGATTAAAGGCACATTTGTAGAAGTCTCTAAATCATCTTCAGACCTACCATATTTGTAGCCTACAGGCAAATATTTTGCTTGCTATTTTTAACCATCTTTTGCCTGTTTCGAGAGGAACAATTTGTTCTAGGCGGAGCTACAAGTGTTACTACTTACATTATAAGAGGCACTAATGTTTTCCATATGAAAGAAAGATTTCCTTTCGGGGTTTTTTCCGTACCTAAAACAAAACCTAGTCAACACAGGCTATCCTGTTTGTACTAAGTGGTTGATATCCTTGGGACAACATTTAAATCAACCAATCACATTTCAGAAACAAGTTTACAGTTTATTTTAAGTTTAATCTTTCAACCAGGATTAGGTGCTTAGACCATTGTTTTACACGTATCATTTCCATCTTGTCAACACATGTTAAATTAGCTGTAAATGTTGAGCTGTAATACAGCCTGTTCCTAATCGGTTCAACTGGTTCAAAGTTAAATATTAACATGTGAAGTTCTAGGACAGGATACTAGTATTACAGTCTTGAAGGCATTTGTATCAGTGCCACTACAGCAAATTAAAGAAGAAATCTTAAAGAAGGGCTTTTGTTTTCATAAGAACTCTAGTACAAAAAAATGACGGCAACTTAAAATAATAGGGACACATGCTGTATATACAGCTTTGGAAATAATACAAGTTTGCCTTTAATTTCTGCATGTATTACTGGCATTTTATTCCAGTGTCTGTTGAATTCCAACAAAAGCAAATCTCAGGACCGAAATAAAGTCACGCAACACAATGTAAAAAAACTGAGAGCATTCCAAGACACACAAAAGCTGAAATCTGTGTTATTCCATCAAATGTTGTCCTCTAAAATACATATAAAAACATTAGTATTATGATATGAGCTTGATATTTTTGTTATTATAACCATGTCAAATGATGTGTTTTTATACTTATTTTAACCAATTTGTCCAGTTTTCATTTTCTGCAGATAACTGTGAATATATTTTTTTTTGGGGGGGGGGGTTTGGAAAAATATACTTCCCGTTGTTACCGTTGAAAACAATTGAAAAAGCACGCCGGCCGCAGGTGGACACACGGCTTAATGCAATATCGCTCGATTAGGAGTGTATGTAGTGCTCTTATATCTTCATGGCTGTGATTAGGCCATGCAGATATAAGAACACTACACACGACTACGAAAGCGATATTCCATTTATACATCAGTTCCACGGCACAAGTGTGTAGATAAACAAGAAACAACGTCGGAGTGTCTTTAAACCCCTCTGGTTTTAAAGGACACGGAGAACTACTTTCTTCCGCCACGAATCCAAGCCCAGCATAACAGTTAAACCTCCGCTGCCGAGTGCAAACAATCACTTCGTTTAAATTTGCGCTGTGCTGAGAGAGACTTTTAAAATGCAACTCACCGAGAATGTGTTAATCCCATTTCTATTATATTGATCACGTCCCGCGCTGTAACATTTTTAAACAATGAGTGCAGAGCGATGTGAATAAATTGCGAGACACCGACAACGTTCCAATTGTCATGGTGTATGTACTCCGCCTAGTGGCCGTTTTCCAGTATTGAAGTTTGCGCAGTGTTGAGATAAAGATCTTAGGTTCACAACTCGAACAATCTTTGCTTGGAGAAAGATATGCCTGTATGTTTTATTTATGATCTGTAAGCGTTCATATGTGTGTTAATATAATATTGATTCTTGGAAGTTAAACTGTGATCGATATAATGATAATGAAAAAAAGTCCTATCGCATCACATGTACACCCATGTGCAGATCGCAGTGCACGCGTTTATATGTTGGCTATACCAAACGACTTAATGTGCAGTTAGTTATTTCATATCTTGTTTATTGTATGCCAGTTTTACAAAAAAAAGCATCACAGAAGTAAACAATCTGGAAAGGATAAACTGCTTCGTGTGTTTCTTTGCTAGCAATCTAACTTCTCCAGAGTAGCGCAGTTGCGAGAACAGTGTAGTCAGAGTTATTTTAGTGGCGGACTGATACAATCAGGCAGTGAAGCGGTTCAACGGTCAGTTCCCGTGACGATCCTGGTGGAATATCTCACGGCTATCCGCCAATCAGATTCGAGATCCAGAGAGAACTGGGGCATGTTCAAGCTCAAACCGGTGACGACACGTTTCCTGGAAACGGTTCGCAACAGGGTTCGAGAAACGTTTTCTCTTGTTTGGTGGGTGTGTCAAGAATATCCGCCCAATCAGCAGCTACATGTATATAACCCACGCGGTATTAAAGAGACAGCTCGCACAATGGGTCCAAGTAAAGACGTTTAAATGTGTCCGTTGCAGCTCGATACGCAACAATTGAAGGTATTAGAAGAGATTTATTTTGCAATACCTGCACGTATTTATACCAATTTCATCAGGCTCCGAAAATTGTTTGAAAAAAATGTTTGAAGAACTGCTTTCCACAGAACACATAAATATATTTTATAACTGGTTGAGCAAACTCAAAAATTTCCACATGTGACACTTTTGTTTAACTAATAGGTGTATGGACACATGATCCCTACAAAACCCCTGAAGGTGTCCTGTTGTAGCAACAAGAAGTTAGCAGCAGATCCTTCAAGTCTTGTAGGTTGTATGGTGGAGCCATTGAGGATCAAACTTGTTGGTCCACCACATCCCAAGGATACTAAATTCAACTGAGATCTAAGGACTTTTGAGACCATAAATGGACAGACCCAAGGTTTCCCAGTGGAACATTTGTCCACATGTTATTCTCTTACCTTGGTGTGGCATTGTAATGGTCTCATTGGGATTGCTGGAGCCCAAATTGAATATGACGACAGCAGATGCATTGAGGCTGGCTGCATGTCTTATCTTCTCTCTGTATGTACAGTTTCCACCTGCTATCAATGCTATCCATGGACTGTTGGGATGGGGCAGTGGGAATTTGGTATTGCTGTCACACACCTGTCTGTCCTGCAGTAATGAAGGCATGAATACAAATCCCCTAGCATCTTTTTTAGGGGAGTGTTCCCCGTATCTCCCGCATTCAGTTTTCTCTGTCCTGACTTGAGATGTTACTGGGTCCAAGTAAGTGATGTTGACAAACGCAGTGTACCATTCCTCTTTCTCGGCCACTGTGAAGTCCAAACACAACAAATGCACAAAACAAAATGACAGCAGCCATGTAGACAGGGCAAGACTTCGGCAAGCTTGCGTTAAGGACATTGTCATGTTTTTCTTAAATTGTCCCCAACAACAGTTTTTCACGAGCTGTGAAATGTATTTCTCCCTACTGTCATTTAATATACTGTTCCATAATATATGTGACGATCTTTGAGTAGCGCATTATTATATAAGTCCACGATGAAAAACATGTCCACGTTTAAGTCTGTCGTCCTTTAAAAGTGGCTTATAGATGCAGTCAACCATCCCGTCTTCACCCATCAGCATTTGCGGTTCTTGTGACGGTGCTACCCAAAAAGTTGCCAGTTATTGTTAAGTTACGTTGGAGAAAATATAAGGCCGTCTATTTCTAGATAAAACTATATACTTAAAAATAATAACCATAATAATAATAACGAGTTAGTGGGGACAGACACAAATTTTAAGTATTTGACAAAACGAAACATTATTGCTATGTCACACAAAAAAAACTTTTTTAATAGATGTAATTCAAACTAACAACCAAAAATCAGTAATTGTAATATGTAACTAAACTGTAATTGTACATAGCATATGAGGTGTCAGCACATGAAAATAAGTAATATATACCAACATGCTAACTGTCACCTACCAAAAAGATATAAAGTCCTAAACATGTTTTGGTTGGTACCTGGCAACCCGTCCTGACTCCGACAGCAAACTACCGCGAGAAGCCCTCTTATCTGATGGCGCGGGACTACATTTTCATTTGTTTTTCCAAATATAATCTGTCAAATATTTAAATCATATTCTCGTAGACATGCAATCTGATGTAGTCACATATACAGTATAAACAAAGCAAAACCGACACAAAAACCATCTTGCAAATGTGAGAGGAACTAACGCCAGCACTCGAAAGTCTTCGTACGGAACGTTTTACTGTTGCACACACACCCTGTGATCAGCTTTGGTCTAAGCAGCTGACTGTTTCCTGCGCGTTTGTACATTTTTCTTGGTATGTTTGGCATGACAGAATCGATCGGTTATATTGTTTTGCACTGAACTTGAATGCGTTTGCAAAAGTAATTGTTAACTGATGTGTCTATTAAAATCATTTATTCAGAGGTCACTTGACTCGTGCGCTCTGTGGGATATCACATAAGTAGCATATCCGGACATAAAAACAGTGTCACCGCAGTTAATTTCGCGAGTATTTGTTTTGTGATATTGAAGGTGAGAGATGCCAAAAAAGAAGACTGGGGCTCGTAAGAAGGCTGAGAGCCGAAAGGAGCGAGAGAAACAGATCAGAGCCAACAAAGATAATGTTGATGTGGCTAAACACCCGTGCAACTTTGCCATGGTAAGCATGGCTTTTCTACGCGTTTATGTTACAGATTACAAAATACTATCCACACTAACTGTATTTTTAAATGTGAATGTGTCTACAAAAGTAAAGGAATAGTTTCCCTATATAAAAAATCGGTCGTGATTTGTTTAACCCTAGGTCGTATCATGTCGTGTTTTTCTGTAGTATAATACAAAAATTGACAAACGTTTTATTTTTATTACAGGAATGTGATAAATGTCAAAGGTAAACTTAACTATATATAGTTTCTTGTTGCCATTTTTACAGTAATAACAATCAAAGTGGGAGGAATAAACATATTTGTATTTATTTTTTGTCAGGCGGCAAAAGAACAGAGCATTCTGCTATTTCTGCTCGTCAGTGCAGAAACTTCCCATGTGTGCACAGTGTGGTGAGCCTTACTTTGTTAAACAATGTTATTTGCTTGAGTATCCTGAACAACTTGACTCTCAGATGTTGACACAACCAGTGGCATCAGTTTAGGACATGACTATCTTTTACAGTTTACTATATTGGCATATTTTGAAAACCAGTTTGAAAACGACTTGTATTGATTGTCAATAAATTACACATCTCACATTTGAACAGATTTATTCACAAATTTGCTTTCATTTATACATTTTTCTTTCTTCAAAGGCAAAACAAAATGTATGAAGTCTTCAGACTGTGTCGTCAAACATCCTGGCATTCACAGCACCGGAATGGGAATGGTGGTATGCAGAAACAACAACATGTCATGAACAGCTATACGAAATTTTCCAGTGAAATGTGAACAAGGACGAAGTGTTTATATAGGATTTTGTGATTTAATGTTTATGCAGTATTGTTTGTGACCATTAGGGGGCCATATGCGATTTCTGTGAAGCCTGGGTGTGTCATGGCAGGAAATGCCTTAGTACCCATGCCTGCTCGTGCCCCCTTGTAGATGCAGACTGCATTGAATGTGACCGCAGTGTGTGGGAACATGGTAATGTGCAACCAACAGAGTCTTGTCTATGATGCATGGGAAAATACCAATATTATATATAATATATAATAATAATATATATATAATCAATAACAATTTAATGTTGGTGAAATTATCTGCTTTTATGTTGCTGGACAAACGAATGTAATGTTTGTATTAAAAAAAAACTTTTTATCCAGGTGGTCGAATTTTCCGTTGCTGTTTTTGCCACAATTTTTTGTGCGAGGACGATCAGTTTGAACACCAGGCGAGCTGTCAAGTGTTGGAGGCTGAGACTTATAAATGTACCTTTTTTTTTTATATTGTTATTTTAAGTTAAATTTCTGTGACTAAGTCTTTTACTCCAATTCCAGGCTTATCCTGCAATCGACTTGGTCAGTACTCCTGTTTACGATGCAAGGTTAGGATTTTATATTTACATTAGGTCATCTATTGATAACATGTTTATGTAAATACTTTCTTTGGACAAACGGCGATGTTTTGTAACACATCTTATTTGCAGGTGTGTTTCTGCGACGATCATGCCCGAAGCAAAGTATTCAAACAAGAGAAAGGCAAGGCTCCACCCTGCCCAAAGTGTGGACATGAAACTCAGGAGACCAAAGATCTGAGCATGTCCAGTGAGTGGTATCTCTTATCTCCCATTAAAGAGTTGTTTAAATTAATCATTTATATATGAGAGAGAAGCAGGGAGGTGTTTTCTTCAGTACACTTTATCAAAATAAAACAAAACCGTGATATGGCTGTGACTTCTTGCTTGCCAGAACACTGCAGTGTTTTTCTATTACTGTAGCAGTTTGATCTCTCTCTCTTTCACTGGATAACTTTGCTTGCACATCTTTCAGCTCGAAACCATAAATTTGGTCGTCAAAGTGGCACTGATGACGATGGAGCATCAGGATACAGCTCGTACTGGAAAAATGTAGAAAGTGGGGGAGGAGACGAGGATGACATCGAGGATGACTATGACTTTGATGATGAAGAGGAAGACGATGAGGAGGAGGCGGAGGATGATGATGACGAAGAGGAGGAAGATGATGCTGCTGTTGAGGTTGAGAACTCGCTGTCAAATCTCAGCTTGGAAGCCACCTGTGGAAAGACTTCATAGGAATGGAAAAAAAAATTGTGTTTGAGATTGTGCAGGATAAGACCCAAAGTGTGACTCAGAGTTTAAAAAGTGAGTTTAACAGCAGATCTCCCTATTTGTGTCTACATTTTATGACACCATTTTGAAATTCAGATATATCTGAAGTAATATTTTTAAAAGTAAGTTTTGTGTCTTTTTTTCATGGTTACCTCAAAAAACCTGGGAATATAAATTGAGATTTCGAGGCTTGGAAACTAATGTCAATGAATAAAACTTCAAGATAAAATATGTCTCTAACGTTTTGTGACCGATTTCTTTGAAATATTTTCCTAAAGAAAAAAATCACTTGGAGCAGTGTGTTTTTAAATGACGACAGTTTTGGGCGGGGACACCAGTTTGTACGAGGGTTTTTAACAAAGTGCACATAGAAACAGTGCCATGTAATCTTATCTAAATATATATTGTTAATAAATAATTTACTATTAATAGTAATCTTACTAAAAAACGTATTATTAACTTATTATTGTAATACATTACGTAATCATATTTGAAAATAGTTAAGATTATTGATCTATGAAGTGATTAATGATTTTCAGACGCCATCGTGTACGTATATGGTCAAATGAACTACGAATCACTTTCGATAAGTATTCTGAAAATACTCACGATTATAACGCCGGAAATAAATGATACACAGAAGAAAGTGTGTTCGCACTGCAAAGTGATCAGTCACATTGTATCAAAGTGAAAGAGATTCTGTCGACGTGCTGGGCGGTCTGTCAGTGCGTGGATTTCACTAGCAGATCACGGGAAGACAAGACGGGGTTCAATGTGCGCTCGCGGAGGAATGATGTATAGAAGAATATCTCGCTGGAGTAATAAATAGGATTTGGCACATTCAATGAGACACTTCAAGGAATTTGAACGAAAACATGTGAATTGTATGCAGCTCTCGTGGTTGGCCTAACAACGATCTGGGTTCGATGATTCTTATGACCATCTGCTTCGCAATTATCGTAGGATTTAGGAATAAACCACCTAAACTAAAAACAATGGTACGTGCTCTATGGTAAAATCAATGCATCGGGGTTAATACAAAAGTCAGAGATTGTAACGCACTGCATTGGTTAATGCACCGCAATAGTTTAGCATTTATTAATTAATTGTGGATTTTTTTTCTGTTAGGAGATAAATTGCTGATGATTAAATTTATTCTGCATATTAGCCTAACATATTTTTGCATGTAACAAAACGTTTTTGACATGTTTTCGAGGTTTGTTAGCCTATATTGACAAGAGACTTAAAACGAACTCTGTACGTAAATGCAGTGCATGCAACAACCTCTCTTCTGAGTGTTGCTTTGACGTATGCGAATGATAAAGTCCCATTTCTGAATGTATATTTCCGCAGCAGCATTACTATGACGCACCATGTCTTTATAAATAGCAGTTAGCAGAGAGAAAATGTATTCCTCTGTTCATGTGTCCATTTTGCGGTGTGGGTGTATAGGTAAGTATAAACCACTTGGTTGTTGGAGCGTCATAAAACCTATGCCTATTTTTTCAGCAATTGCAAAACTTTTTTTTTTTAAGTCTGTCGGTGTACTAGTTCACTATTCGTAATAGCTAGTCAGCAAATATTTATCCGCTTTCAGTTTCGATTGACTATCTTGTAGTCGATTCCAAGAACTGCTTGGCCTTAAAATAATTGTTCTCCTCAAACTGGAAAGTTTTGCATTATTTTGGCCACTGAATGTATTAAAGGCGCGTATGATGTTTTTCAGAAAATTGTGAGATGTGGTTGTAACCCCTGGTGCATTGAAACTCACCTGGAAGGCCCTTTGAACTCCGAGGTTTGGAATTCTTTCTTAATTCTAAGGTATATCCGAGAATGACTGCTTATTTTATTTTATTTTTGTCCCATTGCTCTTACTAAAGCAATGTGTATGTAGCCTACTATGGGGTCCCAAAGACAGAACTATAGAAAAAATACCAGTTAGATTTCGCCTCTATGTTTTCTTGTATTGTATTTAGCTCTAATCACCAGATGTAGTAAAAGCGTGAGCCTTGTAAGCAAGCAGTTGTCATACTTTCGGACCTCGCTGTAGTTGCAATGCATTAAAAACATTAACGTGATTTTGTGCATTGCAACTTACATGTGACATAAAAACAACAATTTCTTCCTGCTTGCCGTTGCTATGTAAGTAGCCAGTGAGACATATTAAACAAAATATCATTATGCTTTAAATTTACATTGGCTTGATAAAGTGACCTTAAGAGCTGTGACCTTCGTATGAGGTAATATGAACCTGCTATTAGGACAATTTCAAATTCAATGTGCCTGAAGCAAACAACATTACCTGGCATAACCTTCAGTACATTATAAATATCAATGATCGCATAATAAACTATTTAGCTAGGTTATACAAAATGGTTGTGGTGACTTTAAAAGGATTAGGTAATAGATTTGAAAGGTTAAAGCGATGTCATAATGACTTGTGATATATTATCACATGATAGTTGTAAACGCCGGTACACAGTGTTTGTCTATTTAGCCAATATTGCCATTGCAGACAGTATATTGGGGTCACATGGGCAAGGTTGTTAGCTGCCTACGCATTTTAGGCCACGAGAGGCATGCTACACACCAAACTCTTATATAGCATTTAAAGAGGCACACTGACGTTTCTGGAGAGGTTCGGGTGTTATGAGGGTAAAGGTTATGAAGTAAGAGTAATACTCAGAATACTTTACTGCCTGGTCAATTAAACTGCACTCATTGATATTGATGGATGTATAATGGAGATAATGTGAACAGTATAAGTGTTTGCGGTTGCAGGATTAGTGAAGCATGATAGAGTGACTGGAGAGGAACATTATAATAGAGATGCTTGCTGTGAGCCAAGGATATATTGCTATTAAGTGAAGCTCACATTACACTTAGTGGTGCATTCTGTGGCAAGCACTGATGTCTTAAAAAGTGACTTTAAGGGATAGTTCCCCAAAAATGATCTGTCATCCTTTACTCACCCCCACATTGTTCCAACTCTTTCCAAATGTTTTTGTTCTGCTAAACACCAAGAAAGAGTTTTGGAAGAATGTCAGCAACTGACAATTCTGGGGTATCATTGACTACCATTGTAGGAACATTTATTTAAAAATGTTTTTGTTCTGTTGAACACTAAAGAAAAGAAGATATTTTGAGGAATTTAGTAAAGCACCTTTGACTACCATTTTTATTTTTTCCGCTATGGCAGTCATTACAACATCTAGTCAAATTAGAACAATCAAATGTTTGCAGAAATGAAAAAAATATATATTGCTAGAACCGTTTGCCACTCATCTTATAACCTTTCAAGAACGTTGATATTAGGCCTGTTTCACAGCACATGCAGCTCTACACATCGTTTCTGGGTTCCTGTAATGAGTTTTTCTTTCATCATAACAGTAAAAATGGACATCTTAAAATGGAGATTATGCCAAAACGGCAGCAGATTTATGCTAAAATATAAATTGGCTATTTTCAGACGGCAATGTGAAACAGGCATGTATACACACTTTGCCACAAAGGTATTTTAAAGTCCTATTTCTGTGGATAAATGTTTATTTGTGTAGTACACGTGAGTCATGAACTGTTCATTGAACGGTTCTTTAAAGTGATAGTTCACCCAAAAATGACAATTCTGTCATCATTTCCTCACCCTCCTGTCATTTCAAACCTGTACGACTTTCTTTCTTCTGCAGAAAACAAAAGAAGATATTTTGAAGAAAGTTGGTTACCGAACAGAGTCTACACCCATTCACTTCTATTGTATGGACACAAAACCAATGCAAGTGAATGGGTGCCAGTTAACGACATTTTTCAGAATATCTTCTTTTGTGTCCTGCAGAAGAAAGAAAATCAAACCGGTTTGAAGTGACAAGAGGGTGAGTAAATGATGACAGAATGTTCATTTTTGGGTGAACTATCACTTGAAGGATTACTTTAGTTAGAAACGTACATATTACATGAAAATATATACAGTATAATATATAATACTGTTCATCTACATTAGATGAAAATCAGTTTAAAATGTCATTTCAAGCGGATTTGATTGAGTAATTCTGTTTATTTGTTTGTTTTCTGTGTGTGTGTGTTTAGCTGTCTAAGTGCTCTGTTGCCTGTGGCTGACAGTCATAAAATACAGGCTCTGAAAGACCTCCAGAATGTGCTAAACGAGACAAGATATGTGTTTGAAGTAAGTCACTAATGGCAAAGTGTCAAATTTAAAGGCAAAGTGAAAAGTAAAAAGTAAGGACTGTTTTCAAACCGTTTTCTCCAATTGGAAAAAGCAAGCATTGCAAACGACTCCTTTAAATTAAATATTTTCAAATGCATTCTATTTAACCATTCATTTTATATAGCAACATAATTACAATGTCTTTTAAACAGAATATATAAATCCTGTGTAGTACTTAATGTAGTAAGCTATAATTTTAAACATTTTTCCAGAAGTCTGATGCCCACTTGTATGCACCAAATATTGAAAGTATCACTGTAAGTGTAACTCTCTTACAGTGTAACTCTCTTACACTAACCATTTACATAACATACAATTTGATCTATGTATAAATGAATCCATTGCTAATGTAACCTCCTTTTTGTTTTCAGAAATGTACGAATAAGTTTTTCGACTGCTATTTGTTGGAGATGAACGTTGTTTTGTATGAGGAAGAGCCCAAAAATCAAAACATCGAAAAAGTGGAGACAACTTTAGAGAGATATAAAGGACGTGTAAGTGAAAGCACTACCCCGGTGAGCGTGTAATAAAAGAGAGTGTTCAGACATTAAATGTGGTTCTGTTTTTTTCCACTGACTCTCTAGAACTGCTCAGCCATACATCCATGTGAAGCAGAAGAGCTCACAGACTCTCTTGTGTTTTATAAAAGGATGGAAACTCTTCTCCAAAAACTGACTGTACTTTGCCAGCATAAACATGATGAATCTACGTGTGATTAGAAGCATTCTTCATGTCAAATAAGCTTATTTATCTTCTATTATATAAATTATACTAACAACTTTTTTATCCATATTTATATGTAGCACTTCCCAGACCTATCTCAGGCTAAAGAGTGTCATTTTGTAAAGCATTTAATAATTATATATTTTTGTAACGAATTAATGTCTAATTGTAAATATTTTCTGATTGTACAGAATTTATGGTGAAAAAATATGAAATACTGTTTAAAGTTCTTTGTACAGATGGGAGCAGAAGGTGCTGTTATATATCCATATACTGCTGTTTTTATACAGTCTTGTTACATTAAACATATTTAACAAAGCAGATGGAGTCTTTTGTTGATCGTTACCCAGATAGCAACCAAACCAGAAAATTGTTGCGACCCAATTCCGGCCCACACCTTACTCCTCATACCACCTCATCTGGCCCACATACCGCGTGGAATAATGGCCCTTGGGCGGTCCGCTCCTGTTTGCCACTATCATATAACTATCACGTTTACATTTGAATAATTGCTATGCTGCTGATCCTGAAAGAACATTGTAACATCTGGGAGTTTGATTGCATTTTGATGTCTACTATATGTCTAAGATTTGTGAAAAAAGAAACAAATACTTATTTAAACAAGAAGCAGAATTTACACACACAGACATGAAGAATCAGTGTATGAATCTCAACAATGGTGACAATCAGCAAACAAAAACTTCATGCTGCAATGCATTGAGGTTGATCCCTTTATCTGAATTAGTTGGTTGTTTCTCCCCATTGCTGAGATTCATACACTGATTCTTGATGTCTGTGTTTGATTCTAAAATGTGTTTTGATAAACATAAATCCATGTCTCACAAATCTTTCTAGATATCTAAATACAATCAAACTCCCGAATCTTGTAATGTTCTTTCAGGATCAACAGCATAGCACTCAATCCTAACGAGAGCTGTGAATCATATTACAACACCACAGTGGTTTCAATGGTTCCCTGCCAATACCATTTGGTTAGGTTCACATTTGCTCTGACATGACAAGCGCACTTTTAAGGCGTGAAGATTCAGCAGATCAAACAAACACATAGATAAGGGTCAAGATCCCAACTCCAGGAAACACTGATCACCATGATGGTAACATTGTTAAAACATAAAAATATATATTTTTAACATATTTAAACAGGTAGAAAACCTGTAAGTTTAACAAACTTTTGTTAGCTGGGTTGTATTTCAGAATTAAGTTGTTGTGTTTTTTTCAGTTTTTGTTGATCTTTTCTGCAGTGATGCTGTTTGTTAACAGCAGATGTTCATCACTAATGACTCAATCATCACTATAATAATAATGAAACTCAATACAAATTCTGTCAAACAGGAGCACAGAAAGGTGTTGGTTTTGGGATAAATCTGGGCAAGAATTGAAATGAACTGTTGTTTATATTTGGGCCAGCGGACCGCCCAAGGCCCATCATTCCACGCGGTATGTGGGCCAGATGAGGTGGTGTGGGCCGGATTTTGGCCGCAAAAATTTGCTATCTGGCTATTTGTTCAGCATAACTTTCATTAATCACAAAAGTACCAAAAATCTTCCAGATTACACATTTCTATAGTTCATGATGCACTTGTCAATAGGCGTGTTTAATTAAAGAGCTTTGGCTTTTTTGGGCAACATGAGGAAGTGTAGCTATTGTTGTGCTTTCTGTGATGTAAACCCTCATTAATCAAAAATGTTTAATATTGTGCACAGTTTGCAACATGCCATTTCCTCAAGTAACATTCTGACTTCTTGACAACTAGTAACTTGATCTTGAGATAGTTGGTGGTCTGGGGCCTCATATAAAACACACGTACACACCGATTTGATCGTAAAGTGTGCATACGCCAAAATCCACGGCAACCTTCAAATTTATAAAAATGGTCTTTGACGTGGAAAGTGCTTAGCGCCACGTCATGAAGGGTCTAGAAGACATACGCACTTTTGCTTGTCCGAGTGCTGCTGGTTTTTGGAAAAATAATTCATTCCGGCTGCTTGTAGGATTTGGACATTGACAGGCGCTATTACATATATCAATGACATTTATTATACATCATTAAAAGGGGGAGATCTGAAACTGCCCACCTGCACGATTGATACATTTCACATCTGATAGAGGCGTACACGTGTTTTCTGTGCGTAGGTTCGTTCTATGATCACACGTACGCACTTTGAGAAATGATCGTAAAATCACATTTAGGACGGTTTCTGCGCAACATAAGCCCCCCCGGGGCCTCATTTATCAACAGTGCGTAGAAAAAAACGTATTTATCAAACGTGCGTACACGGTTCACACAAGTGAGTCGTTGTTGATAAATCCCACATGTTTGCTCGTTCGCGGTCATTTGCATTCGGAATGCCCTCAATGAACCCTATATGACGAAACCTCCCATTATAAATTATGTGAATGTACTCTGTGCTCTCACTAAAAAGATCACATTTGAAAATGCATGGTTTGCTCAATTATATGTTTATTGTTAATTTCAAAATTATTTATAGGAGATTTATTTGCATGAATTAAAATGTTCAGAAAAGAACGCCAATTCTTCTTTTTGGGAGAATTCGCAATGTTATTATGATTTGGTAAAGTGATGTAGTAATAGCAAAGCAATAAGATGTTAAAATGTTTTTTTTTTATATAATTTGGTAATAATAAGTAACATGCAAACCTCTTTTTGTTCTTTTTTATTTTGTTTGAATGTTTTTCTTTTTGTTTTTATATAGGCTATTGTTCTGTAAAGTGTATCTTTTACATTGTGCTTTCAATAATAGGTTTGCCAAATCATCCAGCAAAGTGAGATCGGCCATCACACAACTACTACATTTCAAATGATTTCCCATCTGTCTTTTGTAGCTTCCCTATTAAACAAATGTCTAGCTTTAACTATGCATTTACTAATTGAGTGTTTGCAAACAAAGGACTTACGCAGTCACTACGCACACATTTGTGCGTACGCACTGTTGATGAATGAGGCCCCATGGTCTTTGGATGTTCCAACAGGAATCAGTAGCAGTTTGGATGCAAGTGTGAACATCAACCAGAACAGACACGTATTGGTTACAAGCAGAGTTTCTATGACATCTGACCCCAAGGAAATGTGGTTATTATGTTTCAAGTTTACTTTTGGAGGTCCTGTAGGATCTTTCCAAATTACTTATGAAGGAACACGATCAACTTTTTCACTTGTTGTAACTTAACTTTCTTGTCGAAAACCAGTCCCTAACAGATCTTTATACATACAGTATACCACAACAAGGTCACTACAGTAGTTCCCAAGGTATCAGAAGTGTTATGATAAAAACAGGGACAGCAAAGAACAGCTGACAAAGGCATTTGATGAGCAAACACATATAATAAAGAAATGAAAACAAATCAACAGTTTGAGTAAGAAGAGTAAACAGCAAAGCCTCGAAGGTTTAGACGACTTCACCCTCAATCTACTTCGTCATCAACACCTGTTTAGTTGTTTTGATGGCCTGTCATGCAAATATGAGGGTTCTTTGTTTTCCTCAGGCACACACAGCTGATGCACGTGGTGTTATTGTTTTGGAAATTGTACAGGTGACTGTTTCTACAAACACATACTGATCTGACTGGTGACAGATGAGCACAGACATTTAGATAAACACCATCTGTAGAAAACACATTGAACTTAGTAGAAAAAGGATCGGTTTGGTTTGGATTCAATGTTTGTTATTATGAATCTGGATTGCCTGTACCATGAGAGGCATCCTACTGGACAACAATACAGAAAAAACACAAGAAAACAAATGTAAGATGTACAAAACAAACCGCAAAGTCCATAGCAGATTTTAAGAAATAAAATATGTTTTACAAGATGCTAATATGAAGAGCACACAGTATGTAAACAAAATGTTAATTTCGTGCAAATATGCATAAGGTTAAATTTACAATCCTTTTAGAATAAGTAATATTCTTCATCGTCCTAACAAACTTAGATTATATTGTGCAATTGTTGTATATACCAAAACAATTATGACAGTAAAATATATAAAAAAACTGCTTAAAAACAACAGGTTTTGATACTCAAACATATACAGAGAGGTGATAATGGAGGGTGATATATCAAACAATTACAGAGAGAAAAATTATGTTTCTAAAGTTAACATGGTATTTTTTAATCATGTAAAATAATTCTGTGCATCGGCTAAACAGTCTATAAATATAACATTTTCATTTCTGGTGGCTGGTGTAGCATCAATAAATGCGCACACACGCATACATCCAAAAGTCTAAGAACATTTGTGTGATATTTAGCTTTTTTTCAGTTTTTCTCATGTATTTCAGTTTACAAATGATATTATCAGCATAACAATCAGAAATAATTCTTGGACTTTTTCTCATGTCCTATCCGGGTTGAAATGTAATCCCACATTGTTAAAGTGGCCTCAGACTTTTGAACCCTGCTGCAAATGTTGTAACCGATAAATAATCTTGAGTCTCTCCTGGATATGTTTCAAGAATCCACTTTGCCATAAGTTCCTTCTGGTGGCCGGTAGCATTTTGGAAAGGTCATCAGTTGGATCATGTTGAAAGCATATTTTCTGCACTTTATATTCTTTTGCACATTCTCAATCCGGCATCCTTCTCTGATGATGGAAGATGGAGAAAGAAAAACAGGGGTGATGATGAAAACACATGACTGCATGATGTTTAAGCCCACACGTTATGCAAAGCAAGTGGAAACTCTTAGATTCTAACCAATAAAATGGCACATCATGTATCAATTCACAATGCAAAATGTAAATTCATAATATGTCAAAACGAACAAATGCAACTGCTGGTTTTTCACATGCTTTCCAAAAATACCCATGCATTTATTTTGCCTTTGCCTTTGGCGGAAAGGAAACATGTGCACTTATCTCATTCCAGACCTTCTATGGAACACAGATGTTGAAACAGACACCGCATCTATCTAACTCCTAACAAAAAACATGCACCAGTACATGCTACCCATAAGCAACATTCAAAAACTTTTTTTAGCTTGACCTTAAGTGTTCCACAAAAAAAAAACGGCGAGCAAAAAATGTAGCAAACTGAATTGACTGAACTGAGGTTTGTGTGCCATAAGTGAAATTGCTAAAACCTGTAAATTGTTAACCAAATCACTCTAAAAAAACACTAAAAGTTTGTTTGTGCAGACTGCAGCTGTGAGACCCAAGAGAAACACTCAGAGCAACCAAGTAAGAAAGTTAGACAGAGCTCATGTGTGACATAAACGGCAGTTTATTGGTATTTTGCAAGCAAAAAAACAAGGCTTAAAATGAGCCAGACCACCAAGAGGTGGGAGCTGACCAGCAGAAGGGCGATGGGATAGAAGTGTCGAGACGCCGGCTTGTTAATAGCTATCGAGCCTGTCTCAGGGTCGTCCCATTGGGCTACATCTCCCTGGGCCAACCGACCGCTGACTCAGACACAAATGAGAGAGAAAAAGCACACACAAACAGCAAAAGTTAGTAAAATAGTTTGTCAAGAAGACACACATACACACTGAAAAGGAATGGGTCTGTGAATGCCCAGCAAACAACCAACGAGTTAAAGGATAAAGAATGGATGGAATTCAAAGAACAGGAAAGATGTGAAGAAAGTTGTAATGCAGGTCAGCAGATAATAGTGGTGTAGGTTCTAGCAAGAACTCTCATTAACCCTTCAAAAAACGGTTTGGAAATCTATAACTTTATTCAAGAATGTAATCACAGAATTGAATGTTTAAAGATGTGGACAATAAATTTGATCATTTCCGTGACAACAACAACTTGTATTTGCATAGAGAGTCCCTTTGTAAGTGAAAACAGCAAGCAAAGGTTCATCTTCCACTTGCTTCTGGATTCCAAAAGCGGCAAGCATTATTTGCTAAGGTGGCGTTCTTTTGAAAAGAAATGAAAAGGTGTTTGTTATGATATGGTTACTTTGTCTATTGTCATAAAAATCTTCACAATTCAGCCGACGTCACACGCGTTGACACAGATCCAAATTTAGAACCACGTGCGTCAGATTACATTTCTGAACTGCTTTGGTTTAAAACTCAACTAAACCGGTTTAGCTTTGTGAAATCAAACCCTGACATCAACAAACTGACAGCTCATGAGGTGAAGCCTGTTTTAAACCAACATCATTTGATGTATGCTACATTCACATCACATTTAATTTCACATTAAAGTTGCAAGAATAGGGTCTATTTTGATCACAATGCCAACTAGGGGCGAATTTGCACAATTATCATGAAAGTATGTCTATACAGGGCTGTTGAAAAGTCGATTGTTCTTATCGTATTTAAAACGTTGCTTTTGACATAAACCCTATGAATACATCTTTCAGAATGTAAACTGAGCACGAGCAGGGGTTGCGCCTCTCTCTCTCTGTCTCTCTCTCTCTATATAAGGTGAGGTGAGTAAGTACACGCGCACAGAAGGCTGCGTGAAAATAAAGCGCATTTTCATATATTTCTAAACTTAAACCGCTGTTGGAAGTTGTCTAAGATGTTTAAGATGCCAAGCACCCAATCAACACATAAAAGACACCACATTGCATGTCTAAGCACTGTTTCACTGTTATGAAAGAAGCGCATACTTCTGGAGTGTAGTTTGAATTTGAGGGTTTGACAAGAAAGACTGAGGATGCAACGCATTGTGATGCATCATATCGAAGCGTTGACATGATAATAAGACTTTTTTTATCAGCAAATAAAGAGTTAAGTCTTAAACCCTTGAAAAGTTCTCATATCCCTGCCTTTATCTTTAGAACAATGCTATTGTGTTTTGAATCCAGTTTGTTTACATTAAGCATTCGAGCACACGCACATTCAGCCTGCTGTGACACGCATGAAAAAATTGTGTATGAAAGTAGGTCAATGATCATATTTCTTAGTACTTAATTATACCTTGATATGGTTTCGTGACCCATTTGATTACAACTAATTGGCGTTGGATTGAAAATATGTGAATGTGAAAGAGCAATGCTATTCAGTGGGTAGCGGGAAATTGTTTTATAAATAATTATTTATAATTATGTACAATTACATAATTGAAATCAATTATACTACTTAAACAATTACATGTGGTTATGAAGGCTTACTTTGAGGTCCGATCGGCAGGGTAGAAGTTGGCAGTCAACGAAAAAAGCAATAACTTCTATCATCTGTTAATCTCTATGGGACATATTTCCATGGGATACTTTCCATTTAAACAGGATATTGGTTACTCAAAGGCCATAGAACTGTGTCATCTATTTGTTAGAACTTCTCAACTGATTTCTTTGAATTGAGTAACTGAAAAAAATAAGTTCACCAACACGTGTCAACATTTTACCTCACCCAATAAATTCCAGCACACTTGTAAACTTTTAATTACATCTTGATGTACGTATCGATGTTGCATGCATGTATGCTTTGTGCAACCCTGAGCAGGCAGGCTTCCCAGCTTAGGGCTTTGGGTACACACACATCTAGTTTTTCTAGCCACAGTTGAGTCGAATTAGCAAGATTTTAGCAAAAATCATCATGTTGCTAAGCTAAATATGCAATATTCCACACAATACCCAGTACACACAGATCATTATTTTCTATTGCGCTACACTGTTTTATTAAGGCTGCAATAATTTTGTTAAAAATAAACTAAACTATTTATTGAGCAAGTACATAAAAAATCAGTTTCAGGCTGTTTTCTTACCTTGATTTGCTATATGCTTATAATAATAATTTATAGGTTTATACATGTTGCCAGGTAAAATTAAGCTAATTATTTATGGGATTTAAGGATTTTACGATTAAGGAAAATATTATTATGATGTCATTTGATTTTAATATGCATAAAGACAAGCACCTGCAATTTTATGTTTCAAACAGAGATGGCAACATAGAGGCAAACGACTTACAGACTTTTAAGTGTCACGAAACTTCCCCTTTCAGCTACTTTCTACCTCACTGTCATTTTTGATTTAAATGGGCTTTAACGCTGTGAGAAGAAGAGCCGTTAAAGAGCCACAAAACCGTAAACAACATTTATTTAGTTGGTTGTGTTGCACATCATAGAAAACAATGTTAGCAACTATAAGTTATTACAGTAGAGCCTTCCGGGTTTAAAATCCTCATCTGGCCAACGTCAAAGGATGTGATGTGGTCCAATCACAAGGGCGCTGTCATGAATAATTAGGAGAAATGTCTTGCAACACAACCAACTTTGCTTACATCTAAATAAATGTTGTTTAGTGTTTTGTGGCTCTTTAAGAATACTTCATCCGAAAATGAAAATTCTGTCATCATATACTCACCCTCGAGTTGTTCCTAATCTGTATTAATTTCTTTGTTCTGATGAACACAGAGAAAGATATTTGGAAGAATGCTTGTAGCCACCATTGACTACCATAGTAGGAAAAATGACAATGGTAGCCAAAAGTGCCGGTTTGCTTTCCAACGTTCTTCTTTTGTGTTCATCAGAACAACTTAATTTACAAAGAAATTTTACACCCGCTTTGAAAATGTCTCCTGTGCCTTTTTGGCTTAACTATTCCTTTAATATAGACTTGATAATAATAATATAGAATTAACTTTAAATTAATTACATCTTGAACTAATACAAGAAATTCTGCCATCATGGATGTTTTTGTTTACTAAACGTGTCATTATGGGAAGATATTCATCTTTATAAATGCTGGCTACCTTCAAGAATCATAGTTTCAAAGTACGCTTATATAATACCTTGGGCTTCTTTTTCTGTGAAGTTGGTTTAAAAAATCACTTGTCGCGGGTTGCGGGTTTTGGGGCTTATTTTAAGAAATATTGTAGCTTGTTCTGAACCTGACAAGCAACTTTGTTTCTTTACATCTATGGTCGCTGTTTTGTTCAATCCATTAATTAACACTGTCTGCTCACAGCTAGGCTTTTTGGACTACATGTGGCAGTGCATAACATCCCAGCACTGCGAGAGCTATGTGAAAGCACACAGAGCTGTCTACTGTCGAATCACTCATGCGTTACTATGACGTCACGTTCCGATTGGTCTACGCGGCGCCGCAGGAGGTCACACAATATATCCAAGTAAGCATGTAAAACAACAAGCCAAGAATGTAACAGTGGTCTCTTCAAGTAATAATCGCTGCTCTGTCGGTAAATATCATACTCAAAAGGATGAAATACTCACTTAAAGATACAAAGCATTTTATAACCGGGCTACATCATTAAAAATGTTAAAAGTGTAGATGTGCGTGTTTGGCTACACAGCCTTATTCAAGCCCAAGCACGTAAATAGTGTAATTTGTCCACAAACACACCGCCTCCTTTCCCCTACCAACTAAACTAAATGTATTACATCTGTCACGTTTAGAATGAAATGTGAAAATGAACGAAACGTGTTCAGATCTGATCATGCTGGAGCAAAGATGGGGAGGGAGGGATGACTCTATTTATAAGGCTATAAGGTAAACATCAAAACATTTAATTGTATTAAATAAATGTATTGATCATTGCAGAATATAATTTAAAAAAGTATACATCAAATGCATATAGTTCAGTTTTACTTTATTACAAATGTGTGGCTTTTACAGCTACGTTAAGTGGTCATTATATCTTCTCCTTTTCCATCTCTCCAGGTCTATACTGCTCACATCAGAGATTATAGTGGATGCCCTACTGCTTTGGTGCAATACATTTTTGATAACTAACTTATGTTTGTGCTTTTCAAACAGGGTAGTGTCAGTTTAAAATGACCAAGGCTCGTTCATTAATAATAAATATTTGATAATAAATGACATTGATGATCATGAATAATGTGATAATGTTGGGCTTGTTTTGGGAGCTGCAGTTGCTTATTTGTCTTGCAAGAGTTGGCAACACCGTCTAAAATATTCTTCTTCAGGAGTGACACTTTTCAAAGCTCACAGTTTATGGTAACCAAGCACCGACGTGTGGATTGAATGCCAAAAGCTAAACTTACCATTGCTCCACATGGTCTAAAGGGGGTTTTAAAATGTGCAGCTGTCACTGAAACTTTGCAACTGTTCCACACTGATCATGTGATCACAATTTATTCTGCTTGTACAGTAAATGACTCTTCATAAGAAAAGGATCCGATGAACCACTGAAAAGGGACAAAGTTGCACTTTGAGCCACTGTGTTGCTCTTCAGGCGTGAACAGGAAATACATGTCACATATTTCGCTTCCGTAGGAGTTGAGCCATCGGTTTTGCTAGCATTTCTTCCAGACTGCATCAATGGCCTTTTTCAAAACTTATTTAGCTGCCTACAGAGGCTTCATTTTTAAAGGAGTCATATGACATTAACACCTGGTTGTGCACAAAGGCTGTTTCTAAAAAGTGGGGCAAATCCAAAAGCTTTTTGTCGGTGTTCGGGAGCTGGATTCCACCTTGTATCCTCTGGCTGTTCTCCCCTGCAGCGTGATGCTACACGAAAAAAGTCAATAGAAGTCATTATATTCAGTAACTATGTCCCCGCTGGATGCAACAAATGCCTTGTTATAATATGGTTTATTGACTGTTGCGTCGAGACACAGCGTCAAAGTTACCTATAGTTAGCTTATTGTTAAACCTAATAGTTAAAAAAAAAAAACCTTACCGATCGGTTACGCTCTGCTGGAAAAGTAACGCTGGCAAACTTGCTTGATTAATCCGCTTGATCAAATGCATTTTTTTGATCATATTCGGGCTTGACCTACAGGTGACACTTTCAGCTGTCAATATGCTTTGAAGGCTGATCTTACCGCCAAATCCCAATGCACTTGGTTGCTGGCCAATCAAAGCAAACAGCACTTTTCACAACGATGAGCTTTGTTCAGAGGAGCAACAGTAATGCACGGTATATGAAAACGAATTAGTTTTTTTTTATTGTAAACCACGTAAACGCACTGTATTTCACCAAATACAAAAAATAATGTTTGTTTTAGCCATCCAATATGACCCTTTTAAGCCTTAATGTTGCGCTCCTAAACCCTCTGGACAAGTCTGCAGGAAAAACGCAGAACCACGTGTATCATTTATAAAGAGGGCCATCCTAGAATGCGTCGTTGAAACCCTCCATCCGAGATGGGTGGACAGATTAGGAGAAATGTTGAGAATACACAGTTACAAAACAAAAATGTGAAATCTAATGTATGCTATGTATGTTCTCAGAGACATATAATTAGCTTGGCAACACAGTAAAAATAAAATACTCAAAAAAAGAATCCATAGTAAAATATGAATCCACTTTTTCTACATCCGCAGAAAAAATTCTGAAACCATTTAAAGTTTTTCTGGATTTACGAGTTGGTTTCATTCTGTGAACTACTATCAATATTTCTCTTAAATGTCAAATAAAAATATTGTTTCTATTTGCAGAAAATGAAAACTGGAGAAACAGGTCAAAATAACAGAAATGTTCTTCTTTCAGACTTCAAATTCTGCATAGAAAACAAGTTCATATTCACTTTTAAGCAATACAACAGTAATATTTCTACATGTATTTAGAAAAAGTAAAAAAAAATGTTTTATGTGATAGCCGATCACAGTTTTTATGTGTCTTGTCATGATGTGAGTTTTGTTGGATGACTTTGTCACTCGTGAGGTTTGATTTTGTTTAAATTCACCAGACACTGGAGGGGAATGGCCACAATAGAAATGCTGCTTAAATTATTTTTTTTACGCCGATGACGTAGAGTAGTTCTGGTCCTAAACTCTTCTCCTTCTCCAGCTCCACCTGTATAGATCTGCTACAAGGTGATCACTTAAGCTATGGGGGTTTATTCATGTATGTTATACTGTATGTGCAGCAGCAGCATTCCTTATATGCACACAGCAGCATGTTGTGGATGTTTTGGCACTAGTTAGTCTCCGTACTTGTTCTGCCGCCGCAGCAGCAGTGAGCAGATCTATTCCGCCAAGACCAAATACATTTATATGTAATGTACACTACCATGCTAAACCCTCTGAGAGTTGTCATGACAGAACTGTATTTACTTTGAGGAATTCATTCCATTGACTTTCATTGACTTCCATTTATATGCATGCGAATGCAATAGACCGGAAATGCAAACTTCAGCAACATCTATTGGCATTTTGGCGCATTCCAGAGGTCAAGTTTGGTGAGCTCGGATTTGTGATTTGAAATAACGTCATGATGAACAGAAGAACGACATGCCACAGCGCGACCTTTCAGTTGGAGGAAATGCTAATATTGCTAATACAATTAATTATCAAATTGTATACGATACAGTTTTAAAATACCGAGGATGAGTTTGATGTATGAATAGACAAAACAGAAGTGTGTGAAGAGGAGCAGGTGGATCAGGCCTGAAATCTCGCTCACCTCCGCATGCAGTCTAGAGCTCGCACAAAGTAGTCTTTATTGAGCTGGTGCTCGTCCCTCAGTAGTGAGCACTGCTCCAGCGTTACTGACATGGAGGTCCTGTCTTTGGCACTTTTACAGCTGGTGAAGCGGATTCCGTTCAGTCGGCGACAGATCTGAGGAGCCAGATGACATTTCTTTGGCAATTTATTACTATGACATAGTGAGATTTTTTAATGATTCTTCTGTCTTGAATACAGTAGCTTGAAGACAGGGACGATAATAAGAATGTTTAAACTCCAATATCATTGGATGCTGGAAAATTGTTTTCTTTCCTGTGTATACAGTATCTCACAGAAGTGAGTAAACCCCTTACATCTTTGTAAATATTTTATTATATCTTTTCATGTGACAACACTGAACAAATGACACTTTGCTACAATGTAAAGTAGTGAGTGTACAGCTTGTATAACAGTGTAAATTTGCTGTCCCCTCCAAATAACTCAACACACAGCCATTAATGTCTAAACCGCTGGCAACAAAAGTGAGTACACCCCTAAGTGAAAATGTCCAAGGTGGGCCCAAAGTGTCAATATTTTGTGTGGCCACCATTATTTTCCACCACTGCCCTAACCCTCTTGGGCATGGAGTTCACCAGAGATTCACAGGTTGACACTGGAGCTGGTTGATTTTAGAGACCTTGCGCTTCTCCACCTTCCGTTTGAGGATGTCCCACAAATGCTCAATATGGCTAAGGTCTGGAGTCATGCTTGGCCAGTCAATCACCTTTACCATGAGCTTCTTTTGGGGTTGTTATCATGTTGGAATACTGCCCTGCGGCCCAGTCTCCGAAGGGAGGGGATCATGCTCTGCTTCAGTATGTCACAGTACATGTTGGCATTCATGGTACAGCAAAGCAGCCCAATTTGATGCAGTGTGCGACGTATGGTCTGAGCACTGACAGGCTGACCCCCACCCCCTCAACCTCTGCAGCAGTGCTGGCAGCACTCATACGTTTGTTTCCCAAAGACAACCTCTGGATATGACGCTGAGCATGTGCACTCAACTTCCTTGGTCGACCATGGCGAGGCCTGTTCTGAGTGGAACCTGTCCTGTTAAACCGCTGTATGGTCTTGGCCACCGTGCTGGAGCTCAGTTTCAGGGTCTTGGCAATCTTCTTATAGCCTAGGCCTTCTTTATGTAGAGCAACTTGTAAGTCGCTTTGGATAAAAGCGTCTGAAAAAAAATTCCTAAATGCAACAATTATTTTTTTCAGATCCGCAGAGATTTCTTTGCCATGAGGTGCCATGTGGAACTTCCAGTGACCAGTATGAGAGAGTGAGAGCGATAACACCAAATTTAACACACCTGCTCCCCATTCACACCTGAGACCTTGTAACACTAAAGAATACCGGGAGGGAAAATGACATTTTCACTCAGAGGTGTACTCAGTTTTGTTGCAAGCAGTTTAGACATTAATGGCTGTGTGATGAGTTATTTTGAGGCGACAGCAAATTTACAATGTTATACAAGCTTTAAACACACTACTTTACATTGTAGTAAAGTGTAATTTCTTTAGTGTTGTCACATGAAAATATATAATAAAATATTTACAAAATGTGAGGGGTGTACTGTGAGATACTGTAGTGAGATACTGTATTTTGATAAAAAAAACTGTTTAAGCTGAACCTGTGGTTTTATTAGAAACAGAACATATTTAGTTCTTTGTTTGACTTTAATTTTAGTGTGCGTAACAAATTTGGCTATACTTTTAGTGTGCGTAACAAATACACTTCCTGGACAGATTCCATGACCTCAGAGCAAACCTTACCATTCCTGCCAGCCACAGAATCTCCACATTCTTCCTCTTCTTAGTTACAACATTCTGGCCAAGGGTGTCGAGAAGTTCTTTAATGTCGGTCTGTGTCTGAAAACAGGGCAAGCCTTTAGAAAGGAAGAGACCGGGACAAAAAAAAAGAAGATTTGAGATATCACGCATGAATGAGTTTAAACAGGGCCTGTTTGTCTTTGTATCGACAGGCACTGACTGGGATGAGATTAAAAAGTCTAGCGATATTGTACTCCAGTTGTTCTTGAGATAAGGAGATTAATGGAAATAGGACAAGAAGTGACATGTTATGATGCATCTTGGCATCCGTCTGCTGGGAGCGTTCTGTAACTGTAAAACTGAGGTCAAATTCTGCAGAAATGCACTGATGTAGGTGATCTGTGTTAACTTCATGTTTTGAGCTTTTTCTAAGTTTTAAGGAACATATTCAGTAAAGATCTTTCAAGCAGAACCCACAGATATGACACATTTTTAAATGGCCGCTATCCCAGAAAATGCACTTTTAAATGTTTATCTACCAGAAATTGAGTCGCCAGCGTGTGTGCAGAAACACCCTGTAATTATACAAATCCATCTGTTCTTCTTTTTGTAATCTCCTTTAAACCACAACAGTGACACAAAACAGGCTGTTGGGGAAACCCTAACAATATGATGTCACATTGTTAGCGTAGTTCCCACCTTGACAGAGACATGCTGTCAGCCATTTTCAGGCAAGAGCAGATGTAGCCACTAGCCAGCGACAAAAATGTCTAAGAAACAACAAATGTGTGCTGTTGATGGATGTAAAATGGAACATAAAAGGAGGCCAGGAGAAGACCTTTCCGACAAGCCCGGGTTCGTGCCGCTAAGACCTTGGATGCCAGAGTTATTCACAATCAAAAGTCCCAGGGAAAAAGCACTTTTTTCGGATCGACAAACCAACATTCACCGGTCCGTATCTCTGGTCCGGAAAAACTTACAGAAATGAGCCAGGACTCGTTGGAAAGGTCTCTGCCGCGGCATTCGAACAACGCTGACCCCTAGGTCAGGAGCTAGAGCTCCCGGTAGCCGGGAAGGTTGAAAAATCGAAGCTCCGGGAACGGGTCGCCCAGCTCCCGGAAGTCCAGGCTCCTGCCAGTCGCCTTCCGCCGAATGTATTTCTGGCTCCCGAGGTTGCGGCAAGTCAACGCGGGTCAGTATAGCATGGGTTTCGGCAAAAAAAATTCTCAAGAGTGGATCAGTACCAGCTGTTCGCGATCAAGCTTCATCTTCGGAAGAAGTAAGTATTACACATCGTTCTTAAATCGCCTTTCTTAAATAATGTGTTAAGCATGTTAGCGGCTTTTGTTTACATGTTCTTGGCTAATCCTGAGACTTTACATTGGTCCAAAGACAACGTTGTAACATTAGTGGTAAAACGCATCGCGCCCATCGGTTCAGAAGACTTGTGACCGACATAATTTCTGTAAAGCTTATTCATTACAACGAAAAGAAGTTATAGCAGTGTCTTTCTCGTGAGTTCAGTGTTTTTTCGTATGTCCTAAGTGCGACAATACTTGGAGCGGATCGAAACAGAGTGCGCATTTGTAAGACAATGAGGTTAAGCAGAAATTGCTACTCACAACGTAATAACACCTGGTTGCTGATCTTTACATACCTGTCTGTCATATACAAGTACTCTGAATGCATGTTTTTGCCTATATCCATGTTTATGTCTGTTAGTAATATGCATGGACATGATTAATCATCAATGGCCAACATTTCATACAGCAAATGGTCAGCATGTTGTTCTATCTATGTTCTTGTCTTTTCCATTTAATTCGTATTTATGAACAAGGCAATAAGGTGATTTTTATTGCAGTTAGTGTATGGTTTTGGTTGGAAAGGTCATTACAGACGTAATTGCGCTTTCCACTATATTGCTTATCTTGATGTCATCCAAAGCACTCCGTAAGTGCTCTACCTCCTATTTTGCATACGGTGAGGGGAGCAGAAGCTCATTTGCATTTAAAGAGACACACACAAAAATGGCTTGTTTCCATTGCAGCTACAAATGGTCATGATCAACATCTTGTATGAAATATATGTGATGTATTTTGAGCTGAAACTTGAAAGACACATTCTGGGGATACCACTGACTCTTTTTACAATGCAGAAAACACCTGGGATTGCGGCCCTTTAAGTAATTTTATGTTTTTGACATACAGAGTCATTATAATAATGCAATGAAGGACCTACTGTAAATAAAAATATTCAATCCTAAAATGAAACTATTGCTTATTTAATTTATTAACTCATGCCTTTTTCGATTCTATTTTTAGGCCTAGTGCTCCACCTGTACATAGGATTGAAGAAAAAAAATACTTGTAAACTTTTTCCAAAATTGAAAATAAATTTGTGATAAACTTACATTCTGATGGTACCGTGTTGGTTAAGGATTTATAATAACCTTCAAGAGTCTCAAAGTTCTTCTGGTTTATTCTCTCCTGTAAAGAGATGTCACCGAATCTGTGAGGGAGACAGAGAGGGTATCAGCTCAGACACGCTGGAACCCACATCACTGATGTATTATGATTTACTGAACACTTGATTCACAGGCTTGTAACTCAATAGGCGTTGAAGGATAGTGTTTTGTTCGTATCAGTGAAATCTCATACCTCTCGGCGAAGGACTGCTGCTCGTTTATGCCCACATTGAAGAGCACAGGAAGCACACGCAGCGGCTTGCCCTCTCGGAGCTCCTCAGGTAATGTTTGGAAGGCATGATGTGGGAGTGGCACCTCAAGAGTGTAATGGTCTCTGGAAGGAAAAGGGGTCACATTTTAGAAGTCCATTAAGCTCTTGTGTCGAAATGTTGTGTGCAGTATATGACCAATATGTGTTGATTATTAAATGATAGCTCTTTTAGAGCAGCCATCTATCATCTAGATCACAGTCTCTCTCACCGTCTACCGCTGACGGTTGGCTGCAGGCTGTCCGCTTCTTCAGACGTTGCCTCTGTGATTTTGAAGGTCACGCTGTGCAGGTCAGATATTCCCACCTCCATATCCTCTAACATTCCTATTTCTTCACCTGGGTGACAAAAGTCCATGTAAGTCAAACATCCGGTTCTAGGCTACATTTAGGCATCTGGCAATTTTATGCACAATGCATTCGACGTATGCATTTTATCAATGTGTGTTACTGGGAATCAAGCCCATGACCTTTGCGGTGCCTCTGCACCAAAAAAACTTTTGTGGAAAATTTTTTTTTTTATGAACCACATATCACATATGACTTTTGAACATATAACATAGGCACTATGTCACTCTCTTCACATCGTGGTTTAACACATTAATCTGCTCTTCCTTTGGGATTCCCAATCCATAACAACAAGATCTTAATGATCAATCGGAGCTCTGAGTTCCTCACATAAAAATATATACAACATCCTCAAGCACTGAACTTTAAAACAAAAAAAGTAACTTGAATCTGTAAGGTCATAATTTGTATTCAGCTGTATTTGTTCTGTTTCAAAGCACTTCCAAGCAGATGATTGAAATTGACACTGAAGAGAGTACAGTACAGTGCGTGCTTCTGAGAGTAATGTTATGTTTATTTCCAAGTTTGGTTGCCATGGGACACAGCGTCATCATGACCGCGCAGTGCACTTACAATGGAAAACATGGCGAGAAGATGAACGCTATTATAAGTGAAAGTGATACATACACTACCAGTTAAAAGTTTTAGAATACTTGAGTGAAATGTTTCCCATCATCTTAAAATACTTTTGATATGGTGTATGCTTAAATTTCTGAAATTAGTTTCGTAAAAATTATCTTAATTCGGCAAAAATATGTATTACAAAACTAAAAATGTAATCATTAACCAACAAGAGCTCACAATATATGGGAATATTGTTTAAAAGGAATCTCAGGATGAGACCTCAAGAAAGTGCTTGACAAAAAAACCTTTCTGCAAATTCTAGGGAAACGGTGAAGACATTTAGAAAATAAATAAGTTTTGATTTATTTTTTTGTTACAACAATTCCCATAGTTCCCTTTGTTTGATTTCACAATGTCGATGAGTTTAGTATTGTTCTAAATTGTGGAAACAATATGAATAAGTGAGTAAGTGTTTTAGAACTTTTAACGGGTAGTGTCCATATAGACGGAAGTTAAAAAAGTAAATATCATTTTAACACATGTAAGGTGTGTTCTTTAAAGGGACAGTTCATCCAATAATAAAAATTCATCATTTATCCACCCTCATGTCATTCAAAACCTGTTTATTACTCTTTCTTGCGTGGAACACAAATTAAGATATTTTGAGAAATGTCTTAGTGGTTCTGTTTCCATACAATGGAAGTCAATGTTGTTTGGTTACCGACATTCTTCAAAATATCTTCTTTTGTTTACTGCAGAAGAAACAAAGTCATACAGGTTTGGAATGACACGAGGGTGAATAAATTATACATTTTTATTTTTGGGTGAACTATCCCTTTCAGTAATATGCCATACATGCTTGTGTTGAATGTTTGCGTTGAAAATGAAGTTTGTGAATGATTTGCATGCTCTGTGTAACGTTCATCTTTCAGGAGAGATAGACATATAATGTGAACCGGGACCATACTCACTGTATGTACTGAGGAGACTTTCAAACTGAGCCACAAGTCCGACCGTATGCAGCTGTCTGAGAAAGCCCTTATCCTCCAAACCCGCGTAAAAACGCATGACAAATCCACACGCCAATGCAGCCAGCTGCAAACACATAAACCAATCAAATTTGGGCATTCTGTTCAAACACTGTCGGAAAAACAGCATAGACAGGTTTTGAAATGAACTGGCTTTAGATCGATTTGGAACAACTGGCACTGGTGATTATTATTGTGTACAGACCGACCACGAGATTACTGGACGATTTACATGACACATGCAATGTCTTCTCCAAATTTATTTTCATTGTTTTTGTCTCAGTAAAGTTGTCTTGGCAACACGAGATGTTTCAACCAGTTTATTTTCTTTCTTGGAAGCAGGAAATGTCTCTGTTCCAGGTTCAAATACTGTACATGTTGCACACACTTCCTGCCCTTATGCTAGCCTACAACCTCCCACGATTTGCCTTTGTTTCATGCGATCTTCAGCGCTTTTAGTGTTGAGCTTTAAATGCAAAGCTTTAATGCAATTTGTTAAGGGCAGTGTACACAAAAATTTGAATTCTTGATTAAAAAGTTGTCAGTACCATTTGTGTACTATAGGAGCATGAGATTTGACAGTGTCAGAATTCCAGAAAATACAGGTGTAAATTTTGTCCTTTTCCACATATCAAAGGGTGAATTACAAAATAGGTCATATGGTCATATTTTTAAATGTATTGACTTTCAAATAGCAATTTTGGAGCTTGTCAGCCCCTGATCTGCAACCATCGTCATGTGGCGGGGATCTGACTCACCGCTTGGCTGAAGACAGCATCTCGTCTTTGCTGGAGCTGAAGACCCTGCACCGTGCTGCATGCCGCTTCCTGGAGCAACACAAAGCTCATCGAGTGTCTGGCTCTCTCTGTCACATCCATCACGCATTCCTTCAGAGTGTAAACCAGAACTGCTAGCTGATCCCGTACATCTGCAGCTGTTGAGGAACATTAACACGAAACGTATTCGTTGGGAGCAGTGGTTGGGCTTGAGGGTTTAACATTTACGCATTTGGCAGTGAGTGTTGGGCATTCAAAGTACGTTTTCCATGGGTATCCAACCTAAAATTGTTGTACTGTTAACCCAATGCTCTACCAATTGAGCTACAGAAACACATATAAAAAATAATTTGAATATCAAAATTGTTTGCGCAATTTCGTTTTCTTCATTGTTCCCAAGAAGGATGAGGGCAGGTCACGTCAATTCTTCACGCTGGGCCAAATTCTTCCGTTGCCGCAACTCTCTCTTTTAATGGCTCTGACACAAACAACGAATAAAACTGTTATATCAAGTACTTGTAGCATTGTTTACAAAAAGGCTCGTCTGTCTATACAGACATGTACAAAATAAGCTTAAATTCTAATAAAATGGGAGCTTGTTGAACAGAATTGTGTAAGAAAAACATAAACCCGAAACAAGACCTCTTCTGTCAGCATGTTCAAACTAGCTTCTCATCCAGCAGGAAAGAGTTCTATGCCATGAAAACGGGCCAAGAATAATAGAGGTTCAAAGCTTTAGAATAAGCTAAAATCAATGTTGTTGAACTAAAGTATATCTCTGATCATCTGCTTCATAAGGGGCAGGAAATGTATCTGGAAATACAGTTCTATACTATACTATACTGTACTGTACTGTACTGTACTGTACTGTACTGTACTGTACTGTACTGTACTATACTATATACTCTACACAATTTACAAGAAATATTGTTTTAAAGCAACATATTATCTAATTGTGAGTTTTGCATTTACTCTAATGGTATATTTAACACGAGGTAGAAAACTATTATGCCTGTCTATTATTGCTGCTATGGTTTTCAGCGTACTAAAATATGAATACTGTAAAAAAATTATTAAAAGTTAGTTAGACATAAGCCCAGTCCCCATGAAAATCAATAGTAAATCTTTGATGCCCTTTTCTAAGTGCATTTTTTATTGTGGCACATGCGCCAGCTTGTTATTCTTGGCATTTATCATGCAGTCCTGGGCATCATATTCATTTGTTGTTTTAGAAAAAAGTTCAAAAGCAAAGCCCTTTCATTTGGATTCTTCATAAGGTTCATCATTTTATTACCGGGGTGTGCTCGAAAGCATTTGTGTGATTTCAAGTGTTAAAACTCAATACACTTCTGATAATGTGCATTTTTGCAGCGCCTACTTTTACTCTCTGATAGAACAGCCGGTTAAAGCTCCTGTCTCTTGAAATCCCCCATCCTTAAATGTCCAGTCTACTCTGATTGGTCAATTATTGAGCATCTGGCAGAAATCATATGCCCATGACCATAAACAGGTGAATAAAGAAAAACAGAATGCACTTACACATAAAAAAAGAAATAGGCCAGCACGAAATATGTTTGATAATCTATAGCTAACAAATCAATTGAAAAAGTATGCAACCAATAAATGGAGAGTTTTGGTTTTATTTTTGTGAAGCGAAAAGCTTTTGTTTTTGTGTTGTTGTATATGTTATTGTGAAGCATTTTTAAGATTTTAGATAAGACAATCTGCCAAGTCATGTTTGCGCTGCTGCTGCAACCTGAATTCATAACATTTAAAAAATCCTGTGGTCGGCGTAAAGTCAACACTAAGCACAACAAACAATCTGCATAATTCTGTATGTAACTTTATGTAAATCTGGGCGTGATAAGCAGCATATAGGCAGGGTTCACTCTGTATGTTAATTCTCAGTATAGCAGATAAATCGACGGATAACACTTGGTTGGTTTAAAAAAGACTCTGACTTATTGTTCAGGTAAAAGCGTTGTGCAAGTCCGCCGCTTTAGACTCTGTACAGTTAAGGTAGATGTTATTGCAAAAATAGTGAGAAAATCGGCTAAATATAGAATGCTGTAGCATGGTGCTTAGGAATCGTGTTGAAAGTTAAACACTGATTTTAAATTCCTCTATACAATGTTTTTTTGCAATTAGATCTAAAACAAGCGTTTTCTCAACAACCTTTCCAACATTTTTAACCGCGTCAAAAGTCAGCAATGATCCACAAGTTACTTTATTTTAGACATTCTTGAAAGTCATTTGACAGAAGTATTTCAGAGTGTTCTGTATTAAAAGCAGTTGATACTCAGTTAACAAACACATATAGGCTAGGTGCATTCTGGTAAGATTGTATTTGATTCCGCTTGGATCTAATCAGCCACATCTGAACCATTATTCAGATGTGTGACATGTGTCTAGGTAGACATGTCACGTGAGTAACTGACATTCCAGACCTCAGGCGTTTTGTGGAAAGTGATTTCAGTTATGGAGAATATCTCCCTTCAGAGTTGACTTTGAGCTTTATAATTTTGGATTATAAATGTATTATTTATGCCCAAACAGCAACGTTACACACTAAAAGGGGTTAAAAAAGCAAAATAGCATCCGAGCGGCTATTTAATCTAATGACTGAATCGGTTGTGCATTCTAATCTTGTTTGTTTTCAAGCACGATCTGTTTTGCAGCTTAAGTGATGAATGCATTTTGCATTAGTCATCAGATATTTGGCAGTATCATCTTCATTTCTATTTCGCATGTCCCTTTCCGCACAAAGATTTGTCTTTGAAGAATCACGCTTGATGGATACACACCTGCTGGAGTGTTTCTGTCAATTTGAATTGTAACACAGCCGTCTTTCTTCATAGCATTAATTTCGTGTTCACCTCTTGCCTCGAGCTACGACACATCAAACTCAACAGGTCCATCAATTCATCATGCATTTGAATGTACTGCCATTGTGAAAGTTATTTGTTTCAAATATTTTTTACAATGACACGACACTGCAAATATTCTAGACAGAACACTGCACACGTAGACAATACTGCATAATGCGTATGCTGTCAACAGTAATTTCGCAAGTTAAAATTTCATTAATTGACAGATAATGCTAAATAATTGCGCAATGCAGACACAATGCATTTTTGAAGCCACCAATAATGTGCTTACACATTTATAGGGAAACAATAACAGAGTTAGCCTAGAAAACCCAAAGATCTTTTTTCCGAAATGTTAAATCAAATTTGGCCAGAAATAAGTTTGGTATGGACACATAATCAAAAGCAAATGTATTGCCCTGTCAAAGTTCATTATTACATTGAGAATTGCAAAACTGCAAATTCAGTCTGTTTCCAATGGGTGGCAGCATTGACTTTGTGAAAATAATTTTTCTCACTTGCACAGCTTGTCATTGGTTGTGGCTTTTCACACTTTCTAACACTTTGTGTGGGTAGTTGGCAAAAAAACTGCGAATTGCTGCTAAAACTCATCTCTCAAATGACCGATCTGACAAATGTGCTTGGACAAAGTATACCCAGATGGATTGTTGTTTATATTTCTCTAGCTTATGTAACTGGTAGATCGCTGCGCTGTCAATGCAAAGGTCACGGGTTCACAAACTAATAAAATGTACACTGAATGCACTGCTACTTTTGATAAAGTTCAAAGAAGCAAATAAAACAAATTTTGAAAAGTTGCTGCGACAACTTTTCTGTGTATTGTAACTAGCCCAAAGAACTTCTAAGGTCCATGTTCATGGTTCACATTTTGGGGGAGAAATGTCTCAAATACAGGTATGTGGGAGTGTGGTGGTTTGTCATGTGTCAATAACACACCAGGATTGTGGGAGGTGATGACATCTGCAAGCGCTTGACCGGGTGCCGTCTCTTGGTTGTTGTTTTCTAACTCTTGTATCTTCTCCACCGCGGCGATAACACAGTTCAAGCTCTTGGCTACACCAGCCCACACCCTGTCCTAGAAGAGGCAAACCAAACGTTAATGGACCAATAGCGAGTTGGTCAAAACAAGAATATGTCTAGTCAATAAGGCGCTTTTCATTTGACATGTTTTTCTTCGACATATTTTCAATAACTTTAAGGGATAGTAAATTAAAATAGCTTTATCATTTCCTCATCCTCATGTCATTGCAAACCTGTATTACTTTTTTCTTCTGCAGAACACAAAAGAAGATATTGTGAGAAGTTGAGGCTCCCATTGCTTCCCATTGTATGGAGATAAAACCCTTGACATTTCTCAAAATATCTTCTTTTTTGTTAGACTAAAGAGAGAAAGATCTACAGGTTCGGAAAGACATAAGGGTGTGATAAAATATTTTTATTTGGGGTGAACTATTCCTTTAACTCTTATATAAGTTGAGAACTGAATTTGTAGCATCTGATTATAGCATCAGTCGGAAAGGAGAATGAAGAAACTGCCTGTCTAAATAGCTTTTAAGACCATGTCTCATCTTGCGCACTAATGTTGAGTTTTTATTGTTTTATTTTGTTGAAAAGGCTTTCAACAAAACATTTAATTCCATAATTTCACCCCTAATTTTCACCAGATTTGCTTTGAAACATTTATGTAACAGATGTTACATATGTTACATAACCAAGTTTGGAGTTTTGATCCTGCGTTTAAAGTTTGAAGACTCCCCACTGAGCACTATGATCACAGGGCGCTCAAAAGTTTGCCTCTCTTTAAGCTTACCAAAACTGGCCATACCACTAAAGCCCAAAGTATTAGCAAACCTAGAGCATCCCTTTATAGGTGGTCTTTTTATCCTTTACCTTTCCGAGTGGTGCTCAAGGGCGCGGGAGTTATTTTGACATTGATTAGAGATGGTTGTCTTATCTCGGCCTCTAATCCTCTGTTTAGCCTCGGTTATGACACACACACACTCCAGAAGGCAATTACTGGAGCTAGACGCCACACTTCATCACCTGCTTTTCACAGCAACGACGGCCATACAAACAAAACGCACTCTTTTTAAGCATCTTAATACGAGATATCCTTTGGTTAATGTGATAAAGGTTCCTAACAAATGTTAAAAGCGACTGCTGAATGCGACAAGGCTAACCCCATCTCCTGCTTCGCCTCATTCATGTCTCTATTTCTGCAGAATTAGTTTTAGCCTCTTGAGATTCTATCAAATAAGTCAGCGCACGATTGTTTTTGTACCTCAGACTCTCTGTGATGTGCTGAAGAGCACAGCCCAGACATACGGAGGGCCAGGTGTGTGAAACAAATCAATTAAAAAACAAATCAGGTTTTAAATTGATGCTTCGCTGACGAAGGATCAGACGTGTCTGCAACGCCAAAGACATAGGATGCCAAAGTTCAATATTAAAGTTTGACGACTGACTACTTGATTTTCAACATTAAATTGAACAAATTTGCATCGTTTTAAACCAGTAAACAAATAAAACCGAACAAAACTTGCCCATTCTTCCTCGTCATACTCTGTCTGGTGAGGGATGGAGTCAGAGCGAATTGAAGACGCTTTGCTTTCTTTCAGAGGCGTCTGAGAGCTGGCAACGTTGTTGCAGAGGGTGTGCGGCTCTGCGGTCACATTCGCATTTGCGTCAGCTTTGGACTGGCTGGACGGACTGGACGTTTTGCTGATGTAGCCTGGACGGGCGGCATGCAGGGCCAAAAGGGCACTCTTGACCAACTCGTCCTTCAGGGCATGCACAAACTGCTCTGTCTGGAGAGAGAGAGAGAGAGAGAGAGAGAGAGAGAGAGAGAGAGACAGAGGGTTGACAGTAATCAATTGAAGACTGTTTATAGAGTATCTAAACTGTCAGCGATAACACTATCTTAGAAAGAATTGAAAATGTAATTTTTACCTTTTCCCAACATTGCATGACATTGCAATACATACTTTGGGATGTTGTGAAAATGACATTGCGACGGAAATAATATTTGTTCACAAAAACAGAATTCATTCTGCACTGTTAGACAAGAAAGTACGTTTATTTCCAAAAAGTCCACAGGGCTGAAAGCATGCATCAGGACACCCCACGTGAGCATTTGATAACCCTGTATTTTAATAAGGCTGCGTTTCATTAAAGTACAGCGGAGCGTAAGAGTGAGTGGGAAGATTAAAGAGATGGGGAGAACCATTTCTGAAAAGCTAATAAGCAGCGAAGGACAAGAGCAAATAGCAATGGCCGGACGATAACCGGAGAACACCGAATGAAGGCGCTCGAATTATAGAGAAGAAATGAAAAGACAACAGATGTGGTTCATCTCGGCTTCAGCTCCACGACAACATCATCAACATCACACGATTCGATTATTCTTTTAGAAATTCAGAAAACAGGAAAGTTGCATCTTCACAGTTATATTCTCACACTTGTGCACCTGGATGTACGACAAGAACTATGTCTGGTATAAAAAAAGACTGCGGCTAACTATGGGTGTCACTCCACTTCTAAAGAATAAATAAAAAAAACTGTAAAAAAAATGTGCCTTTAGTATTAAATTACGCCATTGTAATTCTTACTAACAAACACTTGATGACTAAAAACAAGCGATAAAAGCACTGCAGACGGAAACAATTTGTATTTGAACGTAGGCAGGCCGCATATAAAAGCCACTAAACTGCTGTCCACCGCCCTCCAGGCCCTGTCTCGGCCAAGCGTTTTGCATTCTGTCCCAACTTCATCTGACTCCATGAGACTATTAGCAAATTCACAGCCCAAGATTGCTTATCTTTTCAATGTAATTTGCCAGCCGTCAGCCGTAAGGTTTACACAGCGTCATTGCTTTTCACAGACTAATGAGCAGATTCTATTGTTGCTCGAATGAGCTGTTTGCCTTGACCTTTTTTCCAACCCACCGATCGATAATTTAAGATATGAAAATCACATTTCACGATTAAACACAATTTCTAGCAACAATTCACTCTCGTTTGGATTATCGCAGGTCTGAAATTGAAATGGAATATTTTGAATGTAGTTTTATAAAACTTGAATCTCAGCTCGGTGCTATAGTTACTTCAGTTAGGAAACAGACATACACAAATGTTGACATTATCCAGGGCTTAACAATTACAGCACTCAGACATCATGCGTGATAAATGTTGTAAGTGTGATGTTGTGTCATAGCAATTCACATAACTGTGAATGACATGTTCATGTTTACAATTTCACTCCTGGGACACTGCACATGTCTCCTTTGTCTGCCAGTTCAGTTTATGGACCTCTGCTGACAGGCATCTAAAATATGTGGTATGGTGGGTCTCAGGACCGGAATTAACTACTGCCTTAGGGTTTATAGACATTATTAAAAAATGTATATTGTGTGACCCTTTTCAGCTATTTTAAGACATTCAATATATATATATTAATATTTCTGTATTTACTCTGAAAGTGTTAAAGGGATGATTGCACTAGAGGAACCTTGAAGCAGATTGAAAATGTTAATGCATTTAAGTCTTATATATCAATAAATGTAAAAGTAAGTAACTTACAGTAAAAATCTGTTCAGAATGGGCGAAATTTTCACTAAATATACAAGAGTATAAAAAGTATTTAAACCGCTTTAATTGGACACAGATAAGATATAATAATAATACTCATCATCATCATTTTTATTAAAAAAATATTTATAGAAACAAATTGAATGATACTAATGTTGTGTTCCCACCAAACGTGAACGAAGCGTTAAGCGCGAGTGATTTACATGTTAAATCAATGCAAAGACGCGATAGGACATCCTGTGGCGCGATTGGCGCAAATGAGGCGGCCCGAATTGAGCGCTTCAGACGTTTGACGCGGAGTTGAAAAATCGAAACTGTGGCGAACCAATCAGGAGCTTTCTGTAATAGTGACGTGATTACGATGTAGCGAGCGGAGGCAAAAATCATAGCCCCTGTATATGGATACCCGGAGCTGTATGATACATCTTACTTTTATCGAAACAGGAATAAATGAGTGAGTGAGGAGGTCGGACCAGTGGTGTATGTGTAGTCTAGTTTTTTGTAGTGAGTATACTCTGATTCCCCCTCAGCCTACTCATCCGTCCCAGATCAACAACCAATGAGCACCACCACACTCACGAAGGCCTAGTGTATGCCTTTATACAGTATGTCATCAAGGGCATTCTGAAAGATTTATTGCACGCAAGATTTCAATAGCCAATGACAGCTGGGGGACTTGCTGGTTTTGTTAATCACTGTCTAAACCAGTCAGTTAAGAGGTATTTAGCCTTAGATGGTATATGTATACAATCCCTAAAGCACAAGTTTATCAGCTGGCACTTTTCAATCCACATTTGTGATCCATGTGAAAACCAAGCTATAAAGTCATTTATTTGTGATATAGTATTTATACATAAACCCACCCTGCTAAAAAAATAGTATTAAATACATTCTAATGGCTCCCATTAAAATACCATTAATTACCACCATTTTTTCTATTACAAAATAAAAAAATGTCTTTGGCATTACTGGTTCTATTGATTCAAAATTAATTGACACCCGTTGCACTTATAGATTGCTGGTAGTGTCTCTAGACTGACTTTCACAAGGCTGGCCAGGAGTTCTCATCTCTTATCATCTAAAAAAATAACCCGAAGCGCCAGTATCTTCAGAGGCAGGTTTACGAAAACACTGAAATAGTGTCGTTTACGAAAACACTGAAATAGTGTCGTTTGCGAAAACACTGAAATAGTGAAGTCTTTTGTTTCACATCTCCCGGTTGCACCAATGGTACAAAAGTCAGCGTGTCACACTTTTCTGACACAAAACGATGTTGTTACGTATCATCGCGCTTATTTAAGTGGGTATACGGAAATTCTTGATCTTTTCTAGTGGGTATACGGCGTATACCTCCGTATCACGTAGACTACACCACTGGGTCGGACAATCTGGTAACTCTCAACAAAATACATGGCAGCCATTTCGCAACGAGACTGTAGCCGCCTGGCAGAAGCCCCTCCCATGACCCGAATTCGCATCTGTTGAAAGTGAATTTCACGTGTGAATGAAGCGAGTAAACTCAAAATGTTCAAGCGTCCAACTACGCGCGAATAGCGCGATTTATTCAGGTCGCGTTTGGTGGGAACGCGTTTGGTGGGAACACTCTATAATACAACTACTACTAATAATAATATTTTGTATTAAAATAATTATATATTCATGTGCATATGTTTTTACTAAAACATTCCAACAATTTAACTTTCTTCTTCTCTATGTTATTAATAAATGATGACTGTTTGCTTGAAAGGATTGTTTTAAGAGCGAATACAAAAAGGGGACAAGGCAAAAGCATTTCAGAGTAAATACAAAAATATAGATAGGCTACATATATTAAATATCAAAAATCATCAAAGGTCTGACAAAAGATTTTTTGCCTTTTTAGCTACATCACTCACACCTGGTTGGTGGTGAAAAAAGGCACACAGACCCGAATACAACATCGTCACAAACACATGCCCACGGTTGGAGATTTCAATCAACTCGAGCCAGCTAGCTTCAGCTTCTGAATCGGGCGGCCGCCGTCACACTTCTAATCAAGGAGATGACGAGGGGCGACAGGGAGAATTAAGCGATGAAGGCGTCTGATTGCCGTTATTCCACCGAGGCAGAAACAATCTCTGTGTTGCAGATTGCCCACCGACAGCACCAGATGTAATTCATTAATTACACCCATAAAACATGAAGTCCTCCAAACTAGTTACTCAGACTGGAGGCTTCTGTTGGTTTTGGCCGAGGGATGTGACAGAGCACTGGTCGTTTGTCAAACTGCCTCAATGATGTAAATATGACCCGTTTCAAGCCAAGGCTTGCGGCCTTGTGTGAATGGAAATACATGGTCTCTGAAAACTGTGGGTGAGCTGAGGTGAGATTCGGTGCCATCTGCAGAGAGACAGAATCCGGTGTAGTGATTTGTGCTCGCACAAAATCTAACATTTTAGAGTTCTGATGCACAATCAAAACAACATCTTTTGAATTCAAACAACTGTAAATATGATACCGTGATTACACCCCTCTTATCTGATACCATCGCATAACCGACTTTGGTCATTTGCCATAAAACCTGAAACTATTCTCAGAGATTGTGTAATTATTTTGTACACCATGGCTGTGAAGCCACCTTTATTTTTTCGAGTGTGGGTCTCTTAAAACCCCAGGTGCATGTCACAGATAAGAAACTGGTCTCACCTTCTCCTCTAGGTTCTTGAGTGTGTCCTTCAGCGCCTGGCTGGAGCACTGCTGGGCCACCTGCAGTAGCTGGTCAGCAAGCTCAGAGATGAGAGGCTGCAGCTGGAACACCGTGCCGAGAATCTCCCTGGCCCTGGCCGTCTGTTCTGGAGGGTAGTAGATGGACTGATACGCTGTGCTATAGCTGAAGACAGGTGGGCGGTGAGAAAAACAGGGGAGAGAGATTGAATAAATGTCAGATGAAGGCAGTAAAATTGTTCGTGATCAAACAGGTGTCAGATTATCGTGGCGCTGTGTACAAAATACGCTGTGACTTCAATGTGTCGATACGGATGGTAAACATATCTAATAAACGCAGCTGAACCAATTCCAATTCCAATCCCTGCATGAATACGCCTCACTTCCTGTGGTGAGGTTCGATAAGGTATGATGACGGGTGTGTGAACAGGATTGCGGAATGGGTTTCGTCTGAGCTCAGGAGCCGGTAAAGAAATAGCTCCTTTGGATTGACTTGTACTAGCTTTGATGTACAGGGTTTTACAACCAATCAAGACACAGTTTGCTAATGTATATAGGCAATACAGCAACACACACAAATTGGCAAACTAACAAAAATGAATAGATTCATTGAGAGTAGTGTATTTCTTTCAACACTATCAGAGAACAGCATCCATATGTAGACAACTAGGAGAAAAGAGCCAATATTGACCAGAGGAAGTGCAACCACGCTCGGAGGTGCATGTGGCCCACCTGGCTGGACCCAAGTCAGTCTGTACGTTTGTTTGCGATGGTGGAGATAAGAGGCGGAGTAACAGCGTCCTGATCCCAGATCAGTGTATCAGTGCGAAACTCAGACAGTCTGGGCTCATCGCTTCAGATAATTGGCTCCTGAGAGAATTACTAACCGCTGCGGCTCTGAGCGAATAAAAGACTTCTCTTAAAGACAGGAGACATACACCAAAGCAAGATGAAAAATAAAAGAGCGCGTCGATAACACTGCCGGGGCTGAAAGTGATTGATTTCACGTCTGTACCGAATCTGGTTATCATCCGTGTAGGGTTATATAACAAAATTAAAAAAACTATGTTACTAACTCGACGACATTTTTGAGCGCTTAAGTTAGTATCCTTGCAAAATTAGTGCAGGTTTTACAGTAACAAGTGAATTGTTGCAAAACGTAGCAATTTACAGTAGCAAGACAAATAGGGGTGACATTGATTCGTTTGAGCAGATACAATGCAATTCAAGATATTCGTAGATCAGCCAGCTCATTGGAATCATAACAGCATCCTTAGAAGACCATGTGTGTGTTTTAAAGGGGACCAATTATGGAAAGTTCACTTTTACATAATGTTTAAATATAAATGTTTTCAGCATTGTGTGCTCTGCTAATACACACATGGAAGTGATGTTGGAGCGATGACATTTGTCATGGGCCAACTCAAAAGTTACCATCAAAGTGGTCCTTTGACAAAAAGCCAATTGGATCTTTCCACACGCTGTTGGATTGTTGCAAAAAGAAGCTCTGTGTGTCACGAATAGCCGAGGGAAAACAAGGAGCGGATCCATTTGCAGTAAATGGTGTTTAATTGAAAAATCCAAAAGAACACAAAAGGGGAAATCCAGGCAGAGGACCACGAGGGAAACATACATTACATTACATTTATGCATTTGGCAGACGCTTTTATTCAAAGCGACTAACATTGCTTTATCCTATACATTTTACATAGGTATTTGCAATCCCCTGGGATCGAACACACAACCTTGCGTTGTTAACGCAATGCTCTTACCACTGAGCTACAGGAAAACATACATACATACAAACAATAATCCACACCAGACAACTGAACACAAGGGCTCTAAATACACAGATAAATGGACAAACAGGTAATGAGAAACAGGCGAAAACAATATAATAACGAGACAAAGCATGATGGGAACTGGAGTCCTTATAAAACATAGACAGAACACAGAGTGGAATGGCGCCCTCAGGTTGCGAACAGAGGTCCCAGCACCAGGGCGTGACACTGTGATTAACAAAGGTTTATGATACTTATATGTTTTGTCCATAAGGACAATCTTCACAACAATTAACGTTAACGAATCTCGAAGCCTAAATATAATTGTCATGAATAAAAAGCTAAACTTAGCCTATACTCAAACTACACCAGGCCATAACACAATGACCACCCTCATGAAAATGAACCATATTGATTACCATTTTTATAACCATGGGTTTACTTCAAAAACCACGGTTAAACTATGGTTACTGAAGCAAAACCATGGTTTAAGCATAGCAACCCTGTTGTTTTTGTAGATTTTTATGTTACGACGTTTAATGTCCCTGACGATATTGGTAGTCCCATGTAGACACTTGTTAGCAACCGCCTTTTCAAGACACGTAACCCATATGACCTCTGGAGAGAACAAGAAGGGCTACAATACTAACTTGTTTCCGTACAGAACTTTATATCCCATAAACAGATTTAGACACATGGAGCTGGGGATGGAGATGAGTGATTGTTAGAGCTATAATATCACTATTCGATTTAGATAGAAGCAGCACGCACTCTCATTGACTAGAAACTACTTGAATACCTAAACAATTAGTCATGACTAAGAACTAGCCTGGCACTCCAATTTTCAAGGTCATTTATTTGATCATTATTAAAATTATAATAAATCCAATTTTTTTTACTTTTAGTGTAATTTGCTAACCTCTGCTAGTACCTTGTGATTTAGTAACCTGTAAAATTGCTGCAGTTTAAAACTTTAGCAACACTGGTTATGTACTGGTCCATATGTGGTCGAAGCGCAAGTGAAGAAACAGAATTTTAGAATTGGTTGATGTCTTCATGCACCGTCCTCAAATCAAGCAAACCAGCGGAAAAGCAGGAAAACAGAAAGTGTGCACAATTTTATCAAAACCTTATTAGGATGTGATTCACAGAGACATAATGCCATCTGAGACCCAGCAATATGGTTAATGACTTGTTGGGCTGACGCCTCATGAGAGCGAGACCCTATCTAGTTTGAAAAGAGATTCTTTATCAACCTTGCTTCAAGACAACATCACTCGTGCCAAGAGTGCAAGCGGCACGAGACAGCAAGCAAACAGTGGCGACCGACTCATTCATCAAAAAGCACTCGCAAATCCTTAAGCCATGGATCCTGGTCTCTGCAGACCTCAGTCTGAGCAGACGGCATGTTTAATTTGACATAAACAAAAACAAGGCTGTCAGGGGCGCAAGTGCTGTCTGCTCATGTTGTGTAGCGGCCGAGGCATCCGGACGAAAATGAACAACAACACATCAGTTAACACAAATTTAAACCCTCTGGAACTCAGAAATCAATATTATGGCATTTCATTTATTTGTAAGCTATTTTGAATTAAATAAGATGTCCCATTAAGAGTTTCCCACTGGTTTTTGTTGTGAAGCTTTTCCACTGACAAGATTTTGCAACACAAAAAAAGTTAAATGGTATAATACTCTCGAATCAGTTATATAACAATGGATTTGTTTACATTGGTTGTTGTAAGCTGAATTGGGGTCTTAGATTTAAACTGATAACATCTCTCAAAACATTACTTCTGTTTACACTAAATATAAATATACATATGAAGAGTTTGGTTCCAAAATGAGAAAAATCATGTTTTTTTTATTGTGCATTCCAATTAATATGCATAATAAACTGCAGTTGGTTTATTTTGATCTAAAAAAAATACAGCTAACTAACACAATACAACACAATAAAAACATGACAAAAACATGATTTCTGAATTTTTTTAAACAGAGTTATCTCATTTTGGAACCAAACTCTTCATAAAAATATATGTCATAAATATAAAAATAATATCAAACAAATAAATCAGCGATTGTCAAGGTGTGTGTCCAAAGGGTTTGAAACAAGCTAAAAATAATCTACGACTACAGCCTCACAAACACACAGCATGGAAGCAAAGCAAGTTTCACCAAACAGCAGGAGAAGGTCTGCAACCATTAGCAAAATCCTTCATGTGCAAAAGATGTACAGTGTTTAAAAAAAACATAAATATCCACCCAAGATATTCATAAATTATCAATGGAAATACAAGTACGGTAATGAGAAGAAAGGAAGCCCTGCGAGTGTTCAGGCCAACAGTATGTCTCCAGTGTATCTCTAATTAATAGTCCAGATATGGAGGCTGGCAATGATAAAACACATTTTTATGAAACTGTTCAGCTGTGCTACAAAAAAATTATAATCTTAGCATGCATCCAGTAAAATGCCTAAAACAGTTTTACTTTTTTTTTATTATATAAAAATATTTTAAAATAACTGCATTTTTAAGACACTTCCCATGTTATTGTACTTGTTTTCAAACTGACAATACAAAGTGAAATAAAATCTGTCAACGCAATAAGACGCTTTTCGTTCTACTTGCTTAATCGTTCCACTTAGGGAACAGTATGTAATCGTGCTGTGTTGAACCAGGCTCACGTGGAAACATAACTGTAATCGTTTCATGTGCTTAGAACGGTTCGGCGCAATGGTGGAAAAGCGCTCAACACAGACTTTCATTTGAGATTCTTCCTTAAAAACTAGTCTTAAAATATGATGCGCTTTCCTCTCAAGTAAAGAGTCTTGTATCTTTTTTAGCTGTTTTTTAGAAACACATCACCAAAAGTTGGCGTTATGTTCTACTGAGCAACTCACAAATGCCTTTGGCCATCCGAATTTACCATCTGAAACATACGCAGGTGCAAATACACACTTGCTAAAAAACCTCCACCTCTCGCCATCTGTAAGAAGTCAATTAGCATTGTGCAGTGAGCAATGCTAAATCCAATGCTATAAGATGGAAAAAAATTCTAGCCATTCAAATCATGTCCTCTCGCTTAAACTGAAGACAAATCAAATGAAAATAAAGGCGTAAAGTAGCACGATCGTACACATTAAGGAGAATTAAATGCACAAGCTCTTTTTGTAAGAGGAGGCCTCAGGGAACATGAGAATGGATATTGATTGGCTCTCACACAGCCGGCCAATCAAAGGCAATGTAGACATCGGGTTGAGCGTCCGCCCCTGACCCGATGGATCAACCCATGGCTCCCTGGCCGCCTCTCTTTCTTGGCTCTCCAGACAGGGAAGACAGACAAATGGCTCTTCCATTTTGCTCTCAGCGCTGTGGTCCCTTTTTCTCCAGCACCCTTTTTCCAGTGATAAATTAATAATGACCAAGTATCATGTCTGTTCTATGATTTGTCTTTTACTCAAAGAAAATGATAAAAGCGTGCTTTCTGAGAAGGTCACGACGGGCGGGCGAATCAATATGGGTGTGCGCTTCAGGTTGTATGTCATTATCTGTAAAGCGACACAAAATTGTCCAAGATGATGCAACATTGAAAACATATTTATAGAAACAAATTTGTGGTTGACATGAGGTTTATAATAATTCAAAACGGGTGACTTAAGGCTCTTACAGCCTCGATTTCATTCGCAGAACATCACTGAGGTTCACAGAAGGACACATGGAGCCAGAGAACTACACAATCGGCGCTGTGAAGTAACTATGTCAAATAGGAAACAAAATGAGGCTTGTATCTGCTTGGATTAGTGTGCAGCGCGGACGCTCTTTCAGAAATTGATTGAAACGGCAAATGTCCTTGCCTTGTATCAGCGGCTCACTCAGCCGATAAATCTCCCCCCCTTGCTGCACCAAAGGTTTGGAGGCCAGAAAACTTTCGAATACGCTACTTTCCCTCTGCTGTTTGGGCTCGGTAACTAAAAAAACAACTTAAAATAATTGGCCTTTTATCTGTCTTTTAATGAGCCAGTTTCTTTGAGGGTTCAGGAAAAGTACAAACCAAGCGATAGCGAAATGGTCACATTCGCAAGGACGAATCAACCCCTCAGACTGGACTATATGCACAAAACCTGGCTATGATTTTCATTTCTCTGTACAAAACTCTATTGTTCAGAGAGACGAATAATGAAGAACTTGTGAAACTTTTTGTTTATGACAATCACTGGAGGACTGAACCCGAGATGACTGACTTTCCTCTTGAGAACAGAACATTCATATTTGAAATGTTTCATGTGACAGACAAACTGCTGTCGTTTCTGCATCAATCACCGTTCGGCTGCTGCAGTCGAGAGAAAGTGACTCAGTATGTAGAGAGCTCCCCAATTAAACATGTCTCCTGTGTGCGAGAGCGAGAGAGAGAGAGAGAGAGAGAGAGACGGGTGAGGACGTTAAGAAGAAGCGAGTGAGGGCTGACGGACAAAGAGGAGGAAAGAGTTAATGCGAGATAAAGAGAAAAAGAAATGAGGAGAGGGCTGACAAACACACAGAGAAAGAGACAGAGAGACAAAGATTAGCGGAAGCGAGAGGGGACTGACAGACACACGGTCAGAGAGACAGCAGCACAAAGCTCCAGAATGCAAACTGGCCACTAAAACACACTTTTTTAAAAGGACAAATTAGAGATCAAATAATTTGTTGTGTGTCATTGTATAATAGTAAATTAAATAGAAAATGTAATGTGTTTTTCCTAGCTGAATTAAACATCTATACAGGAAACACTGGTGTGCACATTGTGCAAGTTGGGTACCAGCAGAGTCGGATAAAACCACACATCAAAACGAATAAAGTTTTCCTCTCTGTGGCCGATGCCCATTAGATTACTGCGCCGATTTTATTTAGTTTTTTTGTTACATTTGTGACCATTTAAGCAGCAGTCTGGCGCCTTGAGAAAAGTAATTAAATCACAGTCAGAATTCATTCGAGAGCGACAAGCAACGTTACACCGATGGGACCTCACAGGGGCCCCTGCTCCAAATGTCACGTCTCTAAGGTTATTAAGTTATTAAGGACGAGAGAATGAGAAAAGACAACAGACCAATTCCATATTCCAGCCCGAGCACAAAACGTTCAAAATCCATTCTGCTATAGCAACGCATCTGAAGCTAAACCTCTCGTACCGTCAGTAAACAGCAATTATTTTTCATGACAATATAATCCTGACTCATACAGGGGCTCCCCACAGGCAAGCCAGAGGTTGATATATTTGAAAAAAGGCAGCTAAAAAGACTGGATGAAGAGGAATGTGTGATTTTGCTTTCTGATTCAAGGCTTGTCAGATTGTACAATATGACCCCTGTGAGATCTTGGGTAAGAGCTAAAACAGTCAACATCTGTTTTATACAACACTGCTAGTGTTGACTGGGTCTTTCAAATCATCAATGCACGTCACGTTCTTCCATCATCGACATGAGAAACCAAAGACTGCTAATATTGCCAATGCCTGGAAAAAATGAGTATCTGGAGTCTGTCGTTGCCGTAAATAAAAACGAAAGTTACCGACTGCTCGTTCTTCAGAGCGGGGTAATTTAATTTTGATTTAACGTGAAGGGAATGCTAAATTACGGGGAAAATAATTTACAGCGAAGACGCAAAGGCAGGGCACATCACATTTAACAATCCAAGACTGCCCATTTCGCCCCACGATGACAGACCTCCCCGACAAAATGTTCACAAACAGCGCTGAACTTATAAATGATGATGCCCTGGAACAAAAACTGGTCACAGATGAGGCACTCAACAGAACCAGACCTACTGCCCGTAGTGTGGCGTCTGACTCGTGCTGTTTTTGGTGGCAATGTTTTAGTTAAGTTGCGACGCTCACAGTGTAAATTCAAAACAACAGGCTCACAGACAATATAGCGACGGTGCATTCCTCAATAACTTGCAATGGGGGAAATGACTGTGTATGTAACATTATTTGGCTAGACTGAAATGTAATTCACATGAGTTGCAGCGTATTTACACAAATATCCAGGGAGCCGAATGGAGATTGCATCATTCGGACGCTGAAATTTCATTAACGTGTGCATTTGATAGCCAAGTTTTTTTGATTGAATCAAATATTTTCTCTCATTAAGTGCCTATTTTGTTAATCTCCCTAGAGACAAACCTAGTCTACTGACGGTGGTACATTTCTATTTTTTACTGCAGTTTTAATAGAACGGTGTTGAGATGTACTTGACTGTAGGCCAATGAAATGCTTATCATCAATGATATGGCATTGATACGACCTTGAAATATATTCACATTAACATAAGACAAAATGTTTCACGCATTCATTTTTAAGTCACTTTGGGAAAAAGTGTCAGATAAATAAATGAATGCAAACATGATTATACGTGATTCTGTTTAATCAGAGAATGTATTTGAATACATTTGCTCTAGACTTTATATAGCACGCCCATGAGATTGTGATTCATAAGGCAAGGTCGGGCTGTGTAATTTTGCTGTTATAAAAAATAAAATTCACCCTTAAAACAGAATAATACCCAGCATTAAAGGAGATCAACTAACCTCTTCTTCTCTGATTCGTATTTGCTGACCAGTCTTTGCAAGCCTCCGTTTTTGAAGCCTTGCGAATGGGCTGCCGGAGCTCCAACTGTGACCACATCATACACAGAATCTGTGGAGAAAACAGCTACACAAATCAGCAACGAGGCCACCGAACAGGATTTATGCCTGGATTTCCTCTTGTTTTGTATGTGTCCTGTTGTTTTGTGAAAGTATTCAACAATTCACTTTCTATAGCCTATTACGCTTTTTACTCTGTTTCTGAAGAGTCTTCATGACACGTATATTAGACACGATGCTATTGTTGCAGTATGTATGTTCTTCGGACACATCACAAACATTTTAATGGATCTAATTATAATGGGAATTGTACTGGTTTTCATGGAAACTGTCATCATCATCACTATAATCAATTCATACGTTTTTATATTTTTAATCATCTCAGATCACAAAAATATGCTGTTCTGCTTACACTGAGTTCAATGCACAAAAGAATGCACCTTGCTGTTACTCTACGGCTTAATTTGTTATGAGAATATACAAAGATCTCTTCAATGCCTCACAAACCCAACAAGCCTTTCTGTGGACTTTTCTGAATGACCCTGAATAAAATAATCAGTCAACATGTTTGTGGAACCAAGGCCCATGTGACCATCTACAGGTAATACATTGCAAAAATATGGTTAGCCTGCACAGAGAGTGAGTTCTTAGACCCATTAAAATGCTATTAATGAGACCCTCTTCAAACACACTGACCCCAGAGAAACAGGATGGTCGAACCGGCCCGCTCGGTGGCTTCCTGGGGTAGTTCTCTCTCTCCTAATGACGACAGGGTTCTCGCATAACGGCTTCTACAACACCCTTGTGCTCTTACGCCGCCCTGGTCTCTTATAGAACGTCTAATTGGCTGTTTCAAACAGTGCACTCATACAATAAATATAGTGCTATACAGTATACTGTATACAGAGCAGGAACATCCGTCACACTGGCCCAATTCAAGCCCATTTGTGCTGGATTCTGCTTTCTCTATAAATGGAGGCATGGGAGGCTGTGTCCTTTGAAGAATTGTGGCTAAGGATTGTGAATTTGCTAATCCTAATATGTATTTAAATGCTGGATACTTAATCTGAATAGGTAAATAGGTTTCTTATTTATTCGTATAACGTTCTTATATACGAGGGCTGGGCAATTTGCTTCAAATTTGATAATCTTTCCAGATTTTGAGCAAATGTTTTCAATTTTTTTAAATGTTTGATATTGTTCTATAATAATTAAAAAGTTGTTTTTGAATTTTCATTTTTTTTCTGAAAACCAGAATATCCCCATATTACTTTTTGGGGACAAATTAGATCTTTGCACACCCTTGTCGCTTGATGTCGCCATTTTGATGATACTGTGTTACATTTTGTGCTATTTGTATTCATCTTAATTTTCAACAATATTCGATATTCACAATATTCTGTAATTTACCATGTACCACATCAGCACATGTATCTAAATAATATTCAATATTGTAACAGTTTTTTTTTCTTGAAACCAATGTTTAAAAACAGCTGTAGCTTCCTGTGCAGAATTATTATTTTTTCAATATTCCCAAATAAAAGCCTTTAAAGATTTTAATGACTATTGACATTGATTCATCTGACATGCTATGGCACAACTGAAAAGCAGCTAAGTGGGTTGACACCACTATGAAACGTAAGAGGCCTGACAGCAGCTGTCACCATACTTCTTATATTTGAGACCATAAGCAAAACGTTTTCCTTGAAGAGTGTCTTTGTGCAGAGTCCATAAAGATGGGCCGCCATTAAGCACTTGAATCTGTGAAGGATTTGGGGCTTTTAAACTTTTATTCTGTCAGTCATTCATTACTGCATTGCTCTGGACTTTCAATCGTGGTTAAAGGTGCGAGTTTCTGCGTTTTTAAATTACATTCTTGCATACACACCGAAAGTCATTTTTGCCATAAGCAACCACCCGCTCGTAATTTAATTTGTCTTTAGAAATGCAAAGGCATTCACGTTCATGACCATCACATGAAATGCATTTCAAACACTACGGTCTACAATCTATCTATCCATCTGACTGTCTCCGAAGAACTGCTCATATTATTTTGACATTCATCTTGGACAAACAGTCTGTGCTGCATGTGTCCTGCTGTCAGATCCTCATCAGTGATCTCAATGCAGATCTGCACCTGTCCACATGTCCCTTCTGACCCCTTACTGACTGCATCACCACCTGCTGCTGTGACACACGTGTATGACTGAGCCCACTGCTCTCAGCTAATAGGGTGGCACTGATCTGTAAGACCACCACATGCTGCTTCCCAGAACATGATATACTACCAGTAGCTAAATAGCTAGACAAGGAGAGTAGGTGAGTGGATGTGTCTGGAACTGCATTTCTGCAGTATATACTATGCATTGAACGGTATGCACATTTTATAAATTCCTAGAATATCTAGATGACCTACTTTACTACATTATAAAGTGCAGTAGAGTGCACCGATCTTCCAATTCCAGTGTGACTCTCTACTTTATCAGACTGTAATCTCTTAAAAATGTTCAAATTAGATGTTTTTATTTCTAATATATCAATTAGATGGCAATGGTTTAAAAAGTTTTAATAGTATACACCAGAGGTTCTCAACCTTTTTGACTCCAAGGCCCCCAACAGTATTCAACAATGTTCAAACGACCCCCTCCCGGTAATAAAAACTCAAAACTTCTACCCGATAAAATATTCCACAGCTTGATTCCAGTATCTTGGTTTTAATTTTAATTGTTTTAAAATATATTTCAATGCTTGTTTTGTCTAATTTTTAATTATTAGTCAACCTGTGGCCCCCTTGTGGGCTACGACCCCCCTGTTGAGAACCACTGGTATATACTTTATAATGTACAGCATTGTGTTCAGTAAGCCAATCCTCCTATTCAAACACAACCAGAGAAATCAAGAGAAAATGCGTCGCACCTGTTTTTCTTGGACACGTCACTCGCATTCTCTGCGTGTGCAGGTTGATGGGGATGAACTCCAGATATTTCAGGCCTTTGCTGCAGCTTGGCTTGAACGACGGGCCTGGGAAAGATCGGGAGAGCCAGACGTTTACACGTAATCTGTTTTAGTCATCCTTCAAAAACAAACAAACAAACAAACAAACAAAGACGGCAGAGTACAAACAGACAGTCTCGCTGCCCGCATGGGAGCTCTCTCGCCATCTGCTTCTATTGAATTACATGCAAATATGGCCGCTTGCTATTCGTTTTATTCGTCTTTATTATGCATTATAGCAATGCATTTTAATGCATTAGAGAACAAAGTGACGTCTTGATCAAAGGAATACCACTGGGGCTCGCGATCTCTGGAAACTGGTCTCTGGCTGATTAAATTCATAAAAATATGGCAATTAAACATAAATAGAAAGAGGGAGCCAAAACAAAGACCTTTACAAGGGCCTTTCATTCAAATCTGTGAAAAGAACATTGTTCATACAAGCCGGATAAAAGATCAAATAAATCACAGTTGACCTTGAATGACTACTATAATAACCTGTGCTACACACTTCCGAGTCAACTCAAAATCTGATTGTAGATCCAGCAACTGGTGTGAGTACACAATACTATATTAGCAAGTTTATTCTTCGAGTATAAATCCAGAAACCCCAGGATTAAGTGAATCACAGCACCACCTGCTTAGTAAAAAAACAACCCAATTAAAATCTTAATAAACTGATACAGTAAAGCCCCTGTGCTGAAGCACATATCGCCCAGTGACACCCGGGTGTCTTTTGATCCCTTGAATTTAAGATATGCTAATAAAGGCAGCAAAAAACACTTTGAAATGCTATCGGTCCTTTTTAAGTATTTTTATGCACATTGTCTGGCCATTTGTGCTGTGAGTAGACAAAACATTAGACATGCATAAATAATATAAGTACATTATAAGCAAATATCTACATAATTAATGATTGAAGAAGGTATTGAAGAAATGCAAAAAATATGAAAATATAAACCTATGCAAAAACATGGTAATATTTAACCCCAGCAACAAAAGCAAAATAAAGCAATTACATTTCACAAAAAAATGAGTCATATTCATAGGATCCATAAGATTTGTCCCAAAATGTGCATTACTCATGTTAACATTATTTTACTGGCTGTTCTTGTAATTATCACTATTCTCAGTGGGAATTTTTATTAATATACAGTACAATACCCTGAAAATCCTGCATAGTTCACATTTAAGAAAAATACATTTCTGTCTCGTGATTTTCTTGAGATTAACCCATGCTGTGTGTTGTGATAGCTGTTAAAATCCACATCTAACAGCACGTTAATAAAAGCACACCAAAGGTAAGATTATTCTCTTAAAACGTGAAGGAGAGCTTTAAGAATGAGATCTGATCAGACTCAAAAGCTCAAAGGCTCAATGCTTTAAAAACATCAATAGAAGCTCAAGGACTTCCATTATAGCCCATCCAACATTAACATGCAATTGCTTGTGATCTTAAACTCTCTGTAAGGCTGATCTTCTGCTTACACAGGTGCTCCAGGAAACCAAGTTTTCAAATCTAAGAAGACGAAGCTACTGTCACATCTTCAGCTGTAGTTCAGCAAGATGCTTCAGTTTTAAAGTTGAAAGAGTGCTGTTCACACACGACATACTTTAGACTTTAAGTAATTGAATAATTGAATAATTGACAACTGTTTAGTGTTCAATGATAGAAATGTTGAATATCGGACAGTATTCATTGATGCAAACGACAAATATGTAATTTAAGTGATTCATGTAATTTATAATTATCTGTCACTTCAGAGTTTTATTTTAAATTATATTTTATATTAAAATGGTAAAAATAAAATATCAATATTTTTTTAAATAAAATCTTTGCAAATAGTTAAATGCATTGAACAGTTAATTCCACAACCTTTGTATGATCTGTGCTCATAATTTAAAGGGACAGTTCACCTAAAATTGGAAGTTAAATGTTTCGACAATCACAATACACAGGTTTATGTGTTTTTGTTTTTATGACATTCATACATTCATACACAGCTACAACTATTATAATTATGTGTGTTAGGTTTAAAGTGTGCGTGAAAATAATCAAACATTGACAAAAGTCGATTGTATTGGGGGAACAGGGGGACCCCCAAATAAAATTCTGCTTAAGGCCCATTAAGGCTTGGGCCGGCCCTGTCAGGAGGAGACTAGCATCCTCCTTATATACAACATATTTAAGTCTTATTGTAACACCGTGTCTACACTGGACGCTGCGCGGCTCGATTTGACGCAGCACATGGCATGTCCTAATGGGATTGTCGCGGCGCATCGTGCCACGTCCGGTGTGGACACATTTTTTTATTATAATGGTGTAACGAGGAAGGCGGGATGAGAGCCGTGAGACAAGGAGGCGGGGCCGGTGCCGTGAGTGATAATGTGTATCAGCTGTGCGCGCACCGGTCCCGTATATTTATATTTATATTTATATTTATATTTATATTTATATTTATATTTATATTTATATTTATTATATTTATATTTATTTTATGTTATATGTATATATATTGTCATTTACATTTACATTTACATTTACATTTACATTTACATTTACATTTACATTTACATTTACATTTGTGTGGCCAGCAGCCGTGTTATTGTTTGTTTACTTTTATGATTAAAGTTTGTTTTAAATGTTCGCCGGTTCCCGCCTCCTTTGAACTGTAATACAAATGGGCTCTAATTCGTTCTATTGTCTCTTGTCGCGTCGCATCGCACCGCATCGGATGTAGACATGGTGTTTGTTTTAAAAACACCTGTTAGAGGGACAGTAAAAAAAATACTGTCACCATTTCACACCCTAATGTTGTTCAAAACTTGTATTTGACTTTAATTTAGATACTATGAGAAATGTTCTCTCTGTGTCCATACTATTGAAGTCAATGTGGTCCAAAGTTGTTTGGTTATCAACTTTCTTAAAAATATCTTCTTTTGTGTTCTGCATAATAAGAAAAATCACACAGATTTTAAATGACATGAAGGTAAGTAAAAGATGAAAGACTTTTAGGCGAAAAAACTGCACACAGTCACACGCACAAAGTCACTACAAAACATGTTGAATGGATGGGGACCAGGGGGGCATATGGTGACCTTCTGTAATTAGACAATTTGAATTAGAAAAAAAAAACTTTTGATATTAAGTTTCGAACCTTACACCATCAAAAAACAACTAATAATATAGGCTACTGTAGTACTTTTACTGTACATGTTTATAATGCTGTTTGTCAAAACCACACAAAGCCATCATAGTAAGTACACTGTAAGCAAGGTTTTACATGTATATCGACCTTTAAATATTACAACTATTAAATATATAATTGTATAAATATTATAAACCAAATTCATAACTTCTTTAATTATTATAACACACGTTTTTGTTTTCGTATAGGATATTAATAACTAACCTTACTTTCAGCTCATTAGTCAGCTAATGCTGGACAAACGGTGCTGGTGTAAATACTGGGGCCGTCAAGGAGGTGTAACTGTTTTACTGCGGTAACCGGCTCATTCACACATCATTATCACAAGTACAGTCAAGATCCTGTTGTGAAAATACATGAATAGCCAAGTCGCTTCGTAATTACTCCATTTCTGATAGTTTGACCCTTTTGGTTACATCATTATATTTGGCACAATTCATTTATTCCACAAGCAAAAGGGGGCTACCAGTCCAAGACCCCCATGAGGCAGCCCACTCCATGCAAAATACAGTATAATGACATAGTATAAAATTACAGAGAGTGTGGCCGCAAACTCCCTGAGTCCATCATTAGAAAAGAACGGCTTAGCGTTACTTTTCACCACTGCGTATAGTGTGGCAGCTGAAGCCACCCAGCGCATCATGAGACGGGACAGTGTGACTCTGCTGTCATTCAGACAGGTGTGTCCTCCCTCTGGGACACAGGCTAATGGAGCTGGGCCAGCCAGCCATGGCAGAGGAATTAACCTTATCGCAGACACCATCTGGCCATCCAGGTGCATTCAAAGGCTGGTGAGGGAAACCCCAGCAAAACTGACCGCCCAGTCTGCAGACCAGCTTGTATTAGGAGTGGACGGTACAACTAAAACCTTTTATTATGGAAAAGTACATATTACATAAATAACACAATCTGTTTGTCTATAATATCTCATTATCTATTTAAAGTCTGCTCATAACATAAAAAAAACACATCATGACAACAGTTTAAAGCCATCATGTCTCCAATCAGAGTGTTCTGGCAGGCGTACCTGAGCTTATGTCAAGGAACATTATGCATGTATTCTTGCTTTCATAACATGCACACCTTTTTGTGCCAAAACCTCCAAGGTAGTCCAAGGTATTAAAAAACAGTTTAGGCCCACCAAACAGCCAGAGGAGACGATAGGCACAGAAGTCAAAGCTAAACACACGGCTGGCCAAAGGTGCGAAGACTTCTGACTGATGCAGAAGAGATTCATGCATTTTAAATGGGCCTCCATCTCCCTGGCTGCGCCAACCGTTTTCAATGTTTTCCTCTCATTAAACAGACGCCAACAAAACTCCCTGGGCAGCGGCATGAAAAGTAATGTGTGGCGTCTGCCTCGTACCATAGACTGTCTGTGGTTTGCTGTGAATCTGGGAAGCAAATCAGTGTTTAAAAGCAACATTAACTGCAGCAACGGTTTTCACGCTTTGCTGAGACAGCTAAGCTGGCAGAGATCTTAAAGGGACGGTTCAGGCAAAATGATATATGTTGTCATTTATTCTGCCTCACGTCGTTTTGAGCTTTTTCCATATATGTGGCCGAGGGCGGTTAAGCTGGAACAGAAAAAGCTCCGGTAAATGATCAAAAGTTCAGTGCATTTTGCACTATTTGTGTAGTGCAATATAGCAGATGCTGTGAAAAAATACGAATTTTGACTCCACTGTTTTTTTTCAAAGATGCAATCCATCTCCAACTTTACTCTTTACAAGTATACTGCCATCTCTGTTTGAAAGAGAACATTGCAGGTTTATTTACGTATTTATCTTTATGTGGGTGAAATAGATAGTTCACCCAAAAAAGAAAATTCTGTCATCATTTACTCACTATCTTGTCATTTCAATCCTGTATGACTTACTTTTTCTGCACAAGACAAAAGAAGATATTTTGAAGACTGTTGGTAACCGAACAACCACAGTACCCATTGACTTCTATTGTCTGGACACACAAACAATGCAAGTGAATGGGTAATGCTGTTGTTCGGTTACCAACAGTCTTCAAAATATATTCTTCTGTGTTCTGCAGAAGAAAGTAAGTAATACAGGATTAAAATGACAAGAGAGTGAGTAAATGATGACTGAATATTCATTTTTGGGTGACCTATGCCTTTAAACTTGAAAACTTGTAAAATTGCTAACAGCTCAAATTTTAAATAAGCCTCATATTATAACCTTACCATTAAAGATCAAAGTAAAGCAAGATGACAATTCTGAACACGGTTTTTACAAACCTGCTTATTTTTTTGTTTATTTTTAACCAAAAAAGAAGAAAAAAACTGTCCTGAAAGCATCCTTTCTAATTATTAAAATAACACACCTTACTTCCTCACTGAACCGAGCCTTTGCTTGGATTTGTTCCACTTTGCCGTCTCTGACAGGCCGGGCGAGTGTGCGGATTCTCCACCAAAGGTCGCGCAAACCCGCACGAGGTCTGACAAACAACAGGATTAGCTCGCGGAGCCGCTAATTCCAGCAGCTGCAAACAATGCTAACAGAAAATGATTAATTCATTAGCTAACACAGTCTGAAGTACCTAGAGTCAGGCCTGTCTAATTAAAAATGAATTAAACCAGAAAAGAAACACTGCGCGGGCGACCGCCGTGCCGCCCCGGGGTTAGGAGGCCGGCGAGAGAACAGACCTGGCCTTTTGTGAGACGACGACTGAAAACCAAACGCTCTCCTGAGCCACGAGTTGCCAACCTTATTATAACTGATAACATGAGGTATCAATAATTAATACTCTGCAGTGGTACTGCGGTGGATTATGGCAACATCCCACAGGACAGAGGGGAAATATACAGCCCGTGAACAACAGTGATGAGTCGATCAGTGAGATTTTCTAAGCTTTAATATACTTTTCGTTTCAAACTGTACACGTGTGAGATTACTGGCGTCTTTTAATTTCAGTAAAAAAATGCTGAGAGCCACAGCGTTTAACAAAATCTTCCCTCATTCTCATATCTCTTCTGTATCCCAGTTGTGTCTCTTTCATTTGTTGGGAGACACAACTGAGATACAGAAGAGATCTCGATTGAGATTAAAGAATGTTTGGTTTGAAGTGGAATGAAGGGTAGCTACAGCAGCAGGATTAGAGCTCGATGTTGCAGCTGGGAACTTGTGTGCCGAAGCGTTGAAGAATAACCTTACATCTCTCTCTCTCGGGACAGGGGTGTCAACATCGCTCAGCTGGTCAAGCACAAACCTGTGAACTCTTGTCACTGCATATCGGCCCTAGTAATGGCTGATCGATGCAGATCAGGCTTTTTGTCTAGACGGCCAAAATCCTCAATGAGTATTTTTGCTTGCAGGATGAGGTGAGGTGCTGCTAATACTGACATTTAGTGCTCTGATTTTACTTTAATCCATAATATGGATCATGAATTATAGTCAGGACCATGTGAGATAATGGCATACATTGCTTGATGGCAAACATTGTATTGTATCGTATACAAATATTTGCACGACTAGGAACCAGCGGAAACTCCTCCTTAGAGGTTAGTTGTTTATGGTTAATACCTTGAGGTCCCACACATATTCCTCAATGACTCAATCGTTAACAAAGAAATCATGTTACCACGCCCCTTTTAATAACGTCTTGTAATCCACTAAAGCCAAATTTATGAGAAAAACGAACACTTGAATATACAGCAGCTTAATGACAACTATATGGCAACTAAAATTACAGAAACCAACTTTGGCCAAAATATATTCGAAGTGCAATTGGATTATTTAGTTTGGCATGAATTCCATACGTTTACATGGAGAGGAAAGGGTATATGATCTATACTGCAGACAGCCACAAGGGAGCCACATTTTTTAGGATGTGTGCGGCACACTTGGTCTTTATACACGGCGGTTGTTGCTAGAAGGGATACAGCTACGGCCGGAAGTGATGCAAAATCTCGCGATATGATTACAATAAATTACATCAGCTAACGCCTACACCTACCCCAACCCTAAACCTTACCTAACAATAATAATACAAATATTAATCAACTGTTATCAGCGGGACAAAAATGATATGGTATTGAAGTGCGCATTACCCAGTGGAGGTAGCCGTATCCCTTCTAGTCAAAACCATACACAGCAGGTTATCAGCACTATAACTTAAAGCTCCAAGACACAAATTTTCGCCACCTACTGGCGTATGTATGTAATTTATGACGAAATGGTCACTAATCAGTGAATAAATCATTGTGGTGAATGAACTGAAAAAGAACAAATCAATCAAATGAATCAAAATTCCCATCACTATTGCTAGATGCTGCTAAATTTCATACACTGGACCTTTAACCCTAACATTTTTTAAAGCTATTTTTGTACTATTGCCAACATGTTCCAAAAGAAATGAGTTAATTCCAATATTATTATAATAATCTATAATATTTCTAATGCATAATCCACAACCCATACATTTTTGTTATTGTATTGATTTTGCTCACAGTGCCCAAGCTTACACACACTATTAAATAAGGCAGGACGAGCATGAGCAAAATGTATGGCGACAGTGTGATAATTGTCATTCTGGGATATGCACTGTGTGTGTGTACTGTGTGGCTTACACAGCAGACTCTGAGCTATAATTTGAAACCGTGCCGGCAGAACCACAGCATAAAATCACAGCACATATCCGATTAATTGAGCCATTCTTGTTTTTGTCCTTTCTACTCAGTTCAAACTTAGTTGCCATGGCTACATTACCCCTGCGCACAGACATAAAAAAATACCTGTGACCGCTACACTATGGCAGACCCTGGTGTGCAGCCCTTCGTATCGTTTAAAGCAACAAATATGTCTTTATTGTAAACAAGGAAATGGAAATAAAGCGTGCCGTATGTATGTTAATGCAATAGGAGTCAGCAATAAAACAGCACGCGTATAGCATGGCTTTTCTTGTTCTTTTGGCAACCATGTGTAGCCATTCGAGTTTAATGTTTCATTGAATTTTACAGCTAACCGTGAGCTGCGTATATAAATTTGATGAACCAATAAATCATGCATGAATGCAGGTCAAAATAAAATTTCTTTCACGACGGAACAATTGATCAAGCGTATGTGAAATGCAAATTGATGAAACTATTTGCACTGGGGACAAATCTCATTCAGGAACGCACGCACATCTAATGTGTGAACATCAGAATCTCTTACCGGTAAGTTTCTCCAGTTCAGCGAGTGTGTGCTGGTATCCTTTGATGATCTGGTCATAGCAAGAGATGACCTCTTTTCTCATGTTGTCCCAGTGTGGAGATAGTGCTCCCAGATCATTCAGCTCCTGAATCCTGTGAGAAAGAAAATGACATCAATCATAATCATTACAACAGACTCTCATACAGTGGAACTTCAAAAAACATACAGTAGGCCTGGTGGCCAAAATTGATTTCCAGAGGGGGTATGTAGAGCATAAAAAAGAATGGAAAAAACACTAAACTTAAGGTATTTATTGGACCAAATTATTTGGCAAAAATGCCATAATATGGAATATTATTGGTTATATTCAAATATACAAAAAGATGCAAAAACTAAAGCAAACATTGACTACAATTTCATCTGTATTAGTATGATTAATATTAATACTTAGGAATGCACCGAATGTTCGGAAACCTAAAATATGTTCGGAATAAGTGAAATGAAAGCATAAATTTAACCGAACATGACGTGTGATACGATCAAGCAGCAACCAGCGCAGAGAGAGAGAGAGAGAGAGAGAGAGAGATATTCGCGCGCTTTATCAATGCAGCAAACATGTTGGCAGTGTGTGGAGCATTTGAAAGTTTTAGAGAAAGACAGATCGAGACTTGCCACGTGGGAATACATTTCAATATGAAAGCGTCTTTATCGGTCGGTAACTTGTACTTCAGACTGGAGCGGGCGGTCTGACAGTAGAGCACACAGTTGCCTGTACTAAACAACAACTTGTCAAACTAAGTTCTGTGCATCCCTTTTTTTTGCGTTTACATGAGAAATAATTTAATCTTAGAAAAAAGCACCTGAACCATGAAAAAAAGATATCAGACGCGGTGTGTTTTCCAGTTTGACTCACAACATTCCTCTGTAGCGTAACTGCGCCGCCATATTCATCTAGCGTTATCGTTTTTTTTATTTTTATGCTTTATTAAATCAATGCCATAAGAACAAGAGGTATTACATATTCCAGTCACATTAACATTCGCTGCCAGATAGAAACAAAAATAGAAAAAAGAAAGAAATAGAACTAGTTCTGCACTTAGTAATGAAATGTTTTGTTGTAGGGTACAGAGAACAGTACATTACTTGTTTTGCTCAATTGTATTTGAAGTTATATTGTATTATATTGAAAAGCAAGACACAATATATAAATCACGTTTTGACCATTCAGTTTTGCAATAGTGAAAAAATTGGCTAAATAAGTAGAAGAAATGCGAAAAAACATGTTCAGTGTTCGGTATTCATATTGGTTTTATACACGTATACAAAAAATGCACAAAAAAACAAAAAGCTTTCAGGAAAAAGCAAACATTGTGACAATTTGATCTGTCATTTATACTATTAATATTAATATTATTATTACTATGTTAATCCTCTGGTGTAATAACATTTTGTTGCCATTTTTCTGAGCTATCTTTATAAACTTTGCACATGTGCTGTTGTGCATAATTTTTTGCCAAGCCTCCTTAAATCTGTCTCAAAGTGGAGCTTCGGTATACAACACAAATAACCAAACAACCAATCAAATCAATAGAGAAGGCGTCATTTGTCCAAAATTAGACATTATTCTTGACCGGGACTGTACAAAGGTCAAAGACCACTTAAATGCTTATTTTCTTCATTCTTGTCATACACCATCATTTTCATTAGGTTTTATTTGATCAGCTAAATATATTGAATGAAAAACTGAAACGAAATTTTCTTGTTTCTTTAATCTAAAAAGATCAAGGAAAACATAATTCCCTATGATATGACCCCTTTAAATGCAACTTTTAGATGTACACTATAGCATATTCAGAAGATGAGCTCAAAACTATAGACATGGACTAAACGGCGCAAATCTCCCATCATCAATCGGATTATTCATGTACCCCTTACACATGTGATCGGCTCATGGAGCTGTCGAACAGGCTCAATTATTGACTTAGCAAATGTACTACAGAGGAAAGAACTCTCGCCTTAAGCAAACGAACACCCATACACATGGTTTTTCCCTTTATATCTCTCGCCCAACGCTTCTCCCTGTAACAGAGAACTCGTTCTAATTGGACCCATCTCTTTAGCTGTGAGGTTCCTTTGCTTGACTTGCATTGGCTTTTAGAAAGCAATTGTTGGCCTTGCCTTTCATTGTTATCGTGTTATGTCTGTAGCTATTTTGTTGCACAACACGACACAAGTACGGTAGATTTACATAAAACATAGGGACTTATCTCTCTAAGCAGACAGAGAGCGCTTTTTGTAACGGGTCTCATTAAGAAAAGGTTCAGGCGTCTTTCATTGTGCAGGGAATTTCCAAGGGAACAATGATTAATTTTCATGTAAATTCTCTCTCAGCATTCGTGAAAGTTTAATAATTTCAACAATGTGATTAGAATCTGCAACAACAAAAAAAGAAACAAGCCGAAATGCCCTTTGAAGAAAAGAGTGATTATGATCTTATGTAAATTTGTCGAAGGGTGGATCTTTATTTATAACAAGCTTAAGAAAGAACAGATCTGATAAGTTTGAAGTGTTTGTAGATTAAAGCAGTGGCTCCAAGCACCTTATCTAGATCTGTTCTGATATGATCACCTACAGTACATCAGGGGAAAACTTTGATGACAAAGTAAAAGAAAAAGCACTGTGATAGCATTGCCAGTGGCGGCGCTAGGGGGTGGGTTCCTTGCTGGGGCTAGCCCCGGCAAAGCACCCCCAAGGATTTCCTAATATCTTTTACGGAGTATCTATTTACACTGATTGCAAGTAGCCCGTCTTGTAAGCAGAGGCTATATACACTGACTCTCCCTACCAGTTTTGACGTTGGCCAACTAGCGTCTCTAGTGGCGTACCGAGTAAATGATTACTTCATATCGTCCCAGATTCAAATCTGCCTCATGTCTACTTTTTTTCTCCATTACATATCAGATCATAAAGCCACTTATTCTTAATAAAATAAAAAAAGATTGAAAAGTGGCCAACGAGTGTTTAATAATAAACGCAACTAAACTGACCTGACGGGCATGTCCCTCCCACCAATGATAGTCCCATATTTTTATATAAATATTTTTTCTTAAAATATTATTCCTTTATTGATCTTAATAAAATTACAAACAAGCTGCTAACATCCGAAATCAATAAAAAATAAATAAAATGTATTTTTGGATGTTTCATTGGCATCTGTTATCAAGACTCAGCCTGTGAGTTTGTGGTTGGCTGCCCAGTCAAACTTTTCCAATACTTTAGTGTAAGAAAATGTGACTTTTGGATAGCAGCGGACTCAATAAAACATTACTTAAAGGCAGCGTTTATCGTAAATAGCTTACCAATGGGGGTCATTCTCTTCTTAAAATTCATGTGCCTTCATAATCTTCAGTTAAAATCTGAAAATGCACTTCCGCCCTGTGACTATCTATCCTAAATGACGTATCTTAGATGGCTTGGGGGGGCATCTATTAATTTCTCCCATTCATCTTTCAGTCTGCTCCCAGTCCCATTTCAAAATGCAACGGCTGTTTTGATACATCCAATCAAATCTCAGCAAATAAATAAGCCACGCCCACAGTTTTTTCTAATTTGAAATTCTGTTTCACTCGTAAATGCGTCAGATTACGGAAGTAAAAATGATTGCAACTTCCGGTTCATGGGGAATTTAAAACAAATCGCATTGACTTGGAAGAGAAGCTCTCAATTTCGCCGCATTAAGCAGCTCAAGAGCATGTAAATTGTTATGCCCGCTGAATGTTGAGAGAGAATTTACATGAAAATTAATCATTGTTCCTGAAATTCCCTAGATGACGTTTGTTAGATGGCTTGGGGTGTATCTATTAATTTCTCCCCTTCATCTTTCAGTCTGCTCCCAGTTCCATTTCAAAATGCAACGGCTGTTTTGAGACATCCAATCAAATCTCAGTAAATAAATGAGCCACGCCCACCGTTTTTTCTAATTTGAAATAGGCCCTTTTCATGACATTACGTTATAATTCGAGAATTGTAAAATTCACGTTGTGAATATATTCATTGTTTTGATCAATCTGCACCTTATATGAACACGTCGTGGACTTTTACTGCGAATTATATTTCAATACAAAGAACAGAAGAGTATCATTGATTAGTTTGGTTTTGGTTATAGAAGGAATAATTAGGCTAGCGAAGCACCCTTAATGAAAGGACTCGAACCTCGTGCTTGTGGATATGCTATTTTTTCCAGAAACTAGTGATAACAAAACCATACGCCAACTGTAGGCTACAGAGCATTATGTACGGTATATTCATTGCTGTATTCTGCTTTATTTGCTTTTTCAGTTTTTTTTTTTAGTTGAGTTCATTAATACAATTGTTTCGTAGGTTACTTTACACATTGCATAATGTTTTCAACAAAAAAGCACAGCATATAATGTAAGCTTGTTCGAAAATGTTCACAAAATCTTAATTAACAATAATTATAACCAAGGGCACCCATGGGAGAAGTGTAGGTTAATGCACTATAACAATATCTTTAAGAAGCTGTTCTGTATTTAAACGGCGAAATTGTATGTTGTCTAGCTAAGGCATTTAATAATTTTATCAGCCCACCCACTAAACTGTTAAGCCCCCCCTTAGCACCTCCAAGAAAAACGTTGTGGCGCCACCCCTGAGCATTGCCAAGGTTGTGGGTTTGAATGCATTTTATGCGTCTTTGGATAAAAGCATCTGTCATATGCAAGAATGTAAATAAAGCGGAGAAAATACTTCCCATATCTTTCTGGTTGATATCGAAGGTTTTACATCTAATCAAACTCGGTGCAAATTCATCTGTCACTTGGTAGACGCTAGTCAAATTAGTCTGATCCAAACATAGACAAGATGTGTGAGCGTGCCATGAATGACATAGGTGAAAATAGAAAATACTTTCTACAAAAAAAGTACATTTAAAATCACAAACAAGAAATACAAACATGGTTCATATGTTTTGTGTGGTAAACCAGTTCGCCAACATAAACACGTTTTAATGCTTGACTTTTTTATTTTGTATGCAGAACAAAGTGTATCATGTCCACAGCAAAACCAAAGGTGAGAAGGACTGAACGATGGGAAGTACTCACGGATTATCTGAAAGTGCATGCATTGTTTCAGGTTCAAGGTCACACAGGGCAGATGGGTATTATGGGACCAAATTACAGCAGGTTATTTAAAGATTTTTGCTTTAGACACCAGTCCGTATCTTCCCTAAGTACCCAATGCATTCAGAATGATCTATTCCTGTTTCATTCTCATTGTTAAGGAAGCGTTATCTTAGGAAAAAAGGTGAAAAGAAATTATTCAATTTCATGCCTTACAAGTCAGAGAAATCTTGCGCCGAAGCTGGTGAGTCGCATAAAAAATCATATCTGCCATCTTGTTCTGTTCAAAAGCTGCGAGTTGAATGTAATGTAGCTTTATCAGAATGTTCTTTGGGTGGACCAGGATGTTATAATAAAAGAGAGATTTGTAGGTGGAAAAAAGCGCATGCGGGACGAAGTCAAAGAAACTTCTGTTTCATTTTTTTTGAGGTTTGGGGTGAAGATAGACATACTGATGGGATAGGAGAGAAAAAAGTCGTTCGAGAAAAATGAGGAACGATATCACGATGAGAGAAAACCAAAAGGCTCTGAAGTTTTGCGGATGAGAGATGAAAACGCTGGAATTATGTGCATGTGGCAGTACAGGAAGCGGTTACACAGCGGCCTTCATTTCATGGTGCATTACAGCCCCTGTTCGCTTTAATTTACCAGAGTCTTTGTGTCTGCCTTCAATTCCACAAATGTGAATGGAATAGCAATTAAATGCAGTTACCTTTACTGCAGGACACCAGCGGAAAACCGGACAGATCTCTGGCGACCTTGCGGTGCATTGATAGTTCACCCAAAAATGAAAATTCTGTCATAATTTACTCATCCTCTTGTCATTTCAAACCTGTATGATTTTCGTTTGTCCGCAGAACACAAAAGAAGATATTTAGAATAATTTTTGTAACCGAACAGCAAAGGCACCCATTCACTTGCATTGGTTTTGTGTCCGTACAATAGAAGTAAATGGGTGCCGACGCTGCTCTGTTACAAACATTCTTTAATAAATCATCTTTTCTGTTCTGTGGAAGAAAGGAATTCATAAACGTTTGAAATAAGGGTGAGTAGATAATGGCAGAATTTTCATTTTTGGATGAATCCCTTCAAGAGCTCAAATCAAATCATATTGTGTCATGTTACGGACGGTTGTGAAACAATCGCTCAAGTTTATACTTGGCCAAAGTACACTGAGAGAGAAAAATGAAAATGTTCATCTGTCTCATAGCAGAGATTCAACATGATACATGAACGTTCGGTGTTCGGGTTTTTGCACTTAATGAACATCACGATTCATATTAATTCGGTAATGTTGAAACAAAAAAATACAAAATAAACTGGGAAAAAACTATTTGTAACATGGTGCTGAATTAATGACATTACGTGAGAAAAATCTGTCTCTCTCTCTCTCTCTCACCTCTCTCTCTCTCTCACTCTCTCTCTCTCTCTCTCTCTCTCTCTCTCTCTCTCTCTCTCTCACTCTCTCACACTCACTCACTCAATCACTCACTCACTCACTCTCTCTCTCTGTCCAATCTTCCTTTTCAAAACCCACTGATGGGCTGTCGGCATCAAAGGATAAAATAAAAAAATCTTGAGGCAGCACCGGAGCTACAGTAACATCTTCACTGTTCTTCAACAAACACACTCCTGCTCTTCAAAGGCTTTTGAAGAAAACGCTACATCAAGTAACATGTGTGGGCTGATCTGATGAATGCGCAAATAAATACACGACAAACAAAGACAAAAGATGGCATTTATAATACAGACAAACTACATATGCATACGCTGTTTGTCTGTGTAAAGTTCTTCCTGCAAGAATTTGAATTACAGAATTTGAATTATAGAATTTGAATTATAGAATTTGAATTTTTACTTACATTTTCAGAATTTTTATTGCGCTATCAAATATATATAAGCTCTTTAAACCTCTGGGGTCTGAGGGTGTTATAAGGTCCTTCAGCAGTTTGGACATTCCCTGACATTTGTGCTTTTAAGCATTTGTGGTTTATAAACACATTAATTGCCATAGTCCTATTGAAATAATAATCATGTTATTTTTAAAGTCCCCAACTGACTATTCTTATTTTATTTTTTATTGCAGTGTTTATTATAAATGATTTATCTGTACATGGGTCTCTGCATGGCATGTCTCGTATGTGATGCATGATTATATTGATTGTCAAATGGCCAGGCTAACTTCCGATATTCCAATAAATTCCTGACAGATAATATGAATTACAAATTATAAATGCAAAGTTCTTTCTATAAATTTTTTGTTTTTTTACAGAGCAAGTTTATTGAGCTTTCATCAATGTGTTGACAAATTCCAAGGAAACAGGAAGTTAGGGCAGTGCTTCTCCCCCTCTTATGCAAACATCACACAACATACTAACATTGAACCGTTTTGAATAAAGCGAGAGATTGCAAGTTTTAAAAGCTTGTATCTTCTATCCTACCTTTTCAATGTATTAGAGCGCAATAGTTTATAGATATCCTTGAGGCTAACATCTTTTAAAAAACACCAATTTTGACTTCATGAAGACTTTAAGTTCCACTTTAAAACAGCCTACTTCTTTTCAGTTTATATATGTATTCAATTGTATTTAACCACGGTGAAAGGGTTATTTAAACTACTCAATTAAAACCAATGCATGTTTCATTTACAGAAGATCACCATTACATTATTTGTAAACGTGAGAAAGCCCAACAACCAAAATGTGGGTGTAGAATTCCTAGCTTTCACCTTGAAATCTGAAACTCTATTAAATAAACTCCTATTTGGTTTGAATTTAATCAAATTGTGTTAAACCAGAACCAACACAAGCAGATAAAAACAGGCTTAAAGGTGAATGTGGCGCCCGGGCTGATAATTGGATGTCTTGGGATAGAAACGGCTACTTAAGTTACCTGTCTACACGCGGGAGAGCAGGTGTTGAGGCCAAATAGCCTCGCTGAATAATGCACATATGATGATAATTGCTTAGCAGGGTCTGACCCAAGGGCGCTACAGTCTGGGAATGTGTGTCTGGCCGAGTTAATGATCTGAGATTCTTGAACGGCCATGCACGATTCCTGGTCTGCCTTAAAAATGATTTTGACGAAAATGCGTCTATGCTAATATCTGTCAACTTTAGGGTAGTTGCCACGGATAATGATGTGAGCTGAGAGGCATTTCGCATGTGCATAGAAACTCGAGGGACAGAGCGAGTCTAGGAGACGCAAACTTTGTTTAGACAGGCGGCGAAAATCAGATTCAAATCTGTGCCTTGTAGCCTGAACAGCAAAAATAAACAAAAATAAATATGAAATCTGCGTTTGCAAACCCGAGCTAAACACATTTTTTGATTGAGCTGAGCTTTCATACGTACTCAGAGTAGCAATGCAGATCCAGATCCCGTCACCTCTTGTTACCTTCTTATCACCACATCATAAAAAGCTTTTAGTTCAGAGGATTCCATGTCAACTAACGCAGGCCACGCAATTCAAAACACTACCTACTGTAGCATCAATGTCTGAAGCAACAATACATTCTAATGCTTTCATTCTTGGAACATTCTGTGGCCCTGTTCTTTCACAGATGTTCACAGAGGTGCGTGGCAATCGTGAAAAGCTACTTTGCGGGGACGGCTTCATTTTATTGAATAGCGCAGGAGCTGAGAAGTAACGCCCAGTGTTCTTAAAAACATCAATGCACTTTGTTGGAGAGTATTATTTACCGCTGTGCTTTATAAAGCTTTTGACTGAAGGTTTCTTCCAGCGCACACTTGTTCTTTTCACCTTGCGATTCCATGTAGTTCAATTTGCTTTTGCACAGGTAACAACGCTCCAACAATGAGAGAGGGGGAATAGAAACGGAAGGGTAAAATGAAAGAGAGAGAGAGAGAGAGAGAGGGAGAGGGAGGTGGTGGAGTTTCCGAGGCAGAGGACGGGCACTCTGCTTTGAAGTGTTAAACATCCTTGAATAATTTAGCACAAGCTCTAAGTATAGCTCTAAAACAGCCATTTCCATCTTTGAAATAAACCCTTGCACGAGGAGCATCATATCTCGCTGGCTTTTTTGTTGCATTCGTTTTTCCAACAATTCCCCCAACTTTCCCCCAACGCTTATCTTTAGGAGAGGGAACCACCAGGGATCTTACAAAACAGTCATCATACTTGAATCACCATGTCTACGGCGTTTTATAGCATCGTGTCTATATTGGAAGCAACTGATGACGCATCACAAAGACAATACTGTAATATGTTATTTTCACCGGAATGCAACCAAAACCAATTGCATTTAAAGGTGCTGTGTGTCATTTTTTTGGAGGATCTATTGACAGAAATGCAATATAATATATGTAACTATGTCTTCAGAGGTGTATAAAGACCTTACATAAAGAGGTGTTATGTTTTTTATTACCATAGAATGAGCTATTTCTATCTACGCCGCGGGTCCCTTTACATGGAATTCGCCATGTTGTTTCTACAGAAGCCCTAAACGGACCCCTTTGGGAAAGAAGCGAAAATGTGATAACATCTTAGTTCTGTGTCAGCCACCGTAGTGCTTCGAAGGCGAGGGGGGAGGCGTGGAGTAAGCAGTTGGTTGCAATTTGCAACCTCACTGCTAGATGGCGCACATGTCATGCACTGGACCTTTAAAGTTGACTTTTAATAGGTTATTTAAAAACCTGATTAAGTAATAGTAAAGCAATATTTACTAGTATTTTGAATATTATTTGAATGTTACTATTTTAGTATTCATAAAAGCTGTGATTACATACAGCATGCAACACTCTTGGTCATTCAAAATCTATTTTATATCAGAAACAAAATATCTTGTATTTAATTTATTAATGTAAATGCATTCAAATTAACAGCAATAATAATTAAATCAAAACTATTTCAAATAATTACTCTACGTTGCAATATGACACATGCATCCAGTGTAAAAACAGTTAAAGTGTTTTGAGGTTCAAACTTGCACGCTTTTGTTTATCAACCCGGGCCTGTCGTGGCCTTTAATTCTTCAACACTTTACTACGGCTGTCACCTTTGATCAATGCCAGGACTGAGGTCTCACCTGTATGTGTCCTCCTCAATGTAGAGGCTGATAAGCTGTTTGGGGATGCTGAAGGACAACGTGCACTCAGCCATCTGCTCCCGTACCAGCATCCATTTACTGTCCACCGTCTGAAAGCGATACACCTTACAAACCGCATTCTTAAACACTGAAAAAGAACGTGAGAGATATTATGTCAGGTTTGGAAAAACATGAGGGAGGATAAATAAATACTTTTATTAACAAAGAGTTTTTTATTAATAGATATTCATGTCTGCTACTCTTTATATTCAAGCAAAGTTTGGCTAGGAACACCCACATTTTATGTGATGTACAGTTATACTAAATCCAAACTCTCAACAAACATACCCTGTTCTACCGCATTGCTAAAAGTTATTGAAAACCCTGCTAAAGAAGGACAGATGAACGAGTGACCTCTAGAGGAGGACTAGTGGACGCAAACGCCCAACTCACCGTTCGCCAGAGAACAGGATTAACCTTTGACTCCTCTCTCGTTCTAATCCAACAATCAAAGTAGATTGCAGCGAGCGTCTGCTCAAGCTCTTAGAGTAATGACATGGCTTTAGGTTTGTATTAGAGCACAACACATATCCATGGATGGGGGTGGTGGAGACGAAATTCATTAGCCAGTCTTACCGCAGTACAAGGACTGAAATGTTTTGACACTTGCAACCACGATAGTAAAACGTCACACATTGTTGGTCGACTAATTGTTTCGTCTGGTTGCAGTGACAAATATAGATTGAGAGACAAGAAACAGACAGTTTTCCAAAAATATATTTTTATACCACATAAAGGAAAGACTTTCAATGATGTCAATGTCAACTAGACAGTAGTGTCTTTTATTTTAGTCCTCGCACCCACAGAATTACAGGTAACTAACAAAAAGCCATGGAGTTGTGAGTTATTTAAACCTTGGAGTAAATGGGGCTGACTTTTTCCACACCAGGTAAAATAAATTTACAACGACTAAATGTCTTTTAATCTTTACCTATTCTCTTAATAGTGTTTACACTGCTCCCTAAGGCAGTGGGTCCCAAGATGGATACGTGAGGTGACAATAAGGGTACGGAGCATTATGTTTTTCTATCTACATATATACACCGCGAGTCCCCTTGCATGGAATTCACCATGTTGTTTATGTAACCCTAAACGGACAAACTGCTCTACATAGCACGTTTCGTAAATACGTTATCTCCTTCGGCAAAGAAGCGAAAACGTGACATCTTAGGGCTGTGTCAGCCACCGTGCTTCGAAAGGAAGGATTGAGCGGTGGAGTAAGCCGTTGGTTGCAATTCGCAACCTCACCAATAGATGCCGCTAAATTTCATACACTAGACCTAAACAAAAATACAAACCACATTACATTTAAATAAAATAATGAACGTACTTACCAGCATTCATTATAGGTCCATTATCGTTGTCATTACTTGTTCCATGTGACGTTTCATACACCAGCGTGCACTGTGGTAAAAACAGAAGTGTGTATTAACATTAACAGCAATGCCACTTTTTATTTGTATTGTACTTTCTATACTACACAATGTTTTAAAGCAGCTTTGGCAGAAAATCATACTCTAGTATCCTAACTGTCCTGTTCAATGACATTTAATGCCTTCTTATTTGACTTTGACACTCTTAAAAATGTTGGCATGTTCTCAAAAGGTTAATTTATACCAGCAGTTGTGTTTGACCTTACTGCATTTGACCCAACCATGGGATAAAACAACCCAGCTTTTTTTTAAGTGTAGGGCACCAGATAGCAAGCCAAAGATGATATTCGAATGGAAGTGGAAGTCTATGGAAGACATAATGAGCGGTAGTTGGCAATAGCACCCAGTCCCACTCTCTCTCTCTCTGTCTCTCTCACAAACATTTGATAAGCTGTCACCTGCACCGGTGCTCAGATAATCGAGGGGTTCTCCAAGTATCCCGGAGTGCCAATGTAAGCAATCCAGGAGCCAAAGAGACCCTCACGCCAGCTCAAGACAAACACAGCTCCTCCATCAACTTCACAGAGTCTGACCCGCAGCGCTTACGCCCTGATCACTTTAAATTCAGACTCCGCACCAGTGTTTAGTGCCTGACGGATGACTCTTCACGTCTCATTACATCACATGACCTTCAATGGGCCTGGAAGAGTTTCGAGACACTTTTTGGCACACAGCTCAAACAAAAAAATGTAGCTTATAGGTATTCCAAACATGTGCACTATACCCTATTGTGACATTAACAATCATTGGTAAAAACGTTACTACATTACTTTTTAACATTACGTTACATCATTGTTGGTTTATGTTGACACATAGCCTGTAGAAAAATGTATAGGTGTATTAGAACCTTTTGTATTATTGCTCCTGTATGACACATCTCTTATTGCTCCCTGAACTCTCTGTAAGTCGCTTTGGATAAAAGCATCTGCTAAATGACTAAATGTAAATGAATAAATGCTGCAAACACATAGCACATTGTTAGTTTATTTCCCCAAGAATGCAGTTTTTTCTATCCATAATTCTCTTTGATTTACAGTGTAAAAACCGTGTACATCCTTTAGAAAGAACAGCTTAAGCTGGTTTGCGGATTTGAGCTTGTCTCTCAGCCTAGTTAAGCTTGTTTTTTGGCAGGTTTTGGCATTTTCATCTGGTTTGGAAAGTTCACCACTACCTTGGACAGACTCCCTTATTCCTGCTTTATATCTTCTGCACACAGTATTCACATCAGCATCCAAATCCAAATTCACTCACTTCCACTCCACTCATTGTAGACGTCGCTTTATAGGGAATAGTATATGAGTGAGCGAGTGATTTCAGACACAGCATGTTTTCTAAACACAAAGTGGCAGACGCTGTACTCAAACATCAGCTCTGACCAACACTCCCTTCAGAAGAACTCAAGGAATAACTTTAGATTCAGAGACTAAGCAAAAAAAAAAAGCTCATCGGTTTGAGCCGATACATGCTCAGACACTTGCTTCAATGGAGCCTGCTGAATTTTAATGCTTTTTAGAAAGATGCGAGAATGTTATGTTGCTGTGTTAATGTTGGGCTGCTAATTGCGAGTCTTCTGTCTGTCTATCTTATAGACGGTGTCAAAGCAACAACAAACTTACCGCGCATGCACGCTTTTGTGACCCAAAGTTCATTTCCTGTACACATCCGCAAAGAATATTTCTGAATCCCTGCAAATCCCTGCAAATTATTTCTGAAAACAAGCAAAAGTAATAAAAAGTCAATTACATTAGCTAGCAAGTTAAAAGTATGTCTAGCCAGTATTATTTTGGGATACAAGTAGAAGAACCGTTACTTCGCCAGACTTAAATTCGACAAAGTTACACGACCCATTAAACAAATTGTTTGCCTTATATTTAATGCAATTATTATACAATAAATTATCAATATAAATTAATGTATTGAAATATTATTTGTAAAATTAAATATTATTAGCCACTAGCCAGACCGATCAACAACCACAGACCGGAAGTGAACTTCGTGCCAGAGGTGTTTACGATGAAAACGCCAATAAAGTCCTTGTCAGGTCGGACACAATTATAAAATGCTTTTAATAAATTAATGAATTTATTGAATATAATGACATATAAATGAATCAAATACAAATATCTACAGGTGTTTTTTAAATATTGACTTCATGTATTGTTTTTGGATAAACATCATACAATGGATGTGTGATAACATGTTTATCTTTACCTACCAAGCTTACAGTATATAACCTTCAATCTCCAAGACTTGTTTTTTCTGTTTCTTGTTGAATGTTAGATTATTAATTACATTAAATACATATTAATAAACATTCCATTTAATTACTTTTTATTAAGATTTAGATAATGCCGCATCCAATATGCTATATCACTTCAATGTGAATTGGTATTCAGCTGTAAAAATCATTTTCAATGTATTTCTGAATGCAGCACAACCCAGATTCTCTGTGTAAATCTCCTCCATTTGCTCTTCACGTTCATCTCCATAACTCTCAATAATTCTCCCACCCTCTTGATTCCCTTGCTCATCTCTCTCTCTCTCTCTCTCTCTCTCTCTCTCTCTCTCTCTCTATCTCTCTCACTCACTCACTCACTCACTCACTCACTCTCTTTCTCTCTCTCTCTCTCTCTCTCTCTCTCTCTCTCTCTCTCTCTCTCTCTCTATCTCTCTCTCTCTCTCTCTCTCTCTCTCTCTCTCTCTCTCTCTCTCTCTCTCTCTCTGATTAATGAAGGTTAACTGGTGTGACAGTGTTAGTTATTAAGCTGACATTCTGTCTCTCAGTGTGTGGATGTTTGCTGCTTCTTTACCTCCACTCAGTACTGGAAACCAGCATCACATAAACTGCAGCTTGTGTAATAATTTGTTGCAGTTACAGTTATATTATAAAATTATAAACATTTAACATTAAATACATATTAATAATATTCCATTTAATTACTTTTAATTAATTGTACTAAACTATTTTAGTGTTGTCCATAGCAACAGATGCTATTTCAACACTCCACGGCCATTCTCGCCACAGCTCTTGGAATAGCTAATAAACATTAAACAGTACCAAAATGACCTTAGAGGACTTGATTTAGTATATAGAGTATATGTCGAATGTCACGTGACTAAACCGGTAAACAGGTGTATTACCGGTATTTAAGTGTAACAGTATTAACTATCAGAGATATCTATGGATTTTTAAGGCATTACGCTAATCTAGCTAGCTATTTCCATTTTTTTCGGCGTTTTGTGCTATTTATATTTTCAAATGTCTATGAGAAGAAAACAGTATACAGTATATCACTCTGTTTATGTGATGGGTATCGATTTTGATCCTCTTTGGTAGCTAATTTAAAGGCATTTTGAGTAAAACGGCTCTTTATGTAATGAAGCGCATGCAGAAGACTTAAACCGAATGCGACAAGACTTGTTTTCCTGTTTCTGCATGTGACGTTCTATTGTATTAAAATATGTTACCCGGCGTATCCACATACAAATGCATGTAAAAAGCTTTGTGAAAGGGTTTATTTGGCTAACTGGACCTTGCAGGCATGTGAGAGCGTCTTACCTTCTGGTGCATGTCGGCGGTGATGTGGTCCACCTCTCCATCCTCTATCTCACCCATCTTCAACCTGCTCACCACCACTGTCCCTACTGTAGCTGAATCATCTGTTGATCTGAAACACATCAGCAGAGAAGATGAATGAACGTGAGTGTGCGGTGGGCATTTGATTCATGCATATGTACAGTATGAGTACGAATAACCGTGTCCAAATATTTTCCATATGAGGGATTAATGAGCTTTCTAATCATTTATAAAGATCGACATTAAAACAGTGATGTCCAGGCATGAGAATAAATGTTTTCATAAGTTAAAACATGATAATGAAGTCATGTGAAGGTCTCAATTTGGGTTTACATTAGGTGAGAGAAAAAACAAATTGTAATTGATTGTTCACATGTCACTCAGACAACTCTTTCTGTCTAAGTGGCCGGATCTTGGCCGCAAAAGCATCAGACCCTTCGCGGCAGTCAAAGGTCCGGCTACAAGAGACTGCGAGAGACATAATTATTCTGACGGCACGTCGAAACGCTTTCCGGAGACGTTCTCTCGTATTCTACTTGATATTCCGTGAAACGCATCAATTAAAGAAGATTAATCCATTTGTGTTTGGACTGCAGTAACCAGCCACAGGTTTGGCATGAGCGCTGGCCGTCGATGTTTGCTTGCCAACAGACTTGGAGCGGGTGTGATTTTTGAGGGTATGAGTGACCTCACATTAACTTTGAAGCTCAATTGAGTCGTTGAGGAGACACAGATATCTCAAGTCAGCCTTTAGAGACGCACTGGCGAATTATCCACCCATGACCATGTCCTAGACAAATCTAATTGGCCCTGGGTCTCTTTACGACAACAGTAAATCAAAGAGCTTTGTTACAGAACGAGCTGACTGCGTATTGTGGGATACCCACGCTTTTTGACCGGGGACTTACATAGTTTTTCCAAGACTTTACAAGCCAATTTGCAGTCATATATCATTATTCTAAAAGGATTTTTAACCTTCCATACGCTCCCCGTTTGACTGCCTTAAAAATGCATTGATTTCCATTACATTTCAAGGTTTCCCAAGACTAAGATTCTTCATTAAAGTCACTACTTTATTGTAAAGCGTTTGTGCATAACAATACATCAGAACAGGAAGTTCTATGCAATCAGATTTATTGTCTAGTTTTTATTTTAATCTCAAAGTCAGTATCAACACGCAGACACACTGCCACAGAAGAACATCGTTTGATCTGTATGCACATACGGCAGACTTTGTATCTTCCGCCCACAGTGCGGTGAGATGGAGCCATCATTAGCTGTCTACCATCCAAGCATGGCTGCACACAGAACAATAGATGCAGATATTTTAGGTTTTAATTAAGTTTCCAGTAAATCATTTTAACGGTCCTGTGGTGCGGCAAATGTATTTTAAATACAAATACTCGGTATGTAGCCTCTCAATTAATGCATGTTTCACAATTATGCGGTCTGGTTAAGTATGTCACACTGCATGACATTTCAAGCTATTAGGATATTTTGACACATTGTGCTCCAGACACACACTCTAAATACTTTAAAACTTCAACATGTAGTAGTTAACTTGGAAAATTGTAAAATGGTCTCTCTATTGTGTAAAGACAGCACAGGACTCAATAAGTGAATATGGAAGCTACACATTTCATGAATAGCAGGAGGGTCAAATTCTCCCTCTCTTACAAACACTCAAATTAGTTTTTGCTGCTACTATTATTTATTTGTTTTTTCCTGATAGGTTTACCTTATTGTAGATACTATATTCTTTATATTATTTTAATTGTATTGGTAATTTGTTACTTCCACTTCCACCCTTTTTTCTTGTGTGGAGTATAGAAAGTAAGAATTTCATTGTACCTGGTACACGAGACAATATCTTGGATTAGTAACATTGTCAAGATTTACCAATTAAAAAACTAAATTGTGCCAGTTAAACCAATAAAAAGTATTAAAAAGTGCTTGTTCACTTTATTTAATCATTTAATAGAGTGTTTTTTCCATTTCCTGAAATTTGGATCTAATGATGAGAAAAGAGCATCAAAGATTGAGTTGAACTATTAATTTTCTATGATTTCAATCTATGACATGTCATTACTCTGTCAATATTAAAGATGTCGGTAACACTTTATTTAACGGTGCCCTTGTTACACATGTTACATGTAGTAACAATAGTATTTACTATACATTATGCAAAATTACATGTAACTACACCTAAACCACACCCTAATCCAAAACCTAACCCTATAGTAAGTACATGTAGTTAATTATTATTACTCAGTACTTAACTGTATAATTACACTGTAACACGGGCACTGTAAAATAAAGTGTGACCAAGATGTCAGTATTATATGTTCACAGAATGTTCTTTACATTCTGTGGCATGATTTTATGTAGAAAGAAATGAATCACAAAAAATACTATAACTGGGTTTCACAGGCAGGGTCAGATTTGTATCATGAAGTCCTGCAGCGTTGTACGGAAGGGTGTCAGAGAGAGCAGAACGGGTTGATGTCAGTTCCATAAATCTTCTCACGTATGCTAACACGAGTCTTGATGATTTATGATGTCTTTAAACTCACAGCTGCTCTGACACAATTCTCCACTGTGACCAAGTGTACAGTCAATTAAGCTGAGCAGAATTAATATTTCTCTCACACACACACAGAAAGCATTTATATATATATATATATATTTTATTTTGATAGAAGGCAATTGAAGGACTTGGTGCTCTTAACACACATTAAAAGATCTGAAGAAAGTTGCCACAAAAGGAGCTGGAGTAGTTCAGACTGTACGTGATCTTCCGGAGGCAGCGGGTAGTGAAAAGTCAGTCGAGGAATGACATTGAGGACATACTTGACTGATTTGAATGAAACCAGAGGCCTGAGTGTTGCAGACAGGAAGCGATCACAGCTACAATAAAAGAAACGTCTCTATGAGAAACTATGTGGGAAAAAATCTGTTTCAAAGTTTAGGACCACTAGGCTGTAATATTTTTATGATCTTAAAATCGTATCATATGAAGGAATATGTCTGAGCAATGGAACTAGTTATCTCTCTATCTTTTGAAAAAAGAAATTTGGACAAAATATTAAGGAAAAATAATCAAATAAGAAGCCATAATAGATGGCAAATCAATGTTGAAAAAGCATCTCAGGGTAAGAAGTTGGCTCATAAAATGCTGAAAGTACATTTTTGCAACTTCTAGTTATACGGATGGCTACTTAGATAGAACATAACATTAAAAATAACTTTTTTAGTTACGTTTGTGTTATTCCATAGTTTTATTATAAAAAGTGAAAAAGCATGAGTAAATTACCTCTAAACTTTTGATTGGTATCGTATTTTTGGAATTATTTATAAATAAAATGACCCAGAGCTATTTGTGTTATCAAAGCATGTTATATGCTGCATAAATCTGTCTTCATTTTTCTCCCCGGTGAGAAGCTCCATACATTTTGACCCAACAGCAGATAAATTTGTCTCCGATTCTTGACCTACATAAAACCTGGACCGGGCTAAAAATAGTTTGGCGATTTTATGATTTGTTGGTAATGACAGCAGAGTAATACAGGCATAAATTTATAGAGGATCATAGAGCAGTTCTGGATCCTTGTTAAAGATAAATGGGGTCTTTTCCCTCTGTGTTTCCAGTGACTCAGCAGTAATTACGTTTGGATTGCCGTCTCAAACCGTGGCATGACACGATGAGCATTTGAACAGAAATTGGTGGAGACTGACCGTGCAGATGGCTGTTTTGGACAACATCCAGTCTTTTTAAAATGACAAACCCATTAATGAACATGAACAAGCCGAGAACACTGCGCTATTTTTACAGTTCCACAAAAAAAAAAAAATATTCATTCAAAAGTCATGTTGCATTTGCAGTCGCTGGCAACAGGAGGTTTTGATTTATCTCCTCTCTCTTTATTAAAGTGAACAGCTCACGGATGCCACTCGGCTCTTTGAAAAGGTCATTCATCTGTTGATTTCCAAGGGCGGTTAAAATCGCCGCTACAAACCAGGTCGTGTTATGAACATTGTGTATGGACTTGATGCTATAACAGTCTATTACAGACTCTTTGTTTAGTTTTAAGAAAGGTGGTGATCTTCTCAAAAGTCTAACCGAGACATCAGTCAGTCTGTGTACGTGTCGTGATTGATTGTTGGGTTGAATCTCAAGAAACCTGTCAAGAAAATGTCCACCTCATATTTCATCCAAAAATAAAAAAAAATGCTTAATAAAAATGGGGCACATTTGAAGACTTTTAGGTATTTTTGCACTGCAACAGTATTTAAAAAACAATAAATACTGAATCAAATGACAACAATAAATGAAAATATGTTAACAAAGAAATACGGTATGGTGCATTACGGTGAGTATGGTGCATTCTGGTAATGGCAAATGGGCAAAAAAAACTAAAAAAAAACTATTTGTATACGAAAATGCTCTTCTTTTACTTTCTGTTGTTTTCTGCCCTCGGATGTCAAGCTCAATCTTTCTCTCCTATGAAGTCCACATTGCTTTTTCTGAAGCTTATAAATCATGGCCGTGTGTTTGGTGCAGTCTCTCATTTCCATAAAGCTTCATTATGTAGGCCCTGCTTGTGGTTGCGAGTCAATTTGTGCAGGCATTTGAGAGACAGGTCCCAATCGATGACAATTGAATGAGAGAGCCAGTCATCGGTGCTGAAAACAGGAAGCCAGCTATTGACCAATCAAAATTCAGCACACTAACTTTGCTCTATTATCAACTTAATTGGATGTTTCTTAAACCTGATTATTCCTCTTATTTAGTTACGTTTACATTAAATATTAGGTCAAAATGGCTCAAAGGAAGTTAGACCGAATCTACTGTTATTGTTGTTTTTTACATTTTCTGCATCTGAAAAACATGGTAAAATGTGTTAAACGGAGCTAAACATATTGCAAACCTTAAAAAAAGACACAATGTAAATGTTACATATACACAAAATGCTTTCACAATAACTTCTAAATAAAATAAAAAGTAAACCTCTGTTGCAACTTTGTTGTATAGCTAAAAGAACTTGTGGAAGCTACTTTTTTACCTACCGGCGATATATTATATATGCATGCAGCTTCCTCCACCATATGTGGTCTTGATTCTGTGTATCATGCATCCTTGCATTTTATTACAAATGTGAAGTCATTTACACATCATTGCACTCTTGCACTCACATCACTTATGATTTGGTGGGTTGGACATCATTGTCCACCCGCATAAAACAGCACTGGCATATATTCATTTATAAATCTATATGTGGAACCTTTTTAATCTTAACTCTGAGAGTAATGAGTTGCGCTCTTCAAACAGGTTACCTTTTACAATACCCTTTTACTGAGTGTTAACTAACTTGGCCAAGACTGCTTTTTCTTATTATGCACCCTGGAATTTAAGAAAATTATAAGGAATGTGGTAAAGCAGACGTAATTGTTTCCTTTACAAAGATTTGTGTGTGATTAAGGGGTGCTGCATAACATGTATTTTAATTGTTTGTATCTTAATCTGAGTATGTATGGCTGCTACCTTGGCCAGGTCTCTCTTGTAAAAGAGATGTTTGATCTCAATGGGACTTCCTGGAAAAAAATAAAGGTAAATAAATAAACACGTCCTCACTGCATCACTGATAGTCGTTGAAGTCACAGAAAATCGCCAGATCTCTTTACAAACAAACAAGCAGCACATCGCTGTAACTGTACAGTTTGTGCACAACCTTTGTGAAAAGAACATGTTCTTTTTCACCGTTCGTCAACACTGAAAACGTGTTTTTCACAAGTCACTCGTTCTGTAGCCTCAGCAAGTTCACAAAACACTCTGAGTGTTAACAGAAGAAAGGAGCAGCTTCCAAACACAGTTTCTTGACAGACAACATTCATCAACATCTCTATCCTCCAGGGCATTCTCACATCGCACATTTCTTAAACGTCCCCTGATACAATGTTGTTTGTATGCATCTCTCTCCTACTCAGGCTGCAACCACCTTCACCCATATATCTGACCTGTTTGCTTCTGGATAATGCAAATAGGTTCTCACCCTTTAACACCGAAAGTCTCGCCCTGTGGTTGTGAATGCAAAAGTCCCCCGGGCCAGTCAAAATGTCTCGCAAAGACCATTTCCTGTAGAGTGTTAGTGAAATGCACGGCAATCTATAAATAACTTGTTTTGTGGGACTGGACGGAAATAGCTAAAAGGTATGCAGTCAAAAATAAGTCATGTTTTAGAAACTCTGAAAGCCTTGGCTGTCTGGAAACAGCACTTTAAATATTTCACGTTGCATGCGTAATGAAGCCTTCAAAACATAGTTGTGTCAGTGGAGTGGAAAGTACCAAAGTCTTACATATAAACAATTTTGTCAGTCATTATAGATTACAGACAGCATGACTGCCATTTTATAGTTTCACAGTTAGGAAACAATATATATCAATACTGACCAACCTCGATTTTATGCATATTTAAAATTGTAGTGTTGATAATTTCTTTGTTTATTATTATAAAAATAAATGTTTGTAATTATAATAACATAAAAGATGCTCTGTATTTTTTCAGACCTCAAATACTGCAAATAAAATAAGTTCATATTCACTTTACAGCAGTAATATTTGTAAATGTATTATTGTAGTTTATCCTAGTTTTCATGTGTCTTGTCATGCTGTCAGTCTTTCACAATGCTGTTGGATGACTTTAATTCACTGAGGTTTAATTTTTATCAAAATACAATAGACACTGGACTGAAATAGCCATAATACATCTAAAAATGCTATTTTAAATGAATCTTGGAGCTATATGTCAGAGGTAGTAACAATAGTTTTGACATGGATAACATCATATATTTGTGAATGAAACTGCTAATACTGGTCTCGCACTTCCTGAGATTCATGAGTATTAAAGGATTAAGAGTAAACTATACAGTGTAACCATATAACCGTATAGTGAACCATGTGTTTTTACAATATAGTTCAAAGGCAAAAGTGACTGCTGGTGTGTACCGTGACGTGTGCAGTGGGCTGGCAGAGCTCAAGCAGGAAGGATTTGAGATGTTGATGTGAATCATTGATATTGACAGTCTGGGACGTTAGCATTCTGCCTGCGAGCTCGTGAAAGTCCCCGGGATTAAATTCATCAGAATTGATGCAATCCCAGCGCTTATCTTCACTCTTGTTATCTCACTCACATGCAGATGAATCAAACTGCAAGAACTGGATAATAAATTAAACAAGAAATTGTTTAAAAAAAATAGAAAAAATGTAGGGGCCTAACTTTAAAAAATCTGACCTGGGATTAAGAACATGTCAAATCCCCACGCCCCCCCCCCAAAAAAAATACTGTAGCTAACCCAAAACCTCAAAAACTGTGACAGAACAAGAACAAACTTTTCACATTTTGGATGAAAGAATTTAAATATTTTAAATCTGCACATGACCGGAATACATTAGATTAACTAAAAATTTCAATAACTTTTTCAATACTTTTTTTAATTTTATTGAATTTCTCAGTGAACTGAAAATCCCAATTTTAAACATTACATAACACATTTTCCAGATATTACCAAATAACCAACCTGATCTCACGAGAACTTGTACTTTATGAGGTGACTTATTCGAATTTGTAAGTTGTGAATCGTCCAAAAAATTACGATTAATACAAAAAAAGCAACACTGAATTCCCATCCCATCCCTGACCCCGCCCATAACCCTAACGCCACTGGCGCGAAGGCAAATGACACAAAAATTAACCATTTCAACACAGCCATGTGAAGAAATAACCCTTATTTTTTCCAGGGTATGTACAATTCAAACATCAACATTAAAACTTCAGAAGTTTGGCTGTCCGCAACCCAAATAAACTCGCTCTTCACAAATCTCCATCCTTTGCAACCCTGTCAAACATGACAAACAACACAACTCCACCTCAAGACACAACAGACATGAATACATGTGTGCTTGTTCTTTTTGGTGGTCATTAAAACAGAACACATCCTCTCGCCTCGCCCCACATGTCAAGCCGTGACAAGCCGGTCTTATCCTCGTCCCTCTGGTGTCAAAGCCCACTTCCTCCGCTCGAGCTGCACAATCCACTCTGTCAGCCATTTTAAGTCACCGTGGAGGAGCTCTGTCTAATACCTTCAGACTAACAATGAGAAAAATGTCAGAGCCATGAAAAATGGACCTGCTTGTCTGCCAGCGCGCTGGCTTTGAGCTAAACGTCAAAGCAGGATCGGACGGCCGCTTGCTCTTTAACCTCAGCAAACAGACTGCGGTTTGTTTACCCTCTAGCTTTGTTTTAAGAATGGAAATGTGTTGCAGTAAGACAATAAACAACTTTGAAGTCAGGTGTAGATGTCCCAAATACCCGTGAGCACCCTTGCTCTCTACCTGACGACAATTGAGGTTACTTTTTATAACTCAGAAGGTTTAACTGTGAGGTTTCATAGGAGACGTAAAAATAGACACAAATGAGACAACTGCTGACATGAAGTGGGAGTAAAGAGGTATAAAATAAATGTGATGCATGATGGCTCAGATGATTTGTTCCTGGCAGAATTTAATGAGAAATGTTTGAGTTCATGTTAAACTGATCAAATCTGACCACATTGAGACATCGATGAGATTTCTCTTGGTTGAAAGACAATAGGTTTGTCTTTTGAAACAGTCTTCATAACATGTCTTGAAATAGTCCCTACGTAGGCAGCTCACTAGGCTTCGACACTTTTTTTAGGACCGCAGCTGGAACAAAATCTACAAAGCAAGCTAATATTTAGATAATCGCTTCGGAGTAACATGCCAGCTGCACATGGAAGGCTGTGTTCATGCATTTTCAAATAGCAAAATCTTCCAGCATTAGGCACGCGGTACATCAGGGTAATGCATAACTTTTCATTTTTACGAGAAATATGAAACACACCTGAACCAGACAAAGTCCTCAAGATGTCTGAGGTTGGGTAACTACAGTACATTCTTCCCCCCAATCAGTGAAAATCTGTGATGTTGATTTCAAACTGAGCAAAGCATGCAGTAAAAACATATGCAAGTATAACATCACAAGCATGAAACTTCTGCTACGAGCTTAAATCAGCCGAGCCTGTGTGCACGCTGTGTGAAACCCGTCCTGCCTGCATCAAACATGAAAATGATTTCCTAAGTGAATGCTTGCATGCTTCAAGTGTTAAGAAGCAGCCCACAATTAAAACCAAGGTGGAAAACACATGCAGACAAGAGACAAGAGAAACTCTGCAGTTAGAAGCCACTGTAAAGTGTGAAGTGCTTGTATTTTTCCATCGGAGAGCTGTTAATACAGAGGTGCTCATATTCATTCTCCACTAAAATATGTATTTCACAGGAATAAGCCGGGCTACACAGTTTGTGTGCATGTAGGTGTGCGTGTTTTGTGTGCATTTGCAATGCTGCAGTGTTGTGATATGAAGACTATTAGGCTGAGAGTTTATGGAAAGCTAAGGATTGGTACAGCATACTGTAGATAGCCAAGCTTTACACCAACACTTCTGATAAAACGATTAAGTGTAATCTCACCATAGTGAGCACAAACATACATACAGTATACTCGCACAGCGTCTTGCAAAAATCCTCATAGCACTGAGCAGTCAGAGCTCAATATTATTAAAGGACAAATCCCAATTTTCTGTGGTTTATGATGAGACCCCTAGTGGTACGTGACACGACTGGAAAATTAAAAACTCTATATCAGGGTTGTTCCTGCATAGAGAAATTGGAGGCGGCCGCCTCAGCGAATTTTTTTATTTTTTATTATTATTTATTTCTTAAATTAACGTGCTGTACATTATTGTAATGTTTTTATCTGTGAGGTTGGCTCGTAGAATCAGCGTTATACTGTACACAGCGAGTTTGCCAGTTCGCACATTGCGATCAGACCGAATCGCACTCAAATGACTCCTTTTAACCGATTCATTTAAACAGAATCACAAGACAACGTAGGATGTGAATGAACTTTGTTCATTTAGTAAGACTGGTTAATTATCGCCTGAAAAGTTAGTTGAAAAGGATAAAAAGCTTGTATTAAAATGTTAAACTTTTCTGTTCAGGTGAATGAATTTAATGTTTTATATAACTTATTAGTTATCATTTTCATTACATTTTTGGAACTTCAATATAACTGTTTTGTTAAGCCACTTAAAGGGCCAGTAGGCCACCTCATTTTGAGCCAGGAAAAACCCTGTATATATTCAATTCGTGTTTTAAATACAATTTTAAATGTTATACATGGATAAATACGGAATACATCTCATATAGCCTATTTGAAATTTTAATATAACTGTTAGTTGTATTAATTATTGTTTATTTATCATTGGTCGATGACGTAACTGGCGCGTGACAGCAGGCAGCTCAAACACAGAGCGGGAGCAGTTGGGAGTCTCTCACTCATTCTCTCTTCTGATGACCTGCAGGTAAATTAAGCTTCTTATGTATTTCTGCACTTGAACCGCTGTTTAAAGCTTATGTTAATGCAGTAAAGCGCTAATTCAACACGCGTCTGCATCTACTCGAGGTTAAATCAATGAAGCGCGTGTTGCCATAGTTTTGATGCTACATTTGAACAAGCTGCAGTATTACAAAGTGAGTCTAATAGAAAAGTAAACAAGACAGACTCTTTAAGCACCACCTTATAACACACCTGACCGATTTATACTGTTAAATACATAAATACAGCTGTTCTCTGATGTATATGTATACACCACCCTCCACTATAATTGGCACCCTTGGTAAATATGAGCAAAAAAGGCTGTAAAAACAAATCTGCATTGTTTCTTGTTTTGATCTTCTATTTAAAAATATACAAGATTGCAACATTTTATTGAAAGAAAACAATTTAAAGTAGGGGGAAAACTATTTTCTTCCATACATGTTGGCTACAATTATCGACACCCTAGTTTTTAATACACATGTGATGATGGAGGTGCAGTTTTCCTTTAGTTTTTTTTCTGACACTAAGTGATCTTTAAAAGTATTTGGCCAATCATCAAATGGTTTATACTAATGGTACTGTATAAACCAAAAATGGTACTAATGGTTTACTTGGGAGATATTTTACTCATAAGAATTTCTAGGGGTGCCACTAATTGTGGCCAGGGTGTTTTAGATATTTTTTTTATGTGATATTTTTCCTACTTCAAATTGTTTTACTTGAATGCAATGTTGGAATTTTTTATAGTTTTTAAATAAAAGATCAAAACGAGAAACAATGCAGATTTATTTTTACAGCCTTCTTTGCTCATATTTACCAAGGGTGCCAATAATAGTGGAGTGCACTGTATATATATTCTATATATTAAATATTCTGTGGTAAATGTCTGTCTTTAATATAGTTTTGTAGTCTTTCTGCAAGTCCCCACAAAGTTAATAAATCCCCCATAAGAGTAGTTTACAGAGCCCTGTTTAAAGTGCACTACATAAGTGTTTTGTGTCCACTATTACTTCTGATTAAATTGGAATAAAACACACAAAAAAAACATGTTCTTTTGTTTGAAAACAGCTGGATAAAAAAGTGTTTGTATTATAATAAATAATACATTAGAATTGGAGGATGAGGTGTATCTAATCATGAGGCAAGTAAAGATTTACAGCGCTATTATTAATGTAAGTGTTTATTCCTGTGATTTTCTATGACAGCCATTAGGTGGTACTTGGAACTAATTTATAAAAGGTGGTACATGATCTGAAATGTTTGAGAACCACTGGTATATATCATTACGAGAAATGCAAGAAACGGTAAGATTTAGAGATACTGATTTTGGTGTTAATCTCACAAAATGATCTGAAAATATTAAGCGTTTAATGGATGAAATAATCGAAAACATTTATGTTTATCTGGATTATTTTAATGATGATGTTTATGTTGTCTGTGCTTTTAGCCTCTTCTGGACCAATTTATGTAATGACATATATTTTTAAAAATTGTCCGTAGGGTGTGAGTGCGTGAGTGAATGAGTGAGTGTGTGTGCCCTGCGATGGGTTGGCACTCCATCCAGGGTGTATCCTGCCTTGATGCCCGATGACTCCTGAGATAGGCGCAGGCTCCCCGTGACCGAGGTAGTTCGGACAAGCGGTTTTTGGAATGGACATATATTTTTTTGAACAAATACTTTGTGATTAGCTAACAAAAGGGATTATAGGGTGAGTGAATTATGAGAGAATTTTCATTTAAATGAGGAAGATTTTTTACGCATTGAAGAAAACAGAGTGAGCTAAAACACGACTGTACCTTAATTCTTTTAAAAAAAAACTTGTTTTATGATATTTTAGACTACAGTTTGAGTGGCTATTAGAACAGAAAGAAACCAATTTTAAAAGGGTCATGAATATATTATTTAATTTTCCCTTCTACTAATAATTTTAGTAAAGTCATAATGTAGTTTTTCAAGTGCACTTTGTACCCTCTCTCTGAACACTTAACAATTAAACAGGCTTTATTTTGTTTCTGCTGTGCTTTTAAGGCAAATTCGTAAACACCCAACAGGCCAATTTTATTTCTTAGTGCAAACAAAATATTTCTGCATGATGGGTGTCTGTGAGAGGTTAAACTTCAAGTTACGGTCCAATCTAGCCATCGTCGGCAAACCAATAAAATTATACTGACCGTGATAAATAACAAGTCTGGCAATTTTTTTGCGTTTTATGAAGAGAGGTTATCGAGGGTGGTGGGGAGAGAAACATTGTTATGGAAATAACATTAAATGTGTTCCGGTGATACAGTATGTGCTAGGGATGTAAAAATATCAAAATCTCACTGCGGCTATATCTCGCTATAAAATCCACGGTACGATATTTATTGCAATATTTAAAATGATAAATGATGACTTGGAAACGTGCCATAAGCATCCTCTTTTCTTAATGCTCCTCTAATCATAACTGTTGCTTAGAAGCATGGTTTATAGTATGAGATGGGTCAAACCTAAAAATCCTTTCTAAACAATTTTCTGAATTTCTTAATATTTGGGTTGAACTTTTGAAGACACAGCTCACACTACAGTTCCCTTTGTGAAAAGAGGCATTCACCACTCAAGTGATTATGTGTCATTAAGGCGGAGGTCGAAGGAAGCTATTCATCTCCACGACTATTTAGAACGGAAGAAACAGGGTCATACAGGGTGAGCAAAGCATCATGGGATCTGATAATTGCCTTCCTAGTCGCCCATCAGCGGGCATGTCGATAGCGACATTAAGTGTTAGCATGCTAGCAAATCACTTAGTAGATTGGAAACGAAGTTCCATTATCGGTGCAGACTCTCTTTTGCATTTTGATGTTGAAAGTCTCATTTTGAAATCAGTTTATTCCTAAATAGCATGTCTTGTAAATGCACTCCTGTCTATTTACCCTATAAAGGGTCCGAAATGAACACTTAAAAGCTATGTACTCGATTACACTGAAATTCAATTATACTGAATTTGGGTGACTGATTGATATTCGTATATCCATGCAGTTTATCATGAAGTTTTACTACAAACAAAACCCCATAACTTCCGGTAACTACTAAAAAGTTACCTGTTAACCATGGTTAATTTTCAGATCCAGAGAATGCATTTTTAATTGGAAATACTTGTGAAGTAAAACTAAAAATATTTTAAGGGATAGATCACCCAAAAATGAAAATTCTGTCATCATTTACTCACCCTCTTGTCATTTCAAACTTGACATTCTTCGTTCCGCAGAACACTCAAGATATTCTTTAAAATGTTGGTAACCGAACAAAGGCTGTACCCATTCGCTTCTATTATATGGACAGGTAAGTAAATCATGACAGATTTTCATTTTTGGGTGACCTATCCCTTTAAGAAGTATTAATGGTCATAATATTATTCATATATCCAACAATAACAGGTGCAGCTTCAAGGAAATCAGCTTCAAGGAAATCGTCATTCAGCGCAAAGAACAATCGGTTTACATTCCGAGAATGCAGGATTTGTTTCGCCGTACGGCACATCTAGTAGAGAATCAACCAATATACTCCTTCCAATCAATACAGACTTGTTAAGTGATTGCATTTAGAATGCAAAGATCTCCACAGCAAACCTCCCATTTTTTGTCCTTCACTCTTTACATCTGCTTGGATATAAATCTATAAATAACTGTCATGATACACAGAGAGGAAACAGATAGGACGGCTATGAAAAGGTGACCTGCAAGGGAACAATGTGGTAATACAATACCTTCTGAAACACAGCATGGTAGACCTGAAGTCGTCTTGACTTATGTGAGCAATATTCACACAAACACTGGCTTTTCGCTCATTTCCTCAAGTAAAGCCATAATTTTTGTTGAAAAGTTCCCTCACCACGCAGATAAATGAATGGAAATGCTCCATATTGATAATAATTTTTATACAAAAAATGTTGTTTAAATAAGAAAATATCAACACCACATCAAAGCCTGTTTACCAATTATACAGTAGGTAAACAACAACCACAATTGAAGTAATTTCACACATAAGCCAAAAAACTAACCGATTTGCTGGTTGTAACTGGTATAAACTGGTCTAGCTGGTGTATTGGCTATTTTCAGTCAAATATTCACAAATCAACACCACAAATCAAGTAAAACAGTCCAACAAATATATCTATCATTGTATAAACCAGAGATGTCATGCCCTTTCGTGCCCCCTCAGATTTTTGAACAGTTGTCACTACAGTATGTCACTAAATAAAGTGCATGAATAAAGAAATTAATAAATACAGACATACATGCAGAAATGAAGCGATAAAGGTAATAAACAATTAATTTGAACATGCAGCCATTCCAACTCAAATCTGCACAGGTCAGGGTTTCGAACCGGCGATGAATCCAACTTTACACAAGAGTCTGACGCCCTACAGGTCTCCTATACACCATCATGTCTCGTTGGCATAACTAGAGCACTCATCACGAGTGAGAACATACGTTTTTTTTATTATTTCTGTTGTTTCATTATTTTAATGATTAATGAATTTGTTTATTGGTACATTTATCCATTTATTAATTTAAATTTAAGTCATTTTCAGCAAATCAATAAATCCACTGAATGCAGAGCAGAAAGTATGCCTCACTCTCAAGTGCTTTCTGCCGCCATGTTGCTTTTTTTGGTGCCGTTGCCATGGTGAATCCTCATATCGGAGCTCCATTGATGATGGCTTTTTATGGTCGTGGTGCAAGCACCTAACCCAGGGTAAGCTTACCCAGATTAAATTGAACTAACTCAAACAGCTGTCCTGAAACCAAAAACTCAAAAGTTTCTCATTTCTAAGTAAACCAACTCGGAGTTCAAAGTTTAACCTAGAGTCGGTTGAACCTCCTTATTAAAAGAGGCCCCTGTTCTCCCTCGTTACTTTTTTGCTGTCCTATTTATTTTCCTTGTGTTGGCAGTCCTGTTCCAGTTCGGTGTCTTATGTTATCAATTGTGTGTCTTGCCTGCTCTTGTTTTGACTTGTCCCGCCTAGCCAGTCAAACTAGCAATTGTGTTTTTCCCCCACGGGTAGATTTTGTTGCATGCTGAGGTGGGTAGAGTAGCCAAAATCTTTACTCAAGTAAAAGTACAAGTAACTAGAGAAATTGTTACTCAAGTAAAAGTCACTTTTTTTAGTAAAAGTATGCAATGAAAAAACTACTCAAGTAGCTAGTTACTTTGTATCTGATAATATAGGCCTACTATTCATAAAATTAATTTTAACGCCAATATTTGAATCAATCATTTTAATTATTATTATCATAAGCAGATAACTTTGCAATATACACATAGAGACTAAAGAATAGACAAACACAGAAGAGACAAGCATTTCTGTAAATTTCATCTAATCCCAATGTCAATGTAGCCTACACAACTACAACTTATTTAGAATAATATAGACCATGTCAAACTAAAGTGAGCCCGCAGAGTTTTGCATTTACATGCATTTAACTAAACTCAGAGCATTTCCTAAGATGATCTAGAACATATACTCAAGTAAATGTAACGAAGTAAATGTAGCACGTTACTACCCACCTCTGGGAATGTTTGTTTTATTTTTAAATAAAAGCCAGAGACTTCCTGCAAACTTCCATTCACCCACAACCCTGACAGAACGAACTGGCCAAATGAGGACTCAGCGGAAGAAGGGTATGCATCATCAACCAGCTTCCACTCAAAACCGGTCCCCTCTATTCAAGAATTGCAGCTGCAGCTTCTCCAGAGGTGGCCATAGAAAATGCAGTTTCCCCAAAGCTGACTAAGGATGCCGCAGTTTCCATTAAGGCGGTTGATCACACTTTGCTTCACTCATGTAATCAAAGAAAGTGAAGAAAGGCTTCCATCTCACAAAAACCCAGAGTCTCTGGAGGATCTGATTTGAGTGGCCCCAAGTTTGATGATCCTGGATGACCCTTCTCTGGTGGTTCCTCAGCTCATGGTCAAGCCATGAAGACTGTGTTTGAGCAGCCTACATTTCCTGTCTGTCCAGACGTGGTCGAAGAGGCTGCTCCTTCCCTGTATGTTGCTGCTGTAATGTGTGTCTGAACTGCATATTTATCTGAGGTAGCTACATCAGTTCTTTCTCCCCTGAACCACCCTCGCTGTCAGTCACTGCGTTGGAAGCAATGAGCCTGAGTCTCCGGTTAATCCTGTCATGGTCCAGAGGGCAGCCATTACATTTTACAACATGATGATCTTGCGTGCATGGGCGTACAACTCTCAGTTGACTTTCTCAAGCCTTGTTTGGAAGAATAAACCTGCTGTTGACCTGAAGGCTGTTCATGAACCTTTTACCAGCCTAGAGACTGTCCCAGAACCCACTGCGGGCCCTGAGGCTCTTCCAGAACCCCTTGTTATGCTGGAGTCCATCCCATTGCCCAGTCTTAGTTTGGTGGCTGTTCCAGAACCCCTTGCTGGCCCATAGAGACTATTCAAGAGCCCACTCTCAAGCCCTGGGAACATTCCACCATGACTCCTGTACCCATCCTGAAGTCTAGCCAAAGAAATGCCCACTACACTGGCAAAACCTCAATATTCAGACTGTCACCTTTATCCATTCCTCACCCTGGTCCCTGTCATGCCCAAGTCTGGCCAATCTGCTTTTCCAGGCACTGTTGACCGCATCCAAGTATCCTGCCCTGCTGATTGTGCCCTCAAATATCTCAAAATACACCAGACTGATGCATTTACCTTTAAAATGTACAGATTTTTTTTACTGGGATGAAGATTTATATATCAATCAGCTAGTGTTGTAATTTAATTCTCGCAATCATGTGTGCAATGTTTTGAAAAGGCTTCAGAAATATTCTCTATATTATTGCTTTAAATGTATGTACAGTATTTGTACATACAGGACATGTTTCTCTGTGTTGTGTACACAGTCCCCTCTTTAAAAAATGGGTGAATGACGCCCCTGGTATAAACGTTGCACAAATAGTCTCAAACCCCCACCGATGTGAAATGCAGACACAACCCAAGCACCCCACTGGCCAGTTGGCTCTCTTTGTATGACGACGTAATGCGACAAATACGCAAACAGACGGCGGCTTTCCGCAGGAATCACAGCCTTGTTTGATCAGCTGTTTATTTTGATTCTTCACTTTTCCCTCAGAGAGTTCAGAGCATGAACACAAATCAATGCCAAATGAAGTTCAGACCATAAAAACCGCCCACACACAGCGAACACTCAATGCTCTTCAACTCACCTTAAGTTGAGAGAAAGCTGTTGGTCTTTGGACTGGATGAAATCAGCCACCGAGAAGCTGGTAGTTCCCAAGAAGCTGCTCTGTTGAAACAGATGAAAGAAAGCATGAAACCTTAATCTGCGTTAGCAACGTGGCATTTGTTAGTTGCACAAGCCGTGAACTCCACCCGCTTGAACTTGTATGGGGTTAAAAGCCCCCTGAGGGTTTCCAACATACACCTGTCATACATATTGAAGAGGCTGTATGTTATGATATGTTTGACAACTTCAAAGCTGCTGTAAAATGCTGATTAATGCAAGTTAAAGGGGCAGTAGATGATTTGAAGAACGTTGCTAACCAAACAATACTGGACCCAATACACTTCCATTGCATGGACACAAAACCTCAAAATGTCTTCTTTTGAGTTCCAGTGAAGAAAGAGAGAAGACACGAGAGAGAATAAACAGGGTGATCATTTTAACTTTGGGGGAACTATCCCTTTAATTAATTGTATTATTGTACCTATACTTTATTTTTCAGTCAATATTTCATTTTACCCTAAGAAATGTAATGTATTGATGACATTAGAAATGCTGGTTTGTCTTTAAATACATAAAATTACAAAACATTGATTGGATGAGCCACATTTGAAGTCCTGAAAAGCGGATGACATAAAGACTCCGAAATACAGAATACAGAAAGAGTTTCATTTAAGGAACACTGCAGTTATTCTGAACAGACAGCTTTCCCGTAGTCGCAGTGAGATTTGTCAGGAAGTGATTCAGCCACAATAACCTTGACGCTCTTTGAGGTCATGTGACCACGATGTTTGCGTGGCTCACTCACACCTGTCTAAAACGCAGCGAAATGACGCGGCGGATGCTTTCAAAGGGAACATTTTCATTCCTAGCACACGCGGTAATCGCCTTCTCCTGGCAACCTGTGTGTGTGAATTCAGGGGTTGTGTGAGCATGCATAAAGTCATAGAGATGAATGTGCAAAGGCCATCAATAAACACACACACAAGAACTGAGTGGAGGCAAGTGAAAGAGCGAAAGAGAGAGATAAATAGAGGGACAGAATGGATGGATGCATAAATGACCCACAGGAGTTGTGGTAAACAAATGTATTCTAGTTTAAATATGTAGCATTTTGGCTTTGTCAAGAGCCTAATGAGGAAACGCCTAAAGGAGAGATGAAAAGACTGGATTTGTGCAAAACTCTGACTGGTTTTGTTCAGCTGCAGAGATACGGTCATAGCAAGGACATGCAGCTCTCTACACGGCTCCAATAAGTAATTAAACCAACACACACCCCTTGACATTTTCTCTAAAATTACTGTTACAGTCATCTTCACTGTAACAGCTCTCCACCGGTCCAGCATGATCCACAGACTTGCTTCACATTTCCTGTGCTGATTTTGGTGCAATCTATGAAAATATGTCAAATGTTGTCTTAAACAGCATACAACTCTAATCGCAAAATGGAAGCACAATTACATCAAAAAGTTTCTTTACTTTTATCAAGGTTAAAATTCACATGTTAATTTATAAACATTTTGTGAATTTACAAAATGTACAAACATTCCCCCATAAGAGAAACCACTCGGTGGAACTTTCGTAAAAACGTTGTTTTATTTCCCCGACCCAAGAAGCTCTGTAATACCTGAAGAGAGATATCCATTGACAGACCCATTTATCTCAATTGCCCGACTATTGCAGAACGACCCAAAATGGTGTAGTTATGGCACAGCAGAGTCGATGTCACGACTAACTGACCCATTCTAACCGGCCATTGAATCTAGCGACATTGGTGGAACAGGTAGAACTCCCCTTTGTCTTCATTTTTGATAAACAAACACACAATGGCCGGGTGGAGGGGGTGTTGAACTTTACGCTCCAATTCTTTAGAAATCTGTAGTCATGCATTACAAGTGCGCCATATAATATCCTGCCATTATTGTCTCCCTATTCTCTACCTTATCCAATATATAGCTTGTGTATCTCCCACATAAACCCTTTAAGTTATTTTACTTTAAAATACTACGAATGCAACAACCTGAAAATCTGCATTTTTTCATTTGTGTTTGCCTTAATTATTTACTCGTATCGATGCACGACAACATTTAGCCAGCTGCTGCTGTCAGAGATGAGTCACAGATGAAAACAGGAGATCCGTCTCACAGTCGTGCTTCACATGATGAAATATCGGGGAATATTTTGTACAGTTTTGTTCTGACAGTAACGCAGGGTAATTGGGAGCGCGAGTCTGTTTATTCCCGAGCACGCGTTGACTTAGCATCATCACTGGAGAAGGTCACTATCTGCTATACGGGAGGGTAATGCATAGAGAGAATAGTGATTTATTGATCTCTTTGCATGTCCTGAAAAGGTTACAGGCCAATTTCCAGTATTGACAGAAGACAGAGCAGAATTGCTGTACTGCGAGTCTATGTAATAGGTAAATGTTCTCTACAAACACTCTCTAATTAACCTCCATTTGTTTTAAAAGTACTCTTCACATCTTTTCCAAAACACTCCACGAATACTTTAACCACAAATGTTTTAAATACTCCACATGTGTTCCACAGATACGCTATATACAGTATACACTATCAATAGTTTACACACAAGGAAAAACAGGGCTAAAACCACAAGCACTTCCAAAAAAAACAAAGTTTTTCCTGATCCATCATGATTTCCTGATCATGCACAATGGCAAGTTCATTGTGAGGTCATTTGAAAGCTTTTGTTGCAAGTTTATGAAACACTGAAATTATAGTAGTTTTGACACTAGAAACTTGAGAAAAAATGTATAACTTGAAAAAGCAATGAAATCCAGCTAGCAAAAACGGCTCGCATAAAGTCATGAATTTTGCTTTACATCATTATAGACGGTTTCATCGGACGAATGTGCCTGGCTTGAAGTTAACTTCCAGTCTGTGTTTGTTGATCGGTCTGGCTATTGGCTAACAATCCCATTTATATATTTTTTTTATATTACTATTTTATCGTATAATATTTGTACTATACAATTTGTTAAATTTTATTGTATTAAATGTTTTTAAATAAACAATTTGATGAACGGCTTGTGTACCTTTGTCGCATTTAAGTTTAACCAAGTACCAGTGTTACTGGTAACCCAAAATAATACTGACAAGACATACTTTTACTTGCTAGCTAAAGTAATTTACTTGTCATTTCTTTTGCTTGTTTTCAGAAATAATCTGCAGGGACTCTGTTCTTTGCAGATGTGTACCGGAAGTTAAGTTTGGGACACAAAAGCGTGCATGCGCAGTATATTTCGTTTATGTTGTCGCTTATAGTGTAAATGTAAAAATTTTCATAATGAGGTTCTTTAGTTGTGTTTTACACAGCCTGATCTCACTTTTTTACGAGGTGACTAATTCGTGTGATTTAACATGATGTTAATCGTACAAAAAAGCCATACTGAAGCCCCACCCCTTAATCTAATTGTACTAAAATGTACAAATTCATATGAATTAGCCTTAGACTGCATTGGTTTTACCTTTTAATACTCTCTAAAAACAAGGTATTCTAAAAGACAATTCCAAAGCACTCCACAAGCACTCATATACTCCTCAAATACTCCATTCATACACTACACAAACAAACAATAGATAAACACTCAAACAAATTCCCTGCAAACTGCGTTCATCTTTGCTAACTCACTTTCATTCACACACACACACACACACACAGGTGGGACTTCCTGATGCTAAACCACCTGCAGCATAATCGTTTTTTGTTACTCTGTGTTTTCTTACTAGCTTCCTTTCCTCGTTTTTTCAGTCCTGTGGCTCCTCGGGCAGACTCATGAAGGGCCAGACATCAGCTCACAAACAGTCTCAAGATGAGTCACACGAGCAGGATTTTTTGCTCTTGTACTTTTCCAACTGTTGGTGGAGGAATTTTCAATCTTTAAAGGGCAGCGTATGTTCTGACCTCCTCTACTTCCTTCCTTAGCGCTTTCTTGCTCATTTATCAGCTGCGCTGTTGCGTTTGCAAGATTACACAACCACACGCGCGCATACACAACATATTTATGCATGATATATTTAAACATCGCTGAACGTCAAAAATGAAGACTATCACTTTTTGTTTAGAAAAGGCACAGTTCGCCTGCACCGGCTGTCTCTCACACTCACACATTTTAAAGAAACATGCATGGGAAAGCAAACACATACACATGCAAAGGTGCAGTATGCATTGAAGGGACTCTGTGGACAACGCATCAATTGCTTTTCTCTTTCAGACGTTCAGCGATCAACTACTGTCCCGTAGAGCAACAGTTTGACAAGAAAGTTACTTAAATTCGACATGTTTATAGGTAGCTAACCGAACAATTGGTCCAGACATATACAAAAATAATACTATCACTAGGCCTAAGGGACAGCAATTGGAATTGAAAAAATGGAAAAATAATCATTGTTTTCAAGGAGGTTTCCCAAAACACATCGCCGTCAGCCATTGGTTAGCAAAAAACAGTCCCGCACCAAACTCATGCCATTGGTTAAGATGATGTTACATGCGAGAGCTGGTCAGAGTTACACTTTAAGAAAACTCAATGTACGAATTGTTTACGTTGTGTTGACTGCACATTATACATTGGAATCTGAGAAAACATTTTAGAAAACACATCACCTTCGATTTTTTATTTACTGTTAAGTACGAAAATTGCAAACAAAACTGACACCAATCTAATGTTAAAAATATCTACCAATATGTTCACAGTATGTATTGTGAGAGGTTAAATACTAACCAGAGTATTGTCCTTCTGAAACCTTGTATCTCCATATTTAGTGATTTAATTTTTTGTCATAAATCATTATTATAAGTCACCCTTTATGTTTGTTACTGGATATTGGAAATGTCTAACCAATAAAAATGATTTAAAAGTGCTCGTCAACTTTGATGACACAGTATTAAAAGTTCTGTGTTTTATTTGGATTTCCTGAAAAACAATGAATTTGGACATACAAGCTTTCAGAAGGACAGCAACAATATGAGAAATAGTCAAGCAAACATTTATCTACACAACAGATATCAACGAGATAAGACCAGGGAGGCATGCCTGACATTCATAGTTTGATCACTTGTAATCTCTCATTCTGACAGGTTGAGGATTAAAAACAAACTTGTACTCCTGCCTTCTTGACACTGGGTAAAGTGTGTAGACGCATAATGCCAGCACGAACCACAAACACATTTATTTAAAGAACAACATACTGTAGATTCTATAATTTGAACTATAGTTATATTTAAAGCTTGTTGTGATTTTAACAAACTAACCCAAACCTCACTTTTAAAAGAAAGCATTGCACATCTGTAGAAAAATAACATTAATGGCTCACTTTCTCACCCGACGACACTGCATTTTAGCTCACTTCTGTGTCCAACTGTATCCCCAAACTAATCACACAAGTGGCTCGACAAAGACAGCATGTCTGACATCTCACATCCCACATATATCCACCCAGATCTGCCACCACCGGCACAAGAGCACCAACGTCAGTCACCGACCGAACAGACCTTCCAACCTGTAACTTTAAGTCATTTCTGCATCTGTCTCTGAAGAATTTAACACAGGACGGCTTGAGACCTCTGCATACATACAGAATTAACCCTCCTATTCACATGTTGACATCCTGGAAAGAGACTCACTTGAGAAGAGCAGCGCGCAGTCTGAGAGATCAAGGGAGGAAGTGCCCGAGCAGAACCGTGCCTCACGGTGGAGCTGCGCGAGGGGCTCTCGGCATCCCCCTCTGACAAGCGGCGGTCTAGAACAGGCTCCCTCTCGTCTGTTCATACCAGCCGGGGCGAGCAAACATTCACTCACGCACACGCCAGCGGAGAGTGCAGCACGCAGGAACAACAACACAACCTGAATAAACCTCTGCAGACCTGAGTCAACGCCAGTGAGAGAGAGAGAGAGAGAGAGAGAGAGAGAGAGAGAGAGAGAGAGAGAGAGAGAGAGAGCTAAAAGGGGAGGGCGAAAATCTGGGTAGGCGTGTAATACAAAGAGATTAAGGAAGGAACAGAGAGAGAGAAAGAGAAAGAGAGCGAAAGATGTCTCACATTGAGTGCTCAGGAGTTAAACAGTAACTGGGGTCAATGACTTGGCTACTTGAATTCACACTGTTCAAATACACACAAACACACACACATAATATTTGAGTTAAATATTTGTGTGTGTGTTTTCTCTGCTTTGCGTTGTAGGTGGAGGAATCACAGTTTTAAGGGCTTACAGTTAATCTCCCCCACACACAGCTGATGGTTTTACTACATTAGTGAGGAAATACCATAAACGCAATAGTGTTTTATTGAGATGATATTAGTTTAAGCCCAACCCTTCCCCTAAACCTCGCACAAACTTCATGATGTGTATATATTTGGCCAATTTATGACCTGGAGCTCTACACAGTGAGGGTCACTTTGAATGACTTGACACATTTGTATGTATTAAAATTTCAAATAAATAATCTTACAGTGACGACGGAATAACCCACCTAAAATAAAACTTTTCAGATATATAATGTTTTACATATTTGTCCTGTTGAGGATATCCCACAGGGGGTTTCTTTCAAATTTAGCCCAAGAACAAACTGTTCCTAAACTACAGCTGCTAAAGGAACACACAAGCGCACAAGTCTCTGTTTCTAATGTCAAGTTTAAGCAAAGATATTACACATATTTTCTATCTAGATCTTAATGCAAACGTTCATTTTTTTTTTAAATTAGCCTGTGCTTTTGCTAGGTTTTTCTTGGCAGCATTTCAAGCTATACATAACCCACACCGATGTGAATGCCACACTGTACAACTATACACTGTACAGCTATACACAAACAACTTCAAGTCCCCCATTCAAGTAGATGGGAATTATGCATTTGTACCTTTTGGCTACAAGCAGAGTAAATTAAAGGAGTTCACCAAAAAAATATTCCAGGTGTATATGGCTGTCTTATTTTAACGGATCATAATAGGAGTACATTTAATCATATCCTGGCTCTTCCCAGCTTGGTAATGGCAATGGATAGAGACCCAGTTATGGAAGATCCAAAAGTGTATATATCCGTCTAAAAGTAGTACATACAACTCCAGGGTTAATACCAGTGTTGGCACGTTACTTTTTAAAAGTAATTAGTTATAGTTACTAGTAACTTCTCACAAATAGTAATTTAGTTAGTAACTGAGTAACATCATTTTAAAAGTAACTAATTACCAAGGAATGTAACTATTGTGTTACCTTTTAAAAAATGCTCAAATATGTCATAATAATAACTTGGATGCCCGCAATATTAAATATGTTAAATGACTGAAACGGAAACTAAATAGATTAATTTGTATAAAACATTGGACACTAATCTACACTATTATATTGTTGCTGTGGGTCAGTGTGAGAGACACCAATTAAATCAATATTTTATAAATCAATATATTATTATCGTAAATATTATCATTACTATACTGGAACGATAAAACACAATATAATAGTTCAGAACTTTCTATTTATTGCACAGACCAAAACTGGTCAACAAATAAGTCTAAAAATAAATTATGCTTAAAGACATGTACCAACTGCTGGACATACTGTACTGTACTGTACCGCTTAGCCTATTTTTCATAGTTTTTTTACAAAAGTAAACAGTTTAATAACAAGAATTGCTGTTAATGTTTTGACTGCTTTCCAGTATGATAGCAGAATGTTAGTTACATATTTTAGAAGACGGAAATCTGAAAATTTAATTATTGTTATTGTTTGACAGCGGAGCGCGAGGATATCACTTTGTTTGGAAATGTTATAGTTTTGTGTTACCCGCAGCATCCCTGCCTCATTCCATCCATTTAAAAAAGTCTCTGTGCTCTGTGCTTTGCTTTGCTTCACATGTCGTGACATGAAGTCAGAAAGTAAACAAACGCCCTCACAGGCTGTAGCGTCATGTGTTTTACTGAACAGCATGGATGTATGCGTTTTAAGCACGTTTCAGTGTGGATAGGCAGCATTTGAAAAGCATTTGAAAAAGTGTGGTCGAAGACCGTTTTAAAATGAAAACTCTGGAAATGTATGGACAAAGTCTCAGCTATTTATTTTGTGGCGGCATGTGACGATGTGAGGTGCTTCATTAGACAATTACTTGCCACCGAAAGTGCCTCTTTCTTCCTGGGCATAAGTTGCACTCTACATACACATTCCTTGTGCTTCACCATAACAAGGGAAAATTTGTGCTTATATTTCCAGTTTGCGAAAGCAAAATTTTAACTTGTTACTCTTGCCATCGCTGTCTGACTCCTGGGCAGTGAAATTGGTGTACTCTGTGTGACTGTGTTTGTCTGTGAAAACCCACTCTAATCTGCCTCTGGTTGGCAAAAGATGAAAATCTCGAACTGCCCGAGGGTGAGTAAAATATACATTTGAAAAATGCGTAAAAAGCACTGTCTATTGTATTTCAAACCCACAGCCTATTCTAATGCAGTGGAACTACAGGAACGCTGCATTATATTAATTTGACATAATTATTTAAAAATGAATTGAAATTAAATAACAAAACGGAAACCTTGATAATGAATGTGCTCTTTCGAAAGAGATTCCCATGGTATTCTGAGGATGTTTTGAATTATAGTGAAGATTTTTGGCTCATGATCATTTAAATTCCCAAAGGCCGTTCACATGGAATGTGTTTGCTGCATTTCTAACTCGACTTTAAAGACCGTATTTACATTACAATAAAACACACACGACTGTTGTGCAAATGGAAATACAGATGGTATAATCACTGTTTTTTGCCAAAGACTTGATGCCTCTAAGTTTCTTTAGTTAACTTTTTGGCAAATCTGCTCATTTTGTCTGTCTATGCACACACACTGCTGTACTGTACTTTTTCTGCAATGTTGGACAGTGCCTACCCTATTCTTACATCACTGATAACAGCTTGGCAGCAAATCTAAATACATTCTTTAGTTAAATGTTTAACATGCTTTTTTGTGTTTAACTACTAATGACCATTATGTACTTAATGCATTTAGTAGAAAGTTGTATCATAGTATTATTCATGATCTTACCTATCTTTAAACTAATACATTCAGAACATGCTCATTTTATATCCCCCCCAAAAAAATAGTTTACCATTTAGTTTCTAACAATGTGCTACTAACCAACAAATTAAAGCCGATTCCTTCAAATCTGAAACAGCATCACATGATCATCACAACCAAACTGGAGTCACATACCTGCTTGAACATCAAAGCCAAACAATGCTTTCTATCTGGAAAAAACTGCAGCAGACCCTTGTAGTGTTATACGTACATGGTTTGTCTAAAAATCTCCATGCATGATACTGAAACACAACATACTGCCAGGAAAAAGAGCAGACTGGAGTCATTCCACAACGTGCCCATGCACGCCGCACACCTCCACATGACTATTAGAAGCTAATCCTCTGTTACTTTCTATACCTTCAAACAGGTTTGGGCAAAATTCAGAATTAAAAAATTGGCTGCTTTTCAACACTTGTGATGGAACTGAAAACAAATTTCTAGAGGACGGCATGAAATCAAAACTGAAAAATCAAATTTTTTTATGGAATATTGTGCTGTGTGATTATCTGTTCCCTTTATTATTTTGTTTAATTCATGTGCCCTCATAATCTTGATCTACTCCCCCTTTCCCAGATTCAAACCCGCCCCCGTTTTTATCAACGCCCATCTTTCAACAATCCAATCAGTTCTCGATATGTGGGAAACTCGGATATGCAATCGTAAAAATAAAGCTGCTTAAAAGGTTTGAACATTTTGGTTCCACAAAGGACCATTCAGTCAATGCTTCTTTAAAGAACCATCTCTTTCTTAAATTTTGATAAAATCTTTTTTCGCCACAAAGAACCTTTTGTGAAACAGGAAGGTTCCTAAGACGTTAAATGTTCTTTATGCAACCAAAAAGTTTTTCTTTGGCAATGAAAATCCTTGTGAACCATTACAGTTAAACACATTCCATTACAAAAATAATAAACAACATACAACTTATAGTTATTTTTAAAGCTTAGCTGTTTTGTAAGCTTGTTGTTTACTTTATGTGTGAGCAACGTGCATAGTAGGCCTATACAATGACTAATTGAACATTTTATTTTTCCGAGACTATTATTTTTCCACAGAAGATCCTATTTACACTTTAGTTATGGATTACTATCAGGATGTGAAGAGATTTTCAACAAGGAGGCCCTATAGCAATAAATGTTTATGGAAAAACATTGCCTGCCCTAGCTTTCATTATTACTACTGAAAACGTACAATTTATTTAAAAAGTTTGAAAGTGCAATTACAATTCTGCTTATACTGTATGTTTGCCACCTCAATTTGAACTCATTTCTAAATCTGGCACTAAATTGGAAATTAAAAAGCATCTAAATTCAAACCTCGTCTCCCTCTGTAAAGTGAAAGCCATTTTTCTCTCTCTTTCAGACGTCCGTAGTTGGGTCTTCTAAAAGCATAATGACGTCCAGGAGAAGGTATTTGGAATATAATGCAGAATCAAGCGGTCATTACCAATACCACAGGACAAACCCAGTCAAGGGAATCAGGAACCGATCTTGCATCATCCGAATGGGTTTATTTCGCGATAATGACTGATGGCAATGACTTTATGGTCACGACTGCACATTATCCTACTTATTATATGCCTATTTACCAAATAAATTGAAGTGAAATATCGATGCCAGTTAAAATGAAGTAAAAAAAAAAAAAAGTAAAAATAATAATTATATTATTATGGCACTGTTTGCTTGGGTCTATAGTCAATTAAAGCATGTAGCAGTCCTACAAATGTGTCTGACCTCAAAATGCTTTAATTGACCAATCGCAATCAAAGCATTCCAGTGAGGCGTGTTATGAGAGGTAGATATTTGAATGCATCTTCCCGTTGAATGTCAGTATGTGCTTGCCTTGCCGTGCAAGTTTTACTCCACACACAATCCCCGAGGGGTCGTGGTGCTCCTGAACCCAGAGAGGACAGCAGCCTGCTGGGGAAAAGCTAATCAAATTGAACTCTGAGTCACCTCAGGCCTGCAGGTACATAGGGCCAATCCAACAGCTTCTTTCGGAGGGATTCACCTACAGCTTTAAATCACCAGGGGACATTAAAGGAGGTTCTGGTATAGCAGGGGTCTCAGACTCATTACCTGAGGGTAACTTGACAGGTGGTTCTCTGCGGGAGGCCGGTTAAACACAGCTCTGCATGTTAAGTGGAGAAATGACTGTATTCTTTTTGAACTTCAATTGTGAATAAAAGCAGTTCCATTAAGTTAATAGAAACGTGACAAGATGATTTGTAATGGTCAGATGTTGTTACCATTTATACTGTTATATGTAATCAATTTACCATATATAACAGTAGTCAATTTATAAATATAGTGTGATATTTATCCTCGATTAATAGTAATAAATAGTATTGTAGTTGAATGAATAAAAATAAGATGCTTGTCAGGGTTGGAGGCATTTATCATAACATTAACTTTAAGGGGCTCTACGGTGCCCCCTGGAACAAAGTCAGAAATCTTGTAGCATATCCCATATGTAAACATAAAAACATAAATAAAATAAAAAAAGAGTTATAATTTAAGTGTTCAAATACAGTAGATCTTACTTAAGCCAACAGTGTGAAGTTAGAGTGAACCAGGTCGATTTTAATTAAATTTCTAATTAAATTCTAATTCGATTTAAATTGTTTTTCTGTGTGAAACAAAATATCAGATGATAAAAATATATATAATATTATAAATAAGCATGTCTATTAATTGAAATCAAATCAAATATTATTATTGAATATAATATTACCAAACTAATCTAAACGAAATTAGAAATGTTGCCTTAGCAATGAACTGAAATAAATTGACGTTGAAGCAATAACATGATTGATTTAAAATGAATAAGAAATCTACACTTACAGTACAAAAATATTATAATTATATTAAATATTATCAATATATTAAAGTCACTGTAACTTATATTGTGATATAAAAAGTTAAATAACAGAAGCACAGAACAAAGTTGCTGAAAATCTAAATAAAAGCTAAATCAAATATTAATACCATAAATACAATAAAACTGAAAACAAAACTATAACTGCCTCAAGATGAAAATGTTGATTTCATGAGGACTTTTAAATAAAGGGCTGTGTGGTACCCAGGGGTCAAAGTTCAGAGTCTGAGTGCTCTTATCTCAATACTTCTTTACTTCTTTTCTCTTCCACACACATGCTCGTTAAAACACATCAGTTTCTGTCTATCGCAGTATATCTATATAGTATCTATATGCTGTGGGTTCTTTTATTCAAGCTGATTTTATTCAAGATGCAGCCTTGTTTGGATGTTCTGTCATTGTGAAGTAGCCTACTGTATGCAAGTGGGGGGTCTGCCGATAAAAATAACAATGACATGATGATTCACTCCTGATAATCTCATCACAAGACATCATTTTCAGCCTGCCGGCATCAATACATTTGCCTGCGGCTGGTCGATTGCTTTTTTTTACTAACTCTGTGGTATTATTGACTTTGATGAATTTAGGGACAAGGTCATTCTGTACACACACACACAGACACACGCTTTCACACATTCAAAATAAAATCGCTTGATTCTGGTGGTCAGAAGCCTCACAAAAACACTTCCTCATCAATCATTCAACATGCAAGATGTCTGACTAAAGAAGTGACTTTTAATGTGCGTGTCAGAGTTTGTGGCTCTGTTTCTGTGAGCTGTTTTGCTGTCTACAGCTTTCTATCACAACACCTGAATTAACATGGAGCCACACATGTGATCTGTTTGATATGTTTGGATGTTAGCACTGAAAAGTGCACGTGTGAATTTCAGGAGAGTTTGGTGGGGGCCTGTTGCTAACATGGGTAATACACTATTAAAGGGATGGATCACAAAAATACATGAAAATTCTGTCATCAGTTACTCACGCTCTTGTCATTTCAAACCTGTATAACTTTATTTCTTCTGCGGAACAAAAAAGAAGATATTTTGAAGAATGCTTCTAACCGAACAACGGCGGTACCCATTGACTTACATAGGTTTTGAGTTCATACAATATAAGTCGATGGGTACCGCCATTGTTGAACTATTCGTATTGTTTGCATAAGTTTTTGCGCTTGAAAATAGTACAGTTAGAACCAAAATAATATTGAATTTATTAAATGTGAACATTCTCTTTGCTTTTATTCAGTGCTCAAAATGGCCACTGTCCCCAGTAGTGTAATCATGTACATGTAATTCTTTAATCACACATGTGAGTCTTTCAAAGTGTTTTGTGATGCACACATCTTCACCAAGAGCTTACGGTATATACCTGAATGGTAGTTCAGAAAGCTAATCTTGTCTGAATAGTATGAGGAAAAAATGTTGTCGACACACTCATACTATAGATATTATTAGCATTGCCGCATGTGCTCATAGCAGTTGGTCTGACACCTGGTGTGTGATATTTAAGACCAACTACATTTCCTTGAAGTCTGTGCTTTAGATGTTATTAAGATGTATACATGGTTTATATACAACTGGACCCATTTTAATTGTTGCATTCACCTCAAACAATTCAAATTGACCCAATATGATCTCCGGAGTTGGATTTGTAATATTGTACATATGGCAGACAAACAATTCTTTGCCTATCAGTATGCAAGCATCTTCCTAGAAGCGCCTAGAAGAAAAACAACGTAACAAGGTCTAGTGGCCTTTGGTAATTCAGAAGCAAGCATAGCCACTACAGTCCATACACTACAGTTACCTTTATCTCAAATAATTGTACAGTTTTGCCAGTTCACATAGAGTTACATGTATACAGACAACACACATGTGTGTCAAATTGGTGATGAGAATTCTTTTAAAAGAATCAAGTCCAAAAGAAACATTTCATGAGCTGGATTCCTTAGATATTAAGAAAACACTAAGCTACTTTGTACAGCGAGAGATTAGCCAACTATTGAATTTAGCTGTGACCCACTAATACAAACGTGCGCAGACAGGTGATAGCAAAAGAATTGGCGATCAGTGGGAGGAGGAGGGGAAAGGTCGATGTGAGACCACCTTAATTACATTTCAAAATGAAAAATGCATTACAAAATTGATCTGGACAAATCCCATTTTAAGAGGATTATAAAGGAAGAGGAGGGATGTTTGTAAAATGGCCTGGTAGCTTCCCTCAAGAACGACTTTGTTCAAAGATTTGTGATGTTAGGCTGTAAAGTACCATGTCGCCTTTTTAAGAAATGCTAACGGCTGGAAGGTATTCTGGAGTGGAAGAAGATATTTTGAGAAATGTCCAGGGGGGACTGTGAAGCAAATTCGGCCATGGATTATTCGGCCCACATCGGCCCTCCACCAATTCTTTCCAGGGGGGCTGTTGTATGTTACGTGTGCATTGCGTTACATGGATAAATGCTCGCTAATGCCTTCGCGTTGCATGCATTCGTGTTTATAATACATCCGCCAGTCCACCCCTGGACTTTGATGGAATGCCCTACTGTTCAGTCCGCCCCTGAAAATGTCTTAGTGGTTTTGTGTCCATACAATGGAAGTCAATGGCTGTCGATGTTGTTTGGTTACTGACGTTCTTCAAATATCTTCTTTTGTGGTGTGTAGAAAAAAAGAAAGTAATGCAGGTTTGGACATGGGGGTGAATAAATGATGAACGAATACAAACCATAAGCATTAATGAGCATGTTGGTCCTTAAGTCAAAAGAATTCAGTTCACTTTGCATTCACACTACGTTGAAACAGACTTTTATTTTCTTACTGTACCATTTTCACACACACTTAACAGGATACAACTGACTCCAGCGTGCTTTTCGAGGGCTTCTCGCATTGCCATATCCTTGTTATTTTTCCCGCAAGCCTCGTCCCGGCGCCACGGCACTTTTATAACTGACAGACTTCACAAGATGTTAAAAAAAGCAGCTGTCAGAGATTCTGCTCACCAGCTCCCATCTGCACGTAAAAATTCACCAGCTGCTTGATTTTAGTGAGTGCCACATTTGTCTAACAACCAGTCGGCCGAGTTCCCTCTAGTTCTGGATCCCTGCCACTCTCTACCACTATAAAATCAAGAAGCAGACATCCAAATCGCTGTTAATACTCGCTGCCGTATAAAACTCTGTGACCGTCTACAATAGCACTGTATTAACAACCTAATTCATCACTTTTCACCTCTACGCATTCACAGGGACGTTTTTTACTGGTCGTTCGGTGTTAACTACAGAGACTACGCTCGGGGGAAGTGTAAACTTTAGATAAACGACATAAAAGTGAAATGATGAAATTGGCTGCGTCGTTTTACAAAGCGGCTCATTTCGACCAAGATGTTATGCTGCATTGTTAGGCAATTTTTTTTACATTTTATTCATGTTATGCACAGTTATGTACAGTAAGCAGCAACTTTAACAGTGTCTACACCGGACATGACCGGCAGTGATGGGAATAACGGCGTTGTTTTTTTCAATAAAATGCAGAGTTCCTGTATTGAGCTCACTGACGCAGTTTTCATATGATTTGCTCTCTCTCATCCAAAGGACCTGCAAAGTTTATTTTCCCTGCTGTGTGTGTGACATATGACTGATTTTGAATTGTGTGTGTGAGTGGAGTGGGAGATAACTGATTGGCTAAGGTAAAGTAAATGTTCATATTTTGCCAACCAGAGGCAGAGAAGGTTTTTACACACAAACACAGTTGAACAGAGTACACCAATGCCTAGGAGTCAGAGAGCGATGGCAAGCTGGAAATATAAGCACTACTTTTCCCCCGTTATGGTGAAACACAAGGAATGTCTATGTAACGTGTAACTTATGCCAAAGAAGGAAGAGGCTCCACGTCGGTGGCAAGTAATTCTAATCTATTGAAGCACCTCACATCGTCATGCCACCACGAAATTAGTAGCTGAGACCTTGTCCATACGTTTCCCTTTGAAAACGGAGTTTTTGTTTTAAAACGGTCTTCGACCACACTAGCGTTTTCAAGTGTTTTCCAAATGCTGCCTATCCACACTGAAAAGTGCTGAAAACGCATACATCCATGCTGTTCAGTAAAACACATGACGCTACAGCCTGTGTGTGCGTTTGTTTACTTTTTGACTTTATGTCACGACAATCTGAAGCAAAGCACAGAGCACAGATATTTTTTTTAGTAGATGGAATGAGGCAGGGATGCTGCGGGTAACACAAAACTATAACATTTCCAAACAAAAGTGAAACTATCCTCGCGCTCCGCTGTCAAACAGTAACAATAATTAAATATTCAGATTTCCGTCTCCTAAAATGTATTCTCAAGTATGCACGAACTAACATTCTGCTATCATGTAGCTTTCCTGTAGCTCAGTGGTAAGAGCATTGCGCTAACAACGCAAGGTTGTGGGTTCGATCACAGGGGATTGCAAATACCTATGTAAAATGTATAGGATAAAGCAATTTAAGTCGCTTTGGATAAAAGCGTCTGCCAAATGCATAAATGTAATGTAAATGTATCATACAGGAAAGCAGTCAAAACATTAAGAGCATTTCTTGTTATTAAACTGTTTACTATTGTTAGAAACTACAAAAAAAATGGTAGTACAGTACATCCAGCAGTTGTGAAGTTGGTACATGTCATTAGAAGCATAATTTATTTTTTGGTCTGTGCAATAAATAGTAAAAGTTCTGAACTATTCTATTGTGTTTTATCGTTCCAGTATAGTAATGATAATATTTACAGTAATAACATATTGATATATATAAAATATTGAATTTAATAGGTGTCTCTCACACTGACCCACAGCAACAATATAATAGTGTAGATTAGTGTGCAATGTTTTATACAAATAATGTATTCTATTTAGTTCCCATTTCATTCATTAAATATATTTAATATTGTGGGCATCGAAGTTATTATTATGACATATTTGAGCATTTTTTTAAAGCGAAATGACAAAAGACATTAGAATCGCATTAGAGCCCATTCTAATTGTACATTTTGTCTACACTGGTTGCGGCGAGCCTGTTGCGTTCCGGTGTAAACATGGTGTAAGGCAGTGGTCAAACTGAAACTGACTATTAAAAGTGGCTGATTCGAAATGGCAGCAGATTATATACATTGAGTTTCTTACACAATAGACATTGATGTTAGCATGTTTCCAAGGTAAGACTGTGAGTGAATAAAACATTTTCTTAAATAACAAATTTAAATAATCAACAGCTCAGTTGTATAATAGCTACCCTGATCGCACACATAACCTACATTTGATGTCTGCATCTGCAATGCTTATTTTTTGAATGTTTGCTCATCTACAATACGTCTCGGAGACGTTTCCTGTCAGATATCATACAGACATTTAAAATATGTCTGAAAAATGTTTATGGTTTAGAATTTATGTAAACCCTTGTTTTCTAAGATGTTTTTGCACAGTAGATGTATTCCAGATCTCCAGATCTTTAGCGGACATCTTAAAGACGTAGGCCTACCTTTGCTATCTATTTCAATGGATTTGTCTCAAAATGCTGCATTGTATTCTTGGATTGCTTTATCCTTTACGGGTACTTTAAATATGGCACAATGCACTAATATGAAGGAATTTTCCATATTGATTTTTTTCACCTGTATTTTTAATTGAGCTGTTTTAGCATTAAGGAAAATGTCCATAAAATGAACTGCTAATGTATTGGCAGAAAATACAAGTTCATATTAATTTTTGCTCAGATGCCCAAAATATTGCTTATGTATGCAGGTCACAAAGTTTTGAAACACATTTTGTTTCTTAAAAAAGTTAAAATATTACAATTCACTTTGAGAGGTATTCAAAAGGCCCCTAAATCTTTTTCTGTGGGTGAAGGCACAATGAAGACAAGACTCGCATTGCACAAATGCAATCCTTTGCATTCATGAACAAATGCAAAGCGGCTGGCAGAGAAATAAGATGGATATCAAATTATTCTACTCTTTCACACTTGAGCACATGCTTTGCTGAGCAACCAGCGACCGCGATGCCATGTTTTTAGGAACCCTTTGAATGACAGAACATTAACATGAAATTAGCATAAACAAATGAGCGCTACGCAACAAAACAGTTCTGGCAGATGGGAATGGTGTTCATAAACATGCATGATTTTTTTCGAGGCTGTTGTGAAACTACAGTGTGTCAGTGGTTGGAGTGAGCAACTAATCAACATTGTGTGCGCCCGAGACATCTTAATAATCTCTCCGTCTATCTAGCCGTGCTGGAAATACAAACACAGCCACGAGCAAACTCTTCACTTGTCAACTCTTGGTCTAAGTTCTATTATTAAAGCCCTTTGCACCTCATTCCACCGCTAACATACGAATAATCAGAGAAGAACTGAGCGCAGGGGTGGCGGGGAGGCAAAGATGGCTTTTCATTGGGATTGACAGGATGGTTTTATCAGCGCGGAGCACCTGCGCGAGGGTCAGAGCCGGAAAACCACACACAAGCAAAGCCGATCCGGGCAGTTACAGCTGCTGTAATTGGTTTCATTGACCCTTCTCTGATCGGAGCTCTTTGATTCTGAAGGATCTCTGACAGGTTGGGACAGATATTACTTCAACTGGCTCGGATGCCATCGGGGGCCATTGCTAATCTGCGGTGATATCAGACACACACACACGCCTTCATTCAAATATTTGCAGTTTAGGATAAAGCTATGTGACGTAGAGGCAACTTCTAAATGTTTTGTATTGTATACATTTTCAACCGTTCATCGTATGTGTCTTGAAACCCCAAAATTATTAGATTACAATAATGGATCATTATATATTAATTATATTATTTTAGTTATATTAATCAATAATTATTGATTAAGTTAAAAGATTATTAGAATATAGTTTAAAAATAAAAATAAATTTGAGGGTAAAGTAACAAGATTAAAGTTATTACAATAACAGAATAAAGTCAAAATTTGATTTAAAGTTAATAAATATACTTTAAATCACAGTAAATTTAATGCTGACACATAACACAAATGTTTCAAAAAAATGTATTCATAAGTGTGTGATCACTAAGTCATTGCATTGCATTATTTACATTACTTTAAATCATCAATATAAGTTAATACATTTCAGTGAGTTTTATGAAGTTACAGCACTTCATAACTAGCCAAAATTCAAGAGAAATGTCAAAAAACCTGCAATTATGGCTCTTCCATTTCTATGTGTCATACAGTACTTTACCACAGTAAATAACCGTATTCTATCCGCAGTGTCACATTCTGTATTCAGCTGGCTGCTTCTCATATGACATTCTCCGCTTCAACGCATACAATGGAAGCAACAACTTCAGATCTGCAGAAATGAAAACTGTCCTCATGGGGGAGGAAAGCTACGACACACGGGTCACTTCTTAATGTAGGTGAGAGAGAGGAAACGTCCTGGCCGGAATATGAAGGATTACCTGTCAGGTCTGAAGGAAACTCACTGCAGTCTGTGTCTATGATTCTCTTTCTGTACTCTTGCAGAAACAAGCGCATTACTTGTAAAGAGTCTTTGAATGTAACGGTTAACAAAGCTCAGTAATTTGATTAAAAAGGAATGCTTTTGTGTTCCTTTTATACTTAAAAATACACTGCAGATCGATTTACATACAGTAAAAGCGTGTGCCAAATGCATGAATGTAAATGTTATGATATTATGACTGTAATCAATCCACACTTGGAGGAGGTTTTAAATTTAAAGGGCAAAATGTGGTCAAAGTCCACAAACACTGATACACAATCCACAAAGCAATCAGGCCAAAGGCAGTAATCCAAAACATAATCCACAAGGCAGGCAAAAAGGTTGAACACGTGGAACAACAAAGCAGTAACAATGAAATGCTTAGTAAGGCAGTCACCAATACATAACAGAAAGCCGAATTCATTGCAGATGTTGCATGTTAAAGGTGCTGCCATATTGGAAAGGGCAAAACTACGGAGCCCTTTTAGAGACATGGTGGTGGAAAAAAATGAGGGGGGGGAGAAAATATTTTTTAAAGCTTTTGCGTTATCTCGCAAACATATCTCGCAAAACATTCAAACGTCCCGTTGTCCCGCTCCGTACGTTAACAATGGTGCATTCATAGATTCCCGGACCAATAACTTGTGAGCTAAACGTTGTTATGACACAAATAACACATAATTCATAGACAAGGATATACAACCGAGCCTTCCACAAAACGAGAATATAAATTGATCTCTATATGAGCAGGCGACATGGACAATTCCAAAGGGACCGTCTGCAAAGTGACTGTAAATCCGAAAAGCGATCAATTACTTAAATGTTACACACTGTAGTCAAACCAAATTCAGTTTACACATTAATGCTCTCCTGCTGAATTTAAACTGGTTTTAGTTATATTACAGTCTGTAGCACTGAAGTTAATGGCTATTTTTAGTAGGCTAATGATCTTCGGGTTTTGCACTTTACGGACGATCCCTTCGGTTTTGTCTCAGCCGGCTCCCGCGATTTGTGGAAAATTAAGTTGAAGTTCAATGTTTACGTTACATAGAATGAGCTGTCATTTGTGTTATAAGAATGTTTAAGCTCACGAGTTATTGGTCTGGGAATCTACTATGAACCGCACTATTGTTAATGTACGGAGCGGGACAACAGGACATTTGAATAACGTTCAAGATAAAGATAAAGTTTTGCGAGATAACGCAAATATGTTTGTGAGAGAACGCAAAAGTTTTGCGAGATAACGCAAATATGTTTGCGAGAGAACACAAAAGTTTTGCGAGATAACACAAATATGTTTGCGAGATAACGCAAAAGTTTTGCGAGAGAACGCAAAAGTTTTGCGAGATAACGCAATGTTTCTCAGGGGAACGCAAAGGTTTTGCGAGATAACGCAAAAGCTTTAAAAAATATTATTCTCTTCCCTCTCATTTTTTTCCACCACCATGTCCCTAAAAGGGCTCCGTACAAAACTGCCATAAAAACACATACAAATAAATGGAGAACCTGCGTTTTTCTGAATAAGAAGTACAATGATGCTTACATTTCTCAGCCAATTTCAATGCTTGACAAGCGTGAGTTCCCACAATTCCTTTCTGACAAAAAGAACTTCCTGACAATAAATAAATAGAGACAAAACAGTTTTGAGGTCCATGTAGATAACCCACTAAAACTGGTCATGCGGTATGTTGAACTGAATGATATGTCGCAAAAATAATCATTCACACACGCCCCCTTTCTGACATGTTTACAAACAAACTGGTACCCTCCTCCCAAACTGCAATTTGAGCTAATGATGCGGAGTCGGGCTCCTACAGATTACAAAACCATCTGGTGCATCTAGCTTGCAGAAATGAAACACTGTACCTTTAAGGGCTAATTCTGCGAGGCTTTTCTCTAAAGTGACTGACAGCACATGAAGCTACAACCTACAACTTATCGTTAGCCCCTTAATCCCCATGATCACTGAAGTATGCGTAAATAACTATATGGGTGCCACAAATAAAAGATTCCCTCCTGTCATTCGGCATGTTGTCTCTACTAGGCCATCCTGTAAGTGTCAGAAAACACACATTTCCTTTTCCTGTACGAGAAAAGCAGGTGCAAATAGCCAGTATGATTCTTACACACAAGTGGTATGTAAATTTCTTCCCTGAAGAGAATGCTGGAAAGGTCTTCAGGTGCATCCCATTAGATTACAGGCCGACAGCAGAGGGGATGCTGGGATTGAACTGCAGGTGGTTCCCCTTGCTCATGATGGATGCTGTTGCGGTCTGCTTCTGTGTAACTGATCCCAGAACAGTGCTCATGAGACTGGAAAATATGTAAGTGAACTGACCAGAAAATCAAGAGATTGAAGTATTTCTTTAAGCTCATTGCTGTCTAGGATAAGCAACTGAGACAATAATGAGATATCACGATTTGTCTCTCTTACAGGGTATTGTGTTACTTTCTTCTATCAGGATGCAGTTGAGTGAAATATCATTAATGCAAAATCACAACAGAACACCAAGCCTGTGTGTAATGCTATGAATGTCTATAAATGTGAACGTGGCGACGTGTTGCTCCACATCCTGCTTGTTTCATCTTTATCACCCAGTTTCTTTATCTCCGTGTACAGCTTTGATCTACGCTTCTCACTGGATTAAAGATGTCTTGTCCTTCAGGGCATAAATGAGTATGAGGATCAGCCTCCCTCTTTATCTGGCATTATGATGAAATAATTTTCAGAAAGAATGATGAAATATAATCTGTGAAAGATTGGATTTTGCATGTTTGTGATGCTCGTAAAGGATCAGATCAGGTTCATTTGAAGCGTGCAGGATGAACTTTAGAATTATGTGAGATGATGTTAGTGATGAAGAAACACGAAGGGTGACAGTAGCCTGTGCTGTTTTTTCCTAAATATTTAAAATAAAGGAATTCCTCTGTCAACAGACACAAATATATACGTACATATATACTACCTGTCAAAAGTTTAGGATTATTTATTAATTCTTTTAAATATTGTTTCCACATTTACAATAGTAAACAAACCCAAACTATGGTTATACACTGGAAAAGATGTTCTACTGTATAACAATCTAGCAATCTGTACCCACCATTTGCCTAAAATTAGTACAAATGTTCTCTTGGCAATTTGGCACCCACATTTTTTATGTCTCATTCTAAATTTCGAACTGTTTTGGACTTTAATTGGAGGCGTTTTTCAACTTGAAGTGCGTGTGTTCACTATACGGGATGCGTTAAATGCAGAGGTCACATTTCGGATATGGGTCACCATATCTGACAAATAGGTCACTTTCACTTTTTCTTCATCAGACAATAGCATCTATTACAAAAACCTTTTTAATTTCTTTGTAATGAAAGAAATAATGTCTCCACTAATTTCAAGCATTCAGACATATGCCTTTAGAACAAATGATTTATTTAAGATTTATTCAGATCTGTTTTTATTTATGCTGCACTGTAAAACACTGTAATTTCACTGAAGTTTACAGAGTTGTATTTTACAGAATGTGTATATATTTTTGAATTACATTAAAAATATATATGATTACAAAAATAGACTGCAATTTACAAGTTGGGTGTAAAACAACATGAACAAAATGACGGTATTTTATACAGTATTATATAGATAAATTATGGTTATAGTAAATTAGGTTTACAGTATCTTTTTTCCTAAATAAATAATATTACCCTTTTTTTAAGATTTATTTTTGGCCTTTTGGCTTTATTAGTGCAGTAGTAGAGAGGAAGCGAAGTGGGTGAGAGAGGGGGTGGGAACGGCAAAGGACCATGAGCCGGGACTCGAACCTGGGTCGCCCGGAGCGCAATATCACCACATATCGGAGCACTAACCAAAAGGCTATCTGCTCTGACAATTTAATGTAAAAAGCTCTAATACAGTCAAACCTGACTCACAGTTATCTGCCATTGTCACCCAGAAAATCTATTAATATTATTTGAAAAAAGTGCTCTTTTTTAACCATGTTGCATACAATATAAAAAATTAAAATACCCTCAAAAACTTTTAAATCCCCGTTGCTGATCCTTCCAGGCACTGTAAATTGGTAAATTCTGTATGGAAAATAACAAGCTTTGCATGCTTTACGTACAAGAGCAGCCCTGTTCATCAAGACAATCAATTTTAAGAGCCAGGGGCCGGATTCACAAAACATTTTTAAGAAGAAAACTCTTCTTAACTGGTGATTTTTAAGTCTAATTTAAGAAAAAAAGTTAGGAAAGTTATGTATTCCCGAAAAAAGACAGTTCCTTATAAAAATTCTCAAGATTGATCTTAGGAAAAAATGGAGAAGAATGCAAATTCTCGAAACAAAAGCTGTCGTTAATAACATTTGAGATTTAAGACGACCATGAGTCTGTCTTAATTTTAAGAAGGTAAGATGTTTAATACATGTATTTGGTTGTTTCACATGTGACGTATATTGTATTGAGCCAGAATCATCATTTTGACGATTACTTGACATTAAAGAATATTTATTTTGATATAATAATGATAAGGTATAGCTCCCTTAATTTAAATTTCATTATTAAAAATGAATGAATGCTTTTTAAATTATTCTGAGACAAAGGGACTCGATACGGAGAGGGTCACAAGTATTATGCCTTAGTACCACACAAAAAGTATAATAATAAGTATATTTTTTAACGCTTGCTAACAATGCGATCGTAAATGCCGTTTAACACATCACATGCTAATATATATATACTTGTGACACACAAAGCATATACAGTTGAAGTGTAATCACATACAAAAAATATGTTTTTTGAGAACGTTTTAAGAAATGTTTGAGAATCACACTTACAAACATTCTTATGAACTTCCAAGAACAAACTTAAGAACAAATTAGAAGACTAACTGATATGAAACTATCTGGTACTGTAGCTCCTCTTAGCTCAACCTGAAATAATTTGCTACAGTTATGACGTGTACTATGTTAGCAACTTAGACCAACATCAATTAAACCGATATATAATAGAAATCTTATCTTCTCTGATCTCTGTTTAACAACCATGATTTGAAAGATTGAACTGTACTGTGAATAACAACTAAAAACATGAAATGCAATATAAATTGAAAATATTCCTTATTCCATTTCATAATTAAAGCCACATGAATTAATCACGTCATCTAAAAAGACATGAATATTTTTTTAATAAGTTCGGCCATCAGATTTTTAAATGCCAACAATAAAATGAGACCCAATCAGTGCTCCCAATTTTTAATCATCACACAATCAAACATGGGTCCAGGCATAATACAGCCAATCAAACTAAAGAAGACAGCTTTTCCAGTGTTTAGAGATCCCAAAACTTTTGTGACTGGTTTGTTTAAGTTATAGCATATGAGGCATAAGATATGACTGCGTGTGTATATGGTCCATTTTATTAGCATGGAAGAATTCAATAGACAGTTGTACTATCATCACAGATAATGAAGTTACTTTTCATTTTTCTGTCAAATTTGTATTTAATGTACGGTTTTAAAAAGCTTATTAAGCTTTTTTTAGTAAGCTTATAAGTAAGTTACTTACTTATTAAGTCCAAAGAGTGAATTTTTTCTCTCCTCTCTTCTCAATTTAATCCTAAACGCTAACTTTTATAATGTTTGACTTTATTTAAAACAATATTTGTTAGCAAAAGTCTAGTCACCACATGGTCAGTTTAAATACATTACCTTATATTACATTGATGCATTTAGGCCGGCTTTCATGTCATTTTGATTTCTATTTGTTGCTTAGACTGTACTTGCTTTTACTGTTTAATGTTTAATTGACTTTGCAAGGTGGCATGGAAGGTCTTTAAAACATTTACATTTATGAATTTATTTTATTTTGCGAGCTGTGTTTTATGGGCCGCTCCTGCCTATAAAAAAAAATAAAAAATCTCAAAAACTATAAATCTCACAAATCACAAAATGTTTAATTCTAGGGTCATTGTTTTTAATGTGTAAAATCTGTGTCATGCAGCAAAGCTGCTTTCACGTGCACAGAGATACAAACACAGCTGCTAGAAAATCTAACTTTGAAATGTGCCATGAAATGTTTCCCTGATTTTAATAAAGAATGATGAGCAGGCATGTCTCACGTTAAAAAATTGACGTCTGTACTTTCAAAAACATGGAAACCCGGATACTTCATTCATGTTTAATACTCCACCACAGTGAGGTCCATTTCAGTTATAAAGCGAAATCAACCATGTCCAACTGAGATCTTTTGATCTTCAGATAAGCCACTATATATAGACAGCAATCTCTTGAGTAAACACACAGAAGAACCAGACCTGACAGCAAGTTCTGACTTCAGTCCCCCACCGGGGGTTCAGAAATGTACCCTAGTGTACACAAGTGATGTATTTTTAGAATTTTAAGTTCATGGGAATGTTGTGTTCTTGTAAGGGGGACTGTAGGTTAATCCCTGTACTTTAGGTTAGGGTTGTGTATATTTAATGTATAATATTAAATATAATTTTTCTATAATTAAACATATATACTCAGTCTGCATAAATGTTGTTTCAAAATATAATGAATAATGTTTCTACATTTTCTATAATATCTCTTAAAGGAATAGTTCACCTTTAAAATAAAGATTCTGTCATTATTTACTCTCTTGTCATTTCAAACCTGTATGACTTTCTTTTTTCTGTAGAATACAAAAGATGCTGAAAAAGAAATTGAAACCAAAGAATAGAATAGAAAAATGTTGGTAACAGAAAACCGTCGGTCCCCATTGACTTTTATTGGTTTTGTGTCCATTCAATAGAAGTCATGTCTTTCTTATGGCTTTCCCATAATGCATTGCAAAAGATAGGTGAGTCAATACACCCATAAAAACGTCCATTATTAATAACCAACAAATACAACAAAGTAAATACTGAAAGGTAGCTACTGTAAAAGACTAGGCTGCTGACGTGAAAGGCAGCTGTCTATGTAGGCAGTAGGGCAGCTCACCAGGTTTTAAAAGTGTGTAATTTGGGACATGGTCAAAACACAAGTCTACTAGAGTAAAGGATCTCCTTCAAAATCCAAAGAAAAGCTTCTTTGCTTACCTTCGGCTCGCGGTTATCCTTCACATCGTATACACTGAGCTTGATGACCGATTCACTGTAAACGGGCCAATCCGGTGGGAAACTCATCCCAGCAGGAGACAGTGGATCTCTTGTTGACTGCAAAGAGGAAAAGGACAGTCAGTGTTTGAGGGCCATACATGAGTCAACAGCCGTCTGTAAACACGCCATCGGTGTGGGCCCTCTCTGCCTCATGCTTCTACAGATGGAAACAGGGCTGTATTGAGTGCCACATTCAACTATTTGCTTACTGTAAACTCAATTAATATTCATAAAATAAGCGGTCACCATTTCAGGTTGAGTAACTTCAAACTTCAAAAGGCTTAAGCTCAGGTGTGAAAGTCTTACAGCTTCATCTATAAGTAGAAACGTATTTATCAGGGCGTGCAGCGGGAAGTTTCAGATGGCCTGTTGAGATAAAACTCGCCCTGCATGAAAGAACATGTTGTGGTTCACACTGCTTTTTGTGGTGTCTGTTGTGCTGATCTCAGATCTGTTCCTGGGAAGGAAACTTGTAATCACGCCTGTATTTACACGCTGGTATTTCCTCAGGTTGTGGTCGATGCTCTGGGGCGTGTCTGGAATACGGCCCCTCGAGACGGGGGGCGAGAAAGATATTGAATACAGATTGGTGACATAAGCTCATTAACACAGAGAGAAGTCCAGTATAAAGTCTGAGACTGGTACAGCTGAAAACTCACCTCTTTCGAGGACAGTTAACTGCATCTTACACATTAATAAAACAGTTTTGACTACTGTATATCTCTCTTAGTATAATTTTGCGTATTGGCTTACACTATCTGAATCTTATGTCTGAAACTTTGTACTGGCACTTCTCGTGACTTGCCTTATTAAAGCTTGTTCTGCTTTAAATAAAAACATTGCCTAAATGAATAAATGTGAATTCATTCGTGGTCTATCTGTTTATTATTTAATGGCGCATTTCCACCGCGGGAACTTTCCTCCGGAACTCGGGACTTTGGGGCAGTACGCAGGAACCGGGATCAAAAAAAGTTTTATGTAAAAATCCCCCCCTCCCCAGAAAGTCCCTGTTCGTGAGGTGGTACTTTTCCAGAGTTCCAGAAGATTAGGGGGGTGGGCCTTGGTCATCGTATATGCTGGTTGGTTGAGTTCACGATTTCATTGGTTAACTCTACATGCTGCATCGTGTTCCGGTAAAAACAAACCACCATTTAAAATTTTTATTGCGGTGCGTGTAGTTTAAGCTGTTATCTGTTTGAAATGGATAAAAAATACGACAGATGGACCGACAACGAGGTCCAGGCTTTATTAAGTGTTTTCGCTGAGGACGAAATCTGAAACGTTGACCCGCAATGAAAAGGAATACTTAAAAATATCGAGTCAGTTATACAAGCTGGGCACTGTCGCACGAAAAAATTACGAGTGTCCGTCGCTTTATGTGACGTCATCGTTGTTCGACATTACCTCCCCCCCGCACTGGGAGGAGCCTTCTCATGTAGTCTTACGTCACGGGACTGATTTGCCTAATCTTCACGGTACTTAAGACCGCTATGGAAATGCAGACAGCAACAGGTCTGGGGAGAAAAAAGTTCCTGGGACAAATTGTTCAAGGTAATTATTGTGGAAATGAAGCCGTAAACTAGAGCTTCCCAAAAGTCAGAGGGCTAAGACCTAAGAATTGCGTATAAATAACACGCTGTTGCATTATCGTGTAATACGTACGCCAAAGTTCGCCAAATGTTTGCATGCAACTTGGGGTTAGAGCAGCCATTTTGAAACGTACACGAAGAGGAAACACTGAAATAATTAAAATAATACTGTTAGGTTTAGGGTTTGGGTTAGGGTAGAGGTTATAATATGCACGTACGCTATCATTAGGTTTAGGATTTGGGTTAGGGGACTGGTTAATGATGCACAAATGCTAAATTGGCGTATCATATGCACGCAAAAATAGGCGTATTGTATGCATGCAAAATCGAACTTTGGCGTACGTATTACACGATATTGCACAGCGCGTGTTATTTATACGCAACTCCTGAGACCGGGCTCAAAATTCCCACCAAAATGTTCTGCAGTGGGACGCCCTCTTCTAAGCAGACAATACTATCGGAGTTGACAAGCATGTTTTAAGTGTCTTTGGTCCTGCAAACTAACAGAGAATTTTGATTTGTTAAAAAAAATAGTTAATGTATTTCCAAACAAGAAAGCCATCAAGCCATAATGAAGCATTTCAAGGCCAATAAAACCAAAGTAATAAAAAGAAAGATAATTAATACGAATAAGAAATAAGAAATAAAGTTGGATACAAAATGACATGAGGGCGAGCGAACATTGACGAAATTGATCACCGTTCCTAAAAAATCAGGAAGATCGTCTCTCTGAGAATGTGCTCCAAAAGACAGACACCTCCCCAAGAGAGCTTCAAGTATTTTACAAGTATGCATCATTTATCAGTTACACAGAGCCAGATTGATTTTATAAGCTGCTTAATTAAAGAACCAGCAGGGAATGGGGGCTAAAAGGCCTTACAGCGGACCCCCAGTCAGGTCCTGAGAATCTTGCCAAGGTTACAAGCTCAGCCATTAAAAACCTTTACGGGCTACAACAGCACACTTACCTTATCCTCCATCCCTGGAACTTCAGCAGTGGTGGAGCCGAGCTTAAACAAGTGACCAGCACAAATCCAAAGGTGCACAATCACAAGGTCAATACCATCGGCGGCAATAAATCAGTGTAGCGTCACAGGGGAGCGCTGAAAATTCTTCTGCTGTGTGGGTAATGGTCAGTCCTCAGGGCTAATGGCCCCGTTTCAAAAAGCTGGGTTTATTTAGTGTGTGTGTGTGGTATATGCAGGAGTGGGAGGGTGGGGGTAATTTAGACATGTCCCAAAGTGGCCAATTTGTTCTATAATACGGTGCCATGCTGGGCAGTTCCAGGCACGCTCATATTTTAACTCCAACTGGCCATTCAATAGGAACTATATACAAAAAGCACAGTGTAAAAAGATGATTTTGACCAGAAACACTATGCAAACACGCACATTTACAGAACACACCAGCATCCAACAAGAGCTCTCCAGTCTCAGCCACTGGACCTTGAAGGTCGCCCAACTAGACCAGTACCAAACCAACAATGGAATTACACCAATGCTGGTATAATCAAACTTTTCTGCAGGGTACAAACACACACATAGCTTTATAAACACATAATACAGGCATTTTACGGACCAGCAGGATTGTGACGTCAAATCCTACGGACTTGCCCCTCTTCAGCACCGATACTCATTTTTAGAATGGGACTTTCCAGCAGATTAAAGGAGATGAATTCCATTGGCTCTCATACTGGACGGGCACACACAGACACACATTCATCTGCGGTATTTAACCTGGGATAACGAATTTACATTTGATCATCTAGCAGAGGATCTTATCCAAAGCGACTTGGAAATGAGGCAATCACATCAACAAAAGGGCAATAAAGTTAAAGTACACTAAATACTGGTCTCAGTTTGCTTTACACAGTACACACAGCTAAAAACGTGTTTTATTTGGAAAGGATGGGAACAGCAACAGAAATAAAATATTTGTATTATTGGGCAGGTGTTGATGAAAAAGGTGTTTTAGGCATTTAATGGGTATTTTCGGGATATTCAATTGTGTCAGCTTTTGTAGACTTCAGTACCTGAGCTCAAAATCATACTGCATGCTAGACAAAATCCCTGTTTTGCTCTGATTTACCATGTGAAACACTACATTTTGTTATCATTTAACGCATTTAAATTCATTAAATAATAATTGATGTTTCAAATGGGCACCTTGTGTACTACTTGTTTTTATTACATTAGCTCTTTTAAAATAAGTATCGTTATATTGATAATATTTGTGGTTCTGTCTGTTTAGAAGCATTAAAGTATTCATAGCCAAAAATGAAAAATAAGTCATGTATTTAAAACTGTAAATGAAAGATTATGATCGATTTCGAGATACAATACTCACTTTTTCATTTAAAAATTTAACGTAATGTTTTTAAATACTGAAAGTATAAATTTTATTGACGTTTTATTACATGTATGAGCATTTATTCTATTTATTAGTGTATATAGGTTTTATTATTAAAACTAAACATAATGTCACTCGTGCAAAAGCAAAATCGTACTAAAATGTAAAAATAACGGATTCATACGAATTAGCCAACATTAACCACATCATAAATCATTACGTTTCTGCAGTTTTTTTTATGATTTCAACAACATTATCTTTAATCTATATCACACTGTTCTGTTCTCCATCTTTAGATCCAATGGTCACAATCTACAGCGTTCAATGACCAACACATTTAAACCACCAGAGAGAATTTCAGAATCAGCATGCAGGATCTCAGACCCCAGCTGTTCCCAAGACCTCCAATGGGAAACATAGGAATTTGCCAGGACGAACAACTGACTGTCTGACTGCCTTCAACATGTTCTCTCACACACACGCTACATGAGATTACATGTGTATTAACAGAAGAGGACGGGAAAATACTGCAGTCTCCGAGTACACCACCTGTCTATATTAAACAACAAAAGTGGGCCAACTCTCTTCAGAGCGCACAGCCCACACCTGCAGCTATTTTAGACAACTGCATTTCACAGGGATTCACAACATATATACTATCTCCTGCTCTAGAAATGCCTGAGGAGCACCAGGAATATATACCCCACAGCTTCTTCTATTCGCTTTCATAATCGGTTTATCTTCAGAGATGATCGGATGCATTTGAGGAACATCTCTCATCATTTATAAATGCAACAGCTGCTGGAAGAGGCCAGACAAAATAACAAGATTCCCCAAGGCCGTGCTTCAAGGAATGATGCACCCCAAAATTAAGAAGATTGAAAAAAATAGGTTTGAGACAAGGGTGAGTTTGTTTTTTGGAGGAGGGTAATACTGTTCCCTAAAAGTATTAATAAAACATAAAAGCTAAAAAATTACATAAGCCTAGTAAAAACACTAAAAATATCAGGTCATAGTAGAAATAATATTAAATCCATCAAAACATCCTGAATACACAAATTGCGACTAAAAGCATCCAAAGTAAATGAACTATTATTTTTTTTGTAACCACCCTTTAACTAGAAATCATTTCATTTACATTTACCATTCATCTCAATTCTCAACTGGTGGATTTTTTTTTCCAGTACTACCATCTATGCTGGACACTTATTGTATTATTTTTTAAGAATCAATTTTTCTAAAAAAATGGTTGGCACAACACAACAACAGAAAACACACACCTTCAGATTAATCAATAAGATCGTTTTCTCAAATCCAAACAACCCAACGTTGCAACATTATTACACAAAATGATCTAAAATTTAGATTTAGACATACCCTCAGCCTCCAACAACATGATATTACAAAACCACAACATGTTACTATTTAACAATAGACATGTAGGTTTTAGCATGTGCATTGCTACTGAACTTCAAATACAGGCATACCAACTGCAGTCTGTGTGGATTTCTGAAGGGAAATAGAGACTCGTGTGGGGCCAACAGTCCATGTGGAGGGAGAGAAAGAGAGAGAGAAATTAAGACACCCCTCCAGTTTCGCCTTGACAGAGAGAGTCAGAGAAAGAGAGAGAAAGAGAGAGAGAAAGAGAGAGAGAGAGAGAGAGAGAGAGAGAGAGAGAGGAGAAGAGAGAGAGAGAAGAGAGAGAGATGAGAGAGAGAGAGAGAGAGAGAGAGAGAAACTGGGTGTGAGATGAAAGGAACAATCAATAGCTCTCGGGAAAAATCAGCAGAAACTTGCCTATTTTTTAACAGCTTGTTCAGGAATACTGTATGTGGGGACATATCCCACTTATGATTGGTTCGTCTTGAACCCTTAAACATGACCACCTTCCTCATTCTACAGCCGTGGAAAATTAAGACACCCCTCTATGCAGCACAAAAAATTCCAGTCCAGTATCTGCCGAATTTCAACAAAAACAATCCTTGGGAATTACAGAAAGTCAGCAAACAGCAAAATGAAAGACTGAGACAATGCAAAGACGCATGAAAGTTGCGTTGTTTAAAAATGAATATGAGCTTGTTTTCTTTGCATTATTCACGATCTGCAAACATTTTTTTTTATTTTTTACCTTACTCCCGTATTTATTTTCTGCAAATAAATGCAACAAAAAACATTTTTATTTGGGTTTGGGAAAAATGTTGTCACTAGTTCAGAGATGAAAACTAAAATCACAATTTTTCTTTTAATTTTAACACATCCTACATGGTACTACACATACATGGTAAGTTTAGAAAATAGTTTTGGGTGTGGTCTCTTGAATGAATACACAGTTCAAAAAGTGATCTGCAACCATGGAAAATTACACCTTTGCTTTTTATTCTAATATAATTAAAATTGATTAAAAATGCATGTAGTGTGTATTAAAGCTCAGCTTTTATCATGTTAAATGTTTATATATATAGTTTATATATATATATTTTACTTTTCGGAATTCCGAATTTAAAGAGGCTTTGCAAAAATTACACATGCTACAAAATATTACCACTTAGAAGTTCCAACTAATATTAATACCTAATAAAACTTCTTTACAATTTAATTTTTCTATGCTTTTTTGCTTGAATTAAAACATTCCTCATTATATTAAATACCTTAAGTGTTTTTTTATCCAATGTTGTTTCAAATACCTCAAATTTTGATGGTTTAATCAAACCTGAGGGCGCATTAAAATCAAATGTTATAAAGTTCAAATATACTATAATATAATATAATATAATTTTATAATTAAATGTTATAACTTTTTTTCATTTTCAAAATTTGACCCTGGTCCAGCACAACCATTTGCACAAACACAAAGTTTCCTGTCCTTGATCTCTGACCAACAAGCGAAAATTGTGAACTTGAAAGTAATGACAGTTTTAACCACAGATCCGTAGATAAAGAGAAAGTGTACAATATTGACCAAGATTCACTCCCCAAAAGGAGGGAAACCCTTTAAATGCAGTGAGGGGTTTGTTTGTATCCACAGGAAGTATCTCAGGAGGAAACAGGAACTCTGGCTGGAGGCATGGAACTAGGTGTCTGGAGCTGATACATGAGAAGTGTCTCTTTTTTTTAATTACAGCTGAATTTCTGTCAGCACTCGCTTTAATGAAGCTTTCAGCCTCCTCTCCTGGTTTCCTCTAGCAGGAAAAGCCAGTCGGCTCTGGTGCTACAGAGTCAAGAAGAGGAAGAGGGATTTCTCTTTCATTTCCTTCCCGCTTCTCTTGTCTTCCTGTATAAATGCACTACAGCTTCTCGATGTATGTCCAATAAGCAGTTTATTAGAGTAGTCTTGTCCCAACACCAAAATATAGTAAAAAAACACCAAGGTCATGGGTTTGACTCCGAACACATATACTTTACATTGCTTGTTTGGTGTCTATGTAGTCCTTTGTTGATTTACAAACCATAATACACCTGGAAATAAAAAAGAGAAACATGTAAAAAAGACAGAACAAGAACATGAAAAGTTAAGAATAAAACGTTATTATATAATAATGTATTTTTAAGAATTGATATAAAAACAATATAAATTGTAACTTATTTTTTTCATGAATATCTTTCAGAAGCTACAAAAATATATATGGACCCTATGAAACGGGCGGTATTAAAATTGACCATTGACTAACAACCTAGTAACTAATGTTGGTTAACTGGAAAAGTAATAATGACATGATCCGAGCATCCCAGGAGGCTTGTATAAGGTGACCTTGTACCAGTGCTGTAGTACTTGATTCCGGACTCGAGACGTTTTTCTGTAGTCTCGGACTTGTCTTGGACTCATTGGAATCTGCCTTCAGACTTGTCTCGGACTTTGTCATTGGACTCGCCAAATGTTCTAGTTGGTCTCGATCGAGTCCGATGATTTGAAATCATTGATGAATCACATATGTTTGCTTTAGTTGGACTCTTGATTTTCATTAAGTTAATTCTCTTTCCTCTGGGAGTAGGTTACTTTTTGTGATGGGTGTCAATCTGTAAAAACGATGATAAATAACACTTAATGAAGTTGATCTGAGTGTTCTGGTTCTAAGATACTGTGCCAAATTGAACATCAACACTCATCAAACAAACCGCAACAATGGTGACAATCATCAAACTAATTCAGATAAGCAGATGTACTGCAATGCATGCCAAGAGTCATGCAGGAGTTTTGTACTATGGCGTTACCCAGTATGCCTTGCAGCATGAAGCTTTCTTTTGCACTACTGTTGAGGAACGCTTTGAAAACATCACCAGATTCATGTCCACCAATTCAATTCGATTCACCGTAAAACACAAGAATCAAGAACCCAACTGAAGCAAATACTGATCACAATGTTGAAGGTTTGTTTTTTCAACATTAATTGCGGTTGCAAAAGTGATGTTGATTCAATGCAGTTAACACCGACAAGTCAACAAGCTGAGAATGGAATCATTTTCCATTGGCATCCCAGAATGTGATTGTTACACTACAATAAAAAGACTGAAAATCTGAAGTTGCACTTCGGCTTTATGGGGACTTCGGTGAAATTGCTATACCTAAAGTAAATAAAATTACTTAATTTGATCCGCTTTTTGATCATTTAAAATAAATTATGTGGTCTTGAAGAGGATTATTTTTTCTGTCTCTTTGTCTTGACCGTCTGATTTGGATTCGATCTTGACTTGGACTCGAACCTCTTTGGACTTGACTTGGACTCAAACCTCTTTAGACTCGGTCTCGACTAGTCCTGGTCTTCGACTCGACAAAGGTGGACTTGACTACAGCCCTGCTTTGTACTGCAGGTAACACAAATGTGGTCTAGATCCCCCCAACCTACTGAACACAGATGTGCCAGGGGATTAAAACGCTCTTTGGATACAAGTGATTCATCATGATTCAAAATTATAAAAGCCTTCCGGCCAGACATACAGCACAGCAGAGCTCCCGCAGAGTCCTCTTACTGTCTGAGAACGGCTATGAAGAGACCACAATAAACTCTCAGCAGTTAGGGCGGTTGGCATCTTAACACCAGATGTAAATAAATGGGCTGTCCTGCAGTGTGGTTCAGCGTACATGGATGTGCGTGATAAAAAATCTGAGGGAACACACTAGAATTAGAAGGAGATGGCAAATCTCATTTAGATTTGTTTCTGCATCCAGCTAATCCTAACAAAAGATCTGTGAATACCACAAAAAAAGAGCCAATCTCAACTCAAGTGTGTGCCGCAAAAAATTGTGTCCTCCAGGACAAAACTGCTCATTTATTTATGCCCCTTTTGCATTGTGTTTCATCAGATGTGCAGCTTCCACCGCCAGACCAAAAATCTTTGACCACAAACACACAAAGACTTTATATCCAGGTTATATTAGTCTCACATAGACAATATATTTGTACCTTAAAAGTCAATTTTTAAGTATTTACTTTATTAGTGGGAACCTTTAAAAACCATGGCCATAACAAGAATCACGTACACACGTACACGCACATGCGCACACACCAAGACCATAAGGTTGTATTTGTTAACATAACTGAATGCATTACATGAACTAACAATACCATTATAATGCGGTAATAATCTTTGTATATGAGCGCCCCTATTTTTGAATATTTTATTGATTGCAAAAACAAGTTCAGAACATAAATGTTGAATGTTTTAGATTTCAAATGATGCATAGTTTGTGATGGTTGATTGAATAATTATGTAAAGCTAAGATAATTAAAATGCAGACACGATAATCACACATTTTTCATGGGCCATGTGCATGTTAAGGGGTTTTAATTTTAGTTAATGCCAATACAATTGACATTAACTAATGTTAACAGTTACAACTTTTAATTCCAAAATTGTACTAGTAAATGCTAAAATTAACATGAACTAAGATTAATAAATGCTTCATAAGTATTGTTCATTGTAAATTCACATAAGCTAATGCATTTACTAAGATTAGCTAATGCACTTGTTTACTAACAAAGTGTTACCGAGGCTTGTTTTAAAACCATTTAAATGCACAATGTCTACCATTTTAACAATTACACAAAATGACATAACTACATAAAAAACAAAACATCAGACCCTTTTACAACCTCATGTCAAAATTTTAATTTTGTACATTTGTTCGCATTTATGCAAATGAAAGTACAGTACTGTATATAGGCATGTACATAGTCCTACATTTTTAAATATCTGTACTTTATCAGAATGTTTTTAATTTAAAGCATTTATAGTACTTTTCACTCTGCTACATTTTATAAATACATTTTGTTGTTTTAACCTTTTAATACTTAAGTACAATCAAATCTAGTTTTGTTTTAAAATGGGAAAGTTCTAAAATGTATTGTATTAAAAAGTAATGTATTAAAGGTAACAAAAGTTATCAATGAAATGTAGAGGGGTTAAAATGTATATATTATAAATTGTGATATATATTAATGCTTTATAATGTAGTGCAGTATTTTATTTAATTAAATGATATTACAAAAATAATGACATTGATGGAAATAAAAAATGATTAGGTTTTATGAAAACTGCGCCATTTTACGTAAAATCACACGATGCTATCAGATGGCTACTATTATAATAACATTAAAATGCGTTAAACACTGTGCATTCTGGAACAGGCGGCGTTCCAAATCGGTCGTTTTATGCGAGTAAATTACTTCATTCACACAATGACTCTCCATTTATCAAATGAAAACTTAACATTACATTTATTCCATATCAACTAGACTCTTTAAAAAGCCACTTCATCAGTATTTTCGCACCTGCGAGACTGCTGCGCCATTACGACTATACAAAATGTGATCTTCAATTAGCATAATAATCTACCACTCTGAATAATATTAATCACGTCTGCCAATCCTTGGCGCGGCAATTACGCCACGCTGTTTATTTAATGTGACTGCAATATAGCGACCCATTAGCATAGAAGACGAGTTTGCTCTATAATTATTTTACAACGGCGAGACGCGGCAACCTCGAAATTCATCAGTTTGAGCATTGAGGAGAAAATTGGGGAAACCTATGCGTTCTTTAAATAAGGATTATCATGACAGTATCAACATTGCTGCTTTTAATATTACGGTATTTACATCCTCATTATTTAACACCTGTTTGGAGCGTTCATTTGATCAGAATCCCAGGCATGAGAAGTTTCAGTTGCCACATAAATCATCCAAATATAAAAGCCTCATCGTCCAGCATTGCAACTTTCTGAAGTGAACCATTGAAGAAACGTCCTCTTTGAATCTGCATGGAAAGAATACGATTGTTAAAACTTGAGATTTTGTGCAGCTGGGTTGCATTCAGACCTCGATGAGCTTGTTAGCGCGAATAAAAGCGGCCATTAATGAATACTGACCATCATTAAAACTACAAAAGGCCACCAGAAGGATTTAAGTAGATTGCATCAAAGGGTTAAATGAGTGAATTTAAATGTGCAAAGCTGCGTAACACGTGTTCACAAATCTTTAAAGGCGTCACACGTCTTTGAATAAATCTGAGAGGCGCTAAATGAAATGGCACACTGAGGCATTGACCTTACTAAAATGTTAATTATGAGAAGATGACTGTGTTGGAGACAAGAGAAGTCTTTTTTTCTCTTTTCACTGAACTTCAGACTTTTATCGTCTGTCCCTGATGAACCTAAACAAGGGAAGATGGCGGTTAAAAATTCAGTTTGGGAATTTCGGGTTGAAGGGGTTTGACTGTCAGATTTTCAGTGCAAATAGGTTTCGTTTGTTTACTTAAAAGGGTGGGATATGACCAAATCAAAATATTCCCATGTTTTACTCACACTCAAGGGATCTTAACTGAATATGGTTTTCTTCTTGAAGTTATAATACCACGTAACATTTTACTTCCAAGCGGTATAATGGGAGTGAATGGGTGTTGACTTTTTGACGGTCCAAAAAGTGCATCCATCAATCCAAAACCTGCTCGACACAGCTCCGTGGTCTTATCATAGGTCTTCTGAAGCGAATCGCGTTTGTGTAAGAGAAATATCCATAATGACAGCGCTATTAACGTTGATGTCTAGCTTCCGTCATCTCTCGAATGCACGTGAACCAGAGACTTGTTCTTCCGGCAGATGACACTGGCGTGTCTAAGTTCCGGTGATGAACGCTGCATTTTTTGTTTTCTTACAATTGGATAGCGTCTACTCTGGCGGGAGCATTCGTCACTGTCATTTGCCGGAAAAACAAGCTTCTGGTTCACGCTTATTCGAGAGATGACATCAACGTTAACAGCGCTGTCAATATGGATATTTCTCTTAAACAAACGCATCAATTCTACCGCTTGGAAGTAAAATGATACGTGGTATTATAACTCTGTAACGAGGAAAGCGGGATGAGACGTGAGGCAACGAGGCGGGGCCGGTGGCGTGAGTGATAGTGGGAATCAGCTGTGCGCACACCGGTCCCGCATCTCTCACGGAGGAGATCTGGAGCATAAGAGGACGAGCGACAGGACTGCTGACGAGAGAGGACCGGGCCCAGACAAGACTTGTACTTATGTTCTTGTGGCCGGTGTTGTACCGAAATTCGACTCTCCATGAGATTTTGACTCCCCTACTTCTGATTAGTTCATTCACTTAGGATGCTGCTTTGTGATTGGTTCCTGTCTCTAAACCCCGCCCCCACACCTAATCCTGACCCTAAACTTCGTAGGGGGAAACAGGGGAGTCGTAATCCCACGGGGAGTAGGATTTTGATACAACACCGGCAGTCGACCGTGAGGTGGCTGCCGGCCATTTACTTCCGTGTTATTGTTTGTTTATTTTATTAAAAGTTTGTTGAACGTTCGGCGGTTCCCGCCTCCTTCCTTCCCTACTTTGAACTGAATTACATTGGTGCCGAAACCCAGGAGGAAGGAGAGACATGCTTTCGGAGAGCCCTGCTGAGCAGATGTAAATGGTGCTATGTGTAACCTAACGTTACGTTTCTTACCAAATTCACAGAAGGCTCCGACTACTCAAACTGCTATCCAATCAAAGCGGTGGGCGTTTACTTATAAAGTCTTTAATGCGGCACGCCCATTAAACCCATTAAAACTTGCGCCCTAAGGAACTGCCTATGTCGCCTAAACCACGGGCCGGCCCTGACTAAAGGCTATACAAACTATACACAAAGCCTTGCCATCACATCCAGGAAGTAAGTCTGTAAATTTGAGTTAAATCACAGGCTTCACTTATCCCATGCGAATGCACCAAATGAAATACAGATGTGGGGAGGTAATTTATTAATCACACGAGTTCCCAAGATAATACTAATCCCGTGCGAATTGAGTTTAAGATGTCTGTTAAATGTACAAAAGGCTTCCGAAGTCTAAGACTGTTATTGAATTTTTCAGTAACTTTTTCAATGTGCTCTAAGACTTTTAGATTCTGTATGTGAACCCAAAACCAAAAATATCTTGTGATGAATGTGCATGCTTGAGAAAACAGCTGTAGCAAATAGGAAATCCCTCCTTCTTGTTACTTAGCAACAAGTACAATGCTAATATTCTCCACCTGCTGAATATTTACACTCTAAATGAGTGTTTTGGGATAGGAAAGGTGAGACAATAGTAACACTTGGCGTGATCTTTGCACAAAAAACGGACCCCCAAGACTCTGAACCGCGATGCAAATTTGTTAAAGATTAAATATAAAATTTTTGCCATTTTTCATTACCTACTCAGTGCATCTGTACATGAATAAAATAATGATTGGAATAATAAATGTAACCTATTGAAAGGGTCACGTTTATAATTCGCAGTGAGATAGAAACCATAGCTTAGAAAGAACAGGTGGAATTTATCAGACAAGTCGGCATCTACAATGTGGAGAAAGCTTTCCGGAAAACTTCAATTCACATTGTTATTTCCCACACCGCTTCCACTCACGAGAAAAAAATAACTATTAACCAATCAAATTAGAGAAACTTTGTACGATTTCTACAATATTAAAAAAAAACATATATGTTTGCAATACAACAAAGAATGACCACAGAGGTAAGAATGAGAGCTTGAGGAAGTTATTTTGAAGGAAAGTAGTTTAGTTTCCCATCATCTCAATCGTGTCCCTGATTTTAATCCGGATCACGAAAAAAGCCCCCTGTGAGAATCGCCCCATAATCAGGGCTAGTTTGGTGACTGATGGCAGATGACGGGGAAAATCAGATAAATCAGATCAGAGCCGACTTGTAACACTACCCAGGGAATCGAATTTGGGTTGCTGTGGCAGGAGTTTGAAAGTTGACTGCTAAAGTAGACAGGACTGAGGTCCATCAAAAAGCAATTCATCTGCTCCTGCCTTCAGCTCACTCGAGAGAGATGGCAGAATAAACTATACTTCTCTCCTTCAATCCTAAAGCTGATTGTCTTCTCTGAAGCAGTCTATCGATAATGTTCTGTAGTTGTAGCTGTGAAGGATCTCTGCATGTAAGTTCATAGACCCGAGGAGGAGGATGTATGGATGATGGCTTTGAAGGCTTGTTAGGAAGAGTCTGAAACTTTGGGAGAAAATCTGTCCTATCGCATGTGTATTGGTTCATCACTCTTAAAAATAAAGGTGCTGCATGATGCCTTTGAGGAACCATTTTTGGCTGTTGGGTTCCATAAAGAACCTTGAACATCCATTGAACCTTTCTGTTTTGTAAAAAGTTCCTTGCAGTCGAAAAAGTATTAAATTATTAGCTATGAAAAAAAACGTTTCTTAAGTTTTGAATAAATGGTATTGCCGTGCCATGAAGAACTTTATTTTTAAGAGTGATTGGTAAATATACCTGAATGAACCATTTTCATTATTATAATTTAATAGTTTTATTGTTTTATTAATATTTTGAATAAGCTTTTTTTTTCCTTTTAAATTTTGAAAAAAAATTTAGCTGTAATCTCAGTATACTCAGATATGCCAAATGCTTTCAACATAAACTATGAAAAAACTGTACAGGGACATTTAACATGAGTGACATGCCCTTCACAGGAGCATCTAAATGACTCCCTAAGCTTTTATTTCAAGAATGTGTCACCTCTCACTGTCAATCTCTATGCATTCAGGATTCAGAGGCTGTAGGTAGCAAGCACCTCAGCAACAGAATGTTATCACTGGTGCTGTTGGTATATAAAGAGAGATATCTATCTAGGTGAGCCTTCTATGAGTCCGGTTAATTAAAGTGCCCCTGCTGCTTCTATTCAATCAACAAAATGCCATTTCGACTTTCACAGGGAGCGATCAGAGGGGACGAGAGTTCGTCTTCACTTGTAAACGCTAATGTGAGACACAGCAGATGTAATTGGATGATGCTTGCAAATGGTTTGCGGTGGTGACCGTAATACTGACCCATCATCCGAACGTTCACCAACTCATTTAAAGGCGCAGAACATCCTTGGGAGAGCGCGGAGGCGATTTCAGGGCAGGCCGTGTCTGAGACTCTAATCAAATGTCTTGATGGATTCCTGCTGCAGAAGAAAAAACTCATTTATTTAGTTCACAATGACATGTATTTGTAGCTGGTAGCAAATTAAATTTCAGCTTTGTGTGTGTGTGGAAATCCGTTCGTTCAATATGTGATTGTGACAGGCATAAATATTAGTCTGCACAGTTTTTTGTAAATCTCCTGCACAGTTTCCCTAAAAACGATCATTTACAAACCCTCATGTTGTTTAAGTATAATATTCTTTCCCTTCCCTGCAGTTGTCACACCTGTACTAAAAAAGAGCAATCTAGACCCAGTGTTGGGTGTAACTAGTTACTAAGTAACTAGTTACTGTAATCAAATTACTTTTCCTTTGAAAAAGTAAAGTAAGGGATTACTCTCTATGTTTTCCTGTAATTTAATTACAGTTACTTCTGATGTAATTAAACTAAATACTTTGTGTAATTTCTGTGTGTGCAAACATGGAATTGACATCAAAATTCAAAGTCTAACTTTAAAATCTGTGCTTTAATGTATTATTCTCACATTTGTAATAATTTGGTCAGTTAATAATACTACTTTATGTAGTTTTATATTATTGATTTGAATGAATTAAAAGAGCCGTTTCATGTCTATCCTTGAATCACTTAACTAATCAAGGTTGATATAGGATATAGAAAGTAATTAAGTAATAAGTAACTAAATACTTTTTGGAGAGAGTAATTTGTAAAGTAATCTAATTACACTATTGAATATGTAACTAGTAACTAGTAATTAATTACTTTTTCAGGGTAACTTACCCAACACTGTCTAGACCAAACCTTACTGTCTAACTACAGAACAATATCGAATCTTCCTTTTATAGGCAAGATCATTGAAAAGGTTGTCTTCAATCAGCTGACCAAATTCTTAATCTCAAATGGCTACTTGGACAATTATCCGTCTGGTTTCCGTCAGCATCACAGCACAGAGACAGTGCTCATAAAGATAATAAAGGATATTCGGTTGAATTCTGATTCAGGCAAATATCAGTTCTGGTATTACTAGATCTCAGTGCTGCCTTTGACACGGTAGATCACACCATACTCCTACACAGGCTGGAAAACTGGGAGGGGCTTTCTGGTTTGGTACTTAAATGGTTCGGGTCATACCTTAAAATAAGAGTTTACTATGTGAACATAGGTTGAACATTCTTCAATTCTTGCTCCGCTCCTTTTCCATTTGTATAGCCCCCACTTGGCCAAATAATGGAAAAGTACCAAATTGCCTACCACAGCTATGCAGATGACACTCAGATCTACCCAGCCCTCTCACCCAATGACTACAGGCCTATTGACTTTCTTTGCCAGTGAAATCATAAAATTAATAGCTGGATGTGTCAAAACCACAGAAGAAAGAAAATAATCCAAGGCCGAAGTGACACGAATGTAAAAACATGATGACAATGATTTGGGGTGAAATATTTCTTAAATTGCAGTTCTCACTGTCCACAACAAAGCATAGAAAATGATAGGTCATACTGACGCCCGTTTAGGCGGCTTCTCCGAACAGATGCATTACTTAGTGTACAGAAAGCGATTTTTAGAGACCAAACGCTTAGCACACTTTTTCTTGCCGAAGGCGATGAGGTGCGAATAATGGTTGACGGGAGAGGTCACGTCTGATGTCAAACTTCAAAAAGATGAAGCAATATTGCAGGAAATACATTACTATAGACCAAAAAAAGTTACAATCCTTGAAAAGAGACTGACAGGATGAGAGCTCAGATCAATGTGGCTTTGAAGTAACAACCAGTTTTGAATGTGTAGTCTGCGCGGGGAATGACTCAAATTTATTTCCCGCTATGGCATCATCGACTTAGATATAACCTCAGATCTAAGACTTATGCAGACACAAGTCCAGGTATGAGGTCTTTGGACATGGCAAATGTTCCTTCCTTCTTCTCCATCAAACGTCTACATTAAATATGTTTATATCTGTAGGGCTTTACACAACTGATATCCTAGATCTGGTATATTTTCATTTGGTGATGTAGCTAAGCGCCACAAGTACATAGGGTAGCACATGTTTTAAAGAGTACATAACATGAGATCATGAAAATTACATTTCGTGCAGTGTGTAATGTTGCCGCGTTTGAAAGTAAGCAGTCTGCCAAGTTGTAAATCCGAAGGTGAATGAATAACAAAGTTATTGGCTTGGGAAAAAGGGAGTCGACTCTGAATCACGCAAAAGAGTCGTCCCTAGTCCGATTCGCCAACCGCCGGAGATTTACGTCACTACATATAGTCCCCGACTATTGCTAGGACTGCCGCGAAAACTTCACTCTTATTCCCCAAACACTGTAGCTCGTGAGCTTCATTCACAGTAGACCAATCACAGCAGACTAGGCTAGCGGAAAGGAGGGGATTAGACAGATGAATCACAGAACGAATCATTTGAGAGTCAGTCAAGAAGTATAGTAATAAAAACTAAGTAATAGTGTTTTTACACCTTCTACAGGTGTGTATACATAAACTTGTTGTTGGGCACTCCATAAACCAAAGTAGGACCTTAAAAATCTCTAGTTATGTACTCTTTAACCTCAAAAGATCAAGAAAAAATGTATGTTATGATGTTGTTATGATGTTAAACCTTTCCTATTTTTTAGAAGTTAATTAACTGCTTAAGGAACATTTATGCATTTTCATGTAAAGCTAATAGGAACTGGCTCGATCATTTAACGCCGTCATCTGCGTGTCATGTGGAGACTAATGACTCCAAATCTCACATGATTGATGACGGAGGCCATTCTGCAATATGCAAACCGTACGTAATATATCCTACAAATGGCTGCGTATGTCACAATGACTGCATTCATAAAACTGGGGGCTTGATTGGTTTCCTCATGTGCCCACACAACCGATCGCAGCCCCAGACACCTGAACGCACCACATGCCACGTCTACAGCTCCACAGACGGCTCATCACTTATGTTTAACTGCACCTGAAGAATTATGCAGATTTCTCTGTGAATCTCTGTGCCGGAACATACTGTATGTAACCCATGTGAAAGAAAAGTCAGATGAGATCTTTTCTCAGATCTTCAATATCTCAATTCTTTTTACAATAATGAGATTCAATGGAGAGCAAAGGGAGACTTTTGGAAATGGAAAAAGTTTCTGAGATAAAGAGACATCTCACAAATGTCTATTAGTTTCAGAAGCGACCTCTACAACAATGTCACAAACAGTCCTCAAACACAAACTTTTTGACAAAAATACTTAATATTTTACCTAAAAAAAATGAAAGCAACTTCATTATAAGACACAACTTATAATGAAGTTGCAGATGTAAAATACATCAAAAGTATGAAACATTTACGGTAAAATAATCAGGATTTGGGAAAATGTGATAAGAAATTTTTGTGTTTATATTGAGATTTGAAATAATATTAACTTTAAAGGAGCTCAGACTTTAACATGATTTGTATCCTCTACTGAAACTCTATGGCAGGGCTAGTCAACTGGCGGCCCACCAATCATCTTAACTTGGCCTGCTTAACATTTCAAATAAGTGGAGAGACTTGAAGTATGGTGTGCTTTAAGAAATGCGGTGTGATTTTAGAATCTGGCCCTTAAAGAAAAGTTGTTGAAGACCCCTGCTCAATGGAGACATTTTGAGACTTTTGACTATACCTCAGAAAAGAGACACAGGAATTATGATAAAACTTAGCTGACAAAAAAAGACAAGAAAACAGGAGACTTTAGCAAAAGTTCTGGGCCACCAGTGACTACTGTTGTAAGTGAAATTGCTTTATACATTTCTTTGTTCTGTTAAAACACTAAATTTGCTATTTTGAATGTAGGAAAGCAAACAGTTCTTGGGCACTTTTGACTACCATTGTCTTTTTTCAAACTATGGTAGTCAAAAGTGGCCAAGAACTGTTGACACAATCATTCATCCAAATATCTTTCTCTGTGTTCATCAGAACAAAGAAATTTAAACAGATATGGAACAATTCGAGGGTGAGTTAATGATAACAAAATTTTTATTTTGGGTGAACTGTCTCTTTAAATAGCTATACTGTATATGCTCAAATGTTGACTATAATTGAAATATAAAATATTGTCCTCACTGCTTAGTTCAGTTTATGCACTGCACACTTCCTTATGAGCGTGTGTTCGGAAAAATATTCAGAGAACTTAAAAATCTGTCATAACTGTCTCTTGCAGCTCGAGGTACAGAGACGAGCGGAGAGGCCAGGAGAAGAGCAATTCTTCTTTTAAGGAATGATGTCGATACAGACGAAGTGAAAGAGAATAGGTAATGTTTCTGACACCCTGATGAATCTTTTGCAGTCTCTCCTAGTGTCTGTCGGGTCTCCACCGTGTGTGTGTTTGCAGACTTCATCAATAAGCATTTAGATGAGTGTAGAAAGTATATGGAGTATTGAGCCTGAGGACGGGCTGTCTAAAGTAGAACGATCTCTAAATGTCAACCTTCTGTCAAGGAAACTAGCATTCAAAATGACTTAACCAAATGTATTTGGTCAAGTTATCATGTCACTCAATGACAAATTAAACCAGTTGTCAATTTATCCTCTACTATTGATCATTGTTTGATTCTTGTCTGTTTTTGCCGTATTGGCCGTCTCTTCTGTGGCTCGCTGTGACCGTTCTTGATGGTGTGGGCTATATCACGTTCATGCGGCTGGAGCGAACTTGACCCGTACGACCTTCTCTACCTTGTGATTTTACCCCATAACACCCGTCAGATTGAGGCCTCCTCTGGGTCATTACCCACAAGCCTCTTTATTAAACTCATCTGTCAAACGTCACATAATAAAGAGCGAGAACCTAACACCCAAATACAGAGGCGGTTCTGTGCATCTGGTAGATTATTCTCTCCCGACTGTATCCTGAAATCATTATCTTTCCGTCTTTGCTCGACTTCCTCTTTGTGGGACGTCAATGTTATTGACACAGAGGCTTACAGGGGTTTCCAGGCTTTTCCAGGCTAGATCTGCTAAACTTGAGAAATTAAAGGTGTCTTTGCCTAATGAACCGATTTTGGATTCCTGAACACATGTCTCTTGTTGCTATTTTTCTGCCATGCTGGTTTCCAGAACTCTTTGTCACATGTATTTACTCTGTCGAGGTTTCTGAGGCACTAAACCAAACACCTGCAAGATGAATGACAAACCAAAAACAAGATGGCAGGACACTTTTTAGATGGGAAAAATATGGACACTGCATGTATATTAGTGCTGATATCTCAAAATTCTGTCAAAATCGGATACTAAAATATTTCTTCCTCTCTGTGTTCAGTTACTGTTCAAGGGCACAGAGTTAAATTCTGTCTTAAAGGAACAGTTCACCCAAAAATGTAAATGCTGTCATTTACTCACCCTCAAGTTGTTCCAATTCTGTATAAATCTCTTTGTTTGGTTGAACACAGAGGAAGATATTTGGAAGAATGCTTGTAACCAAACAGTTCTGGTCACCATTGACTACCATAGTAGGAAAAAAATTCAATGGTAGTGCTTTCCTATATTCTACAAAATAACATATTTTGTCTTCAACAGAACAAAGAAATGTATAAAGCAATTTCCCTACTATGGTAGTCAATGGGGTCTACTGTTTGGATACAAGCATTCGTCCGAATATCTCTCTCTGTGTTTATCAGAATAAATCAATTCAGACAGATTTGGAACAACTCGAGGGAATAAATGATGACTGAATTTTCATTTTTGGGAGAACTGTTCCAATAAATAAATGTAAAATAATTTACATCACTTCTGCCGCGATGAGCAAACATTTTAATAATCGTTCATTATAATTATAATATTTCATTGTTAAATATCTGTAAATCAAATCTTCCGGGCTGCACTCCTTGATAGCAGTCAGTATAGCCAATTCTTTGACGTTTTTGTGTTGGGTTTGACAGATTGAATAATTTTTACTGCGCTGTGGGTATTTTTTTACCGCGGCTGACATCATTTAACGCTATAATGAGGCTAGTGCGGGAAGGAAAGGGAAATATGAAATCTCACTTTTATCTCCAGTAATTAACCAATATATTTACTCAAATTTATTTTTCAGTATGGTCTTTGAATATTCTACTGCTCTCTTAAAGGAACAGTACACTTATAAAAGAAAGGTTGGTCATTATTTACTTATTTGTGAATGTTTTATTCTGTTGAGCAACATCTCCAAAATGCTTGGATCAAACTCCTGGAAACTACAGTGACAACTTTTATACACGTAACTATCGTAATTTCATAAATTGAGTATCTTTTATTGAATAGATCAACATTTATTAATACTAATACTTATATACAGTATGTTATGTGGTGGTTTAGAGAATAACAATTGAATTCATTTAATTCTCCCTCTCTCTCTCTCTCTCTCTCTCTCTCTCCAGATATCTTCCTGCCACACCTGATGAGTGTGAGATTGTTCTCAGGCTTTGACTGATTGCTTTTCTTCCAGCGCCTGAATTTGCGGAAGCTCTGCACATTTTGAATACTGGTCCTGGCACCTCCGTTCAAACGTTCTCTTTCCCAAAGCAGATTGATGTTTGGAGTCGTGCAGTGTACAGAACATCAATTCTCTCCTGCCTCACCACTTTCTCTTCATCTCTTCTACTTTCCCTCGCCTGCCTACCTTGCTCATTCCTAAAATTCCATCTTAGTCAAGTCTTTGAGTTGGAAATTGACTTTCTGAATTTGCCTTTTTTCAACCATGAGCTTGGAATAGGGAAGAAATGTTTTATATTTTATAATATTACAATTCAATATTACATCTTTAGACCTAAACGGACATTTGTTTTTGCAAAGCACCACAAAATATACATGTTGTCCATATTACTGGTAGTATATTTTAATTTTGTATGATTACTTAGAAAGAGACTGAAGTTGAAGGTTTTATTTTTGTATGATTATAGAAAATGTAAATGTAAAGTTTCCCTAATGTACATTGACATGTTGCATTTATCACACTTTCTTTTTCAATATTTAATGGAAGGTTTTCCCCTAAATGAAAATTATTTAATCGTTTACTCATTCTCATGTCATTCTAAACTTGTATGTCTTTCTTTCTTCGGCAGAAAACTAAAGGAGATGTTTTGAATGATGGTAACCAAACAATATCGGCCTCCATTGAGTTCCATTGAATGGACAAAGACATTTAGACATTTTTCAAAATATATACAGATTCGCATAGTGATCAACAAGAGGGTAAATAAATGATGACAAAATGTATATTTTGTAAACTATCCCTTTAAGTTATGAATTCAATTGCTAAGGTTTATGAGTTTTGGCATGTCAAAATGCTTAAAATAACATTTTCAAAGCTTTAAGCTAAATGTTTTTTGTAAAAAAGTTACAATTATTCCTGCGGTCCCCACTTCTAAAGTGCCAGGCCTGACTGTGAGTTTTTCTAGATGAACAAGACCTTTCAGATATTTAGGGCAAATATTGGATTGACACTCCAAGAGCAGGTGAGGCTTAGTGTTTTCCACTGGTGTTTGCTTTCTTGTCTCTATCTTTGTTATGTTTTGCCTGGTGGCCACACAAAACATTGGCACAGGAGTATAAATCTCCAAGCATCCCTCGAATGGGCAGAAGGCCAGGAAGAGGTGCAGAACCACCGGCAGACCACCATAGAATCTGCAGAATCCTATAGAAAGAATGGTTTTGTTCCAATGACATTACCACCAACACCACCTCATGATAATAAGCAAATTGTGTTCAAGTCTTTTGGGCTATTTGGAAAAGATCTCATAAGGACACATGCTGCACTTTAAGATTGACGTGTCCACTAGAAATTATTGAAAGCTGCTTGGACAGATAATTTAAGAATGCCTTGAAGATTTCTTCACTACAAAGTGTTTTTGATATTCAGTTTTTCTTCCTGCAGACATCATTTCTCATATCGGCTCTGTCCCAAAACCTATACAGTAGGTAGCATTTTAAAGTCATACAGCAGACTCATTCCCAATGAAATATTGATGCCTTCTAATATAAGATGCCTCATGTAGCCAAGTTTTAAGATGGTTTCTTTTACTATGAATCCCAGAATAGATTAAATTGAGTAAATTGAAGCCTTGTATGTTTTTTAGAGCATTAAACTAAATCCAAAACTAAACCAACACCACCTAAATAAATGTTTTGTAAAGTTTTGCTCAAATGTAATTAAAGTATTTCATTCGAGCATTAAGCCTTTAGATTGGTTAAGGTGGTTAATGAGTGCTATTTTCTGGAAGAACGGAATTGCTGTGTTCAAATTCAGTCTCATACTGTACATACCTTAATGAGCTTCCTTAGACCAGGGGTTTTCAAACTGGGGTCCGGGGACCCCTGGGGGCCTCCAGAATGTTGTGATGGGTCCCCATAAATTCTCTCAGCAAAAATTTTAACATTTTACCGAAGATTGTTACAGTTTCATTTCTACAAACAAGGTCTGTACAATATCATACATACTATTTGTCGAACAGCTTAAATGCGTCTTTATACCTAAAAATATAAATAACCTATGTGTCTTGAAAGGCGGTCCCTCACTAATTTGGGTGTTCTTGGCATGCAAAAGTTTGAAAACCCTTAATAAAACAAAGTAAAAAACAAGCAGACAAATAATCAACAGCATGTTCATTGCTGTAAAATATGACCCTCTGTGTTTTGTAGTTTAGCCGAAAGCTGCTGAGCGGTGATACCGTTAGACAGACCTTTATTTAAGATAAGTAACAATAACCACATTCATGCGCACAGCATTGGGGTTTTTCTGCCAATGCAGCATTTTGAACAGGTAATTACAGAGCAAACAGAGGCGACGAGGTTGACAGCCGCACAGTTCCACTCGTAAGGTGGATTTGTTTGTATTTCCGAGGAGAGATTTTCATTGCACACATACGCACATTTGCGCTTGGTGACCTAGAAAAGTTTCTCTAATGATGCCAGAGGCAATATTATTTCAACAAACTGTTCAAATGAGCAGATTCCATACACAGATTCAGATCAACAACAGAAGACGTTCAGAGCCGCTCTTGCACGAATCAGGTTGAACCTGAAACCTGCATAAATCTCAATACTGCTCTGTGCTAGCTTTTGCTGGTTAGGGTTGATCCAGCTGGTGGAACGTGGTAGATCAAAATATTTTCTTTATTGATATTCGCCAAAACAGCTTTGTCAGTCTACCTTTAGCTTCCCACGAGCAACGGCACAAGGGTTATCTTTATTAACGCGTTGTGGAGGTAATGGGGCACGAGTTTTGCCGTGAAGCATTTTGAGTCACGTCGTGCGCGGGTAACGTTTCTCTCCCTGTCTACAAATGCACTGAACGAGACCTGGAATTTCCCATGATCCTCTTTTCACAGTCATTTATAAGTAAATGGGCCTTGCAGAAGAAAGTGAATATGAAAAGCATTCCCTCTGGATTCCCCCTGGGTCTCGCTGAAGTAATGTAATATCTATTCATGAAACAGGATAAGGATTTGATAGGGGCAATCAAGAGGAATCAGATTGGTGCCGTGACTCTTCCGCGAGAAAGAACGTGAGTCGATGCAATCTCAGGCTTTTGGTTTCGGGTCAGGTTCAGCATTTGGGGACAGGAATGAGTTTTGCATTTCTATTCACCAATGCAGCTTTCAACTGCACAAGGATATCTCCATCCGGAAGCTTTATAAAAAGGCCAGATACTTAAGTTGTGCGGAATGAGGTCACAGCGATGCATTCATGAGTAATGCATTGCAAACATCCCTTGAACATCTGCATACATTATGGATCGTCCAGCCGCATTAGTTCAGTGCACACAAGAATGGGTATTACCTCATGTGTTTTGCGTGAGTGCTTGTTTATGCTTATGAACGTGGGTTATAAATACGTTGACGTTGCTCCCTGGCCTCTCATGGGTACTTGTTAATCAACTAGGACCAACTAAGGTCGCTCAATTGAGTCGCAGACGTAATGAGAACTTCATCATCGGCAAAGCGCGGTTGGTTAGAGCTTGTCCTCGGGGAGTGCGATATTTGTAATAATTATTTGTGTGTGTGTGCTGTTGTGTGGCCCAGCTGAGTTTTCACTAATGCGCTCAGCTGAGCTTCTAGGAAGAATGACGATCATTATACCACTGAAGGTCTCTTGCAGTGTCCCTCTCATTAGAAATGAATGTTTTCTGTGCTTTTTCGTTTGCCAATAAGTAGTTACAATTTAAAATAAAGCTGCAATTAGGAAGTTTTACAGGAACGCAGCAGACCGTGGATGCTGGAGTATTTTCGTTGGTCCTTAGAGTTGAGCCAGTAATAAGGTCTGTCCCTATTTCTAATAAGAGCCAGGAATACATATAAACAGAGGGAAATTGTATTGCTCAGAGGTTGATCTTTCATACCTCGTGGAGATTTGATAGACTTCCTAGTTGATTTTCATTTCATCTTGATTTCAAATATTTGCTATGAAACTGCTTAAACCTAATTAATTCGGCTTTAAAAACAATTTTTTTTATATGATTGTTTTAATAAATATATAATTTTGTTTTTTAAGTAAAAAAATAATCATTTTGACTTTTGATTCATAATTTGGCAAATCTGAGCTTGTGACATTATTTTTGAGGCCGCTTTTATAATAGACTTGAGCAAAAGCATTTGCTTAACATGGTTAAATATGTAAGTACTATTAAATTGGATTAAAAAAATGTATATCTCAATTATTACTACTAGACTATTAGTGTGATTAAATGGAAAAATTTGCAAATGGAAACAAACATTTGGTTACAAACATTCTTAAAATTTTGGGGTAAACTGTTCCTTAAAAACCATTTCAGGTACTAAAAATAAAATAAAATGTTTGTTACACAACAGGGTTCGGATAGCAGCGATCAAACTCAGATGAACCGCAAAAGAGCAATCGCATCAGAGTTTGTTTTAATCGAACCATACGAACATCGAACATAGTTTATTGTGTTTTTGTTGGATTAGAAAAAAATTCCTAGTGGGTTATTTCAAGATCCAAAGAGATAATGTTAGCACTGAAGTTAATAAAAACAACAAAAAACTCTCTGTTTTAATTGTAAGTCACATTGTAAGGCACCACAGGCAAATAGTTGTATTACATTTCCCTGTAAGAAATTACCCAATTTGTTTTTTTTGTATTTGTTATGCTTAAAAGGTCACATTGTAGCATTAAACTGTATTGAAATAAATTGCTAGCACAAAGTTTTACAAACTCAACTGCATATTAACACAACACATTCACACACCAGATTTTATTCCGCACCCTCTCCTGATTGATGTACTGAGTGAAATTGTAATTGTATTCCCTCGCTGGGTTTGTTTGCTTTATTCAATGTTCCTGTCGTGGCAGTGAATAATCAAACAGAACAGAGGAAACCATTCAGAGTTATTCTACCGCTGAGATCAATAAAAACATTTCATCCAGCGGAATTGTGCCAAAGTCCTCCTGGAACCTCCGGGCGTAGGCTGAAATAACTAGTAATAATGCAGGTCCTGAAGCTTCAGATGTGAACTTCCGAACTTCAAAGCGCAGTTGAAATGAAGTGAAGCGTTCACACCTATTTATGTCAAACACAGAGCGGACTGAATGGACAAAGCTGGATTTTAACATATTAACAAGTTTCTGGGGAAAATGTTAATATTGGAAAACACTCACCGTGATGCCAGGGCGTTGCAAAAGCTTTCAGAGTGTGTTTCTAGGGTATTCTGGGAACTTCCTAACTTGCCCAACTTTAAAGAGCCAAGTGACTATTACATTCTGGTCACTAGAAACATTTTTCCCTCCTTCAAAGCAAGCAAATTTGTTAATACTGTAAATCTCAGTGACACACCTTGGGGATAATAATAAATAAAGCACTGGACAACATAAATAGCCATAATTTGTCAACGCCAAACAATCCCTGCCCCAAGATCGCTCAAGACAACCAGCTCTGACATACGCAGCAGGTCAAAAAGTCTGAAATTTATTGGTCCATGTGCACTTTCAAGTCCGTGTTAAAGTGATAGTTCACCCAAAAATGGTGATGTCTTCGTTTCCTCGCCCTCTCGTCATTTCAAACCTGTGTGACTTTCTTCCTTTTGCACAACACAAAAGAAGATATTTTGTAGTATGTCAATAACTAAACACCGGCAGTACTTATTGACTTGCATTGGTTTTGTGTCCATACAATGGGGAGGCTCAGAGATGATGTACTTTTGTAGGCTAACCCGGAAGTAAGCGCTGGTTCTCTCAACCGAAAGCATATGCAATTTTCCTTTGACTTTTGGAAGATCACAAAAAATAAACTCTGTGATAAACAAAGGTTTATGATGTTTACACGTTTTGTCTATCAAGATAATCTTTACAAATTAACACAATATTTGTTACTTTTGAAGCCGAAATACAATCGACAGAAGTAAAAATATAACAAGATGCTATAAACAGACTACACTTGAGGTTGCTCGATATCAACGTCACCACGACCAAGCCTCCGACAATTCCTTCAAACTTGATTAAAAATGGTAAGTAATTACTCCGTGAATGAATCCGCATCTACGTTTTAAGAAATTTGTGGCCATGTTGCATTATTTGTGAGCTTTATATACGGGATGACGTCTAACGTCGACGCCAAAGGAAGTAGTCGCTTTTAGCAAGTGTTTTATTGTGTTTTTAAAAAATTGGTGTGTTTTATGTCATAGAATAAATATTTAGAGGTTTTGTTGACCACAGACCTTATTTCGGGCGATTTACCGAAAACCCATTCAAAAAACCCATAGACTTTGGAGCGATGGAACCAGAAGTCCTAAAATGCTAACTCGCTTCTAGGTTTTGCATACAAAAATATGTCATCTCTGCGGCTCCCTGTAGAAGTCACTGGGTACCGCCGGAATTATTTGGTGAACTATTCCTTTAAGCTTTGCATTTGTGAATGTGTATTTCCCCTCTCATTTATTAGTTGAGCAGATTTGCCTGGCGTTGACCATCAGACTGTTTGCTTTCCACTTAAGAATGTGATTTGTATTTAATTAATCTAAGCACACACATCCTTACTCCAATTGGCTTGAATTGGTTTTGATTAGAAAAAATGACACTTGGCAAGAAATGGTCTACAACTCTCATAATGAGATGTGACATATGAATGACTTCTTGGTTTTTAATTGACATTGGCCATTTCGTAAATTAAAATCAAGACTTCTTCACTCCGAACAGCGTTTGGTGTGATTAACTCACGTTTGGACACGGAGAACCGCGAGTGCCACTTGTTTGTACGGCACAAGCCTTTGTACAAGCACAAAATAACTCATACACCTCATAATGCATAGTGACAAAGCTCAGCTCATGCTGGCACAAAAAAGCATCACCTGACTGCGTCACGCGACCTTCAGCTACCCTTCTGCATCACGACGGCTCTGAGGCACATCAGACAGCGGGAGAAATGAAAACGTGTATCAACCATCCATGTAAAAGTCCTGACGGCCATATGCCTACAGTTCCCGTGTGACCGTTTGTCACGCTGAAGGGAGGAGCTGCAAGGATATGAATTTTTATGAGAGAGGTTAGGCTTCTGTGTGGAGCGAGTGATGGAGAGTAGACGAGAGGAACTTTAAGCACAGTAGTCCTAAAGTTCTTGATTTAGGACAAGAATTCATAAATGCACCTCATGCCATAGGTTAAGCAAACAACAATGCAGTGATAGCATCACAGAGACGAATGGCTGGTTAATGCACATTAAGCAGTATTTTAACATCTATCATCTATTTTGTCCATCACAACATCGCTCCAATCTTGTTCTGACTTCAATTACAGGATAGCACGGTGCAGAAGCACAGAGAAGAAGCTTGCATACACAGCCTGTTGTTTTTTCCTTGAGAAGCAGTGAGGCATTTCACTTGCCACATGTTATTAAAGACGTCGAGGAGAATTTGGCAGAATGTAGGGAAGCGGCTAACAAGCATGCGGCGCAGACCGCAGAGACTTCAGAAAAAAGGACAGGCGATGTGAGAACACAAACGCTCGCAGCTAACCCAGCTTGAGTTGATATATACTGTAAGGGCTTATTCTGTAGATGCAGTGACTGCAATGCAATTCAAGAGAACTAATTCACCACAGAGTCCATCCAGTAAGATGAGCAATGCTAAATGCGCCTCGCAAACACGCTAGCGGGGATGTTAAAGGTCGGATGCTGCCCAGAAAGATTACGTGGACCACCTCCTGGGTTTAGATAATTCACTGATCACAAAGGCTAACAATAAGCAAGGTCATTTTCCTCTGACCCAAAAGCAGGTGTGTAAGATGTCATACGTGTTCGAGCGTGATTGTGCTGAAGCGGTCATTGAGCGGTGCGTCCCCTCACGGCAGGCCCCGCGGTGGATTTGGCTTTGCTCCTGGTGCAGATAATTGCTCCCTCAGATAGAGCTGCAAAGGCCTGTCACCTTCTCAAGGAGACGCCAGGGGAACCAGAGAAGAGCGGCACACAGGCGAGGTGGTCCATTCTGTCAAAAAAACAACAGTTTTCATTATTGTCCTCTTTTTTATTATTGATTCACAACAGAAATCAACACTTCTATAGCAGTTGGTTCCTATTCATGTTAAAAATACCTTTATATTATAGCAATCGCATTGTATGTTGCTAATATTGTGTATGTTTGTGTACAGATGTTAATACATTGTGGAGAATGAGTGTCCCAAAAATTATCATTAAACATACCAAATCTTTATTTATGCCAAATATCTTTATTAGGGGTAGCGTAAGGGCTAGACTATACAGTTTGTACGGTATTAAAGTCACCATCTCTATTTAAAGTAGTACTGTCACAATCAAGTATTTTGGTAGTTGAGAAATCGAATGTTTTGTTTAAGGGGTAATTGTTTTTACTTTGAATTTTTAATTCACAATAGTTAAACTACTGGTCCAATTTCACAATTTTGTTTTTGATACTTTTTGTTGTTTGTTACACAAAACTGAGCGGGTCATTCATTTTAAAGAGTACTCAACATGTAAAAATGTATTCAAGGATTATTTTTCAAACTGGATACTCGAAATGACAGCCCTAATGGAAAGTCCCCGCAATGTATAGAAACCTAACGTGCGAGTGTGTGTGTGTACCCATCTAACTAAATTTTGGGGACAAATTTGTACCCAAAAGTGAGCAAAACCGGACAAATGTGAGCAAAACCTAAATTTGGAGATGCCTATATTTGTAAACACATTATACAAATATAAAATAAAATTCTTATTGAAAAAAAATCCAAAAAGCTATTTAAGTCCTGTACTTAAGTATTTTCACTTCGTCAGAGTACAACACTGGTCTTTAGTTTTTATAACTACAGTACCTGTGTATAAAAACAACAAAAGTCTATAGATAGATAAGTCATTTAGACAGATAAGTAAACCTGTGTGTGAATGTAATTTAAATATTATGAATGCAATTGAAATATTCAATAAATTGTTACATTATAACCAAACACACACCAGAAGTTAACTTTGGCCCAAGGGCGTGTCCGATTAAACAGTCTATAAACCAACATTAAATATATCGGAACCACTCCGTAAGTTCCGTTTGTAAAAGATGCCATTCATTTGCCATTTTGAGGCTTTGATTATGTTTTTGGGGTGTTAAACAATGGATTTAGTTTCTAGTTGTGTTTCTAGTTTCAAAAAGATGTCTCATTTATACTTAAGATTTGCTGTACGTGACCTGGACTGACTTGGATAATAAAACAAGCAGATTGACCAAGAGACATTTGCAAGCAGGACTTCAAAGGACGTTTCATAGAAGTGTTTTAGAGGAATGCGCACACACACACAATATCAGTGTATTACACAGAACAGCTTTCACAGCCGATGTTAAAGTCATGAAAGCTGTTATATGACCGTTGGTTATCTTAGAATGTATGTAGCCGAATTCTTATTAAAAGCTGTAGGACTGTGATGAAAGTGAAAGTAGTTTAGCGCGCAGATCAGTCAAATGTTTACTATCTCTGATAACCAAACACTACTCCAATTATTATTACTCTTCCTCTTCTCTAAGGAAGCCCTCGCCCCTCTTTTTGGCGTATTCCTTTGGGCGGAGGTTCCTAAAAGCACTCGGAATAGTGACATCATGTACCCGGGAAGTCCAGCCGTTCTCTGTAGTCCTTGAAAAGCGAATTCTGTTAAAGACAATATCTCGCTTGGCACTGAACTTATGTACAGGTATTATTTATGCTCTAACAGCAACATTACACTCTAACTAAACTTGGAAAATTGGCATCACGGGGAATGGGACCTTTAACATTAGACAACTATATTGTATCCTGACCCATGAACTATAAACATAATTTCCACAGCATTTATTAATCATAGTTGAACCTTGATCGTTTACTAATACATTAGAAGTCATATTTGTTATTAGCTAACATTAATTGTACAATGAACTAACATGCAAACTGGATAAACAACTGAATGACGAAACATAATACAAGAATTATGGAGGAAAGCAGTCAAATTTTGGCGGCTGAGGCTGCAGTAATATCACAGGGTCTGTTTGTATGGGAGACATTTGTTATGTTTATTAGGCATGTAACGGCGCTGTGAAATCAGGGCGGTCTGGTCACTCGCCCGTGCTGCATTATTCAGAACACAGCACATAAGCTACTCTAAATTCTGTGTGCGTCTGTTGGCAAATGTCCTGTAACGGCTCAAACTCTAATAGCTTTCCACGGCATATGGAAGCGCCATGATTAATCATATTTGGGTGGGGACATTTGTACCAGACCAAAAGAAATCCACCTTTAGCAGTTTTCGTAATGTTGCCAAACACATTTTTTTGGTCTGTCGGGATTTTAGACAGAGATGTCTCATTTATACTTAAGATTTGCTGTACGTGACCTACAAAAAACAATTATTATTAGGAAGCCTGAGGGGTTGCACTCATTATTCTACAAAGGAGCATTAAGTATTTACAAAAAAAGATCCACTTTAGTCAGTTGGGAATGGGACACAAGGAAATATGTTTTCAGCCTTGAAAAAATTGACTGTAAAAACTGTTTAAATGCCATTTTAACATTTAAATAATGTAATTGACTTACTGCATGAATGTCAATATGCGGAGGACAGAAATGACCATGAATTTTTCTGAGCGCTTTCCAATGTTTGTACACACCTTGAATAAATGAAAAATATATTTTCCGCCCAAACATTCATAATGAGCTCACTGAGGCATTTAATGAAATTCTTATGCTCAAATGTTTCAAATGTCTTCATTGAACAATTTCTTCTTTAAAAAAGGAAGCCAAGGCAACCCACTGTTATAATGAAATGTCCTAGTTTTGGTCTTTAGGAAACAAAATTTGAATGATTTTTATATTCATTTTTGTGCTTTTTAATTTAAGATTTATCAACGGAAAAATCTGAGACAGAAATAGTCTTCCTGTGCATAATTAAAACCGTATCAACTAGAGCCTCAAGAAAATATTAATGTATGGTAGCCAGTACTTTTGAGGTTATTCTTTTTGAGATTTTAGAATGTTTCAGGTGGTTGCTGGATCAAATCAGATCAGATCAAAAGAAGTCTTTATGAAATTCTGGTCACTAGATATGCTCTGGTCCATCTCTACTGTACATACTGTATTAGACAACTGTATACATCAATCGTAATACAAAAACCGTAACTGGCATCATTTATAATTAATAATGCACCTTTCCTCTTCGACCCGCCTGATTTGAGGTGCATTCACGTCTGTACAACAAACCATGTGAAACAAGTGACAAATCAAAGTTTGAAGTGTACAGCTTAGATGTAAAGTCTGTCCACCTGCTCCATGTGCCGCAGCGCCCCAGCTGTGAGGCGAATGATTTTAAAGGACAAAAATGCACACTTACAATCCCTAGCTCTCCAAACTAAAATATTTAGGATGTACCGATGTCAGCAGGAATCTATTAAACCGCATTGAATCAATCCCATTGATTGGATGATAAAGACGGCAGACGGGTGTGAAGGAGATGAGGTCACGGCGGACCAGAAAAGTTTCCGCTTCACCGCCGTGCTCTGTCACGCTATGAAAAATGCATGAGACCTGCTCGGCATGCACTGTGATTGTTTTTTTCTTAGCAGACTAAAGGCAGATGAAGGAAACGGGACATGCGACAACACTTAACGCACAGACGCTTTGTGTGGATTAATGTGACACAACAAAGTGCAGGGAGAACCACATTTCTCCCAAACATTATCAGCAATAAACATTATCTACTGGCAAAAGAGCAAAGCCGTAACCCAAGAGGAGAGACAATATTTTTGTATTTTATGCTAAGCGCTTCTTGCCCGTTATAAGGAAATGGCTTAATGCAGCTCGATATACTGAGATCATAACCCTGGAAGACAAATTTTTATTCCACCTATTGACCATAAATCCTTTCTACAGGAAAGTCGAGGAGGTTTCTTTTTAAAGCAAAGCCTTAGTTCACCTAAAAAGAAATTTCTTTCTCATGTAGTTCCTATAGAAAACAGGAGATCAAACATTCTGCCCAAAATGTTGCTTTGTGTTTTACATAGGCCTACGGGAAAAATAATACAAAATCACATCATTACAATCCCCCAACATTTTGAATGTCATAAGCATAAAAACATGTGGAAAAACTGAAACCGCCACGTCCACATTCCACCCAGACACTTTCCTGTGTTCACCGCACAACAAATTCAGAGAACAAGCAATTACAGATGGATGTGGTGGAAAAAACTTGAAAGCCAATTAGGAAAGCAGCAGAGAAGAGGGAAGGCACAGGGCCGATGCTCAGAGCGCAATAAAAAGCAGTTGACACGGATGAAGAAGTTCACATGGCTTTGATTACTCTAGTTTGGTAGGAACTGTACCAGACCATGTGCCCTGCATCATCTTTCTGCCAAGACACTTCCATACTTTTCCATTCCAGCTTCACGTCATATTTATATTATTCACATTATTTGACGAACGGCTTATGCTGGGTTCACACCAAACGCGAACAATCACGTTCCACGCTCTTTATTACTCGCGGGAATAGTTTGTTAGTGAGTGGCGCGATCTGACAAATATATATAACCTTCGCGGATGAGATTGACGAGCGTTCGCGGCAATCGCACCACCCAATTCGCCTCATTCGCATTGTGTCTGATTCTGCTGTATTGACGTAATGTCTGAGTGCTGTTGTTTAAAAAATGTATACCAACTATACTTTAGTAAAGTTCAAGAACCTTGAAAAAAAAAAAGTATGTAATAAAGCATACTAATACCAGCATACTGATTTCAATGTACTAGTAGTATCCTTGTAAGTGTCCTGTTTTGATACTACTTGCTAATTGTCACACTATTTAGTTTATAAAAGTATACCTAGTGCCAGTTATGAGATCAGTCTCTTCTTGCATTTTTTTGGGTTGCATAAGTTTGATTTATAACATAAAATTACAGGCAAAATTTTGTCATTTCAACTTTCAACTAATTTAAGTAAATTTGAATCAGAAAAGTAAGAAATATTTTAATAATTTTAGTAAATTAAACGTTTTTTAATACAGTTTAGTTTACATTTACATTTATGCATTTGGCAGACGCTTTTATTCAAAGCGACTAACATTGCTTTATCCTATACATTTTACATAGGTATTTGCAATCCCCTGGGATCGAACCCACAACCTTGCGTTGTTAGCGCAATGCTCTTACCACTGAGCTACAGGAAAGTAAGTAGTTAATCTAACTTAATTGAATCAAGGCAACGAGTTTGCACAATTGCATTGCATTAAGTAAACAATTTTTTTCGTTTATACAGGGTACCTTACTAACTATTACAGTCTATTGGGGAAAATGTCGTAGTTAATGGTTTGTCAATAGCGAGAATTGCCCCCTATACTGAAGTGTGACCAAAAATGTATTTGTTAAATTTACTTAAAAAAGCTGCGTCAAGCGGTTCCACACAACAATATTAAGTCATTTGAACAAATAAAACTTTAGTTGTATGAACAAAATAAAATATAATTAATATTGACAAAACTTTTTGGAGTAAATCTAAACCATTCCGATTGTACCAGTCAATTTTAAGTTAAACTCAATATTTTTCCTTCTCAATGGTACTTTTTGTTGTCATTCATAAATTATATACAGACTTACTGCAAGTATGGCAAAACACAATGAGCAAATCAGATGAGAGGCATCTCAGTACTGGCATTTGCACAGTTAAAGCTCATTGAATGATTCAATAGACATCATGGGCACGCATAAACCTCTCAAAGCCTACTGTATGTACCACTCTTCAAAACAATGGCAACCCTAAAACTAAAAAATACAACAAACTCTTTTAAACCTCAAAGATAAATGAACATTAAGCACAAACAAGTCTTTTTTCTTTACTGAAAAACACTTAAAATAACACTAAATTTCGAAATTTACTGCTTAAATGCAGTCTTACGCAAAGCATCCTGGGAACTGAAAATCCCCCTCAACCAGTCATGTTGAATTAACTTGTTTATATTAAGTAAACTCAACAATTGGTCAAATATTTTAGGGTTTTGCATTCTACTCAACAATGTTAAGTTGACCAGTCAAACACATGTTAAGTAACGCTGACAGAACTTACGTTAATTCAGTTACTTGCATTCTTTGTGTACTGTGAACAAGGATGGGTTAAGTAAAACTAACAGCAGCCACAGTTCATTTTTTTGAGTGTATGTTTTTGAGGGTATTCTTAAGGGTATACTAGTTCAATACTAAGCATACTGTATTTTTAGTTTAGTAAACTGTCAGTAAACTATTAGTAAAATCTGTAAAAAAGTGTACACTTTTATAAAAGTGTATACTTCATATACACTTTAATATTAGTATAATAAAGTACCAGTATAAGCCATGTATAGTGTGATTTAGTATATTTCTATGAATTTAAGGAAGTAGAAAAAGGAGACTGAATGTAAACTTTTTGTAGAGTTGAAAAAGTATTAGCACAATTGAATAAACTTATTTTGTGCAAGAGTGGCCAAGGTAATCCATTCTGTAACCTTTTACAGTCATTTCTTAGGAAATAAACAATTATCAAGATCAATATAAAAAAAGGGAAACAGCTGATGAAGAGATTTATCCGAACAAAAATAAAGCCATGACATTAGCAAACCAGACTACCTCCAAAAACTCACCTATGCAGACACAACACAAAAACACAAGGGAGAAAGTAAATCATTCTCAGAAAGACTCAGAAATCATTTCCACTTTAGTCTGCGAGTTCCCCTCGGACATCCAGTAATTGATTTTTGAAACCTCTATTGTCATCAATCTCAACACGCTCTGTGCACTCTCAGCTTTTCCTGTTATATCCAAGCAGCTTTTTAGCCCCGGGTGGCTCTGATACCCCACTCTGCACTCACCCCACTAGACCCAAGATGACTTTACTTTCCAAAACCCTTTCTAATAAACAAAGGGTCCTGTCTAAATGCCCCCAAATGCTTTATATGAGCAGTGTCACATGCTCCAAAACCTAGTGAACTGCCTACGTATGCAGCATTTAAGAAATCATAAGCACACTCCCTATAGACCCCTTTTGTGTTAGTAAACATTGTGATGCGTTTTCGTGGGCGGAGCATGGGTGGAGGCAGAAAGATTCCCCTGGCCGTTTTACCCACGCTAGCGAGCACGTTTTGATGGCTTGTTTTTTGACAATGACTGAAGAGAATCCGAATTTATTTGAATATGTAAAGTCAGTCACAGCCCGGGATTGTGACTGTTGTCGAAAAAGTAAACTTTAACATTAATGAACTAGATTGGCCAACCTGTACACGCTCACTCAATGGATGGCCGAACTGTCAGGATTACGTTACCTCCAGCTAAGTGGTCTGACATCCACACATACCACATGGAGAAAGAAGCCCAAGCGTGTATAGTCAAGACAAACTGAGAGGGAATACATTTTTAGTACTAACAATGGTAAAAGTTAGCAAATCCAGCTTGAACACACACACCTGACACATAACCTGAGCCTTCTCACTGTCCCTTCTCCCCGGTTTCTACTAATACCCTTATGAATGCTGTAGAAACAGATACGACACACCGTTTCCTTTATGGTTTATCTCCAGTGGTTGGCTAACTGCTAGTTGTGCAACCAACAAAGTTAGCTTGTATATGCGGAAAAAAATAATAATAAAAAAGGTTAACGTTACGTGAAAAATACCTTAACTCAGTGTCTGATTAGGTACGGATAAATGAGAGGTTTTTAGACACATACCCAAACTATAATTCATGCCAACAAAAGACAATAGTTCATTAAGTGATATAATGGGATATTTAAAGTCCTTATGCAGCCAACTCTGATTTGTATTTGCCGTTTCCAGTTTTCCCCTTGTTTTGCCTCCAGTTAATGCCGTGAAGTAATCGTGACGTCACCTCAAAAGGGTCTATACAGTACTAAGACTGTTTCAGAAATATTGTATATCTTCCAATTTTCAAAGTCTGTTCCCTCTATTCCTCCAGCCTCTATTATATGATAACACAATAAACATTATAAATGGGTACAGCTGATGTCATACACCTACATATACTAACTAGATCATATCGCACTGAAGAATTCAAATCTATAAGAGAACTGTACAAAAACTGTTCTTTGCAACAGCATAAGAGCAGAGTTTCTACTTAATTTGCCTTTTCTGCTTCTGCTGTGCCCTGGCAGTATGCAATTACAAGGTTATTCCTTTAAGAGGAGACATTCCTGAGCTTCTGACAGGAGCATTTCTGCACCCAAATCAAGAGTCCCTTAAGAAAATTCTCTTGATGGGCCAATAGGTACTTTAAGTAAGGCATTGAAGCATTTTAATTGAGGAAGGATTTAGACTTTTTTCTGTAATGCTTAAGGAATTCAGCCAGAAAAATTCCTCTTCAATGACAAGATGACACATTTGGCAAAACTAACAGCCAGCTGCGTGCATGTATGTGTGTAGAAAAGAGAAATATTCAGAATCCAGAATGAGAATTTGGTACCATGCGAACTCAATTTCACAGGGAGAAAAAAGCAGAAAGTGTTTTAAAAAGAAGCCATGGCACGTTTTTTATAGCTGTAACTACACTGTAAAAACATAATGTTGCTGTTATTTTTAACATATTTTCCACGTATAATGTCCAAAAACTTTTTTGTTTAAATACGTTGAAATACGTTTTTTTACGCGTATAATGCCCGAATACTCTATTTTGAAATACAGAAACAGAAAAAGAATTTTTTTTTTTTACAAACAACCATTTACTGTAATTATTTTACAGAATAGTTCTGGCGCCCCAGCTTTTTTTTTACAGGATTTTTGTTTGTCAAAAGCAATTTAAAGGCCAGTCTTTACTACATAAACACCATACTTTTTTTATTTAGAACTGTAACTTATATATTTTTTTAATGTATATTTCATTATATTCATATTTATATTTCTTAGTTCATTTATTTTTATATTTGTATTTTATTTATAAATTAAACCAAAAACAAATCACTGCTTTCATAGGAGAGTTTAACAAACACTCTCTGCATATTTAAAGCCTTTCCAAACGTAAGGACCAGTAGACGTTCACTTCCTTCAAAACATCATGTAAAACAAAACAAGATAAACAACAACAGGTCTCAAAGTAATATGGATTGCTTACGCTACCAAGGGGACAAGACCAGTCCAGTCTATATGCTAAAAAGGCCTCTTTCAGCAGGAGAAAAACTAACTTAAGCATGTTTTTAATATCTCTTTCTGCTTCAGTCCAAGAAATAAATGAGAGCGGGAGCATTTTATCGACATTACCATCGCACGCTAATAAAATTCTTAATGTGATGGGAATTCAATGGAGTTTTTTAGCAGATCAATATCAAACCTTTCGGGCAAGAGACTAATCAATCACATGCGGTTATCGATTATAATAGTAGGTTGTGCCAATAAAAAGTCAAGACGTTACCAAAGAGATGTTCATCACAGCATCCCAACCCCATCTGTTGTAGACACTGAGCCAGCAAGGTCAAGCTGTAAAACAAAAGTTACAAGCTTCAGTCGTCAGAAAAGCCACATTTTATTTTAACACACTTTATTTTTTGCTTTACGAATAATCTGAGTGCTCTGGACAAATAATCTCTATCTAAGGTAAATATATCTTACTGAGGACATCAACAAACCACACTTCCCAATCTTTGAGACAGGTGCATGGTAATCCTGGCCACACCGAGGCTCTGTATTCATGTTGCGTTCGACTCGAGGAAACAACACGTCCAATGTCATATTTCATTCTGACTGGACTTTGATCAAGATGTTGCTGCTCCACATTTCGGTACCGTGATCTCTGATGGAAGACGGGCTAGTCTGCCACAGCAGGAGAAATCTGAGGGTAGATGAACATGCAGAAGACCAAGAGCATAAGGTTCTTCAGAAGTTTCTCTCCAGCCATCAATATTACATGAGAAAGCACAGTACAGTCTCTCTGTGAAACTATGGGTGGCATTTTTACCATTGAAATGTGTGGTCTTAAAGAAACTGCTCATTATTTATACACCATCATGTACATTTTGACAAAGCTGACATCACCCAGCGTGACCAGTGGCTGTCGTTCACACCATTGTTCAATCTCAATAAATAAAGATTTATATTTTGTTCCCATTCTAAACTAAACAAGATAAAAAATGAATAACACCATATGGATTTTAAAAGACATGTCGGGGTGAGTAAATAATGACGTTATAGGCACGGTTCAATTATACTAGAGAATAACTGTGAAATATGCTCACAACCTTTTCCATCGTCTCCAATATTAGCAGAAAGAATCCATTCGGCGGGATCCATATCATTCTGAAAGGCCAACCGGCGACACTCCGCGAGTCAACCACAGACTCACAAACTAGCTGCGCGACGTACAAAGGTAGATACAAAGAATGGCTTCACAAGTCTCAATAATAATTCATAGACCTTCAATAAAGCTTGGAAAATACAAATATTGGACGTCTGCTAGAGAGTTTGTTTCTCACTACAATGATTTCAACCAATGGCCACGACATTGCACAAGCTCACTGGTTGCTGCAACAGAAATATAAATATTGTATAGAGTCGAGATTGAGGTCTTACTGACAATATTTCATGAATATATCCGTGGCCCGGTTCTGTGAAATCGAAAGGGGCATAGTAAACACATGTATCGCTCAATCACGTGGACTGTGAGAAGAAAGTTGTGAAGTCTCTGTCTTACTAGAAATCTCAGTAAGGTTCTGATAACAGGGAAGTTGCTCCTGAACTCAATATTGTACTCAATTTCAGGTTGCTTTACACACATGTTTTTGTGGGTTGAATTGAAATGACATAAAACGGACATTTTGTGAGAAATGTTTGGCTGACAAAACAGAATTTGTGACCAAGATCATTTCCACGGATCCGAAAAGCCCATTATTTGTTTCATTAAAGTCGGAACGAAATGTAAGTAATGATTGTATTCTTTTCCATATCGTGACAGATATCCGAGTGAAATGGCTTTTGAAATGACAGAAATTGTAGGGTGGGACTTCCCACATCGAGAACTGATTGCAGCGTTGGAAGATGGGCATTGCTAACAAAATGGAGGCGAGTTTGTAGTCAATCGTGGAGGTTTATTCTCCACCAGATTCACAATCGGCACCCTCCCATGAAGAAAGCTCCGCCCTCGCACCATTCCTCGTGACAGGAAGTGATTTTGAGGGGGGAGGAGGTCAACGTTTTTTAATAAAGATTATCCTTTAAAAATATAATGAATTTTTAAACACTAATGTAGTGCACACTTTAAAGGACCCATTGGATGAAAGTCAAATTTTTTCGGTGTTTAAGTTCTATAATCAGGTCCCCAGTGCATCTAGCAACCCGGAAAATGTAAAAAACACAATCGCAGTAACTTTTTGTTTTGGTAAGCCTTTCTCTGCAAGCATGTGAGAAGCTGTTGTCGTAGACGCAGACTCTTATTATAATTTTACCGCCCCTAAATCTACACAATTCCACCCACGGTGCTGCTGCCATTGTTGTTTTACGGTGTACGTGACGCTACGGCTAAAGCTCGTGGACAACATGCAATGTAGTCGCTGCACAGAGTCCTAACCTCGGAAGAGACAGGAGTGGATTTTTTTTTTTCAGTGGAAATCCCTCTGTAAAGACCTGCTTGTTTGCGCGAATCACTTATCAGGATTCAGTTGTTCGTCAAGAGGGATCGAGACCAACTGAACGAGACAAAGCTGTATGGATGTTAATACATTATGTCTGTTAATATGTTCAGCTGTGGCAGGCTGTTTGTTTCGCTAATGAACAGGGGCAAACACTGCGGTTAGTTTTGTTTTAAACGTCTCAAATCATTCGTCCTTAGGCTGAAAAATCTGTCAAGAAATCAGGCAAGCCGATGGCCGATATGTTTGGACGATTTTCTGTTTTCCACCTTCATCTCATTAAGTCTAATTAAGTAATAAGAAGTGAATAGTGATACAGAATATTGCGTAAATTAAACATTTATTAAAAACATGTCTTTTCAAATCAGTGCACTTGATTGAGAAAGATTGAGTAATTGTTTATTGCAGGGTAGAAGATAGCAGTCTGATTCATAGTAATAATACATTGATCAAAAAGTTTAAGCACCTTCACAAACTGTTCTGAAGCATGCTTTTAGTTTATGTTTGTTGGCAGACACTGCTATTAGTAAAATGGTCATAATCTAAGTTACATCAAAAATAATAAAATCACTCATATTACACAGCCTGCTGCTCATAACTGCGATTTTAGTTATATTTAGCTTTTAGCCTTTTCTAGCCTGACAGGAAAATAGACGCTCTTGTGGTCGAATGCGTGTAAACAGCCACAAAGGACCGCAGACGGACATAATGCGTAAACGAGGGGAAACAACAAGTCAGGATTGAAACTTTGGCTGAAGACTTAAAAGTTTGGTTTAATGACGAAAAACCAAGCAAGCAGAATGTTTTCTCTCCATTTTAGATTTCTAACACACACTTACAGAGTTCAGCGTGTCCCGCGGCTGTCAGAGCAGAAACAAAACCTAATGTGGTTGAAGGCTCGCTAAAAAATAGAGTTAAATAGAATAAAGTTACTCACATTCTCAAGTAGCATCATATTTAATCAATGAAATACATAAGGCTAGATTAAAAACGAGAGATAATTTTTTTTTAAGTTTTACCGTTTTCTTGTGAAGTTATCAGATTAAAAAATAAAAAGTTAGCAGGCAGGGGGACATCACAGTGTTATGAACAGTGAACAACGCTTAGCTGCTCACAGATGCACCTGCCTCTTAATCGGCATAATTTGCGGCACAATCGGCCGATTAATACAAAAATCCCCAAAATCCGCCCGATTGATCGGCCGGCCCATCTCTAATACCGATATTTACAAACCTGACTTTGCATTCAGCCATCAATAAGAATTCGACACACCATTATACCACGTTTCAATTCATTCTGCAGAATTCTGCATATTTCTCCCCTCAAAACAGAAAATGCAAAGCTGGGCTACGTACCTATATCACTATATTAGGTGAAACATAAAGTTTACAGTAATGATCTCATTTAGAGATTCAGTGTTTTTGCTTGCAGGCATCGAGATAAATCTTCCGTTTCACACCAGCCCTCATGTGTATGGAAAGATCCTGTACAAAGGAGGGGTGCTAACGTCACAGGTAAAGTATTGCATCCCATTTGAAACACATTTTACTCTGATGTTCCTGATTCAAAGCACAAAATGGCTTGAGGGATTTTATGCAAGCACTGTAACATGAATCGCTATATTTCTTCTTTTGATGTAGGTCATGCTGCGACGCAAACTCCATTTCTCTCAGCATTCATTTTAAATGTGAACAATTCAAAGGTCTATAAGCCATGTTCGTAACATGACGGTAAAGTCGAAGTCAAGCTGTATCGTAACTGGAAGATCAAATTATTCTAATGTCAAAGAAACACAGCAGAAATTTTTTACGCACATTTCTTATGTGAGACCTTTAAATTCAAATGGATTTTATTTGGCAGTCAATGTGCGTTCCCAACAATATTGTTCCTCTTTTCCATTATTATTAAAGGCTATTTGTGGTGTGGCCATTCTTTTAAATTTAGAATGATTTTTAAAACGTAATAGTTAAAGTTATTGTCTTTAATGTGTACATACCTTTATACTTTTTCTGTGGAACATAAAAATCAAAGATTCGCAATGCAAGACTTTTGCACAAAATTCATACAGAACATATACAGTGGTGTGAAAAAGTATTTGCCTCCTTCCTGATTTTAGTTTTTGCATATTTGTTATGCTTAAATGATCGAGATCATCAAACACATTTGAATAGTACACAAAGAAAACCAGAGTAAATACAAAATGCAGTTTTTAAATGATGGTTTTATTTATTAAAGGAAAAAACATTTTGGGCCCTATGTGAAAAAGTAATTGCCCCCTAAACCTAATAACTAGTTGTTCCACCCTTGGCGGCAACAACTGCAATCAAGCGTTTGCGAAAGTCTTTTACATCGCTGTGGAAGAATTTTGGTGCACTCTTCTTTGCAGAATTGTTTTAATTCAGCCACATTGGTCGGTCTTCGAGCATGAACAGCCTTTTTAAGGTCATGCCACATCATTTCAATTGGATTTAAGTCCGGACTTTGACTAGGTCACTCCAAAACTTTATTTTGGATTTTTTTAGCCATTCAGAAGTGGACTTACTGGTGTGTTTTGGATCATTGTCCTGCTGCATAACCCAAGTGCGTTTAAGCTTGAGGTCACAAACCAATGGCCGGACATTCTCTTTTAGGATTTTCTGGTAGAGCGCAGAATTCATGGTCCCATCAATTATGGCCAGTCGTCCAGGTCCTGAAGCTGCAAAGCAGCCCCTGACCATCACACTACCTCCACCATGTTTGACTGTCGGTATGATGTTCTTTTTATGAATATTGTGTAAGTTTTACGCTAGATGTAATGGGACGCACACCATCCAAATAGTTCAACATTTGTCTCATCAGTCCACGTAATATTTGCCCAAAAGTTTTGGGGATCGTCAAGATGTTTTTTAGCAAATGTGAGATGAGCCTTTGTGTTCCTTTTGGTCAGCAGTGGTTTTCGCCTTGGAACTCTCCCATGGATGCCATTTTGTCTCTTTCTTATTGTAGAATCATGAACACTGACCTTAACTGAAGCAAGAGAGGCCTGCAGTTCTTTAGATGTTGTTCTTGAAACTTTTATGACCTCCTGGACGAGTCGTCTGTGTTCTTGGAATAATTTTGGTAGGCCGGCCACTCTTGAGACGGTTTACCACTGTTCCATGCTTTCTCCATGAGTGGATAATGGCTCTCACTGTGGTTCGCTGGAGTCCCAAAGCCTTAGAAATGACTTTCTAGTCAGATACATTTCAATCTCTTTGTTTCTCATCTGTTCTTGAATTTCTTTAGATCGGGGCATGATGTGTTGCTATTTGAGATCTTTTAGACTGCTTCAGTAGTCGGACAGCTTCTACTTCAGTGATTTCTTGATTCAACCGGTCTGGCAGTAATCAGGCTTGAGTGTTGCTAGTGAAATTTAACTCAGTTATTCAATTCATCACAGTTAATTCATGATTTACCAAGGGGGCAATTACTTTTTCACATAGGGTCAGAAATGTTTGGATTGTTTTTTCCCTCAATAACTAAAACCATTAACTGCGTTTAAATCGTTTAAGCATGACAAATATGAAAAAAAAACTAATCCAGAAGGGGCAAATACTTTTTCACAGCACTGTATGTCAGGCTCCAAAAGGGACAATGAAAGGCTCTTATTTTGCTTTTTAAAGCTTAACAAACGTGGTCACTATTAATATGAGGTTTATTACTATGAGGTTTCTGTCTTCCACAGAAAGAAAAAAGCATACGAGTTTGAAAAGGACATAATGATGACAGAATTGTTATTTTGAATGTGCTGTTGCTTTAAGCGCTTCACAGCAGTGCCGTTTGTGTCATAACCTGCTTCCTCTCATGTTAAACCTCCTGCTCTGAGGCAAAGCTCCTCTTTCCTCCTTCAAGCCCTGAATTATTCAACAGCTTTCCATGAATGTCTTTGTTTTTGAAGATGTTTTCCTTCAAAGCATCTCTCCTTTCTTCTCCCTTTCAAGAAAGCCTTCAGTGAATTCATTTTTCATCTGAATCTTATGATGATGTGAACCATCTGCTCATGTTTTATGAGAGGAACCAGTGAATCTGTCAATACATAAGTGTGATCTTGATACGTTGGAGACACATGGTTACAAGGACAGACTGGGAGGTTGTACAGTACAGAAGGCCAGCAGACATAAAGGCAATCTAAAATTGATGTAAAAATGGAAAATAACCTCCATAAGTCACATGGAAAACCACATACAGGTTTGGAATAACATGAGAGTGGGTATAACATAATGGCAACATCTTCATTCAAATGATCCCTTTAATTGTCTTTTCATGCATGCATTCTCAAAAACGGATGCGACCAATTACCTGTTGTTTTGAATGCGTAACCTAGCGTGCTATTTGTATATTCTCCACCTGACTGTGTATGCTCTCATCTAAGATAACTGCGCTTTCCTCAAGCCAAAGAAAACAGCAGATGATTATCGGAGGAGCAGGATACATTTTCCCAGATAAACTGCAGATGCCGTGAGTCAGCTGAAAACACAGCACTCTCTGTGATTGCCTTACAAACACCCGGCAGGATACTATCAAGTTGCTCCTAAGGATACTTTGAAACCCACCGCATCATCTATTAGCATCTATTAGCCCCCACGCGCACATGCAAACCCATGATGGGCGATAACTTATGCAGCGTGCTCTAAATATTCATCAAACTAAATAAACTTTCAGTAAAAACATGCAAATTTCTTCCTAGAAATTTATCTCTCAGTGAATCTCGCAGGTGTTTGCTCAGAGTGTGTAACAGGCCTACAGAAATGTCCTTATTAGTTCATAAAATTAGAGTACAAAGGTATGTGGAACACAAAAGAAGATATTTTGAGAAAAGTCTGAGTCGTTTTGTGTCCATACAATGGAAATCAATGGGGGGGCAATGTTGTTTGGTTACCAACGTTCTTCAAAATATTGTGACATGAGGGTGAGTAAATGAATTTTCATTTTTGGGTGAATTTGGGTAAATTGTAATTTTTCATTTTATTACGTTAAGGATTAAATGAACATACTTAACAAACGAAGTATTTGTGGATATTTGAAAAGCTCTTTAGAACAAGGCCAAGGTAAAAACGGGATGATTATATATGATTTATTTACAATTATATTATATGAATATTATATTCTAAACATTACCCCCTGATTCTTATATATAACAATGTCTGTGTTGTAAGCGAATTATTCTTCGGTTAGGTCTATTGACGAATCAATTAAACCAATTCGAAAAGTTTTCGAGATTTGTTCATGATTCATACTGAATTGTTACATACATAAGGCCATATTCACAAAACAAAGAGAATACATTTATAACGCTGTTGTTACATAAACAGTCTCATTAAATTGAATGGGACAATTTATGAAAGACTTTTCATGCGTATCGAACGTCTGAACTGAACTGAATTGCTCAACCGAAAACTCGTAATGAGCCAAGAAAAGAATTTAACAGATGAGGTGAGGAATACCTTAAAAATAATCTTGTCTTCTCTTATTCTACTCCATCTTATTTCTCAAACTTGGCAGTGTGATACTGCTGATGTTCCAGCTCTTGTTTGGCAAACTGTAATCTATAATCCGCTAAATACATCTGCTAATTATCTACATGCTAACGCACAATACTAAAATACGTTTGCTACTGTACGTTAGCATCAGTGTAAACGCATAAAGAGAATATGGATTACGATGACACAATGCACCAGCATCACTGTGTGTACGAGTTGTATCTGATATAGAAGTTCTCCCGGGTACTGATACTCTAAGACTATACTGCCAGCAGCACGCCTGCTCCCCTTTCAGAGAGACAACCTGAATAACAAACAGCTTAGAAAGGCTGTGTAAAAGATGGGCTTTCAACCTAACAATCAATCACTTAGCCAGCTGGCCACCGTAGGTAGCCTTGCTTACAGAATTTAATGGGTTCAGAGGTCAGAAGGAAAGAAACAAAACATTGCAGGTACATACAGCGTGACGCAGTCCCCCCTCGCAGTAGCTCTGACCTTCTCAACACAATGGCAAAAAAATCTCACCCGCCCGTCGAGCTGGTTTTTGTGTCTCCTGATGTTAGGGGAGAAACAAGAACGTACAAGCGGCTGGTGAAAGTTTGTGACATGGAGAAGCCGCTCGAAGTGCGTTTAGGGTGCTCTGCATGGGGAAATTCTCAGGTTGGCGCTGACGTCTCAAGGTTACTGGAGCATGCTTGGCTGTCGGGAGACCCTGAACAAGAGAAGGGTCGAGGACTAATCACATTTCATTTAAGCAAACTAAATATACCAAGTAGTCACTCACCTTCAATGACAGTCAACGACCAAACACGTTACAAGTAGAGCGTCCTGCTTTTCTACCTTTGTGTGATATTTTAGAATACATTAAGGAAAACATTTTTTTTTTATTAAAATAAAGTTATTTCGTTCAAAACCCATTTTATAAATTAATTGGAAAATAGTAGGGCTGGACTATAAATATTTAATATATTTATTTAAAACAAATCTTAAAATTATACATGTATGTGTGTGTATTTATATATACATATTATTAAATACAGAACACACACATATATTATGTATACAAAAACTTTTATTTTGCTTTTCGATTAGTCACGACTAATCGTTGTGCAGCCCTAGCGTTATCATAAATTCTTTTGACCACAATAATTGTGTAGCAAAAGTCTGAAATTGTGACAGCCCTATTAAAGTGATAGTTCACCTTAAAATGAAAATTCTGTCATCATTTACACACCCTCTCGTCATGTCAAACCTGTATGAGTTTCTTTCTTCTGCAGAACACAAAAGAAGATATTTTGAAAAACGTTGACCGAACAGCGATGGCAGCCATTCACTTGCACTGGTTTTGTGACCATACAATAGCAGTTGGCTTCCACCGCTGTTCGGTTATCAACATTCTTCAAAATATCTTCTTTTGTGTTCTGCAGAAGAAAGAAAGCCATACAGGTTTGTAACGACATGAGGGTGAGTAAATGATGAGAGAATTTTCATTTTTGGGTGAACTATCCCTTTAAGATCTACTTAGCACTACAGCACCAACACCCATTTGTAAATACGACTGCTTATGAGAACAGCAGTCTACATCTGTGTTGTCCTTCCCTCTTATGGCTACGGCAACAGAAGATAATGACCCAATGAAAACTCTTCCAGGGAGGAGGGTGTTTTTTGTAGCAATGGAAGATCCATCCTGCTTTTTCAATCGGAGACGAGTACACCGCTGGCCACGCTTCTTTCCTCTCCAAGCACTCTTCAATTCCCTATGGTATGAGAGAAAATCCAATTACTTTTCAAACAACCCCAAAGGCACCAAATGGTGCTCGGCTTCTGCCAATTATCTCTCACTCTCAAGGCTCCTTCTCGGTGACAGACACACGTTTCGAGTGTTTGGGACGTTCAACAGGTCCGCTGACAAAACCCCCTTATTTAAAGATCATTTGATATGATTGTGCAGAGAAAGGTGAGAAAACGTTTCGTCCGTGATCTGAAAAGTTCAACGCATCTTAAAACATGTTTCGAAGCAATGCTTAGGGAAAAGTCAGGTTTCTTTCCCACGAGATGAGAAGGATCACACTTCTGTTGGATGTGAAGTCAACAACAAACTCTCAACTCCTGTAATGTGAACAAGACAGTTTTCAACTCCTCGCTCAAATGCAATGTGCAATGTATGAGGTTACAAATGACTCAAGCAAATGATTTCAACACAAAGACACTCTTAAAGTGACCCGCCTTCGTTCATCAGCCAAGGGATCATACTTTGAGCATGGGGTGATGTGAATTTCTTTTTTTTGCCAGGTTAGAAGTTATGATGGCCATGGGCGAGCCGCTTAAGTTTAAAGGGTACATAACATGAGATCATGAAAATTACATTTCGTGCAGTGTGTGATGTTGCGGTGTTTGAAAGTAAGCAGTCTGCCAAGTTGTAAATCCAAAGGTGAATGAATAACAAAGTTATTGGCTTGTAAAAAGGGAGTCGACTCTGAATCACGCAAATGAGTCGTCTCTAGTACGAATCGCCAACCGCCGCGGATTTACGTCACTACATATAGTCCCCGCCTAAGTTTTGCTAGGACCCAAAAACTTCACTCTTATCCCCCAAACACTGTAGCTTGTGAGCCTCATTCGCAGTAGACCAATCACAGCAGACTAGACCATCTGACCAATCACATCAGACTAGGCTAGTGGAAAGGAGAGTCAGTCAAGAAGTAAGGTAAGAACAACTGCCTATTATAACGAAATAATAATGTTTTTACACCTTCTATGTACATAAACTTGTTCTTGGACACTCCATAAACCAAAGTAGGACTTTAAAAATCCCTAGTTATGTAGTTTTTAATGTTAACAAATAAAGGAGGCAAAAATGAGTTGCTGCCGTGAATAAAGAAAGATGCCAGTGTGATTACAGGATACAGTATAAAAACAAACACATAATCACATGTTACATGTGTGCCTTTAGCCAAAGCACAATCTGTTGTACGAAACTAGCTGCGCGGCGGCATCTTAATCCACCCAAACATCAACCATAAACCATGGGCAAACCAGTCACGCGCTTAAGCACAACTGCATGCTGCATGGCGACAGCGCATAGAAATCAACCCGTACACATTCTACCTATAGACCTATTCGCCACAATCTTACATTACTGCTGGCCTGCATGCAAAACTCAGAAAGTGGCCTTTCTTTCTGGGTTGACGCTGATGAAGTCCTGCATGAGGACATCAATGTTCAGTAAAAAAAGTCTGAAATTTGTTTTTGCGCCATTTGGACAAGACTTGCTCTTGACACTTGACCTTCACTAACGCCGTGACGTCATGAGACACTTGTGTTGTCATTGTAACAGTTATAAAAAAACAGTTATCAAATGTTTCAATTGATATTAGTGATAAGACACATTAATAAAGTTAACTACATTTATTTTTGATAAAACATTTTCATTCACGGAGTTTCTATTTACACTAAGTACAAATAGACAGCCCAAGGCAGCAATGCGACAGATGCTATTTACACTAAGTTTAAAAAGCAGTAGGTTCTATTTACACTAACCGAAAATAGCTGTAATTTCTTTGTAGATGCTTTTGGTACTTATAAATAGTGGCAGATAACGTTACTATTTGCACCTCAGTATTGTAGTGCCTTAAACATTATGCAATAATGTGTAAATCATTATATTAAAAAAAAATTATGATGGCAACTTTTATTAAAAGATATTAAAGCTAAACCCTACCCTAAACCTAAACTTTATGAATAAAAATGAATTTAAGAACAAATGCCTTTATGATCTGTAATGCGATAGAAAAAGGTAAAAGCGTTTAAAGCAACCGTTGGATTAGAGCCCAGGTCTCCAGTGTCAAAGCTATATAGACTATACATTTTACGCCACTGGAGTCGCTGTTTAAAGTGGTGTCCTGCTTACACTTTCTCTATTCCAATCACACATTGGTAGGCGTAGCTAGTGCAACTAGACTCTGCCTTTATTTATTTATTTATTTTTGACACCGTTTCAGTTTTTCTTACGCTCGACACCAGGGGGTGCTGCAGCACCCCAATTCCCGCGGCTATGTATGCAATTATCTAAAAGTCTACACTAACTATTTTCTGATGAGCCTAACAAGCTCTTTGACGCCATGCCATGAAGAATAAAGAGAATAAAAAATAAATCAATAATGCGGTATACGCAGTGAAAAACAAGATTCATCAATTGTATTCCCCGTGCCCCATAATAAAAGCGCAATTCATTACAAAACTGATGTTGTTATTGACTGCGCGGTAATATATTACACAAATGGAGAACAGCTCTCATTAAAGATTCGCATACACTACAAAATACCAATATGTTCCAGAGGCCTCGAACAATGAAGAATCCGTGCAACGTTTTATAACATCGTCAATGGCTGGGCTTCATTTATTCATGAGGTTAAACAATTAGCCAGTCAGACGAGAGTCAATCACACAGGAAGTAAGTCGACCTGCTGCAGGAAGTAAATCACACGCGGTATTAAACAAGCTATAGACCAATGAGATGGCTCCACATCTTCTGTGCTAATTCTGTGGAGGAGATTTACACACAATAACATGAGTTAAACAGAACTTAGGGTGTTACATTTTTTTTGGTGGCAGAAGACAATATCAATTTAGACAAACAAAAATGTATAATATTTGATAAATAATACTGAGATTGGCAATGTCTTAAACTTCATGGCTAGTCTGTTTTAGATTTTTTACAATAAATGCTTAAAAATGACAATCAATATAAGGAAATGGTAGGTTTTCCTCTGCTTGCAATTGGGGGAAAATAAATATTCAAGCTGTTCCGTCAATATTCGAGCTGATGTGAGAAAGACTATCTTTACCACGTTACTGCCTGAGTAAAAGCCTTCAGGTTAATTTAGATGACACGGTTGGCATCCGAACAGATTTGTGCCTCCCTCTGGCAGGCGCTGTAACGATTAGGCACAGGGGCGGAACTTCTGTCAAGACACACAAAGAGCAGGAAAATATATTTTCAAAGAACTACAGGGATGAAGACGATCGATCACATAAATGAGAGGAATGCAGGAACGTAGGAGTAAGGAAAGGGGGAAGGATGCAGATGGGTGAAAAGAAATAGATGAAGCATTGAAAGGAATTGTTATTCTCATTTCATAAAGACTTTACACAAACCAATAACATGTTCTACGTGTATACCGTTCCATTAAAGGATGGTGTGTCACTCCAATCTGATCTCACAAGAATTTGTACATATTTTAGGTGCTAATTAAAAGGTGGCTTATTTGTATAAATTCGTAGAATGTGAATCGTACAAAAGAGAACATAGGCCGAATAAAGCTATTTTTCACATTATCGGCTGACAGTTTAAAAACAGCCTATGATCAGAATATATCCTGTCAATCAAAAGACAGGAAAATGCAATGAATTTGTGCTCTGTACATAGAAAATGTTAAGGAACATCACCAGTTTGACGTTTGATATTAAAGGAGTCATATGACACGGCTAAAACCAATATTATCCTTTGTTTCAGATGTAATGCAATGTGTATACACGATATAAGGTTCAAAATCGCTGTATATTTCACATACCATGCATGTTTGTATCTCCTCTTTGCCCCGCCTCTCTAAAACGCGCAGATTTTTTACAAAGCTCATCGCTCTGAAAAGCGAGGTGTGCTATGATTGGCCGGGTAACCAGTGCGTAGTGATTGGTCAAATACTGCAAGCATGAGACGGAAATGTAACGCCTCTTACCATATTCGGAACATCATGTTACCAAGAAATTGTACTGACAGGTGATAAAATGTCATGGGTACTTTCCTTATCAATTCGAGCCCGAATCTGATGGGTAAAATGAAGATGATCGAGCCGATACATCAACTTAGCCAGCGCGACTTGAGCAGGATGTAAAGGATTGGTAAGGTTCTAAAAAATATATTATTTTAAATAGTTAAAAAATATAGCTAACTGTTTTACCTTTTATATATGACATAATAAAGATTTGCCGTTAGTGATCAACCATGTCTCATCGCAACTCAACAAGACAATAAACTCCATTATAAACACGACATTTGTTGCCTCTAGTTGGAACATTATTTCTGATTATTAGGACTTATGTTACGCACGTGTCTGCATTTGCAGATCACACAAAGAAACAACAAGCGCTACAAACACATGACAAACTCAACTCACGTCAGTCCGTAACAAAGTCTTTTAGAATGAAAATATAATTATAGGCTGCGAATCTGAAGCGCCAGACTGTCCTTGCGAAGTTGTAATGGTTGGAATTAACCCACTTTCTAACACAAGCTTTCGTGCACAGCCGGCCTTGATCTCTCCCAGGTTCATGAAGCAATCATCTGTGAAATGCGCTGCACAAACTTGAATATTCGGATTGTACTGTTCTGGAACAGTATTGTAAATGAAATGTAACCATTCCTTTTTAGTTGTCTCATCATTTGGAAGGGCAAACAAAGAGGCTTTCTTTTCGCAACGAAACACACAGCGTCTCCACGACATGGCTGCAGCGGCGACAATACAATGAGATTTACAAGTACGGCCACCTTACCTGCGTATAGATTTGGGCGGTCTTAGTCAAGTCATACCACGAAATGACGTAGATTTGTGGGGGTGTGGTTACACGAGGCGTTTCAGGCAGGTCTGGGTGAGCATTCGCTTTTAGATAGATTCGCATCTTTTGTTCCAACACTTTAATTTTTGCAATTTTACGTGTCTAATACATAAATGGGCAACTTACAACACACCAAAGACACAGAAAAACACGTATTCGCGCCATATGACCCCTTTAATAAATACAGAAAATTCAGAAATATTAATTTATTCTTCAGAACCGGTACCTGCAGAAATCACTCCGATTAATACCGGCTATCGGTATCGGTGGAGAAACGTAGTATCGGTTCATATCTAAAAAAAACTAAACTGAAGCTCCTCCACTAACCCGTGAAACCAAGTTGAACTAAAACGTACGAATAAGGTCGTACACATTCATCAAAATTAGCCACCTCGTAAAATACGTACAAATTCCAATGAGATTGTCTCATAAACACAAGTATGCAGACATTAAATCATTTAATGAAAACAAGTATCATAAAATAATAAACAAAAACTGAATATTAAATAATATAATTGATTTTATTTTATTTAATTTATTACTTATTTTTTATTTGTACTGATTGTATTGTATTTTGTTGCTATGCATTTTAATAGATGCAATTCTGAAACTTAGGAAATAAAAAATACCAAAATACAAATTCAAGGAACCAGTGTTGTGTTCCTGATTATAAGAGCAATTAATGGTTTGAAGCTGGAACAAAATCATGGAAACGTCAGACCGCAATCATTAATCAAGAGTTTGTGCGCTGATTCTAGCCCAGAGAGACTAGAGAGCTACAGCCCACAAAATCTATATCTTACATATAACACTACACACAGCATACGTATATGATATGGCTCATTGTCAGAGTTTATTAATGTCATAAATGTAATATTAAGAACACTTGAAAACCACACATGCATACAGCCTTGAATTTTTCTTCTTTTTATTATAAAATCATTGGCATTTGTAACACGTGTAGCAGTGGCAAATTCTGCATCACCAAAGCGAGTTCTTTTAATAAAGTTAAGAGACGCTATATATCTAATGAGATTTTTGCACTAAGTAAAACATCAATACCACAGCATTTAAGAAAGAAAACGTAAGGGGATTTCAACGAATTGTGTGAAAATTACTAAAGCTTTAAAACGTATTGGCTTCGTGACAAAGGCGTAAATATCAAAAAGGGATTAAAAACACAGTTTTAAAGATATCAAGCTGTTTATCTGGTTTAGCATTAAAGCCTTGTGGTTTCAAGAGAAACGACCTCCTTTAATTGGGCAGAATCAAAAGCTGTTTTCCCCGTTGTTTTACTGCAATGAGCCAGTTAACTCACAAAATGATTAGCTCTTTTCTTGATAGTTTTGCCTCATTCGTCACAGACCATAAAACCAAAGCCTAACAAAGTCAAAGCCAGTTCACAAAGCTCTCACCCTGGTAACCCCCCAGCGGCTATTACAATTGGTCGATTTAGCTCAAAGAAATTAAACTGCATCTTGATATTCATATTTCGGATGTTTGGACTGATTTATGAATGAAAAACCATGATTTATTATCGATGTACATGGTTCTCCAAGGTACCATCATGATACTTATCCAAAAGACAACTGCATCATGATATTCTTTCTGAAACTTTGTTAATGAAGCAATGAAAATAGCCATTTCCATATTGAATACACCAGAGGAATTTAGCTTCTTTTTTCAGTCAGAGGGAGGAAGACTTTGTAAGATAGCAACAAGGAAAAAGTAAACAAGATCAAACGATCAGCAGGCAAGCGACAGGAGCAGAAGTTTTAGTGGGTGGCAGGGACGCATTTAGTGAAAGAGCAAAGCTTTTACATCCCAACACCTAAAAGATTCAGAAACATTAATTGGTCTGTGTTTACAGGACCACTTGAAAAGAAAGAGCGTCGCCACAAAAAAAGGAGTCGAGTCAAAGAGAATCATTCATTTGAAATAACCAACAGTAAGAGACCCAGATAATTGGTCTCATGCGTTACCTCAAAAGAGGGGTGAATGTTTTTTTATAGGGACTGTAGGCAGCTGGTTTTCACTCTAGAATTACTCTTTACCAGCCTGAACTGACCAGGAGATCCATTGCCAAATTTTATCGAGTGATTGTACTGTTGATAGTTACATTGGCGTTTCCATTGCAAGATGCTCTTATGTAACTGATGGGCTGCAAACGTGTCCATAGCTTTTAAAAAACTAAGAATCAGTTATTTTGCCACTAAAGATTCATATTCCGCAGGACAAAGTCTTCGCTTATATTCTCTTTCTCTGTGCATACAGCCGCGGAAAAAATTAAGAGGCTGCTCCAATTTTTCATTTCAAATCTGCATTTCTAGATGTATTGTGGCCATTCCAGTCCAGTGTTTGCTAAATGTTAATAAATTCAAACCTCAAGAGTGACAAAGTCATCTAACAGCAAACTTTTCCTAAATACATTTTCTATAAAAACATAGCTTAAAAGTGAATATGAACATGTTTTCTTAGCAGTATTTGATGTCTGAAAAAATATAGAGTATATTTTCTGTTATTTTGCTCAAGCTTTCAATTTCTTCAAATAACTGCAATAGAAAGAAATTTTCTCTCAACAGGTATTGGTCTAGCTTTTATTGAAACTAGTAACTTGGTATTAGCAACGGTTGTATTATTGCTCCTGTATGACATATCGCTTATTGCTCCCTGAACTCTTTGTAAGTAGCTTTGGATAAAAGTGTCTGCTAAATGTAAAGGTAAATTTGGTTAGTCCACAGAATGAAACAAAATAATAATTTTACCTAAACACATACCTAAATATAGTGAATTTTAAAATGATATAACAGTCTTTGAAATGGTCTCTTAATTTTTCGCAGCTGTATATTTACATTTTAAATATTTTTTGGTGGAGGCAAGTAAAGACAGTAAAACTGCTCACAGTAACTAACAACACATTCTCCATCTACAAATGCCAAACCTAAACGGCAAAGATCCTCTTTACTTTGCCGCCTAAAATTGCTGTCAGTGCGAACGCTCTATAAAGTTCACTCACTCCACTTTGATTTACTTTCCTTGCATCTTGCATGGGTAAAAACAGAATACAGGTCAGAAACAGCATGAGGGTGAGCAAATAATCACAATTCTTCATTTTTGGCCTTTACACTGAACTTGTTTTAAGTTACTATATAATAATTTTGAGCTCTGGAAAATTCTCAGGCCATTTTTCTTAATGCATCAAAGATTGTACAAGTAACTATTCACACATTTGCCCTTCCAGTTATGGCTGATCTTCAAATGTGAATGTCTTAAAATGGGGAAGCAGAGTGTATGTGTGTATGCGTGCATGCGAGTGAGCGAGCGAGAGAGAGAGAGCATCTGGAAAGCAGACAACAGTTAACCAGAAATACGGATTCTCTCATCCTCCGAGCACCGCCGCCTCCCCCTGCCATTTCAATGCTCCCTCATTAAATCACAACACAGCACTATATTAATGACCTGTCAGGACTGTTACTTTTATTTCATGTGAATTCATTCAAATTGAGTGAATTTTACAAATGGCGCCCACCAACCGCCGCCACGTTTTTTCTCCCTTCATTGAATTTAAGCCAGCCGAGCTTCTGTGCTTTTGATTCGGGGAGAAACATGACAAATGGCTATATTTATGGGTTTCAGAAACATTGTTCTCAGAGGCGCAATTGTTCAAGGCGTTAAACAATATCTAGAAAAATGCAAGGGCATGCGCTGGAGATTAATCTTTGCGACGACTGAGTAAATCCTAGCAATGAGCACGGTGCTATAAATATAGGCATATATATTCCATAACCAATCCAGCCTTAAAAGCCGCCATCCCGCAGAGACCTCCCTGCAGTCCGTCATTGACACCCTGAGGCTGGAGAGAAACTACAAATCATCATTCCTTATTTTACTAGACCTGTGCGCTGCCCTCCACACAGTGAATCATCGGATTTTCACATCCACCCTGACTGATCACAATACTAGCACTTCAGTGACGTTTAGAAGTTATGAAGGCCCAAAGAAAACAACCCTTCACAAGTTCATGGTGGTGGTGTGTTCCGAAATGATGCTCTGCATACCTTTAAGACACCACAAACCAAGACAGCCAAGATAGAATCAAGAAGATCACAGCCTACCTGACTAAATCCATCCTTAGCTTCTGGTCAATAGGTCTTCTGGCCTTCCTAGACCAATGAATGTTGTGGTGTCTGGTCTTCAACCATAAGGAGATGCTTTCACTTTCTTGCTGCCCACATTCAAAATACATACAATAAATAATACAAGAAAGTCACAAAAATAAAAATACTCAAATATACAATGTAATGTCTTTGAAATGGCATACAACCAAATTATAATACTCTGATGTACAAATATATGGCTACTATCCTTCCGAACTACTTTGATTATAAATAAACAGTAATTTCCTGTCAGACTAATTCATATCCAGAATGATCTGGGCAGATTCCTCTTTGCCGCAGTAAGCAATAACCTCCCTCATCTTTCGCTGTATTTACGACGCTGCCTGTTACTTCATTTCGCGAATTGCAAATAGTTCTGCATCAACACATTCTGATGGGAGGCCGAGGATGTTAACAACAGTTCAGAGAAACCATTTTCTCCGAGCTGAGAGTGAAAGATGGGAGGAGGAAGATAACTTGGCTTTACATCATTTTCCCATTTCTAAGACAAACATGCTCATGAAAGAGGAATTCTGGCTGTAGATTCGCAGCAAAGTGAAAGCTACTGTAACAACCTCATCCAATCTCATTTTTTCATGGGCCGACTGCTGGCAGGGCCGGAATGCATTTGCTAAACTGAAGGTTTTGTTTGGGATTAATGGTGGCGATTTGTAGGCCTCCATCTTCCATCTCGGCTTTGTCGTCGTAATATTTTTTTTAAAGGTCCAATGTGTAATATTTTTGTTAAAGGTCCAATGTGTAATACAATTATTCTATTGACAGAAATGCAATATAATATACATAACAATGTCTTCACAGGTGTATAAAGACCTTACATAATGAAGCATTCTGTTTTTATTACCTTAGAATGAGCAGAAGTGCTCTTGCATGGAATTGGCCACGTTGTTTCTACAGTAGCCATAAACGGACAAACTGCTCTACAGAGCGTGTTTCATCTCTCATTCTGCAAAGAAGCGACAACATCTTTGTCTGTCAGTCTGTCAACTGGACAAAATAAAATTAAGGCGGCGAAAGAAAATACCAGAAATGCATCAGGAGAAGACACCTGTAGAATCGTGCATGTCTGAAGCACACGTTCCTTTTGTACAACAGGATTATTTCCCCCCAGTGAACTGCGACTGACTGCAAATGACTGAATTAATAGCAACAATAATGTTGAAAATCATCAGAATACTTGCCAAAACATGATTAATTGCGATGGTAACATTACGCTGCAGGATTCCCTGGAAAATGGTCAGACTGCGGCATTCTGCATTATTAATTTACTTTTATTAAAGATAAAATGTGTCATTTCTGAAGCACGTGTATGTAGCCACGCCCCTTATGGTGGATTATGGACGGTACGCGGCAGTCGCGATTGTCTAGTTCATTTTCAAAGCGGCAAAATGCGAGCCGTTTCGTTGGCAGAGCGGAGGCGGTGCGCATCCGGTGCTCGTGCATTCAAAATACTGCAATTTCCACTGGCACGGCTCTTTGCGTCAGACGCAGCTGAAGATAGTGTGAGCGAACTGAAGATAGTAATACTGAAAACATTAGACCAGTGTTTTCTATTCTATTCTAGTGTGAAGACTTTTTGTGAGCGGCAGCCACATCGGCTTAAAGGCAGCTGGCGCGGCAATTCGACCGCTCACCGCGTACCGTGTGAATGGCCCATTACTCGTATCACTGGCTGAGCTGAGTGGGATCCTAGAACAAACAGAGCGATGTTTACATGGACCCTCATATCCCATATTGCAAACATCCATGCGTACAAAATACAAGACCAAAAACATAAATTACATATTATATACTAGCATCTTTATTCACAATCATTAGTGTATACGGTGCTTTCCTTTAACATGACAATTAATTATATACAAGTGATGATACCACTAAATACTTAAGTGTGGTGTAGCAGAACATGTCTCTTGAGGGAATAAACTCATAAATATTTATGCCTTTGTACCGTCTTATCAAGCATTTATATTTTTAACAGTTTTATTTCAATGATGTTAACACAAACAAGCCAATGTGAACAGGCTTCAGGCGAAGTAATAAAGTATGAATGACGATTACAATGCGAAACCAACACAAACACCCACTTTTCATGCTTCAGGGAGGTGAAGTTTAACCTAAGAGAAATAGGAATCTATGAATTGGCCTAATTGCATGTGCATTGGATTAAAATAAGCAGGACTGGAAAACTTTATATGAGGTAATTTGTAACAAAACATTTATTTTGCGTTAGAATTTTATACTAGAAGTCTCATACTCTGACATACATTCAGACATTCAAAACAACAGCTAAAGTGCACACACACATTCTCAGAGCATTTCAATTAATTGGCGAACAAACTGCGGGCAGCTTAATTTAAGAGCAGCACTATTGAGAAGTTAAACGGACACGGGGCGCAACGTTTATCAGCCAATGGCTATATGAGACCACGAGAGCTCATTAAAAAGTTTATTCAGTTAGTGGACTGTATTCGCTCTTTCAGTGGCGTGGCAAGTATTCCCATTGGAGTGCTGCCTAACAGGGCATTTAATTATACACACGTCAGTGAGCTGTGAAATACTGTCAAATTCAAAGGAAGCATGTCACAAGTTCACCAGCAGAGGTCACTGTAATCAGAGAGCTGAGACTAGCCAATCACATGCTTGTAATTACTCTTTGCTTTTCTGCTTCTCACTTACAATGAAGTCATTGGTTTTCACATTAATTATTGGCTTTAAAGCCTCTGTGTGTTTGTTATAAATTGCTCTTTTGACTTTGCAATTATGCCTTTGTTTGTATCTCAAACTTTGCAAATTGCAAACTTTAGGGGTTCTGAAATAAATCTTAAATGTTGAATTCATTTATTGTTCATAAATTCATGATATTGTTCAGATGTTCATGGAACCAAAGTTCTCAGTTTTATTTATCAACTGGAAGCATCTATTTTGCTTTCTATTCTTTCGAAAAAATAAGTAAGAAAAAAAGGGACATATCTACAATAGGTCACATTGTGTAGTTGGTCAAGTTGGCATCTGTCATTTCAGGCTACTTTCTATCCTCCAAGATAAAAAGCACAGTTTGATCCATTGAACAACCTTTAAAGCCAACTATTCCACTACAGTAAAATAAGAGACCATTTCTCATCTTTATTTAATAAGCATTTCTAGATGTATTGTGACCAATACATCATGTGCAAATAAATGCAAATAGAAATAATCGTTTTATTTGAAATGTGTGAGAAATATTGTTAGTAATTCACAGATGAAACAAAAATGATCATTTTACCTAAACGCAAACCTATAAATAGTAAATTCTGAAAACGGCTGTATACAGAATATATCTTTACCTTCCTTTGAAAAGTTAAAAGGCCTATTAATTTTTCCATTTCAAACACATGTGATGTGTCAAATATCATGGAGGTTCTTTGTGGCCTATGTTAAATACGAAAACACAGACAGATGAAAAAATATATTTAAATTAAGCATGAGCAGAAGAAAAAAGGAGGGCAAAAAGGAAACGTTAAACGTTAAAGTGGCACGCAAATATACCGCCTTTTCTTGACTAGTAGAACTAAGTGGAGTTTATCAGATGTGTGCATCTCCTGAGACCGCCATTTAGAAGATCTCGGGGTTTAAAGACTTCGCCGTAAATCCAGTGAAACTTGCAGCCCATTAAACAGGACACACACCAGCAAAGCTCTGAGGAAAAACATCTCAAAGAGTTAAAACACAGAAAACCAGGCACTTACTGTTCTGAATGAGGATATCAACAGCTTGATTCGTGCTGTTGTTCTGTTTGATATCTGCTTGATAACATGAATCTGATGTGTAATAAGCATCGTTTGCACAACACAATGTTCCAACCTACCAATTTGCAAATACAAAGGAGACCTCTTTAAGATCACATCTGTTTTCCCTAAACTGCAATGAGATTAATTGGGAAGCAAATGTTTGAGAGCCAAAAAGCAGAGACGGGAATCAAGGAACATGGTTTCAGCCAAGAATCTTCTTTAGTGTTCTACCGAAGAAACAATGTCACCTGCATCTCGGATGACCTGATGACCCTTTACATATTTTACACAAAGTCTACTAGAATATGAATGTAAACAACAACTCCAAAAGCAAATGTGCTGGGCTATGCTCTCCTGTTCATACGGTCTTACTGTACAGTGTGCCATTAATGATCTCATTTGTGTCTATTAATGAATTTCAGGAGAAACAACCAACACTAATTGAACCATAATCGAGAACTCTAATGAAGCTACGAGAGAGCAACCGCTGAGGAACGCAACTGTCCTCTGGGAATTTTCTCATTCTTATTCCACTGAGAAACAGTGAATATTTGAGTATGAACGCTGCCGTTTTATGACATTATGCATTCCATACATTCACACAAATCCTTTATAATATTTGAATACTGATTTTATTTACTATACTCTTTCCTATTTTTGAGATCATGATAAATAAACAAGCAAAGTAAACTCTAAAAACGTTCTAGAAGAATTTTTGTTTTGAATAATGCAGAGAATACATTGTGAAATGATTACTTGCATGGGAAAAAAAACAGACAGATCTCTCAACACTTCCATCACAATCGCACCAGCTGAACCAACACACATATGGTTAAATGTTATAAAATACTGATCAATGACCAAACAACCAGGCCTAAAAACTACCCAAACTATGACTGCACACCTGAATTCTCAATTCGTTGCCTCTAGTCAAAGCAGGTTTAAATATAGCAATGGCCAGAGTAAATGCTAGAGGACCCAAGAGAAGGGCCAAAAGGTTTAATAAAGTTTGTTTTTAAAGACGTAACTACATGGACCATGTGGTCAGCAAAGATTGAGGATCCTCTCGGCAAACATGCTTTCAAAGATGCACACAGCACTGCAGCTGCATTATTCATTATTCACAGGTGACTGCAAATAAGATAAAAAAGGGAGAGACCGTCACAGTTGGGTGGCGAGAAATGGCAAATATGTACAAACGCACTAGCACGTGAGGAGACAGGAGACCTGCGTTACACGAAAATGGGTGATTCCTGCTGGAATCTTCTCCAGCCTCAACCCTTTCTCTGAGCACTAGTGGAAAAGACATGTGTTCAGTGAGACATTGCAGGGGTGTGTTTGATCAATGCCTCCTCTTTCAACCATGACTTCTGCGCTGCATCTATATTCACTTACAAAGAATGTAATAAAGGATGTTGGACTACAGTGGGCTTAAATGGTTCAGGCCAGCAGGTCAGATCTGTGATCAGCTGACCCATATAAATGTATTAATTGTGCAGACACACGTCCAAAAAATTATTCAAATGAGGATTCGGAAGTCAAGAATTCTGATTTTATTTCAAAGAATTTTGATTGCATAGTAATCCACGACTGCAGTATAATACTGAAAACATTAGACCAGTGTTTTCTATTTTAAAGAAGGAGCAACAGCACCACCTTGTGTGAGGGTGAGTAAATTAAAGAAAATAAAAAGTTCAGAAAATGAATTTTCTGTCTTACCTTTCTTCGCTGAACCACTTGTGATTATTGAAACTCATGTCATCTGTTTTGTTTGGGAAGCGCCTCTGCACCATCCACAACAACATTGCCTCACTTTGTCGCTGGCGGTGTGAATGCACAGTTACTGTGCCATTTTTGGCACAGGAATATTTGTTTGTCTTGCAGCTGGGCCATGACTTTGATCTTCAGGTGATTCCTGAAACCACGCATGTAACAGGATTTCTTCCAGCTTAGGCCGATTGTCTGGATTCTGCTGTAGGCACCAGCCAATCAGATGGCAGCATTCTGTTCAGAGAAAGGAAAGAGACATCTGAATACTACCATAGACTTCATACCTGGTCGCTAATTTATGAGGGTCAGATTTTGATGTCAGAAAAACAATATAAACTCATCCATCAACAACTGAAAAAATTATTCCTGTATTACCCATACAAGTGCTTTTCTTCCTGTTTCTTTGCCTAAAACGTCATAAGAGATGTATTTTTCAAATTGCTATTCTATGTCTCACCTGCAGACAGATGTGAGGACCACCTGTCCCTAGCAAACTTTGCGTTGTCTTTTTTGTTTGGGAAGCGCCCCATCACCAGCCGGAACAACAAAATCCCCAAGGACCATACTGTAGCTGGCTCAGCATAGTAGTTCCCTCTGATGTTCAATTCGGGTGGACAGTACACATCTGTGCCTGAAAAAAAGACATTGGCAATTTTATTATTTAATCAGATGTACTTATGTTTATACCTTAGACAATCTGTGTTGATTTCGTACTAAAGCTTCCAGGGATAATACGTACCTATGAATGTCCTATAAGGAATTGGCCAGAGGAGCTCACCGGCCCCAAAATCAATCAGTTTGACCTCCATGCTTTTCTTGTTGATCAGCAGGTTCTCAAGCTTGATGTCTCTGTGGAAGACCCCTCTTTCATTGCAGGCGAGCGCAGCTTGTACGACTTGGCGCGTTATGCAACGTGCTGTCTCCTCTGTGAGGAACCCAAACTTTTTCAAGAATCTGGACAGAGTCTTGAAGTCTGGGGGGCGTTCCATTACTATGATGTGCCTGTCAGGCTCATCATACCAGTCTACGAGGCCTATTATTTCAGGTGCTCTGGGCTCTTTGTTCACTAGGATCAAAAGAGCCACCTCTGTCGGTATGGGGATGGGATGGTCAGGCTAAAAAACAAAGTTTATGTTGATTAGGCAACAAATTCAAAGTTTTCAAACTGGGCGACGGTGCTGAAGTGGGGTGAAGGAATTCAATAGAAATAGAGAATCTTACAACTTTACTTACAATAATGACGTATGGCAGCCCTTGATTCGTTTTCACAAACTTCAGTGCCACCTTAAGACCGTCCGATCTTCTCGTCCCTTCATAAACTGCTCCAAATCCCCCTGCACCTATCGATTTGCCCACTTTGTAGTCGTTTTTCAGACTCTGTTGCAACTCTGTGTTGGGCTTTTCTGAAATGAAAAGAGCTCCAATCAAATGTTATTTTTCCCAATGTCATTTTTGTCTTAAAATATTTACACGTATCCATTTGGCAAACGCTTTTATCCATAGCGACCTACAAATGATAACATTTTGTTACAACATTTTGTCTAAACAGCCACCGGAAGCACAGTTTACAAGTTAGAATAGATATGAAGTTAGGAAAAGATGAACAACCGAAAAGAAAATTGACTTTTTTGTTTTAAACAACGTTAAAACAGTGATAGTGGTAAGTCAAGTTTTAACTATAACCACACTAAAATTCAGCACCTTAAAGGGGTGATTTCATGGAAAACAGACTTTTTCCATGTTTAAATGCTAAAATCGGGTCTCTTGTGCATCTGCCATCTCAGAAAACGTAAAAAATGACAAATCATTAACTTTTTTTATGTGAGCCTATCTCTGCAAGCTTCAGAAATCGCTCTCTTAATGATGAAGCAGCCGTTCTTATTTTAATATTTCCACCCCTTGTTCTGAATGTGTCCACACATTGCACCGCTGCCATTTTTGCATTTTCGCATGTGTGAAGTTCTAACACCATGGCAAAAGTAGCAAAGCAGCTCTGTTTCTGGCTGCACAGACCAAAACAGAACAATGTTCCCAGCCTCACGGGAGACAAGAGAGCAATGGATTTATTTAGTTTTCAATGGAAATCATCCACACTGAACGAGACGAGGCAAAGCTGCAAATAAAGACATTGGAAGTACCGGTATTTTTACGTAAGACCCCAGGGACCTGGCAACTTAAACTAGAACTAGATAAAATGTCACCGTGACACGTTTGTCCGTTCACTATTAGAAAGCAATGTCTGTGGCTTGTAAACATGCGACGGGATTGTCCTGTAACGTTAATTTGACTTGTAGAAATAGCGATGCGTTTGTCTTGAGTATCTTCACTTCAGAAAGCCGTGTGTATGGTTTGTAAACACGCGACTCCCGAGAGCGGTCGTGACCGGACCGACAGGGACCGGAGGGGCCTCTCTAATGACCCGAGGGGAAACCGGGATGCTTATCGAAAACAATATGTTTGGTGTTCAAAGACGAGACCTTGTTTCTCGTTCGCTTTATGTGAACCTACTATATTGTTTTGTCGCTGGAAGCACAGGCTCACAGCCCTGCCTGAGTTTTCTGCTGAAAAGGGGGTGGAGACTAGCAGCTCAATTGCACTTAAAGAGACACACACCAAAACCGCGCGTTTCTCCTCACATGCAAAAGTGCGCATGTAGCGCATGGTATGTTAAAAGATCTGTGGTGTTTCTTGAGCTGAAACTTCACAGACACATTATGTGGACCCCTATGATTAATATCACATCTGTGCAAAACTAGAAAAGATCACCCCTTTAAACTCGATTACTGTTTAATTCTTTCCTATGTGTCGGTTAATTCAACTTTATGACACATTATACACTAAATGATTATAAATATAAAGAAATAATTCGTTTTTTATAACAATAAAAATAAACACTGTGTTTATGTAAGTTGCGCGGCTGTTGCTAAATGTAATTGTCATACTACATATCAGTTTAGCATGACACGTCTTACATTTAAAGTGTCACGGAGTGGTACTTTAATAAAATGTACCTGCATTCTCCACAGAATGCGTGTCTTTCGGAGATCCTCTGTCTGATCTCCGCTTAAAGAATCGACGCCACCAGGACCATCTCTTTTTCTCCTTCTGCTCAACTTTCTCGCTAACGGTACGTTGTTTGCAACAGCAAAATAACATCTTGTCAGTAAAGTGCCGAGAGGTACGAGTATAATGCAAGTTACTGTTTGGAGAAAAATCACAGGACTGTCTCTCGGCGTTTTGTAGCCTCGGTAGAACTTTCTGCAAACAACGTGTGAAACAACTTAAAAATAAACATTTTGTTAACTTTATTGCGACTGTGCCGATTCTCACAAAATACATTTGCAATGCAGGCACCCGAGGACAAGACACAGACTCTTCGTCCAAGAGTCTGGCTCTGTACTACTTCTGGTAATAAAGAGCTGGAAAAAATGTAATTCGAATGGGAAAGGTTTTTTCAATGCGATGTCACTCAATTCTCGGTATTCGGTGTGTGCATGCATGTTAAAAATCATCTGCTTTGCTTCAGGACAGGTCCGTTTTTGTTGCATGTCAGTTATATCATGTTGCCGGAGGGTGGTGCCATTAGGTAAGTTTATTCACTTGTTCAAAATAACTTTTCCCGCGAAAACAAGACTAAAAACGGCTGAGGCGCGGTTCCATAGGCGTGTAACCGCGTAAAAATGAAAATGTATCACGTAACATAAGATTACTCATCTGAACAGAGTTGATGTAACAATTGTAATTAAATATTGTAAAAATATGAATTAAACGCTGTTCCCTTCAATGTAAAAACAACCAAATTTTTCTTTTACTAGGGAGCACACCAATACATCAAGGCAAAACTATTTTATTTGAAAGAAAAAAAAATATGGAGAAATGTTTAAAAAACAATGACATTTATTAGTGACATGTTCAATCGACTACTCAAATAGAGGGGAAACAGACAATATTGAATGCTCTAAAAATGAAAGAGCACAAATCATCAAGCAAATGGAATGTGGTTTAAAAAAAGCATAAATAAAAAAAAAAAACATTGACAGCACAGCCGTAGTACATTTTTGTTTAACCTAAAAGACAGATCTAATGTACATCTCTACGCCTTTCTAAAAAAGGTCAAGCTACTTGTAGGCGAGAATCAGTGCTGCAGATTGATACAGTTCATCAGTGGGACCCGTAACAGCAAATGCAGGTATCGCTGTACTGAAGGTCCTCGCCAACTGAGGTCCGACATCAGCTCACAATTTGAGCTTTTTCCGGCGACCACGACCGTCAGGAGTCCCATCCTGCTTGCGTTTCTGGGCCTGGTGAAGAATGTAGACAAGAGTTTTTAAAACATCATCTCTCAACAGATGTGATGTGAATGACAACCACCGGCGTTAATGTTTTTACCGAAGATGTGCGAGGTCCTCTCTTTTTCTTCTCTGCCCTCTCTCGCTCCTCCAGCTCCATGTTCTCACGTTCAATGAGTGTGATCAGGGTGTTACACCTCCTCTGAAGCTCCTGCACACACACACACATTAAGATGTTAAATGAATATGTCAATCTCATTGAATACAAGGAGTCGATGCTAAAACCATATTTGATAGCTCACCATGGCCGTGCGCGACTTAAGAAACCAGTCGAAGCGAAACTGGGGAGAGTTGCGTATGCACTGACGCAGCTCGTCGTAAACGCTCTCCTTGTCGAAACCCAGCTTGTGCAGCATGCAGATGAGAAAGCGATCCTCTTCCTCTGTGTAGTTCTTCCCCTTGTTGGTGCCATAGGAGATTCTGAGCTGGTGAAACGGTGCCTTATATCGACCGATCTAGAGAACAAGGGGAATATTATGCACTAGCTTTTCACAGCAGGTCTGATAAATGTTTTAAAGTCATTCGAAATTACATTTCCTTTCCGGGAAAAGGAGGCAAAACTTACTTTAGAGTCCAGTGCTTTCTTGATGCTGATCCTTCTTTGGATTCTGGCTTCTCCTCTTTCAATCTGAGCCATGATCTTCTCGATGTCCTGAAGCTCATTGCAGCGCTCCCAAAACACAGCTGAACAAAACAGGAGAAAGGATCTCATTCACATTCTATATGCGATTCATCTGCAAATATCTGAGAACTAGGGGTTGAACGAACTAGTCGAGTAGTCGACATTAATGCTCTGACGCGACCTTTAAAGCTTGATGTCGACTAGTCTCGGGTCATGTGAGAAGAGGCTGTTCCAAGAGAGCTGGGCGGGGGATGTCATTCCCACACGCTTCAGCGGGATTCTGTCACACTCCCGGTAATAATACATGTTATCTTGTCCTGCTTCCGCACGCATCATTAACAATGTGTCCTGTTTTCATCCGCAACATTTACGATTTGATCAGAAGCAGCTAAAGCTCGCAGGTAAAGCCTAACGTTACATAGATTTCAGTGCGCTGTGCTTCAACAAACAGAATAAATAAAAATCATTTCTCATATTTGCTGCAGTGTCTCTGAGGTGCTGCGTTAGTAATGCCACTATGATAAAGCGTCTGCTGCATTAGGCTAATAAATATATTGACGTTGTTCTAAAGTCATAGGCCGTCACAAACAAACTCGACACATTTTTATGTTGTTTCATCTATTAGTGCACATGACCCTTTCAGTTGACTTGTTGTAAATGCAAAGGGAAGTTTGGTCTGTAGACACGCTTCAGATCTGGAGTAACGTTAGGCTACTGAAGAGGTCCACCTGCTGCTCTTTTAATGCATAGCGCCACTACCACCGACATCACGCTTTAAAATAGTTTTATCTTAGTCTAGTTGTTGCTCTTGTGCAATAGATGAACAACAGTTCATTTGTATTTGGATACTATATTTTTAGAGGCTATTTTGTGTGAGATCTGCCATTCTCTCACAGCCTGCATGCAAACACGAGTGTCGTACTGCCCACACCCATCAAATCCCCATCAATTTTATTTATTAATGACGTCATCGACTAGTCAACATCGACGCGACTTTTATTACATAATAGTCGACTTAAAAAAAGCTGAGGTCATTCATCCCATACTGAGAACACAAACATACCAGAATATTCCATGACCTCCTCTGGGGTTTTTCCCTCGACCTCACGAGCAATGTTCTCTATGTCATCTCTTCCCCACTTCTCGTTGGCCTTGATGAACTGATTGAAGTCTCGCTTGGTCCAGATAGTGAAACCCTAAGTACAGAAGAGACAGAAGGACTATATTAGCACAATCACCCGAAACATGAACGTTGCGTAAAGATAAAAGTGCAGTTTTATGAAACACCAAATGGAAAGACAGGGCACCAGATTGCGACCACTTTTTGAAACAGCCCAAGCGTTTTCTACAAGTATATTTTCTATTTGTTATATATCTCATGTGAAAAGACGATTAGATTGCGAGCCCACCAGTGTAGCCCTATGTGTGTCATCATAAGTACGTATTAAGACGAGCCCTTATAAAATATATACTTTTTCATACAAAATAGCATGCACATTTTCTGTTGGTTCAAATGAATTCAGAGTACTAATTTGGTCTGGTGTATGACCCTCCATGGATATCAAGTAATGTAATTTCCCTCTGAAATGAAAATAAAACTGCACGTTGTAATTTCTGTGAGATAAGTCTATGTATTATCCAAGTATTTGTCAGTAATACAGCTATTTTGGGGAAAATGTCAATAATTGCATTGCTGGCTAATTTAAGGTCTGCCCCTAAATGTTCTGCTTGCGCTCCTTAAACTTTCAGTCAGGGGCTACAGAGCTCCTAGTAAAAAAAAAACAATTTGGAGCCCTGAAAGACAAAAATTATGATTGCTTTCAAATTCTACAATACTTCCATTGTTTGGACAAACAAGCAGTGCAAACCAAACTGATGTTTGACTCAATATTTAGTATTAAAAAAATATCATACTTCACCTTCCAGTAAGTAATGGGATATTGTGAGTGTTTGCTTCATGTAACTACATTGGCACATAAATTCCTGTTATTTACCTGTGAGAGGAGGTTCTCCTTCTCCTCTAGCTCCTCCTCATTAAGTGGTTCTGCTTCATCAATCTTTGCCTGTTCCTCCTTCTGCGCTTGGGCCGAGTTGGGCAGATCTGGGTTTCTTGGCACCTGTTAGAATTGTAACAATCTGCATTAGAAACTTTGAAAGATTCTTGTTTCTATAAAGAACTTCTGATTCTGATCTTGACCCAACTTAAAGTTCAGAACATAGACACACCTTATAGCCAATAGTTTTCCTGTAATACAATATCTCCTTCTCTAGCAGCTCAAAAAGCCGAGGAGGAAAGAACTGAAAGTCTTGAACGTTGGGCTGTTTGGGAGGACGAGGAGCCTGTGGGGATCAGGAGAAACATTTCATTACAACAGCTTGATTTAGATACCGATTACAGAAAATACGGTAAGGCATGTTTCCCATAATACCTTTGGTGCTTTGGGCTCGCTGACACGCAGGGCCTCTCTGAAATAGGCGTCCACAGCGTAATTAGCCTTGCGTTCTCTCTTGGGCGGTTCAATCCAGTTAGTGATGACCTAAGATTTTAAATGTACAAATAAATAATGTAAGCCATTCTGACTGATAGTAGTCAAGTCTAGTCATTCACAATCTGAGCAAAACCAATGTCAATAAGGTACCGCAGTGACAACAGACTGGCCCACTAGTGTCTGAATTTGTAATGCATTACCTTCTTCTTTTCTCTGTAATCTTCACCCTCAAAATTGTACACGCTATTCTCTGTGTCCACAGTGAAGTTTTTCAGTGAGCCTTCGCCAAGATTGGACAGCCTTTCCTTCATCTCCATGGTCTAAAAGGCATCATAAAAGCCCATTTAGTGTTCAGCATGTTTAATTGTTATTTAGTAAAAAAGTTTTTTTTAGTTAAGTGTAGTCCAACTTTGTGGTACGAGGTCTCACCTTCTTCTCTCCTCTTTCCAAGATGGCATCAATATCTTCATCTGTGATCTCGCTCTCTTTAGAAGCGAAAACGTGGGTGGCACCGTGTCGAATAATGGACAGCATCTCATCTTTGCCAAGTTTGTTCATACTTGGATCTACTAGTCTGCCTGTTGGAAGCAATAATTATGATCTTGGTGAAACCTGCTATTACAGCACAGGTAAAAGTTTGCTAGGTATTGCCAGAGTAATAAATACATTACATTTATATAGCGCTTTTCTGGACACTCAAAGCGCTTTACATGGAAAGGGGGAATCTCCTCAACCACCACCAATTGGAGTACTTCCAATACTGTCGTCACAAATGTGGTGGACTTGTTTTTGATTTGTACTAGCTCAATATTCGTTTTACCTTGCTGAATGACGATGGAGTCCAAGCGGAGTTTCATTTCCGCACGCTCCACGATTCTTTCCTCGACTGTGTTTTCTGTGATGAAGCGGAACACGCGCACCTGTTTCTTTTGACCAATCCTGTGGGCGCGATCCTGAACAACAGACATGTCAACCAATGATTCAAGTATTCTGTTCCAGACTGATTCAATGACTTACAAAACCACTGCTTCAGTGAACAATTAAAGGGATACTTCACCCAAGTTCTGTCATCATTTACTCACCTTTGAGTTGTTCCAAATCTATATGTATTTCTATGTTCTGATGAACACAGAGAAAGATATTTGGAAGAATGCTTATAACCAGTCAGATTTTGTCCACCATAGTAGAAAAAAGTACAATGGTATTCAAAAGTGCCTCAGAACGTTTTGGTGTCCTATATTCTTCACAATATCTTTTGTGTTCAACAGAACAAAAAAAAAATATGAGTAATTTTTCCTACTATTGGGTGAAGTATCCCTTTAACCAAAATGATGATAAATACAAATGCTTTTACAATATTAGGCTCGGCTCCACAACACAGCTTGGATGAAAATTAAGACAAAAATGTTAAAAAAAATTCAACATACATAATATGAAAGCTACATCACACTGACCATAGCTTGAAGATCCACTTGAGGATTCCAGTCTGAGTCGTAGATGATGACAACATCAGCAGTGGCCAGATTGATCCCGAGACCTCCAGCTCTGGTGCTTAACATGAACAGAAACTTTGAGCTGTTGGGCTCATTGAAAGCATTGATGGAGATCTGCGAGATGAGTGAAGATAAATAACAGTTACACACTACAGTACCACATTAAATAAGCACCAGTGAGTGAGAGTAAACATTATACCTGTCGCTCCTCATGGGGCGTCTGTCCATCAAGGCGGCAGTAATTATGGTTCCGCCACATACAGTAATCCTCCAAAATGTCCAGCACCCTGGTCATTTGACTGAAGATCAGAACACGAGAGCCTGCAGAAAACCGAACGTTAAATTTTCCCCTTGTTTTTTTTTACATATTTCATATAGCATGAGCAATCGGGTATCATTTCTTACCTTGCTCTTTGAGTTTAGGTAGCAGTTTGTCCAGGACCACCATCTTTCCGCCGTTGACAACCAGGTGGAGGTCAGTGGTGTAGGGTGGGCCAGGCTCCGCCCCATCAAACAGGTAGGGATGATTACAGCACTTCCTTAGCTGCATCAGAACGTTCAGCAGACGCATTTTGTCCATCTTACCAGCGGAGTTCAAAATGTCAATATCCTTCATCAAAATCTTGGTGTACCTGAAGTCAAATAACCAGAGTGCTCCGTTCCGTTAGTTTAATTACCATAGAACACACATGCTGATAAATGTATTCTTTGAATTCACTGTTAGATTTTGGATTAAATCATCTGCTGAATGTAATGTTCATAGAGCTATGTAGTATTAATACCATTCTCTCTGCATCTTGCTGAGCCCGATATACATCTTGATCTCCTTTTTGGGGAGGAGAGATTTCTCCACGTCAGCTTTAATACGTCTCAACAGGAATGGACGCAGTACCTGTGTATAAAAGAGATGGGTTACTTGCACTGAATATGATGCAACCAAACTGAGATGGATCTTTCAACGTATACTGTATCACATATAGGTTTTCCACAGAAATGTCTATTTACAGTTCAAATAGACAACATCTTAAAAGTAAAAGGTCACACTATAGCAGACATGAAAATTTAGGAGAGAAATGTGCCTAGGGAGTCAAATGAAAAAAAAACTCACCAAATGTAGACGACGCTCTACCAACTTCTGGTCTCCCAGACAGTTATTTGTGTCAAACCAGGCATCGAAATCCTGCATGAAGAAAAAAATACTAGACATTAAACTTCCAATGGGAATCAATGGGGCTAAATCCAGAAAATGAACTTTTAAATGTTGTTTGAACATATCTGTGTGTCGGGAGTGTGTGTACAGAACCACCCTAGAGTGGTAAAAAATCCACCCATTAATTTTTCTTTAATCCCCAATAAACCTCAACTGTCCTCTGGAACGAGCGGTTGGCATTCTCTCAGTAACCTGATTGATTGAGCCCTCCCTATGACTGCTGATGTACTCTGCTGTCTCCGCCCTCATCGAGTTGTACACTGTCCGCCATTTTCTTCACGCTGGACAACTTGCAGTGAGCTGCAAGTATGTTTTGTAAACAAACAAGGTGTTTTGTTGTTGGATGCAGGACTGAACATAAGTCTTCATTTACTTCGACATCTGAGCCTTTGAAAACACTGTGGATTAGTTTTATTTCTCAACGGAATGTTCCGTTCCTCAACGGAACGGAAGTCCCTTTATACCGGGATGCTAAACAAACGAATGTTAGTAAAATGCTGGATTCATAATGGGTCATGTTTTCAGTTTTTTAACATATGACGCGTTTGTCCGGTGTATTGTCACGTATAAAACAATGTGCACGTTGTCAAAGACATACCGCGTTTGTGCATTCACTCATAGAGAGCATGTTTTTCGATTTCAATAGATATGATACGTTTATCATGTTAATTGTCACTTATAAGAGCAAACGCAGCGCATTTGTGCATTCGCTCAGAAAACAGCGTGCTCAGTTTTTAAACAAATAATGCGTTTGTCTTATGTACTCTCACATATAAAAAAACAATATGTTTGGTTTTTAAAGATGAGACAGTGTTTCTCATTCACTTAATGGCCATTCTCTTCAGTTTTGCTGTTGGAACTACCAGCTCACACAACCCTGCTTTCTGATGGAAAGGGGGCGGAGACCAGCAGCTCATTTGTATTTAAAGAGACACACACCAAAACAGCCTGTTTTCCCGCACAGGCAAAAATGGACTTGTAGAGCACAGTATAATAATCTGTGGTGTATTTTGAGCTGAAACTTTACAGACACATTCTGTGGATTCCTAAGATGTATATTACCTGTTGTAAAAGGGCTACAGTAGAAGGCTTTTAAAAACAATTAGGTGACATGTATAACGGATTTGGCTATAAATAGTGCATCTAAACCAGCATCTGACACTTTAAAGGGATACTTTCTAAACAAGTAATTATGCCATCATTTACTCATTTCAAGTTGTTCTAAATTTCTTTGTTCTGTTGAACACAAACGAAGACATTTTGAAAAATGTAGGACAGCAAACAGTTCTGGGGCACTTTTGACTACCATTGTGTTTTTTCCTACTATGGTAGTCAATGGGGGGCAAAATCTTTTTGGTTATAAGCATTCTTCCAAATATCTTAATCCGTTAATCAGAAAAAAATAAATGTATACAGATTTGGAACAACTAGAAGGTGAGTAAATGACAGAATTTAGTTTTATGGTGAAGTATCCCTTTAAGCAAATGCGAGCAAATGCGAGTAAAAAAAAAAAAAAAAAAAAAAAAAAAACACTAACCCTTTCTCTCAACAGGTAGTGGTCTAGCTTTTGTTGAAACCAGTAACTTTGTATTGGCACTTCATGTATTATGGCTCCTGTATGACATATCGCTTATTGCTCCTACACTCTTTGTAAGTCGCTTTGGATAAAAGCGTCTGCTAAATGTCTAAATGTAAATGATGAGACAGAATTTTTGGCACTCTTGCCAAAGATTTTAACAGTGAACCCCAAATCAGACCTCAGAAGAGTTGAAGACATCGGGCAACAGGAAGTTCAGGAGAGCCCAAAGCTCATGAAGGTTGTTCTGCAGTGGCGTTCCGGTCAGCAGCAATCGATTTGTCGTTTTGAACTCTCGCACGATCTCTGAAAGCTGAGAGAAACAAACCCTGCGATTAGCTGTTTGTACGAAGGTATTTGATCGTTTCTGTTGTGACGTTGTCATGTGCACTTCAAAACTGGCCGTGAAAGATTGTTTTAAAACATGGCACAGTTACACAATGAACTGCAAACCTTTGATTTTTCATTCTTGATCCGGTGGGCTTCGTCAATAACCAGGTATCTCCAGTTGAACTTTTTGAAGACGGCCCTCTCGATAATTAGCATCTCATAGGAGGTAACGCACACATCCCATTCGCCTGGCAGCAACGTGTCACGGATAAATGCGTTCTGGAGACAAGAGTGAGAGTTTACATCGACATACAGGTTAGGATAACCAAAATCCTATATCATGGTATGAGAAATGTGATGTCATGCTAAAAATATTTATGCAAAGATTCTGTAGCAGGAATTTCAACAGTCCTTTATAAACCGTTTATAATAAATAACTGTGATAATGCTTATACGGTGAATTAAATACTTATAAAGGGTACTTTATGCTTTTTTGATTCTGAACTTCATTAATATGAATCAAAAGAGTTTTTACATTTATTCTATTTGCATGACTAAATAAACGCAAGACTCACTCTTTCATTTCTGTCACCAATGAGGCAGACGGCCCTCAGAGAGGGAACCCAGCGCTTAAACTCATTCATCCAGTTATACAGAGTGGACTTGGGCACGAGAACCATGTGAGGCCCAAGAATATTTCTATAGTGCTTCATGTAGCCCAACAGAGAGATGGTCTGGAGAGTCTTTCCAAGACCCTGAGAAGAAAAGGCACCAACATGATGGAGATGAAACCGAGTATGCAATTCAATATTTTATTGTTAAGGATAACTAGAAAGGTGTCCAATTTAAAAAAAAACCTGGACAGAGTCCTACCATTTCATCAGCCAGGATCCCATTAATTCCATTCTCATAGAGTGAAATGAGCCAGTTGAGTCCACGGACCTGATAGTCTCTCAGCTTGCCGTTTTTTACATCTGTCAACACACGGTATTATAAAGAAACGTTAGAGGGCTGTAAATAAACAAAATACCACTAAAGAACACTTACATAACCCTTATATGATCATTTTTAAATACTATGTTTATACTGCAAGTGTCTGGTGCGTGTTTAGCTTACATGAAGGCGAGTTATCAAAACGTGTGCAAACGCTGGTGGCCTTGTTGCTTTCACTTAGAAGCTCCTCATCTTCCTCCTGCTCAGTGCGACGATGACGGTTACTAAGGAAAGATCAGACGTAGACCCGGAGAGATCAGTCAATAGAGATGTTGGTTTGATTAATGACTTAAAACTTAACTACTGAAGAATTTAACAAATGACACAAACTTAAAGTGATACTTCACCCAAAAATTAAAATTCTGACAGACAGATTTAGCCCCCATTGACTCCCATAGTAGAAAAAATTACTTTATCATTTGTTTTGGTTCCGTTGAACGCAATTTTACCATTGTATTTTTTCCTACTATGGTAGTCAATGGGGGGCAAAATCTGTCTGGTTATAAGCATTCTTCCAAATATATTTCTTTGTGTTCATCAGAACAAAGAAATTAATACAGATTTAGAACAAATCGAAGGTGAGTAAATGATGACAGCATTTTGATTTTTGGGTGAAGTATCACTTTAAGTGGAAGGTTAAACAGATGCTGTATGAAACCGAACGGGAAAACTCACTCTCCAGCGGACAGCAGATTCTGTTTCTCATCTTTTTTAATGCGAGGGCGACCAGGCTTCATCTTTAGAGGTGAAGTTGGCGTCTTCTGGGCGGCTGGTTGGATGAAATGAGCAAATACTTCAGTCTGCTTCAGGAGGTACTCAAATCTGTTGGTCCGGTCTGTTTGCTGTTGAAACAAAGCATTAGAAGTCACTAACAATACAAACAATGTCTCAGCTACTTGGAGAACATGGTTCTTCTTGCACAGTAATACGTAGAGATGCTCCAATACCATTTTTTGGTACGACTCCGAGTAACAATATTTTTTCTGGTACTCGCCGATACCAACCAATACCGATGCAATTTTCCAAGCACAACATACTGAAATGAATAACTTTATGTTATTAGTACAATTTTACGTGCTGGTCACAAACTTTGAAAGCACAAATTTCAGTACGTTCTGAGAGGTATGTCAAGTGAGGTATCAGTCTTTGGTATCGGTGTCTCTATACGCGTACAAATACAAGTACGTGAGCTTGGTATTGGGGCCGATACCAATATCGGTGCATCCCTAGTAATATGTGCATAAATTGAATAACAAAGGCAAAATCCATTACCACTTTTTCTTCGTATCCACTCGACAGTTCAACTTGTTCTTTCTCTGAGGGAGATGAGGATAACTGGACTTCGCTATCCAGCGCTGTATCCGAAACTTCATCACGACCATTTTCTGACGTCTCATCCTTAAAAAGACAACAGTTCTGTGTGACAACTGACTCCATTACATCATTTGGCAAATAAATCACTTTTTAAAATGAAGACATCAATAACTTGGGAAAAAAATTGTTGACACTATATCATTGTCCATTTCAAACATGATATAGACAAAAAGACTCTCTTGTGTTTGCAAATTACCTGATGATACGAAGTTAGCATTGGACATACCCGATGGGAATTGGTCATTTAGGACGAATCCGAATTCAAGCCCAACTGCTTCACTTTCACATTCATACACGTTAGATGACACAATGTAAATCGCAGTCGCCAGAACTAATACAGTTTAAAAATATAGCAAACGTAGCAAGTAGCTTAACTATACCCACTGTTCAATGGTTTTGAAAAAAATATAACACTAATAAATGTCACTGTATTTACATGCAAAACTGTTCGGCCATCAAAACATTCATTTTCTTTAAGGAATAGGAAATTTAGAAGTAAACTTGTATGGTTTTAAAATGTCTCATTTCGTTTATTTAAAAAAACAAACGTCAACAAAACACATAACCTCTCATATGGCTCACATTATCCTTAAATCCGCTAGTTTAGCGGAGTCAGAGAACAAACTTACGCACGATTAATGCCATTCTTTACGTTAATGAGTGTGAAAATGGACGCCGATGCGCTCTTCTATTCATTTGAGCCGGAACAAAACAACAAGCTAACAAAAACTTCCAGCTCGTCTCGAGAGGGACGCACGTAGATGTTTCATCTTCACCTTCATTCTAGCTTCTCAATTCCGGGCTTTTAAATACTATGTACTAGATGAGAACAATGAGTGGGATAAGAACCGCTCACCTCTGCTGGACCGGCCGGGTCGTGTTGGCTCGGCTCTTCTAGCTGCTGCTCCATGCTGCCTTCTGTTTCTGACATGATATCCTGATGGAATCGCGTATCTCAATATGAACACGAATAATTCCAGACACGATGAGTTTGAAAAGACGAAAAAGTAGATAGGGTCGATTAAGAAGTTTCAAAATATTGCCCAAATAGAGCGAGCAGACCACGCGTCATTCACGGCCCCCGGCTTATCTGTTGACACTGTTCCCGCAAAACGGGCCCGGTTCACCACTATCGCGAGATTTCAAACCCGCGTGACGTCACATGTGTGTGTTACAAGGTAAGACCCAACTTGTGGTGTTAAAAAAGCGTGTAATATGTTGCTACTAGAATTAGATTTTATATTTCATGTTAAATTGGTCGGGTGTTTCTTCTTAAATAAAAAGAAACGTTTAGTAAGCAAGTGTCTTTTAAATTATTGCGCAGGTTTGGTGTGTAAAATCTATGCAATAATTTAAATGCATGGATTTAACACCACAGAAATAAAAAGAGAATGTATTGTTAACTTTTTACTGTTACCTAAACCAATATGTGTATTTACTGTATTGTAAGATAAAACGGGATGTATATCAAAATAATTCTAGCTTTTAATAAATATACAATTTTAAGTATGTTAATACTGTTTGCTTTCTTTAGTCATTAATTTACTGGTTGATTTTCAGGTTTTTATGTCAGTATAATCCTGGCAAAATACACAAATTAATTAAATAATACAATTACTGGACAACCTTCAGATTACCTGTACGTCACATTAAATCATTACTGTACAATATTATTTTTTCATCTACAATAAATATTCATTGTGTCATCAGTGATATGCCATCAGCATATTATTCTATTAATCTTGATATCAAAATAATACGAATTTGAAAGAGGTACATATTTGGGAGTTTTGCCAATAAGCCTTGTTATTTCAAAACAGAACTGTTGCTCTTCACAATATTTAATGTTTTTACTTAACATTGTATGAGATGTTAAATCACAGGTTCAATAAAACAATAAAATATAACCTTAAATCAAATTTGGGGCGGAAATGGGGGTTTTACTTAACTCAAGCCGCGTGTCATCTCTTTTAAGCTCGCGCGGAATCTTGTACCGTCCGTGTCAGCGCGCGCGGCGTCTCGCGCATCAGAATTACACGGGGTCATTTTTAAACAGATACATGTTCCGATTTCAGGTAAATGTTACCTCCCTTATAATAGCTATTTAAAGTCAAAGTGTCTGAGAATTACTACGTTATTTCAAAGATAAATATTCAGATTCTGAGAGAAATATTGGGCTTTGTTTTTCGAAACTGCTCTTAGCAAGCTAAAATTGTCTGTAGTGCCTAATCGTAGCTTTTCTCTGGTGTTTGTACTTTATAAACTATAAAAGCTTTATTTTCCTCTCCTTAAAATCTGGAATAAACGTCTGTCTCGTGGCGTTTCAGGTTTATTGTTGTCCAGATGTGCCAGATTAAACCTTTGGCCTGTTAGCATGTTAGCGAAGCCGTGCTAGTGCGTCAACTAACCAGATCAATGTAAACGCGCTAGCACCAATGTCATTTACCAAGATTGCGCGATTGTATAGATTTATATAGTAAATATGATGACGTTATTAGGTCAAATCCCGTATTTGATAGTTTTGTATTGTATTAGCCATTACAAGCACTCTGCAGTTTACATAACGGCTGCTGGTAAAATGCATATAGCCAAAGAGGACTTTCAAGAAGTGATAGAGCAATATGCTTCAACTGTTAAAGCTAATAAACGTTTGTAATAAAAACAGATGATGCATTCGTAAATGTGCTAACATATGTGTATTTTTGTCTTTCTCTGTTTTTTAACGAGCATTTTTTGTGTGTGTTCTCATTTTCTGTTGTGTAGTCCTTTGATGAAGACTGCACCCTGGAGGAGGAAGGGTTGGTAGAGGAAGATGAGATTGACCAGTTCAATGATGACACTTTTGGTGCAGGGGCAATCGGTAGGTTTGATAGCTACTCCCGACATCTAGATTGATGGCCAAGGTAGTAACTTTATATAATCGGACAATTGATTAAGCTCTTGATAGGAAACATGCTGACTCACTATAGTTTTGAAAAGCAGAAATGTAAAATAGATTTATAGTGGTTTTGGTATTTACAAGATTTGCCACAATTTTATGTTGTTATATACTTGCTTGTGATTGGAGTGAGTTGCAATGTTTATATAATAACGCTAAAAATATATATGTAACTTGTACATGTTGGTTTTAGCATTGTTTGGTTAATAAATTATCTGTTGCACTGGCATAAATGCTTTTTGAAACTTACACAAAACATATAGCAACACCTCCTTATACATAATTTTTTTTTAGATGATGATTGGCAGGAACAGCATGCCCGCCTCGCAGAACTTGACGAGCTTGTGCGAGATGGGCCAGCCGAAGACACCCCCTCCGCCCCTCATGAGCTTCCTCCTGCCACCAGCTCCGCCCTCTCTCCACCGCCCTCTTCCTCCCTCTTCTCTGAGGAACGGGCCGGGGGTGACCTTGCGGAGTCACTGTCTCGTCTTATCTTGGGCTCGGATCCCGCCATTGCTGGAGTAGGCACCGCCAGCTTGGATAGATCTCGGCTCCCTCCTGTTCTCTCCAGTCACACTCATCCTCCAGCAATAGCAGGACAGTCTCCTCTGCTGCTGAGCTACCCACAAAATCAGCAGCTCCTGCACAGGGGCTCGGCTCCTCTCTCGCAGGTGTGGATGATAGATTGACACAAAACGATGCTATTTAGTTGACATGTCAGATGTGGAATGCACTTTGTTAAAATAGGACTGTTACATTATAACAAGTGAGCTTTTTTTAAAGGAAAAGTTCACCCAAATGTGCTTGTAGATGTGATCGGCTGCCACCATAATGTAATAGAAATTTGTTTTATTGATATTCCAAAAATCATTAGGCAATGTTTGCAATTAATTTGATCAGTTAATAAGCATCCAACATCATTCTACGCACAAATGAGAATCTATTGAATTATTCCATAACTAATATGCGATATAACTAATCGATAGTTTTGTTCACGTCTACCTACAGATAAACTCTCACAGTATTTGGGAAAACAGTATGGTCTTCAGTCCTGTTGGTGTGAACTCTGGACTTGTCAATCAAACTGAGGTAAAAAAAAAACAAGCTTTTATATGTTTTATGTATTGTCTCTGTTGTTTTTCTCATTTTCTCAATTTTATTACTCAGGATAGTCCACTTCTATCTATTATCAAAGAGGTCGGCCTTCCAAAGCGACCTCCTGCCCTCGGCAGAGAAGAGGGGCGGGATTTGTCGGAACGTGTACCGCCTCCTCGCTCCTCCTCACCTGTGATTGGCAGTCCCCCTGTAACAGCTGTGCCTATAGGAACCCCTCCAAAACAGCCCATGAGTCACATCCTCATTCAGCAGGTAACACAATATTTTTTGGCCCGAACATATGTTAAAGCCAATTGAAAATGTTTAATGCATGTTGTACATTTTCACTTAACACACACTTCTTATTCTTCTCAGAATAATCACCCTTCAGCTGTTCACGTAAGAGCCTCTGTGCCGCTCCGTTATCCCCCTCCCTTCCCTGAGCGCCTGTCTCCCAACAACCTCCTGAGCATCACTGTGAGTTTGTTTAGTTGTTTCTACTTTATTCTTCTTATTTGGATGTATGAAAATGTGTAACATTATTAGAATAAAAATGTGGTACAGAATGACCAATCTACTCTCGTTTTACATTCTCCTTCAGAACCCATCAATGTCTCATCATTCATTCCCTGGTGTTGGCCCTGTTCTCTCTCAGATACAGAGAGCACAGCTGTTGAACTCTCAGGTGAGGTCATGAGGTCAAACTTGTAACAACTCTCTAAATGGGATTAAAGCTCATTATTATTAGTATATAATAGAGTAGACTGCATAGTAGGAGAAATATGCAAGTTTCCATCATACTGAGAACAAACTCATTGTCTCTTTGGTTGGTCAGTTTCAGCGTTGTCCCGGTCCACCGCCTCCATTATTACAGGGTGGGGTTGGCGGCTTCCGACCTTTTTTTGGGCAGTCTGGACCTAGAATAGGTCTCCACGGCCCACATCTCGGCCATGTCCCCATCAGACACAACACCACCCACCTCCACCCGCAGCATCGCAGGATGCTGAACCTGAGGATGCAGAACAGAGGCACGGGGTGGGTACCATCAACAGTTCAGGATAAAGCATCACTGTAAAATGCTTGTGTTCATTTTTCTCTGCGTCTTGTCTGCTCAGGGATCACCTCAGCGGGAGAGGGGTTTTGGAAAGGAAAAACAGAGACCCCTATAGCAATCTGATGATGCAGAGAGAAAAAGAATGGGTTGCCCGAATCCAGATGATGCAGCTTCAAAGCACAGATCCTTATCTGGATGACTATTATTACCAAGTAAAACACACACAAAATTTCACTGGACATACACCCGGTCATAAGACTAGTCTGGACGTAAAATGCGCCTCAAGTCTTGAGTAGAATTTAGACCTTTTGCACGACCAAGGTAGAATTACACCGGGCGCGACTGGACTCGACAAAAAGACATTAGAACCGCATTGGAACCTGTTATAACTAAATATGTTGTCGATGCGTCTCGTCCAGTGCAGACACGGTGTAAGAATGTCACACTTAATATGGTAGAATGTGCTGGCGGGGACGCACATCGTCTAAGCTGAGCGTACCTGCGCCTGGTCATAGTTTTAGGTGTAAATATTTATCACAAGTCTGGATGTAGTTATGTCCGACATTGGGCTTACACACCTTTTTTACGTCCAGCTGGTGCAAACGGCCCCAAGAGTATAGTTAATGTCTGTATCATTTGTTAGAGACCCTGTTGCTGATTTTTTTTTCTTTGATGGTAGAATTACTATGAGAAGATGGAGAAGCGTCAGGAGCGGGACAGGGACAACAAAAAGGAACATACCACCAAACTCATCACTCCTCAGGTGGCCAAGCTGGAGCACACCTATCGGCCAGGTAAAGACACCTCATAGTATAGTCTGAACCGTGTCATAATAAATAGTTGTGTTCTTGTCAGGGTGTGATGTTGTGGTTAAAGTGCGTAAATTATAATCAAATATAAGTTGTTAATGAATTAACTAACATTGTGTATTTGTCTGTTACAGTGCAGTTTGCTGGTTCTTTAGGGAAACTCACGGTATCAAGCGTGAACAATCCCAGAAAAATGATTGATGCTGTAGTAACCACTCGCAGCGACGATGAGGTCAGCACTATAGCCAGCTATACTTTTATATTGTCCTGTGTATTCTAGGGGTGTCCTCGACTAAGGATTTACATAGTAAATCCAAATTTAATCAGAATTGTCACGTCTTGCCCATAGTCGACTGATAGTCTAATTGCTATACCTTTATAAAAAACAAATAAGCCAGATTCGAGTCGCAATTTGCTAAATAAATGTTTTTAGGTCAAATGTCTGAAATGCAGGGGAACATATATTCAAAACCCAAGCCACAAATAGTAAAATGAATGGACATTTTCCATTTTAACAATGATGTGCCATACAATACTAGACCAGATCTCGCCTCAAAACTATCTTTCAAACTGCTTGATAATAATGAAATATTGTGCTTATTTGTATTTCCTCTTTGCCCCGCCTCTCTGAAACGCACAGATTTTTTACAAAGCTCATCGCTGGGAAAAGCGAGGTGTGCTATGATTGGCCAGTTAACCAGTGCGTAGTGATTGTCTAATACATGCATGGGCAACTTATAACAGACCAAAGACACATAAAAACAGGTGTTTGCGCCATATGACTGCTTTAATTTATATTTATATGCCCAAATGTTTGTAAACGGTGTACACATTCATTTTCGAGTCATCTGCGGGTGCGTGCGGAACCTGCTGCTTCTCTATACCGGTCTAACAGCACAGAAGATGCGGAGATACGCCATCCTGCGCTGGGTCGTAGCCAGACCCATTTCTTATCATCATAAATATTATTTTTTGCCTCTGCTACGCCACTGCCTATGTAACCCACATGGCATGATCCCCATTGCACAACACCTCTGCGAGGATTCGACTGTGAGATTAGTAGTCGAATCAGGCTCCTCCTATCGAAGCATCGAATCTTCGACCATCCAGGGTCACCCCTAGTGTATACACTAGAATATTTTTGTTTTGTTGTTAATTTCCCAGTGGTATCTTTTAGAAGTACTTCCAATATGTACTTGTGTTTTCTTTTTGACTTTGCCTCATGAATACAAAGTTGCATGTTATGTCACTTCTTAATGAGACTGTGCTTTGTTTCTGTCTATTACAGGAGAAACGGGAGAAACAAGTTTGGAATAAAAGACGGCAAATCCTTTACACTGTGGAGAAGGTAAGATGGATGAATATAACTGCTGCTGTCTCTGTATTTTGATACTTACATGATTAATAAATCGTCACGTATGATTTTTATATTCAATACTTTTGTTACAACAATGAATAAATACAGTATATGACATTCTAGAACTGTGTATGTTTTATTATACAGATGTACACTCTACTGCTCGAGGTTCAAGACTTCGAGAAGAAATTCTTACAGACCCCTGAGCACCAAAGAGACGCTCTGCTTGAACAACACAAATCTCACACGCTGCAACTCTACAGCTCGCTCAAAGAGAAAGAGTGGGCTGATCGGTGAGGACCATCATCATGATACAAGGGACTCCTATAAGAAACATCTGGTATATGAATAACCCTCTCTCTCTCTCCTCTGCAGAGTGAGCGATGAGCAGTGCTTAATGATCATGTCTGTGCGCAAGGGAAAACGGCTCATCTCCAGGCTCCTCCCTTTCCTGCCGCACCAACAGGCCGCTGCTGTCGTCATGGCAATTGCCAGGAACCTTCCAGCCCTGGCCAAGAAAGACAAGCAAGACCAGGTACAATGACATATGTGTGTGTTTTATGTCTTAGATGTGAAAGCGAGGCATCCTAGTTCCTTTTTAAATTTCACCTGAGCCATCTCTCGTAGGTACTGTGTTGGTTGGTTGAGCCAGTAACCGTGGTGATTCACTCCATGTCGAGTACCTCCCTCACTGATCTCCTTCAGGAGCTGCAGGGCAGTGAAGGACAGCTTCCACTGGTGCTGCAAAATAAGGTACAGCATTCCTGACGTTGAAGTCTCTGATGTACTTGTATGTATTTCTATATGATGAACATATAGTGCTTCATTTAACACTGGTCCGGTGTGTTCTTGTGATGGTCAGTTTGGTGTGACGCTGCTCTATATGGTTTTGAGTGAGGGGGAGAGAATGCAGAGCTCTGATCCTAACTGTCAGCTCATGGATGATAACCGCTGGTAAGCATCTTTCTGCATAGAGGTTAACGATTCAATGATGTATGCTGTGTCTTATATCGTAATTTAGTTTTATTAATTAAGTGGTCAACAGATCAAAGTTAAAATGGTGAATGTATGATTGTCATGTTGTTCATGTGTGACTGTGTGTGCAGAGCTGTAGAATTTCAAACTTTCTATCAGAATCAAATTTCTTTCTATTTCGTCTGATCTTTCTCCAGGACTGAGTTGGTGTTCTCAGTGACCAGAGAGCTTCTGAAGGTCCCATCATCTGCTCTCTCATCCCCTCTGTTCACTCCTCCAAACCTCGTCTCACTGTTTTCTCGATATGTAGACCGCCAGAGACTGGAGCTCCTGCAAGAAAAGCTACAGTAAGATCTTCATCCAACAGCTTTAAACTAGAAGATACTATAGCAGGGCCAGGCACATAATAATGAGAAACATATGTAGGAACAATCAGAAAAAAATTGGCAGACAGTTCCAAGTTTTCATTTAGTCAGCATTTTTAGATTTACTGTGGCCAGTTCAGTCCAGTGTCCGAATTACAACAAAATCAAGCCTCAGGAGTGATAAAGTCATCCAACAGCAATTTGTAAGACTGACCGCATGACAAGACACATGAAAACTGTGATCAAAATCACATATATACAAATATATTTTTGAGTCTTTCCTTAATGCATGTAGAAATATGACTGTTGTATTGCTTAAAAGTGAATATGAACATGTTTTCTTTGCAGTATTTGAGGTCTAAAAAAATACAGATCATCTTTTGTTATTTTGACCTGTTTCTCCAGTTTTAATTTTCTGCAAATAGAAAAAAATATATATTTGGGAGAAATATTGTTAGTAGTTTACAAAATGAAACAAAAATTATAATTTTACCTAAACACATACAGTACCTATAAAATAGTAAAAAAAACAAATATTTTCCGCGGGTGTATATGTACCACCCAGAAAAAGTTGACTGGTGAGAAAACAATGGAAGCTATAATGTCATGTGGGCCTTTAGATTAACTTCCTTCCTTTATTTTCAGGATCACGGCCTTGTCCAGGTAGAAGTTCCTTCAGCCATCACTGCTGATGAGAGACTGTTAATGTATTCGTGAACAGGCAGTTTTATGTATGAATATGTATCGGAGGGTGAGGGTGGGTACTACAGAGTAACGTCACTTTTTCTTTCTTGTTCTAAGAGTTACAATAGCTAAGAAACACGTTTAAATGGTAATACAGCCATTGCTGATAGGTTTGTCAATAAAGGTGATCAGGTCTTTGTTTTAGCTTCCAATAGGGGTCAACTCTGAGCAGAGGAGCCAGGAAAGTGACCTAAATTAATCCCGTATGTGACAGTCCCTGTTCTCCAGATGATGTTTTCCAGTGAAGCAGCTTAATCATGAAAACATCCGACCTTATTTATAGACGCATAGTTTTGTGTAGAAATTTGCTGTACATTAATATCTTAATTTTTCTTAAACACTGCAGCTTGAGGTATGTTTGCAAAAGAGTGACTGTGCAAGTGTGTTTGTGAGTTTAAATGAAGGTTTAAACAAAGTTATTCATTTTTAAATCTTGACATGATGCCTGTGATAAAACATGAAATTAAAACTTTCTATTATACATCAGTGTTCGATTGTTTTATCAGCTTCTTTTTGTGTAATTGTATCACTATTACAGTATACCAAAAATCTAGGAATGTTTGGATGCAAGCATAAATGTAAATAACACACAAGATTCAGTGTTATGTAGCCTACGGTCGTCATAAAGATGTTATGAGAACTATATTTTTTTACCTGTGCTTAAGGGAATGTTTTGGAAAAAATATTATGAGAGCACACTGATAAAGAAATGCCCTGCACAGATAAAATATTTATAATAAACCATAAGTTAAACTGTGATTTCCTCAATGTCATTTGTAAATTACCCAAAAAAGTGAGTAATACATTTTAAAGCTGTGCATGAAATATACTGTTTAAATTGAGCAAGTGTAAGTTTACAAATGACATCAATCTAAATATTTCTATTAGAACTCACCCAAAAATATTAAGCCTGATTAAATGTTAGTTAAATAATTATTTTCATTATATAAACTTAAATATTTATGTACATTTTTGAGAAATGAACTGTTGGATTTATCAATTTTTTCAAAAAATTCCCTTAAATGATTTTCAAAGATTTTATCAAGTTAATGCATCTTAGTAAATGTCACAAAATAATAAGATACTGGATTATTTTTTGTGTTTTTCATAAAAACAATAATTGGCAGTTTAATGGTTATTTTAACATGAGCTTTATTGCGTAGTGCATACTGAGTGAAACTTTGTTGTATTGTCTGCATGAACGGACTGATAAGGTGTTGTCTCTTCATTCAAGGTCTCAAGGTGTTGTTCAGTGATATCAGATATAAGTGGTTAAGACACATCTGCCTCTTGGTTTGGTCTTATTGATATAAAATTACAAAGAGAGATATTAACTAACTCTTAACAGCTGAGCTAGAAACACTAATGTAAATGCAAAGCTGTGTTTTGGGAACTTTCAGGAATGTAATCTTGCAGTTTCCTTATCAGCTGACCTTCAAGATAATACAGACACATAGAGAAACTCCCCGACAATCCATGAAACAAACATTCCTGCTTGCTAGGCAAAATACTAGAAATACACAACAGCATTTTGCTAGAGAAAATCTATTGAAATGTACCTATTAACAACTAAATCAAAACAAAAATTATTATTAACACATAAATACATAAAAACATTGTTGCAAAGAAATCCAAATATACATGCTCACTGAAAGCATGCTCAAACTTGAAGAATGCAAAAGAAGATATTTTAAAGACTGTTGTTAACCGGCACCCATTCACTTGCATTGGTTGTGTTTATAAAATAGATGTGAAGGGTCCTGGTGATGTTTGTCTACCAACTTGCTTCAAAATATATTCTTTATGTTTTCTGCGGAAGAAAGAAAGTCATACCGGTTTGTAAAGACAAGAGGGTGAGTAAATGATGACAGAATATTTATGTTTGGGTGAACTATTCCTTTTAAAGTAAAGTAAAGTATGATACAGCTACACGTACAACTAAATATAGTTTTTTCAATATAGTCTTTTGAGTTGTCACTTTTGGATGAAGTGTGTGACTCTGCGTCACAATCATCCTTTGACGGAATCATCAAAACCACTTGATGAACAGGTTTATTTGTCATCAGCTTGAGGATGAATTAAACTCTGTGACTATCAGAAAGTCAATACAGTCATAGGATTTGATCAGTCCGATGAGGGTCCTGGTGATGTTGAATGTGCCACGTGGATCATAATTGGACTGATCCTTGTGTGTGGTCACAAACTTTCCCAAACCTCTTCTTTCTCTGAACGTTGACGATAATGCGATCTGCATTGCATTAAGGGCTAAACTGGCCAAAGTTTAATATTTTTTAAGTAGTGCAGCAGCAAATGGGCTCCTGGTGAATTCAGTTTGGCAACTATAAAGTAAGGTGTCTTTACAGTTGGAAGAAGTACCATGTTATGACGGTCGCATTGACAAAAAAGGCAAAATCCAAAATATCTTCCTGTCGGGTCACACAGCAGAATCATGTCATCATTGCATGCATCAGAAATGCATTGATACCAAACCAGTACAAGAGTATGAGTCCATGGGCCAAGGGCCACGGCTTACAGAATCCAGACTCCTGCAGCTCAGAAATGTTTTTTATTCAGGTCAGGTCGTGGTATGATTTGAGTAAGACCGCCATAATGTATAAGCAAGTGAGGTGGGCGTACCTGCCAGTACAATTGCTTTGGAACCTGATGTTCCAAATATGGTAAGAGGCGTTACATTTCCGTCACACGCTTGCAGTATTTTTTTGTTAGTCTCGAAAATATTCGATATTTTCGAAATTCGAAATAATTGTATTGCTTTTATTTTCAAGAGGAATGTCTACCTGTTCCAGATTAGATTTATGGTTGAACCATTATGAGGTTTTCAATGACTAAATCTTAAACTATTACATTTGGTCAAATTGTTTGGTCTTCTAAAACTCTAGGATATGTAGCATTCACAAGACATTTTCTGCATCCTAATTATACTACTTGAAATGAAAATGGATGAAAATAACTGAACACTATAATTTTTTGGGAAAGCTCTTATTTGTGAACACGAAATTTTGACACACGTGTCAAGCCTCACATTATCTGAAGCAAGCATTATCCTGATAATAAGCCCATTATTATAAGTGTGAAAACAAAATAACTCACATAAACCAACACAACAGAATTTAAAGTTCTATAGAGTATTCCTAAGGATCATGTAAAGTAGATATAGAACCACCTAGATATAAATAAAATCAGAAAGAATTAAGAAACCATTCCCAATTTTCATTTCAAATCAGCATTTCTAGATGCATGCGGCCATTCCAGTCCAGTGTTGGTTTAATTTCAACAAAATGTAACCTCAGGAGTGACATAAAGTCATCCAATAGCAACGTGAAAGACTGACAGCATAACAAGACACATGAAAACTGTGAAAAAAGTATATTTTTAAACCTTTCCTAAATACATGTAGAAATATTACAGGTGTTTTGTTAAAAAGGGAATATGATATTAATGCTTAAATGCAAATAGATTTTTTTTCCAAATTTTTAATTGAAATTTGGTAAAATTATTGTTAGTAGTTTAATGAGTCAAAAAAATTATAATTTTTCCTAAACACATACCTATAAATAGTGGAAAAGCAGAAAAACGTTCTATGAAATGGTATCATATTTTTTCCTCTGCTGTATTTGTTTAAGACTGGTTGTATAAAGGGGTTTGTTCGCCTGCTATTTAGGAATACACTGCATTCTTTACCAAATAATAAAAGTGAACAAAAACTGAAGCAAACAGACCCAAAGACATAAGCAAAATTCATTTAGTTAAAAAAATGCCCTATGTTCCAAGTTCTTTAAAAATGTCTCCTCGACAGGAACAAGTACTTTTGCAACATAAATAATATTAGTAAAGAATGATTTGTTTCAACACATCTGTTATATTAAAGAGAGTGGGAAAAACAACATGAAAAACATTATAAAATACAACAGCAATCCATGCAGCTTTTTTCTTTGGGCATGTTTGTACATGTAGGCCTACGTTGTGCGCCTGGTGTTTGTTGTTGAGGTTGACCTGTGTTCAGTGACTCTGAGGAAGAATATGTAGATTCAGAGGTCGGTAAAAGTGGGTGATAATCCTCATCAAAAGACAATTCATCCTGTGATAAGGAATCTGATTCTTCGTTGTCCATAGTTTTTTGAAGAAATTCTTTTAATTCTAAATCTTGAATCAACTTCATGAGATCTGGGCTTATGCGGTAGGTGTGATGCTGGTCGAACTGTTTCCATTTCCCTTTCTGGCTTAAATGTTGAGTCACATAAATCACTTGGAATGTTTTTCGAGAATTATCATATGAAACAATGATGCGATCTTTGTTGCACTTTTGTTGTTCTTTGGTGTTACCCCTGCTGGTGATATAAGGAGGAAATGATGCCTGATGCTCTAGGTTGCCCACCTCGTAGTACAGTAGTTTGCTATAAGGAAGAAGTCTGCCTGCATTGCTTGTATGGCCTTCACTTCTGTTATAGAAACGTTTAAAGCCAAACCTTCCAGTTGTCGGATTCTCCTTTGCAGTCATTTTGCCATTACTGATGTAAACACATTCATGTGCAAACCACCACAGCAGTCTGAGACCATGTCTGGGATCTGGTTGACCAAAACTTGTTTTTTTCAGCTCGGACAAATCATTTAGCATTTCCATCATTAATATAACATCCTCCTAAAATCTGTTTTTAAAAAAATCAAAAAGACACATTTAAACATTGAAAAGGTCATGTCGTAATGAATGAAAACTACACACATTATTTTAAGCTTTTCTGGTTCAAGTCTTTTTAAGTATAGGAAACCCATTGAAAAGACCATTGAAGTATGTTGTACTAGCACATGCTTATGCAGTGTAGCATGTTTACACAATAGTAACTAAAAAAACTATAGAGAGTACTTGATCATTTACTTTTGTACTATTGGCAAAGTATATACTGCTATACAGGATTTGTTGTTTCCACTTTCATTTCACTTTAAATTAGTTGTCAACATTATGATGTCAAGTTTATTTCACGTTTATTTGGGTAAATCTGATCATCTAAATTATTTTTGTCGATTGTCACCATTCATGTCTAAGTACATCAGTAAAATATGTTGCTCGCCTTGTCGCAGTCCTTACACACGACAGCGCTTTTTCCATCACAACACCCACATTTTCATAGAACAACATTTGCACCAGTCATTAACACTTCTAACTGAATATTATTTTTGTCGCTTCTTGATTTAATAACAGCCAATTGCCACAAAATCAAACAACTTCAGCTATTCAGCTATTTCCTCAAATTCTTTAGTGAAACACTACTCAGTTTGCCGAAAGATAATACTTAACAACACTCAAAAGGTAGCTAATGCATGATGTTAAAAAATACAACCTTGTGGTAAAGTGTTATCCTATTAATTTCATGGTTTTCATCTTTTGTATGAAATAAAGGCAAACTGTAACCTCATCAAAACTAGTTAGAAGTAACAGTGAGTAACGTGCATTAATTATGAAGTATTACTAATTTATATTATGCTAAGACCGCTAGAATTTACAGTGTGACATAAGAACATTGTCTAAGGCATCCTTGGTTAAATTCAAAACTATTTAAGAAAAAATCTTAAATTGTACCTTGAAAACAAAGACAGATCGTCCAAGATGCTTCCAGTGAGCTGAACTGTTCACGTTATATTTGTGTTGTTCTGTTTCTTCTAAAGTGCAAGTAATACTTGAAGTACAGAAAACCAGTGTGACCAGTCTTGAGTCTCCTGTGCATTGTCTCTTTGTTGTGTCATACCAGAACAAGAGGGGAATTCAGAAGGCTTCTGAGTTATTCTACTTATTTATAGACATGCCAAGATGATTCTTCTCATGATAAGAATGCCTCTTTCCTAAAAATACTCAATGACTGTTACACACTTCATATTCTGTTTCCACGCATATTCTCAGGTTCATTATTCTTTCTTTACTGGTGTGTGCCCTGTTGTGCGTTTATGATATTTTATACTTTATATATTTAAATATACTGTCATATGTTGGTGGTTAATGAATTACACAGATATATAATCATTAAACAGAATGAACTTTTTTCTGGCTAACCCAGATCCTGAATGCTCTGCTCTTTCAAAGAAAAGATATTATTCTATATATTAACTGCCAATATATTAAATCATTTGATATACAATATATTTGAAAACATATGAATTAATACTTTGTATTGTTGTCAATATATAACAATATATTAAATAATACATAGGCCTCAGGAATTTTTGAAAAATAAAAGTACTTGGTTGCAATATGTTTTATTTGATAAATTGTATGATATTTTACAATATATTACCATATATTTTTTGTTTCCATTAAGGAAAATGTATTATTTATAGGCCTGCTGGTCAATCAACAAATTAGTACTAATTCGGTTGTTCTTATTTTATAATAAATGGTTTTGATAATATGTGACATATGGACAGCATGATTTTACAGCATAAGTGCTCATTAAATTAAGCTACTGAAAAGATCCAGACATGAAGAGAGTCATTGTGCTTTACAAAATCATCACACTATAAGCATAGTTCACTTATCACAAAAAATTAATTTGGATATCGCAATATGAATGTCATTCAATGATTTGCACTATAAGAATTATATTAAAGGTTGAATATTCATCAAAGTCTCATGCGTCAATAAACTGCCTTAAAATCATTAAAGTTAATATGGCTTCAGATTAATATAGTTTTATTAGCAAAAATAATATCCATGAATTTGTAATATAAAGTATGAAGGCATTATAGTATGGTACAGAAACGTTCACAGCATCTCTTCTTTCTGGGTAACGTCTCAGAGTGGTTTTGGGTTTCTGTGTCATTTTCTACATTCACTGAGACATCACTGTCATAAAAAGTAGATGGTTCCACGTCAATCCGAATTTCAGAATCATAATACTGCAAAGGCAAAGGGGAAGCCCGTTGATCGAATTTAGGGACCCACAGACGAAGTTCTGGGTTGTAGTACCACACGGGGCTCACTGGATTATTGGTCGGCACAGTTTGGTTTGGTGTACGATACCTTGTGTCCCTCAGAAAGTCATTCATACTCTCATATGCTTTGATCAGCCAGATGAGGGTCCTGGTGATGTGAAATGTGCCGCTTGGATCATAATTTGACTTATCTTTGTGTGTGGTCACATAAACCTTCCCAAACTTATTATCTCCGGGATAGCACACGATGATGCGATCTGCATTGCTGTTGTCCTCAATGCGGCGAGTGTTGTCTTCCCTAACATAATCTGGCAACATATAGGCTCCTGTTGAATTCAGATTGCCAACCACGTAGTAGTGAAACTTCACATCCGGAAGAAGTTTCACACTGGGTCGGTTCCATCTGTTTGAAAAAAAGTGAAATCCAAAATCTCCTCCTGTGGGGTCACACAGCAGGATCATGTCGTCATTCCATGCATCAGAAATGCATTCATCCGCAAACCAATACAAGAGTTTGAGTCCATGTCGGGGCCATGGCTGACCGAATCCAGACTCCTGCAGCTCAGAAATGTCTTTGATTCTTCTCACCATCGTCTTTAGGTAGTGGACTAAAAATGATTAACATAATATCCACTCAGTTTTACATGTGTACAATTTTAGGGAAAATCAAAACTGAGACAGCTTCAGAAGTATCTCTGCATTTTTTGTTTACAGTGGTGGAGTCTCACAGTCATATTTGGGAAAAAACACATCTTTTTGTTAAATGTCATGACCGTAGAATGTTGAGAAACAATAAGGAGGATATACATACCTCTGCTTTGTGTTCCTACAGATTCATTGTATTAGCAGGAATGTGTTGTGTGTCAGCGTTTACGCAGAACAGGAAAGAGATATATGGTCAATAGCTGGGAAATAGAAACTTTAGCAGACTGGTGACTTGTGTGGGAGTGTCTAAACATAACCAAACTTGGCAATGACTGCACTATGAACCTTATCATAAAAACTAGCAAGAACAAGTGTTATTGCATATATTGATACATATTGGTGAATGTTGATTTTACATTTACTTTTTTTTTCAAAAATGTGCACATTATTATTAGGTGGATTTCATATGAGTACTTCACACAACACTGCTTAGCAGTAAATGCCTTGCAGAAATACACCTCATCGAAAACATTTTTAAATTGTGATTATCTGTTCATTATAAAGTGTCCAATTTATGCACTATATAAATAATATTATACACTAAGATGGGCTTACGTTAGTCAAGCAGAGTTTGGGTTGTGGTTTGTGTTTAAGACACACCTCTAGGGCCGAAGGCAGGAGAATAGAAACTTAAACTGTTCAGAGTGCATTTTTTGAATAATGTTACTTTTAGGGAAACCATTTATGAAGTGGATTTTAGTGTTTGATAGATTTATCCCAGCAGAAAATGAAAGAAACAAGAACTTGTTTTTACATGTTTTGAGAGATCCAAACTTTCTGCGTTAAATGAAAGGCCTCAGTTACAGGAGCCTTAGCATATTTTAACCAATAAATCTTAATGACTTTTCAAGTTGTTCATGAGTACTATAATAATTTCTATTATGATTGCAAACAGTACTTAAGCCATTTCATGAAAGAAAATCTTTAGTATTCCTGTGGCTTAGTGGTAGAGCAATGCATTAGCAGTGCAAAAGATTGGGGGTTCAATTCCCATAATGATTAATTGTATAAGCCTGAATGCTGTATAAATCACTTTGGATAAAAGCGTCTGCCAAATGCATACATGTAAATATTACATGTCTCGAGTAAAACAAAATCTAGTGGATGAATATGAAGTGATATCCAGCCAATTAAATTGGACCTGCAGAGGATATAAATACAGTGCCACACATTAAGAGAATAGCTAAATTATATAAAAGGAGAAAGAAACTGCAATCAGTATAGAAAACTTTTGAATAAAAGTTTGAGAAAGATTACATAAATTATTATTTTATTTATTATGATGGGATGATTAAAAAAACATTTCCATAAGGATCCAGAACAAACAAATTAAGCACATAAATAACATTAATTTATAGATTTGTACCCTGAAATTATTTTGCCCCTTTTTGAACAAACATATTTGTCAGTTTGCGTTCACAGGCCTCTAGTTTTAAACTAGATAACGGTTAATCTATACGTGTAATTGGAATCAAAGTACAATTTGAGAGACATAGCTATCTGCGATTTCGACGACGCCGTCTGATTATAACTTCGCTGATGAAGTCTGACCGTTCTAGGTTGTGAATGATCCGCATGAGACCTTGACTGATGCGATAGGTGCAGCTCTCATCGAAGCCATCTTCATCTGAATGCTCTGTCACATAAATCTGCTCAAACCAGACTTTCTTCCGGAATGAATCGACGGAAACAATAATTCGATCCGTATTGCTGTCCGGATCATCAGAATCATAATTTTGAGTGACAATAGGAGGGAATGTGTCCGGATGGTGGTGATGGTGGTGATGGTTGCTCAGGTTGCTCAGGTTGCCCACTTCATAGTATGTGAGATCAGTATCTGGAAGAAGATCTTCTTCATTATGAAATTCATGGAAGCCAAAATGTCCTTTTTTAGGGTTGTAGAGTGCAAACATTCTGCCGTTTTGGTCGATGTCAACACATTTGTTGGCAAACCACCACAGTAAACTGAGACCATGTCTGGGGTATGGTTGGCCAAACCCGGTGTCTTTCAGGTGAGATAATTCATTCAGGGTTCTCATTTTACTTCTTGTAAGTTCTGTTTTTGGATGGAATGAGAGCATTGAATGAGACAAGTTTATTTAAAGGGATAGTTCACCCAAAAATTAAAGTCTGTCATAATTGATTCGCCTTCAGATTGTTTCAAAGTTGTATACATTTCTTTGTTCTGCTTAACACAAAGGAAGATATTTGTAAGAATGTCAGTAACTGTACAGATCTCACCCCCTATCCTCCCACAGTATTTATTTTCCCTACTATGGCAGTAAATGGGGAGATGATGTTTGTTTGCTTAGTGACATTCTTCTGAGGATCTTATTTTATGCTTAGCAGAACAAATACATATACAGGTTTGGAACAACCTGAGGGTTAGTAAATGATTACACATGATGTGTGTGTGTGTGTGTGTGTGTGTGTGTGTGTGTGTGTGTGTGTGTGTGTGTGTGTGTGTGTGTGTGTGTGTGTGTGTGTGTGTGTGTGTGTGTGTGTGTGTGTGTTGTGTGTGTGTGTGTGTGCGAATGTGCGTGTGTGAGCTTCCAGATGAATGTCTCCCATGGGTGTCTTGTTAACCATCATTAGTTTGTGTATTTATACCCCTGTGTTTCGCCTGTTAGTTGTTTGGTCTCTTTGAGTTTGGGACATGTGTTCTTTGGTTTTATTAACCAACATGTACAAAACTCAAAGAGCCAACGAAAAAACATCCATACAATGCAATAATACCAGACAACTAACAGAAGAAACACAGGGGTATAAATACACAATTTTATGAGGGTTAACAAGACACATATGGGAAACAATCATCTGGAAGCCAATGAACAAAAATAACTACAACATAACACAAGACAGGAACTAAAGCAATACAAACTAAAAGTCCACAACAACCAGGCGAAACAAGAGACAGATACGTGACACGTACACAACGGCAGTCTGCGAGCTTCTGCAAGTACGCTCAGCTAAGAGATTCTCTAAGCACTTGACGCCTTTCAAACAAGGACTTGGCAAATGTTGCGTCTTTCGATTGCTTTTTTAGTCTAAAGTGGTTCACTTTTTTGTTCCCTACTGAACCAGATCGAGGTCTTCCATGTTATTTACGAAATATTCCGTTTACAAAAAGTCCATTGGAAGACTGAAGACAAAATATGGTCATATTTTTTTCATAAACACAATGTTATTAAATGATTAACAATAACTAAGCGGGAAACAAAGTAAGCTGAGATACTTTACCTGCTTTACACGAGCTGGATCTGTACTGGGAAACGAATCACTCTGTTATTATTTATTTATTTGATAGTGGGCGGAGCGAAATCTGGAAATGGAAACTAATACGTAAGGAAAGTGAAACGAAACATGCAGGGTATTGCAACCGAAAAGATAAAGCGGAGATATAACAAACATATGATTTCTTCATGAAAAGGGAAACAAGACGTGTGTCTTGGATTTGGTTGACCAAACCCTGGAGACAATTCATTGGATCTTCTCATTATGTTTAGGACAGTCTTGTTTTTGAAAGGTGAAGGATACATTTAAATACAAAATAGGACTAGTTTTCATTTTAAGAATAGAAATGAGAATATTTTTTTATTAAGAATCTTTTTTTGTTTTTGTGTAAACCTCAATTTAACAAACTTAAATGATGATAATTATTAATGAGTTCATGCAGCTGTCATTTTTGTCATAACAGTTATATTTTTTTATAGTGATGTTCTATTTGATAATATGAGAGGACTGTTAAGAAACAAATAAATGAAAAGTGATTCTGGTTTTTGAAGGAATTTTATTTCACAACCACAGATTACCAACATTATATTGAAATATGTTTTTTTATATTAATTAATTAAATCCATTTGGGGTAAATGAAAAACAAAACATGCATTTAAAGAATGGCACACCACCAGGGGATAAACAAGCTGCCCACCTCATTGAAGAAGAGTTTCTAATTGGGCAACAGATGCTCACCATCTTCAACTCTATATTCTGAAACATGTGTAAGACAAAATCTCCTTCTTTAGGATGGAAATTAGGTTGAATAATTTCATTTCTGATTTATATCTAGTCATGACCAAACCAATAGGTTCAAGCCATGTCTGTGTAAATACATCTTAAAACAATATCAAATATGGAGGATACCGTGCTTTATTCAAGCAAGGATTTATATGCTGCATATATTTAGTTTATTGTGTATAAACGAAACTAAACCAGATTAACAATAGTTTAGGCGTGTCTCAACTAAGAAGAGTCCAGTCACACAAAACATACAAATCAGCCTCACACAAAAATGTCAAAATCCGTAATAAAACTGTATGTTATTATGCACCATTAATGTAAACTTAAAACAAGAAATTATTCAGTTTCGAAAGCCAAAAAGGGTCCCAATCTACCTGAATTCGCACCGTAAATACTTTATTATTATAGCAAAAAACAACAAATAACTCTAAACTGCAACCTTGCTGAGTAAATAAAACTCTATTTAAAGAATGGTACACCACGAGTCATTTTGTGGTGGTGGTGGCTCAACACGACTCTGACTTCGGTATTGATAGTTTTGACTAAGTACAGAATTGAGATACTGCTCTCGAGTCATGTTTTTGATAATCTGGAGGAGACCCTTGCTGACACGATACGTTTTGTTGTTGTCAAAGCGTTTCTGGTCGCTGTGTTCGGTGACATACACTCTCTCGATATCGCCATAGTCGTCCATACGCACAATGATGCGATCTTTATTCCTGTCAGCATCCAAGTTCTTATTTGCTCTGACATAAGCCGGTAGTTTGTCTGCACCACGAGCATTCAGGTTCCCCACCTCATAGTACAGAAGATTCTGAAGAGGCAAAATGTGGTTGTCATCCTCAATCCTGTTGAGGAACTTGTGAAAGCCAAAGTCTCCTCTTTGCGGACTGGTTTTGGGTACAATTTCGTTGTTGCTGAACTCAATGTATTCATGAGTAAACCAGTAAAGTAGATTCAAGCCGTGTCTAGGCTGTGGCTGCCCGAACCCACAGTTCTTCAGTTGGGACAATTCATTCAGAGTTTCTCTCACCATGATGGATATCTGTGGAAAGAAAATGAAGAGAAATGGAGCACAAGTTAATTGTAAACTAAACAATACAGTATATATATAAAACGAGAAACGCTTTTACATAAACGTACTTGTTAAAACCTCCTTTCAAATATTTAGATGCGGCTTATCTTGTACCTTTAGAAGTGTCACCCGTCTCTTGTAACCTTCAGAGAGCTGATCGTAATGTAACTGCTGGAGAATGCTCCTGGTAAAGTTAACTGTGCTATAATTGTGTGCTATGCATGACACACCCATAAAGACGAAGAGCTAGGAAACCGAAACTTATTGAGAAATAACACATTTGGAAACGCAAATGTGTTTTTAGAATTTAAAGAAAGCAACAAACTCACTGTTCATTTATAACCAGACGGACTTGAAGTTTTTCATGTTGACTGAAATGATCATCACTGCAATGTACCGAACTCGATCAAATGCAAACTCGGGAACTGCATTACCGTCACAGCAGACATGTTCTTATCATGGTAACAGATAAATGTGACCCTGGACAACAAAGCCAGTCTTAAGGGTCAATTTTTCGAAATTGAGATTTTTTTCATCATCTGAAAGCTGTATAAATACGCTTTCTATTAATGAATGGTTCTATAGGATAGGATAGAACTGTTTAAAACTCTGGAATCTGAGGGTGCAGCAAAATCAATATATTGAAAAAAATGCCTTTGAATAATATATAGTTACGGTAGGAAATTTACAAAATATCTCCATGGAACATGATCTTTACTTAGTTCCCTATGAGTTAATAAAAGAAAATCAATAATTTTGGCTCATACAAATAATGTTTTTTTGGCTATTACTAGAAATGTTCCCGTGCTACTTAAGACTGGTTTTGTGGTCCAGGGTCACAAATGGTGACACTAGCTCATAAACAAACAAGACAACAGGTTGTTTGTGTGTTTGATTTATTTTTCCTTTCCAAACCAGCTTTTATTACATCATCAGTCTGCACCAGGACGACAGTCGGGAGTAATTCTGTGTCATTGCACAATGATCAGAGGCCAAGAGAGAGACACAAATGATGGAAAAGTATAAAGAAAACTAGAGGCAATAAGGAAAACGTGTGCAATGCATGAGCAAGAAGCAAGAAATGTGTTAATTGTACACAGACAGATGTTGTAACTGTGTGAAGAGTTTAGAATTTGTTTTTAAAAGTATTGAAAAAATGGTCATAGCAATTTAAAAAAACTGTAAAAATGGTCAAAAATCACGTTTATTTAATCTACTTTCCAATTAAGATCAAACTGCAGTTGGGTTTTTTTGATTAAGTAGAATAAAATACAGATAGACTAACTAAGAAAATAAAACCATGATAACATGGTAATAACATGATTTAAACATTTATTTTTAAATATACCGTAAAATCTGTTAAATTAGCTTGAAAGCATGTGAAAGAAAACGTACTCGATTACTAATTTAACCTCGGTTCCCTGAGATACGGGAAAGAGTACTGGGGGCTGTCGCGTTAAGCCGACGATAAATATCACGTGATTTATGCACAGCTTTTGAGTGAAGTACGGGAAAATGCTGCTGCATCCGAAAGCCAGAGGGAGCTCTCGTGTGGAATCTCCAAATACGCACTGCAGAAGAAGACATAACAAGTTCTAGAATCTAAGAAATGCTTATGGACATCTTTTTTATCACTGTTACTCAAGCAATGATAATAAAGTACATTTATAATGATCATGTTTGACAAGTGCGGCTTTTTCAAATGCACATTGTAAGCGACTCAAACTCACACTGCTTTTAGATCGAGCAGCATTTCTTACTGATCCCAGAGCTGTGCTTCACGGAGAACCTAAACATAAAAAAAATATATCGACACATTGCATATCGCAGCCAGATGCATTTCAACAGGATTTAGTGGTATCGCGATAAATTATCGTGCAGCCCAACTGCGTAGCAGGACGCTATGAGAGAAACACTGCGATGCCTGAAGCTGTTTAATAACATTTAATAACGCAAACTGGCGGGGCTTATGGTTATATAAGCAGACACATCAACGCAGTGTCCTCAGGTTACTTCGACTGAAGCGACGACCAGCTGCAGGAGTACTCGTTCCCGTATCTCAGGGAACCGAGGTTACGTTAGTAACCGGTACATTCCCTATCAATATTTTGCTTGTACTGCACAGCAGGACGCTATGGGGAACAAATATAATCCCGCCGTGCTACAAGTGGTATGATAACGCCAATTTACCTCGGAGCCAAGGCTCGGGGGCTAAGTATTGAGCAGGGGAGCCCATCTAAGACGTGGCCCAATCCGGTAAATCATCCCCAAAAAGTGTGCAACCATCAGTCCGGCGACGTAGTGTGAGCCGGTTAAGCAGAGAGGACTCTAGCTTGCACAGGACCCCCTCCTCTAAGAACGGCTCCTGACGTTCCCACCAAGACGACTGGTGTTGAGAGCGTGGTATTCTCTAACCAGTTTCGGATCGAGGATGTCTTTAGCTGGAACCCAGGAGCGCTCCTCAGGACCATAGCCTTCCCAATCCACCAAATACTGCCGGAAAACCACGAACTCAGCGGGTATCCAGAATTCACCGGACAGTGTAGGCTGGTTGCAAAAAGAGTCCAGGGTAAAACCCTCACAGTTAACACAGAGATTTATTTATACTAGAAACACAAAACAAAAACCCACGAGGGGGTAGAACACTATAACAGGGAAACAATAAAGAAAGGCTTACAGGAACGTAACTAACTGACTAACACAGGAATGAAACAACACTTGACAAACTTACACTAGACTAGACTCGGAATTCACAGGCAGGAACAAGACGCAACTCCTCATGAGGCATGAAAACACAACAAACTGCAACGAGACAGAAACACGAGGACATATATATAGATCTAAATCATGCCCCGCACCTGTCCCCTCTTGAACTAATTCACAATCAAACTAAGAGACGAAAGGGCGGGAAACAGAAACGGGACCGGAGAGAGAGTATGACGATCCTTAAGATCCAAAATTGTCTCGCTCCACATGAAAAAGGGATCCTGCCATGAATCATGGCAGAACCCCCCCTTAAGGAGCGATACCCTGACTTTCCTCAATGTGACGAACAGGACAAGACAGACTGTGACAATGATATAACCAACAAACACATCGAATACAAAATCAGGGTAAACAAGAGAACAAGATCATGGGGTTGGGGTGACTCAATAAAAATAACAAACAAGGGAGGGGAAACAACAAAGTTCTTGGGGGGAAGTCCAAAAGCGGTGGGGCTGGGTGGGTGGGGAAGTCTTAGCACGAGGGGCGCTTGAGGGGTAGAGTTCCTGAGCACATTGTAGAGGCTGGGCAGGCTTGATTGCCGGCCGGATACGGCTAGGGGACGGGTGACTGCCGGCTGGGGTGCCGGCATAGTCGCCCGCTGGACTGCCGGCTGAGTCACCGGCTGAATCATCGGACTGGAAGCCGGCTGCACACCGGCTGGGACTCTGGCCGGAAGCCAAGTGGATCGTCGGCTGCACTGACTGGGACGCTGGCTGCACTGGACTGGACGAGGAAGAGGGAGAGCCCACCACCCGCGACCCAGGAAGTCCCACTCGCCGAAACCGTGCAGGTCAAACCCAGTCCTACTCCGCGATCGATACCAGAAAACAGAGGAACAACCAGGGAAAAATTGTAATGGCATAATGTAACATTATTCCTCTGTTGTCCGACATCGACAACATAAAAAGAGCAAATCAGCCCCAACAAATAAATCCCACAACCAACAAGATGGGTTTTAAGTAGTTTTTTGAATGTTGTGAGATATGTGGTTGACCGGACTGAGCTAGGAAGAATGTTCCTCCAGGAAGGAGTTGTGAATAAGAATGAGCGTGAAAGCGAGTTACTGCCCTTATGGGAAGGCAATACAAGATGCCGCTGGTTTGCTGAACGTAGGAGTCTTGATGGGGTGTGTAGGAGTGTAGGAGGGTGTGAAAGTATGCCGGTGCAGATCCAGTGATAGTCCTGCAGGCAAGCATTAGTGACTTGAATCTGATATGGGCTTCAACCGGTAGCCAGTGGTGAGAGATGACAAGGGGTGTCACATGAGCCCCTTTGGGCTGTTGGAAAACGAGGCTTGCTGCTGCGTTCTGAACCAGCTGAAGTGGTTTGATAGCCTTTGCAGGAAGAGCATTGCAGTAGTCCAACCTTGAGATTACCAGGGCCTGGACAAGGGGTTGTGCCGCATGCTCAATGAGATAGGGTCTAACCTTTCTAATGTTGAATAAGGTGTATCGATGTATTGTCTTTGCAATGTGATCATTGAAGGACAGCTGACTCCGAGATTCCTGGCTATCTTGGAAGTGATTGTGGTATTGCCAAGTTGGATGGTGAGATGGTTTGCACCGTGCCGGAAACACTAGTAGTTCAGTCTTGGCCGGGTTCAGCTGGAGGTGATGCTCCTTCATCAAAGCTGAGATGTCCTCTAGGCAGGCTGTAATGCAAGCTGCTACAGTGGTATCATCTGGGTGAAATGAGATGTAGACCTTGGTGTCGTCAGCATAACAGTGATACGAGAACCCATGTGGCCGTATGATGGGTCCCAAGGATGTTGTGTGGATGGAAAAAAACAGCGGTCCAAGCATCGATCCCTGAGGGACCCCATTGATCATGTGGTGAGACATTACATTTACTTATTTTATTTCTTTGCAATTCATCATTAAAATGACATCAAAGTCACTTTTAAACATGCAGCATAACATCAGTACCTCATTGTCTGACCTTGACTTAAACACACTCCACTCTTCAGCATAGTGTTGACCCACAAAACATTTATTTTTACTTTATCACCAATTCTGCTTCACAGGGACTGCAGCACAACATCCACGACTTGATGTTTTATTGTTGTTTAAAGTCACCATTATTGTGATCAGTGTATGCTTTAGTTGGGCTCTTCAACCCTCTATGAAAAGAAGGTATGATTGTGAGATTTTTAGTCACTTTTTTATGTTGTTTAGTTTCTCATTGAGCTTTTGGTATAACAATCTGAATGAGCTTACATTGCAATCACATCATGCAACAATCCATATACAGAGTTTTTGAGCAGTTGAATTGTCTGCATTTTAATTTTGACTCAGATGTCAAGAATCAGAATCTCAACAGTGGTGACCAACAAATGAAAAGCGTCCTACTGCAAGGCATACTGGGTGTTATGGATGAGTTTTGTGATTTGATGGTACCCAGAATGCTTTGCCTTTATCTTAAGAGTTTTTTTGGTTGTCACCATTGTTGAGAAGAACAGGTTTTTCTTGATGTCTGCTAGTCCATTTTGCATTGGCATGATGTGTTGTTAAGTATACAATTTAATTTCATACAGCAATATAAATGAGAGTGACAAAATTACTTTAAATCAGTTCCTAAACTCTAAAGCTGGTTGACGGAAAATGACACTCCCATCAATTTTGCGTACCTTTTTTTACCTTACATTTCAAGAGACAGTTATAAAATCTATGACATGTCTTAACACAAAAGCAAACACTCATCACCATAATGGTGACTCGACAAAAACCGTGCATGTTTGCATTACAAACATGTAAACTTGTGTTAATTCTCAATAAGAACTTTTGTTAACGTACAACAGAAATAAAGTGACAGTGGTGTCTGTAAGTGAACATGGTCATAGTTTGTGGAGTGAAAAAAAAAACTCCTTGTAAAAACTATGGAACGTCACTGTCAATTTCCCAAAGAGTTTTCAGACAAAGTTTTTTTTTCTGTGAAAACTACAGAATTTCACTGTTAATTTCACAGGCATTTTTAACAGTGCACGTGGCAGTGAAACTTCACATCCGGAAGAAGCTTCACACTGGGTCTGTTGCATCTGTTTGCGAAATATTCATACATCACGATCATGTCGTCGTTCTATGCTTCACAAATGCATTCATCTGCAAACCAATACAAGAGTTTGAGTCTATGTTGGGGCCACGGCTTCCCAAATACAGACTTCTGCAGCACAGATATGTCTTTGATTCTTCTCACCATGATCTTTATGTATAGTGGACTAAAGATTATTAACATAATATCCACTCAGTTTTACATGTGTATAATTTTAGTTTAAAGAAAATCAAAACTGAGGAAGTTTCAGAAAGTATTTCTTCATGTTTGTTTACAATGGTGGAGTACGTACAATAATCTCACAGCAGTCATGTTTTGTAATATTTCTAAAAACAAACCTTTTGTTAAATGTCATGACTGTAAAATGTAGAGAAACAGGGAGAGGAGGGTTTACATACCTTTTCTTTATGTTCCTACAGATTCATTGTATTAGCAGGGATGTGGTGTGTCAAATATTTGTCGCTGTTGTTGTTGTTTTTTTGTTGTTGTTGATTCAATTATGAGTACTACACACTGCTTAGCAGTAAAGGCCTTGCAAAATATACACCTCACCTAAATCATTTTTATATTATTTGTGATTTTTTATCAATGGTGTGCAACACAAGAGATACTGATGATGCTTTTTCACCCCATACGAACAAAGTCTTTTGTCATCTGTTAAATAAAGGCCAAATGGGACTGAAACTGTGCAAGGGCGAGTAACTGATGACAGAATTGTATTTTACGGACATTCTGAAAATTACTAATTTTTCTTTATTTTTGAACATTAGTCAGTTAAGGGGCTAGGGATTGTTAAGGTGATTGATGAGTTATAGTTCATAAATATTTAGCAGTAACTATTTATTTTGGAGGAACACTGAGCTGTTTTTTTTTACCTCTCTATACAACAGAGCACATTTATAGTAAAAATACATGTTGTTCAATGGCATTTAAATGAAATGCAAACAGAAAACTTTTATTGATTGATTAATATTATTCTGTAATGTACTTCTGTAGTTCACAGGGTGATTAATATATTTACAGGCAGAAAGATTTACCAGCACAAGCACAACAACAATCAGTAGAGCAGACACATTATAAAGTGTTATTAAATTACAATAATAAGAATAAACAGTAAGATGACATCCTTAACGCCCCAAACTTCACACTAGAGTTTAATGACCCAACACAGTTGCAGCTTCACTGCAGCAAACACATTGCTATCTTAAGATTAAATTGCATTTAATTGCCGAGAATCAATGATTAGCAGATGCCCTGATCTAAAATTATCCCTTCATCCAAAGGAAAAACAAGAACAGCAAAAGAAATGCAAAAAGCAGTCGAATTCCCATGATGCCGTCCTCAGATGGGTAAGACATTTGCTGAGCATATACTGGATTGTGAAAGGGTTTAGCCTGCATTGACTGAGTTGATGAAGTGTTTCTGTAGTAATGTTGATTGTAATGAATTAGATTCAGCTCATTCTTCATTTGTCTGAGGAATTCTGCCAAGGTCAAGTTTTTAATGTCCTTTATGAGATCTTGGTTTATGCGATAGGTGTGATTCTGGTCGAAATTAGCCTGATCTGAATGCTGAGTTACATAAATGTCTTCAAAGCAGTCTTGACTATTCCACGATGAAGAAAGGGAAACAATGATGCGATCTGTGTTCCTGTCAGCTGAAGTTCCTTTATAATTTTCTGTGACATATACAGGCAGTTGTTTGAGTTGGTTGCCACGTAGGTTCAGGTTGCCCAACTTATAGTATGGATAGTTAGTAATATAAGGAAGAACTCTGTCTTTATTATAGTATGGACGGAAGCCAAAATCCTCTTTTACTGGGTCGCACAGTGCAATGTTAAAGCCATTTGAGTCAATCTTTATACATTCATTGGCAAACCACCACAGTAATCTGAGACCATGTCTGGGAGGTGGTTGACCAAACCCGGATTCTCTCAGCTCAGACAAATTGTACAGGATTTTCACCATGTTTCTGACAAATCTGTGTCTGGAAAAATGTAAAGATTACAGTAAAATATTTGAAAGTAGAATTTTTAACACAAGCAAAGTTAATCATAGTAACAACTAATGAGTCTGCTTTATAATTAGAACGATCAGATAGAAGCATCCTAAAGACTACCTTTCTGCAAAAAATATGTACTGAACAATATGCTGCAAACTATATCAAATTGCACATTTCCATATTTTGAAAGCAAGTATTTATTAAAGGTAATTCCTTCTATGTTATTGTACTATTGTAATTATTACAATTTATTATTCTATGTTTTAAAGCCTAATGATTGGACAGGTAGGAAAAAAATACTTTTTTTGTGTATAAAGGTAACCTCATGTTTAATCTAAAAATAACCATTAAAATCAGGTAAAATGCGACATGACAAAAGACATTAAAAAAACGCAATAGAACCCATTATAATTGTAAATGTTATCCACACTGGATGCAGCACGGTGCTTAACAAACCCATTAAGAAGAAGCAGGTATCATGTCGCTTCGGTCGCGTCCGGTGTAGACACGGTGTTAGAGACTATACTTGCCTAGAAGTTTTATAGAGTTAAACAAATACCCATAAAGAATTTAATATGTACAATCTTAATGTACTTGCGTGCAAACACACATAAAATAAAAAATAAAAACAAGCAGTTCAAAGCACATGCTTTGAGTTTATTTCAAACCCTCATCAGAAACCACAGAAAAGAAAACAAGCACCAGCACAAAACATGAGAACATGACACACACAGTCACACACACAACTTAAATTGTCCTTGTGGGGAAAGACTGACAGCACAACAGGTGTTTTTAAAATTATTCAGTTCTAGAAATCTGTGGTTGATTTTGTTATATTTCCTTGAAGAGCACTGAAAAGCAGTCTTGCCTTCTATCTTGAGTCTGTTGTGTGTTTGGGACACAACTATGTTCAAAGGCAGAAGAATCGAAACTTAAGAGAACGTTTGTATCTGCAGGTCGGATAATTGGGCGTTCCGAAAGGTAGGGGAGTGCCCTAAGGTTTTTCAACAGGAGGGTATGCATTGACGTCACTCCTACGCCCAGGAAAATGGCTGAGAAGAATAGGAGAAACAAAGAAACAGGTGCAGAAGGGTTGTGCGAAATGCCCGTCGTGTTGTGGAAGATGAGCCTTTGGGCAGACCATACCGGAGCATCCGGTCCCGCACAAACTGGCTGAAGGACAGCTTTTTTCCTCAGACTATTAGACTGCTCAACCTCAAAATCTGATACACTCCTCACGCTCACACTTTGGTTTTACCATGCAAAATTTCATGGACTTATTTGCACCTAATGCAAAAACCATTCATTACCACATTTGCATACCTATATCTGCACTATGTGGTTGATCCATTATACATACACCTGCATATTTAATGTCTAATGTGTATATCTTGTGTATATTGTGTATATATTGTGTATAGTGTAATTGGATTTTATAGTGTGGCTCCTGTGCCATTTGATTACATGGAGAGAGCAGGGTTTATGACCTGTACTGCAGCCAGCCACCAGGGGATGACCAAAGGGCCGGTGCTACCTCTATGCAAAACAGGACTAAACCCTCCCCCAACCCAACCCCTAAACCCAAGTTACCCCTCCCAACCCATTCACAACACGAGGGTAGAAAAAATTCGATGGGTAGCTTAAATCGACAGAACCGGCGGTGCAATAAGACCCAATAAGAGCAACGACAAATAAGTTTCACCTCTCCTTGAACTCGTAGGCTATAACATCATATTCAGCCGGATGAGGTATTCACTTTTCTGTTCGCTCCTGAGCCGCTGGTCTTCGAGTTTGAGGTTATTCACAAAATAGATTTGTGAATGTTTGGTCTGATCATCTTTTCATAAACACAATATATTTAACGAAAGCCTACAACCGAGATTGGCTATACATACCTGCTGACACAATATGGATCTAGTGGGGAACGTATCCCTCTCCGATATTATGTATTTCACCTTTGCACGCAGTGAAATCTGGAAATAGAAACTAAATGCACGAGGAAGTAAAAGCATATTGTTTTTTCCTAGTATGAAACTGGGTCCCATGGATGAAAGTTGTAGAGGTTTTATCAACACGAATGTATTTATTTGTGTTCATGGACACGAATTTCCCCCTTTTTCGTGTCAGTCAGCACAACCTTTTTTCATGTTACTCTGCACAAATTTCAATACACAGGTGTGTGTATATACATTTATAGATTTATAACATGCGTTATGTTTTCCCTTAGTCTAGGGTTAAGGAATGTAACATAGTGTGGAGACAGAGAGAGTGGCTGAGGTCTCCAGGTCCCAAGGCATCACACAACACACAAGTTTGAATTTAAATGTAACAAAAGTATATATATATAAGTTTATAGGCAGAGACTTGTGAAGGGAGATATAGTTCTCCTTTGGAGTTTAAGAGTCTTTCTACACAGCCAACAAAAGAGAAAAGAAAAAACACTGTCGCTAACCCTTGCTAACTAGATAAACAGGAGAAAAAAAATTGCCACAGCAAAACAAATGAATGGCATCCCCTTACTTGCATTTCAAGGCAAGTTAACAAACATAACTCGGGCAGAACATAAGTGAGAACAAACTTTGCACTTATGCACATTAACAGATAGCAATTTTATAAAGAAAACAGATAAATCACAGAAATACACCCCGACACCTGCTCTGGGATCTCAATGGTATTATAGTTGGTTACACATTTGGGTCTATATCAATGGGCACATAAAGAGAACAAACAATATAGCCTCGCTTCACATACCTCAAAGGGGCAGTTTGTAGAAAATCACCTTTTTCCACACCTTTCTAGCACACATTTCGTTCACTAAAGGAGAAGTAATCAACTTAGAAGCAACAACTTTGGAAACGAACCCTTACACACTAGTAGAGTCCATTGGTATCACACCCATTTTTTGGTGAACGTTGAGACTTTGAAACCAACAGCTTTGGAACAGAGGAAAGCTCCAGTCTTTGTCTCGGATTCTCTCTCTCTCCCTGCAGGCTGGTGATCACAGGTTAAAGCTGCCCTGCAACGGTGTTTTTAATGCATTCTGACTTCTTTACAATGTTATAGGTGCTGTCTTCTCATGCTTTACATTGTCAACTTGTCAAAAAACGAGTTGGCCGTATTACGTATATTTCTGTGCTCGATACACTCCCCCAGCGATCGTACAGGGTTTCGGAATGTTTTTTTTGACACACATATAACATATAAAAACATATGACAAAACATATAAAAATGGTTTGTAGCAATTTTTCTTAGACCCTATTGGACAATTCTCCCGGAAAAGCACGCGGCCGCAGCAGAAGGAGAAGGAGCATGCGCAGACGTCACTTTCACTTGTAAGCAGGAGAGAGAAAGAGCATACATTCGCAAAATTCATGTGTTTGCTTGTTCACTGCATTTGGGTGATGAATGTTATATAAACTGTGGATATAAAGCTGGATTTGGAGATCGTTTGAAAACTGATTATGGAGACGTCCCGCGCGCTAAAAGATGCCGGACATGAACGCATGCGGTGAGTGAAACTGATGTCTGTGTTTTGTTGACATTGGGTGCGCAAGTGCTTTGGTTCAGCCAACTTACCACATGTGCACTCTCTTTCAGTAAAGTCATTCCTCAGCAGGTCGACTTTTTTGACATCAGTTAAATTCATTGGACAACTGCATTAGTCTAACCTGATCATACACTGAAAAAAATAGCTTATAAAATCCTCGTAACATTTGCACAAAATTCTTTAAGTAAAATTTGCTCTTATAATATAAGTAAAACTTCCTAATCAGAATGAAGTAAATTCTACTTATTAAATACATTTAGTTTTTTGTTAAAATAACAAGTAAATGTTACTTAAAGTAAACACTTTTTTTTTTCAACAGAAACATGTGTCTAACTCAAACTTCACGTTTCACTAACTTTCATATTGAAAATATACAACCTTTTTAATGGTCAAGTTAGAAGAGACTGGTGGTCTCTGTACTGGCATTAGCACAGTTACTGCTTCATAAGTGAAATAGCACACTTCATGACTAATATTGTGTCAAGCACCGCTCTTCTGAACAACGGTCACAACTTAAAAAACCCAAACTTAAAAATAATACCAATCTCTCCTACATCTCAAAGATAAATAAACAAAAACTTTATTTTTACTTTCATAAACAAAAATAAAACAAGATCATAAGTAAAGTGTTAGATTTGAGCGTGTAGCTACTTGAGTATTAAAAGGTTAAAAAACAACACTAATTCATGAAATCTAGTGGAGTAAAAAGTATATATGCAATAGTGAAGTAATTTTTTCCAAAGTCATAATGATCAACAGATATTTAAAAATGTACTGGAGAGTAAAAATATTTGAGCAATCTCCACTCGAGAGAGAGAGTGAGAGAGTGAGAGAGAGCGAGAGAGGAGAGAGTATAGCTATGTTTTGACAAACATAATAATCATAATAATAATGATGATAATAATAGCCCAAATTAGCGCACATCCTATCAAACAACATTTTTTCCATGTCGACCGCTGCTGCACATGTGTTGAATTCTGAATAGGTTCAATAGGCCTACGTGTTGAATACCGTACAGGTTCAATATGTGTTGAATTCTGAATAGGTTGCATTTGTATTGACTGAGAGTTTGGTCATTCTTCATTTGTCTGAGGAATTCTCCAGGTCGCAAATTTTTAATGTCCTCTAGAATCTCTCGCCTGATGAAATAGGTGTGATTCTGGTCAAAACGCGACTGATCTGAGTGCTGCGTGACATAGATCTCGTCAAACCAGACTTTGTTTCCGGACGAATCGACTAAAACGATAATACGATCTTTATTGCTTTCAGGTACATCGGGATCGTAATACTTAGTGACAGCTGGAGGAAGTGTGCGCTGATGGGGGTGACGGCTGCTCAGGTTGCCCACTTCATAGTACGTCAGATTGGTTCGTGGAAGAAGTCGTTCTATATTATGAAACTTGTGAAAGCCGAAAGATCCGTCTTCCGGGTTGTACCGCGTAAAGATCCGGCCGTTTCTGTCGATGACGTCAACACAATCATTTGCCAACCACCAGAGTAAACTGAGACCATGTCTGGGATACGGTTGACCGAACCTGGACTCTCTCAGCTGGGATAATTGGCCAAGGTTCCCACCATGTTTCTGACAACTGCGTGTTTGGGACAAATGGAAAGGTTAAAGTTACAGTAAAATATTTAGACGTTTTTCACGCAAGAACAATTAATGTTGAATTCATAAGTCATTCATTTAGCCTATTCAGATCGCATCTGTTTTTAGAGCCAAAAAACATTAAATGATGAATCAAATAAATATTCAAAGAGAAAAAGGCAAGTCGAAAAACAGCAGTGAGGACAAAAAGTAAAAGTTTCACTTTACTATATAAGGGCTATAGACATATTCTGTGGCTTGCTTTAGCTGCTTTTCAAACAAAGACTACGAGCCAAAAGTCTTCGAGGTTATTTAAGCAAAATATCGACGTTTCAAAATGCAATTTTATCTAGAAAAGTTCATGATTAACTAATTTAATAAGGAACAACAGAACTTTCCTTATTCCATCTCTTAAGCATTCATTTATTACAAGAATTGAATAAACAAATTAAACTGAACTATTTACCTGCTTATTTGAGATGGGTCTGTAGCCTACTGGGGAAGGCATCACCTTCTGGTATTATTATATTTGATTGTTAGTGGGCGGGGCGAAGTCTCGAAATAGGAACTAAATGTAGCGTTTGTAAACATATTGTATATATATATATAATACATATACAGGTTTGGAACAACCTGAGGGTTAGTAAATGATTACACATGATGTGTGTGTGTGTGTGTGTGTGTGTGTGTGTGTGTGTGTGTGTGTGTGTGTGTGTGTGTGTGTGTGTGTGCGAATGTGCGTGTGTGAGCTTCCAGATGAATGTCTCCCATGGGTGTCTTGTTAACCATCATTAGTTTGTGTATTTATACCCCTGTGTTTCGCCTGTTAGTTGTTTGGTCTCTTTGAGTTTGGGACATGTGTTCTTTGGTTTTATTAACCAACATGTACAAAACTCAAAGAGCCAACGAAAAAACATCCATACAATGCAATAATACCAGACAACTAACAGAAGAAACACAGGGGTATAAATACACAATTTTATGAGGGTTAACAAGACACATATGGGAAACAATCATCTGGAAGCCAATGAACAAAAATAACTACAACATAACACAAGAAACAGGAACTAAAGCAATACAAACTAAAAGTCCACAACAACCAGGCGAAACAAGAGACAGATACGTGACACGTACACAACGGCAGTCTGCGAGCTTCTGCAAGTACGCTCAGCTAAGAGATTCTCTAAGCACTTGACGCCTTTCAAACAAGGACTTGGCAAATGTTGCGTCTTTCGATTGCTTTTTTAGTCTAAAGTGGTTCACTTTTTTGTTCCCTACTGAACCAGATCGAGGTCTTCCATGTTATTTACGAAATATTCCGTTTACAAAAAGTCCATTGGAAGACTGAAGACAAAATATGGTCATATTTTTTTCATAAACACAATGTTATTAAATGATTAACAATAACTAAGCGGGAAACAAAGTAAGCTGAGACTTTACCTGCTTTACACGAGCTGGATCTGTACTGGGAAACGAATCACTCTGTTATTATTTATTTATTTGATAGTGGGCGGAGCGAAATCTGGAAATGGAAACTAATACGTAAGGAAAGTGAAACGAAACATGCAGGGTATTGCAACCGAAAAGATAAAGCGGAGATATAACAAACATATGATTTCTTCATGAAAAGGGAAACAAGACGTGTGTCTTGGATTTGGTTGACCAAACCCTGGAGACAATTCATTGGATCTTCTCATTATGTTTAGGACAGTCTTGTTTTTGAAAGGTGAAGGATACATTTAAATACAAAATAGGACTAGTTTTCATTTTAAGAATAGAAATGAGAATATTTTTTTTATTAAGAATCTTTTTTTGTTTTTGTGTAAACCTCAATTTAACAAACTTAAATGATGATAATTATTAATGAGTTCATGCAGCTGTCATTTTTGTCATAACAGTTATATTTTTTTATAGTGATGTTCTATTTGATAATATGAGAGGACTGTTAAGAAACAAATAAATGAAAAGTGATTCTGGTTTTTGAAGGAATTTTATTTCACAACCACAGATTACCAACATTATATTGAAATATGTTTTTTTATATTAATTATTTAAATCCATTTGGGGTAAATGAAAAACAAAACATGCATTTAAAGAATGGCACACCACCAGGGGATAAACAAGCTGCCCACCTCATTGAAGAAGAGTTTCTAATTGGGCAACAGATGCTCACCATCTTCAACTCTATATTCTGAAACATGTGTAAGACAAAATCTCCTTCTTTAGGATGGAAATTAGGTTGAATAATTTCATTTCTGATTTATATCTAGTCATGACCAAACCAATAGGTTCAAGCCATGTCTGTGTAAATACATCTTAAAACAATATCAAATATGGAGGATACCGTGCTTTATTCAAGCAAGGATTTATATGCTGCATATATTTAGTTTATTGTGTATAAACGAAACTAAACCAGATTAACAATAGTTTAGGCGTGTCTCAACTAAGAAGAGTCCAGTCACACAAAACATACAAATCAGCCTCACACAAAAAATGTCAAATCCGTAATAAAACTGTATGTTATTATGCACCATTAATGTAAACTTAAAACAAGAAATTATTCAGTTTCGAAAGCCAAAAAGGGTCCCAATCTACCTGAATTCGCACCGTAAATACTTTATTATTATAGCAAAACAACAAATAACTCTAAACTGCAACCTTGCTGAGTAAATAAAACTCTATTTAAAGAATGGTACACCACGAGTCATTTTGTGGTGGTGGTGGCTCAACACGACTCTGACTTCGGTATTGATAGTTTTGACTAAGTACAGAATTGAGATACTGCTCTCGAGTCATGTTTTTGATAATCTGTAGGAGACCCTTGCTGACACGATACGTTTTGTTGTTGTCAAAGCGTTTCTGGTCGCTGTGTTCGGTGACATACACTGTCTCGATATCGCCATAGTCGTCCATACGCACAATGATGCGATCTTTATTCCTGTCAGCATCCAAGTTCTTATTTGCTGTGACATAAGCCGGTTGTCACGGATTTCACAGAGACAAGGCAGGAGAACCCAATTGCAGGCAGAGGCAGGGATGAAGGGGTTAACAGGAATTTATTTTAACAAAATAACAAAGACTACAAAAAAGGCAAAACAAACCCCACGAGGGGGGAAAACAGGACAATATAATATATTTAAACAAAAACAAGAACAAGGGCTAACTAAACTACAAAACAAACACTGGGAACAAACACTAAACTGACACTTACTAGGACTCAGGGTAACAGGAAACAGGGGTAAGCATATAGCTACAGACAGCAAGACCAAACATGTACAACCAGGGTAGGACGTACATATACATACAATGAACCAGACAGGACAAAGAACACGAGGATGTTTTAAAGGGGAGCAAATCAAGAGGGAACAGGTGCAAGGGATAAACTAATTAACACAAACTAGGAAACAGGAGGGTAGCAACGATGACGCAGACTAGGGAAACAAAGGATCCTGTATGATTCCACCTCTAGACCAAGAAATACCTGACAAGGAGAGGTGGAACCATGACAGAACCCCCGCCTTAAGGAGCAGCAACCTGATGCTCCTCAAAGGCACAAACAAGACAAGACAGACTGGGACACTGACAAGACCAAACAAGACATTGCAAACATGACAAGGGGCAGACAGGCAAGAAAATCAACGGGTTAGGGTGGGACAAATAAAAATAATAAACAAGGGAGGGGGGGTGGGGGCAAACAAGGAAACATGGGAAGTCCAGAAGGGGTAGGGCTGGGTGGGGAAGTTCCCGCCCTTGGGGGCGCGCCAGGGCGCGGAGCCCCAGGAGGCTTGACAGGGGAAGTCCTGGGGAAAACTGTTCTTGTCCCCAGGACTGCTGGGCTGGACCCCGGCTGGAATGCCGGCATGGACAATGCCGTGGACGGCGGGCTGGAATGCCGGGCAGGACAAGGGCTGGACGGCGGGCTGAAATGCCGGGCAGGACAAGGGCTGGACGGCCGGCTGAAATGCCGGGCAGGACAAGGGCTGGAACATAGGCTGGGCAGCGCTCTCCGGCGGCTGGGCAGCGTTCTGTGCCGGTTTGCTGGACCGGGCTTGGTTGCGGTTGCTGACCGGGCTTGGTGCCGGTTGCTGGACCGGGCTGGTGCCGGTTGCTGGGACCGGGCTTGGTGCCGGTTGCTGGACCGGGCTTGGTTGCCGGTTGCTGGACCGGGCTTGGTGCCGGTTTGCTGGACTTGGTGCCGGCCGGGCTTGGTGCGGTTGCCTTGGTGCCGGTTGCTGGACCGGGCTTGCCGGTGCTGGACCGGGCTTGGTGCCCGGGCTTGGTTGGTGCCGGTTGCTGGACCGGGCTTGGTGCCGGTTGCTGTCCTGGACCGGGCTTGGGCCGGTGCTGGGCCGGGCTTGGTGCCGGCTGGGGAGAGTCTGCGGCCGGGCTGGCCGCACGGACCGTCACATCCCCACGGCGCCCCCCCAAAAAATATTTGGGTTTTGACACCACCGGACTCGGGACCACCGGACTCGACTGCACTCCTCTCCTTTTCCTCCGGGAGCGGCCCACGGGAAGTGCGGCCGACGGAAGAGAGGTGGTGGGAGGCACGGCTAGCTCCGTGGCAGAGGAGTCGGACGGGGAGTCCCACGACTCCCTCCGTTGACGCCGTCTGCGGAGACTGGTGGATGGGGGGAGGGGAGAGGAGAGGCTGGGGGGAGAGACCCACGACCCCGATCTGAAGGGTACGACCCTCTGGAATCGTGGCTAGCCCCGTGGAAGAATCCGCTCTGGACAGCTCCCTGGACCACTCACGATCCAGCAAGGTCTGGACAGTGTCTGCAAATCCCAGGGGTTTCAGCTGGCGCATCTCAGCGGGTCCTAGGGGCTCGTCGAGGCAACTATTAAAAATTACTTTTAACTCTGCCTCGTTGAACCCGAGGAGGACCGCGCTGAAGCCAGGAAGTCCAAGGCAAAGTCCGTAACGAACCTCCCCTGCTGCCTGAGGCCAAACAGGACGTGGGCTTGGTGGCCTCTTGTTGCAGCGATCTCCTTAGCCGTAGCTGCCTGCTGGGTTCGTTGGAGCTGGTTCATTCTGTCACGGATTTCACAGAGACAAGGCAGGAGAACCCAATTGCAGGCAGAGGCAGGGATGAAGGGGTTAACAGGAATTTATTTTAACAAAATAACAAAGACTACAAAAAAGGCAAAACAAACCCGAGGGGGGAAACAGGACAATATAATATTTTAAACAAAACAGAACAAGGGCTAACTAAACTACAAAACAAACACTGGGAACAAACACTAAACTGACACTTACTAGGACTCAGGGTAACAGGAAACAGGGGTAAGCATATAGCTACAGACAGCAAGACCAAACATGTACAACCAGGGTAGGACGTACATATACATACAATGAACCAGACAGGACAAAGAACGAGGATGTTTTAAAGGGGAGCAAATCAAGAGGGAACAGGTGCAAGGGATAAACTAATTAACACAAACTAGGAAACAGGAGGGTAGCAACGATGACGCAGACTAGGGAAACAAAGGATCCTGTATGATTCCACCTCTAGACCAAGAAATACCTGACAAGGAGAGGTGGAACCATGACACCGGTAGTTTGTCTGCACCACGAGCATTCAGGTTCCCCACCTCATAGTACGGAAGATTCTGAAGAGGCAAAATGTGGTTGTCACCCTCAATCCTGTTGAGGAACTTGTGAAAGCCAAAGTCTCCTCTTTGCGGACTGGTTTTGGGTACAATTTCGTTGTTGCTGAACTCAATGTATTCATGAGTAAACCAGTAAAGTAGATTCAAGCCGTGTCTAGGCTGTGGCTGCCCGAACCCACAGTTCTTCAGTTGGGACAATTCATTCAGAGTTTCTCTCACCATGATGGATATCTGTGGAAAAGAAGAAGAGAAATGGAGCACAAGTTAATTGTAAACTAAACAATACAGTATATATATAAAACGAGAAACGCTTTTACATAAACGTAGGCCTACTTGTTAAAACCTCCTTTCAAATATTTAGATGCGGCTTATCTTGTACCTTTAGAAGTGTCACCCGTCTCTTGTAACCTTCAGAGAGCTGATCGTAATGTAACTGCTGGAGAATGCTCCTGGTAAAGTTAACTGTGCTATAATTGTGTGCTATGCATGACACACCCATAAAGACGAAGAGCTAGGAAACCGAAACTTATTGAGAAATAACACATTTGGAAACGCAAATGTGTTTTAGAATTTAAAGAAAGCAACAAACTCACTGTTCATTGTTATAACCAGACGGACTTGAAGTTTTTCATGTTGACTGAAATGATCATCACTGCAATGTACCGAACTCGATCAAATGCAAACTCGGGAACTGCATTACCGTCACAGCAGACATGTTCTTATCATGGTAACAGATAAATGTGACCCTGGACAACAAAGCCAGTCTTAAGGGTCAATTTTTCGAAATTGAGATTTTTTTCATCATCTGAAAGCTGTATAAATACGCTTTCTATTAATGAATGGTTCTATAGGATAGGATAGAACTGTTTAAAACTCTGGAATCTGAGGGTGCAGCAAAATCAATATATTGAAAAAAATGCCTTTGAATAATATATAGTTACGGTAGGAAATTTACAAAATATCTCCATGGAACATGATCTTTACTTAGTGTCCCTATGAGTTAATAAAAGAAAATCAATAATTTTGGCTCATACAAATAATGTTTTTTTGGCTATTACTAGAAATGTTCCCGTGCTACTTAAGACTGGTTTTGTGGTCCAGGGTCACAAATGGTGACACTAGCTCATAAACAAAGACAAGACAACAGGTTGTTGTGTGTTTGATTTATTTTTCCTTTCCAAACCAGCTTTTATTACATCATCAGTCTGCACCAGGACGACAGTCGGGAGTAATTCTGTGTCATTGCACAATGATCAGAGGCCAAGAGAGAGACACAATTGATGGAAAAGTATAAAGAAAACTAGAGGCAATAAGGAAAACGTGTGCAATGCATGAGCAAGAAGCAAGAAATGTGTTAATTGTACACAGACAGATGTTGTAACTGTGTGAAGAGTTTAGAATTTGTTTTTAAAAGTATTGAAAAAATGGTCATAGCAATTTAAAAAAACTGTAAAAATGGTCAAAAATCACGTTTATTTAATCTGCTTTCCAATTAAGATCAAACTGCAGTTGGGTTTTTTTGATTAAGTAGAATAAAATACAGATAGACTAACTAAGAAAATTAAACCATGATAACATGGTAATAACATGATTTAAACATTTATTTTTAAATATACCGTAAAATCTGTTAAATTAGCTTGAAAGCATGTGAAAGAAAACGTACTCGATTACTAATTTAACCTCGGTTCCCTGAGATACGGGAAAGAGTACTGGGGGCTGTCGCGTTAAGCCGACGATAAATATCACGTGATTTATGCACAGCTTTTGAGTGAAGTACGGGAAAATGCTGCTGCATCCGAAAGCCAGAGGGAGCTCTCGTGTGGAATCTCCAAATACGCACTGCAGAAGAAGACCATAACAAGTTCTAGAATCTAAGAAATGCTTATGGACATCTTTTTTATCACTGTTACTCAAGCAATGATAATAAAGTACATTTATAATGATCATGTTTGACAAGTGCGGCTTTTTCAAATGCACATTGTAAGTGACTCAAACTCACACTGCTTTTAGATCGAGCAGCATTTCTTACTGATCCCAGAGCTGTGCTTCACGGAGAACCTAAACATTAAAAAAAATATATCGACACATTGCATATCGCAGCCAGATGCATTTCAACAGGATTTAGTGGTATCGCGATAAATTATCGTGCAGCCCAACTGCGTAGCAGGACGCTATGAGAGAAACACTGCGATGCCTGAAGCTGTTTAATAACATTTAATAACGCAAACTGGCGGGGCTTATGGTTATATAAGCAGACACATCAACGCAGTGTCCTCAGGTTACTTCGACTGAAGCGACGACCAGCTGCAGGAGTACTCGTTCCCGTATCTCAGGGAACCGAGGTTACGTTAGTAACCGGGTACATTCCCTATCAATATTTTGCTTGTACTGCACAGCAGGACGCTATGGGGAACAAATATAATCCCGCCGTGCTACAAGTGGTATGATAATGCCAATTTACCTCGGAGCCAAGGCTCGGGGGCTAAGTATTGAGCAGGGGAGCCCATCTAAGACGTGGCCCAATCCGGTAAATCATCCCAATGAAAGTGTGCAACCATCAGTCCGGCGACGTAGTGTGAGCCGGTTTAGCAGAGAGGACTCTAGCTTGCACAGGACCCCCTCCTCTAAGAACGGCTCCTGACGTTCCCACCAAGACGACTGGTGTTGAGAGCGTGGTATTCTCTAACCAGTTTCGGATCGAGGATGTCTTTAGCTGGAACCCAGGAGCGCTCCTCAGGACCATAGCCTTCCCAATCCACCAAATACTGCCGGGAACCACGAACTCAGCGGGTATCCAGAATTCACCGGACAGTGTAGGCTGGTTGCAAAAAGAGTCCAGGGTAAAACCCTCACAGTTAACACAGAGATTTATTTATACTAGAAACACAAAAACAAAAACCCACGAGGGGGTAGAACACTAATAACAGGGAAACAATAAGAAAGGCTTACAGGAACGTAACTAACTGACTAACACAGGAATGAAACAACACTTGACAAAACTTACACTAGACTAGACTCGGAATTCACAGGCAGGAACAAGACGCAACTCCTCATGAGGCATGAAAACACAACAAACTGCAACGAGACAGAAAACACGAGGACATATATAGGATCTAAATCATGCCCCGCACCTGTCCCCTCTTGAACTAATTCACAATCAAACTAAAGAGACGAAAGGGCGGGAACAGAAACGGGACCGGAGAGAGAGTATGACGATCCTTAAGATCCAAAATTGTCTCGCTCCACATGAAACAAGGGATCCTGCCATGAATCATGGCAGAACCCCCGCCTTAAGGAGCGATACCCTGACTTTCCTCAATGTGACGAACAGGACAAGACAGACTGTGACAATGATATAAACCAACAAAACATCGAATACAAAATCAGGGGTAAACAAGAGAACAAGATCATGGGGTTGGGGTGACTCAATAAAAATAACAAACAAGGGAGGGGAAACAACAAAGTTCTTGGGGGGAAGTCCAAAAGCGGTGGGGCTGGGTGGGTGGGGAAGTCTTAGCACGAGGGGGGCGCTTGAGGGGCCGTAGTTCCTGAGCACATTGTAGAGGCTGGGCAGGCTTGATTGCCGGCCGGATACGGCTAGGGGACGGGTGGACTGCCGGCTGGGGTGCCGGCATAGTCGCCCGCTGGACTGCCGGCTGAGTCACCGGCTGAATCATCGGACTGGAAGCCGGCTGCACCGGCTGGGACTCTGGCCGGAAAGCCAAGTGGATCGTCGGCTGCACTGACTGGGACGCTGGCTGCACTGGACTGGACGAGGAAGAGGGAGAGCCCACCACCCGCGACCCAGGAAGTCCCACTCGCCGAAACCGTGCAGGTCAAACCCAGTCCTACTCCGCGATCGATACCAGAAAACAGAGGAACAACCAGGGAAAAATTGTAATGGCATAATGTAACATTATTCCTCTGTTGTCCGACATCGACAACATAAAAAGAGCAAATCAGCCCCAACAAATAAATCCCACAACCAACAAGATGGGTTTTAAGTAGTTTTTTGAATGTTGTGAGATATGTGGTTGACCGGACTGAGCTAGGAAGAATGTTCCTCCAGGAAGGAGTTGTGAATAAGAATGAGCGTGAAAAAGCGAGTTACTGCCCTTATGGGAAGGCAATACAAGATGCCGCTGGTTTGCTGAACGTAGGAGTCTTGATGGGGTGTAGGAGTGTAGGAGGGTGTGAAAGTATGCCGGTGCAGATCCAGTGATAGTCCTGCAGGCAAGCATTAGTGACTTGAATCTGATATGGGCTTCAACCGGTAGCCAGTGGTGAGAGATGACAAGGGGTGTCACATGAGCCCCTTTGGGCTGTTGGAAAACGAGGCTTGCTGCTGCGTTCTGAACCAGCTGAAGTGGTTTGATAGCCTTTGCAGGAAGAGCATTGCAGTAGTCCAACCTTGAGATTACCAGGGCCTGGACAAGGGGTTGTGCAGCATGCTCAATGAGATAGGGTCTAACCTTTCTAATGTTGAATAAGGTGTATCGACATGACCACGTTGTCTTTGCAATGTGTCTTGGAAGTGATTGTGGTATTGCCAAGTTGGATGGTGAGATGGTTTGCACCGTGCCGGAAACACTAGTAGTTCAGTCTTGGCCCGGGTTCAGCTGGAGGTGATGCTCCTTCATCAAAGCTGAGATGTCCTCTAGGCAGGCTGTAATGCAAGCTGCTACAGTGGTATCATCTGGGTGAAATGAGATGTAGACCTTGGTGTCGTCAGCATAACAGTGATACGAGAACCCATGTGGCCGTATGATGGGTCCCAAGGATGTTGTGTGGATGGAAAAAAACAGCGGTCCAAGCATCGATCCCTGAGGGACCCCATTGATCATGTGGTGAGACATTACATTTATATTTTATTTTTTTGCAATCATCATTAAAATGACATCAAAGTCACTTTTAAACATGCAGCATAACATCAGTACCTCATTGTCTGACCTTGACTTAAACACACTCCACTCTTCAGCATAGTGTTGACCCACAAAACATTTATTTTTACTTTATCACCAATTCTGCTTCACAGGGACTGCAGCACAACATCCACGACTTGATGTTTTATTGTTGTTTAAAGTCACCATTATTGTGATCAGTGTATGCTTTAGTTGGGCTCTTCAACCCTCTATGAAAAGAAGGTATGATTGTGAGATTTTTAGTCACTTTTTTATGTTGTTTAGTTTCTCATTGAGCTTTTGGTATAACAATCTGAATGAGCTTACATTGCAATCACATCATGCAACAATCCATATACAGAGTTTTTGAGCAGTTGAATTGTCTTTTTAATTTTGACTCAGATGTCAAGAATCAGAATCTCAACAGTGGTGACCAACAAATGAAAAGCGTCCTACTGCAAGGCATACTGGGTGTTATGGATGAGTTTTGTGATTTGATGGTACCCAGAATGCTTTGCCTTTATCTTAAGAGTTTTTTTGGTTGTCACCATTGTTGAGAAGAACACGTTTTTCTTGATGTCTGCTAGTCCATTTTGCATTGGCATGATGTGTTGTTAAGTATACAATTTAATTTCATACAGCAATATAAATGAGAGTGACAAAATTACTTTAAATCAGTTCCTAAACTCTAAAGCTGGTTGACGGATAATGACACTCCCATCAATTTTCCGTACCTTTTTTTAAATTACGTTTCAAGAGACAGTTATAAAATCTATGACATGTCTTAACACAAAAGCAAACACTCATCACCATAATGGTGACTCGAAAAAAACCGAGCATGTTTGCATTACAAACATGTAAACTTGTGTTAATTCTCAATAAGAACTTTTGTTAACGTACAACAGAAATAAAGTGACAGTGGTGTCTGTAAGTGAACATGGTCATAGTTTGTGGAGTTGAAAAAAAAAACTCCTTGTAAAAACTATGGAACGTCACTGTCAATTTCCCAAAGAGTTTTCAGACAAAGTTTTTTTTTCTGTGAAAACTACAGAATTTCACTGTTAATTTCACAGGCATTTTTAACAGTGCACGTGGCAGTGAAACTTCACATCCGGAAGAAGCTTCACACTGGGTCTGTTGCATCTGTTTGCGAAATATTCATACATCACGATCATGTCGTCGTTCTATGCTTCACAAATGCATTCATCTGCAAACCAATACAAGAGTTTGAGTCTATGTTGGGGCCACGGCTTCCCAAATACAGACTTCTGCAGCACAGATATGTCTTTGATTCTTCTCACCATGATCTTTATGTATAGTGGACTAAAGATTATTAACATAATATCCACTCAGTTTTACATGTGTATAATTTTAGTTTAAAGAAAATCAAAACTGAGGAAGTTTCAGAAAGTATTTCTTCATTGTTTGTTTACAATGGTGGAGTACGTACAATAATCTCACAGCAGTCATGTTTTGTAATATTTCTAAAAACAAACCTTTTGTTAAATGTCATGACTGTAAAATGTAGAGAAACAGGGAGAGGAGGGTTTACATACCTTTTCTTTATGTTCCTACAGATTCATTGTATTAGCAGGGATGTGGTGTGTCAAATATTTGTCGCTGTTGTTGTTGTTTTTTGTTGTTGTTGATTCAATTATGAGTACTACACACTGCTTAGCAGTAAAGGCCTTGCAAAATATACACCTCACCTAAATCATTTTTATATTATTTGTGATTTTTTATCAATGGTGTGCAACACAAGAGATACTGATGATGCTTTTTCACCCCCATACGAACAAAGTCTTTTGTCATCTGTTAAATAAAGGCCAAATGGGACTGAAACTGTGCAAGGGCGAGTAACTGATGACAGAATTGTATTTTACGGACATTCTGAAAATTACTAATTGGTTCTTTATTTTTGAACATTAGTCAGTTAAGGGGCTAGGGATTGTTAAGGTGATTGATGAGTTATAGTTCATAAATATTTAGCAGTAACTATTTATTTTGGAGGAACACTGAGCTGTTTTTTTTTACCTCTCTATACAACAGAGCACATTTATAGTAAAAATACATGTTGTTCAATGGCATTTAAATGAAATGCAAACATAAGAAAACTTTTATTGATTGATTAATATTATTCTGTAATGTACTTCTGTAGTTCACAGGGTGATTAATATATTTACAGGCACAAAGATTTACCAGCACAAGCACAACAACAATCAGTAGAGCAGACACATTATAAAGTGTTATTAAATTACAATAATAAGAATAAACAGTAAGATGACATCCTTAACGCCCCAAACTTCACACTAGAGTTTAATGACCCAACACAGTTGCAGCTTCACTGCAGCAAACACATTGCTATCTTAAGATTAAATTGCATTTAATTGCCGAGAATCAATGATTAGCAGATGCCCTGATCTAAAATTATCCCTTCATCCAAAGGAAAAACAAGAACAGCAAAAGAAATGCAAAAAGCAGTCGAATTCCCATGATGCCGTCCTCAGATGGGTAAGACATTTGCTGAGCATATACTGGATTGTGAAAGGGTTTAGCCTGCATTGACTGAGTTGACGATGAAGTGTTTGTGTAGTAATGTTGATTGTAATGAATTAGATTCAGCTCATTCTTCATTTGTCTGAGGAATTCTGCCAAGGTCAAGTTTTTAATGTCCTTTATGAGATCTTGGCTTATGCGATAGGTGTGATTCTGGTCGAAATTAGCCTGATCTGAATGCTGAGTTACATAAATGTCTTCAAAGCAGTCTTGACTATTCCACGAGGAAGAAAGGGAAACAATGATGCGATCTGTGTTCCTGTCAGCTGAAGTTCCTTTATAATTTTCTGTGACATATACAGGCAGTTGTTTGAGTTGGTTGCCACGTAGGTTCAGGTTGCCCAACTTATAGTATGGATAGTTAGTAATATAAGGAAGAACTCTGTCTTTATTATATAGTATGGACGGAAGCCAAAATCCTCTTTTACTGGGTCGCACAGTGCAATGTTAAAGCCATTTGAGTCAATCTTTATACATTCATTGGCAAACCACCACAGTAATCTGAGACCATGTCTGGGAGGTGGTTGACCAAACCCGGATTCTCTCAGCTCAGACAAATTGTACAGGATTTTCACCATGTTTCTGACAAATCTGTGTCTGGAAAAATGTAAAGATTACAGTAAAATATTTGAAAGTAGAATTTTTAACACAAGCAAAGTTAATCATAGTAACAACTAATGAGTCTGCTTTATAATTAGAACGATCAGATAGAAGCATCCTAAAGACTACCTTTCTGCAAAAAATATGTACTGAACAATATGCTGCAAACTATATCAAATTGCACATTTCCATATTTTTGAAAGCAAGTATTTATTAAAGGTAATTCCTTCTATGTTATTGTACTATTGTAATATATTTACAATTTATTATTCTATATGTTTTTAAATAGCCTAATGATTGGACAGGTAGGAAAAAATACTTTTTTTGTGTATAAAGGTAACCTCATGTTTAATCTAAAAATAACCATTAAAATCAGGTAAAATGCGACATGACAAAAGACATTAAAAACGCAATAGAACCCATTATAATTGTAAATGTTATCCACACTGGATGCAGCACGGTGCTTAACAAACCCATTAAGAAGAAGCAGGTATCATGTCGCTTCGGTCGCGTCCGGTGTAGACACGGTGTTAGACTATACTTGCCTAGAAGTTTTATAGAGTTAAACAAATACCCATAAAGAATTTAATATGTACAATCTTAATGTACTTGCGTGCAAACACACATAAAATAAAAAATAAAAACAAGCAGTTCAAAGCACATGCTTTGAGTTTATTTCAACCCTCATCAGAAACCACAGAAAAGAAAACAAGCACCAGCACAAAACATGAGAACATGACACACACAGTCACACACAAACTTAAATTGTACCTTGTGGGGAAGACTGACAGCACAACAGGTGTTTTTAAAATTATTCAGTTCTAGAAATCTGTGGTTGATTTTGTTATATTTCCTTGAAGAGCACTGAAAAGCAGTCTTGCCTTCTATCTTGAGTCTGTTGTGTGTTTGGGACACAACTATGTTCAAAGGCAGAAGAATCGAAACTTAAGAGAACGTTTGTATCTGCAGGTCGGATAATTGGGCGTTCCGAAAGGTAGGGGAGTGCCCTAAGGTTTTTCAACAGGAGGGTATGCATTGACGTCACTCCTACGCCCAGGAAAATGGCTGAGAAGAATAGGAGAAACAAAAGAAACAGGTGCAGAAGGGTTGTGCGAAATGCCCGTCGTGTTGTGGAAGATGAGCCTTTGGGCAGACCATACCGGAGCATCCGGTCCCGCACAAACTGGCTGAAGGACAGCTTTTTTCCTCAGACTATTAGACTGCTCAACCTCAAAATCTGATACACTCCTCACGCTCACACTTTGGTTTACCATGCAAAATTTCATGGACTTATTTGCACCTAATGCAAAAACCATTCATTACCACATTTGCATACCTATATCTGCACTATGTGGTTGATCCATTATACATACACCTGCATATTTAATGTCTAATGTGTATATCTTGTGTATATTGTGTATATATTGTGTATAGTGTAATTGGATTTTATAGTGTGGCTCCTGTGCCATTTGATTACATGGAGAGAGCAGGGTTTATGACCTGTACTGCAGCCAGCCACCAGGGGATGACCAAAGGGCCGTTGCTACCTCTATGCAAAACAGGACTAAACCCTCCCCCAACCCAACCCCTAAACCCAAGGTACCCCTCCCAACCCATTCACAACACGAGGGTAGAAAAATTCGATGGGTAGCTTAAATCGACAGAACACCGGCGGTGCAATAAGACCCAATAAGAGCAACGACAAATAAGTTTCACCTCTCCTTGAACTCGTAGGCTATAACATCATATTCAGCCGGATGAGGTATTCACTTTTCTGTTCGCTCCTGAGCCGCTGGTCTTCGAGTTTGAGGTTATTCACAAAATAGATTTGTGAATGTTTGGTCTGATCATCTTTTCATAAACACAATATTATTTAACGAAAGCCTACAACCGAGATTGGCTATACATTACCTGCTGACACAATATGGATCTAGTGGGGAACGTATCCCTCTCCGATATTATGTATTTCACCTTTGCACGCAGTGAAATCTGGAAATAGAAACTAAATGCACGAGGAAGTAAAAGCATATTGTATTTTTTCCTAGTATGAAACTGGGTCCCATGGATGAAAGTTGTAGAGGTTTTAATCAACACGGAATGTATTTATTTGTGTTCATGGACACGAATTTCCCCCTTTTTTCGTGTCAGTCAGCACAACCTTTTTTCATGTTACTCTGCACAAATTTCAATACACAGGTGTGTGTATATACATTTATAGATTTATAACATGCGTTATGTTTTCCCTTAGTCTAGGGTTAAGGAATGTAACATAGTGTGGAGACAGAGAGAGTGGCTGAGGTCTCCAGGTCCCAAGGCGTCACACAACACACAAGTTTGAAATTTAAATGTAACAAAAGTATATATATATATAAGTTTATAGGCAGAGACTTGTGAAGGGAGATATAGTTCTCCTTTGGAGTTTAAGAGTCTTTCTACACAGCCAACAAAAGAGAAAAGAAAAAACACTGTCTCTAACCCTTGCTAACTAGATAAACAGGAGAAAAAAATTGCCACAGCAAAACAAATGAATGGCATCCCCTTACTTGCATTTCAAGGCAAGTTAACAAACATAACTCGGGCAGAACATAAGTGAGAACATAACTTTGCACTTATGCACATTAACAGATAGCAATTTTTATAAAGAAAACAGATAAATCACAGAAATACACCCCGACACCTGCTCTGGGATCTCAATGGTATTATAGTTGGTTACACATTTGGGTCTATATCAATGGGCACATAAAGAGAACAAACAATATAGCCTCGCTTCACATACCTCAAAGGGGCAGTTTGTAGAAAATCACCTTTTTCCACACCTTTCTAGCACACATTTCGTTTCACTAAAGGAGAAGTAATCAACTTAGAAGCAACTTTGGAAACGAACCCTTACACACTAGTAGAGTCCATTGGTATCACACCCATTTTTTTGGTGAACGTTGAGACTTTGAAACCAACAGCTTTGGAACAGAGGAAAGCTCCAGTCTTTGTCTCGGATTCTCTCTCTCTCCCTGCAGGCTGGTGATCACAGGTTAAAGCTGCCCTGCAACGGTGTTTAATGCATTCTGACTTCTTTACAATGTTATAGGTGCTGTCTTCTCATGCTTTACATTGTCAACTTGTCAAAAAACGAGTTGGCCGTATTACGTAGTATTTCTGTGCTCGATACACTCCCCCAGCGATCGTACAGGTTTCGGAATGTTTTTTTTGACACACATATAACATATAAACATATGACAAAACATATAAAACTGTTTCGTAGCAATTTTTCTTAGACCCCTATTGGACAATTCTCCCGGAAAAGCACGCGGCCGCAGCAGAAGGAGAAGGAGCATGCGCAGACGTCACTTTCACTTGTAAGCAGGAGAGAGAAAGAGCATACATTCGCAAAATTCATGTGTTTGCTTGTTCACTGCATTTGGGTGATGAATGTTATATAAACTGTGGATATAAAGCTGGATTTGGAGATCGTTTGAAACTGATATATGGAGACGTCCCAGCGCTAAAAGATGCCGGACATGAACCGCATGCGGTGAGTGAAACTGATGTCTGTGTTTTGTTGACATTGGGTGCGCAAGTGCTTTGGTTCAGCCAACTTACCACATGTGCACTCTCTTTCAGTAAAGTCATTCCTCAGCAGGTCGACTTTTTTGACATCAGTTAAATTCATTGGACAACTGCATTAGTCTAACCTGATCATACACTGAAAAAAATAGCTTATAAAATCCTCGTAACAATTTGCACAAAATTCTTTTAAGTAAAATTTGCTCTTATAATATAAGTAAAACTTCCTAATCAGAATGAAGTAAATTCTACTTATTAAATACATTTAGTTTTTTGTTAAAATAACAAGTAAATGTTACTTAAAGTAAACACTTTTTTTTTTCAACAGAAACATGTGTCTAACTCAAACTTCACGTTTCACTAACTTTCATATTGAAATATACAACCTTTTTAATGGTCAAGTTAGAAGAGACTGGTGGTCTCTGTACTGGCATTAGCACAGTTACTGCTTCATAAGTGAAATAGCACACTTCATGACTAATATTGTGTCAAGCACCGCTCTTCTGAACAACGGTCACAACTTAAAAAACCCAAACTTAAAAATAATACCAATCTCTCCTACATCTCAAAGATAAATAAACAAAAACTTTATTTTTACTTTTATAAACAAAAATAAAACAAGATCATAAGTAAAGTGTTAGATTTGAGCGTGTAGCTACTTGAGTATTAAAAGGTTAAAAAACAACACTAATTCATGAAATCTAGTGGAGTAAAAAGTATATATGCAATAGTGAAGAAGTAATTTTTCCAAAGTCATAATGATCAACAGATATTTAAAAATGTACTGGAGAGTAAAAATATTTGAGCAATCTCCACTCGAGAGAGAGAGTGAGAGAGCGAGAGAGAGCGAGAGAGTATAGCTATGTTTTGACAAACATAATAATCATAATAATAATGATGATAATAATAGCCCAAATTAGCGCACATCCTATCAAACAACATTTTTTCCATGTCGACCGCTGCTGCACATGTGTTGAATTCTGAATAGGTTCAATAGGCCTACGTGTTGAATACCGTACAGGTTCAATATGTGTTGAATTCTGAATAGGTTGCATTTGTATTGACTGAGAGTTCTGGTCATTCTTCATTTGTCTGAGGAATTCTCCAGGTCGCAAATTTTTAATGTCCTCTAGAATCTCTCGCCTGATGAAATAGGTGTGATTCTGGTCAAAACGCGACTGATCTGAGTGCTGCGTGACATAGATCTCGTCAAACCAGACTTTGTTTCCGGACGAATCGACTAAAACGATAATACGATCTTTATTGCTTTCAGGTACATCGGGATCGTAATACTTAGTGACAGCTGGAGGAAGTGTGCGCTGATGGGGGTGACGGCTGCTCAGGTTGCCCACTTCATAGTACGTCAGATTGGTTCGTGGAAGAAGTCGTTCTATATTATGAAACTTGTGAAAGCCGAAAGATCCGTCTTCCGGGTTGTACCGCGTAAAGATCCGGCCGTTTCTGTCGATGACGTCAACACAATCATTTGCCAACCACCAGAGTAAACTGAGACCATGTCTGGGATACGGTTGACCGAACCTGGACTCTCTCAGCTGGGATAAATTGGCCAAGGTTCCCACCATGTTTCTGACAACTGCGTGTTTGGGACAAATGGAAAGGTTAAAGTTACAGTAAAATATTTAGACGTTTTTCACGCAAGAACAATTAATGTTGAATTCATAAGTCATTCATTTAGCCTATTCAGATCGCATCTGTTTTTAGAGCCAAAAAACATTAAATGATGAATCAAATAAATATTCAAAGAGAAAAAGGCAAGTCGAAAAACAGCAGTGAGGACAAAAAGTAAAAGTTTCACTTTACTATATAAGGGCTATAGACATATTCTGTGGCTTGCTTTAGCTGCTTTTCAAACAAAGACTACGAGCCAAAAGTCTTCGAGGTTATTTAAGCAAAATATCGACGTTTCAAAATGCAATTTTATCTAGAAAAGTTCATGATTAACTAATTTAATAAGGAACAACAGAACTTTCCTTATTCCATCTCTTAAGCATTCATTTATTACAAGAATTGAATAAACAAATTAAACTGAACTATTTACCTGCTTATTTGAGATGGGTCTGTAGCCTACTGGGGAAGGCATCACCTTCTGGTATTATTATATTTGATTGTTAGTGGGCGGGGCGAAGTCTCGAAATAGGAACTAAATGCGTACAGAAAGGAAAGCGCAACATTCTCCTGTGAATTAAAACAAACTCATTCCTGTAAAGCTAGAGACCAGTTTAATAAGATTGTCTTAATATTGATTTAAAGAAAATCGCTGTCTTTCCTTCAGCCTAATTTCCCATCTTAGTTTTGAAACAGATTTGCACCTGTTTCAAAAACATTTACGTTTTTTGTGAATTGCTCAACTTTCTGCTATCTGCATAAATTATTTATAAACTTTAGTACATACTTATTAATGGGATGGTCATTTAGGCTTACTCACCCACGTTTAAACCTATATGATTTTCATTATTAAAAAAAGACAAATGTGTAATTGTATTTTCCCAATTAAACTGACCGGGTTCCAGAGAAGCAGTCATACAGGTTTTGATCAACATGAGGTGAGTAAATGATGACAAAACTTTGACAGATGCATTAATATATTTTAATGTAGAAACGACATTATAAGCTATAAACTTAATACGTGTGTGATGACGTTTTGTGTGAAATTTTAAGGTTCCATACAATATGTTTACAAACGCTACACTTTTAATGTGTGTAATATAGATAATGGAACAACAGTTTTGTTTTGTCTTCAAAATCAACACCAACTTCAAACAAAAATCATGCAAATTGTTTATGGTCTAAAACAAATAAGTTTATTGTCATTTTAAAGCATGAAGTAAATCAGGCAAGAATTATATGCTCACACACCTTATTTATGCATGTTCAGAAAGACAATTGTATTTAATGAACCTCTTTGGAACTGACAATGGTATAACATAGAAGGGAAGAATTTCTCAAGGAATAAAACAAGAAAGAAGTCAAAGACAGAAAATCTAAAACCATCGTTTTTAAACAACTGTTTTCATATTAACATAAATGAAAATGAACAACGCCAGAATTATAATCAGAAATATCAGCAAGCCAATGCACACGCATGTTGAATCTTCAGTGGCTTGGTATGGTGTGTGCAGTGATCCAGTCTGTCTGGATTGCAGATGTGTTGAATGAAATTGATTGTATTGAGGTCGGAAAATCTGCCCTAAAGGACGGTCATTCCTGGTTCGCCTAAGGAATTCCTCCAGTCTCAGGCTTTTAATGGTCTTTATAAGACCATGGCTGATTCGATAAGTGGTATTTGTATTAAAATTCAGCTGATCTGAATGCTGAGTGACATAAATCCTGTCAAAGCTGGGAGGAATTGGCTGGAAGCGAACAATAATGCGATCTGCGTTGCTGTCGGCATGGTTTCTATTGTAATTCGCAGTGACATCTTTAGGTAGTGAGCCAAAGCTCAGGTTTCCCAACTCATAGTATGGTGAGTTATTATAAGGAAGAAGTCTGTCTTCATCGTCTTCAATTCTGTTATAGAATCGGTGGAAGCCAAAATGTCCATCTGCTGGGTTGTACAGTGCAGTCATACAGCCATTGACATTAAGGTCAACACATGTATGTGCAAACCACCACAGCAATCTGAGACCATGCCTGGGATCTGGTTGACCAAAGTTGGTTTCTTTCAGCTGAGACAATTCATTCAGTGTTCTCACCATCTTTGTGACAATCCTGTTTTTGAAAGGTAAAGGATACACTTAAAAACTAGTTTTGATTCTAAGAATAGAGTAGTCTTTATGTTCAAAGGCTATGGTCTACTCTACCCTTTTTACAATTTATACATGGAGAAAATATGTTGTTATACTCTATTGTGATATGTTGATGTTTCCTGAAATTAATGAAATTACGGCAACGTGCAAGAAACAGACAGAAAATAGATAGAATTCATTGTACCTTTACACCGTTCCAGCAGAGAGATGAAATTGTTGAGCTGTAAATCTGTACTGAGCTGATCTGTCAAAAAAACAAGAACGTTTAGAATAGAAACCAGTACAACCAGTCTACATTCATTTCCAAATTCATTATCGTAATGATCACATTTCAGCTCCATTGTTTAGCAAAACATTGCTTTGCTTAAAGACACATCACTCATTAAATTGTTTTTGTACATCACAGCAGTTTGGTGTATGCCTTTAAACATAACAATAAAACATACTAAAGCGACATTTTAGAATATGCAATTAAATTCAGTTCAATTCAATAAAGTATATTAAGTTTAACATTAAACTCCATTCAGTTTAACCAATAATAAAGCAATGTAAATAAATTTGTAAAAAATGGTAGAATATACAGTTCAATTCAGTGCAGTTCAATTCAATAAAGTACATTAAGTTTATTTAACTAAATTCAGTTTAACCAATAAGAAATCAATGTAAAAATATGTTGGATACTGTTCCTCAATAAGTAAGATATAAGTAACCAGAGAGGGTAAACTAACCAGGACACTTTGATGTTCCTGTTTTCTTGTTAGTAAGAGGACTAATGATCTTGTTTATCATTTAAGTTCCTAACAGCAATAAAATAATGTAATTGTGAGCGGACACCAGTCACACACACATAACATGTGTTGCATTTCCTATTCTATACTTTCATTTCTGTTGGTAAATTACTACTGCTGCAGTGTGCTTTGCAAGAAACGCCCCAACTTAAAATGAAAAGCTGGGAAACAGAAACTGAATGACAAACATGCTACATGTTAGGGAGGAACTGTTGTCAAGGGAGTAAGATTTGACCAAATGTGTTTTAGAACAATAGGAATGCACATAAAATCACTTTCATTGTTATAAACTGACAGACTGAAAGTTTTTCATTTTGGCTGAAATGTCACCATTTGCAATATCCCGTTTAGTATGTTATGAGGAAGCGAACTCTCCACCCACTGCATTTCACAGCAGATCTTTTTTATCATGGCAACATACAAATGGTGACACAAGCTCATGAACAAAGACATGACAACAGGCTGTTGTGTGTTTGATTATTTTCCTTTTCCAAACCAGATTTTATTTCATCACAGTCTGCACCAGGACGACAGTCCAGAGCAATTCTGTGCCAATACACAATGATCAAAGGCCAAGAGAGAGACACAAACGATGGGAAAGGATAAAGAAAACTAGCGGCAATAAGGAAAACTTGTGGAATTACAGTCACGTGGGAAAGAAAATGTTTTACAGTTTCTCAAAAGAAAAAAATATATAATGAAATTATGGTATCCAGCAGTAAGAGTGTGAATTCATGGAATGAAGGGATAGATATACATATTTATAAAATTTCCATTAGTCAGAGCCAGGACAGATTATGGGGAGAAAAATGAACGTTTCCTAGCTTCTTTACATCAAACAGACACCATGAAAAAAATTAAAAAGTCTAAATAATTGTGTTCAACCCTCAAAACTACATCAATTACCATCATTATAACTCTAGCTGTCAGTGTCAGCATAAGAAGAATTATTATTAATAGTATGAATATTTTTATTTCATTATTTGATATATATATATATTTACACAAACATTTGCAATGATTTTGCATTGCTGTATTGTTTTTTTCCACGCGTATGTTTAAGTACACTTGAAAATAAAATGCGATTTTTCTTTTCGTTTCACTGGAATATACAATAAACCCCAAATACATCACTCATTAACACACACACACATACACGCACACACACACACACACAAATATTTTAGAGTCCTCTCTTGACCTCACTTGCATACAAACACACAAACACTCACACGTTTGTTCGCCTCAGTTTGTGGACACAGTTTCTGTATCTTACTGCCACCGTTGAAAGGCCAGCAGGGCATATCTAAGATGCTTTTCTGAAAAGCAAGGATACGGTTTATGATGACATCAACAAACAGGTTGTTCCTGTGGTGATGTGTGTAATGTGACTCAGTTTTACACACTCAAACTAAAATCAAGAAAAGCAACATGGTTTCTGGAGATTCATAAAGCCGATAATCACCCTTCATTTTCCCCTGCACGTTATTTCCTGTTCTTTTTAACACAACCTCATGTGAGCATCAACACCAGGTCTCAGATCAGCATAACACAAAACACAGATCTGGAGACCACAATTACTCACTGAGCAGTTGTTAGTTGTTTAGAATGATTTCAGTGGGTGTTAGTAAGAGATCAGGAAGATATTCAGACTCTTTTCAAGTAGATAACAGAGGAATATCCAGATGTGAAAACCCTTCATCTATTTAATAGATGAAATACCAACACAGAGGTCTGAAGCAGGAAGGTCAATTTTTAAACAATTAAGTCCACAAACCAAGGCAAACAACATAATCTAAGAAAACCACTAGATCTCTCTCGCACAAGCACACGCAATGAAAGGTGAGCGCTCTACGGCGCCTCTCTGAACTCACTCACAGTCTCGCCTCAGAATCCCTTCATTTTGAAAATGCCCCGCTGCCTTCCCCCCATAGATGTGTAAGAGAACAGGTCCAGAGCTTTTGGAGGAGTCTGGGACAGGGATGTGATGCTAGGATACACTTTTCTAACGCTACTAACAAAACCAGAAAAACCTTTGTCTTAATTATTCTGCGAATACACAAGAGAAAACAGAAGTGGGATCACGTTCCCAAATGTTGTCCCTCATTGTCCACTAAGTACAGCATAGGTGGAGAAGCAGAGAGCGTGTTCAAGTTTATCTGGGCTTGTGTTTGTTATCTGGGGGGGGGTTCCGTGGGGTGGTTTAGTTCACTTTCCTGGCGAAGGGGAGGTGTGCGTGATTTAGATTAGAAGATTTCCGGGCAGCCTTCCCAGTTGCCTTGCTCCTTGGTTTCCCAGTATCCCCCTTTGTAGGTGTGTGTGGGTTCCCCAGTCGCCTGATCGACCTGCCGCTCGAACCACATTGACTTGTAGCTGTCCTGGTGAACGCCTGTTTGAATGCAACAAACACATACGCACACAAGTAAACAACAACGTAATTGAGCAAATGAGTAGTTACATGAGAACAAGTAGAGGAAGCGTCCCACTAGCTAAATTGCAAATTGACCCAACTTTGGTGGTAAGCTATTTTTTGCCAAAACTGATTATGAAAGACGGGTCACAGACTACATAACCGCTGATGCAAGGAAAGCAAGTCAATGAGGAAAACAGCTAGTGGGACACCAGCCAGGATCAGGTCTAAATTTGGCAAACATCACACTTTTGTCAAAGCGCTCAGGCACAGAAAAGAAAATTTAACGTTAAACACAAATAAAGCTAGTTCTCCTCTTTAGAAGCTCACTAGGACACAACATTGACTGGACTGCATCAGCCACAACAACTAACTGGAGGTGACAACAGATGCTATGACACTGAAACCTACAATCTCTTGTTCCTCTCATTTCACACTACATGTAAGCAGTTGGTTAATAAAAAAGAACTAAATAAAAAGCAGGGGAATGATAGGGCATATGTGATAGATTGAGGTCCTAAATGGTTTTTGAGTAGATGTTACTTGCTTTTGACTGGAGCTCCATAAGGCCCCTCCACTAGAGCAACAAAGAGCAAACAATAAGATAATGAGTTTCTGTTTCTTTAGCTTTTTTGAGAGTTGACAAAAAGTCAGGAAACTATATCATGGCATGAAACATGTCAGATCATAGTGCTATAAACAAGTGTGAAATCAGTGGGTTATAACACTACACTACTTGCAACAGTTAAATCAATTTTATGAAATGTTTCGATCTGACAATGGATTCTGACTACAATTGCCAATAGCAAAGCACCGCGACTGCACATCTCTATTTCGCCGTCTCTTTTTGAAACATAACATTGCAGGTTTCTTGAAGTATTTATCTTTACATGTGTTGAAGTCAAAGGAAATCAACTGACCTTTCTTTGAAAAATCTAACGGCTCAACTTATAAATCATTATGATAAGCTTGCCGTTATGAATTGCAGTTGAGTAGACAACATGTTTTAAGTAAAAAATGTTATGTACTTGCACAACAACTGATTTTTATTTATTTTGAACCTAAAAACTTATGATAGCAGCTTTAACGCAGCAAGTTGTCATGCTTTATACTTACTGATGTCAACTTTGACTTCTGTGTAAACAGCAGTGATAAAAAATGTACAGTGAAATCTAATGTGTGTTTTTGTGTGATAGTATATCAATGCATATTAACTTTGATATACTGTCTATATAGTGTGTGGAGAAGTTAAAGCTTTGACATAACTGTTGTGACTTTGTGAGTGTGTGTGTGTGTGTGTGTGCTGGGTGGTACTTGCTTGAGTACTCTGGTGGGTGACACCCGTGCAGTGTTTCAGCTAGATTAGTAGAGGTGGGGATGGAGAAATGCAGACAAACAGAAGATGAGTGTGAGATGTCAGCATGTAAGGGAGGTGTAAACTGAATAAAATAAATATCCACAAAATGCTCTTATGAGCTCACGCTGCCCCCTGCTGGATGTTAAATGTGGGCAGTCGAAACGCATCAGGGTTTAGACTTTACAATAAATTACATTTATGCATTTGCTTTTATCCAAAGCGACTTACATTGCATGATACTATACATTTGTATTTGAGTATGTGCAATCCCTGGGATCGAACCCATGACATTGGCGTTGCTAAGGAAAGCTTGACACATGATGTGAAGAGAACTCTAATGAAGGCTAAGTCAAATTAAAAACATATCACGATCTGCTCATTGTTCTGGGATATTTCACACTACAGCTTCATAATAATTCCGTAAAACAAAACAAAACAAAAAAGACCTGCAGAGTGGAACTGAACTCTATTCAGAACCACACAGTTCAGATCAAGTTGTCAAAGCAAGTGTGCAAACAGCCCCGAGTCTAAACAGATTCAATGCGACACAGCTGCAATTTGTGCTAATTCAGCTACATGAGGGCTACTTGCTTGAGAGCGAGAGATCGGAGGAAGTTTCATCTGTGTCAGCTGATGTAGGGACAGACAGAGGAGGCAAATGATTGGATGATGAATGTGACAGACAAGCGTGATTAAGAGTGGAATGGGATGATACTTGCTTTTGAAAGTAGTCTCTGAGGGCTCGCTGGCAATCTCGACTTCCTCAGCTGATCAGAGTTGAGACGAGCAGCACGGAAATTAAAAAGGGGGATGCAAATTAAGAGAAAAAGAAAGAATACAATGAATGACACTATGAAGGTGAGGAACATGCTGGATATTAATGTCATGGCAAACCGGCATCATTACAGTGTGTTTTTGTTAGTGTGTTTGTTTGTCGGAGAAGAGAAAAGACAACGGTGAACCTCTGATGCATGGGGAACTTTAAAAGATATGATTAACCTACAGCTGTCAAATCGAATAATCGCGATTAATTGATTGCAAAATAAATGTTTGTATTTAAAAAAATACATGTGTGTGTCCGTATATTTATATGCATATATTCATAAACAAACACACATGTATGTATTTAAGAAATGTGTAAGATTTATTTTTATTTTTATATATTAATACGTACATTTTTTATTTGTACACAATATCATTTTAATGTGTATAGGGAATGTGAAGCTACGTCAACCATGTTGGATCTTGCACCATCTTGGGAGGATCGCTGCTAGTGCGTTCAATGCAGTGTTTTGATTTCTTGTGTGATTAGGAAATATAACTATGGTAGGTTCGGTCTTGCAGTGTTAAAAACAGCAATAGCATTACGCATAGTCGTTCAGGAAAAGACCCTGGTTCTTTAACTTTCGATTTCACCATATATCAAACGAAACAGATAACGGTACATAAAAACAGTAAAAGCGGTGGAGTATGATTCTCCCAAGATGGCAGCACCACTGCAACATAGGGCGTGACATCAGCTTCACATTCTCTATATAGTTATGCAAATATTTGTTATATATACTGTACACGTGTATATATACACACACACAAATATATTATTTAAATAGAAACAGTTTATCGCGATTCATCGATTTGACAGCCCTAGTTAAACAATTCATACTTGCATTTAAAAAAAACGTGTAGATACAATTTTTTTTTCATAATACCTTTTGCTGCCATTGAAAATTTGCTACGTCATAAAAGTGGCCTCCATAACAAGTTTCGAAAATTGGTTTCGAAACCAAAATAAACACTAAGACAGTTGTTTTCCATTGCAATTCATGCATCAAAGGGGGGAAAAAGAGAAAACAATTCAGGAAAGGAAAGCAGGAGTACTTGCTTTTGAAAGGCGAGTCAGATATTGAATCCTCAATGACAGCTTGAGGGAATAACAGAGACAGACAGGAGTGAATGAGAGACAGCCAACAGAGAAACGAGAAGACAGGAAAAGGTCACATGGAGTCAGTCGGGTGGCTTCTTACCCTCCTCTGAAGGATTGGCGGTGCGGATGGCCTCTCTCTCCCTCTCTCTGCGAGTGGTGCGCTGTTTCTCCTCTAGCCGCTGTTTCTCAGCGTTGGCCTCCTCCCAGCGACCCTGTTCCATCAAGCGCTGGTCCGGCCGTCTTCTGCTGTCCGTGGGAGCCACGCCATCCTCCAGCTCGTTCAGCGTCAGTGCCAGCGAAGAAAAGTAGTACATGTTCTCTGCACCCTCCCTGGCCGGAGAAATAATTTAAAGAGTCAAAAAGTTACAAGCTTGACAGATTATTGTAACAGCTTTCTTAAAATGTTATTCCAAGTCAAAGGTTTGCTGTTCAAAGTGCAATTAACGTTACAAGTGCACTACACATGAAACCGGTCTGAGATCTTGAAATTGTATGTATTCGAGAGCATCAGGAAACATCTTACGGCAAAGGATTTTTCCTCCACAGCTCTTTGGCTTTAAGCGTCTGATAAACTGTTTTTTGTCGGCCCTCTGCACCATTCTCCCCGCCTCTGCTGCTTTGCATGACACGCGAGCACTCCATCTTCTCATCCCATGTCCCAGACAGAACGTAGTGTGCCTTGTCATCCTTATCTGTTACCACACCTGTGACCTAGAGGAGGGAGGAGGAAACCAAACATAAATTGCAGACGGATGAAACATCAAACTCTACACAGGATGATGAAACAGGAAGTGGGCACGGCTACATTCTGAAGAAGTGACTCACCTTTCTGGCTACGTCTCTGGAAAAGTAGCTATACGGAGCGAATTTGAGGTGACACCGGTCGCCCGTTCTGTGGTTCACAACATCTATTTCTCCTGACTAGAAACGATACAGATATAAATAATCTTATAGATCGAAAAAATGGTATTATACAAATTTAGGATCTATGTTTGTATAGTGCAATCTTAACTTGCAAAACGCACAAAACAATCTGATCATTCAAAACAGTGAAGGTTCTACCTGATCTATCCATAGTTTCCCAACTATGATATTGTGCACTGTGGTAGTGACTTTCTTCCAGGTGTAGTGATTGTTACTCTTCTCAAACATACAATGAATTGAACCTGAGGACACAACGAAGCAATATAGACAATGTTAGTGTAAAGCAGGTCTCACGCAATAACCATGGATTAAAGAAAAGAAAAAAAATTCTGACTGAATTTTTTTTCAGGCCAATATTCCTTTAACTGACACGTCGAGACCAATAGCGTTTTAATGAGAGATGTTTTAAACGGCTTAAATATTGGCAGTTTGCGTATTTTAAAAGCAATTTTTTATCTATTAAAAATATTTGACAAATAATCAACAATATATATATATATATATATAAAACTTGTCAGTGCATGTTTTTATTTATCCAATCAATCAACCAACCCAAAAATGTTTCCTGAAACTCTTAATTATCAGAAAAAAAAGAGAAGTGCTTCTTGTGCAAAATTCTTGTGCAAAAGTCTCTAGAGTGCATTTCATATTTAGCCTTTAGGCTGTGAAACATATATCTACCTCAGCCGCAGCCTGACATGCACTTCTCCAAAACCAATATTAACATGCTACAGTCAGAAAACACTACTGAAAAACCTGGAGTGGACTCATAGCGGAGTGATTACAGAACGCTTAGAGTAGAGAGAGGTAACAGCAGAATACTGTCTTTCCTTAATTGAAGGCCTGTTCAATCTAAAATTAAGATGCTAATTACACTATTTGAGAAATGTAAGCCCATTTACTTTCACAAATAAGTTTAAAATGTTTAGAATGTGCCCCTGGCGTGAGTTTTTCCAAGGTATCCCTTTAACATTTCCATGGCGACGCAGCACTGCTTATCACTTGACACACTGCAGAGCTGTATTGCTTTTACTTAATTTTTCTTTTTTAGTAAAAATTTTCACAAACTGTTAACTATGTCATGAAATATCGGATATTCCGATTGTCAAATATGTGCATGTGAATGTGTTTAGTTATTTAATCACTTTTATAATGATCGCGTTTAGCGGGCGCCGTCATGTTTCTTTCTGCCGCGGTCTGAGATCTATCGGATTTACATCATGTGAATTCATCCACTTCTCCCAAAATACACAAGAGTAAGTGCCTAGTGAACTGGTAGAAGAATTGAGTGATCTTAACAATTGCTTACATTGCAGATACTGCGTATCTAATGTGAATAAAACACATGCGTCAAATTACATTTGAGGAGATTGTTATTGCCGCTTCTATAGACATCAGTGTGTGTATTTTACAAACTCTTTTTTGCTTGTATTTTGTGCTTATATGCACATGTATATGTCTGAAGCCTAAAATAAACATTACGTGGTTGAAAGCACAGCATAGTTGTGATATGTGGCAGGATTGCGTGTCTCTGGCTCAGTGCCAGCCAAAGCGCTGAATGTTCTAATCACACCGGTGTAATCGTACGCGTCAAAGGGTTAACAACATGATAAAAAAAATGTAAATTAAAGACATTAAGGACAGGCGGGAACCCTGCAATTGACAGAAATCCGTCGTAGCGATGGATAACTTTAATCCATGAATAACTAATATGTACAAATTTAATATTACCATGATCATTTAAAGAAGCATATGAGCAGTTATGCCAGCTACACCAATGTACAAATATCATTGGATTAGCAAGAAAATGTTAAACTGAGGAGATTTATTATAATAATTTATTAGCAAGACATTTTACAAAACCATGTTAGGTTTTCAATGACAAAAATCATTTTGAAATCCGAAATGGGTTGCAAAACTTTAAAAATATTTTTTTAAACACATTTGGAACAACTCAAAGGTGAATAAATGATGACAGAATTTAAATTTTTGGGTGAAGTATCCCTTTAAGAAGAAACTATTTTCTGCACATGCTCGAGTCATCATAAATCTCCGACATACTGACGCAGTCACAGATAAATATGATAAGTCTTACCTAGAGGCATAATGGAGAGGTATTTGCCCCTGAACTTGCTGGCTAGGGCAATCTCCTGGCTCAGGGTCCAGCCTCGCTCAGAGATTGCATGATGGGCCGCAGCCGGAGGATGATGACTCACCTGAGAAGAGAGACGGGAAGCTCAATTTGTAGTTCACATTCAAACAAAACTCACATCATTAGTGGTGTCACTTCCTAGTCATTAAGATCTACAGTAATGGAAGACGTCCAATCACCTGCTCGCAGAGGGACCTGTAGCCGCACTCCTGAATGCGGTCCAGCTCAAAGGTCTCTCCCAGCAGAGGGTTGAAGGGTTTGCCCGTACGGTGAATTGTAGTGGAGTAAGAGGAAACGGTGAAGGCAGCCACGTAGCACATCTGCTCCAGAGAGCTCTGGCACTTGGCGGCCCGATCCAGCAGTTCGTAGTACTCAAGATCTTCTGAGAGACGCTGCAACATGGACAGGGGCTCGTTGAAGTTCACCTGCCGAGAGAGGGTAATGAATTTCCGAAAGCAATTGAGATTCAGGGCTGCTTTAAATTTTTATAGATGTGCATACAGGCATTGGGATTTTGGAGAGCTCTTTTCCAATACAGTTCTTCATGATGCTCCATAGATTGAGCGAGTAATTTGGTTTATCTGGGATGCGGGACCGTCTCTTCTTCATAGGCACCAGCTCCTGGGACTGCGGGGACTCGGGATTGGATGCCAGGGACTGCTCATCCAGCTGTGAGAGATTAAATGAGATGATGAGTTCAATTCATTTTTGTGAAACAGTTCAAGCGGATTCAACTTTGGACAACTTTATCAAATGCAGCTTTGTTATATTTAACTACCTTTACGTTTTTATGTTAAACATTTTGACTAGGCAATATGGCTGTTTGGTTAAAATGATCCCATGAGCATCTCATACCGATGTGGTTCCGTCATCCATTCCCAGCTCGCTGCTGAGTCCGCTGACATTACTGCCGGATCTCCTGAGACAAAGCGAAAGAGGGTATGAGAGAGCCAGAGGGTGTGACAGAGAGAAGGAGAACGAAGGAAGGGGAGAGGAGCGGAGGACACACACTTAGGTCCAGTAAGGTAACACATACATAAGAAGGATGGGAGGAGTCTATACAACAGGAGAGAGGGAGGAAATAAAGACCTGTGATATTTGGGATCTGCTGGTACAGTGATGAACTCTTGAACGTCCTCGCATGCGTCGAAAAACTCGTTCTCGTCATCCTCGTCGCTGGCGTCACCCTTTACTTGAACCGAGCCTGTGGGACAGATCAGAAGCAGGAAGTCAAATATACCGAACATCAGTGACTGCATACACACCGGGGCTAAACGCAACGGGCCAAGGGGGCTGTAGATTCAGCAGCGGTGCAGGAACTTGTACATGACACGAGAAGTATAGTACCCTTGCTGTCAATGGCAGGGTTGCTCTGGGAAGGAGGCAGTACAGTAGCTCCTCTGAAGGCTCTCTCAAGATGGTTGTGTTGTTTGGCGAGCTGCTCCAGCGTTTCCTCTAATCTCACTCTCTGCTCTCGCTCGGCCTGCAATGCTTTCTGCCAGCGCTTACTGTGAGCCTGAGCCAATGCTAGGAAGTCCCGGCACGCCTGGTTGTCGGATAGACAGAGAAGCGTTAGAGAAGAGTATAGGTTTTGTCAAAATAACAATTATCATTTTTAGGTATTGTAACGATTTCCTTTTATCGAAAGTAAAGGTGTAGCTGTCTTACATTGATCATGGCGTTGGAGGTGATGCGGAAGAGCGTGGCTCTCTCCGTCACCTGCCGAATCTTCTCACTCGCTTCTCCTCCCAGTCGAATGCCTTCAAGCTCAGACAAGGACCTGAGGGAGACCACAGAAATCAACAGGTTACACTTTACGTGGTGATATGTTCTTTTTATGTACACCGGTAGCTGTTGCAAACAAACCAAGTTCATAGGTTTGATTCCCAAGACAAAAAAATGCAAATCCAACTTCTAAAGTTTGATATTAAGAATAACTTACCGCTGAAGAGCAGAGCCGTGTTTGGCGATGAGGTCGTTACAAGTGCTAAGATCCTCCACCTTGCTGCCCAGAGTTCGAAGGGTGGACTGAACTTCCGAGTTGCGTGAACCTCCACCCTGCCCTGACGCTGGAGAAGTGTTCGGGCCCTCGGTTTCAGAGTCATCTGTAGAGATAAATTAAACAGAATTCTAGTTTGCTCACTGGTTGATTTGTAAGGCATTTGGATCAATCGTTACGGGGAAAAACAACATGTTTCCAGACTCAGCTGTTTGACTGACCCGATTCCGCCTGCATGCGGACAGCTTTGGCTTTGGCCAGTTCTAGTGCGGTGATCCAGCGCTGGCGCTCCACCTCTGAGCTGGCCTTCAGATGGTACGTCTGCGCACCACCATTAGAAATTACAAAGTTGCATGAGTCCTCCACTGTAATGTTGGCCGTGGCCAGGTTGATGGTGCCCCGGCATGTGTGACCCATCTCCGCCTGGGTCCTGAAAGAGAAAGATCTTACTAGTAATGACAGAGTTTAACACTAACAATGTGTTAAAGCAAGATTTTAAGATGAATGCTTATGGAACTAGTTTTTGGATTTGCAAGTTTGCAAGGATCACAGCAGTAAATATTGTGGTAATATAGTTAAGTATTTTAAATGTGATGATGCCTATTTTGTGGATAATCAAGTAACACTTTATACACAACAGTTACTTCTTATTCTTTTTATTTGTAAGCTGATTAATACAAACAAACATCATTCATAAACCAATCAGTCTGCGTCAGTGCAAAAAACATTACATGCTTTTACATGATATGCTTCAGCATTGTCAAAGTTCATTGTATAAAGCCTGGAAGCAAAACTTGAACCTGACAGCTGTAATTCAGTGTCTGATGCAATATTCATGAATCAGCGCTGAAATGCTTACGTTCGAGAAAAGCAATCTTGTGACTGAGAAAAACACGCTGTTGTTGCTGCTATCCTACTAGGCATGGGCCGAATACCGGTTTCAAGGTATACCAATTTTTTTTTTTTTTTTTGTATACACAGACGTTTGCTAAAGGTTATCATACCAAACTACCAAATACAGGCCCATGCTTTTATCCTACTATCTGATATCAAATTGAAAATGTCTCGCGTGCTCAGATATATTGATAAACACACACCTGATAACCAGATAACTTTCCCAACAGGGGCGCCCCTGCATCCTGATGTATTTGCCAAGTTTTCATTGTCCCCATATGCATTTTATGACACACTTCAATATGAACCAAATCAGGCAGATAAGAGAACAATCAGTACATTACAGCTAAAAATGTATCTTGTAGAACAGTGGTTCTCAACCTTTTCATGGTAGCGCCCTCCTGTAACCCATTTAAAAACTGCCACCCCCCCATACTGTACATTGAGGATAGATAAGATTATGTGTAAAATATGTTAGATATGTATATAAATCTAAATATATATAAATCTGTATATATCTAAAAGCAAATGCTCACCCAGACCTGCCTGAAACGCCTCATGTAACCACCCCCCCACAAATCTACGTCAGTTTGTGGTATGATTTGACTAAGACCACTAATATGTGTAAGGGTTAGTAATACTGTATTTTTTAACCTTAGATCGTGTATACACATTACATTACATCTAAAACAAACGATAATATTCGTTTTAGCCCTTTAAGCTTTTGTGCACATCCTAAAATTGCACTGCGCAGGACCTACAATGAGTCTACGCAGCCGCTCACGCGCAGCTTCAAACGGAACATTGCCCTCCGTCAATTTGCAATCGCGTTCCTTTGTGATCGAGTTCCAAAGGCTGCGGTTTTGGGGAACCGTCGCGCCACACCTACAATACCTCTGCGCCCCCCAGTTGAGAACCACTGTTTTAGAGGATTAAGTGGGATTAGAGTTAGTATTGCATTCTTATAACAGAGACTTATAGTGACTTTTAGTAACCTCAGTTAGCAGCTCCTTACAAGCACCAATTGTACAGAAACAAAATAAAGTTCCCATGTAATCTGCCAATACTGGTGAATCATAGTTTCTTTGGATCCATACTCTATAGACAAAACAGGGCAAGACATGTTTGGATGGCCTATGAAGTGACAAAAAACAGATCCCAAATCTCTTGCCTGCCCTCTAAATTTCATATGAATCTCAAACACAGTCATTTATCAGAGCAGACTGCTGGAAAATGTTGAGGCTTTCCAGCAGGAACAGAGATGAGCCATTACAAGAATCACATGACCCAAAGTCACCAATCAAATGCTTATTCAACAGCATCATGAGTAGTGAGAGACAATGCGCTCTTGTGTCATTTATTTACACTGTGTTTATTAACCTATTCCTTGGTACTCTAAAAATATAAGAGTTACATAAAAACTAAATTATTTCTAGCCAAGAAATCATTTTATAGACAAGCGGCAATGTAAATATTTATATTTACTTCAGTAACATAACTGGAAGGCAATTGTGCAATTGTATAAAACCATGAATACAGTCTTTAAAATATGATTGTGAATTACACATTTCGTCACAGTATATTTTCCAGGGTGCCAAAAAACCCCAGAAATGTCGTCCTTGAACATCTGTTTGTACAAAGTGATTTCATTCATATATACACATCCTATCAGCATGAACTGTCTGCACATCTGTTTGTTTAATTCTATTCACGATGATACAAATAATTATGAAAGCGCCTCTAAAAATAACGTGTATCCTCACTCACACTTTCCAACAGCTGATGGGTTGGTAATTGTTCTATTTAGGGAGTTAAACATCGAGTTAAGTGGGTGGATTTGAAAGAATGTCTTATCCTCTCATCTCAAACTGTTGAGCATACAATGACGATCTCACGGACAAACAAACACACGCTGGCGCTCTTGTGCTTTCACACACACACACACACACGCACACACACACACACACACACGCACACCACACACGCACACACACACGCACAATTAATAATTAACAGAGATGAATGCTGCTTCCCATCTGATCAGTGTGACTCTAATCTAATTAAGTCAATGGTATAATTTTACCGGTGGACAAATGTAAACAAGGCCAAAACAAACACACAGATAGGCCAAACAAAACTGACACGTTTCTAAAACAGCTTTGTAGACAAATTTTGCGCAGAAGGAAGAATACTGAGTGAGTGTTGCTTGTCGGTGTTAAACTTGTTGCAACAATGCCAGGCTGTTCTGTGAGGTTGCTTGGGCTTTGCTCTGAGGTTGCTAGGGGGCTCACATCAACAAAGGCTCCCCCAAAGACATTCAGGTCCCTTCTCCAATTTCAAACGTTTTTGCACAGCAGGGAAGAATCACAAATCCAATTTATCCAAGTTCCAAGCAAAAGGTTTAATATATAGGATTTGGATGCCATTATGCTGATCATGAGCAGAAATATTCTTAAACAATACTTTACAATATTGATTTTGCATCAACATTATGTTCGCTATCAAAACGCCACCTTCACTTTCCACCTTATCAGATGTTTACAGGGGCCAAAGAACACTATGACACTACCTCAAAGGTTCATTAGAACAGATCTGACATTCCTATCAATCCACGGGAGACCTGTAGTCTGCAGATAGTCGATAACATTCACGTTCTTGACAAAGGTCAGTAAACAGCAAACACTTCTCACCTGTAGTAAGACAGCAAACCATTGCTCAGGACAAACCATCGCCTTTGGTATCCCTTGATGTAATTAGTCCATTTGAAGAGCCAGCCTTTGTACATGTCTCCTGGGGCTGGAGTGGGTGCCTTGGGCTCCGACATCACGACAGCCCGTGGCTTCACAGTGTCTTAAGGGGGCCTGGGTCAATACAAGCAGGTTAAACATGTTTGTTTACATAATTTACTTGTATGAGCAACCTACCAATATCCATCTGTGAGATGGAAGGGCTTAAACTTGCTGATCTGTTCCTTCTTTTCAAATATAAATAAACAAACAACACCCAAAGTGCAAATAATATATGACAGCTAATTTGTTTGTTTACACGGGCTGCCACGCAGTCTATCTAGATTGTATTCTAGGCATTACAGTTGCTGTTTACCCAGAGGCATTTCGGGCATGGTGTTAATGATCCCCAAAACATGTCATCTAGGTAGACAGCACACGGGTTTTGAAACACAGTACAACTCTTGCGCGAAAAGGCTGAAACATGTCATAACGTATATGATGTGGAGGTTCATAAGTGCGCTGGTTTCGCCTACGTGTCCAAACACAAACTCGCTGGGTGAACAAGAACTTAACGTTACTTCAGGATATTTACAGGCACGACGAAACGAACCCCTTTAAACGACAGTTCTTAGTCAAAATTCGTGACATTAATAAATACACAAAAATAAACACTGCTCGAGGAAGTTTAAACTTTAAATAAATGCGGCCTGTACGAGGTATAACTTACAACAACACCCAAACGACCTCCCAATGACACAGTGCACACACACCGCCACGAAACACAACGTGAACACTAATAATTCTTTAAATTAAAGTAGTTTTTGGTGAATTGAATGTCTGTCACAAGCACGCGCGTAACGTTACATACAAAATGACTTTGACGGCTAACTCAGCTAACGGCTATTAAAACTGACGCGCTATCGCGAGACCCGGACACCTATCGTACAAAGCACAAATATATCTGTAAATAGCGACGTATGAACTGATACATTTGTGGGTAAATTTCATTTTCAATAATGTCAGCGCAAGGGGAAATGTGGGTTCAAGGGAAGCTAGCTAGCCTGTGCTAACCTTCAATCTATAATGGCAAAGATATGACAAAATAAAGCGCAACATTTGGTAATATCTAGAGAAAATCACACCTAACTGCATGACGTGACGGGAAAATACAAAACGTACAGTGCGTTGAGTGTTTAAATGATTTAAAGGGTGTTATGGGTCCAGCCCAGCTCTTACCTGATCTTTCAAAGATCCTCTCTGAAGAAGGAAGTCACAGTGACATGAGAGCGCACAACTCGCATAAAAGTCACATTATTTCATCCCCCCTCACAGCCAAGGGAATGCCCTGCTTTTGATCAATAAACGTGCCTGAAACACTTATCTCTTTTGCTAATTGTATCTTGGCTCGGGTTGTGTTTAGCTTCAAAGTAGCTTTTCAGATTTAAATGAAGCAGCGAGATTGCATACAGTAATTTAAACAGGGCCTCGTGGTAAAATCACGGTAACACACGGTGTCGATTTGATGAAACTGCAATTTGATTAGAATTTTGATTTAATAAACAGATAGGATTTTTATAATACTAATAAGAAGTTGCCAAGCAACGCAACTCTCCAAAACGCTTGACCTGTTCACACCTTTTTAACATGTTCACTGTTAACTCTTGCTATTTTGGAAATACTTATATATTTGTATTTATTATGTAAATGTATAAATATATGTTTTAACCAGGCGCATTGAACAAAAAAAAAAGGATATTGTATGGCAACGTGACCCGTAAGAGGCAGACAACAGCAGCTTTGGTTAATATGGGCGTATGAGTTTATTCTGAGTTTTCAAGATTTTCTAACACATATCTCCTTCAGTTGTGTTTTCCATTATCTTTATTTATTCCCTGTTAGTGATCTTGTCATTCTTAATCTTATCTGTGGAGACAAGACATACTTTGGCTTACACATAGGCCTATGTTTAAAAGTGTAAAACTAAATATAACTATTTATATACTTAACATAAATTCATTGTTTTCTATTCTATTCATTTACAGCGCAATAAGAAAAGTCACTATAATTATTTTTCTTGTCGACTGCACATTAACGTTTCAGAAGTGTTGGCGAGCTCATAGCGTCTAATGGCCGATAGGTGGCGGTATACGCGCTTATTTTCGTTTGCGCCGCACGGCCGTGAAGAAGATCGGGAATCATCTTTTGAAGTGAGCAGTTGCTACAGTTTACCGTCTACTTCTAAAAACACATTCTTTTCAATATATATTACCCCGGCAGTCTTATACGGTAATTTATAAACGCAATACCCGTTTTATGTTTGTTGTATAACGTTAGAGTGTTTAATGTTTGAACGCATTTTCTCTTGTTTTGAAGGAAATGCCTCTCTGCTGGCTAGTGCGTCAAGACGATTCTCATAAACCCATTCAGCTTTATCACCATCAACCTGTGTCTCTGGGTCGAGGACCGGAAACTAAGATTAAAGACAAAAAGTGCTCCAGAGAGCAAGGTAGAGATTTTAGTGTTTAGCTAGTGTGCTGAAAGCAGCCCCAGATTATTTATAACACTTTTTATCTTGCAGTTGAATTGAGGGCTGACTGCAACAGAGGATTTGTCAGTGTTAAACAGGTATGGCCGAATGTTTATAACATAAATAAATAAAATATGCGAGAAAAGTATATTAAAGGTTTTTTTGTTACAGTTAGGTGTGAATCCAACAAATGTGGACTGTGTGGTTGTGGGCAAAGGCAATCAGGTAAACACAGTCACGTCTTGGGTCAATTTTATTCATTTAGTTGCAACTGTAAACGTCCTATTTTGATGCTATATTGCACAGGTTATTGGTCTTAACAACCTACAAACCACATGTCACCCACCTCTACAACCAGGTGACGATAAAGCCCGGCCAAAGACTTCACATGGTCAATCAGCTATATCCATACACAGTGAAGTTCACTGAAGAGACATCCACACCCAAATCTTCTGCAGAGGGGATCAAACCCACCAAAAGACCCCATCAGAAGAGCGAGAACCCTGCAAATATATCAACATCCTCCCATACAGACGATCACGCAATATATAGCGGTTCACCTCCACAAAAAAAGACTCCACCACCAGGCTCTGATAAATCAGTGAGTAAATTTACCATAGAAAAGGATTGGCGAAGGACACTTTTGACAATAGCTTGCATACTCTCACTCGCACAATGCGTGTGAAATGACTTATTTAATTATTTAGAATAAAAATGTTTTTCAGGAATCTGCAGGTCATTGGAGTCAAGGCCTTAAAGTATCAATGCAGGACCCAAAGATGCAAGTATGTCTGTTCAGCTGTATTAAATCTGATGTTTTGATGTGGAATACCAGTATGACCATTTAAAATGTAAGCCTATCAGCGCTAACCTGTAACCGTCTTTGTCTTCAGGTGTATAAAGACGACAGGGTGGTGATCATTAAAGATAAGTACCCAAAGGCGCGGTACCATTGGCTGGTGTTGCCATGGGACTCCATCTCCAGTCTGAAGGTTCTGAGATCAGAACACTGCGACCTGCTCAAACACATGCAGCACGTTGGGGACAGGATGGTGCAGCAGTGTCCAGACGCTCAAAAACTTCACTTCCGTCTGGGTTATCACGCCATTCCCAGCATGAGGTACTGTTGTATGTGTTCGAATTGGTTGCTGGCAAAAGGAAGGGCGGAGCTTGTACATTTATAATGTAAGCTTGTCATTCATATAGTTCATATTTATTTGTTTCTAGTCACGTTCACATGCATGTAATCAGCCAGGACTTTGACTCGCCTTGTTTGAAGAACAAGAAACATTGGAATTCCTTCACTACTGAATATTTTATTGAGTCTCAAGGTGAGAAAGTCCTATTAATCAAGCTTTCTTGTTTTTTTAGATTAACATTAGATTAAATCAAATAGAGTATCATTACTGTATCTATGCTTTCTCTTGTTGCAGATGTCATTGCAATGCTGGAAGCAGATGGAAAGGTGACGGTTAAGGAAAGCACAAATGAACTATTGAAGCTTCCTCTGCGCTGTCACATTTGCCGTAAAGAGCAATCAACAATCCCAAAACTGAAAGATCATCTCTCAACTCATCTGTCTTCTTAGACTAGTTAACATATGGTCTGTTTGCTCTGGTTATACTGTGTTTTGATCTGGGACTTGCATAGTAGTCCTTATCATAGAGGATTTGTACCATGAGGTAAATAAACAATAACGAATTTAGGACAGTTTTTACTTCTTTGGTTTTTATTTAGTCAAGTGTGTTCCAATGCAGCTGTCGAAACCAAAAGACTGACAAAAAACATGATTTACTTTTCGGGTGTATATACATACACATTATATAAATGCACTTGTTAAAAGAAGTACATTGGCACACATGAAGGGATATCTAAATATCCTCTTGTTCATTTGGTGAACTAAAACTAAGTCTATTTGCTTGTAACATACTAGTTCAAATAAAGAAATGCTCTAAATTTTAGATCTAGACACAAAGGTATCGACTTTAAACTAACCATTCAGCTAAACAGATGAGTTTTGTTTGCATATAAGAACATAGATAGTTTTAAGCTCAGAAGGCTGTACATCACAACTAGACTTGTAACGGAAAAAGGTTCAATTTTAAAACAAAATATAGATACAAAAAGCACCATTTCAAAGTAAAAATTTACATTAAAAATATATTCCACAGACTACAACGTTTCAATTATTGCTTTTCATTTAACCAAAATATGAACTAGTAGACCGTTTCTGCTGTATAAAACATACATATAGTTTTGAACTAAAAATGCTGAATAAAGACCTCATATTTAGGCTCCCAAAATGTATTTTAAAATGTATGACATAGCAAAACAAATAATTTTTTATATCTGTGGGAATAAAATGGGGAGCAAAACTATGAGTGCAGAATTCCACACCTTACTCAGCTTCCCGTTTCGTTTCCTGTATCCGTGCTTAATTCAGAATAAATTCAGACATTTAGCTTTTCTAAACTAAGCGTCCTTTTGAGTCATGACAAAAGCCTGTCACATGATCCCTGAATAGTAGCTTTTGTGCATCTTAAACCCATTTTTCTTTGGAGTGTACGGTAGGTTGATATAATATGCCAGTCCTCATGCCACTGTACCTCCAGTCTGAAACATAATATATGATTTGAGTTTATGAGAATATATTTATTATATATAATAAAATGACACTAATACACATTAAACTCACCATAGATTTCATTTCCCCACGGTCACCTTCCTCTTTGCTGTATCGCTCTGTAGCTTTCCTGGCGTTCTCTACAAACTCCTACGTGAACAATTTCAGAGAGAAAAATGTTTAATTCATACAAAACAACACGAGCATAAAATGAATGTTACAATGGCATCCATCTGTCTGTAACAACGTCTTCTGTTTATTTTAGCACTGCCTCATGCATACTGCTCTCACCATAAGCTCTTTGTCCATGTAATACTCGCTGCCCGGGCTGCCATCGTTGTTCTTGGTGTCGATGGCGAAACAGAGGAAGAGTACGTCTACTACAGTCTCAAAGATGGACAGGAAACAGTGAGCCACCAGGAAGGCAAACACACACACTATGATGAGAGGCAACACCCACACGGTGTATTCTCGCTGATAGTTTAGCGCAAGGACGCCTGCAAACGCCGTACACGACACAATCAAGACCTGTGAGCACGAGACAAACCTGTTAGAAAATCTGACATCGCAACGCAAATGCTTAAAATCACCAAACAGAAAGTGAAGCTTGCATATAAAATGTCGTTTTTTAACATAAGATCCGTTTTTGGTTAAATATAAAGGTTTAGAGCAAATACGTTAAAACTCAAATGGTAAGATTATAATAATTATAAGTTGAGCTGTTTGGTTTGATTTTGCAGGAAATATCGGTTTCGTTACAATTGACTTTAAAATGCAGAACTACAGAAAACCTGTAGTTTTATGTTTCAAACAGAGATGGCAAAAAGGCAAAAAATTACAGACTGAAGCTTTAAGGTATCGACACAGTAAAATGTGTCTTTGTGAAATACTAATAATAAAAAATAAAAGTACAAATAAAAACAAAGACATTTATACAGGTTTAGAACAACCTGAGGGTGAGTACATTTTGGGGTGAACTATCCCTTTAAACCCACAGCAAATAATGGTATATTACAAATCCTGTTGTGTCGAACAAATACCTTTCCTAAAAACAGAACAAAGTCGCCAACGCTGTTGATCGCGGCTACGCGCAGAGCATTTTCAGCCAGGAGGAACAAGGCGTCCCGCGCTGACGTACAGAAGCCGGTGCTGTTAATCGCCGTTGCTGTGTATGCGTTCTGAAGACGAAAGCAAAATCATACATTTATCATAAAATAAATGCTCAATAATTCTACTGATACTACATTTTTGCCCTGTTGCTTATGTATGGGTTTTAAGGGCACAGTTGCACATCAGCTACTACAGGGCATCATCCTATACACTATCACCTAATGACAAACCACACAAATCTCTTTAAAAAAAAGTGTAAAAATAATTCTTGTAAAACGATATTTGCTTGTTCTATAGCTACAGTATATGACTCGGTGGAGTCACTCACCACGTTCAGGTAATTGAGGCACTTCTCTAAACACCACAGACAGCAGATACACGCCTTCAGCATGCAGCGCGCACATGCGTTTTCCTGCACAAAACAAAATATATCAACACTTCATTCTAGTCTACAGAAAAAGTCAAATACAACGAAAAGGAATAAAATCAAGTTTCTCCTTCTAAACAGCTGGCACAGGTCTCACCTTTCCTTTCAGCTGAGTGTGGATGTAGGTGAGAATAAGCCTTGGAATCTCCACCAAAGTGATGATGAAAGCTCCTTTAGCCACAGTGCCCAGGTGATATCGCATCAGAGTAAGGATGGATGATATGATTGGTGTGAGGGGCAGCTGAGATTTATCTCTACAATGACACAAAGACACAGTTAATAAACTCTCAAAGATCTGACGACTCAATGACTTTTGACCTCTGACCTGGTGAAATAGTACGTGACGACGGCCCCTGCCACAGTCATCTGCTGGCATGCGAGGAGAAACTCGCTGATCCAGATGAGACCCACGGCATGGTACCACACCATGTACTGCAGCGGACTGTCCATATGGAACTCCACCAGACCTGTCTGGTTGTTCTTTACTGGACTTCCTGTGGTAATACAGTAACAGATCAATATTTGATGGTTACTTCTTCAAATATTTCATTTTAGACTATTTGAGTGTAATTTTCTATCTTTGAAACTATATGCACTGAGGTTATATCATGATATGGTTATAAATGGATTATATTAGACAGGTGGTTTATGCTGATGGACCTGCAGTTCCGAGGAACAGGAGCACAGTGATCCAGTAAACCCAGAAGCACATGAGGGTGAGGAAGGTCCAGAAGGGCTGCAGTGCCAGAAGAGGCAGATGAGTGAAGACATTACCAGCCACGTGGAACAGAGAGATGGTGAGAGCCACACGCTTCCTCATGAAGAACATGAGCAACAGCAGAATCACCTGATACACAAGCGACTGACAGCTTCACAACCAGCTGATGACATCACACAAATTCGAACAAAATTTCTCAATAAATACATTATGTTTTTGGTGAGATCAGGTTGTACTGTGTGCAACGTTACACTGCAGAAATCAACAGATCATACCGTGCAAACAGTGGCTCCGATGGCGTAGACGAGAAGAGCTTGCTGGTTGTCTTTGGCCACCTTGCAGTTCATTGGCAGGCAGAGTGGCATTCACAGAATTGCTGTGATCCACATATAGCCACCACAGAACGCCAGAACCACCTGCCAGACAAAATATCAGGCGAGCTGTCGTATGTTTGTTCAAATAACTTTACCAGGTCTCTAATTAAATGTAGATCTCATCGTCTTACCAACTGACCCGACCACGACAACAGCCGTCAGAATCCACACCAGAACGACTGAGATGTAGCGAATCACAACCATCAGAATCAGAGACAGAACTAGAGGAATGAAAAGAGTTTAAAAAAAGAGTGGCCGCAGACATTCAATATTAAGTTATAACATGATATATTCTTATAGATTTCATCATATTTAATATTGGGAAATCAAGCTTTATAATTATGAAAATGAAGTGTCATGATTTTCTTGGCCTCCTGCACTGACTTTAATCTTTAAAGATTAAAAGTTTTTTAAATATGAATAATGAACAAAATTAATTCACTGCCTTCTGTAACAAACAATACAAAAAGATAGTTAGAGATAGGGTAGGGATGTAACAATATTATCGATATCGTGTTATTACAATGTTATAATTGTAAAAAAATGGTCTCAATATTATCACATGACTGTCTGAAACGATAAGTCTTCCGGGCCTAACATAAAGATAGTTCGAAAAAAATAGATGTTACCTTTGTCAAGGTAATTCTGGTGCAATTTTTAAGTCATTTCACCCAGCTCATACTATAACTCATACCTCTAAGCAACAGTTATGATTAGAGGATAAAGAAAAGAGGGCACATTTCAAAGTCATCATTTGTCGTTTTAAATAACACAACAAATATTGTACCGTGGACTTAATACAGAGGTATTATAGTACAGTGAGATTTTGATATTGTTACATCCCTAGCTAGAGATAGTTTCTTTATAGGTCCAGTGTGTAATTTTTTGGAGGATCTATTGACAGAAATGCAATATAATATACATAACTATGTCTTCAGAGGTGTCTTAAGACCTTACATAATGAAGCATTATGTATTTATTAGAATGAGCTATATCTATCTACATACACCACGAGTCCCCTTGCGTGGAATTCACCATGTTGTTTCTACAGTAGCCCTTAACAGACAAACTGCTCTACAGACCGAGTTTCATAAATATGTTATCCCCTACGGCAAAGAAGCAAAAACGTGACGGCCTCTTTGTGCAGTTACAGCCTCCATGGTGCTTTGAAATGGAGAGGTGGAGTGAGTCGTTGGTTGCAATTCGTAACCTCACCGCTAGATGCCGCTAAATTATATATACGGGTCACATTCAAAGTAACATTATTGATCTCACCAAGAGCGAGCAGACACAGGCCCATAATGATCTCTTTAGAGGTCATCACTCCGGCAACGACCCTGTGCACCACGCTGTTATCACTGACAAAACTGATGAATGCTTCGGCAAACTTGGAGTAGCAGGAAATATTAGCTGGCATACAGCGATGAAACAATGGTATCGATGCACTACACAAACAAAAAACAAAAACACAATAATAATAAATAGACTTTACATCACATCACAGACACATAAATACTTTTTTATTTCCTGGGTGTCTACCTTGGGTGGACAGGAAGTTTAGGGCATTTTGTAGCTTTTTCAAGGTGAGAGGAATATTGGTCCGGTTTAATTTCATAAGAGCATAAATCTGATCCTAAAAAAAACATATTGAAAAATAAATATGTTATTAAGTGTATCAACATTAACATGTCATTACATTCAATTCAGGCTTTTCTAGGACACCATATAACTCACCATTATTTGCTGAAAAATGTGTGAGATCCTCGTAAGTATTTAGCTCTGTCTTTGGGCATTTTGAGACACACAAAGCGATGGACTTTAATCTTTCTTCTTAAGAGATCAATGTTGCAGGGATCCAGGAAAAACACATACCTGTAAAGCCATAGACATAATGCTTTAACAAGATATCACCCAATTGCAAAGCACACTGCAGGTTTCAGATCAACAGTGACAGCGCCATTATTTCAGCATAACTCTGTATAGACGGACACAATTCGGGGTTGTACGCACTTTCTTGAGGTCTGGTCTCTGCCGCTGAGTTCGATTCCTGGGATTTCAGCATTCTTCTGACCACAGGTGTTGCCATAACTGTCGTACCCTGATATGAGTCTGGAGGCGGCCCCTGTTGCTATGGCGAACCCACAGATGCAGAGCTGCAAAGACAAGACGATGATCAAGACATGCATGACATCAGTGGGAGTGTTTCTTAAGTGGCAATGCTGGCCACCTGGAACTGATATTCAGGGGAAGAGTTTCCAAAAAAGTTTTTTGTTACAAGATCAGTCTCATTACTCATGTACAGTCTCTTACCATGCCAATATTGAAGAGGACGAACAACAGCAGCCATGGGATATCTGTACACTTCCTCTGTTCTAATGGTTTCCAGTCTCTCTTCTTCTGTAAGGGGTAAATGACGTTTTGATGTGTCAGAAAGTAGGACATAAAATATTATAATTGTTTAAAACAACCTTTTTTTATATTACATTACTTAACATTAACAACACTAGAGTGAAAATGTCCTCCTTAAAAATCTTTGATCAGAAGGCTCATATATACGATGAGAGAGAGAGAATTTGAATTTTGAAAAAACTTGAAAGAAAGAAAGAAAGAGAGAGAGAGAGAGAATTTTGAAAAACTTGAAAGAAAGAAAGAAAGAAGAGAGAGAGAATTTGAATTTTGAAAAAACTTGAAAGAAAGAAAGAAAGAAAGAGAGAGAGAATTTGAATTTTGAAAAAACTTGAAAGAAAGAAAGACAGAAAGCTTTGTCAACTACAAAGCGCGTGGATCAACCACAAACTGAATGGATGAATGGGAGGACATTCTCAGTGAAACCCGGAAATGAGCTTTTCCCTGTTGACAAACAAAAATCTGCCCGCTCAGTTTCATTACGTAAAGATTTTGGATCTTTACTTACTACATTTCCGTATTAGTCACTTAAGTGTTTTATTAATCTCCATGAACAGTTCATTTGTATGCTAACTCCTGAAGTTCAGACCCAGATCTTGTGCGGTTCATGTAACGCTATATTGAACTCGAAAAGTTCCCAAATATGAATCAGCATGCATTCACACGATATTGTGTTGTATCTCTTACCTGTGTGCTACCGCAGCATCCCATTGCAACAAAATCCTAAATTAATCGAAACCACAAGCACACCAGATACCGTTTAAAAAGGGAGTTGCCAGCGCAAGATCGATGCGTCCTGCTGCAGTAACTCAGCGTAAAAGTTACACGTGCGTAATAAATAAAAGCGTTTAAATGTCCATACAAACGAAAAGATCGCCCACTGTCACACTACCATAACGCCTCTCACGTGTCGCTCGTTTTCGGAAATGAATTATTATCCGTGTTTTTTCTCAGGATCTTACGTGCAGTAATTGCCCCAAAGGCATTTTGTGACAAGGTGAAGGCGGAGCTGTCGCGTCCTGCTCTTCTTCCCAATTGGCCCACATCGAACCAAAATCTGATATTTAACGTTACACTCCAGCAGCATGTGTAGAAACGCGTTCACATGACTACCCATAACTGAATGAAAATTAGCCATTTAGTAGGACAGCCAGACACGCATTACGTTTGATCTGACGGTGTTCGGTATTGTCATTGAGCGGTGATGTGGGATTCGTGTGTGAATGGTTCGTTTGAACCGATTCGTTTATTGAGTCGTCCACAAAGATTCACAATGCGTGTGCGTACCACTTTAATAATTAGGCTATACAATTGTGAAGTGTGATATTGTTAAGGATATTAATAACTTTGTGACATTGTAACGTTTCAAAAAGTGGTAAATGAGGTGTATGAAAAAATGAACGAAATAGCTCGAATGAACCGACTCGAAAAAGAAATCTGACTTTCAACTCTTATGCAGCTCGTTTTGTGGTGCTTTAGCATCATCTAGCGGAAAAAAGGAAATACTGCGTAAACATTTTCTCCCAGCAGACATTTTATAGTCGTGAGGGTCAAATTTAATACAAAATACACTAAGCACAGTGTGCTTCACACAAAAAAAAAGATATACCATATACCATAATTGTTCAATGTTTTCAGGAAGGAAAATGTCAAAAACGAATCAATGAATGTGCAAAAGAAGTGTTCACATGACCCACAGGGGTAGTTTGGTTTCCTTTTTTCAGCACATGGACACATGCCACACAGCCATGTTACTTCTCCAATAAAGCCACCTTTATTGGGAAGTAAATACGTTTTTTTCAAAAACTCTAAATAATATATCATCAAATGAAACATAGAAAATTACAAAACACTTTGCACCATAATGGAAAACGAAAAAGGCCATACCAAACACACTAAAATATGATATAATTACACTAGAATATATTTTTAAATTAGAATGATCTTTTGCATGGTTTTGTAATGCATTTATAATGATAGTTATTCACATTAAATATCTGCACCTATTATAATTGAATGCATGTGATTAATAATAAAAAAGGTATGTCAAATTTGTAAAAAATATATTAGTTTGTAATTTTGTTTGTTTTAATTACAAACAAAACTTAGTCCATTATGATAGGCAACACATTTTTATTTAAACAATTAGAAAAATAATAATAAAAGTGTTTATTAATATTGTTAGTGCGCAATTTTAAGCGAGAAAAACATCACAAATCATTTTTATCTCATGGATGTCATATTGCGTACCGCAGAGGATTAATCAAAATTGTTTTTCTTTTTCGGCATGAACAGACAGAACAGGACTTTCAACTAAGGCTGTCAATACATTCAATTTTTAATCGCTATTAACCGCACTCTTTTCGTGCAATTAACTGCGCTTATTCGCAGACGTATAGTGAAATGAAACATACACTATTTATTTAGTTTAACATGTTTATTTTAGTTAAGATCGATTAAAAAAATTAACTAACTTTTCACAAACAGCTTTTGTGTTTTTAAATATACTTTTACATTCTAATAATTTCATCTAAAAATTAATGAAGAACAACATATTTCTTTAACAGCATCATTTTATGAATAAAAGCCAACATTCTATTATTGTTGGCTTTGCAAATTATTTTCTACTAATCAAACCCATTATAATAAGTTTGCCTAGTAGGAAATATAGAGAAAATAAATAAAGTCAAAAACTTTACTGCTGAATACATGAAATACAGAAGACATTATTCCTTATATCTTTCTCTGTGTTCATCAATTTACATATTTGGAAAAACTTGAGGGTGAGTAAATGAAGACAGAATTTTCCGAGTTTCCATAAAAAAATATTTTTTATTACTTATTACTGTCACCTACAGTTTCCTTTTAAGTGAAAATGGCAATTCATGTTCGCGCCGCTAGAGGCGCACAAGTAGCACAACTCACGTTGGCGCCGCTAGAGGCGCACAAGTACTTCACTTTTAACGAAGAGGAAAGGACACAAGATTGACTGAAATAACGTTTTTAATATTTAAATTGTAAACACATACATTGTAACACAGAAAATAATGGCCATGGTGGGACATGTAATATTAATGTCTAGCAATCTTTTGTAAAACACATAATTGTCTTTTCAAAGTGTGAATGTCAAGACCATTGAATATTATAAAGTGCTTCAGTTTTGGACCAAAGACAATACTATTTTCTCTTCCAAGTCATCTTATGTGCAGCAGGGATTGTTGCTTGATTTTTGGGGGGTGTTTGACTAAAGAGCACCTCATGGATTTGGAAAAAAATCAGTATGTAGCACCTCGTTGCTTTTGGTCACTTCACGGATAATAAAGGTGCCATGTTGAGTAAAAATGGCTGTGGAAAAAGTGGTTCTGTGGTATTACTAACATAACCATTCAATCTAAGCTTTAACAGAATAAGGAGGCACATCCTGAGTTATTAACTCCTGTACTAGACCCATGAATGTATTTTCTATAAAAAGATGGCACAGACATTTTGTTTCTGTACAGTACCTCCTGAAAGTTTTGTTTCTTGGTTTACATCTGAATACCTTTATGAAACAACGATGAATCTCCCAGTGAAATCCCGTTAAACCTTTTCACATGAGTTCAAACATTGAACAGCGATCACCTGTTTATACTCACATTGAAATACTTCAGAATGACAAAGCTGTATTGGCTCTTGGAACTGGACAGAATACATGCTTTAGCTCACATTGGTATCCTAAACACGGAATCCATGTAAAGCATGCAATAAACTTCCAAATTCACTATGTAAAAGAACTAGCTAGCACAGTAGATGTAAGTACCGCCGTTCAGAGGACAGTGTGTGCTGGAGGAACAGCCATCTGTTCAGGTAAAATCGCTTTTGGCATCGCTTCGCATACAGTAATGGCTGGCATCATTTTTAGTCTGGAGTGTTGATTCAAGGCACAACACTTTCAAACACAATAATGAAACATTGCACGTCTTCAAAATATCATCTGGTTATAGATTTAAATGCATATCTGAAAATAAAGTACAAATGCCGCTGAAAGGCGGCATCAACAAAAGTTTAAAGCCAGCGCTTAAAGAAGAGATGAACATCAATGATTTAGACATCTGGTTTGGCAGTGTCTGGTTGATAGTTTCGAATGGTCTCTTCAATCGAACGTTCAACGCCAGTGAAGCGAACGGCTTCAAGTTTCACCCTCACCAACACTGAGACGGAGCGGTGAGCGCCAGGCTCAGCGTCCTCAGTATATTTGACTCGATTTCGATTCTTCTTTTTGCATTGCTTTGCATTAGTATCTTTCAGTAGTGTGTTTAAGGTCCGTCGCCCTCGTGCGGGCACACACTCACCAGAAATGAACAAAAAAATTGTACAAAAAAATCCACGCCAGTGGAGAAAGAAGGATTTTGATCCATTGAATGGAGGTCGCAGTGGATCACACGACAGTCTCTATGGCCTTCTCGTCTATGAGGAAAGCCTTCAGCTGGGAAATGTCCACCACAGCATCGCCTTTGTTAACAGAAATGTCTTTCAGGTGGTCCTCGTCACTTTGGTCCTTGGCAAAATTAACAAACACCTGAAAAATGTACAAATATAAGGTAAATATATTTTGCAGAGCAGGGTTATTAAAGCTTCATTAGTTTAAAAAAAAAAAATTTCTGTTTTTTGGTTTAATTTAGTAACATAAGTAAATTTTTTGGGGGGGACATATTGTGTTTTAAAATGATTATTCCTTATAAAGTCTCTATGATTACACACAATACACACAATCAGTTTGTTGTTTAACAAGATAAAAAATACGAAAAAAAGTTACTTTCTAATTTCATTTTATTGTTCGGTCTCACAGTTCTAGATTATTTAGCTTTGCCCCTTTCTTGGGTTAAAAAAATACTTGTTTGTATTCATAATAGTTTGAATCAATGACAATACTGTTGTGAAACCAACCAAACTGAAATTGCAAACAGAATTGAAACCAATCGGAGCAGGGGTTCTTACTTGGTCTAAGGTGGTCTGTGAGACGGAGTAGTCCTCGATGTGGAGCTGCTCTTTGTTCTTAGAGAGAATGCTGAAGATGCGGGCGAGGGAGGTGAGGGAGGACGGCAGCTGGTACTGGAGCATGTTTCTGTGTTTTTCCTTCAGGGTGCTGCCCGGCAGCTTCCTCTCAATAAACTCCATCACCGGCTCCAGCTGCGGATCGGAACCTGCCACCCGCAGGATGATGGTGTACCCGTCACCGAACCTGGTGCACAGGACAAAGGCCTTTCAGAATACTGCTCTTAAAGCATATGCTCAATGTTTCTTTAATACACATGTTTTAGTTTGAGGTATATCACGTTTTGAAATATAATAGACTACAAGACAAATACATTTAAAAAAGTGTGGAGTAAATAGTAAAGGAAAAACAGAATGACAACAAAATTCAGCACACTTTACTATAGGAAGACCTTTGAAAGTCCCGCAGGATGCACCTCATGAATTTGTAGGTGATATGGAAAGTTTAGTGTTTGGTTTGCATTCCTACCTGTTCTTTAAGTGCTGCACGCTGCCTAGACAGCGGAACCTGCCGTTGACCATAATGGCCATACGAGTGCAGAGAGCTTCACACTCCTCCATACTGCAGATTAACATGAAACAACACATTAGCATTTGTTGCTGTGTCGTATTATGCATGTTTAGGATCGAAAAAGGTTGAATTTTCGCTGTGTCACCTGTGTGATGTCAGAACAACCGAGCGTCCCTCTTTAATGATGCTGAGGATGCAGTTCCACAGCGCCCGTCGGGCTTTGGGGTCCATCCCAGTGGTGGGTTCGTCCTGAAACCAAAGCGACAGCCAAGTTAACCGTGGCCCACAGATAAGCAGAAAACACAAGCAGAACACCATAGACAGAGGAAGGAGAGTTATCACTCCTCGATTCAGACTAACATACAGTCGAATTGTGCAGTCTTGCGCTGCTTCGCTTTAACTGGCCTGTGCAACCCGATTTTCAGAGATTTGAACACTTTATGGCGCATTTAAAACAAAGCAGAAAACAAAGAGCACTAGGCCTTTTTCACATGACGTCAGGCGTCTTACGTTCTGCCGCAAAACAGTGTAGCGCTACTTCCGCTAGCGCCTCAAAATGGAGTTTACCAAGTTCCTACAAATACGGCTAGATGATGTAAAACATCTTGCAGACAAATTTTTGCTTACGACAAGATCAAAGCTAGATAAAGGATACAAATTCTTCTTATGAAGGTGAGTGTTTGTTTTCTTTTTGTGTTAGCGAAGGTGCTAGGATAAGTACACGAATACGTGTTCTGTCAGTTTTCTTTTTACTGTTGTAAAATTACAGCGCGACGGCAAACGTTGGTGGTTTTGTGTTTTAGTATGACTGTCATGAAAACTGAATTCATTTTGTGCATCAACTCTGCATATTAATAAGACCATTTGTTTTGCTATTCTAGCTATGCACAATATTTTAGCGTTTAGCCCACTGAATAACTGGTTACGAAATGTTACAAAGTTCATTAGTCGCACACTAACCAGGAAAACAACAGGTGGGCCTCCAATGAGCGCCATAGCGGTGGAGAGTTTTCTCATGTTTCCTCCACTATAGCTTCCCGCTGCTCTGTCGACATATTTCGTTAGCCCCAGTTTACGAATACCCCAGTCTGCCACCTGCAACAAACAAACAACCAATCAGATGACTCGATTACGACTTTCGATATAATGATGTGGTTGGAGTTTTGCACACAACGGACCTCGCACACTTCTTTCTCCGGGATGCCTCTCAGAATGGCGTAAAACTCCAGATGTTCCCGGCCGGTTAGCAGGTCATTGATGGCATCAAACTGTGGACAGTATCCCATTTTCTGATGGACTTCATTGATTTCTGTCAACACGCTTCAGGAACAACATAAAGTTGGTCAAGAAACATAAGCTGATTTTGAGGACACTGGTTTCTGCATACGGTAGTAAACAACATTAGCATGGTCTTAAATGTATGCTGTTGGTGTACCTCTTGCCTGCCAAGGAGGCCTCTCCGCTAGTGATTACAGTATCTCCGGTGAGCATCTTGAACGTGCTCGTCTTTCCAGCTCCGTTCACACCGAGCAAACCAAAACACTGATGAAGCAAATCTCACCATTAAAATCATAATCATCAGTATGTCCCAAACTATAGTCACAAGAAGTGTGCTCACCTCTCCTGGTGGGATGCCCACACACAGTCGGTCTACAGCTGGTTTCTGTTTCCTCTTATACACCTGCAGGAACAACAACATTACTGTTAAACTAAAAAACGCAATATTTAAAACGTGCAATTCTTACTTTTTAAAATCTGTTTATCTATACAGAGATGCGTGTGAGATGTTAGATGCAAATCAAATTTCACGCACCTTTGTGAGCTCCTTGATCTCGAGAATATCAGTCTGTCCGCCTCCTCCCAGAATCCTTTGCCTCTCTCTGGCCACATCTTCATCCTCCTCTCCTATTGGCTGCAGCTTAGAGCTGACTGACCTATTAAACCCAAACATTTATTATTTATTTTGTAACATTACATTTTGATTCATAAATGTTTTTCCCCTTTGAAACGATGAAAGGTCTTGTTGGGTCATCACCTGGCCTTGATGCAGAAACGGTATTGGATGAGGATGGTGATACAGAAGAAAACCGCGCCTTCTACAGCCATGGCAAAGAGATTCTTGCCCACCATGTCCCACTCCAGAGGAGAACGGAACCGATTTTCGCCTGAAACAACCAAAAAGGCTGTGTTAGAAGACAGAGTGTTTCATATTCAATGAATTACATTTCAAATTAACAGCCTGTCACAATGCATTATGGGATTGTCTCCTTTACGAAGGATACACGCATTGTGTCCTGCCTTTCGTCTCATGAGTGCCTAAATAAGGTTTATCCTAATTTGCTCCTGATGTCTTTCTCAGAAAAGTATTTAGTTTAGAGGTAAACATGTTTAAGCAACTGTTATTCTAATGCATTTTCCTGGAAACCATCCAGTGCAAGTCCACCATACCACTTTGACCTTGACCGCTTGCCAAATCAACTCTAAATGATCAAAAAAACGGTACGCACCTAATCTCTCCAGAGCATCAGCCATGGCTTGATTCTTCACCATGTCGATGAGACCTCTGCCCAGACAGAAGTGAGGGAAGATCAAGAAAACATTCTTCAAGATGTTGTTGATGCCGCCAATCTCCTAAACAAATCAGGAGAAACATCAAGAGGTCATTCAGGGACTTTCCGAGCCATTTGTAGCTGTCTTTGATCATATTATACTGTATGTATCAAGTTTTATCTCCAGTAGCAGAATTCGACTTACATTGCTGCCAAACAGCTCCAGGACAAATGTGGATACGCTGCCGTTTATCCCAATGAGGATGTTGATGCTTGTCAAAACCACATATGCCGTGCTGGGGATCTTAAAGAAGAAAGATGCTGGGTACATCAGGGGGGTTATGGACCACCTAAAAGAACACAATACATTTTGTCTTTGGATGTATCTATGCTCAACGCTTTCATACTTTTGACACACTTTTGGTGATCATATGTGTTAACATCACATATAGCACTATACCATAGTATAGTACTGCATATAGTACTTTGGGACTTACCCATAGAGCAACAGCAGTAGAGCGAGAACAGGGAGGTTGGTGGAGGACACGTAAGCCTCCTGCTGGAAACAGACGAAGATGATGATGACCAAAGTTGCTGGGACAATGTAGTTGCACTAGGGGAGAAAGACAAAATTAGTTAAAAGATGCTAAAACAGACCACAGATGCACATCTATACAGAGTATTTAATTGTTCTAATACAATCTCTATAAGAATCAGTGTTGACAAGCTGTTGAAGAAGTTCAACTTGACAGGTTTAGCACACACTTACCATATCCCAGACAAAGTTGGCCAGCCAGTAGAGCAAAGGCTGCACTCCGCTGATAAACTGCATGTGTTTTGCTTTATTCACTCTCTCCTGAATGAGGAACACCACAAAACTGGCCGGGACGAAGGACATGGCGAAGATGACGCAGATGGACACCAGAACATCCACCGAGGTTGTCATTCTGGAGGTGGACGGGGTCAACGGTCAGAAATGGAGATCGCATCGGTACATGAGAGTATATTGGTGTTGTGGTTACTTACAGGGCCACCTGCGAGAGCTGCTCTTTGGTCAGATTGAGCGGGTGGTTGAACGCATTGATGCTGAACTTGGAGCGCTCGGGACCGGCGGGGAGATTAGAGCGCAGGACGGCATTGTTCATGACATTGAGGAACGCTCCGATACTGTGCCAGCCCTTGTTATTGAACCAGATCTATACAACAAGAAGACAAAGTTATAATATATATTTATTATTATAAAAAAAAATTTTTTATGAAAATAAATGAAATGAAATAAAAATCATGAGAATATTTTTTAAATAAAAATATATAGTAAATATATATAAAACCTTCTGGTATGACAATGTCTAATTCTACAATATAATTCAACATATAAATCTGAAAAAAGTACAATAATTAAATTCAAATTATGAAACAAATATGAATCATAAATATGTAAAAAAAAAATCTGATACAACAATGTCTAATTCTATAATATAATTCAACATGAAAATCAGAAAACTGTACAAAAAATAAATTTAAATCATGAGATAATTAAAGTTCTATTATTCAAATTAAAAATCATAAATATGTAAATATATAAGACTGACGTATAAGAATAACAAAAATTCTATTATTCAACTAAAAAATATAAATCGTATATATTGAAATAATAATAATATATAAAGTACATAGTTAGAAAGGGAAAAGCAAAAATAAAACATTTGCAACAAACACAACATTATTAATGACTAAAATAAACAACATTAAAATACATGGTTATATAACAAATTATATAATGGAACTTTAGCCCATTTTCCAAATAATAAAGGTGTACAGTAAACACTCTGTTGACGGATTACTCACACATTTATGCAATAAAGCAACTGAGGGTTAACAAGTTCTTTATTTACCAGCTTGGACAAAAAGTGTACACACCTTTACGTTGTTCTTGGTGTCAAGTCCTCGGATAAATGTCGACAGGCCTTTCAGAAAGCGATCAGCTGCAGCACCCTATGGGCATCAAAACTGGGTTCAACACATGCCAAAAATCCAAACACTGGGCAGTCACATTGATCTCTGTTGAGTAGCCGTCGATCAAATGTAAGGTGACATACCGTTTTAAGTCTGAAGCGATTACGAATGTGAGTGATGGCATCATTGATCTCATCACCAGGCGGGACGGCCTGTGAGCTTCTAGCACCCAATGAGAATCCACCATACCTGTAGACCAGCCAATCAGAAATGATTTTAAGATGAATTCTTCAAATGTAGAGTTTAAATGATTGTGGTTATAATCTGAAAAAGTAGTATGCGCACCTGAATTCGTTGACCCAGAGTTTGTTCTTCAAGCTGAAGAGAGAAAACAACAGTTATAGAACTGGTATAAGAATGAAAAGGAATAAGGTAAAAATGTCATTTGTGGATTTGTTCAACACACCTTTTGCCGATAATCTGAGCGTACGTTTTCACCAAGTAATCTGAAATATTTCTGCCTGTCAGATTCTGTAAAGTTTCAGAACTGGTGACTTGAATCTGAGGAAAAAAAATGAAGCGTATCACATTTTGTGCTGACATACAGAATAATGCTACATTGAAGTAATATGGTACGATATTCAATGGCTGTGTGTACCTGAGGTGGGGGCAGACCACCTGCTCCTGGCGGACATTCCGGAAGCATCCTTTTCCGTCCTTCACAGCTGCACTCACAAAAAGGTGACGGGTTTTCCATGCTCCAGTTTCCCTCCAGAAACATATCCTGAACGCTTTCTGGAACCTCTGCAGTCATCCATTCTGCATCCCCAGCCGAACATGACTTGCTACTGTTTCACACAAAAAAATCAAACAAACATTAAAATTGTCATCAAACTGAACGTCAACTGCTTTTAAAACCCACAAAAACCATTAAGTGCGTATCAGTAAATTCACTTTCTATAAATGTATGTTATATATTTAAATTTAGATGAATTTTTTATAGAATAAAATAACTTATCATTTGCACTACAGCAGTTTGTGTATGTGAAAAGGTCAGAACTCACGTTGATTTCTGGTTGTCTGAGCATTTTTCATTGTGAGCCGTATTGTCCATCAGTGCTTCAAGTAACCTGTTCGTATGTCCGTCTTCAGGTGCATCATTGCTGTGGTGTTAAAAGAATCATTAGACTCAAAGAATTATGGGTAGACTGGCATTAAAGTGATAGCTCGCCCAAAAACGTTCTTTTCTTTTCCGACTTTCTTTCTTCCGCAAAACACGAAATAATATATGTTGAGGAAAGTTGGTAACCGAACAGCGCCGGCACCCATACATACACTTCTAATATATGGCCACAAAACAATGCAAGTGAATGGGGTGCCGGTTAACAACATTCTTAAAAATATCTTATTTTGTGTTCTTCAAAAGAAAGAAGTAAATGATGACGGAATTTTCTTCTTTGGGTGAAGCATTTTTTAAAAGCACAGGGTGTGTGGCTGGTAGTGGGTACCTGATAAAGGTGAACTGCTCATCATACATGCTGGGTTTCAGAGCGAGGCTTGGATACTTTCCAAATGGAGGTACGATGAGACTGAAGACCAGAGCAATGCACACGAAAACAGCAGGCAGAACAATCTAAAACCAGCACAAACAAAAAGAGTTAGACACTGATCCACTGTAGGTGAGATGTTTAATCAATCTGTGATTGTGTAAAGAGAAGGGAAGGTCGTACCTGAGCAAAGAAACCTTTGCGGGAACGTCGGGCGTAGAGGAAGCGCTTCCAGAGCAAAGCCACGAACTGTTGTCTCTTCAGACTCCAGCCTTTCACCTGGTACGAGCCTTTACCATCAGCTCCGCCCAACCAGTCTGTCTCACGCGATTCTGCATGTGCACATTTACTCCAGTTAGATCTTTGCAAATTTTATACAAGCTATTTGCATTTGAACTAAAGTTTCAAGTAGGGCTGTCAAACGATTCATCACATCCAGAAAAAAAGTTAGAGTTTACGTAATATGATTGTGTACTGTGCATATTGTTTTTATTTATGAAAACATACACTTACATGCATTTATTTAATAAAAAAAATAAACAAAAAAAATTGTATAAACATTTGTTTATAATTTAAATTATTGGTAAATATAAATAAATACATGTACATATAAATACAAAAGTTGATTTGCTTATAAATACAAAATTATAATGCACAGTACACAGACATATATTATGTAAACAAAAACTTTTATTCTGGATGCGATTAATCGTTAGACGCCAGTGGATGCAAGAAAAATGTATCACTCTATTCTTTACACATGAACTTGAACTTGAGAATTAAATAAACCAAGAAGTGGAATGGATGAAGAATGAGTAAAATAAGTATCTGGATCACCTTCTGAGTCATTGAAATCAAATTCATCTTCAGTGAAGGGCTTCAGACAGCTCTGATGGTCACCAAAAGCATGTCGACGATTTCTCCGTGAGGGTAGAATTCCATCTGTTAACAACACAAGGGGAGACTTTGTAACTCACGGGTTCCAACTGACAGTATAAGAAAGTATTTCTATATTGAAGTATTAAACACAATGATTGAACTGTGTTGGATTTTACCTGACATTTCAGCATCCACCCCGTTGTCCTCGGCGACTTTGAGGAAAATCTGCTCAAACATAAAAATGAACATAAATAAATAAATGCAATCATTTCCATTGTAAGAAATGGACTGAACTTTAAAATGTTAATAATCCATCACCTCTTCCAGAGTCGTATCAGAGATGCCGTAGCTTGAAATGCCGAGGTCGGTGAGTCGATCGTCGATCTCGTGGAAAAGCTCCACAAACCCTCCGGCTTTAGCGTACTTGTAGGGCAGAACGTAAGTGATCTCATGACCCAGATCTTCAACCATTCTGGCTGTGGGAACGTGCTTGAAAATCACGTTGGAGATCTGGGAGATATCTGGAACAGGAGTTTCAAAACACATGACTTGGTTTGTCTACACAGCCATCATGGGCACAATTTTTACCTTTTAATGCATTGCGGAGTGACACGCTTTACTAAGTTTTGAATAATTTTTGACTTGTTAGGAGACTCCGACCAAAGAGGGTTTGTGTTTCGAGATGTTTGTACCTATTGTGGTTGTTTCACTTTCGTGGTCGCTGCCCAGTCCGGCATCAGAACTGCTCTCAGACACGCTGTCCTCCTACAGAAATAATAAAAGTCAATGGGTAAATGACACAATGTTTGAATAGAAAACACTGGTTTGAAGAATGTCACCAAGCCAACCCTCTAGCTCATAATGCATCTCTACAAGGATTCACACCTTCTTAAGGCTTCCTTTCAAATAAGACACGGTGCTGCTGGATGTTCGGCAAGAGCTCGCGGAGAGATCGAAGTCTTTCTTCACCAGCGTCAGGTAGTATCCCGTACCCAGCTGGGTCTTGAGGAACAGCGAGGAACCCACACAGCAGAGCTTTCCATGGGAGATGATGGCAATGCGATCTCCCAGGATATCGGCTTCGTCCATGTGGTGCGTTGAGAGGATGATCGTGCGAGCTAAACAAATCGACACTTGGCTTTAATTGACGTTTTAATTAAAACCATTGCAGGAATGTTTGATACAACAAGCTCTGTCTACCTTGACGATATTTTAGCAGAAGGTCCCAGATGCCTCGGCGGGAATAAGGATCCACTCCAGCGGTGGGTTCGTCTAGAATCACGACCTTTGAACCTCCAACAAACGCCAGAGCGACAGACAACTTTCTCTGCATTCCACCTATAGCAAATCATCACAGACTTAAAAAACCAGACACTACATTTCAATTTGCGTTATTTTCTTTATTGATATGAGCCTACCTGACAGCTGACTGGTGCGACACTTGCGCTTATGAGGCAGGCCGAGATCCATCACAATCTGCTCCATCTCTGCTTTTACCTTCTCCTCAGGCAAACCCTTCAGGCGAGCGTAGAACCAGATGTGTTCCTCTACGGTGAGCCTGGAAAACATTGAGAATCGTTCGGATTTTAGATCCAAGCTAAGCGCATCGCAAAACACGTAGCTTTTAAAATCCACCATGGGTTCAAATGCTGTTCCTGGAGGTGACTCACATGCTGAACAGGACGTTATGCTGCGGACACACGCCCAGGTTTTGCCGTATAGTGCTTAGATCGGAACGGATGTCTTTGCCCATGATGTAAGCTGTACCCGAGGTGGGTGGGAACAGACCAGTGAGAATAGACCTAATAAAAATTCAAGAAATATTTAACTTATAATTATGAACCTGAAACCAACAGAAAATTGGTAGAAGGATAGAAAATATGCCGTACATGGTTGTGGTTTTTCCAGCACCGTTGTGGCCCAGGAAGGAGGTGATCTGCCCTTCATAAAAGCCCAGAGTCAAATCATCCACAGCCAGTTTCCCGTTACTATAGACCTTCCCTAGGTTCTCGATGTAAACACCAGGAACCAGGTGAGATGGCTCCTCTTCAATACATTTGGCTAGAAAAAACATATCAAACATATTTGCACACAATTCTTAAAGTCCTCACGAAATCAAAATATAAGCTTTTCTGGCTCTGACATTAACATAAATTATATTTAGAAGACATTCAGAACGTCTCCTTTCTCCGCCAATATGGATTATTAGTCATTTTTATGAAAATCATTCTGAAGTCTGTAAGGTATATTAAACGCTATTGGATGTTTTAAAAGGGGAGGAGCTAGTCAATGTGTCCTGCCCTAACTTTATGTATCATTGGAAAACGTCAACGCAGCAAACAAAGCTGCACACTTCAGAGGGTTATACATTTTGTAATGTACATTTTATATATTTTTGGTTTCTATACCTTCAGCATTTACTTTCTTGTTGTTGGATACTGATGTCGTCCTGCCACACTTCTCACCACACCAGTATGACTTTGTGAATGGGAAGTACCACGGACGTGGGATGCCATACTGGCCTGCAAGAGTTACATTTTCACACCATCAAAAACCATCTCACAGCTTTCCAACATCTGAGTAACACTGTACAGAGTTTCCGAATGCTCACCCGGGAACACGGCTTCAATGTACCAGGTCATGATGCCGTACAGCACAGCGTCAAACAGCATGAGAGAGATGGATGTGGTGAGACTGTAGTTGTCTTCCTCCAGGGGGCTGGAGAGCAGGTTACTCCACTGTATGCCTACACCCTGTTCTCGAAGAGAGCGAAGTACTCGCACCCATAGCCAAACGCAACGGGGGACAGGAGGCTCTGCGGAACAGACGGCAGGTAAAGAAATTGTTCAAAGTTGAATGTTTGTTCAGCAGCGGGTGCAAAAATACATTCACAGTAGCCACACTCACCACAACCACTTTAGCCCCAAAGCCCACGTAATCCTGCCAGGCCACGCACAGCACATAAGGCAGGTAGAGGGTGAAGTATATGATGCCTCCGCAGGCAGCCGCGAGGTTAGCGCGAGAGAAAAGCGTGCTGATGAGGAAACACTGCATGATGGTCACAATAGCGAAGGAAGTCAGGAACAAGTAAACGACGCCAGGGTCACTGTAAGGCAGTAGATTGCCCATCTGAAGAAAAACAAAGAAATGTTTGTTAGATATATATTTTAACAGAGAATGTGCAATATTGCATTGCTCTTTCATATCTTGGTCACAAGCGTTCTTCCAAATATATTTCCTGTGTTCATCGGAACAGAGAAATTTATACAGATTCGGTGTAATGATGACAGAATTTTTACTTTGGGGTGAACTGTTCCTTTAAGAATGAAAATGTTGTTACACACCTTTAGGATGACTACCAGTAGGGCGGCGCTGACGAGCAAGGGTATCAGACTGCTTATAAACCAGCTCAGCCACAAGATTCCATTATCTAGACCCATAATCCTCATGGTCTCTTTCAGACGTGCTTCTTTCTCGTAAACAACACCTTTGATGATGATCGCTACCGAGTACATCCAGGCTAAAGTCATGAACAGAGGCATTGAGCGACTCATGACCTGCAGGAACCTATGGCAAAGAGACGCTGTTTTAAAACATAGTTGGTTCCCAACAATATTTTTAAAGTAGTTTAGGGCTGAGTGGAGAAAACAGATACATAATACCAAAAAAAAAAGAACTATCAAAAAGTATCACTAGATAGACGTGTCTTACATGTCGTCCACATAGCAGGGATAAGGCATCTGTTGAATGTAAACTCCAGTTTTCTCTTTGCTGCCCGTCAGCGCTCTGATGATTCCGTGCTCAATAACGTCCTGGAGGTAGGAGAATCCGCCCCAGATGTAGCGCAGATCTTCAAACGGGTCAGCACGAGGACCAGGGTCCCAGTATCTAAAACAAACACAACCGTAAGCTCTCGCTGGCTAGGCTGGATGGTTTGGTTTAAGTTGTGAAAACATTTATTGTTTTCAGGATGAATAGCAAAAATGACGAGAATAGCAAAACTAAAGTATCATACCCGTCCTTGATCTTGTTGGTGCGCTCCACATTATCAATGTCCATTCGTATCTTATAGTTGACGTTTGCTGGCAGTTCAGATGTGTTCAACTGCATATCAGGAAACACGATTCCAGCCCAGAACTTGCGGTTGTCTAACAGACGCATGGATTTATTTACCAAGCGTTCTTCATTTGCCACCGGCTCCAGTTTATCCAGGTTCACACACTTCAGAAAAGACAGGGATTATTAGAAAACAGCATGCAGAGCCAGAATTTACAGAGCACTTTGTTTGGATACAAATTACGTGATTATATCACAGCAATGAAGATGCGTTTTGGACGGTCATGACCTTCTCGAGAAGCATGACTGAGTCATTGATGTAATTTATTGGAGAACTGAAAGTTGAATCACTGTCTGATGCAGTGGCACAAAGACCAAGAAAAATTCAATTTAAAAAAAGGAGAAGCAAAATGATTTAGCTTGGTTCTTGGAAGCATTACTAAATTGATTAGCACAGATCACAAGTTGCCCATTTGAATGGTTGTCGCTTCCAGGCAGACTAGAGGTAACGGTGTAACTGAGAAAAGACATTTTTGACCTAACAATATGTAATACGCAAACCAACACTGCCAAAAATGCTTTTCTTGAATTTGTGTCTAATTTTGAAGTAAAAATACCTAAGAATTTTTTTAATAAATATACTTGAAAGGGATTCACTTGAAACACTTTACAAATTAAAAGCATTTTAAACAAAAACACACAATCTTCTAATGGGGTAAAAAAAATTAACGTGAATTAAGATTTAATTCAAGTGCTTACTTCAAGTTTGTTTTCTTTCTCCATGTGCATTTTTTTGTTTGTTTTAAGCATAAACTTTCATTTTGATCATTTCGGAAAACAAGACTTAATGCTGTAAATGCAATTGTGCGTATGTGTGTGTGTACCTCCATAAATCGAGAGATGGTTTGTATGGCCTGATCGGTCTCTTCGAAGACCTCTCTCCACGTGTATGATGTTTCAGAGGGACGCGTGTCTTCCGAGGCCTTGGACAGGAAACTGGACACATCCTCCACGCGCCAGTCTGTCCCGACCAGCTTGGCATTGAAGAAACGAGCGCTGGCGTTGTTCTGCAGTAGTGTCTGTTCAGGACGAGATTCTATTAATTCTTATATAAAAAATGGATACATCATAAAATATTGATATTAGAAAGATAATAAAAATACGTCACATTAATGCAAAAATAAATGATAAAAACTCTAACTACAATAACATATTTAATTTAACAGTATTAGTATGGCAATTTATTAAAGTCACATCAAGAAATGAGGCAGGGTGTCTGAGGCAACCAAACACCTTATGTAATTCACTTTTTAATTTAGTTACCAGGTCACGAATGACTCCCTACATTTCTCAAGGGGTTCTAAGATCCCTGTCCTGCCAATAAGTCTCCTGCAGCACATGTTGAGTGCCATGTGAGTTCAACTGAGAGGTCTACATGCAGTACCACTTAATTACAAAGGGTGGCAGTATTAAGAGCAAAATCGCTTGGTTTCATTTTTGCAGGAGGGTTATGGGTTCAGACAACAGTGTGTGCGTAACTCACCCTAACCAGGTCCATTTCCTCGCTGTTCTCCATGAAGTTGAAGATTTTCGGTCTTATCTCCTCCCACATGCCCCCAAGATCTCTTAGCACACCGAACTCTTGAAATGTCTTGTTGACCTAAGAGTAAGTGAAATATAGTTAGAAAGGTTTCTGATGGTTGATCTTGCTCTGTCGCACAACTTTGCTCTCCTAACCTCATGTATGATCTTCTGGGTGGCGGGTGTATCTGGTGTGTACAAGATCTTTCCCATGAGCAAGGGTTTCAGAGCCCTCCAGATCATGCGAGAAATGGGACTGGACTCCAAACCTGTCATAAGGTTGTTACAGTAGGGCGCTAGAGGGAAAAACGTTTATTTAGAGTGATCTGAGCTCAAGTTATTGATGTAGATGGAATGAAAGATTTCGAATCGACTTACTTGAGGAGTTGTCGTACATAGACACAGATTCTTCATCGCTGTCGTTGCCGTGGTTACCGAAGAGCGCATTATAGTTGTGATCCTCGTACCAGTTGAGGGACTTTATCTTGAGGCCGCCTCCCTCCGGGTGACCGCACACGATGCGAGACACGGCCTGGTACATGTGGTTGGGGGATTGTGTGCTGTTTCCTGTCAGGTAGAGGATCTCTGTTCGCATGTCTCGCCAGCTCTTCATACTCGCAAGCTGCGCAAAGACGAGAAGAGATGAAACATGAGGAATTTGAAAGAAAACACTAAATCAATTACACTGGAAACGGAAGCTACATTTAAAATTGTGGACGGAAGACAAAATCATAGACAAACTTTTATCCTGTAGAGACACAATGGAAATCTGACAACAATGGTTTTGCAGGAAACACGACAGTTAACGCTCATGTTTATCAATTGTTTTGCCAGAAATCATTCACTGTTAGAGTTGAGATGAGACTAACATTTTTGGACTGGAAGAAATTTCCGACAGACAAGATGTAACCGGGTAGCACGTTCATTAAACAAAATCAACATCAGTGTGTTATGCTGTGTTTGGTCCAACCTGCTGTGTGTCACAGGGTGTAATTATAAAGTGTTAACTGTCAGCTGGAGGGCGTTACAGATGCTGACTAACCCCAAACATCATCAAAACAATAATAAAAGAGAAACGTGCTTGTCCACATGCTACTCGATACATGCAATCTGTCCTATTTTTGGGGCAAAGGCAACTCAGTTTCGCATGAGATTATTTAATTAATCATGGAACAAGGAAATGAAATTAAGATTCTGTCATCATTTAGTCACCTTCATAACTATTGCTGTATGCTGTTTTTATAAGTGACACACAAAGGAAAAATATTAACACGTTTCTTGAAAAAGTTTTTGTTCCGTTAAAAAATGACAAGCAGATTGAAAGTGAGTAAATAATGACAGAACTTACATTTTTGGGTAAACTTTCTTTTAATATGCTGACCACTTTTTACACACATAAAGGTAATGCATTTAAAGGGACAGTTTACCCCAAAATGAAAATTCTTTCTTCGTTTACTCATCGTCATTTCATTCTAAACATAACCAAACAACATTAAGCCCCATTGACTTCCATTGTACGGACACAAAACGTCATTTCTCAAAATAGTTTCATATACAGGTTTTCAACTAATTCAATCATTTTTATTTTTGGATGAACTTTCCCTTTGGACTGATCCGCACTTCCAAATTCACAAAAAAACCCATTACACCAGTTTTTAAGTGTTGAGACTGAGACAGAAAACCCTAACCCTAACCTAGAGGTTTTCAGGGCTCATTTGGACCAGTATGAAAGACAATCAAGAAAACCAGCATCTTGTGCCATTCGCCCAGCAACAAGCCGTACAGAGGCGGTGATGTGACATGCTTGAGCAAGCCTGCTGGAGGAGAGGTTACTATCGGTCGTTCTCTCAATGAAATGGAAAGCAGACTCAGGAGAACACAGCAAGATAACTTACTTCATGAGATTCAATCAATGTCAATCTGTGAAACAACAGCGGTACGGTGAATACAATCGCAAGAATGTTTTCATTCTAAAATAAATCGATGACATCGTATCTTACATAAACATTTGTCATGTGAATGAAGAACGGTTATAAAGGGGGAGGTTTGTAAAGGATCGGTCAATATGATTCCCATGGCTTTAAACACTGTCATGAGCAATTTCCAAAATCTCCATCAAATAAATAAAAAGTGTCTAACTTCTATTTTTAGACAATTTCCAAGCACCACTTCACAGTGAGTTCCTCTGGACACATCTTATAATTCTGAATGGTTCATACAAAGCAGCTGTAGCTAGTAATGGCCTGTTGTTATATCTGTCGCCTATCTGTTAACTGTCAGATGAGGTGTCTGAGGAAGCCCTGCAGGCCAGACAGGCATGCAAACAAAGCCGAGTAACTCAAGAAACAGGCCGCAACCTAGAGTAACCTCCGGGCTGCAGCACGGGTTATTAGAGTTCAACCAGCTCGCCCGTCGTTCTCATGAGAGAACAAAGAGGAACTAATGTCTGTGTTGGCGTTTGGCCTATTTTTGTTTCTGTTTCAGATGATAAAACTATGCCTAGCTAAATATTCCCAAATTGCCAGCGATGAGGAAACTGAGTGGAAGACATGTTGTGAAAGATCTAAATGCGTGTTTTCGCTCATCTATCGAGCTCAGCACTTTTCCGGATGCTGGCAAGAAAAGCTGAGACTCCCTGGGCAAGTATCTGTCGCTAACTCACCGAATGCTCCCTTGGGTCTGCTTTCCACAGCTGGGACATTGAGGCCAATTGCATAAGCATATTAAGAGTAGACCCCAGAAGACCCCCACTAACAGATATAAAGTATCAGCTCTTGAGTTTCTGATGGCGGAGATGTTTGGGGTGCAAACTGAAAGAGGAATTTGTTGACTGTTTTTCGCCCCTTAAGCAAAAGAAGCTTCTTGTCTCTTAATACTGGTGCAAAGCAGAGTGGTTAGAGATTATTATCTGGCCCCAGCAAAGCAAAATAGTTGGGGAGGAGATTAGCCTGCGTGTCAAAATATCAGACATTGAAAACCAGCAGTACAATTCAGGCCAAAAGCTGGTACAATCTTCTGAAAATGACTTAAATACTTTTCTTGTGTGTCAATAATTCTCAAAGCTTTTACTTTGTCAAGAGGTTCAACAAGTTGCATTCTGTTTTGTATCGACTATATCAGATCCACCGGTCTTTACAGACTAATCCAGGATAAGAACATTCGAGCTTCAGGGGGTAAACAAACACTTCAGTCTGGTGTCTAGTTCTGCCCTTAAACGGGGGTGCGGGATATTTTAGGGGGCACTTACCTCCACGGCTAATGCTCCCAAGCTGTCCAGCAGGCTGTCTGTTGCCATGGACACATCTTGGATAATCTTTGGGTCAGACTTTACATCTTTCTGCAAGGCCAAAGAATAAAAAAAATGATGAAGTGCATGGTGAAAGGCAAAATCGCAGAAAATCACGCCGGGTGTCTTGCGTTTACGAATAGAATAACAGTGGACTATACTATACAAGAGAAACATTAAATGACCATTGTTCCCTCGAGTACATAACTAAATCACTCGGTAATGATGAACCGTCTCGAGATCTTTTTACTCAAAAGACAAAGGGAGCATTCAGATACACACAGACTGAGACATATGTGAAGATCTCTGGCAGTTGGCCCTTGCTGTTCTCGGAAAACCGATCACATATTGTGTGCGAACCACAATGTTAGTCTGTTTACTGACAAAGTTCACTGGGTCTGTAATACAAATGTATACTTGTCCTAGATTGAGTTTAATTGGTTTATTGAACTTGACTCTGGGAATTTGTGCATTACAAAGCGTTTATTGTATTATTGTAGCCTACACACAGCCATATTAGAAATATATGGATCATTATATAAGAGGCATCATCAACATTCAAGCAAAATCTTCTGACTGCTCTTATTTCTTGTAATGGTAATCAAAAAACATACTTAATCAAAAAACAAGGTTGAGTTCTATAAATAAAGTTTGTGTAAAGATGGTATTACCCGTATTGGCTTCAGGAAGTCAAGGTTGGACAGGAAGTGGCTCTCTGCATTGTTTAACCATTCAGTAGATGATTGACAGATGATGTTTTGTGTCAGCTGTGACACATCCTTATCAGCTATGGTCACAAAATCCTCCAAAGACGTAGAATTGCACAGGTCTCTGAGGTGAACTCCAAAACCTCTAATAAGGACCTGTAGGTTAGAAAAACACAGTTAAAATGACTGTGGATTTTAACGCATTTTAAGGTATAATTCACCTAATAAATTATATTTTATTATAGATGAAAAAAGATTTTCAGGAAAATCGGATTCTTATCAGAAACAGCATATATACAGCCACATTTAAAATTGTATTTATGTCAATGTGATACATAACAAAATCTGACAACAACAAACATTTCACTTCCAAGTACAATTTAAAAGAAATACATTTAACAAAAAAAATGTTTTGAATCAATCTTGAATCTGCCATAGGTCCAGAGAATCACTCAGCCCTTCTCATTTTCCAGGAATAGTCATGAGGCTGTAGCTCTGTAGGACAACAGTCATGTGACTTTTAGCCCTCTTTCTTATGCTTCGTCATCCCCCCTCCACCGTGCAACAGCATGTGCAGAGCGATCCATTTCCCAGCATCTGCCCGTGACCTCCCATTTTGACCTACCCGAGCGGTCAAATGTATGCGAGGGTGCGTTTAGAGGCTTCACTCCCCTTCAAACATCTGATAAACAGATTGTCTCATATCTCTATAACCCAGCGACCGATTTCATAATCCTCCCAAGCTAAATGGGTGGGTGACACACTAATATTAATTGACTGATGCTGAGTATTTTAAATGCTGTGCATACATGTGTGAAGATAGTTATAGAAAACACAGCAGGATGGATTCTAACAAAAAAAACATGAATTTGTTTTCAGTTTTTTTTAAACTCTATATTCTGATCGGTTGTTCAAGGACACTCACTAGTCTGGTTCAGTTCATTTACCTTCTCCAAGTTGACGTTGGCCTCCACTATCTCTTTCACGGCATGCTCGGAAAGAGACGCATTTTTCTCGAGAAACACAGACAACGTTTCATTATCACGCAGAAAGTCCTTGAGTTTGAAACCTGCGAAAAAAATCAAATTGAACCATTAAGACTTAAATATATCACAATGAAATGCTATTTCTTTTACTTATATAAAAAAATATATATATTTAGAGAGAGAGATATTTAAGATTTAAGTAGACTTTACTGAATTTATATTCACTTTTTAAGCCCATAGTTTATTGAGAGAATGACAACAATATATTTTATGCAGTGGCTATTTTGAAAAGTCCAAACTATAAGACGATGGATTTCATATTTTTCAACCTTTCTTCTGAAAGTAAACATCTGATAATAAAAATGAGTGTGTCCAAATGCATTTACTAATGTATAGATTACTCATTTAGATTATAATACACAAAGTTTGACGCCCACGATTCACTCTAACTAACAAAACGCGAATTGTTGTTTTTAATAGGACCCATTATATAAAGCAATGATTCACAATTTCGACATGATTTAGATTTTTCAACAAAGGGTGTCGCTGAGAGCATTGTGAAAAGCATGACTCTATTCCCAGCTCGATGATAAAGCCGCTGAGGTAATGCAGCGTTGCGTTAGATTACTGCAACGGCCACGAGAGGATTGCTCATTTAGTTCTCAGTTCTGAGTTCATCATGCAGGATGTTCGGTTTTGGATGGAAGAAAAACAACAGCTAGAAAAAGAGCAGGACACTGTCTTATTCACAGAGCGCATTGTGTTATGACAGAAAATTCCACAGAAGTCAATGGTATGAACTGGTTTGAATCAGCCCTCTTTATGCCGAGGTTACTGCAGGTCATTCATCTTTCAGTTCTCAGAACTTGCTGGAAGGTTCGATTTGTTGAATCCATATTTTTTATTTATTTGAACAGAAGCAATAAAAGGTATTTCAATATATCGCAGATATGTTCCTCATAAAAGTTCTTAGCAGAAGTAGAACTGACGGTTTAACCACAATCTCAGCCAATCATTTACATAACTGGATGATTTCAGAGCTGGACGTGACCAGATGGAAAAAGGTTCTCATAACTCAAGCATGTTCTCTGACAGCTCTACTTCAAAAAACATGTTTCCAGAAGACTAATAACATGTGCATGTCCCAATGAAATCAAATTATTATGTTTAAATGTCTCACGAGGCTTTACTATCCACTGCGGCCAACGCTCGCATCCTTTTTTTCAGACCCCAGGTGCAAACAGCGGATCTTCAGGGAACATTAATTAAATGCTGTCAACCGAGAGAGGATGTCTTTCCAGCATGCCTTTCTCAACAACAACAAACAATCCCTTCAGTCTAAATCAAGAAACTGAAGATATCAGCAAATGTGTCATGATTGTTATTAGTGTAAACATAAACAATGTTAATATTACTCTTTTGTTTTATTAAAGGTTAATGATTGAAACAAACTCTACGTGTTCCAGACATGAGTCTGGTTCAAGTTTTAAATCCACCATTGAGTATTAAGAATGTCAGTGTTTGTAGTTATGCTACATGTCTTCATGTCTGAAGAATGCATTCCTAAGTGCTCAGTGATAAAAATTCAGATATAACACTTTATTCATAACCGTTATTAAACCAGAGGAATGTGAAATATGATTAAGAAGACAGAAAAAAGAAGCAGATTCCTAAAGCCCACTGCCTTTAAAACGCCCCCAAGACATATTTCTTATATAATAAGACTTCCGAAACTAATCCTCATACGAATAAACTGGAGATTTTATTTACCATTTAACAGAGGCCAAGACAACAACAGTTAATGCTAAAGTGGAAGAGAAACTTAACCTTTATGCCAAGAATGAACTCTGACACACGTTCCAGTAGGTTCTTAAAAGAACTGGTTCTCGATTCCCAATTGAATAGCGAGAAGCTTCAGAAGAGACGTACCTTCAGTATTTCTCTGCAGTTTTCTCAAGGCCCTAACCAGTCCTTTGAATCCCTCAAAGCTCTTGTCTTGTTGACTGTAGAGGAGAATTTTCTTGGCGTCGGTGAACAGTCGGGAGATACTGTAAATGTGAAAGTCACACATATTATATGGTTAACACACAATTTGAAAACCTGTACCATAAAAGAGCTTGATAAAGAATTCCAATATTATGTGTTTCATAATAATGACTCAAAAATGATATGTCATTTAGAGTGAAGGCATCATGAGTTATTGAGTCATCAGCTCCAATGCTTGTAATGCTTACATGGAGTCGTTGAAGTTTCCCACCATCCCGGGGGTCTCTCCAGGAGTGGGATGGCGAAAGCAAGGGTTGTTAGCATTGCAGATGATGCCCTGCAACCAGGGTAACGTTCCCGCGGAGGGCATGGCCTTATTGGGAAAGTGGCCTAGAATAATAGAGCAATAAATGTGTCAAGTCAACATTTAATATGATAAACAAGTAATATATACTGAATATATACTTTTTTATTAAAAGTTGCATCATGGAAAATAAGAAAAGAAACATACATTAAAAAAAGTTAATACCCAAATTTTGATTTTAACTGATCATCTGGAAAGTTTGTAACGAAAAAGATGATTCCATGAAAAATACTGTTAAGAAATCCCATGCACCGTCCAAGTTCAATTCAAGTTGATAATTAATTGGGGAAATAAAATGTGTAACAACTAAACATGGTGAAATCGGTGCGGAACAGAGAGAAATGGGTCGAGCTGATAAAACTGTTGCTAAAACACTGTCCGTTAAAATCCACAGGTCTGTAAAGGTTTATAATCATTCACAACATAAATCACAACATTTCCTTATTACAATTTTAGTAAGAATAGTAAACTGACAGATGGCAAGAGGACCATTGAGATATATAGCAGTTCTCGCAGTTGTTATAGCTATTTTGCTGTCCTTAACCTTCCCTGAGGTCGGTGTGATTTCCAAAGAGGGCAAATATTGACAGTCTGAGATAAATTAAGTAAGACTGTGAATGTCACACAAACAGAAATAAACCTTTTATCGTGACTTTACATTTATTTGGCTCTTGGCTTCACAGTAAACCTTCCCCATCTATGTTTTGAACATATGTTTTGAACACTTACATTCATGTTGTTCATGTGGAGGATAGTGAAATCTGACAGATATCAGGATGAAAAAGATAAACAGGGGCCATATTATCTCGATCAGCAGCTGAATCTGAAAAAGACAGACCATCCCAGTGACCATCACAGCTGTTGAAATTTTACATTCTTGATTGTTTTGGATACTCTTCAATGGCACTTAAACTGCATACAACCGAGGCTTTCCTTCCATGCATAAAAACTTCATCAGCTGTAGAATCAATTGTTCTAGTCAATTCAAGTAATTTGTGTCTATCATGATGGTGGCTTCCTGTTTACCCTACACCCAAATGTTGAATGTCTGGTTAATCCATCCTATGCCAAAGTAGGCTACATGCACTTGGTGTCCAATACGTCATCATTTAATACGTTTTTGAAGCACACATTCTTTTTTTTAATAAGGTTGATAAGAAAGTGTGGAGAGATCATTTTGTGTTGTCATGTCACAGGAAGTAAAATGATACATTAACAGAATTGATAATGTCATATTTTAACTCATGTGTCGTGAAATTATGGTTTACTTAAAATAAGTAAAACATTTGTAGGGTGTCGAACAATTGATAAATGTTTAGCAGATTGTCGATTTATTTATGCATTTATTCACTTAGATTTAATTCAGTTACGAAGGGTGCAGTGGCTGTTGGTGACCTCTAGAACTTAACAGATGTTGCTATATAAAAAAGTTACCCGAGGGACTCCATATGTGTCTGTGTGTGCTGGGTGTATATACATTAGGTTTAAACTTACAGTCTGTCTCCGTCGGTAAGTGAAGTTCTTCCACAGCAGTAATCCTAACTGCGTAAAGACAACCATCTTGCCACGGATCTACACCGTCCAGGCCGCCTCTCTTCACTGTTATTACAAAAGCAAGTGGAAAAGAGACGTCAAGATAATCGGGAACAAAATTCAATATGCTGCTACAGGGAACAAAATTCAATATGCTGCTACACTTTCTTTGAATGACGGCGAATGGTCAGGTACAAGTCAAACGTACAAAGATTTCACCACTTTATCTGAGTGCGCCTTTATAAGCACTGAGTTGAATAAAAGTAAACAGAGACTTTAGGACAAGTAAACATTAAACAGATTGCGAGGATCTGCAGTATGTGGTAGTTCCACCCTTTCAGCCAATTTGTTTGTGCATTTTGAGAATTGAAAGAGGAAATGAAACAAGCCACATCACATGAAAGCCGGATGGCTTAATGGACAAAAAGTACCCATACTAAAAATCTAAAATGAACAGTTTGGACACAGTGTTTTAGCACTGAAACACTGCCATTTAGCTTATCTCTATATATCAAACCACCACAAGGAATGAAAGGCAATAGCACAATATGTGGGTTGCTTTGTTTCACAACATTATTCACAAGAGTCTAACTGTGAATAAATCTGTTTAACATTTGTTGTTGTGTAGCTATGTTCTGGTCTATTTCTGTAAATTACGTGTCATCCGTTGTATTGTTATGTTTAAACACTGTACAGAGGAAAAATAGTTTTATTTTGTAATTGTATACAGACAAGTCTAGTGTCAATTATTGTAATTGTCTATCTCTATACTGCATGTGGACCGGAACCGCACACAAGCTTTTCACCTACTGTTGCACTTGTGTATATGGATGAGTGACAATGAAAGGATTTGATTTGATTGATTTTGATTTAAATATCGAGATGTCTTGTTGTTGTTTTGATTCAATAATAACAATGACGTACATAATCAGAAACTGAATGACGTCATTTCGATCGAAATGCGTTGATTGATTAAAAGGAAACGAAAGCACATTTAAAAATCAGAGAGAGAAATGTGATTTTGACATTATTTTAGAGAGATTCACTCAATCTGTTTGTGGTGACGTTTGCTATAGATGCGGAAGAGCATCAAAAACAACGCCTCTAGTGGACACATGCATTTTCTTGTTTATCCCTTTGTTTACCATCTTCTCATATCACTTCACCTGCGTCGTGATGTAAAGCCTAAGCCAAGCATTTCTTGTACATGCCCTACAGCAAAATGACAACCGTTTGACGAGTGTTTGTCAAAAACAACTGTTGTCACTCAAGAAAGAATGAAGTATAAACCGTCAGGGCCACCTAACACTAAGAAAACAATAATCGCAAATCTATTGAAATGAAAGTAACGATGTTAACTCTGAGCTTCTCTGCGTAACGTTACTAACAAATATTCACAGACGCCTCGAGATCTTTGCATGCATCTCTATTCGACCACAAATGACAAAAACACAAATAAACAAAAAACACGGAAAGACATTCATTTATATCAAATGCACAGTCGTGTTTAACATTCATTTGAGCATTTTAATCGTAAACGTCGTTACATTCGTATCACTTTACAGACGCTCAAGAGTTGAAGCGCAATGTGCTCATTGTTCCGCAGAGGAAAGGTTACTCTCGGTCATTTCGCGCAGCTCGCGCTGAACGGCAATGAACAAAAGTAATTGCCTCAAAAACACTATAATGATTAACAAAAGAGTTTAGTGTATAATATACAAGCTTCTACACGAATGTCCAAATGTTGTTTACAATAAAGCAGACACGATGTGGTAGACAGCACAACAAACACGAGAGCGCTTTTCTGGTTACAAAATATGTTTTTTAAAATGTGTCAACAGACATATTTATCAACATAGTTATTAAAAATACGTGGCGCATTGCCCACTCAGAAAAGATCTTTTCAGTCAAATAAAAAAAGAAACTTTTAGTCCACTCACCGCTTTTTTCCTCCAATATGGTTATTCCTGGTTTAATGAACTGTAATTCCTTTGGAGAAGAGAGAAAAATATATCTCTTCAGACTCTTTTAACGCGATATTATCCTGTCGGTGCTGTGAGCTGTTATGGACGAACCTTTTTTCTCTCCTCCATCCTTTTATAGTGGAAGCAATGCTGCCGCTTTGAGAGGGAGGTTACTGTCGGTCAAACGCGCTGCTGTTTTTGTTCGAGCCTCCATATAAGGAAAGCACGTGCAGACCCAAAACAGCTCTTAAAGGGGCGATGTCGATGTCTTCAAGGACTTAAATAATGGTCTTAAGAAGTCGCTACAGAGCATCAAAAACACAACACAAGCCAAAATAAATTAAATGCATGATGCAAGATTTTAGTTTTAATGGGCCATACAGATATTTCGATTAGGAAATAATAAAAATAATACACAGGAGAACAATTGACAAGAGATATAAAAGTGTCGATGACTTTAAGGAATAAATTGAGCTCTAAATAAATGTAAAGAAGTAAAAGTAGACAAAGATTTACACAGACTCAAGGCAGATCCCTTTACTGTTGTTGCAAAGATTTGCATGAAGATGTGCGTGACTAATGAATACATTGTTTAGGTTTTGAAAGTGCACAAGATGAAATCAATGGATGCTTGCCTCTTCCATGAACTATTTTCCTCACAATACTAAGCTATATAGCTTGCATTATTGTGAAAGCTATGTTCACAGCTAACTTTATCCATGCTCTAAGCATGCTGTTCTGCAACCTTATCGTAATGCAATAGGCCTACTTTGTAGTCTAAATGTAAAGAAAGTCAAAGAAATATCGACATGGAGTTGGTACATTTTATATTGGTGTGACATTACATACCAAATCTAAAATATCCATATCGATGCAAATAAAAAATCTGAATAAAACATCTCTGTCAAGCAACTTATTTAAGTACATTTTCAATGTAAACCTCTTCTACTATTTTCACGGGTAAAGAGACGAATGAAGCACAAAAAAGCATTTGCACTCCAGGTCATCAGGACCAGTGTTGGGTGTAACTAGTTACTAAGTAATTAGTTGCTGTAATTTAATCACTTTCCCCTTGAAAAAAGTAAAGTAAGGGATTACTCTTATGTTTTCTGTAATTTAATTACAGTTACTTTTGATGCAATTAAACTAAATACTTTGTGTAATATATATGTGTGCAATAGTGGAATTGACATCAAAATTCAAAGACTAACTTGTAACTTGTAAAATGTATAATTCTCACATCTGTCATACGTTGGTCAGTTAATAGAGTACTTTAAGTAGTTTAATATTATTTATTTGAATGAATTAAATAAGTTGTTTCATGTCTATCCTTGAATCACTTAACTAATCAACGTTGATGTAGGATATAGAAAGTAATTAGTAATAAGTAACTAAATACTTTTTGGACAGAGTAATTTGTAAAGTAATCTAATTACACTATTGAATATGTAACTAGTAACTAGTAACTAATTACTTTTTCAGAGTAATTTACCCAACACTGATCAGGACCTCTGTGAAATAAGCTATAAGTCACAGACACAACCTAGTTGGGCCTTGAGCAGAGTAACTAAAATACAGAGCAGCAGATGCATGACACAGGCTTAAGAATTTATTTAATAAACCAAACCAGAAAACAAACAAATGTGTCTTTACAACACATACAATTTTGATCTACACTTTAGGGGGGTCGTTAATATTTACTGATAAAAAAGACAAATGCGCTGATTTCTATTGATCCATTGGATTTTCTGCATCACTGGTCTCAACAGCTGAAGAGTCACCCATTAATAAAATGTATTTCATGAGTTCTTTTGCACATTTGTCTTTAAGCGATTTTTTTTTATTTTGCATTTAATCCCCTTTTGGTCTTTACCTGCTCATTGTATATATTTTAGATATTTAGCAAATCTCAGTTTACTTAAACACATATTTGCTTATTATAAAAAAAAGCTTTATAAATGAGTTTAAGGTTAAAAACATAACCCATCACTGCATGATTTCTCAACTACCCATTTGAAGAGGAAAGCAATGAGCACCAACTTTTGAAGGTATAACATTTATTATCTGCAATGAATATTTGCCATTACAGCTGTTTATTTTGTGAATCAGACCGCATTCAGAAGCAGAATCTATTTCTAACCACACAGTCAAAAAGAACAAAATGATTCTGGTTTGTCATTGGCAATCTAACATTGAGCCTTTTATGCATCTGAACATGTGATCAGAACTTTCATCCTGTTTTTTAGCCCCTTCACCTCTTTGTATTCACAGAGGCCGGTGAGGCTGCCAAGTGCACAATGTTGCCCTCTTGCCCCGTTGTTCTCTGCCAGCATTGTGAAGTTGTGAGCCTGTACTGTTTGACACAGAAATCAAGAGCTAGAGAAAAGAACATGTCAAACCATCTGCAAACAAAACCACAGACAATACTTCACCCAAAAATGAAAAGTCCTTATTTACTCACCCGAATGTCGATAAGCTGACCTCCATACAAAGATTACTGTGAGTGAACATAACTAGCAAGCTCCAAAAACACAACAAAGAACAATTAAAGTAGTATATGACTGTTCAGAAATCTGTTTCAGATGAAGTGGAATATAGCACAGGTCATATTTTATGGATGTTTTTTGTGTTGTGGAAACTTGACAGCCACGGTCATTACAAACTGTTGTTGAAACAACACAAAGTTCAGTAAAAATGACTGAAACAATTCTTGGCCATAATTTTTATGTTAATCATGACATACTTGTTTTCAAGCTATGATGCAGGAAACTTTACGAGAAGATTTACTTTACGCAGCTTTCCTGTAGCTCAGTGGTAAGAGCATTGCGTTAACAACGTGGGTTCAATCCCAGGGGATTGCAGACACCTATGTATGAATGTATAGGATAATGTAATGTAAGTCGCTTTGAATAAAAGCGTCTGCTAAATGCATAAATAAATGTAAGATTATGTTCATACTTGAATGTAAGCATTACTTTTTAACGCTTATCCGAGAGAGCTGTTGCCCTTTTAAGAGCACGCGCCTCGGCTCTGACGAATAAACCACAGCAACAGCAACAAATTACTAGTTTGCACACAAACTGCTTATCATCGCCTAAACCAAAAACAGTGGATAAAAAAACGCACTGTCTCTGGTGTCTTTGTTGAAAAAAAGATATATAAACGCTGTCGTATGCTTGATAGTTTGTTAGAATTCCCAGACGAAGAACGGGTCTATGTGGAAAGCGCAGAACCATCATGACACAGTCCGAGCACGTTAATTAATGCGGTAATATTTATTTAGCAAATGCGCAACACAGACGGATGACTAATTTATCTAACATACAGAAATCGTGCGCGTAACCTTCTCAAAATCAAAAGACCTCAGACAAAGCGCGTTTGCGCAGCAGTGTTTTCTTGAATCAATAGCCCTCTAAAGTCCTAATAATACGAATATAATGTTGTGTCAACGTACAAAGGAAGCTAATTCGCAAGTATTAGTTGTACAGCCTCTTCTCGGCTACAGAGCACAAAGAGCCAGTTTGTCCGATAGTAACCCCGCAAAAGAGCGAGGGGGAGGGGTGCTGAATATAGACCTCATGAATACTAGAACATCATAATATCGCAAATAATATTTTCTAGTGTTTGGTCACGTTTATCATTCAAATCTAACGATTCGTTGCATTGCAAATATTGATTTCTGCATCTCCTTATGAGCTCTATTAAACAATCACTTTATCAAGTGAATTCGTTCATTGGCTACTATGAAAACGTTAAACAACATTACGAACAACTGTTTACAAAGAAGCATTTCAAACGAAGAAAGACTTCCAGTCTGCCTGCACAGCAGGCGCGTATAGCTACGGGTGGGCCGACCTGTCAGTCAGGCCCATCCAGTCAGCTGCTTGCCGGGTAGCCTGATAAGTGGATTCTGTGGCAATTATCACAAATTTCTTGTTTCTTGATTCTTGTTTGCCGCATAGAATATATTGATCTATAGTACACTCTTAGAAGAGGTTGAACCTTTAGAGTTAGAAAAATTGTGTTAAAGTTCAAATATGAACTTCTAATAATCAAAAAGGTTCAAAGTTGAACTTATAAGTTCTATAAGTAACCCTTTGTTATTTGGTATACCATTAAAAGTTCTTTTTAGAACCTCTATTGTGGCAAAAGGGTTCAAATTAGAACCTGGCCTGTTACCAAGGTTCCTTTTTAACCTTTTCTAAAATGAACTAGATATTCTGCTGTTTAGTTGTTGATGTTATTATTATTCTCATTAATATCATTTTATTATCATAATTTTAGCCTACTTTAGCTTACATTTACATAAGTCACATTTATAGATTATATAAAACATTTAAATACACAAACAATTTGAGAGTAGGACACCACCATCTCAAACAATAAACATGTCATTTCCCCATGAAAAACACAGAGGAAAAACATCTCCAATCGTTTTTACTTATTTCAAACATAAAAAATGACTTAGACTTGTGAGTTCAAGCAAACTCGGAATGCTTCTTCCCATATACTACTTGGAAATAGCATCGGAAACTGCGCTTACAGTTGGACATACGATTTATGAACTCAGGGCAGATCAGTCAAGCACGAGCGCAGGGAGTCGCGTTACATGATCCAAAATGCTTTGATTTCATTAAGATCTAAATCTAAAATCAGAGTTGAAGATGTTAAAGTTAATTGTTATTTTATTAGTTTGTCTGTTTTTCTTTCTCTCAGGTGTCAGTGAAGCCTACATCAGTGCAGTGTGGCAGCTAAGGGGCAAAAGGTAATTTCTAAATGTTTTTTTAGTGTTTTTATGGGGTTGTATTTGTATGACTGATTATTGCACTTTTTCAAAAAACTGACTGTGGTCCTGAAACTGTCACCCTGCAGCACTGAAGGATCATACAACTGGGATTTACACACTGCATACATCAGTTAATGGACTTTCTCTCTGTTTATTGCTGATGTTAGGAAGAATGTTACTGACTGACAAATTCACCATTCACTTACTTTCAAAAACACTAGTCAAAAAGCTAAGGAAAGACAGTCAGGAAGGGTTTGTAATATGATGGTGAGTAATCATGATCAAATATGATCACATATTACAGATAAAAATGGTCATTTTTGTTTGATTAAATAAATGTACGCACTGCGCAGTGAGGTGGGCGTGCTTTTTTTTATAATTATTTTACTTTGTCAATGTTACATATCACAATCAGGTGTTAAATAAAATGTATTGTCATTTTGTGTTTTGTCTGAAATATTTGCATGTATGCAATAAATATAGAATCATGGTTTTGTGTCATGTGTTATGAAATGTTGTTATAGTATAATGTTTGATATAATAATAACAATAGTAAAAATACTACAACTGAAATGCTGACCACAAATGGGTTCCAAAAGGAACTCTGCTGGTTCTTCAATGCACCTTTAAGAGAGGGTTCCAATTGGAACAAAAATGAACCTTTAAGGTTCCCCTACAGTTGCAATGTTCATTTTTGAACCTTTTCTTCTTAGAGTGTATGTTCCTGAGCAGTCTGCTTTATTAACGGGTCTTTCGTTCATTCTTCGTGAGCTCAAAATGCTTTAGTTCTGAACCCTTGCACTCACACATGCACCGCATATTTTCTATTAAAAACTCGGCATATAATGTAAGCTTGCTGTGCATATTATTAAATACTTATATCAAGTAGGCCTAAAATAGGCTACTGAAAAACCTTAATATCCAGTGCTTTTTTGCATTCGTTAGCTGCACAAACATGCTTATTTTTATTTATTCAGTTTTCGTTGTAATTTGAAATGAGGCTCCGTATATTTGCACTGCAAAGCCTAAACAATTAGCGTTTGTTTTCGTTTGACAGTTATATTTAGTTTACGATGGCAAGATGTATCCAAAAAGAAAACGTTCGTTCTAATCGCACATTGCTTGTTGTTCTGCATTTTGGCCTATCAGTAAATAGCATAACTACAAATAACCTAATAGTCTTATCGCTTCATTCAGATTTTTGTCAGCATTTATCAGTTGCATGTACATTTTCCTCCAGTGTATTACCTAGCGAGTCGTTTATTTAATGTGATGTACAGCAGTCATTTTCAAACTTGTTCCTGGTGACCCACTGCTCTGCACATTTTGCATCTCCCTGACTTAAATCATCAGATCGTAAAGGGAGAGATCCATGAACTGAAGTACAAGTTAAGGGAGACAAAATGTGCAGAGCAGTGGGTCCCCAGGACCAGGATTGAAAACCACTGATGTACAGTATGTGGCAGCTCAGCCATGACCAAGCATAGTTTTCAACATACTATCCACTGTAGGCCTACTGACCAATACTGTCCTGCTGATTTTGTTGCATGCGTCTGTCAGATGCGCGCGTGGTGTGGTCATCATGCTGAAAGCTGTGTGTTCTTAATGCTCTTTATAATGATATAGGCTTATGCTCTGATTAATATTCAAGCAGGTGAAGTTGTGTAGCCTATTTTAGATGTATTTTAGGCTCAGCCTACATTGTGATTCCTGGCTACGCCACTACTGCACAGTGCTGCAATGACCGATAGTAACCCCGCCGCCGAGCGCGAGCAGCAGAAACTAGGTGAAAGGGAACATTACGTCACTTGCTGTGAACCTTCCCGACTGCTGCCTTATAGGTAATTCATCATGTAATTTACAGTTGTGTATTCAGCGAATATGCTTTTGGCATGCCATTGAAACGAAACCAGGTCAAAATCTTATGAATATTGAAATTTCTATAAAGCATGAGAAATCGACCAAATTTAATCAGTTGATCTTAATGCATTATATGGTTTTTTGCCATATGTAATGCATCTGTTTATGCATAGGGATGCAAAATACATTACTGTTAGACCACCAACACAACAGCAGGATATGTTTGTCAGTCCTGTTAGAGCACCACACACACACACACACACACACACACACACACACACACACGCACACACATGTCTGGTTTACTATCTCCGTGGGGACAGTCCATAGGCGTAATGTTTTTTATACCGTACAAACTGTATATTTTATCCCTTACCCCTAACCCAACCCCTAAACCTAAAGATCATAGAAAAAGTTTTGCATTTTTACATTTTTTTTTATATTGTTCTGTACAATTGATAAGCTTTTTTGCCCATGAGGACCTCAATTTTGGTCCCCACAGTGACACGAGTCCCCATGTGTTAGTGTGCATTCGGGTTTAGGTCCCCACCGGGATATAAAAACACGTACACACACACACGCACACACACACCATCTTTGATATATACTTTTGTCACTGCAGCCATGATTGGTTGGTTACGCAGCAGGAATGAAAAGATGCACACCAATGTATTCTTCTAAGGTATTTTTTATAAAAGCGATATTAATATCTTAATTCAACAAGGCATAGTCCTGCCCTAAGCTAAGTCGTCTGTGAATCCGGGCTGTAATGTAATGGTAACCTAAACTCATTAATATTCACGAGTTAGTGGGATACAAATCGTATAACGGTCCTGTTAAATAGGACAATGTGACATGAACGTTTTAGGTTAAGATCTTGATTCATTTTTGATTGATTTATTACAAATTTTGAGCAATTTAGATCAAATCAGTGACTGTAGAAAGTAACTGGTTTACTATCAGATCATACTAGTGGTATCTTTCTATACGACTTATGTGCTTTCACTTAAGGCCTAGCAGCAGGTGTCAGACAGAAAGGAACATTCATTGATAAACAGCTGTTGAGAACAGCCTGTCTTCAGGCAGCCCTCACGACACACGTGATGGTCCTGCACTGCCTTTTGAAAAAACGGTTGTTTTTTAAGCAGGAGGTTTAGGGCCCCGGCACAGGGCTAATAAGTGATGACTGCACACATACCATATACACGACTGGCTTTTGTGGAGTTAGGCTTCTGTTGGCAATAGTCAACAATAGGTGAAATGTATGCCATTTTGTGTCGCATTCAGAGTTCTGTTTCAGATCTTCTCATTTGAAACATTTAATTCCCCAAATGCCTCGTGACATATTTCTAAGAATCTACAGTTCAGTGTAAGCGCCGCTTATGCTAAACATGTTCAACTTAATGTGAATGTTTCGATCAACCTCAAGAAACATCCCTGAACAAAAAACATCCTTGCTGAACCTGATTTCCTTGTGTACATGCTTCTGTGATGCCACAAAGTTCATCTTCTGTTTGTGTATGTAGGTGTTCTGCTCTAAAGTCAAACATGTAGAGACCATCAGTCAGGATGTTGAAAGTTGTCAGCGTCCTATATGTTCAAATCCAGTTTCGGGAAAGTGAGTGACGCAGAATATAGATTGTTTATGTCGGCTAATTTATAATAATAATCAGAAATTACACATAACCCAACCACAAACACACATCATTCACATTATTAAAATTGTATATACTTTTAAATATTTCCTGGAGTTGGTCGAACCACTTTTGCTATCAGTTGCCTTTTTATTGCATTAGTCTTTATCAGCATTGCACGTATTGACATTGGAATTTGTGTACATTCCTCTACCCAATATTGCTCAAAACACATCAGGCTGAACTGTTTTTATGTAATTCAACAGATGTCCAGTAGTGTGACAGTCTCTGTTCTTTTTTTACTTTAAGCCACTCAGCCGTTACTCTTTCCGTTTTGCCTGGGTCATTGCTTTTCGGATAAAAACAAAACATTTCCTCAGGGAATTTTTTTGTACTTCTTGTACTTATCTTCACATGTTTTGTTTTCTATTCCTCGCTCTTCCGCAAAGAAGATACTGTCATGAGAATACATTTGTTTCCAAAATTCACGTACTGTATAGATCTCGAATGACATTGAAAGCACTGAAGTTCAGTCACAAACAACTGCTGAGATATGATGTAAGTTTCGTTCAGCAAGGCTCTCTGTGATACAAGACAGATGTTATCATTTTTCTTTGTGACTTCCCTCATTATTGACCTTTTTGATCAGTCACTGCTGTTTTAACCTGTTATTATTCATTTCATACTTAAACATTGCATCTATATACATTTTTTATTATTTGTCTCTTTATAAATTAGAATGAAATGCTCTTGAGTTGAACATATATATTCGGTTTAGGATTTATATGGTCAGTACCATTAGGGCAGTTTTTCCAGTCAATACTGGGACAGACGTCAATGGTTGGGTTGTGGTTTATTCACCAGAGAAAAGGAAGTGAGATTGTGGAAGATATTCTTATAGGGGATGTGGCAGGACAAAACAGACGAGTCATGTGAAATAAAGACCATTTTGTGTCACGGTAAAAGGAATTTCAATGTAACGGTTGAAATGATATAACTCCATATCATGTGGCTTTGTTAGTACAGACTTGTATGAAACTTGAGAACCATTGCTTTTGCCAAGATCAGCAGAGAATCTCCTCCAGCAATAACGTGCATGACATGGCGCCATCTAGTGGTTGGAATGAGCGACAGGTAAAAACCAGGATCGTATGAAGAGTTCGGTACAAAAATGAAAGCTCTCCATTTAATATCTTTTCCAAAATCATGTTTTTTTTTATGCTATCGTGTTTTATTGTGTTAGTTAGCACTATTCATTTAGTTAAATGAAATCTTAATAAAAATCAAAACTTTCTTTTTTTTTTTATTACTTTTGGTTACTTTTAAGATATCGTTACATTTTTTGATACTTTTTACATTAACCTAGATTTAGGCAACGTTTTTTTTTGTGTGAAGAAAATCATGTCGCAATTGCTTAAGTTGTTCACTTTAATAAATAGTTGTTCACACCCAACATAAAAATGTGATAACTACAAGTTACTAACAGCATATTCACATTATGAGTCAGATATCTCATAGACTGGACATCTAAATTCTGACTGACATTGTTATGCATAAGTCATGATGGAATACATGCTTTGCACTTATTTACAATAAAAACAAGAATTCAAAGCACATCATTCATGTTTATCACACATGTAAAAAATATTTTGTAAATATTGTCATAATTATAGCACATAGGCTACACTTATTACACCATCACATGAATTCAAAATAATTTACTGGTTGGGAATTTGATTTGTTTACAGAAATTATAATGGTCTCTGTGGGTCTCTACTGGAATTGTGTTTTGTCCTGTTGTCGCGCAGACCACCATTAAATCCTACTAAAATAAGGCCCAAAACACACTACATCAAGGAATTTAGTAATGGTTTAACAGCTGACAGTTGGTAATGCAAACCATTATTAATTGTTTTTGATTCAGCAGTAGATGCCAAAAAATATAACATACTGACATGTATTCTATTATATACATTTATCTGTATCCCCACCACATGGAATATACTTCATCTAAATAATCTTTTCCTCTTTTCCTCACAATCTTTTTGGACATTAATCTGACAGCACAGTTTTTAAAACTTGTCTATGAACAGTAATGTTGGCTCACATGTGTAGGATTATTCTCTAATACATTCAATGAAACTTTGAAAGTCAATAAGAAAACATATTGAGGTCATGTGACAACATTGTATTATGCTACTTGTTGAAACATTCAGCATTTCATGATGAGTTCTGTTTCTCTTACTGTTATTGTAAAATTATATCAATATTTGTATATACTCAGCAGTTAGATTGTGTTCCCAACATCCCTACTGTCGTGAGTTTCAAAATTGTCCACCTGGTGGCAGTATTAATCTCTAACAGACTTGGTTTGAGTGTCCTATAGTGTTAGGGTGCTGCAAAACTGACATACACTCCAATGTAAACTTATTTTTTGTATTGTACATGTCAAGTCTATAACGGAAGTCTGGCACCTACAAGATGGAGCATTTCCACCAAGACTGTTTTGGAAATCTCCTGCTATATCCTCAGAAGGTGCACTATTTAAAGGCACAGCCATTATGGAGCGGTATCTGAAACAGCCCTGTATGAATTTGTTCACTTATTTTCTTTGGCTTCCTCAAGTGGACTATTGAAGTAATGTAGGGAATAGTCAATAATGTTGTGGTGGGCAAATTTGGACACGACCCTGGTGATCAGGACATGTTTTTAATTCAGCTGAGCTGCTCGGCAGCAAACGTCGGCTCTCTGTGAAGACAGTGTTTAACGGCAACTGCGTTTTCGTCTTTGACCTCAACATGATTGTGGGACTTGGCACTCTTTCGATTGCTGTGGCGGGGGTCGAAGCCGTGGACGCTGGTGTCGATCCGTGACAGGGTGCACATACTGCTCTGGTTTCGTGGGTGGAGACGTGTGGGGCGGAGCTCTAGTTCATCATAGCTCGAAACCTGGATGAAGGGACACCACCTGAAGGCCTGTTTAAAGCCGGCCCTAAACCTGGTATTTAGCACAAATAATCTTAAAACAGAAACTGTTGTGACATATTTAGTATTTTTGGATTAACTAGCCTATACATATGGAATAATTATTGCAATTTGATATAGTATAGTACAGTTTACCATAGTAAATACTATAGGATACTAGCTATGGATTATTTATAATCAGTTCTGATTAAGTTATTGTTAATGTATTATAACTATGTATCTGTATATATGAGTTTGAATTACCTGCTGTTTAAGCAGCAGTAAATTATCGGGTTGTACATCGTGGAGCTCATGGCCAACCACAGCACCGAAAGATAGACCTGCTGGATTGACTTCCACTTGTTCAGTCGCATATTTAGTCCAGTCACAATGAAATAAATGTGATAAGGCAACCAGCAGAGGGCGAAGGTCACCACCACCACGATCATCATCTTCACCACCTGAGCAGAGAGTTGAAGCGTTAAGTTCACAACTGAAACATACGAGACCATATTTTGGCTCCTAGTGTGGCAGCAGATAGGGGGCTACTGCTCAGCTGACGGAAGATCTATGGCAGATTTCCTTCAATCGCCATCTGCCGACTTGAAGCCACCTGCTGCTATTGTTCCCAGAACAAAACATGGGTTAGTGATCTGGCAACATTGAAAGAGTGTGTGCACTGGTCATCAGGGTGTCGAAATGGACAATATTGCGTTTTCGATTAAATATTCTTATGTTGTGCAAAACATAAAGCATTTAGATAATTGTGTTTAAATGTGTATATGCAAGTGTTCCTGCATCCCAACAGCAACGTGAAAGACTGACAGCATGATAAGACAAATTAAAACTGTGATAAATTTGAGGTTATGACATAAAAAATAATATTTACATTTTTCATAAATACATGTACGAATATTACTGTTGTATTGCTTAAAAGTGAATATGAATTTGTTTTCTTTCCAGTATTTGAGGTCTGAAAAAATACAGAGCATCTTTTCTGTTATTTTGACCTGTTTCTCAAGTTTTCATTTTCTGCAAATAAATGCAAATAGAAACAATATTTTTATTTTTAAATTTGGGAAAAATATTGTTAGTAGTCTACAGAATGAAAAAAAAACATAATTTTACCTAAACACACACCAATATATAATAGATTCTGAAAAACGGAAAATAATTTTGAAATGGTCTATTACTATGGTCTATACCAGTGGACTCCAATGTGGTGCCCACGGGCACCGGGTAGCCCGCATGAACTCCGTAAGGTGGCCGCCAAACACAGGGCTCAACAATAATGCTCAGGACAGTTGACGAATATGTGACTACATCGTCATGAAAATGTTATTATTAGCACGTGTTTTGAGCTTTAATATATTCAAGTGCAAAATTATGGGAATGAAAACTTAATTTGGTCCTGTGTACTAAAAAATAATGCATCACATGTTTAAAAGTCATTTTATCAACAAGTAGCCCTCTCGATGATATTATCTCTTCAGGTAGCCCTCGCTTACAAAATGGTTGGAGACCGCTGGTCTATACTATTTCTTTGGCTGTCCATATACACTTACATACACACTTTTTAGGATATCCACACTTTTTCTATCAACAAACCTGTTTATCTGCTTTTGAATATCAACTTTTTGATTTGTCGACCACACCAAACTAGTCGATGTAAACTTTGTTCAAAGTTTGGACTCCAACCAAGACAAAAGATTCACCCTTTTCTGCACCTCATATCTTCCCCTTTTGTTTTAGACCAAAGCAGTTTTATAATTTGGCACCTCGGTTGTTAGCGTTAAACATTTCCCAACTATTAATCTATGGCTTTTGACAACAACATCGTTCACCCTGACACCGGGTCTTTCCTTCACTTAGTAGCTAGTGCACGACAACCTTTGAAACGTCGCTCATAACTTCTCTCTTCGCCCCATTAATTTCTGCATAATTAAACATGGAACTGTCTGAAAAGACAAAGGAACGTCATTGGTCATCAATCACTGAACATGTTCATTTGCACATCGCCTCTAAATGGAAGTTCCAACAGTCTTGTTCCCTGAAGAGACCCTGTTTTAGTTTAATGAGAAACGGGACTTAGCAGAGTCATGTAAAAAATTGCTGATTGACAGCTACACAAAGCTGAGAAAGGTTAGGTGTGACGTAGCCTTCACGGCAGGTGCGAAGAGTCATGGGTAATGGCAGAAATGTTCATGCCAGTTTGACACAAGTTTCTCTGCGGATTATAAAAGTTGGAAGGAAAACTAAAATTATCTGTGATCAGATTGAAGGCGGGTCTTTAAGGAAGGCAGATGAACATGATCTGTCTGCAGGGTGCTGCTAATTTTCCATTCAGTATGGTTCAAATACGGACTTGGTGTCGAGCAGTAATGTAATCGCAGATTTCTTTAGCCTGTCTTGGCACCGACTTTATGACATTCATTAATAGGAAACTTTACAAAGTAGATTGGATACAATTTTATTGTGCAAACAATAACAAATGCCCCACCCCTCTTTAGTATTATTAATAACCTCTAAGAGCAGAAACATGTGCTAAATTACTTTTTTAATATACATTACTGATGTGCAGGAAGTATATGTGCTTCAATACTTCAACACGCTTAACGGGACAGTTTACCCCAAAATGCAATTCTGTCATCATTTACTCACCCTCGAGTCCAATTCTGTGTAAATGTCTTTGATCTGATGAACACAGAGAAAGATATTTGGAAGAAGGCTTGTAACCAAACTGTTCTTGGCCACCATTCACTACCATAGAAGGAAAAATAAAAATGATATAGTGAAAAGTGCCCCAGAACTGTTTGCTTTCCTACATTCTTCCAAAATATCTTCTTTTGTGTTCAACAGAACAAAGACATTCATACAGTTTTGTAACAATAGAGGGTGAGTAAATGAAGACTCATTTCCATAAATGAAAATGAATGTTAGGAAGAACTATCCCTTCAACAATGGAGTGAATGTGCGTTGAAAAGTGAGGTTAAACAAAGGTGAGTTAACAAGTGCTTAAATGCACTGTAATCCTACGATTGAATCTGAAATATCAAAACGATTTTCCACACAATACCAAATGGAACTGTCCTGTTGTCCTAGATTTATGTTTGAGGGGTTTGTAACATCGTTCCACCTGTTTCTGAACACTGGAGCAAAAAGCTGCCAGATGCGCCAGTCATGACCTTAATCTGAGGAAAATCATTTCAAATGGCTATAACAATACAGAGATATTCATTAAAGGTAACAGAACGGACATGGATTAATCTGAATGATCTCATTCATTAAACGTTTCCCTCAATCCATTCAATTTGAGCGATTATAGATAAGAGAGAACTGAAGAGTTGAGTCACAAAAATGATACACTAACCCTTGGACTGAATGTTATGTGTAAAGTCTCACCTTTCTTTTGGCACGCAGTTGTCCCACATAGTTATCAGAAGAATCTCCAGGGATCTCTCCTCCCCAAAGTGTCACCCCTATCATAGTGTAGGTAATGGCCATTACCACAAGGGGGAGCAAGTACACCAACACTGTTACTATGATATGATACCTGCACAGGTGAGAGAAGACAATTTAAAGAACATGTGGTCTGTGTGTAGCAAGTTGGAGCTTAAAGGCTCAGCAGACATTAAAAAAAGTATCTTAACACCAATTTTTTTTGTAGGCACATTTTCAGTTGTAGGTGGTCAAACGTTTGGCTTTATGCCAGAATGACATGATCAGTTTTGTCTTTGATGTCGACTACTGTCACATTTACATCTAACACATCTAATCTACAGACTCATTGAGCACTTAAGTTGGTTACTGCCACCCAAAGCAAGAATGTACATCAATCTTATTCAACTGGGTCGTGTGCTTTCATTGTGTCAGCCCAGCATCTGCGTTCGTGTATTTTGGCCTAACAATCAGGTTCCCAAACAAGGCGATCGCCAAAACCGAGCTGTCAAATGCATGTGGTTTGAAATTTAGCCCAGAAATGTGGAATTGTGAGTAAGCGAATACATTTGCAGTTGTGTCACGCACCATGCAATGGTCATGCTCGGCGTTGTGGCGAATCTGCCATATGCCATCTGACCATAATGTTTAGCTTTCAGTGATTGTCGCCTCACCGGCAAATGGCACTTAGTGTCAAGATGGCAGACACTGCGATTCAGAAAGCATTAGAAATAGTGGTGGAGTTGAAGCGAAAATATTACAACCAAGCAGAAGAAAATTCAAACATCTGTTGTTAAAACATCTCAGTGAGGGTTTGTTTTAAAACCTTGTGGGCTGCCTTGCATATCACTGCTGTAGAATAAACATTATTATCACTTGTTTTTGTAGGCAGCAGCTCACAATGTTCAGGGTAGAGCCATTGGGTGAGTAAATTATTACAAAACTTGATCAAACATAAGGTTTTGAAGTTAGATTTTTCCATTTGCTCACATGAATGAATCCTCAGCAGATCTCGGCCAGGCAACGAAGCAGACGGTCCTGCGAGGCATCTTTCTCGTGGTTGAGTAGAAACAGAGTGGAAAAGCCAAAACCACAGCGAGGGCCCAAATACAGAGAATGACCCCTTTAGTCACTGTGGCTGACAGCCGCGGCTTTAATGGGTGAATTATAGCCACGTACCTGCACAATAAAAAGGCGATGGAGAGTTATGAAGTCAGACTTGAGCAAAAATCAGAATTTAAGATTTGACATCATTTCCACATGAGTTTGAATTGGCCACACTTCACAGAACGTTGAATCGAAATGAACGTTCCTCTTAAAAAGATATGAAGATTTACTACATTACATTGCAAAGTCCAACACTTGTTTTGTGACATCACAAATGAATTACATGATTAAATAATGGATAATGTACAGGCAGCCGGTTGTTATCGCAGAAATAAGCCCCGACAGTGTGATCAGGACCCGACGTGAAGGGGATTATATGTAAATATAATATCATATAGCCATGTTATTAAAAGACATATTTATAATACATTTTTGTGTAATATTAAACTGCCCCTCTCAGAATGACTTGCAGCATCCGGGTTACAGGGTGTTATTAGTTTTGAGCGGTTGTTATTTGAAAATAACCCCCCTTTGGAATGTCGCGACTGGCCAATGAGAATCAAGCATTCAAATGAGCCGTTTAATAATTGTCTTTATCAATTATTATTAACCGCAATTAATTTGGCCTGATTTATCATTTCTACTCATGTCAAATCAAAGTGGATCGTTTATGTGCACAAGGAAACTGTTAATTGATGTAGAGAAATAACAAATAGCTGAGATTAAAATGATGTTCACTTGTTCCCACACAAGTCATGATTCAAGAGCCGCTTATAATGAAAGAAAAATCCCCCGTCTCCTAAACATGCAGCTCTAAGATCTTATCAATCTCTCATTAGATGCTTCTAGGGTATAACTGGATGTTATGAATTTTAATCAATTGACACATCTATGCAGGGTATCACTGCAGTACTCAGTATGGGTCTGTATAAATTAAACCGAGTTAATAGTTGACACGCTTGGGAACACAGGTGTACGACTAGAATGTTTTAATCCTAAGTGCAGCTGTATCGGGCGTTTGTAGCTTCATTTCCCTGTGGTTCAGAAGGAGGAAATGAGGGCTCATCTTTTTCATTTTAAAGGTCCACGGTGAGTTCAGAAAGGAAGCATAGCAGTTCATGGACTCCCTTGAGGGGATTAAATGTGGTCTTTAACATCCATTTGTTCCTCTCTGTGTGCTATCCTGGAGATGTATTATATTGTTAAGTGCCTTATATTTCTGCATTAAATGATCCAAGGAGTGTAGATAAGCATTAATGGAGAATGTTAAATTTCTCTTAAATTAGATATTTTTCTATATATGTTTATGAATTTCAAAGATTTGATTAAATTTCTACAGATCTGAAAATCACACATATTAAATCACATTACAGATGTTCCATAGTCATACATCAAAACTTAATACATGCATATTTGTGTAAGTTATGTAAAATTGTGTAAATGATGATGACTGCAAAGTCAAAATGGTCTTACCTGTCCACTGCAATAGCTGTCATGGAATAAATGCTGGCAAACACTGCGGTGACGGGAAAGAAGTTGTGGAACTTGCAGTAGACCTCTCCAAAGTACCACTCTCCGTGCGTGGCGTAAATGAAATTGATCAGCGTATTGAAGGCAGCCATCGAGGCGTCGGAGAAAGCCAGGTTGAGCAAGAAATAGTTAGTCACTGTGCGCATTCGTTTATGGGCCAAAATGATCCAAATAACAATAAGGTTTCCAAACACGGCGACCGCTAGTACTGAACTGTAGGCGACCGACCAGATCGCGACACGCCACGGTGGCTGGACGAACTGGTTCGTTAAATTACGCGTTAGGTTTGTTGCGCTCTGAAGACTAGCCATTGTAAACTAAATGTTATTCTTTCTTTAAACTTACTTTATAGATGCATGCGTATGACTAAAGATTGTCCTTTTGCGCATTCATCTGTTGAAGAGTCACAACGCGCGCTCCATCCAAAGTTGCCAGTAGCGGTGACGCACGCTGGATGTGCAGCGATCATTTTGTAATGACAGATGTATGGAGATGGTGTTGCCACTGCTTGAATGGAGAGAGAGAGAGACGATGCTGTTTGGATGCGTTTGGTTTCGCCACAATAGCATAGTTATTGTTAGCAGAACAGTTATTATTTGTATTACCTTTACGCATAGTAGAGATGCAGATGCTTTTATCCAAAGCGACTCACATCGGATTGTACTATAAATTTGTTTTTTGACTATATGCAATCCCCTGGGATCGAGGAATTGAGCCACAGCAAAGTATTGTATTGTATTGTATTGTATTGTAAAACCATAATAAAATAAAGGGGTTAAGATATTATTTTTATGATGCCACAATCCCCCCCCCCAATGCAAAATGATGATGCATTTATTTTAGGTAAAGTTCATTTATCTGTTCAAAAATAAAGTTAAAAGGGAGGTCAAGTTGGGTTTATAGAACATTGTTGCCAAACTGGTATAAACAAAATTATAAATTTAAGAGCCTTTAAATTAAAAGACCTTTGGAAGCATTTGTGTGTTTGTTTACACCCATGCCAGTGTTTGTCTGTATGTGTTCTAACAACAGAAAGGCCATGTTGCACATCCCAGCACCCATTCAGGGTTAAGGTGCTTAGTGCGTTTTATCTTCGACGTTTCATCAATCCTTTGATGCATCTGCAGGTGTTTGAGCTCTGCGGGGGGAATCTGCCCTTTTATGCAGATCTGGCAACCTCCGCTAACGCCTGATTGAGGAGTCCAGTTTTTCCTCTGTCTCTCAACGCCTGGGGAGATGCTCTTCCAATTAAAATGGATTAAACGCTGATTGAAGGGCACTTAGTGAATCAGATCAACAGTTACTTCCTGCCCGTCACAAGGGGAAATAAAAACTAATGGCACAATGCAAGTGTGTGTGTTGGAGGGACCTTTTTGCAGGATTCAGACGATCATGTAGGTGCATGGTAGTATGAAAAATGTGATGTTTATCTACCTACTCACAGAGAACTGTGTCATGGTTTTCATTTGAAAGCCTTTTTAACTAGATCCTGTGCTAGATCAACACCTCTTTTGTTTGACATCTCCAACATCTCACTGTCGCCTGTGTCCCCACAGCACTCTGGTAGTTGAAGCCCCCAGCAGGAGACCCTTCACGTCTCTACAACTCTTCAGAACACAGATTGCCTCTATGATTACATCTGTGCACACAGCTAAAGATTGGTTTCTCTGCCTTCAACAAATGGAGAACCAAACACCACAGTTTCAGTTCAGCTCTAGGTCAGGTAATTTTCCCCTTTATCCACACTGGACATACACAGATGTGCTGTTATCTAGTGTTCTGACATGAAAGATGAATGAATCGACATTGCTTTCCAACACGTTCTGTTTTGGTAATGTTATTCCAACTCGGTTTTGGAAGTGCCCATTTATGCCCATCATTGCCTTTCATGGAAGAAATACGTATATAATCTTAGCAAAATAAAACAACTGATACTATCAGGCTGATAGCACACATACATCTGCAAGACATATTTTTAAATGTTTGCTCATCTGCAACATAAGTCTACCCAGATAGCACAGGTACAGGATGTCTGCTAAAGATCTGGAGATCTGGAAAATGCTGTGTAAAAACAACTGCTAAACATCTTAGAAAGAGCTGTTGTACATCCATTCTAAATCATACACATCTTGCAGACATCTTCTACAGGTCTATATGACATCTGACGGCAGTCGTCTCAGAAATGTAGGGCAGATAAGCAGACATCAAATAGATGTCTGCCAGATATTCTTTATTTTTTATTCACCATGCTGTTAATGTCAATGTATTTGATAGAAAATGAACAGTGACACAATAAGTTTCCGTATTTTCTTTGCTGCTAAAGAAACTCTTAAGTCTCTTAAAAGTCCTCCTTGCTACTCCTAAAATTGTGGACCTTAAGAGCTCTTTTAAGGGTTAAGATGCTTTATGAATTACCCTTTTTCTTTACTAGGGTCTTTTCTGTAATTCTAAGGGGAAACGCCCACATTTCTTAAAGAAATCTTAGAATTTTGTCTCTAGGAGCAACTCTGCGCTAAGATTTTTCATGAATACGGGCCTAGATATTTAGGAGAAATTTTACAGACGTACCTGTGCTATTCGCTATATACTTCAAGAGTATGGCCTGCTATTAAAAAGAATAAAAAGAGTCTGTACTTAGGGGTATATGTCTGTATGTTTTCTTTAAAACTGCCTAAATAGCATAACAGGATTAAATGTATATTTAGTGAGATTAAGTATCAATTTAAAGGATTAAGTCGAGAACATGTTTAGTGCAGCTGAACAGAAACGTGTATGCCAGCAGGTCCTATACTTCTGAAAACAGTTATGTTTTTTTTGCCATTTTTGAGTTTGACAAGTCATTCCCAATCACATATTAATTATACGAGGTTTGTTCTTGAATATACAGCCATTATTAACACTGTTTCGACAATATTTAAGACACTCACCTTTTATATAGTTCGTCATCTCTTGACTGAGGACTTCACATTTTAAGTCACTGACCCATAACAGCTCGACCTGCTAGAAACATTAACCATGGTTTTATCATAGTAAAAGTTTAGTAGCCATGCTTTTTTTGGCAGCACTTGTACTCCCACAGTTTTACTACAAATACCACTATTAAACCATGCTAATTGCAGTGACACCCTAGTAAATGTTTGGTTAGGGATTTACTAGAAAAACAAAGACAACTAACCAAACCCATTTTTACAAGGGACAATTCATACATGTTCTCATATTTCTGTTTTCACCCCCAGGAGGCATTCTGACCGGAATTACCGGTTGAAATGCTTGGCTGTCACTGTCTCCCTCTGTTTCTTCTTCCCCCCACGCCCTATTTCTAGCGCATGTGTGAGTCAGCAGATGTTTGATGCTACAGTCTTATGGCCGGTGGAAGTGAGACTTGGTGTTTACATCACCACATGTGAAAAACTATCCAGGGCTAAGAGCTGGAGAGGTAGTGGTCAGCGAGGCAAAGAGCAAGGAAAATCAATGTTATTCATGATACGCTTCTGCGTGCGAGGGATTCTGGAAGAATCTTCTCAGCTGATAATGTAGGAGACCCCTGCATGCATGTGTATGTGTGAAGATCCTGCAGCCGTTTTGCCCCTGCAGCTAGAATAGGCTTGTGTGTGTGTCAGTACACATATCAAAAGACACTTTGCCGCATGAGTTCAAAGGTCTCTGCCTTGTGCAACTTCACTCTTAGAGACCATTAAAAGCCACTGGTGGACACAGGAAAACCACATTACGTCTGTCTTACAAACAACGGTAAGAGGTTTCTCTTGGTCTTTGCCTAGACGTGTTGCATGTGGTAGAGGAATGCAAGACTGTATTTAGGGCTGAGGTGTTTAAAATCATTCTTTTTATTTTTGAAGTTGGCTTGTTACATTGGGGAAGGTATTTGGGGGTGTGTGTAATGTATTTAATGTTAAAATTCATTTTTCAAAGTTAAAATTCTGTCACCATTTACTCACCCTCTTGTCATTTCAAACCTGTATGACTTTCTTTCTTCCGCAGAACACAAAGGTAAGATTTTATGAAGAACGTTGGTAACCGATCAGTGGTATAGGCACTTCTATTGCATAGACACAAAACGCAATGCAAGTTAATGGGTACCGAGTTGTTCGGTTACCAGCATTATTTCAAATATCTTCTTTTGTGCTCTGCACATTTTTGGGTGATCTATCCTTCTAACATGCAGGGAGTGCATATAAAGAACCCTTTTGAAAAGTTGATTCTTTTGTCGAAAATGTGAAACATTGTCTCTAGAGCTTTCAAAACAACGATTAGTTTGTTTTACTTCTATTTAGACATTTTTGGAATATGATTTCTTAACCTGTTACCTGGCACCGTCCTTTCTTAGCCTACACATGAAAATGCACTGTTGGAACTAAAACGGTTGTAATTCGTGAACGGTTGGTCTTATTTGAAAGAAGACACTTGGAAGATTATTACTGATTTTTTTCACAAAAAAAGTTATTGTAGTTTATGTTTATTGCTATAACAAACTATACAAATATTACGTAGTTTGAGGTTGATAGATCAAATGATTTGTCTTCTCTGGGTGTTTTAGCTGCAGTACCACAATAACCCAATAGGGGCAACCTTTGCTTTTGATCTGACATTGGACACCAGAATAGACATTGAGATTCTTCTTTTCCTAAAATGTTTAATTCTTCACATGAAGAGACAATGAAAATAACATGAAATGTATGTAAATATGAACATGAAATGAATGTTAGAAAGAAACTGTTCACTGTTCAACAATTACCCAACTACTTTTAATTATCCAACACATTTTTTAGAACTTTCAAATACTGGTAAGAATATTTAGAATTTAAGAATGATACAAAATTATGAACATCATGCCAGTAACAACAAATTATGCATTGTGCAATGATAAAATAAGAATTCACATGCAAAATATGGAAGTAAAATCAGGCATCTGACACATCAAAAAATCAGGCACACTCTCAACATTTATAATATATTACATAGTTTATTCAATAAAACAGTGATGAGAAAGTGTATTCTAGAGACTTATCCCTTTCCAACGATATATAGTTTGTCATGATAAAATAAGAATTCACATGTAAAATATTGAAGTAAACGTAAGCGTTCCGCTGGTGGAACAATGTCATTTAGCAGGACATAATTTTTTTGAAGCGCAATCTTGTCATTTATAAATAGATTACTCCTCCTACATAATTTATTTTATAAAACAGTGATGAAATATGTATTCTAGAGGCTTAGACCTTTCCAACGATATAGTTTGTCATGATCAGATAAGAATTCACATGTCAAATATTGAAATAAATGTAAGCGTTCCGCCGGTGGAACAACGTCATTTAGCAGGACATAATTTTTTTGAAGCGCACTCTTGTCATTTACAAATTGATTACTCCTCCTACATAATTTATTTTATAAAACAGTGATGAAATATGTATTCTAGAGGCTTAGACCTTTCCACTGATATATAGTATGTCCTAATTATATTACAATTCATATGCAGAACAAACCGTAAACTCGTAACAGGTTAAATGGTTTTGGAAAAAAACACAGTATGTTTGAAATGTCGACAATGCGTCTTGTTGTGCAAGCTATGCAAAACTGTGAATGAATGACTTTATTTAACATGGCAAGTCATGCATTCTGTGACCCGGAGAGCCCCTTGTACTTTTGACCCACTTTGTGGCATGATTGTTTTGTTATCTTTCAACTGTTGTCTATCTAATCCATACCAGCAGTGTTAAAACGGCTGATATGATGTTGCAGGCATGCCCTTTGAAAACCCAATATTGTTGTTTTACTGCTGTAGATGGCATCTACCTTTTTGCCGGCGGTGGGCCGTGTTGCTGTGTGTGGCGGTACCCATGGCAACGAGCTGTCGGGCGTCTACCTGGTGCAAGAGATGGAACGAAAGAGAAAGGAGAAGGGAGACAGCGTATGGCCCGTCCCTGTGACAACAGTGGTGTCAAACCCGCAGGCTGTAAAAGAGTGCAAGAGATACATAGAGACGGATTTGAACCGCTGCTTCAGCAACCCCACTCTGAGGTAAGATGCGAAACTGCATCATGGACTGTCGGTGGAAATATTTCACACCATTTTCTCTATGTTAGGAGAGGTAACATGGGTTGTTAACAGGGCCGTACGCATGATTTGGAAACACCAAGGCCCAGAAACGGAATTTGTCACAAACAAAAAAATTGACTTTCTTGGTCTACATATGTGCATTTTAAAACGTTTAGAGTGCAAATTACATAACAATTGCTAAAACCATCTCTGTCTTTTCATGTTTATCAGTAATGAAAGTATACACATGGTCAATAGATATTTTTATACAATTACTACCAGATTGAATACGGTCGTTTACTCAGGTTTGTTGTAGGGTTGTCACGGTACCATAAACAGGCTTACAATACTATACCAGCTAAAGTATCTCGATACCAAGTAGTATCATGATGCTTTGACACATAATTCAAATCTATACAAAAAACACAGATTTAGATGAAACATTTTGTATTTACTTTAGTAAACTATGTTGTTGTATTAACTGTAGTAATTGGATAAATTGTAGAAATACTGTAGCATTCTTAAATATTTACAATGGTAAGACTCAAAAACACTAGTGTCTATGAGTTTTAGTAGTTTACTGTAGTAAATACTAAAGTACACCAGATCTTTTTTCACGTGGGAACTAATTCAAATGTGGGATAAATTCCATTGATACAGCAGTCTATACAAAGGGAAATATTAAGATTACTTTAAATGCAGAACTAAGAGGTGGCGTCAATTTACCACTGAGTTAGTGAATCATTTAACCAACTCGTTGAAAACGCCAATTTGAATCATTAACTCGTCCGAGTCATTAAAAAAACATATTCGTTTAGGAGATAACCACCGCAAAAAGGCAGATGTAAGCGTTCAAATTAATATTAATGCGCATGTGCAACATTAACTACGGTACTACGATACTACCGTTTCAAAAATAGAGAGGCATCGCGGGTATTTTGAAGCTACGGTACTACATTAACTACGGTACTACGATACTACCGTTTCACAAATAGAGAGGCATCGCGGATATTTTGAAGCTACGGTACTACATTAACTACGGTACTACGATACTACCGTTTCACAAATAGAGAGGCATCGCGGGTATTTTGAAGCTACGGTACTACATTAACTACGGTACTACGATACTACCGTTTCAAAAATAGAGAGGCATCGCGGGTATATCATCGCGATGATACCGTAGCACCGGTACACCGTGCAACCCTAGTTTGTTGTTTAAATGTTTACGCGCGTCAAGCACGCTCAAAACCAGAGTATAAACTCCCGGGCGCTGTGAAAAGAGGGAGAAAGCGACGCAGTCAGCGTCTTGCACGCATTTTGACGCGACATGTGATTGGCCGCTAACATTTCTATTAAACAATAAACAGTTAGCTACTCACATCGAGCTCTTTCATGGTAGAAACTGAACTCGAGCTTGACTTCTGTCAATAGCAACTCACGCCTTCTTTCATTTGATTGGACAGTAATCCTCGCCTTTCTTCATTTGATTGGCCAACACAATCAGATTGACACTTAAATGCGCTGTTAAACAGCTGAGGTAGGTCAGATCTGAGATCAGTTATCTTGGTTTTTTTTCTACTAAATTGGCATTTTTTCACGACAAAACTACCGAGGTCTAGACCATGGTTGTATATGCTGTTTTAAAATTGAAATCGTTTTTTTGCAAATTGTAATTTATTTATTTATTTGAATTATATTTTATCTGATTTGGGGGTGAAATTAAATCGAAATATAAATGTATCATTTGTATAATAAATTATATTAAAGGGATTCAACTAAAAATCAAGTGCAACCTTCACGTCATTCTAAACCCCTGAACAGAAAAAAATGATATTTTGAAGAACGTTGGTAACCAAACATTAAACAACATTGGTCTCCATTGACTTCCATTATGTTCCACAGTTTTGAATGACGTGAGGGTGAATAAATGACAGACATTTTTTTTTCGAGTAAAATACCTCATAAATAATATTAACCATTTTTAAATACAAAAATGATATTTATTTGTATGTAATTGTAAAAGTAAAGTCAGCTTTCTCTCAAAGTGCCCCTATAACAGACAGCACCCCATACGATGTCCGGCGCGCTCAGGAACTCAACGCTCTGCTGGGGCCGAAGGAATCTGAGGGGGCAACAGACCTGCTCTTTGACCTTCACAACACCACTTCAAACATGGGCCTGACTCTCATCCATTACACGACCGATGACTGGATGACCCTGCACATCTGCAAATACTTACAGGCAAGAGCAACCAACACCAATCAAAGTTCCACCGGGAATCCTCTGTACGAAACTACAGTATATGTGCCATTTGTGTTTGTGTGCATGTGTGTTTTGACGTGTGTTGTCATGTGCACATTTAAGACAAAGATAACCAGAGTGCCTGTGAGAGTTTTGGTGGTGGATATACCCATTAGTGCTGCATATTCCTTGGAAACTGTGTCCAAGCATGGCTTTTGTAAGTGTTGTTGATCATAACAGCGATGTTCCATATTGGTATACTCAAATGCAAAACATGATCAAATGATGAGAAAACATGCATTTCTGTAGCAATAGAGGTTGGGCCGCAGCCTAACGGGGTCATCAGGGCGGACATCTATGAGGTCATGAAAGAGGCTGTTGACCTCACGATGGACTGGATAAAAGTCTTTAACTCGGGTACAAAACCTTAAAAGTATTTTATTTGTGTATTTGTGTTGCATTTGTTGAAGTAACCATTTTAATAATAGTGGTGTTGTTATTTTGCTTTGCAGGAACAGTATTTGAAGGCGGAGATATTGAAGTCTTCATCTTTCAAAAAAGTATTGATTATCCCAGAGAACCAAGCACACGGGAGCTCCTCGCTGCCATTCACCCTCAGCTGCAGGTGCAGATCTATCTCTTTTTATATTTACCAAGCTAAAATATAATACATTTGTAAAAAAAATTTTTTTCTAGGACAGAGACTTTTGTCTCCTCAAGCGAGGCGATCCCATGTTTTTAACATTTTCGGGAGAAACTGTGAAGTATGAAGATGACGAAACGCTTCATCCCTATTTTATTAATGAGTGCGCCTACTATGAAAAAGGAATCGCTTTTCACTTGGCCAAAAAGAGGAAGCTTTCGATTCCAAGGATGCAAGTGCAGAAATAATGAAAGAGCGAAGAAAGAACGTGTTTGAATCACTGCAAAAGGATGAAATAAAAAAATGGTAATTCTTACAAAAGATCGGAAATCACGAGCACAATATTTTAAAAAGAATCACTGTACTCGCACCAGTAGATACTAACAGTACCATGCATGAAAGACATGCCGCTTTGGAGATGTTTTGACCCAGTTGGTGTTTTGAATGTTATGGCTGATTAAAGTATTTTATTTTGCTTACTCCCTGGGAACCTCTGCCTTATTTAATAATGACCAGTTTTCTTGTTTTGAAAGAAATTATATTTATTGTGACCAGCAATATATACCTTTGACAGGAGTGCTTATAAAATGAATAGAAAAAGTGTTGGAAGTGTTTTGGGCACCATCATGATGATGTCACAGTGTTGCTTATATGATAAAAAATATTTGAACAAAGTTGGATCTCAAATATTACAATTCACAGAATAAACCATGTGACAATTTACTGTAGCAACAAACATATTCAGGCCTGGTGTACACAGTGCAATTTTAGCATACTTTTTCTATTTTGTTTTTTTCATTTAATAACCCCATGTCATTAAATAGCTATATATGACAGTGGAACACAAAAGAGGACGTTTTCAAGAAATGTCTCTGCGGTTTTGTGTTCTTAGAGTGGATGTTAGTGGTGGTCAATGTTGTCTGTTTTCCAAAGCTCTTTAAAAGATCTTATTTTGTGTTCTGAGGAATGAAAGAAAGTCATACAGGTTTGCAATGACATGAGGTTGACCACATGATGAAAGAAGATTTCTTTTTGGGTGAACTATCCCTTTAACTACACATTACCATTCTACAATAAATTAATAGTCGGTGCCATGTACAAAACAAAGAAAATTCTGTATCTAATTTTTTCATAATGTAACACTATTCAGTACAAGATCTGCAGCAGAAGTAATTCTTTACAATTTCCTAATTGTATCTCAGACATTAAACTGTGGCAAAAATCACCCAGCTAAATGTTTTAAACTATAAATAAGTATGTAAACCAGCACATGGTTTGAAATGGCTACCTGAACCCTCAAAAAAAAAAATCCTATACGATTTTAGACAAAATTACTAAACTAATTTAACATCCATGATGAAATACATTCTAAAAATTCAAAAAGTTAATAGTAAAAAAAAAACAGCATAACCAAATGCAATGCGAAATAAAAACATTAAATAACCACAACAAGTATTTAGCAAAAGCCTTCAGCTTTAGTGGTTAGTGCTCATGGGAGATACAAACATTCAAGACAAAACCTTCCTGAACCTCAGGACTGCAAAGCACATATTCACAATCTCTTTAAAAAAGTGAAAAGCTACAAAACTGCTAACTAAAACACAAGGCTGTTACGTAAAAAGCACAAAAGAAGACCAAAAAAAATCTCAAAACAGATGATAATATAACCTGAGGGTTGGTTGACAATGAAAATAAATGCCTGCGAGTTTAATCAGCAGGTGAAAATTTTATAGATGTTCTTTCTCAGCCGATTATAAAGTGAGACTTTGATTCGCCATTGGAGAAAAGTTAAACTGAGTGGTCGGAAAGGCAGCTGTATAACAGAAAATTCCTTCATGTGATGCAAATATTCATAAGCTGAATCCTTCAGGTGGACGGCACATTAGTTTCACTTACGGTGAGGAGTGTATTCTGACTGTTTCCGTCTAGAAAAATCAACCGGATTAGTGGTAAAGCAGATGCTATAGCAAACATGGGCGTGTGCATGTGGAAGGGTCGCTTTGGAAGTGTTAGTCAGTCCTCCGTTGCCTAGGCAACTCTATAGGCTGTCATACGAGTGTAGTTTTGCCGATGGCTCCTGGCAGCCCATATGAAGAGTGCAGCAGCCATTATTTGCAGCGGAGCAGAGACCAGGGCCAAAAACAAAGACCATCCCAGAGAATAGTCCATACCCTCTGGCAATTCGGATCTTTCGTGTAGCAGGTGCACACCCACAAGAAAACAGCATACCGTTGCCAAAGAACACAGGCCTGGAAAAAAGATATATAATAAACCTTTTGTTTGATGTTGCGAAATGTTATGATTTCGTCTTCTGGGAGTAAAGAAAAAGGCTTTTATTATTATCCAAGCTTAATTTCCAACTTCTACTTTAATTTATTTACTAAAGTTTTTATTTTAACTTATAATAATCAGCATGCGAGCAACACATAATGAAGACAAGCTTAGGAAAAGGTGGCTTAATATTAGGGCAGTTGAATGGTTAATCGCAACCAAAATAAAAGTTTGTGTTTACATAGTATATGTCTGTGTACTGTGCATATTCATTTTGTATTTATAAAAACATACACGTACATGCATGTATTGAAGAAAAATATAAAAAAATAATAAACATTTATATATAATTTAAATTGTTGGTAAATATAAACAAATACATGTTAATATTAATATACACAGTACAAAGACATATATTATGTATTAACACAAACGTTTATTCTGAATGCGATTAATCCTTTGACTGCCCTACTTAATATCAAAATAATAAATACCGTCCAAATATATATTATTCAGTGTTAGCGATGGGGCTTATCACTGTACGTGTCAATAACAGAGATCGATGCATAGATTTTATTCCACAATAAATACATTTGTAGAGAAACAAGCAGGGCAGCTTAGCATTGCCAACACAAGATCAATACAGAAAAGAAAGGAAACAAAATAGCAAAATGGCAATGCAGATCGAGACAAGTTCAAACCGAGAAGAAAACTCTTAAGGCTGCCAAGCAATGTTGCAATGCCACATTAATAACCAGAAATCTCAAATCACAAGCACAACATTTTGATAAGAACTAACCGTACCATACCAAGAATGATGGTGAATTTAAATTAATCACTAGATTATCCAAACATCTGCATTACCACATCATTTATTACTTAAAAATCTATTAAAACAAGAAAGTTAATATGTGTATACTTGTTTTATGCATTTATTTGATTCTTACCAGCCAGCAGATGCAGTAGCCCTACAAATAGGGTGGGCGTGAAACTGCGGCAGAGACAAGCAAACACTCCGATCAATGCGGCTAGAAACACCAGCCCCACAGACACCAGCGGCAACAGGAACTGACACTTCCACAGGCCTGAGAAAAGACATGAGGGCAGTAACAAATGTTTATAGGAAATATTTTGCAGCTGAATATGAACGGTCAGCATTTTATTTACTGTACAAATTTCTTGAAAAACACAATTTTAAAAACGCACAGGAGGCTTGCTATGTGTGGGTTTAGGTGCGTACGTACAGGTACGAATTAGATCTTCACCACTGTTAACATTTCCAGGAGAATTGTACTTAGACTCCCACTGCTGGGGCAAAGTAAAGGCCTGACATTTAGTCACCACTGTTGTATCTAAAGATAGAAAGACCCAGAGAGAGAGAAATAAAAGTTAACATCAATTTAAACACTCACAAATACAACAGTAGACAGATAAGAGTCGACTCTCTACTTGCCAGGTTCCTTGAGCAAGTTCAAATTTTGGGGCACCAGAATGCAGCGCCACCAAAGCCCAAGAGTGCCATTAAGCCTAAAGAGAGCTATACTGTAGTTATGCTCGTCCACATCCTCATCTTCAAAGTTTTGTCGCATGTGTTGCAGATCCGATCCATTGTTGGCATCATTGCTAACCGGCTGGCTGTGGTACTGATACCAGTTTTGTGTTCCAATGGCGACAGAGAGGTAAACACAAGCGAGTAGGCTCAGCACAGAACCGATGACCAGCGCTGTGGCATAACGGTTGTCCACCATGGTGTAGATGAAGACTTTATCGTAGCAAGAATTACAATGATCTCAGCCTTTAGCAGATGAGTTTACTGAGTGATCCGATGAGAATCAGCATAGTGTTTGTCCTGTTCCTTGACGTTGAAGGCTTTTCTTACGATCGTTGAGCAATATCATGTGCCAACATCTTCCACTGCATCGAGAACAACTACTCTTGAGATCAAGGGCGTTATTTCTTTCAAGAGAAGTGTCTCATCTGAAACAAAAGGTGTGGCTTTAAATCAGGGGTGTGCCAAACCCAACAGGTATCTTGACTTATTGGTAGAGCACATTTAAGATCAAGATATTTCATAAAAATGATAAAAACTGTATTGTTTTCACTAGGCAAGCATATAATATTTAAGAATTTATACAATCGTTTTATTTCTAGTAACAATCACACTAGTACCAAATGGTCTTTTGGTCAAAACTATAGTAGAAAGGGAAACACACAGAAGATGGAGTTTTATTTTTTACACTTGAAACACTAAAATCTTAACTCTTGGTTTAGGCTTGTATTAAAAATTCTTACTGCCCTTGTGAACTATAAGCCTACAGATTGCAGAAATTCATTGATGTGTGAAAAGCATGTTTTCTGATAAAAACTTGAAATGAAACAACCGACTAACGTTACAACAGGCATGATGAGTCAACCGCTTAAGCCCCAATATCAAATGATATTGAATCAGATCGCTGTCCTTCAACATTCAGTAAACAGCATGCAGTATTTAAAAACAGAAAATGCTTCTAGTTAATTTTAAAAACTAATCTAATTCAGAAAAGTTTGACAACAACTAATGCTCGGTGTTTACGAAACATTGAAGGTGTTTTGTTGTTGATTAGCATGGAAGCTATCTGGCTAATCTGGTTTTAACGACAAGCCCGAAAAAGTCACTTAACATAATTACTCTTATGCGTGAAACAATAAACCATTCAATGTGGCAAAATAATCTTACCTTAAAGTCAACTTTTGTTTGTTGTGTATGAAATTATGTCACTTACCATATTGCACAGTCCCGTCCAGTAGACGATGACGAATCCATTTCCGGTAAGGTGCGTGCACGCGCACGGCACTGGCGACACCAGCAGTGCACGAGAAACAGGCTAAACTTACAATCAGTAAGTCAGTAAAGTAAAACAATTTTAACATAATTATTGTTGAAAGTGATTATAGTGCAATTAATGTAAGATTTATAAAGGTTTAATGACATGGTTTCAATTACATTTTTCCATTAATCGGCATAGGTTTGGTTATAAAAAAAACAGGTAAACATTGAATATAAAAGCAAATGATTTATTTCCATACATTGGAATTCTGGATGGTGCTTAAAAGTTCAAATAACATAATTAGATCCATTAAACTTTACAGTAATAGTACAGACCTGCTGTTCAAGTCACTTCTTCAGAATAATGGCACTTGGCTAATGTTCAGGGAGTATTTTACTGTGTATTTAAGTAAAATACTTCCCCTGCAGTTTAAAATGCAAATAACTCAACATTAACTAAAATCACAAAGAAGCCTGAGCAGATTTGACTTCCCGCTACCTGAGCATAGATGTGATATTACAGTACATTCACAGTGAACATATATTCCAGTGTTGATTTTGTCCCTTCTATCTTTGTGAAAAATGTTCTTATTCTTAGGTGTGTGGTTCTTAAACTCATACGAGGTCTTGTTTGGTAAACAGTCGTCTTGTGTATTGGCTGGTTGACTTCACTGTGCCGTTTATAACGGGAGTGTCAGTGAACTCCACTGTGCAGGGTCCTGGTGAGCAGGGCGCTGCCTCCAGCTCCAGGACAGTTATGTTGTTTTGAACAGAGGTGCTGAGAAGATGTGCCGGAACAAACAGGGTCACCTGTGGCCCACGGGACGGCCAGTACCGGCCCAAGTTAAAGCCGTTAATCCACACCTGACCCTGTTGGAGGAAAGTTGTTTAGAATGAAAATGTTATCATAATAAATATAATTTATATTTACATAAAATGAGATCAGATTTTTTCCAAAATAAAGAATAAAAAAAACATAGTTTTCTGCACTTTTCATTTACAATCAGTTTATTTAAACAATATATCTGATTATTGTAGTCTGATCTTAACCGTTAGTTAAACATTTATAAATGGCACAATGTCATTATTTCCAACAACAGTGTTTAGGCATCCTACCTTCCTCCAGTTGGGAAACTGAATGTATGTGTCCTGGGGCAGGTCTGGAATGCCATCGGGTATGTTAAAACTCCCAGAGTAGAATGCTGGAGGTGACAGAGCAGGAGTTGGGACGGTGGTGAAGCCGGAGGGCGCAGAAGAGCTGGAAAAAGATGCCGGAAACAGCCCCTGGCTGATAGCTTCATCTATACTCAGAGAGTACACGGTCCAGTTAGCCAGTACATCAGATCCAAGAGTCAAGTTAAACACCAGACCCTGCAGGGGAGAGTGAGAGAGAGATACAAAAAAAAAACATATATACATAAATACACGATTCAGTGGCAACAACATAAACCTCAACTTATGTGAACTAAACTTTACTTCTGATAGACTCCCACAAAGAATCTATAACTGTTGAGTAGTATTACATTACATTTACATTTACGCATTTGGCAGACGCTTTTATCCAAAGCGACTTACATTGCTTTATCCTATACATTTTACATAGGTATTTACAATCCCCTGGGATCGAACCCACAACCTTGCGTTGTTAACGCAATGCTCTTACCATTGAGCTACAGGAAAGCTCCCTGCTAATTTAATTGAATACAATAAATATATAATAAAAGATTCACACAAGTTAATTGATGTAAATGACCAAATAAATGGTAATATTATAACCAAACACAGCCTGGAAGTTAACTTTGGGCCAGGCACGTGCGTCCGATGAAACCATCTATGTGTGTGTATCTTGCCTTGAAGTCATTTATTGTTTTGCCGTAGTTGATTCTCCCCATGTTCTCCACCAGCACTTCCACACGACTGCCCACTTTTCCCGTTATATTTATTGTGATCACCTTGTTCCTTTCCAAAATGCCTGCAGCAATCTGAACAATTACATGATTAGGTGTATTTAAGTAGCACTTCCAAAGTTCTTCATGCCAAAATCTAAAAAGAGTGAAGCTGTGGCACTCACCCCATCAATGGATATATATGCTCGATCATGGACCCCATTGAGAGGAGATGACAGCGGGATGGCCTTTGAACAGTCAACAGGTAACAAAGTCTGATAAAGCATGAAGCCAAAAGCCTGATGTGGAAAAAATCAATAATTTATACACATAAATCAAAAAATACAATAATGATCATAATCAATAAAAGTTGTTTGATAATAAAGAACTGGGAATGCATGGGAATTGAGAGATGCCTGCATACCTGATTCATGTCAATAAATGTAAGTGGGTAAACTGTTTTGACAGGGCCAGATAAAGACAATATATCCAAAGACTCCACCACTGTCAGCGACTGTGAGATCAAATAGGAAAGAATCAAACCGATCAATAAAAACTATATAAAAAAAGAGGTATACATAAAAACTGAAATTTAAAGCATTGTGCAAAATGCATATCACTACATAAGCAAACACATTATTTACCTTCTTCATTTGCACTGGTCCATATGCAAATTTTGGTGTTGATGGAGGCACTACGCCTTCTGGTATCTTTCTGTACTGTTTCCATGACAACAATCAATGAATTCTCATCAGTTAAGGGCATTGAATTGCTTACTTACATTTCATTACTTTTATGATAAAAACTGTATACAAAAATAGTACCATTTTGATGACATCTCTGATGGTGAAATATTTCTGTGTAAGATCTCCAGCTTCTGTAAGAGGGGCATCATAGTCATAGCTGGTTGGCTGAGGAGCGTATGCTGTGTTGGCACCTATAAACCAATTAAAATAAATATAGATCAGGACACATTTCATCCCGTTTTTAGCTTTAGAAAATGTGTTTGTCCATTCATGTTTCAATGCCAAAGTCATTGGTTCAATAGCCAGATTAATGGACTGTTAAAATATAAATCACATGCATGCACCGATAATTAATTTGGATAAAAATATCTGCCAAAACCTACCATTCCAATATCCAAAATTAGTCCCACCAATGAACATGTATCTTGAAAATAACAAAAAGTATGAATTACAAAAATGACAAACATGATAACATTTTGCATTCCTTAAAGGAAACTTTTCAGTGTCAAGCAGAATTCTGTCAATTATGTCATTATTACAAATTGACATTGGCTCCTATTTCCAGAATTTCATTGAGGGTCTTCACCACAGCCTTTGTGGACACAGCTGAATGTTTCTCGCCCCAGTGGTCCAACCAGCCTGTGTAGAACTCAGAGTTCACCTGCAACCAGATGGATTTCCAGTATTTCAGTATACTGTACATGTTTCAGACTGTTTCTCCTTGGTTAAACATTTTATCTTTGTTAAACAAATCATTTAGTTCAATGCTGTTGTGTATTTTGTTAACATATTTCCAGTGTCTTCATATTGAAAACGGTTGGTAAGGAGATGCTCTTACCAAAGGGCCCCGTGGCTCTGCATGTCTCTGAGCTTCAAATGCAGCGGTTACATTTGCGGCTGTAAAAATGGCAACAATAACATTTACCAACAAAACCAAAGATAGACTGTAATTTAAATGATGAGCATTGGTTTACAAAAACTTGTAAAATAGATCTCTTGCTTTCATAGGTAACGTGTAGGCAATGTTTTTGAGATGCGAGACATTTTCTTAGAATACACAGACCTGGACCAAAATCAACAGTGGCGTAGAGGCCCTGCAGGGACCCACATTTCAGATAACCCACACCTGCCCCATCAGTGGTAAACAGCACAACATCTTCCCCAAGATGAGACCGAAACAGATTGGCAAGATGCCGCATGTAGTTATAATCACAGGCGAAGTAACTGCCATATTCATTCTCGACCTGCGTGTGAAAGACAGAAGATGCATAATTTCCACCATCACGTACATGCATATTCATTACTGTACTGTATACATTAACAAATAACAAAATTTTCATGAATTTAATTGAAGGGAGAATGGTGAACCTCTTCCACAGACAGCTTGAACTGATAAATAAATGTTTCTGTCATTTTTGCCACTAAAGTTTAAAACCGAGATTCTATTAAAACATCTCTAATAGCCATCTTAAGTCACAAAAGGGAACCGTGACACTGTTTTAGAACTTAAAACTACCAGATAGTGCACATATGTTTTACATATATTTTATATGGCCAGTAAATCCCTCAATGTTTTATCATCACTATTATGTTTATAAAATTCTCAAACCTGCACGGTGATGATAGGTCCTCCATTCTGGTACAAGTAAGGTTTCAAAAAGGGCAATAACTTCCCCATCCACTTATCCACTGCTGTAAGGTAATCTAAACCAATGAAACAATAAAGACAAACACATGGTTATTATGTAACAAACTATACAATTGTTCGATCATCCATCCCAGCTTCAGGCAGTATCTCTACCTTACTTTATTACCTGGATCAGATGACCGTAGGACAATATCTTTCTTTTTCAGCAACCAGGCAGGCAAGCCTCCCTTAAGCAAGAACAATGGAGTCAGCTAAGGTCATCCAGATATCTTCACATTTACACATCAGTATAAATACCAGGTCTTTTCTCATTAAAGACCCAACTCTGTTACCATGTCCCACTCTGCACAGATGTATGGACCTGGTCTCATAATGACAAGGAGCCCGATGTCTTGGCAAAGCTGCAAGAAGTACCCCAGGTCCCGATCTCCGCTGAAGTCATAAACGCCAGGCACCGACTCGTGGAAGTTCCACGGCACATATCTGTGGAGGAACGCTGCCATTAGACAGCTCTAATGTAAACTCCGTGTTTGATTTTAATGCAAAGAAAATCTAAAAAGTAATAATAAACTATCAAAAAAAACATTTACTGGATGTACTCAGAGGGTGCTGGCCCCCTGGAATCTATATCTGCTAGTTTTTTTAGACATGCGTGGAAACCCCCGTTTTAAAATAACCCTAATTATGGCTTGGGGCCGATAGTAAACAATAACCAGAGTTCTTACGTTTGGATGGCGTTCAAACCAGCCATGTACATCTTCAGCAGCCTGTCCTTCCAGTAGACTCTGGGTATCCTGCTGTAGTGGATGCTGCCGGAGATGTAGCGGAATGGCTTTCCATCTTTAAGGAAGCTGTTTTGATGGTAATCCACAGTGAAACTGGGATTTGTGGATAGCTAAACAATAAAGAAGAAACAGCATTTTAAAATTAGAATGTTTGTCCATGCGTCATTATTTACTCATTTTTAGATCTATCAAAGTAAGAATTTTGGGTAAACGTATTAGCCATTATATACTGTATACCAGGGGGTCTCCAACCTTTTTGTAAGCGTAACCTTTTAATACTATCGTCTAGAGGGCTACTTGTTGATAAAATACTTTTCAACTTTAAAAATGTGATGCATTTTGCACTTATATTAAAGCTTTAAACACATGCTAATAAAAACAACAATTACATTTTCATGATATGGTCACTTATTGTCCTTAGCATTATTGTTGAGCTCTGTGTTTGGCGGGTCCTTTACAGAATTCATGCGGGCTACCAGGTGCCCAATATAACCATCCATGCGTTTAATGCTAAAGCAATACAATCTGCCAAGAACACGGTTACTACACGTTTATCATAATAGAACCATGGTTGATGGTTTCCTAAGGGAATAACATGTTAGTATGATGAAAACGCTTAAATGATACGTGATGTGATGTCATCACATGACAGTCACAAGACGGAAGAATAACAACAGTCATCAACACACTTGTCAGATTGTAAGATCTATTTTCAATATACTGTATTTTGCCAAACTACGACTCAAAACAATAACTGATTTGCAAAATGCTGTATTAACTTTAACGTAACTTGAAATTGTGTCTTGCATGTTAGATACGTGTAATGTAAACAGTGAGAACATCAGCACTTCTGACTATTTGTAACCTTACGTTCGCTATCAATTATGCTTTCCAAAACAGACTAATCTACTTACCGTGATCGGTGGTAGGATCAGAAGCAGAAACAACATTTGCCCAACATCAGGAGCCATGGTGTGTGTGAACGAAGACCTACAAAATGAACAAGACGCCTCAGTGCTGTAACTATGAATGGAGGACTCGCAGCGCCTGTGTGAATGTGTGAGCCAAGATGCCCCTGCCGGTGTCATACAACGGTCATTATGGGGTTGTTACTAGAAGGGATACAGCTAAGGCCGGAAGTATTGCAAAATCTCGCCATATGATTACAATAAATTACATTAGCTAACGCCTACACCTACCCCAACCCTAAACCTAAACTTACAATAGTAAAAAAATATTAATCAAATGTTTTCATCGTGACAAAAATGATGCGGTATTGAAGTGCGCATGCCCACTGGAGGTAGCCGTATCCCTTCTAGTCAAAAATCAGTTTGAGCTTCAGAAAACAAATTGATAGTGCAGGTGAAAGTTAGGGATTTTGTTGATCGTAAATATGTTGATATAATTTGAGATTAGCAAGTGGTTTTAAAGAAATCGTTATTCTACTATTCATGTAGTCTGCATTTGGTGTTGTATGACTGAATTATGGCCACCGAGTGCGGAGACTTTGCTTGAAGGGACTTTGGTTCAAGCCAGGAGACGCTATGCGGATTGCGGAAGTCAAATTTGCTATGCGTCTCCCAACCACTAGGTGCTGATACTCAACACTTTTTGTAATAACGATTCTTCTTCAGCCTTGGTCTTAGCAAGTAGCAACACACGTGTGATTGTGCGCATGTGTGTGTGTTTTACTGTTAAAGTCTTTATTTTCTTATTAAAAGTATTATTATCGGTTGAATTGACCGATAAAACACGAGTGATGTCAGCCTCCGCGCAAACAAGGAGATAGGTGGAGATTCCGAAACAGAGCTGGATCCACCCATGGTGAGCCGCACACGAAGCGGCCGTAGAGTTCGGACGCCCGCGGCGCTGCTGGACTCCGGCACACCGGCGACCAAAACCCCCGTCCGGCGCACCAGAAAGTCTGTAATCAGAGAAGATCCTGCGGAGAGTAGTGAATCCAGACTAAAATCGGCATCTGAAAAGCCTTCCGAAGAAGTTAACGTTACAGAACAAACAAAAGTAGATCCAAGCGCAACAGTGACCAAATCCACTAAAGTAGAGGAAAACCAAGTCAGTCGGCAACCAGTTTCGGACAATGTGCATTTGAAAGAGTCTGACCAGACAAGTGAGAAAGAAAACATAGTTAGTAAAACAGATGCAGTGTCAACTGGTTCCACTGGCCCACCCAAAAAGGCCAAAAAAAGGACTCACTCAGAGTCAAATGAGAATAAAGTTAAGATGGTGCCTCTTGGGAAACCAAAATCTGGAAGAGTATGGAAAGATCGTAACAAGCAAAGGTAAATAACAGTCTTTACATTTTGAAATTAATGTTTTACCCTTCTGTCACCCTAGTGGCTATACAATTGTTTAATTTTAATTTAGGATTTATTTATTAATCACGCATGTTCGGTGGCATAACCGTGATATAACACGTATATTGTGCCTCATGCCGTAAAACCATTACAAGTTGTGTCATGCCGTACAACGAGTATACTGTACACAGCGAGTTCGCCAGTATGAACGCACATTGCGTTCAGAACGACTCGCACACGAATGACTCATTGGAACCGATTCATTTAAACTATTGAACTTTTCTGTCGCTAGCGAATATTAGAGATCATTTAAAGTGAACCACAGAGAATGCAAGATGTCAATGAGCTTTGCTCCTTTAGTAAGACTGGTTAATTCCGTTGTCTATTGCGGGCTGAAAAGTTAGTTGAAAATGATCAAATGCTTTATTTGATTAAAAAAAATATTTCAGTTTTATATAACTAATAGTTGTAATTTTCATCTAATTTTATTAGAACTTTTAATATGTCAAAGCACTTTGGTTAAGCCACTTAAAGGTACGGTAGGCCTTCATGTGTGTACAAGATCACGATCGCCTAATTTTGAGACAGGAAAACCTGTTATGTATGTAGTGCTTCATGTGTCACATTGTTTTCTAGGTTCTCTGCTCTTTTAAGGGACAAACCTGTACGTTCTTCATGGGAAAAGAAGATGGAGGCCAAGAGAGAGAAGCAACTGGTGAAACAGTACCAGCAGCAGCTAAAGGATGAACAAGTCAGAGTGAAAGAGGTACACTTCTAGAATTGCTGTCGATAATACGTAGATTTTAGACTGTTGGTTTAAGGAAAAATGTATCTTCCTACACTTAACTGGAAAATACCATTCTCATTTCTCAATCCAATTTTCTTTTATTAGAGATTTATATTAAAGTTCCTGTTAAATGTAAATGAACCCATGTGGCTATAACCAAGTGGCCATGTAAACAATTTCAAAATTCACCATTAGAACATATAAGCATTAGAAAATGACTGTTTCTTATGTGCACCAAAAACATCAAGCTACGCTGCAGGGTAATCCCTCCTTGTGTACCTTTCCTGAAGCCTTATTGAATCACGCCAGTGCCATTCAAATCGCACTGGCCAATGCTGCTCAAGATGGCGAAAATAAAATGCGCCATCATAGCGGCATTGCCTCAGGATCTTCACGAACCAGAAGTCTTGCCGTTGATAGGTCGCTACTGTACGGGACAGGCGATTCCCGTGTCCTGTACATAGGGATGGGTACCGAAACCCGGTACTAAAAGATACTCGGTGCTAAATTATGAAAGACCGGAGTATCGATAAGCTCCGCCCTTATCGGTTCTGCTTTCGGTACTGGAGAAGCACGCGACACGCGCAGACAGCTCCCCGCAGCGCCTCTACCCAAACATGGCGTCGCTCAAACTAAACAGATGAGCTGTTTACATTTCACGAGCGCGCGCAGCCTGTGTTTGAATGCTTTTGAAACTCTTGTCCGTCTCCGTTTCGCGTTACCAAAACAGCGCGTCCGCAAAACTAAACGGATGAGCTGTTTTAACATCACAAACACGCACGGATTGAGGGTCTAATTTCAATTGGATTAAATGATGTGACATCACATTTTCTACTCGTTTATGTAATGATAAATAAATCAGCCCAAACAATAGGCCTATTTGATAACACCGAGAGTTAAATAATTTGTCGCTTTACTTACATACATAGGACAAACATAAAAAGATGTCCATTCAAATATACATTTAAATATACAAAATATTCGTTGCAGGTAGCTATGATGAACCAACCCACTTTTGATACTGCTGGTTTGATTTCACATTGCAGAAAATAAAACAGTGTTATTCTATTCATAAATTCTATATTTTCTAAAAAAAATATCCAAAAGCACCGATAGGAAAACCGTTAAAGTACCGGACCGATAAGCAGTATCGATAAGAGTAGTAGTACCGTTAAAATCTTAACGATACCCATCCCTACCTGTACATGCGTTCTGGCAGATGGTTAACAAGAAGAAGCCAAGAGGAGTTTCAGGTTGCAGGCTGAGCTTCACTGAACCATGATCCACTCCGGGCTATAGAGCACGAGGTGATGAGCACCGATATCTGAGATCTGCCCCTCTAACAAGGCCGTGAGTCTACGAGGACATGTTCTGAGTGTTTTTCTCCACAAAACTTGGTGAAGATCATGCCACAGTGTGCTTTGAGAGGACTGGCTCTCCCTCTGGTCGATTCGCTGCAGGTGATCTTCTGTGTAAATACCTCGCTTTCTGTTTTGCGTATTAACCACGCTCTCTGTGTATGATGTTGAGTGTGGGCTCAGTGATAGTATGCCACATGTAGACCGCATGGTTATGTGCCTCTAAATGCCATTTTGTGCGAAAATGGTATGCTATCTGCATTTCACTCGAGCCAGTGGCCCTGTCGGACGCCCTCGCTCGGCATGCACCGTATATATTTGGTGCTTGCGAGTTTGCGTGACCACTCCATGCAACGTCGACTATTTAGCAGCTTTCTTGTGTGACTTGCAGGTAGCGCTTCGGGCGGCTTGTGCAGTGCTCTGCAGCAGCTTCTAGCTGTTTGACTATGCTGTGTGTTTCAGCTAGGTCGTATAGGCAGTCAGGAGTGCGGTCCTCCTCCCAACTATCACTTGCATAAGCCAGTGCTTTGCGACTGCGTGTTCGCTGTCACTGTTGCCGATCAGTTTACGGCCCTGCGTTATTTATTCCATGCCGCTGACTGCATGCAAGCGCTTAGTATACATGGTTTGTTACTGCCCTGCTCAGCCTCTGCATTTGCTGTTATATACTTGATGTTTAATCTGCAATGTTTATTGCTACCACCTCAGTGTAGTGGCATAGCATTCTGTTGAAATATGGTGGTATGGTATTCCCCAGAGTTCTGAGTGTTTTGATTGGATCCATCTAGGCTTACTATCATAGCATCAGTTTCCTGATAACGTGTCCAAACCGGCCATGCGGCATCCAGTGTGGACAAAATTATAAGGAGTTCTAGTGCGTTTCAAATGTCTTAAGTCGTGCTGCGCTGTTCGCGTCCCGTGTAGACACTGTGAATGGCGGGAACGAGACATTGCGAAAGCTGCCGCGTTCACTGCTCAGATCAGCTAGACTGTGCATTCAGTCATAGATTCTGAGGCAATGCTGCTATGATAGCGCATTATATATTTTCCCCTTTTTGCCATCTTGAGCAGCATTGGCCAGTGCGAGTTGAATGGCACTGGCGCGATTCAATAAGGCTTCAGGAAAGGTTGAGAAGGAGGGATGGCCCCTGTAGTGTAGCTACACAATGTCTCGTTCCCGCCTCTCAGGGAACCGAGGTTTCGATAGTAACCAAAGACTCCACTTTAGTGTCCTGTCACATTTTTTTAGAAGTGTTCTGCCCAATAAACTATAAAAGATGTTAAAGCTACATTTGATATGAGCTAGTTGTTCACACTACTCGTATGTCTCCTGCTGACTTTGTTTTAGTCAACACATCAAATAATGCAGCTTGTTCCAAAGCACTTCAGCTGAACTTTAAACTGGAAGATAAGCCATGGTTTTGTGCTCTACATTCTTTGCAAGAACTGTTTGTTTGGTTACTTTGAATTGAAATGAAATGTTATACCTGTGTTTTGCAGGAGAAGAAGCAGCGTAGAGCAGAAACTCTGAAGAGACGAGCAGAAAATGAGAGGAAAGCTGAGATTGTACAAGTGGTAAGTACTGAACTAACTTACCTTCTTTTAATACAATCCACTAATGTGTTTGTTGCATTATTGCATGACTTGATACTTCTAAATACATATATCTGCCTTCTGTATTAACTACTATTACCTTTCAGATTAAGAATACTGCAAAAATCAAGAGAATGAAGAAAAAACAGCTGAGGAAGATTGAGAAAAGAGACACACTCTCAGTGCTGCAGAAGATACCTCCTAGTGTAAAGAAAAGTGCAGGGAAGAAAAACAGCAGCTAGGATGTGTGTCCTCAGGTGTGAACATCAATATGCCGTCATGGGTGTAAAGATTTAATGCCAGTCTACTGATGGCAGATTGGATAAACTGGCATCCTGATGACCTCTCTCTGGCAGAGACTCTTAAGAAGACTGTTTTGTATATCGACTATTATGACAAATTGACTTACTGAGGTCTCCATTGTGTGTCTGGGTGTAATGTAACAATTGTACAGCAAGTAATTCGGTTTGAATACATAGACCTGACATCTATCGCTTCTTTGTGTAAACACAGGTTTGTGTAATTGACTTCATTCTCCTTAATAAATATCTTATGTCATCAAAGTTCAGTTTCTTCCTGGGGCCCGTTCTTCGTACCTCGCTAACTCAGTTAGCAGGATTTGATTGTTGACGATTTCACATGATCTTGGATTGTTCGGTTCTTCGACGCTCATCCTGGACTTGTTGTCTTAGCAACAGGTCCGTTAGCTTAAACCTGCTCAGGAGCAGGCTTACTTCTTACAAACAGGATCAGATCGCGGCCATGACGCAGTCAAGTCGGCTTCATTCATATTAATAATTCATAAATATAGTTTTTTTTGTAAAAGGAGATATTTGCCATATTAATTTGTTGGACCTCCATATTAAATATATATAAAAGCACAAATTTCAGTCTCTTAAGACCCCAGTTTTACCAATAAATATTATATAAGGGAACTAATGATTATGCAGTCATGATCATGTCAATGAGCATTGTATGTGTGTTTCAGTCTTGACAAATGTCATATTCTACATAATAGGCCTCTGAGTCCTCAGATTATTTTCTGAAAATAAATGATAATATTTGCAGGAAATAATATTTTTTATATTATTAGTAATAATTTTAAACAAAATGGAATTGAATGGATAAGGAAGCTGACTGGTTAAAATCTTTAAGATGGTTTGTGACCTAATGTACACCTACAGTATCACCAGCACTGAAGCAAAATGACCTGAATCTGCTCGAGTCAACAATCTTCAGTCACATTTATGATGGGACTGTTTGAAGACACCATTCCCTGAGCCAAACCTGTGACACTGCAGCTCAAATCAGGACAGGATCATGAAATGACCTTTGGGCAACTGATAGGAATGAAGGATTTCAGTGTATAATAAGTCTAAGGAGTGAACCTGACAGGGCCTGTACACATCATCAGAAAAAGAGAGGAGACCTGTGATGGAGATGCAGTCTGATGATGATGTCCTAACCACTACACTTAAACCACTCGATTGAGCTTCATAAGATGTTACTTTTGGAATACCATTTTCTTTATTATTCTAAAAATAAAAACATCACAGACATGCTCATGCCCACGCACATCTTAGTTTGTATCTTCATGGATTATAGGGAGGCACAAGTGTCATCTTTTACCAGCAATAAGAAATGTTAGGTCAGTAAACAATACATTGTTTTAAAATCTCCAATCTTTCTAAAACTAAATCTCTAGGTTGTTTCTTTATAAGGTCAATGCATTGAAGTTTTTGCATGTATTCAACCTTTAAAGACTTTAAAAAGTTTACGAGTCTTGTGTCTTTTGTGTAGAGAAATCAATAATTCACAATACATTAAAAGCAATAACATAGCACAATAAATCATTTTCCTCATCTCTGTACCACATTTCCGTGCTTACTCAGCAGATGAATGCCTTTTAGTGGACTTTTATGTGGACTCCTGCGACTTCAGACACTTTCCTCAGTAGCCTATGTAGTGAACACTAATGGATATAAAACACTAAAAAAGATAATTTATTAAAACAAATAATTAAAAGTTAATTTATCAAAATATACAACTTCAGTTTAAAACTGCTTTAAAATGTTATAAATATCTCTGAAAGTAATCTTTCTGTGTAAGTGTTCCTAACAAGGTTTTATTTAATTTGTCATAATCTTCAAGTAGTTGGGAAATCACGCACGTGACTACGTCTTTTGACGTAACAACCAGCCAATAGCAGTGTTGCTGATCACTAGTTCTCCTATCGATACACGCTGCCTTTCCAAACAGCGCGTGATCGAGCATTGATCCCAGACAATTTAATCCAGATATTCTAATCGTACACAATGGTGCGTTCGAAGAACCGAATTATACTGATCATGATTTGAGGGATTAGGTCATCTCGGATGTTTCATTAGATCTTGGATGTAGTAAGCGATGTACGAAGAACGGGCCCCTGGTCTATGTATGTTATTGTTTTCCTTAACACTACAATTTGGTACTTTCCAGTGTGGAATTATACTCCACTATTTATGCAGTCAAGATGGTTTTCCTTTCAGTGCCAGGTACTTTTTAGAAAGTATATTTTCACTTTCTAATTTTGTTTCACTTTTAAATATTTGCATATGCAATTAAGGTTTATTTTATTCCTTGGATTATAGATGCTGATCTGCAGGAAAAAAAATCCATATCACATGAAACTATGGTGCTTTCCATTGTGCTATGTTTGTTTTGATATGCCAGTATTTATCTAGTCACTGGGGAATTTACTATAGTTGAATTCACATACCAGATGTACAATTTAGCTTTGTTTCATTTACACCTGACTTTTTTATTTGCTTTAGAATTTTTGGCTCGACATTTTGAGTGATTGCAACCTGTACATTAATTATTTTTACACTTGATCACTTACAGAATAGTTAAACAGTTAAGAGACGTGTTGCATTTTGAGATGCTTTGGTTTATAAAACAGTCTGTAGTTCCCCAAAAGAGCAAGTTGAAAGGTGGAGTCTTGGAGTCTTTACTGTGTAAATAAAGGTGCTTTCCTTTTTGAGGAGTATATAAGGCAGAGACGGTAGCCGCAGATCACAACAAGGTTGAAGAATCATTCATTAGAAACATGTCTGCAGATGTACTTGAGCAGGTATGTAAAATGGTTTAAATACTATGTACTTCAAGGTTTATTTGTAGTTTTTTATAAGACAGGAAAACATTAACATGACACTAATGTTTTTAACTGAAAAAATATTTTAACATTAAAAGGTGATGGATAATTAATCAGCAAATGTGCTCTAATTGTCATGTCATACTAAATGCTTTGTCCTGTCTTGTAGGTCCCATATGGACACTGTAGACCCAGGCAGTGTGTCAAAGGAGACCCTCAACACTTTCAGCCCATTCCCTTCCATACTGCATTTGGAAACGCCACTCATAGTGTTCTCACGGTTCAAGAGCCGTTTGGATTGGATTCACCAACATCTGGTCCGGTGCCTGTGAACATCTTCAACGGTTCCAATGGCACCAGCATCTCTTTAAACCTGAACAGCACCGACACTATTGGGAATCTGAAGCAGAAGCTCTTGGAGAAGAAATCGGAGTTTGGAGGAACCTTGGATCTGGCTTATAATGGAAAACCTGTCAAGGAGCACCAGACGATGGCTGAGCTTCAGGTGAAACCTGGAACCACCTTTATCACCTACCAGAGATGCCGTGGAGGCTAAAAAGACTCCTATATACAACTTTAAATCAGAATCTATCTAAAACTTTTTAAAATCGTAATTAACGTTAAACTAATACATTACCGTTAAACCGTTGATTGTTATTTTGCTTTTGGAAAATAAAATAAAAACAAAAAGTTGTATGATATTTTGTTTCAAATAAATGTTTTGGTTGATTTGTCAATTTTGTTCTCTTTTTTTGTGTTGGTTTGTACTTTCAGTTCTAACCTTATGTTGTTAAAGAACTGAGTAGAAGTGCATGTCGAACCACAACAGATGAAAATTAAGCAGCATTTTTGGGGATTACCAACAATTTCATGTTTGCCCTATGCATCTCAAACCTTTGATGTAAGGGACGGATTAACGCAAGCGCAGGGGCCCTGGCAAATTTAATTTGAGTACATTTTTCATTTATTATATTTCTCAATAAGAAGCGCTGAATACTGTGGAATAAAGGTTTTATGTTTGCAGTTGCGATGTATTAACCGTAGCGAATAAATCAAATAAATAATCATAATGCATTGCGCGCTGTTGAGAGGGACGTCTAGAGGCGAGTAAAAAACTGGGACGGCTTACACAAAAAACGTGTAATAAGCGTGCAGAAGTCATGTGTAGAAGACTGCACAATAACAAAATGATCTTAAAACCACAGAAATGTGTCACACATGAAAATGATTTACTATATTATTTGAAATAGTGAACTGTGATAAAATTAGTTGATGCTATAGTGGTTTTGAACCTTGCTAGTAAGTAAAATGATGTATATTAAAATCATATACTATACTGGTTTAGACAGCAGTGTGCAGTGTCTTTGTTTTTTATATCCATGCAAATATTATTAACCATTACATTCCTTTCTTATTTTAACCATAATAATTTGTTTACAATATATGGCAGGCACTTTTTTACTGATTAGAGCAGTGGTTCACTAGAGGGGGACCCCATGCAGCTGACTCCCATTGGGACCTCAAGTCAATTATAGACTAAATGTGCATCGAAATACATAAGTTAAAAATGAGTAAAATAATGAGCATACATTTTTACAGTTAATGTCCAGCTCTAAAATATTTTATTGGGTAGAAATTGGTTAGAGCTTTTTCTGAGTGGGAGGGGGGTCTTTGAAAATTGTTGAAAGGGGGGTCTTGGAGTCCAAACAGTTGGGAACACCCTGGATTACTTCCTGGAGACTTCCACAAGCTGAAATTTATGTAGGCCCATTATTTCATTAAGTTTGGTGCCCACTGCCTTGGCTATGATACAATGATCCAGATATTTTAAATATATGACATGACAGAACACGAACTGTCAAGTAGTTTGCTTTGAGCTCCATAAAAGTATGGTGATTTCCAGTGGACTTTTAAAGGTTATCTCAATGATCTTGATCATAATGTAAACACTTGCTACCGATTTCTTGTAAGTCACATGATTGGCGAGATGGGGTTAGTGCCATAACCAAAGGAAAATACATTGGTTTCTCTTTCATTTTATAAACGAAAGCACTGTAATCTATTGTAACACCTAAGTGCAACTAAAAGTGACATAACTATTCTTTAAAGGATATAATAATATTGTTTTATATGGTTTTAAGTCTTTTAGAAACACCGGAAAAATATGCTTTATTTAGTTCACTCAAAAGAACCGAGCTGCAAAGGTGGAGTCTTTGCTATGGTAAATCTGGTGCTTTCCATTTTATCACAGACCATACTATATAAAGCTGAACCGCACCGGTGAAATTTCACAGCAGTCATAGATTACATGAATCATATAGCACCATGACTACAGAAATTCTTCCACAGGTAAAACCTTTTAATATATTATGTAAAAATTATTTAAAATAATTGTATAACATAGGATTGGTGGTTGTTTTATATAAAAAGTATCATTTTACAAATTTACATTACATTCATATACAAATTTCTAAAACTGCAAAAGAGATTATTAACATTAAAATATGTATGTGTAATAAGAAAAGATGTCCTACTTCCTAATGGTCTTTTAGAACCGATATGAAAACTTTACACTCTGGGAGTTTGTCAGAGGAGACCCTCAAGACGTTCAGCCTATTCCCTTGCATCCCACGTTTGAGAACACCACCCACGGTGTTCTCACTGTTCGCCAGCCAATTGGGATCGATTCCCCAATTCCTGGTCCGGTCCATGTGAACATCCTCAATGGTAGCGATGGCACCAGTGTTCCTTTTAAGATGAAAAACACCGACACCATTGGGAATCTGATGCAGAAATTCTTAAAGATGAAACCAAATTTTGGAGGTACCTTGGATCTTGCTTATAATGGAAAACCTGTCAAGGCGCACCAGACGATGGCTGAGCTTCAGGTGAAACATGGAACCACCTTTTATCACCTACCAGAGATGCCGTGGAGGTTAAAAAGATGCAAAAGCATCGCTGCAGCCAAGCTATTCATTATCTCACCTCTTAATACTATCGAATCATAGTGTACCAGATAAATGATATTAAGGTTTTATTTTTTCATATGGTCATACTAAATCTAGGTTTCAACTGTATAAATTATGCTTTTTGGAGTGGTGGTCATACACAATAGTAAATATGTCTATCATTTTCTGGGTTAGGGTGGTAATGTTTTTCTATTGACAAAGAGACAGTAGACATTTGTGTTATACAACAAAAAATGTGGATTTAAAAAGCACTTAACAAATCTAAAGGCACAAAGAAAGAGCATTTTAATTATTTTACCAATAACAGTACACATTCAATTTCTTTCTCATTTTACACTTTAGAGTTGGTTTACAATATGGCTCTTTATACTAGACTTTCGGAGCTTACATGTAACTTTTAAATGTACTGTAATCAATACTGTAAACCAATACTGTAATCAAAAGTTTGTGACTGTAATAATGTATACTGTAATAATTGTAAACCTTATTTAAAGTTGATCAAACAAAGCACAAACAGTGAAGTAGTTTGCTTCAGGTGATTTCCAGTAGACTTTTACAGGTGTGTTCTCTGTTGTCTGGTTAACAAACAAAGCCCTTCTTACCAAACACACGACTGTAAATTATGGCCTTGGTTTCTTGTAAATCCATTGTTTGGTGAGAAGAGTTTGGTTACTGCAACCACAAAAGGACAAAACATTTTCTCTTTCATTTTACAAAGGTACTTTTCTACGAATCATAAGAGCACAACAAATAGTAGGTTTAATATCTATACCAGTTTTATACTGTCTATAAATTACTAATATTACCATTGTTATGTTTTTAGCTGCACTGTAAAGGGTGGGAGTATAATCTCTATGGTGTAATAATGACACACTCACAAGAGACAAACACGATGAACACCAACTTGAATCAAATCCACTTTATGAGTTAAACATCCACAGAAAACCATGAACAGGTAAACATCCACGGGTGTAAACAAGGCGGTCGATGTAAGTATTTCGGAGTCATGAAACAATAACACTTGACAAGTGAAAAGGAGGAGGTGAATATATGTGGTGTGGATGATTGGGTAGAGGTGTAGCGGTAATCAGAAATGGTGAGTGAGTGCACGGAGTTCTGGGAAGTGTAGTCCATAACTAAAAGTCCGGGGATGACGTGAGAGGAAGTGTTACATATGGATTGTAACCAGTTCTGTACATCAGTCCAAAAAGGTTGCACAAATTCACAAAGAAAGAAAATATTGTCTAAACATTCAATTCACACTTTTAAGTTAGCCTCCTTAGCCTTCGGAGGAAGAGGAAATAATCAATACGTGTTTCTAATCGTTTTATTTCTAGCATCAAAATCGTTCGACACATATTTTATTTGAATAGGGTTTTGGTAACTGTGGTGAGGAATGCGGGACGAGAGCCGTGAGGCGGGGCCGGTATCAGCTGTCCGCAACGCTTCATTCGCGCTTCAAAGTCGCTTCATTCGAGCGTTAAATTCACTTCATTACAGACGCGAATTCGCGTCATGGCCATGGGAGGGGCCTCTCCAGTCTCCTATATATATAGCTCGAATTGTGTAAAGATCGTTTTTGACAACTTACAAGACGGTCCGACCTCCTCACTCACTCACTTCCTTCCAAGCAAGATCATTTTTATTTCTGTTTCGATACAAATGTATTGTACAGCTCCAGGTATCCACATACAGCAAGGATTATTTTTTCCTCCATTGTTGTTTGGAATTTCTGCCTCCGCTCGCAACGTCATAATCACGTCACTACTAGAGCAAGCTCCTGATTGGTTAACGTAAGGTTCCGATTTTTCAATCACGCGAACGCTCAATTCGCGTAATTCAGCCGCAAATAGGTCTATCGTTCTTTGCATTGACTCAACATGTAAATCACTCGAGCTTAACGCTTCATTCGCGTTTGGTCTGAACACATAGTAAGCGGACGAGCGACAGGACTGCTGACGAGAGAGGACCGGGGCCCGGACATATGTTCAGTGCTTGTGTTTGTGTGGGCGGCAGTGGTCCGCGAGGAGCTGCCGCCATTTTCCTTTCATTTGTTGTTTATTTAATTAAAGCTTGTTTAACGTTAACGTTCGCTTGGTATCTTCTATGGAGAGCTATTTATGTACCTTGTAGTACAGAACCATTAATCTCAAAACAATTGGTACTGCTCTCTCTTATACATATTACGGTCAGCGTACATTGAATTTGACATTTTTCACAAAACTCCTCATGCAACAGAAGGTTCCCATTATCATCCAAAAAATGGGCAAAAGCCCTTTTGTTTCCCATTTCTCTCAAGAAACAGACTTTCTACCCAACTTTTTCAAATATCTATATATACCAAACTGAAGTGTTTTGAGGCATAAAGTTATGCTTAAACAAGATTTTCCAGAAAAGAAGTACCTGCTGATGGAAAGCTGAACGTTTTACTGGTAAAGAAGAGCAATCAAAATCACATCGTAAAAAAATGTATTCCCCCTTAACTTTTTTGGGGGACAATATAGCAAAACTACGGAGCCCGGCTAGTCACCCGTCGGAGAAAAAAAAACAAGACCCGCAAATCCGTGGCCACAGTTTTGTAATTCGTTTCCTCGGTTTAAAAATCCGTACGCACAGATTCTTAAACGGTTCCCGCAGTTTACAAATCTGTGCTCTCGGTTTTGTAAACCATCCCCTCAGTATTTTAAATCTGTACCCTCAAATTCATAATCTGTGCCCACGCTTTCGCAATCCGTTCGCACAGTTTTGCAAACTGTACTCGCGGAATTGAACCATCTGTCATAAGAACAGATCAAGCTCCTGCAGGAAGATGAACGTATTTTGTTTCCTTTTTTTTTAGATTATATTATAAATTGTTTCAATGTGTTTACTTCACACACGCGTGCGTGGCGCATATAAAGCACGCGTTCATTGCCGCGTTTCACTGGCATAAAGTTGGTTTGACATTTAACGTTCGATATTCGTGAATTTAGGGACCGTCTCTAAATTTACATACACATTAAAATACATGTTTCAACTTTAATAGCATTTACAGGGAATGATTTATAGCCACAAGACTAACCGTACAGTGTTCATGTGCGTGTGTCAGCTATAATGCACAGCTTTTATTGATATATATTAAAATAAACCGTCAAATCAAATGTAAATATGTGTTTAACTACTATATGGGCTCATACACAATTATACCATTATTTAAAGCTCAATAGTATTTATTGGGAATGACTTATAGCCACAAGACTGTACACTGTTCATGTTTGTGTCAGATATAATGCACACCTTTTAGATTATTGATATGTATTAAAATAAACAGTAAAATCACATGCAAACGTATAACTATTGTTGCGAAGCAGTTGGTCACAGTGCATTTTATAACAGCTAAGGGCGTTGTGGCACGACCCTGTAGCTGTTTTAAAATGTACTGCAACCTACTGCTTCGCGGGGCTTATTGCTTTTATAAAACGGTTATTCCATATGCTTGGCAAGGTTTCATCAAAAAAAGTAAATAAAATGATTTCATTTGGTGCGGTCAGCAGGTATATATATTATATAACGGCTTAGAACTCCGCTCAGCCAATCAGAATCAACGCTGACCGTTTTGTAAACACAAATATACCATTATTTAAAGCTCAATAGCAATACGTATAGGAATGTGTGCATATGATTTGACGGTTTATTTTAATACTCAATAATCTAAAAGTTGTGCATAATAGCTGACACACACATGAACACTGTACGGTTAGTCTTGTGGCTATAAATCATTCCCTGTAAATGCTATTAAAGTTTGAAACATGTATTTTAATGTGTATGTAAATTTAGAGACGGTCCCTAAATTCACGAATATCGAAGGTTTAATGTCAAGCCAACTTTATGCCGAAACGCGGCAATGAACCTATGATTTATCTGCACCACGCGCGCGTGTGTGTGTAAACACATTAAGACAATTTATAATATAATCTAAAATAAGACGGTATACAACATTCGTTAATGTTCCTGTAGGAGCTTGTTCTGTTGACAGACAGATGCTTCAATTCCGCGAGTAGGCTCCAGTTTGCAAAACTGTGCGAACGGATTGCGAAAGCGTGGGCACAGATTATGAATTTGTGGGTACAGATTTCAAAAACGCAGGGGACGGATTGTAAACTCGTGCGTACAGTTTATTAATCCGAGAGCACAGATTTGTAAACTGCGGGAACCGTTTAAGAATCTGTGCGTACGGATTTTTAAACCGAGGAAACGAATTACAAAACTGTGGCCACGGATTTGCGGGTCTTGTTTTTTTTTCTCCGACGGGTGACTAGCCGGGCTCCGTACAAAAATAAAGACTATTTTTGAAGAAGGATTTTAACCATGCCAATTTTGAAACAATATTTATATTTTCGAAATAAATTGCATTCGTTAAATAAAACATTGCATAGCTGGAAGAACTTGGTGGTGAACGTCACAGGTAACACTGCAGAGGAAATGTGTGATTACGGCGACCTCTGCTGTCGATTTCCGGATATGTCACTTTGGATAAGAAGTTCACTTCTACATTTTCTTATTTGCATTGTGAATGTGATTTCCTTAAGAATTGTTCAGTCATTTGTCTGTCAATTGTCATTACAGTGGCTTCCTCAAACAAGTTTAGATAAAATCGCTTTATGCTGTGTAATTGAGCCCTTGTGTTTCCTTTGTCTGGTGTCTGTCGTTGTTAGAGGTTTGGTCTTGTGTCTCTTGCTTTCAGTTGGTTTTTGTGTGTTTTGACTCTTTTGTTATTTTGTTAATTTGGTTATATTCATTAAAATCTTCGCTTCATGTGAATTCGCTTCTCTGCCTGGTAACTCATGTTACACCCATTGCTTTAACTGCTATTAGTCAGATTAGTTGTTAGTTATGGCTGATCAGTCTTACTTTTAGATTAGATTAGATTCAACTTTATTGTCATTACACATATACAAGTACAGTGTAACGAAATGTAGTTTAGGTCTAACCAGAAGTGCAATTAGCAAGTGCAGGATATACAGTTTGAATAAATACAGAAGAAGACAATATTAGGGAAATACTATACAAATGTTCTATGACAATATGACAGTCGGTATGTACTATGGACAATATATACAGAAGGATATATACTGTGAACATTAATGTACAGGTGGTTATGAACAGATAACAATTTAGACTATACAATAGTGCAAGTGACTTAAGTGTGCATTAATTACAGACATTAGATATTAAAGTTGCAGTGCAGTAGATGAGTTAATGAAGTTATTAGAGTTACAGTGCAGTAGATGAGGTAATGCAGTTATTGAAGTTATGGTGCAATAGATGAGTAGAATCGGAATAGTTTTCCGATTCAAATGAGGCCTAACTACTTTTGTTGTAACCTTAAAACGTTATTATTAGTCTTGAAGAACAAATTAGATAACTTGTAAGACCAGTTTAAGCAGTTTATGCAACCGGCCACAGGTGTGACTTCCTTAGCATTGTTAACTAGTTTTAATGTGACAGTAAAGCCATTCTGCATGGTAGGCTAACATCTGACAAATAATTACGTAATGAGTTATACAATGTAACCACAGGGTGTCACTATAGCCAAACTATTACATTGTCTGTTCCACACAATTTCATTCTCAAAATGACTTCAGTCCAAAATTACCTATTTTAACTTTATAAGATTTACATTTACGCATTTGGCAGACGCTTTAACTTAAATTGCACTATCCTATACATTTATACATAGGTATTTGCAATCCCCTGGGATCGAACCCACAACCATGCATTGTTAATAATGCTCTTACCACTGAGCTACACAGGAAAGCTACTGCAACACAATGCATAGTCAGATTTTGAGAGTTCTATAACTGAGATGAAGGTAAATGTTTAGCCTCCCTGATATTTAATTGTACATTGAATGTGCACAACTGATCCTTAGGGTATAATAATGAGCCTTTTTTGTTTTGTACGTGTAAAGGAGAGTAATTAATGACTTCAACTTCAGGGAAGACATTCACAAGTTTATTTTCTCTGTGTGATACATGTGATTTGATGATTCTTTTTACCCAGCAGTCTTTCTGTGCCTCAAGCTCCTGACATGAAAATGTTTAACACAAGAAAGATATTTGGAAGAATGCTTAAAATTTTGCCCCCCATTGACTACCATAGTAGGGAAAAAAATAAGAATAATTTTTTTTGTACTGTTGAACTCTAAAGAAGACATTTTTGAGAATGTAGGACAGCAAACAGTTCTGGTGCACTTTTGAATAACATTATATTTTTCCTACTATGGTAGTCAACGGGAAAAATCTGTCTGGTTATGAGCCTTCTTTCAAATATATTTTTCTGTGGTCATCAGAACAAATATATTTATACAGATTTGGAACAACTCGAAGGTGAGTAAATGATGACAGAATTTAAAAATATTTTTATTTTATAGAAAAATGGTAATCAATTTGTAACAATTGTTTTCTAATGCACCAATTTAAAAGATATTTGTAAATCATTGCATTGATTTCCATTTAAAATTACACATTTAATTGAATTTGCTTGACACGCAGAGTGGAGATCTCATATAATACCTTGACTGTATGCTAATTGTTATCTGATCTTCCAGTAAACATCTGGTATTTTTGTTTCTGTCCTAAAGAATATTTAAAAAATGTCAGCTACTCAGGCTGTATTGTCATCTAAAAGAAATGTCCAGTTTCCTTTAATGTCTTCCTTGAGTGCCGTCTTAGCCCAGACGTTTGACGCAGTGAGGGACTTTGGGTGTGGCAGGCCCTGCTATGTGATGCGCTTCTTAAGAATGCGGTTTGTCAGGCACTTCTTATCAGGACATTAGGGGTATAATAGGAACCGTGTGTCTTTTTGGATATCTCCACATCTTAAATTGAGCAAGCTGTGAACATCATGGCATGTGGAATTAAACAATTTTTCAAGCAGGAAACACTGCTCCAAATATTGTATTTGTTTGTCATTCTGATACATCCACAAGGAAGTTAAAACCGCTCTATGATGAGGAAACGCCCAAAATGTAAAATCTTTTAAATGGCAAATATTAGCTTTCTAAATTTCAGAATCACCAACCAATAAAGTCATCATGGTTAAAAAAAATGAATCATGGAGTATGTGATTGGTGCTAAAAAACGCTATGTTGTGTTAAATTTCTAAACAACACATTTTTAACAATTAATGAAATGTTTAGGAAATAAATACAAAAAACAACAATATAGAGAGCTCTCATACACTTTATTGATTAAATCTCTTCACCTAATGTCCTTTCAAGTGTAAAGGAGTATACATGTCAACAAAATCCTGTAAGACATTTCCTTAAATAAGTGCAGTATACACAGACATATCAGTTGACTGTATCAACTGCAAGCTCTTTAAACATTTTTCCTACCTGATGTTGCTTTACCTGTTGTATTGTATACTGTATGTATTTGTCAGTTGCTATGCACAGATACTAGAAGAGATATGTTTTGTAGCAAGGTCCTCCTCACAATATTTTAGTCACTCCAATGCTTAGTTTTAGGCAAACCATTTTCTTATGTGATACATATCAAATTAGTAAAAATGTTTAAAGAGCTTGCAGTTGATACAGTCAACTGATATGTCTGTGTATACTGCACTTATTTAAGGAAATGTCTTAAATTAAACAAGGTCACATTTATGTAGGAGCACAATTTCCTTGACTTGATTTGACTTGACAGAATGACAACTATTATTGTTATAAGAGTAAATAAAAAACTACAAGGCCTGTTGCGTAAAGATATCAATTGCATAAGACTAGTCAGTGTTCTAAATGCAAATGCACACATTTACAAATTTAACCAAGTGATCAACTCACCTGATCTTTGTACTGATGAACTTCAAACTGAGATCTATAGTGAAAGCTGGATGAAAGCGAATATTCTGAAGGTGATGTTGAGCATTGAAACAAAAATGTATCACTTTTATATTCCACACAGACAATGAAACGGGAGCCATTGCCGAAACAACCTTGCTGAAATAATAATTTCCTCACATCCATCTTTACACATAACACAATTGCAGTAAATTTGTTCTGGAGAATGAAATGTATCAGTTCTACAAAATTGATCTTTGTGGCCTTTGTTGATCTTTCATTATTACACACAGTTGCTTACAGTCTCGTCTTACGTTTAGATTTTACTCACATTTTACTTGTATTTTTTTATTCCTTATGCTATTAAATACGTAGAGTTGCAAGTCAACAATGTCTTTCCATTTAAGAAAACTGTCTTAAAATAGAGCATCACATGATGATAATGATAAGGTTAAAGATCAAGTATGTGTTGTTTGATAAGTGTTTATGGTATGTGATTCACCTGAAAGTAGAAGGAGACAAACCTGTTTTGCATGCTCTCAGAACTCTAGTATATGACTTAACAGAAGAACCAAGGTTCTTCATTCATAATAGATTTCTTAAAAGTGGTGTCACATGTTTCCAAGTGTTCTCTGGGTGTGATCCATTTTACTGGAAGAGGAAAATTATTTTCCTCATTGCTGATGCCTTAATGACATGCGTCAACATGTAAAAGGACAAAATAATTGCCTATTTGTTTTTTACATACTTAAACATGGCATTCAAATTTATCATTCGCACAGGACAAAAACTTGTTTTAACAGTAAATAATTAAAAAAAGAATATTCTTAAATAATATTTTAAAATTAGAGATGCACAGATACAATTTCTTCTCCGGTATGCAATTATTCAGAGTGATATAGCTCAATTCCGATTATGAAGATTCCTTTTCTTTTCTGAATGACTATTGTAGAAAGTTCAATAAAAGGAAAGGAAGGAGGCGGGAACCGGCAAACATTTAAACATTTAATCACAAAATAAACAACGTAAATAAACAGCCGGCAGCCCCTCACGGACGACTGCCGGCGAATAACACAATACATAAACATATAAACCAACTTAACATAAGTTCGGGCCCGGTCCTCTCTCATCGACGGTCCGGTCGCTCGTTCGTTTTTATATGCTCCCAATCTCCTACGTGATTCGAGCCCGGTGTGCGCACAGCTGCCGCTTATTCACAATTACTCACCGGTCTCGAACCACGGTCTCGCCCCGCCTACTCCACTACATACCCCATCACCCCTCACAGGCCAGGGGGTACCCCCGCGACTGTGCATGCTCCCTCCCCCTCCCTCGGGGGGGGGCGGGGTGGGGGTATGCAGCGACGAGACGAGACAACGGAGACGGGAGCCCTCGGAGCGACCGGAAAGAGAGAGGGGAGAGAGGAGAAAAAAAAATTATAGTCCGGTTCCCCGACATGCTGCCGCTCGGTCCTCAACCAGCCGGGGTACTCTCCTTCGCGGTGCCTTGCGGTGGCCCTGGGGCTTCGGTGGACGGCTCGACCGTCCGCCCCCTGGCGGCCGGCGGTGGCTCCTCCTTTATCGGGGAGTCGGGGCGAGATCCCCGTCCCCTGCTCCTCCCCCTTGGGCGGACGGACGCAGGCTCCGGCCTCTGGCAGGCGGTGGCCGCACTCGGCACTCCTGCCCCCTGCTCCTCCCCCTCGGGGGACGGACGCAGGCTCCGGCCTCTGGCGGACGCGGCGGCAACTCCCCGCTCCCGCTCGGACGAAAGCCACCCCACCTCGACCCAGGGGCGCGGCAGCAAAGGTCGCCGTCGCACCGAAGCTTTGGCGGTGGCCACACTGTGCACTTCCGTTTCCCCAGAGCCACCGCTTCGGGCAGCCACTGGCGGATGCCTCTGTCCGCGCTGCCCGAACTCTCCGGCACCCGGAGGCCACTCGGCGGCGAGGACTCTCCGACACATGTCTCTCCTTCCCTCCCGGTTTCGGCACCAATGTAGAAAGTTCAATAAAAGGAAAGGAAGGAGGCGGGAACCGGCAAACATTTAAACATTTAATCACAAAATAAACATCGTAAATAAACAGCCGGCAGCCCCTCACGGACGACTGCCGGCGAATAACACAATACATAAACATATAAACCAACTTAACATAAGTTCGGGCCCGGTCCTCTCTCATCGACGGTCCGGTCGCTCGTTCGTTTTATATGCTCCCAATCTCCTACGTGATTCGAGCCCGGTGTGCGCACAGCTGGCGCTTATTCACAATTACTCACCGGTCTCGAACCACGGTCTCGCCCCGCCTACTCCACTACAACTATCAATATTGAACATCGAACTGGTAATGTTGTGTTTAGTTTACAGACCACAAATTCATTGCAGTTTCCTGTCCTCCTTTAAATGACTGGCACAGTCTCACAGGAATTCGTGACCATTTTCACAAACTGTAATCTATTAATTTGTGTTCATGGACACGAATTTCCCCCTTTTTCGTGTAACCCAGCACAACTTTCAATCTAACGTATTTTAATACAGGATATCTTTCATATGTACAGTATAACTATATACAAACGCATTCTAAATTATTCCAATTTTACAAGGTGGCTCATTCGTCTGAATTCCTTTGTTTTGTTATGATTTTACTTTGCCCCTGTGATGTTAGGTTTAGGGTAACCATTTACCTTTGCCACCTTGTATATCGGTCCTGATCATCAGCTGTTTTTAAACTATCCGCCTATAGTGTGAAAATTAAAGCTTTTATCGATCTAAACCAATTATTGGCCGGTGCTTGTTTAATTTTTATAATATGAAAGTGGCTAAATTTAAGTATTTTAATAAGATACATTGTCATTTCGACTTAAATCCATGATAAAAAAGTTAGTTCCAGTCCTTGATTCTAATTGGGCAATAGCCGTGTAACTTCCGCAGCCAATGATTTTGTGGATCGATGCACAGCACTCTTAGCAACTTAATATGATATGTTAGTACATAGACTGATCCAGTAGTAGGATCCCCGCCCCCTTGTTTCCTCATTTAGCTTCCCATCAGTGTTTGAAACCCCTCACCTTACCCTTTTTAATTATCCTTTGTTAGCCCCCCTATTTAATGCCCTTGTGTTTGCTGTCCTGTGCTGTTTCATTTTGGTTCATTGCTTTGGTTCATTGCCTTTGTGATGTGCTTTACTTACTGCGGATCCTTGCTCCTGTATACCTTGTCTTGTTCCTCCCTTGTGTCTATCTTAGTTAATCCCAATCGTGTCACAGTACAACAATGGCAGCATTGTATGTAGTTATGTAGTTATGCAAGTGTGTAATATTTGTTTGTTTAGTCACATACTAAAGAGTCTGATGGCGCGTTGGAAGAAACTGACATAATCTAACTGTGAATGCTTTTACCTTCTGTCAGATGGCGTGTGGTTTAGATTTAGATTCATGCATTTGACAGACGCTTTTATCCAAAGCGACTTACATTGCATTATCCTATACATTTATACATAGGTATTTGCAATCCTCTGGGTTCGAACCCAGAACCTTGCATTGTTAACGCAATGCTCTTACCACTGAATTACAGGAAAGCTGGTTTAAAAGTTGGTATGGGTAGAAAGTGAGATCGGACGATCTCAACAATTACAAAATAGATGCTCTCTATTTTCTGGTTCGCTGCACTCACAACTGTGAACCTTTTAAAGACATCATGGCAGATTTTGTAGTTGGTTTTTTTCTCCAACTATTTGATCTTCAATTGGTATAAAGGGCACGTTATCTGTTTTACATTGTGATCCGTCTTTCATTCTAAGAGCTAAAAAGTTCCGCTCCTGACGCTCTGTGAATTACACACAGTGTTGGGTGTCAGCAGTTTAGCAGTTTTTAGAGTTTTTCATTCTGCTGTTGCCACCGTAACAGTTATTTCACAATCCACATACACCATTGTTCTTTGTCCACAATACACCATACACTCTAAACGATTGTATATTCTTTCATTTTAAATGTAGGTGTATTTCTGTATCTCATTTATCTAATTTACCAGGGCTAATGTATCCTGTACCTGTCATTACGACCTTACAAAAGACTGGCTGCCTACGTATTTCCAGTAAAATCTCAGGGGGTGGAAAAGCTTCCGGGGGTATTCACCCATAGCAAATGTGCTTTACTAGAGCTCGTTTTGGGGGGAATTGAGGTGTAATATGGATTAGTGAAATGCATTGTTAAAATACTTTATATTATAACATGTAACCGGTGCTAAAATCCAAAACATTTGTTTAGTAATGACCTGCAGCCTTATACGTGACTGTGGTTCCTTCAGGCATGGCTGTGTCCCATTTTATGAAGCTTCACGTTCCAAGCATGGATTTACTTTATTACGCGTAAAGATTTAAACATTAACTGGTACTACAGTTTGTTATTATCACTTTAGGAGATGTGATCGATCAACAGCAGGTCAGCTACACTTAAGATAATGGTCTATTGGTGAAAGCTCTACGCTACGCTAGCATTAGCTAATGCTAAAGAATAACCTTTACACTGTGGATACATAGATTTGGTTTTATTTGTATAGATTAAGTGGTGTAGTGTAGTTTTTTGTAGTGAGTATACTCTGATTTCCCCCGAAACCTACTCACCCGTCCCAGATCGACAACCCATGAGCACCACACTCACGAATACATAGAGTATGCCTATATATGTAACCAAGAGCATTCTGTAATCAAGATTCATGAGAGGGGGCTGGCTGCAGAAAATGCAGAAATGCTCCACTCTCGAACAGGAAATGCTTTAATAAAATAGCAAAATCGCGTAAAGGAGTCATTGTGTTAGTCGTTGTGAGCTCTTCGATTTTCAACTCAGGTAATAATATCTCAGCATCCCTACACTTGCAGACTGACGCTGTCTTAACTTGCAATGTAAGCACAACGCATAGTGCTTGTGTAAAATTACGCAAAAAGGATGAATAAACACTGTGCATTTATTTATTTTTGACAAGCAATATTGAGGTCTCGCCTATGTTAAAACGTTAACATTAGCTGATGTTGCATGACAGCTAGCAAAGGCGTAACCTATTTTTATGTAGTGAATAATGAAAAGGACACGGCCGTTTTTAGTTTGTGCATGCATCTAAGGTTCGTTGTTCGTGATTGTTAATGTTAAAACAACATATGATGATGTTATTTTCACATTTAACTTAATTTCTCACTTTCAGGGCTAAGATTAGCATGGAGGTTGAAGCATCCTTTACATTTTAAAGGCATGTTCATGTTACCACTGTAAAAGTTACGCCCTTACAAAAATGTACCCTGTTTTTTGACAAAACCATGGTTTTACCATCGTATTTACCATCGTTAAACTATGGATGTAAAATAAACATGATTTTCAAAACCATGGTCATTTTGTGGCTACCATGATTTTACCATAGTAACCATGGATTCTTTATTTGAGCTGTAGTAAACCAAGATAAATTATCCTTTAAGGGTGTGCACATTGACACGTAAGTATCTATTTATATTTTGCTATTGTTTTAATTTTTTGGTTTTCAGGCTAAATTTTGCCGGGAGCAGATCTCCATGGTGTGCTTCAGGGCATTACCACAACCCCTACTGTTCACAGACTGTTGTAGGAAGAGTGATCATGGACAGGCATTTTTTGGGGAAACCAAGGAATGGCCATACATGCAACGTAAAGAAACAAGCTGTCACACAGTTTAAATATGCTGTTTTCTTGATAAAAAGGAGCGAACAGACTCTAAGAGCTAACTCTTTGGCTCAAAAAATTATTTGTAAAGTGATTCAAGGATAGACACGAAACGACTTTTAATTGATTTAAATAAATAATATAAAACTACATTTAGTATTATTAACTGACTAAAGTATTTATCTCACAACACAATTGTGAGAATTATACATTAAATCACGGATTTTAAAGTTATACTTTGAATTTTTATGTCAATTCCACTATATATTACACACGCTATTTAGTTGAATTACATCATTAAATTACAGAGAAAATAAGAGTAATCCCTTACTTTACTTATTATAGGGAAAAGTAATTAAATTACAGTAACTAGTAACTAATTACACCCAACACTGCTTAAAAGTCTAAGGAATTAGAGATAATATTACTGGACCGATTTCAGCAATATGTTTTCACCAACGATGAGCAGTTCGGTTTTAAAAGTAAGCATGGGACTGATATGTGTATCTATGCACTAAAAGAGGCAGTGAGTAAGTACAGAAGGCAAAACTCCACTCTGTGTCTGTGCTTCTTAGATGCCTCCAAAGCCTTTGATCGCATTAATCATGGAAAGCTATTTGTAAAACTACAGCAGTGAGGGGTTCCCCCATAACTGGTCCAGGATCTGCATTTTTGGTACAGTATACTCATCCAATCAATGCAGGTTAGATGTGGCTCGACAACATCGGAGCCTTTTTAGTGACAAATGGCGTTAGACCGGGTGAAATATTGTCACCCATATTAGAGTCCCTCGCTGGACAAGAGCCATACAGCTTTTTGTTCAGAATCAGATGCCCGTGTTAAATGCTGTTATCACATAACATAACATAACATAACATAACATAACATAACATAACATAACATAACATAACACAACATAACACAACATAATGGGAGGTATGTGAGAACATTAACATGTATTAAAAAACATCAACATTTAAGTTACTGTCATCAACTTAAGGTGAATTATGTAACGATGTCTGTTGCTTTACAGCAAACCTGCATATCAGAGCCATATGACAGATGTTAACAAATGTGTCTTACCGGGAAATGTGGGAAAAGATGATATCTCGTCAGATTCATACAAATTTGTTTATTGAAGGTAAAGTTATTTTAGTGCTGAAAATCATTGATAAACTCAGTGTAAAGTAGATGTCATTCAGTGTTATTCAGCCTTAACCTTACGTGCTAGATAATAATAGCAATAGCAATCAAGCTGTCCATGTATTTATAAAGGTTGAGTTTAGAGTAATTCTCCATTTTACTTGACAGGGGCAGCTGACCGATTCACGATGCTCATGAACATTGTTTATTGTAATCCGGCGAACTTTACGTATTCAGCAAGTACAAATATTCATATTCACCTCGGTCATGTTCACTGCTCTAGGTTGAGATGAATGGCTTCCGGTAGGGCAGCGGATGTTTTCTCGCACCCTGAGTGTAAAAGCGGAAGTTACAGAGCATCGAGTCTATAGAGACCTTATCAACAAGTCTAATAGAGGTTCCGAATGAACAAGCCATTTGACCCTGCAGTGCCACCCTTAGTACTTTAACACTATTACAGTAATAAGGTCATTGTTGTATAGGCTGAATGTGAAAAATACATAAAGGTGTTCAGCACCTGAAGAATCAAACTAAACATTAATCATGTCCATCAAACATTGGGCTGTCAAACGATTAATCGCAAATGTGTATTTACATAATATGTGTGTACTGTGCATATTAATTTTCTATTTATAAACACAAAACACACACATACACACACACATATCTTATATATATAAGGAAATATTTATGTGTATTTATTTATGTTTACCAATAATTGAAAATATATAAACATTTATTATTTGTAAAAATAAAACTATGTGCACGTGTTTATAAATACAATATTACAGTTTTTTACTATCGCTATGACATATTTTCCAGTACTTCAAACAATTTTCCTAAACTCTTAACGCACCAACTCAACTACAACGCACAATTGACAAAACAATTAATTTCATGCTCAAAATCACACATTGCAATCTAAACTCCAACACTAATTTTTCAAATTACAATAATATACTAACACAATACACTACATCTACAAAAACACTGCAAACATGTCTCAAAATCAAATGATTATTCCAAAACACTAATACATGTTATCTTCCACGGGGGGGGCACGGTGGCTTAGTGGTTAGCACGTTCGCCTCACACCTCCAGGGTTGGGGGTTCGATTCCCGCTTCCGACTTGTGTGTGTGGAGTTTGCATGTTCTCCCCGTGCTTCCTCCGGGTACTCCGGTTTCCTCCCCTGGTCCAAAGACATGCATGGTAGGTTGATTGGCATCTCTGGAAAAATTGTCCGTAGGGTGTGAGTGCGTGAGTGAGTGAATGAGTGAGTGTGTGTGCCCTGCGATGGGTTGGCACTCCATCCAGGGTGTATCCTGCCTTGATGCCCGATGACTCCTGAGATAGGCGCAGGCTCCCCGTGACCCGAGGTAGTTCGGACAAGCGGTAGAAAATGGAATGGAATGTTATCTTCCAACGGGAACATTTAATCAAATACTAACTTACAGTTTTTTTCAATTGCTGAGAAGCGTTTGCCAATTCTTAAAATACTTTTTCTAAACTCTTAACACAGCAACTCACCTACATCACACGATTAGCCAAATAGTTAATTTTCTGACCAAAACCACAGTTTGTTAAATAAATACAAACTCTACATTTCAAAACCCTTAAAAACTTTTTCAATATACACTAACTCTATCAAAACACTGCAAACCCGTTTCAAAATCGAATCATTCGGTCAAAACTTTAGCACTCGTTTTCTATCCAACATGAACACATAGTCAATCATACCTCAATTACTGTCAAAATACTAACAGTTGGTGGCATTACAAAAACTGCATTACTTGTCATGTTTCAGTTCTTTCTGTATAGAACATACAGTATGAAATCTTTTTTTTTTTCATTCATTCAGCTGTGTGTGTGTGTGTGTGAGAGAGAGAGAGAATTCATGGTGCATTAGATGTGTACAACATAATATCTAAATGTGAAGGAGTCATCAATACTTTATAGAATGTACAACTGGAAAAAAAACAGTAAGCGACAGAATTGCTGCAGTGAAGACTTTATTAGCAATATGAAATTGCTGTCAGTCATCAAAACGAAACAAGGACAAACATACATGGCCTTTGATTTACAGTAAAGTGTGCAAAAATAGAACAAAATGACAAAAAAAAGTCCTGTTCTAATCTATACGATCTTCAGCATTTGGCCACATGTTCTCATCTACATCACATCTTATGTTGTCTCTCGCTATACACCTTGGATAGAAACGCTTGGCATGCCTTATCCATCCCTGACAGTCCACAACTGAGATGTCTCTGCAGCCAGCATCCATGGCATCCAGGAGGGACATTTGATCTTGAGGCCGATGATCATAAACTTTCCACCTCCAAGCAGAAAAAAATTCCTCAATGGGGTTGAGGAAAGGAGAGTACGGAGGAAGAAAAAGGGAAATCACTCTTGGATGTTCTGCAAACCAGTTTGTGATTGCATGTGAATGGTGGCATGCTATATTGTCCCATGTAATCACAAATGATTTCATAAAAGCGTTAAGAAGATACTTTCACTCTCGCTTGTTTTGTTGTTGTTATTAGAGGGTGTGCCTTGTCATGATCTTGTGATTGATTGATGACAACCTGTTGCCTATATCACAAAGCGAGGTGAACAAACACACAGTTGCAGAGTAAGTTTTGAGTTGACGAACCAGATAAACCTAACCAAGTTAAGATCAGTTTCAGCTATTGCACAACGCTTGGTATAAACTTCCTCTCTCAACTCCAGGTTGATCCAGAGTTTGTGAGGCGCGAGCATCTGAAAGTGTGATCATCAGTTTGATTGACTCACGAGTATCAGCGCAATTGACTCTTCAACTCTGTTGAAGATGAAGAGATTATTATGAACAAATTTAACGAATTGAAACACATTTACAAGGCAGGAATAAACACTGTTGCAGTAAAGGTTTGAGAAGGTAGCTACTGACTACATCAATACAAAATCAACTGAATTGTAATTATTAAAAAGGTTTTACATAAAGATAATATGTATGCTTTATTACTTTAAAGATCTTTATATATTACAGTTTGGTTTTATACGAATTTAGTTATATTACAGTAATTTAAATGCTGTGTTTAATATAAATTAATAAATATTAATTATTAACCCATATAATAATTATATTTATAATATAATAAACATGTATGTTTTGAATTATAATCAATAAATGTATATACATTACAATTAAACACTAAGCAGCAAAATATTTTTCACTTTTTTTTATAAGTCCCTCCTTCCGAAACGCTCTGTTAGTAAAGCTGACCAAGTCGGTCGTGATTGGTTCCCCGTCTAGAGTGTGTGTGTAAAGATGTCCCACCCATACCATATCAGCGAGCTTACGCTTCTCAGGCTGTTGTGATTGGTTGGTGCCCCACTCAGTACTCAATCATGTGTTTTCGTGGGTCGGCGCACCCCTACAATCTCTTTCTCTCTGTTTGTTCCCCCTCTCCCCCCAAACCTATCCCCTTTCCCAGGTCCCAAACAAAATTTTTCTCCATGGGAACGGGATCGCCGGGAGCTACGAAGGCACTGCCAGAGAACGGGAACCAGATCCTCTGAGATCTGACTCAGGGGAACGGAGCGCTGTGGAGAGGAAAAATCGTTCCTGCGTTTGATCAGGTCCATTCCATCAACGGACTATTTCTTCAACCGACGCGCCTACCCTCCTATCCGTACTTTGCCGTTTTAAAGGACAGGTTGTATCGAGTGACCTAAGACACTCAGTCAAAGAAACATACAACACAGTTAATCGTGTCAATGAGCCGTCGGGAAATGCTTTTCCAGGCGGCTCACTGTAATCCAATGGCCGGTCACTTAGGACAGACAGCAACATTAAATAGTCTAACGACCCAATTTTTCTGGCCGGGAATTCATGAGGACGAGCGCAGGTGGTGAACGTCTTGTCCTGAATATCAATTGGTAAACCCACCAGCCACCCCTAAAGCACAATTGTGCCCTCTTCCTCTCCCCTTCGAGAGAATTGGTATGGACCTTATCGGGCCCTTGAACATTGAAAACATTGAAAACAGTGATTTTGGGTTCTTCCTTGCAACAACCGTGACATTATGCTGTATCTATAGGCGTTGAACCCCACATCCTACTGCAATCTCGCAGTCTTTAACTTGCGTATGGTTTTAATATATGTAACGTTAAGTCTACTTCTAAGATGCGTGTGTGCGAGGAACGTCCCTTTAAGCTAGACATATTAAAAGCTTCATTTTCGCAGCAAAATCACAAATATACTTTACTATGTAGAATCTTACAGGTTAACTTTAAGCTACAATCCTTTAACAAATGCGACTGCAACGCAAATAAATGCTTTGTTGGCTAGTAATACTCAGTTTTGAAAACACCTGCAGTTCTCCGCTATGCTCCTGTATGAACTTATCCTGTCCCGTGGGCTCATGGGATAGAGAAGTATCCCAAGTATCTGTCCCTGGGTGCTTCAGAATGTGGGTGTAACCATTAAGCCATCCGGGAATTTCTCACCTACATTTTTTATGAATACATAGGATTCAGACAAACCACTATGTTTTCTCATTGTAGCGAGGAAGGCGGGACGAGAGCCGTCAGACAAGGAGGCCGCGCATTTCTGCCGGGGGAGCTCGGAGGCATAAAAGGACGAGCGTCAGAATATACGACGAGAGAGGACCGGGCTAGGACATGTGTTTTAGTTTTAGTTTGTTTTTATGTTATTGTGTCCGGCAGTCGACCGTGAAGTGGTTGCCGGCACTTTTACTTTGATGTATTGTTTGTTTATTTTTGATTAAAGTTTATTTAAATGTTCGCCGGTTCCTGCCGACTTCCTTTCTACTTTGAACTGTATTACATTGGTGCCGAAACCCAGTAGGAAGGAGAGACATGCTGTCGAAGAGCCCTTGCCGCCGAGCAGCCTCGTGGTGCTGGGGAGTTCAGGCCACCAGCGGCTGCCCGAGGCGGTGGTTCTGGAGCGAGGATTCGGCTGGGATGGAGAGCTCACTGCCGCGCACCTGGGCCAAGGTGGGATGGCTGAAACGGACTGGATAGCCAGCTGCACCGGTCTGGATGTCGGCTGCACCGGACTGGTATGCCGGAGTGCCGGCGGGGATCTGTGGCATGAACAGGAGGGGAATCCGATGACCTCAACCCTGGAAGGGAGTCCAGCAGATTCGACCCCGGAGGGGAACCCGGCGACATCAACCCCTCCCGCTATGATCCCTCTGTCTGCCTCATTTTATTCTGGCTGGTTCATTCTGTCATGGGCAGGAGGTGAGACAAGGATAGAGGACCCAGGTGCAGACAGCGGCTAAGGGTGTTAACAACTGTTAATGAAGACAAAGACAAAACCAAAAAACCCACGAGGGGGTAACATAACATAACAGGGGGATATAATAACATGACACGACAGGACAGGACTAAGACTAGCTACACTTAATCAAGACTAAAATTAACTTTTGACATAGACTAAAAATAACTACACAAGACTAGACTGACAAGCATAAGAACTCACCAATCAGATCACAATGAACCAGCACAGGACAGAAAACACAGGGGCATTATAAAGGGATCAAATCAAGAGGGGAACAGGTGCAAGGCATGAAATCATTAACAAGCAATATTGAGGAAACGAGGGGGCGGGGACAAAGACGAGACCAGAGAGAGCACATATTAAGTCATGACAACACTAATATGCGTCTCTCCACACAAAACACGAGGCTCTGTCATGATCCTGCCACTAGATCAAGAGAAACATGACATGATGGGGCAGAATCATGACACATAGGGGCGATCACTTAGGAATGAAACGCAGGGAATGATTTCCGTTATTATCAATGAAAGTGTTTATACTGACAAAAAGGGTCAATTGTTACTTAAACTTGAGATTTATACTGGCGCACAGCAGATTTATACTGGGGCACAATGGAGTGCCGCTCCATACCACCAGAAGAGTCGCACGAAGGTGGGGAGCAGAGCGAGCGGCCAGCCAATGTGCTGGGGCTCCGCCCTGGACGGCGCTGGCACAATTTATCCTGCCGATAGTTTTAGAAGTTTCTTTGCATAGATGTGGCAAGGTTTATGAGAACATTTTGGCATGCTGTTTAGGTATAATATGACCTTGGCCTGCTAGATTTGTTTCAAGTGAATTACTAAATGTGTAAAGCAAAATACATGGGAATAGCTGATTATAAAAAAGTCAGTTCACTGAAAAACAAAAATACAGTCATTCTTTGTTCAAAACCTCCCGTGCAACAGAAAAAATATATCTTTTGAGAAATGTCTTGCTGGCTTTGTGTCCATATAATGGAAGTCAATGGGGCCAAAGATGTTTTTTCAAATTATCTTCTTCTGTGTCCTGCGGAAGAATGTCAAACAGTGATGAGAGTGATTTTAAGATAAACTCTCTAACTAACAATTGATATTTAGTGCATTTTGGTTTTATTTGGAAATATTGTTTTGCTGACATAACAAATATTATTTCTGTAATATCTTTTATTATGGGACTCATTATTTCTTTAAACTCTTTTAGTATGGGGCGGTAATTGCTAGAAATGTTGTGCGCCACATAATTGGTTATGTTATGTGTTATGGCGACACAGGGCTGTGTCATACCCATACTGGCACATTCCCTGTGATGTACTGTGATTGAACTTATAGTTTCTATGACCTTAAATAAAAATGTTTCCACAGAAATTCCTACTATGTTCATTGTCAGAACTCAGTAATGGACAAATTTATAACTATACATTGTCACCTCTCAAAAAGGGTATTTTTAAAGTTGTAAATCTGATCTGAACTTAAATTACACTTAAAACTTTCAAAGAGCCTTACATTTAACATCAACAAACAACTTTTCAACACCGATTATTTTCACAAAAGAGAATTCAAATGAATACGCCCTCTGTTATCTGCGGTCTGTCAGCTGACGGTCACAAGTCCCGTAAACGTACATGTTTGCTGAAGTTTTACTGTCTAAGTGTTCATAATATGCACTGGGGATTTTGATATTATGGGTGTGGCAGCATTCTATTTGTGTTTTATACGCACACCCTTGCACTTGTCTGTCAATTCCTGTAAAAAATATACGTGAAGAATGTCCATTGTCTGCTTTGAGCATATCTGAAATGTAATGTTTGTTGCCTTTATGTTGAATGCTTATCGGACAAAAGCGTCAGTCCATCGCGTGCTTGACTGGGAGGGGGTGTTTTAGATTCACATCTAAAAAGTCTTCTATTTTTGGCCCAACCAGAGTCAAACAAAGGGTTTCCCACACCTGTGGCTAGTGATGTGGGAATTACTGGTCTAATAATACAGTGTACAGATTAAACAGGTGACCATACAGGCATAAGGGGACGATTGATCTTCATCAGATGCTAGTAGATCTGTAAGATAATAACTTCTACTGTCTGTAATAACTTTGCCATTATGATTATGTGTTCTTGTAGCTGATTTGTATGTAAATGGTCCTTTAGATTATAAAAGTAAGAAAGAAATGGTTATTATAAGAACCTTTGAGTGATTGGTTCTTTGGGGAACCAAAATGGTTCTTCTTGGCATAGCTGTGAAGGACCCTTTGTCCTACCAGTTATTGTATGTGCAAGCATGTGTTTCTGTATGTGTGTTAGAAACAGTCAACACCTCAACAGGAAATTTTATCAAATGTTTTATTTATATTTGTTATTAATATATATTTTTTATTGTTAAACATTGATCAGTTTACTGTAAATGGGAAATGTTACTGTAATTCAAAATATTCTACAAAATAAATTACATTGCATGTGACTGCATGGACATCAGATAGATCAGACAGATTCTAGGCTGTTGGTATTTAAAGGGTTATTCGATATGAAGCCAGCATCTGAGTGTACGTTTCAACTGTTGCAAAATATTTAAATATGTTTATTGGATTAAAATAAAATATGACATCTTACAATATAAGCATATTCTAGACAAGTTATGACAACAAAAGTATTTTTTCTTTTAGCAGTCAAACTCACAGCTGCTTAAAATCACAGAGGAAAAAGATCCACTTCTTCCTTCCAAAGAAAAGCATAAAAATCTAAAAAGTAATTTCCCTTCCCATTATTCCAACAGCCTGCTGTTAAATAAACATCTTGTTTATGTTACCTCAATAATTAAATTTTTGAGGAATTGTGCAATATCAGGCATGTGTATATATTGTCTTAAAGCTTTTTTTAGAGCAGGCTACTACAGTAAATACTTTATTAAATGCAATAAAACTTGCTGTATGTTTAATATGCTAGCGCATATTTTGCTAAACTTTCACATGTGATTAAGTAATCTACAGGAAATTTCTTAATATTTTTGACATAATAATGAGGAATGTCACTTGGAGAAGACCGGGTTCAATCTTGAGGCCGCTGGTGGTGTTATTTACTGTTGTCACAACGGTTGTAGCTGTAAGAAAACCAAGCAATAAACACGCAAATAAGAACACCATGAAGACCAACCATTGACCAAATATACACACATGCAATTAAATGTTTTTATTCGAATACTTTCGGCTTTTTGCATGACCTATCCTTATGTCTTACTTCTATTATATTAGCTTTAGAATAAGTGATATTCGCCTAAATTCTGATTCTGGCAAAATATTAGTGCTGGTATAACTTGATCCCAGTGCTGGATTTGACACTGTCAATCATAACATACTTCTAGAGAGACTAGAAAACTGGGTCTTGTTCATCCTGTACAAGTTCCCACTCTATACATTTCATGTATAATCGTTTTATTCTTAACTGTTTTAATTTACCTTTAATACATGTTTTTATCATTTTAAAGGTTTTTAAATTCCTTGTATTTGTTGTTGTGATTGTTTTTATATGATTATTATTATTATTTTCATGAAAAGAAATTTGAAGCAAATGTTCTAGATAAAAAAAATGGTATACTTACAAACTGTATTCTAAGATGTAAATATTAGGATGTTTTGAAATAACTGTTAGACTTACCTGTACTGTTGATTGTAATTGAGGAAGGATTTATTTTCAGTTCCGCAACAGTCCCTCTGTCCACTGCCCTCACAAGATCTTTTTTGATCTCTTCGGTTGTTGGGAGGTCTGTAGTTGTGTAGTAGAAAACTAACTTTGTTGCGGTGATGATGGACCCTTGGCTGTAATATATTTCTTTAGTTAGAGTGCTATACAGTGTACACACAATGTACAAGAAACATTGCAATTTTCTGTAATTACCTGAATCTTTTAACATCCACTCTGATGAAGGCAGTATACTTTTTGTAGATTGGTTCAAGCTGTGGAAATGATAACAGACAAAAATTAAAATGAGGGATTATTAAGTATGTCCGTTTATTGTTTAGTTATGGCAATTTTTGTCATCAGAGTCTCTTGAATTGACAAAATTTAAACCTACCTGTCTCTTTACAAGCTGAACCCTACTCATGTAGGTAGTAGAGCTGGTGTTGAGGAGGTCCTCTGTAAAATTTTCAATGGAGCTAAACACCAGATCGGTCTGGACCACAGCTCCTGTTGCTGTGGTGGTAGCTGTAGTAGTTGTACTGGATGTTGTAGATGTTGTTACTGTAGTTGCAGTTGAGGTAGAAACAGCCAAAGCTAGAGTTGAAGCTGAAGAAGCAAAAATAGATGCCGGTGTAGTCACAGTGACTGCAGCAGTGGTGCTGAGACTTGCTCTGGTTGTTGATGGTCCTGAAGTTACTGTAGTTATTGGTGTGGTGACTGTTCCAACTTTACTAACAGTTGAGCTAACAGAGGCGTTTGTGGTTGAAGCAGAGGTAGACGCTGTTATCTGTGGTGCTGATGTGGTAACAGCTCCATTAGTGGTGGACATTCCAGCAGAAGTCAACGTTGTTCTTGAGGATTGTGATGTAGATACGGGGGCTTCACTAACAGTTGAACTTCCAGTTAAAGAGGGAGCGGTTGATCCAAAGGTAGACAATGTTGATTGTGGTGATGTGGAAATTGCTCTATTAGTGGTGGATATTCCAACAGAAGCTCTATTAGTGCTGGATATTCCAGTAGAAGTTAATGTTGTTCCTGAGGCGGGTGTTGTAGAAGATGCAGCTGCGCTTGCAGAGACAGTTGATGAGGGAGTGGATGAAGCAGAGGTAGACGCTGTTAACTGGGGTGCTGATGTGGTAACAGCTCCATTAGAGGTGGATATTCCAGCAGAATTGAATGTTGTTCTTGAGGATTGTGATGTAGATGATGCGGCCGTTGAACTTCCAAACGTCGGTGAAGAGGGAGCAGTTGATCCAAAGGTGGACACTGTTGATTGTGGTGATGTTGAAATGGCTCCATTAGTGGAGGGTGTACCAGCAGAAGTTGATGATGCAGCTGTACTAACAGTTGAACTTACATAGACAGTTGATGAGGGAGCGGTTGAAGCAGAGGTGGGCGCTGTTGACTGTGATGCTGTAGTGGTAACAGTTCCATTAGTGGTGGATATTCCAGCAGAAGTTGATGTTGCTCCTGAAGATGGTGTTGTAGATGATGCAGTTGTACTTACAGTTGAACTTGCAAAGGGAGCTGAAGAGGGACCTGTCGATCCAAAGGTAGAGAGCGTTGATTGTGGTGATGTTGTGGTAAAAGCTCCATTAGTGGTGGATGCTCCAGCAGAAGCTCCATTTGTGGTGGATGTTACAGCAGAACTTGTTGTGCTTATTGAGAATGGTGTTGTAAATGTTACGGCTGTACTAACAGTTGAACTTCTAACGACAGTTGGAGAGGGAGCGGTTGATCCAATGGTCGACACTGTTGATTGTGGTGATGTTGAAATTGCTCCATTAGTGGTGGGTATACCAGAAGAAGTTAATGTTGCTATTGAGGATGTAGTTGTTGATGATGCAGCTGTAGTTACATTTGAACCTGCATAGACAGTTGATGAGGGAGCAGATGAAGCAGAGGTAGACGCTGTTAACTGTGGTGATGATGTGGTAACAGCTCCATTAGAGGTGGATATTCCAGCAGACATTAATGTTGCTCCTGAGGATTGTGATGTAGATGATGCGGCCGTTGAACTTCCAAACACAGTTGAAGAGGGAGCGGTTGATCCAAAGGTGGACACTGTTGATTGTGGTGATGTTGAAATTGCTCCATTAGTGGTGGATAATTCAGCAGAAGTTGATGATTCTTCTGATGATGGTGTTGTAGATGATGCAGTTGTACTAACAGTTAAACTTGCAATGGCAGTTGGAGAGGGAGCGGTTGATCCAAAGGTCGACACTGTTGATTGTGGTGATGCTGAAATTGCTCCATTAGTGGTGGATAATCCAGAAGAAGTTGATGATTCTTCTGATGATGGTGTTGTAGATGCTACGGCTGTACTAACAGTGACACTTCCAACGACAGTTGAAGAGGGAGCGGTTGATCCAAAGGTAGACACTGTTGTTTGTGTTGTTGTCGTTAATGCCTGACTAGTGCTAAATGTTCCAGCAGGTGTTGTTGTGGCTGTTGAAGTCGAAGTTGTTGGTACAGGAGTAGAGGTGGTATCTGTAGTAAATACTGTTTATAGAAAACAAGGCAAATTTTAGATTTAATTTTAAGGTAGTCATGAATATGTGAATATTTTGAATGTTTTATAATATTTAGGTTATTTAGGTTATTTCATCATCAGTATTTTACTTTACAAAGGTCCTGTTGTTGTCAGACCTACCTGTTCCATTAACTGTAACAGACGTAGTATTTATGTTCAGCAAAGAGACATTACTAGATGCACTTAGTAAAGTGTTTGCAATGTCATTAGATGCTGGTAAAGCCTGTGTAGAGTTGAAGACTAGCACTGTTTCAGTAATGACTGATCCAGATCTGGAAAATATTTTTTAGAGACAGTGTTGTTTTGAAATCATTTTAAATATGACCACATGGTAAATAATCAATTAACTGCACCAACTTGCTGTTTTTTGCACACTCGTTCACAATACTTATGATGCATAAAAGTACAATATACTGTTATTACCTGAATTCTTTAACATTGAGTCTTATGAAGGAGGGATACTTGGCCCGGTACACTGGTTCAAGCTGTAAAAAAATAAGAATGTTGTCAGAAACAGAATTTCATATGGAAAGCTTTGAGGATAATCATTGAATGCAATAGTTGTTTATTACTTAATCAAGAATCCCTTTCAGTAAGGAACATTTTTACTCACTGTTGTTTTCACTTGATTAGCCCTGTTTCTGAAAGCTTCAGAAGATGAATTGCCGAGCTCAGTTGTGAACACGTCCAAAGAGGTAAACACCAAACTTGTAAACACCTCATTTTGTGCGACAGTTGTCAAATAAGTAGTTAATGTTGTATGTGGAGATGTTGTGTAAGCTCCTGCAGCGGATGAAGTGGAAATCACACGAGAAGTTGTTGATAATGTTGTTTGTGATACTGTTGTAGTGAAAGCTCCACTAATGGTGGATGTTTGAGCAGAGTTTGTTGTTATTGTGGATGCAGCTGTATTAACAGTTGAAATTTCAAAGGCAGTTGAAGAGGGAGCGTTTGAAGTAGAGGAAGATGATGTTAATTGTGGTGATGATGTAGTGAAAGCTCCACTAGTGGTAGATGTTTGAGCAGAATTTGTAGTGGTTGTTGAGGAGGGTGTTGTAGATGCTACTGTACTAACAGTTGAACTTTCAAAGGCAGTTGAAGAGGGAGCGGTTAAAGCAGAGGTGGATGCTGTTAATTGTGGTGATGATGTGGTGAAAGCTTCACTAGTGGTTGATGTTTCAGCAGGATTTGTAGTGGTCGTTGAGGAGGGTGTTGTAGATGCTACTGTACTAACAGTTGAACTTTCAGAGGCAGTTGAAGAGGGAGTGGTTAAAGCAGGGGCAAATGATGTGGTGAAAGCTCCACTAGTGGTTGATTTTTGAGCAGAGTTTGTAGTGGTTGTTGAGGATGGTGTTGTAGATGCTTCTGTACTAACAGTTGAACTTTCAAAGGCAGTTGATGAGGGATCGGGAGAAGCAGAGGTGGATGCTGTTAATAGTGGTGGTGATGTGGTGAAAGCTCCACTAGTGGTGGATGTTTGAGCAGAATTTGCAGTGGTTGTTGAGGATGGTGTTGTAGATGCTACTGTACTAACAGTTGAACTTTCAAAGGCAGTTGATGAGGGATCGGGAGAATCAGAGGTGGATGCTGTTAATAGTGGTGGTGATGTGGTGAAAGCTCCACTAGTGGTTGATGTTTGAGCAGAGTTTGTAGTGGTTGTTGAGGATGGTGTTGTAGATTCTTCTGTACTAACAGTCGAACTTTCAAAGGCAGTTGAAGAGGGAGTGTTTAAAGCAGAGGTAGATGCTGTTAATAGTGGTGGTGATGTGGTGAAAGCTCCACTAGTGGTGGATGTTTGAGCAGAATTTGCAGTGGTTGTTGAGGATGGTGTTGTAGATGCTACTGTACTAACAGTTGAACTTTCAAAGGCAGTTGATGAGAGATCGGGAGAAGCAGAGGTGGATGCTGTTAATTGTGATGGTGATGTGGTGAAAGCTCCACTAGTGGTTGATGTTTGAGCAGAGTTTGTAGTGGTTGTTGAGGATGGTGTTGTAGATTCTTCTGTACTAACAGTTGAACTTTCAAAGGCAGTTGAAGAGGGAGTGTTTAAAGCAGAGGTAGATGATGTTAATTGTGGTGAAGGTGTGGTGAAAGCTCCACTAGTGGTGGATGTTTGAGCAGGATTTGTAGTGGTCGTTGAGGAGGGTGTTGCAGATGGTTCTGTACTAACAGTTGAACTTTCAAAGGCAGTTGAAGAGGGAGCGGTTAATGCAGGGGTAGATGATGTGGTGAAAGCTCCACTAGTGGTTGATGTTTGAGCAGAGTTTGTAGTGGTTGTTGAGGATGGTGTTGTAGATGCTTCTATACTAACAGTTGAACTTTCAAAGGCAGTTGAAGAGGGATCGGGAGATGCAGAGGTGGATGCTGTTAATTGTGGTGGTGATGTGTGGAAAGCTCCACTACTGGTGGATGTTTGGCAGTATTTGCAGTGGTTGTTGAAGATGGTGTTGTAGATGCTACTGTACTAACAGTTGAACTTTCAAAGGCTGTTGGAGAGGGAGCAGTTGATCCAAAAATAGACACTGTTGATTGTGGTGTTGTGCTTATTGCTCCATTAGTGGTGGATGTTTCAGCAGAATATGCTGTGGTAATTGAGGATGATGTTGTAGATGTTGCGGCTGTTGAACTTTCAAAGGTAGTCGAAGAGGGAACGGTGGATCCAAAGGTAGACACTGTTGATTGTGGTGCTGTTGTCTTAAATGCCTGACTAGTGCTAAATGTTCCAGCAAGTGTTGTTGTGGCAGTTGAGGTCCAAGTTGTTGGTGCATCAGTAGAAGTAATTACTGTTAATAGAAAACAATGCTCATTTTATATTGAATCTCATGAATACGTGAATATGGTGTAGATTTAATCAAATTTAGGGTAAATCATCATCACAATTTTATTCAACAAAGTTCCAGTTGTTGTCTGACATACCTGTATTATTAACTGTAATAGACGTAGTATTTATGTTCAGCAAAGAGACATTACTAGATGCACTTAGTAAAGTGTTTGCAATGTCATTAGATGCTGGTAAAGCCTGTGTAGAGTTGAAGACTAGCACTGTTTCAGTAATGACTGATCCAGATCTGGAAAATATTTTTTAGAGACAGTGTTGTTTTGAAATCATTTTAAATATGACCACATGGTAAATAATCAATTAACTGCACCAACTTGCTGTTTTTTGCACACTCGTTCACAATACTTATGATGCATAAAAGTACAATATACTGTTATTACCTGAATTCTTTAACATTGAGTCTTATGAAGGAGGGATACTTGGCCCGGTACACTGGTTCAAGCTGTAAAAAAATAAGAATGTTGTCAGAAACAGAATTTCATATGGAAAGCTTTGAGGATAATCATTGAATGCAATAGTTGTTTATTACTTAATCAAGAATCCCTTTCAGTAAGGAACATTTTTACTCACTGTTGTTTTCACTTGATTAGCCCTGTTTCTGAAAGCTTCAGAAGATGAATTGCCGAGCTCAGTTGTGAACACGTCCAAAGAGGTAAACACCAAACTTGTAAACACCTCATTTTGTGCGACAGTTGTCAAATAAGTAGTTAATGTTGTATGTGGAGATGTTGTGTAAGCTCCTGCAGCGGATGAAGTGGAAATCACACGAGAAGTTGTTGATAATGTTTTGTGATACTGTTGTAGTGAAAGCTCCACTAATGGTGGATGTTTGAGCAGAGTTTGTTGTTATTGTGGATGCAGCTGTATTAACAGTTGAAATTTCAAAGGCAGTTGAAGAGGGAGCGTTTGAAGTAGAGGAAGATGATGTTAATTGTGGTGATGATGTAGTGAAAGCTCCACTAGTGGTAGATGTTTGAGCAGAATTTGTAGTGGTTGTTGAGGAGGGTGTTGTAGATGCTACTGTACTAACAGTTGAACTTTCAAAGGCAGTTGAAGAGGGAGCGGTTAAAGCAGAGGTGGATGCTGTTAATTGTGGTGATGATGTGGTGAAAGCTTCACTAGTGGTTGATGTTTCAGCAGGATTTGTAGTGGTCGTTGAGGAGGGTGTTGTAGATGCTACTGTACTAACAGTTGAACTTTCAGAGGCAGTTGAAGAGGGAGTGGTTAAAGCAGGGGCAAATGATGTGGTGAAAGCTCCACTAGTGGTTGATTTTTGAGCAGAGTTTGTAGTGGTTGTTGAGGATGGTGTTGTAGATGCTTCTGTACTAACAGTTGAACTTTCAAAGGCAGTTGATGAGGGATCGGGAGAAGCAGAGGTGGATGCTGTTAATAGTGGTGGTGATGTGGTGAAAGCTCCACTAGTGGTGGATGTTTGAGCAGAATTTGCAGTGGTTGTTGAGGATGGTGTTGTAGATGCTACTGTACTAACAGTTGAACTTTCAAAGGCAGTTGATGAGGGATCGGGAGAAGCAGAGGTGGATGCTGTTAATTGTGGTGGTGATGTGGTGAAAGCTCCACTAGTGGTAGATGTTTGAGCAGAGTTTGTAGTGGTTGTTGAGGATGGTGTTGTAGATGCTTCTGTGCTAACAGTTGAACTTTCAAAGGCAGTTGATGAGGGATCGGGAGAATCAGAGGTGGATGCTGTTAATAGTGGTGGTGATGTGGTGAAAGCTCCACTAGTGGTTGATGTTTGAGCAGAGTTTGTAGTGGTTGTTGAGGATGGTGTTGTAGATTCTTCTGTACTAACAGTCGAACTTTCAAAGGCAGTTGAAGAGGGAGTGTTTAAAGCAGAGGTAGATGCTGTTAATAGTGGTGGTGATGTGGTGAAAGCTCCACTAGTGGTTGATGTTTGAGCAGGATTTGTAGTGGTCGTTGAGGAGGGTGTTGCAGATGGTTCTGTACTAACAGTTGAACTTTCAAAGGCAGTTGAAGAGGGAGCGGTTAATGCAGGGGTAGATGATGTGGTGAAAGCTCCACTAGTGGTTGATGTTTGAGCAGAGTTTGTAGTGGTTGTTGAGGATGGTGTTGTAGATGCTTCTATACTAACAGTTGAACTTTCAAAGGCAGTTGAAGAGGGATCGGGAGATGCAGAGGTGGATGCTGTTAATTGTGGTGGTGATGTGGTGAAAGCTCCACTACTGGTGGATGTTTGGGCAGTATTTGCAGTGGTTGTTGAAGATGGTGTTGTAGATGCTACTGTACTAACAGTTGAACTTTCAAAGGCTGTTGGAGAGGGAGCAGTTGATCCAAAAATAGACACTGTTGATTGTGGTGTTGTGCTTATTGCTCCATTAGTGGTGGATGTTTCAGCAGAATATGCTGTGGTAATTGAGGATGATGTTGTAGATGTTGCGGCTGTTGAACTTTCAAAGGTAGTCGAAGAGGGAACGGTGGATCCAAAGGTAGACACTGTTGATTGTGGTGCTGTTGTCTTAAATGCCTGACTAGTGCTAAATGTTCCAGCAAGTGTTGTTGTGGCAGTTGAGGTCCAAGTTGTTGGTGCATCAGTAGAAGTAATTACTGTTAATAGAAAACAATGCTCATTTTATATTGAATCTCATGAATACGTGAATATGGTGTAGATTTAATCAAATTTAGGGTAAATCATCATCACAATTTTATTCAACAAAGTTCCAGTTGTTGTCTGACATACCTGTATTATTAACTGTAATAGACGTAGTATTTATGTTCAGCAAAGAGACATTACTAGATGCACTTAGTAAAGTGTTTGCAATGTCATTAGATGCTGGTAAAGCCTGTGTAGAGTTGAAGACTAGCACTGTTTCAGTAATGACTGATCCATCTGGAAAATATTTTTTAGAGACAGTGTTGTTTTGAAATCATTTTAAATATGACCACATGGTAAATAATCAATTAACTGCACCAACTTGCTGTTTTTTGCACACTCGTTCACAATACTTATGATGCATAAAAGTACAATATACTGTTATTACCTGAATTCTTTAACATTGAGTCTTTTGAAGGAGGGATACTTGGCCCGGTACACTGGTTCAAGCTGTAAAAAAATAAGAATGTTGTCAGAAACAGAATTTCATATGAAAAGCTTTGAGGATAATCATTGAATGCAATAGTTGTGTATTACTTAATCAAGAATCCCTTTCAGTAAGGAACATTTTTACTCACTGATGTTTTCACTTGATTAGCCCTGTTTCTGAAAGCTTCAGAAGATGAATTGCCGAGCTCAGTTGTGAACACGTCCAAAGAGGTAAACACCAAACTTGTAAACACCTCATTTTGTGCGACAGTTGTCAAATAAGTAGTTAATGTTGTATGTGGAGATGTTGTGTAAGCTCCTGCAGCGGATGAAGTGGAAATCACACGAGAAGTTGTTGATAATGTTGTTTGTGATACTGTTGTAGTGAAAGCTCCACTAATGGTGGATGTTTGAGCAGAGTTTGTTGTTATTGTGGATGCAGCTGTATTAACAGTTGAAATTTCAAAGGCAGTTGAAGAGGGAGCGTTTGAAGTAGAGGAAGATGATGTTAATTGTGGTGATGATGTAGTGAAAGCTTCACTAGTGGTTGATGTTTCAGCAGGATTTGTAGTGGTTGTTGAGGAGGGTGTTGTAGATGCTACTGTACTAACAGTTGAACTTTCAAAGGCAGTTGAAGAGGGAGTGGTTAAAGCAGGGGCAAATGATGTGGTGAAAGCTCCACTAGTGGTTGATTTTTGAGCAGAGTTTGTAGTGGTTGTGGAGGATGGTGTTGTAGATGCTTCTGTACTAACAGTTGAACTTTCAAAGGCAGTTGATGAGGGATCGGGAGAAGCAGAGGTGGATGCTGTTAATAGTGGTGGTGATGTGGTGAAAGCTCCACTAGTGGTGGATGTTTGAGCAGAATTTGCAGTGGTTGTTGAGGATGGTGTTGTAGATGCTACTGTACTAAAAGTTGAACTTTCAAAGGCAGTTGATGAGGGATCGGGAGAAGCAGAGGTGGATGCTGCTAATTGTGGTGGTGATGTGGTGAAAGCTCCACTAGTGGTAGATGTTTGAGCAGAGTTTGTAGTGGTTGTTGAGGATGGTGTTGTAGATGCTTCTGTGCTAACAGTTGAACTTTCAAAGGCAGTTGAAGAGGGAGTGGTTAAAGCAGAGGTAGATGATGTTAATTGTGGTGATGGTGTGGTGAAAGCTCCACTAGTGGTGGATGTTTGAGCAGGATTTGTAGTGGTCGTTGAGGAGGGTGTTGCAGATGCTTCTGTACTAACAGTTGAACTTTCAAAGGCAGTTGAAGAGGGAGCGGTTAATGCAGGGGTAGATGATGTGGTGAAAGCTCCACTAGTGGTTGATGTTTGAGCAGAGTTTGTAGTGGTTGTTGAGGATGGTGTTGTAGATGCTTCTATACTAACAGTTGAACTTTCAAAGGCAGTTGAAGAGGGATCGGGAGATGCAGAGGTGGATGCTGTTAATTGTGGTGGTGATGTGGTGAAAGCTCCACTACTGGTGGATGTTTGGGCAGTATTTGCAGTGGTTGTTGAAGATGGTGTTGTAGATGCTACTGTACTAACAGTTGAACTTTCAAAGGCTGTTGGAGAGGGAGCAGTTGATCCAAAAATAGACACTGTTGATTGTGGTGTTGTGCTTATTGCTCCATTAGTGGTGGATGTTTCAGCAGAATATGCTGTGGTAATTGAGGATGATGTTGTAGATGTTGCGGCTGTTGAACTTTCAAAGGTAGTCGAAGAGGGAACGGTGGATCCAAAGGTAGACACTGTTGATTGTGGTGCTGTTGTCTTAAATGCCTGACTAGTGCTAAATGTTCCAGCAAGTGTTGTTGTGGCAGTTGAGGTCCAAGTTGTTGGGGCATCAGTAGAAGTAATTACTGTTAATAGAAAACAATGCTCATTTTATATTGAATCTCATGAATACGTGAATATGGTGTAGATTTAATCATATTTAGGGTAAATCATCATCACAATTTTATTCAACAAAGTTCCAGTTGTTGTCTGACATACCTGTATTATTAACTGTAATAGACGCAGTATTTATGTTCAGGGAAGAGACATTACTAGATGCACTTATTAAAGTGTTTGCAACTTCATTAGATGATGGTATAGCCTGTGTAGAGTTGAAGACTAGCACTGTTTCAGTAATGACTGATCCAGATCTGGAAAATATTTTTTAGAGACAGTGTTGTAATGGATTAATTCTAATTATAACCACATGGTCAACAATAATCTGTTTATTGCACTCACTTGCTGTTTCTTAAATACTCAACCCAACTACACAGTACAGAGAAATATATTTTTTAATGCCTTAAATTGAAAATATATACTGTACATACCTGAATGATAAAACGATAAGTTTTATGAAGGAGGCAAACTTGGCCTTGTACACTGGTTCAAGCTGTAACAAATTAAAGGCAGTTATAAGAAACAGAATTTGATATGAAAAGCCATAAGGATCATCATTGAATGTAATTGTTGTTCATTATTTAATGAAAGATAACTTAGAGTAAATTCCGTAGGTACATTAAGTTTAACTCACTGCTCTTTTCACCATACTAGCCCTGGCAATGAATTCTGTAGAAACTGGATTGTTGAGTTCATTTGTAAACGTGTCTAGAGAGGTAAACATCAATCTTGTAGACACCTCATTTTGTGCAGCAGTTGTCAAAAAAGATGTTGTAGTTACTGTTGCTTTTGGGGATGTTGTGAAATCTCCTGCAGCAGTGGATGTGGAAATCACTGGAGTAATTGTAGATAATTTTGTGCGTGGTGGTGATGTGGAAGCTCCTTCAGTGGTAGATGTGGAAATCACTGGAGTGGTTGTAGATAACGTTGTGTGTGAAGGTGGTGTGGAAGCTCCGTCAGCAGTGGATGTGGAAATCACTGAATTAATTGTAGATAATGCTGTGTGTGGTGGTGATGTTGAAGCTCCTTCAGCAGTGGATGTGGAAATCACTGAATTAATTGTAGATGCTGTTGTGTGTGGTGGTGATGTGGAAGCTCCTTCAGCAGTGGTTGTGGAAATCACTGGAGTAATTGTAGATGCTGTTTTGTGTGGTGGTGATGTGGAAGCTCCTTCAGCAATGGATGTGGAAATCACTGGAGTGGATGTAGATAACGTCATGTGTGGTAGTAATGTGAAAGCTACTTCAGCAGTGGATGTGGAAATCACTGAATTAGTTGTGGATGCTGTTATGTGTGGTGGTGATGTGGAAGCCTCTTCAGCAGTGGATGTGGAAATCACTTGAGTAATTGTAGATGCTGCTGTTTGTGGTGGGGATGTGGGGGCTCCTGCAGCAGTGGAAGTGGAAATCACTGGAGTAATTGTAGATGCTGTTGTTTGTGGTGGTGATGTGGGGGCTCCTCCAGCAGTGGAAATGGAAATATCTGAATTAATTGTAGATGCTGTTGTGATGTGTGTGGGTCTCCAGGGTCACTTCAGCGGTTGATGTGGAAAACACTGTCTGTCTGTTAGATACTGTTGGTGTGTGGTGGTGATGTGGATGCTCCAGTGCCAGCCACTGAATTGTTTGTGTTGTGGATGTGTGTTGGGTGTGTGGTTGTGATGTGGTGCTTCTTCAGCGTTGGTTGTGGTGCACTGGAGGATGTGGATAACGTCATGTGTGGTCTGCTGCACGCAGTGCACTGACAGTGTTGCTGTTATGTGTGGATGTGTACGTTCGCATGGAGAAGCACTCAAGGATAGATGGTGCTGCTGGCTTGTCTCCTTCAGCAGTGGTGGAAATCACTCTGTGGTTGTGGAAATCACTGCTGTGTGGTAGTGATGTGAATTCAGGCACTGAATTAGTTGTGGATGCTGTTATGTGTGGTGGTGATGTGGAAGCCTCTTCAGCAGTGGATGTGGAAATCACTTGAGTAATTGTAGATGCTGCTGTTTGTGGTGGGGATGTGGGGGCTCCTGCAGCAGTGGAAGTGGAAATCACTGGAGTAATTGTAGATGCTGTTGTTTGTGGTGGTGATGTGGGGGCTCCTCCAGCAGTGGAAATGGAAATATCTGAATTAATTGTAGATGCTGTTGTGTGTGGTGGTGGTGTGGAATCACCTTCAGCGGTTGATGTGGAAATCACTGAACTAATTATAGATGCTGTTGTGTGTGGTGGTGATGTGGAAGCTCCTTCAGCAGTGGTTGTGGAAATCACTGAAGTTGTTGTAGATAATGTTGTGTGTGGTTGTGATGTGGAAGCTTCTTCAGCAGTGGTTGTGGAAATCACTGAAGTTGTTGTAGATAATGTTGTTTGTGGTGGTGATGTGGAAGCTCCTTCAGTGGTGGATGTGGAAATCACTGAATTAGTTGTGGATGCTGTTATGTCTGGTGGTGATGTGGAAGCTCCTTCAGCAGTGGATGTGGAAATCACTGAGTTAGTTGTGGATGCTGTTATGTGTGGTGGTGATGTGGAAGCTCCTTCAGCAGTAGATGTGGAAATCACTGGAGTAATTGTAGATGCTGTTGTTTGTGGTGGTGATGTGGGGGCTCCTGCAGCAGTGGAAGTGGAAATATCTGAATTAATTGTAAATGCTGTTGTGTGTGGTGGTGGTGTGGAAGCTCCTTCAGCGGTTGATGTGGAAATCACAGAACTAATTGTAGATGCTATGTGGAAGCTCCTTCAGCAGTGGTTGTGGAAATCACTGGAGTGGTTGTAGATGCTGTTGTGTGTGGTGGTGATGTGGAAGCTCCTTCAGCAGTGTATGTGGAAGTCACTGGAGTAATTGTAGTTAATGTTGGGTGTGGTGGTGATGTGGAAGCTCCTTCAGCAGTGGATGTGGAAATCACTGGAGTGGTTGTAGATGCTGTTGTTTGTGGTGGTGATGTGGAAGCCTCTTCGGCAGTAGATGTGGAAATCACTGGAGTAATTGTAGATAATGTTGGGTGTGGTGGTGATGCGGAAGCTCCTTCAGCAGTGGATGTGGAAATCACTGGAGTGGTTGTAGATGCTGTTGTTTGTGGGGGTGATGTGGAAGCCTCTTCAGCAGTGGATGTGGAAATCACTGGAGTGGTTGTAGAAAATGTTGTTTGTGGTGGTGATGTGGAAGTCCCTTCAGCGGTAGATGTGGAAATCATTGAATTAGTTGTAGACGCGGTTGTGTGTGGTGGTGATGTGGAAGCTCCTTCAGCAGTGGTTGTGGAAATCACTGGAGTGGTTGTAGATGCTGTTGTGTGTGGTGGGGATGTGGAAGCTCCTTCAGCAGTGGTTGTGGAAATCACTGGAGTGGTTGTAGATGCTGTTGTGTGTGGTGGTGATGTGGAAGCTCCCTCAGCAGTGGATGTGGAAGTCACTGGAGTAATTGTAGATAATGTTGTGTTTGGTGCTGTTGTTGTGGAACAAATGGAAGTGGAGTGTTTGTGTTGCTCTCGTAGAAGGTCCGGTTGTGGAGTTGTCATCTGTACTAATAGATGATGTTGGGTCTGCTGTTGAATTGGTCGTTTGAGAACTGACTGTTGCTAGAAAAGATTTAAAAAATACATGACAATTTACTTATGGGGTACATGCAGGTGAAACAAAGTAACTATGTATTACATTTTTAAAGTAATTGTAGTGAAGTTGTTTTACTTACTGATGAAAACAAAGAATACGATAAAAGCTTTTCTCTTCATCCTGGAACAAGCGATATAGTGATATGTCATGCCTGCAAAGTAAGCAATATGTCACTGAAGATTTTTTTACACAGGCACATTTTTTATGGCGACCTTCTAGACAAAATTACTTTATACTGTACAAAATTAATATTATATCCCCTAAACCTAACCCTGACACAACCCTTCACTGTAAAAAAAAAAACATTTTCAGCTGCTTAAAATTGTTTAATTAAATCAAATTAGCTTTATGAATCAATAGACCTTAATAAAATCGAGTTGTAAAATATAACATAGTCAGTTCAATATAAATTAAGTTTAATTGACTCATAAAGCTAACGCGATTTAACTTTAATTAAGATTTTAACTTGAGTTTAAGTTGTTTTTTAACATTTTCAAATACACACTATTTATTATAAACTGTTTTCCAAAATAGCTCCACAAGGTCAAAATTTACTTTACAGTCTGATTAACATTCCTTTATTTCTTAGTATCACATTTCTTGAAGAATCTTCAGGGAATTACAATTTATCATTACAAATGTAACACATCTGTAGATGTATAAACTTGAGCACAACTATATATCTCATATTATCTTTGTTCAGATAAGCAAAAGCATTCCAAATCGCATTGGCTAAACGTATTTTCCCGATTCTCTTAACGAGTAATGGGTGTTTTTTGGCCGTAACGTGCCGTTAACCAGTCAGAGTCTCATCTCTCATTCCCTTTAAGAACCAGTTGCGCCCGCGCCATGCATGGCGGATTTCCTATCCGGAGAAGCGTCCAGTCTTTGCTCTTGCAAAGTCCGCCGTGTAAATGTGTATCTACAGGACAAGCCGGATTTTTATCTTTATGTCCACAATAATCATCTCTCACATTGTACACCATTTATTTTTATATTTGGCATGTTTGTGTGCTGCTATGCTTCCCTCTGTGCAAGAAATAAAGTGAAATCGCGTTGTGGACCCGCCCTGAGCCGCATTTTCTACTAACGTGTTTGGCGCAGTCATTTTCTGTTACTGAAACAACGCAGCGCAGGACGGGCAAATGAGAACTGCGTCGAGCTGAAACTAGCAAAAACACTTGCGCCGCGTTGAGCCGGGTGTATGATAGGGACCTATGTCTTTTCTACGTGTGTTTCCCTAACCATACCTTATGAGGTTACTTTAATACTTGCCACGTTAACGGTCTATGGTGGCGGAGTTGAATAAATGGATAACGAACGCTTTCGCGGTGTTGCAGTTGCAGCTTTAAAATGTATCCTTTTAAATGTCTGAATAAAAAACATTGAACACAGTTGATTTGATTTTTAAGCAACACAAAATATTTGGAACGATAGTAAACATGTACAGTAAGTCAGTTTAAATCAGTGCTTCCCAAACGTTTTGAATGCATGGCACCCCTTTCTAGTCTTCTTTTACATGCATTAACAGTAATTAAACTTGCATGCATTCATCCATACATAAAAATTAAATGCAGACGAGAAAACAACTAATTATGCATAAACAAAATATAGCACATAATCCGATGGATCCTACACAAAACAGCTCTTTGGAACGTTATAACAGAAACTTCTAGTGTTTTTTAAACAGTGACTTCCCAACCCGAGATTTGTTGCCGGTTTTGGACCAGTGCCTAGCTTAAGGTGTAACTTAAAAACGACACAGAGTTAAGAAGGTTTTGGGAAACGTAACCCTGGACTGTCTGTCTATCATTATTCACTTTATATAAAATGTAGCAATTTAAGTATCAAATTTAATCAACATACATGCTTGTCCACTTATATGAATAGCCATCCTTTTAAAGTTATATCCTACAGTGGCATAAACATGTTTTTTTATATGTCTCTATAAATAGAACAACATTTGTAATGGCTTGTAAAAGCAAACACTCTGACAAGCACTGAAATTGAGAAACGCGTGAGAACGCCATGCACACAAAATAGCCTACTTCGCACACAGACCACACAAATACATATAACAAAAGTAAAGTTTAAAAATATGTAAATTATGTATATATATGTTAAATGCTTTAATTCCAAAATGAGACGCATTCCAATTAATTTCAATCAAACTGAAGTTAGTTTGTTTTGATTTACAAAAAATACAGCTAACTAACACAATAAAACATGATAACATAATAAAAACATGATTTTTATTCATTTAATTCAGTCATTTCATTTTGGAAACAAACTCTTCTTATAGAGGCCTATATATATATACATTAAATGAATGTATCAATATATTCATTAAATAAAATAACAAAATAACTTAATGATAATACAGTTGTATTACTTCTTCAAATCTTTGCATAAAAATGAATCCATAACAATGCAATCCTTACCCATTGTTGAGTTGATAAGTATGACTATAATAGAAAACAGTGGCGCTGGTCCTTATTGCACTATTGTCTCGATTGGAGTGGGTATTCGTTGTACCAGTTGTTGCACTCGTCTTGCTTTACTTGTCCTGATACTGCCTCTTAAATAGAGTGTGATGACGTCTTGATGGTCAGGTTTTTCTTTCTTATTGGTATGCAAGGATAAGCTTCGACGCAATGGATTTTGTTTATCTTTCGTATTGTGACCGTCAAAAAGTATGTCTGCGTCTCGGAACAGTTAATCACAATTGTGTTGATGATGCCAAAGCAACTTCCAGGCTTTATAAATAGAAACTCACAAAAAGCTGAAAAATGTTAAACCTGTACTTCTAAGTTTAGATATATAACGAATTAGGAAAACGTATATTGGTTGTGCTGTAAATGCGTTTATGGCAAGTTTATGACAGAGGTTACGATTTGGTAATTTGTAGCCAATTAGATAGGCTAATAGACACAACGTTCGGATTTTATTTACTTACCATTATTTCATTGACATAGCCTACAATACTTTTATTTGTGTCGTCAATATTTAAATACAAATATTGCGCGGCATATTAATTTCTTTTTATATTCGTTTTGTAGCTGTGTGGCACCATGAAGCCAAAAACCTTTTTTTTCGATTTCTGCGAAATGCAAAAATGTAGAAAGGTGAATTTAAACTGTAGAAATTATATATGAAAATAAAGAAATAGCCTAATATTTAGGGACAAATGTAGATAAATTATTTATTGATGATCGAAATGTATGAGCCCTACATTCTGAGTTTCACTGAAGTTAAATTCCCGAATGTTCTCAGATGTAGAAAACAGGAATACCTAGATTTTTGCCTGTTGTGTTCATGCAAATCACCACGCGTTAGTGAGATGTCACATGAAGTCAAAACACAAATACCCCCCACAATTAACCATATCATTCTTCACATTCTTTATTTTGAGACCTTTCAACTGAACAAAATGTGTAAAAAATATTAGAATTTAACAGCGCTTTGAATTATAACATACAAGTCCAGGTCTATGCATGCGTGCACAACATGCTTTCACATTTTTCAAATTCAGTGAGCCGTCAAAGATCAAGTACACTTTAGACCACATTGCTAAAATCTGTTGAAGTAATAGCCTCGATTTCTGGCAAAAATTCGGACGTAGGCTACATTTTAAGATCAAAAAGCAGTAAGCTACAAAACAGTAACCCGTCATAATTAAACATGACATTTGTTCAATTGGTAGGATAATGACACAGCTGTAAACATAAGAAGCAAAATTGTCTTCTAGCTTGAATTTATGTCATTCTTTACTATAAAGTCTAAGTATGTGGGTGTGGTGGGTGTTATTTTTTCAACGAATTTATTCCCTGGTTTGTGATCCATGGTGTTTTTTTCCGGGTTGCTGTCAAAACAAACACATTTTTAAATTGTTATCGTCTTCCTCGTGTTTTTGAGGCCCGTGGCTGCCATTGCCTTTTATAATAAATGTTATTTAAAAGCCGTGACATTGATTTGGTATAGCCTATAAAATAATGAACAGAATTTCTATTTCAGATCTATCCACATCTAAATGGTGAAACGAAATTCATGTTGGGAATATTTTTTTTCATTCAGAAATAGAAATGTAGAATAACACGCGGACGCTGGATTTTAACAAATATAAACACATCTCAGACACTGAGAAGGTGATTAAATGACTCATGATGATTAAACTAAGCATAAACATAGCGAGGAAAAATGACTTAATTCTGGAACGTTTTCTAAAATCAAATATTTTCAACAACGTTCCATTCATTGAAAAATCCCGTCTGTGATGCAAAACACCCGTTGATCTTCATTTTTATTGCGATGCAACATTGTTGTTTCAGGTTGGACAGCAGAGGACAGACACGTCACTGAAAAACTGAGAGCCGGTGAACTCGAACCGAAACCACGGGAGTTGTCAATCATACGGGAGTAAAACAAGTTTATAAAATTTAAGTTTGTGTGTACTAAAACAAAACATCCAGAAAACAACACGAACAACGAAAACAAAGCTTGCGATAAAAACTCGATATTGGCATGGCACATTCACCTCAATGTTGCCACCCTTCTAAGTACAATATAAAAGCATGCAGTCATCGTACAATGTCTCTCTTGTTTATGTTTAACTAACCGTGAAAGGGGCACGTATACATTATACATTTCACGACACAATTATAACAGCGCCCAAAAAAAACCTTTGTGCCACCTAAAGAACGAGTTCAACACATAACAAAAGGCGTGAATACAGTGTGCAGGAAGAACATTTATCATTTAATGTCATGTATTCTCTTCTTTGAACAATAGACAAGTGTGAGCCTCTTTGAACAATTGACAAGTGTCAGCCTAAGGAGCTCCTAGTGACATCATTGTCTCTGATTTATTTAGTTTGAATGTATTCAGTAATCCCTATGTGACGGTGACATAAAACATAAAGCATATGATATTTCAATTTTCAAACAGGATATTGACATGATTCATAAAGAATAGCCTACATTTAGATTTTATTTAAATATTTTAATTTATTATTTGGTATTAGGTGGTATTTTGGACCACCTAGTGGCGCTCGAGTACCATTTTGAGGGGCACTTAATGATCTGCTCGCCGATGAAAACTAAAGCAGGTAGGTCTTCTTACAAAAGAGTAAAATGTAAATATAGCCCATGTATGAAACCCTAAAAGTTGTCATACACGTTTGCCTCCTATTCTCTTCTAAGATTCAAAAGATCTTTAACGTGAATGTCACAAGCATTCAGATGTATGAATAGAATCAAATTCTTAAGATCATAGATTGCAGTCACAAAGATGTTTAAGGGTATAAAGGCATAGTCCTACATGGTTAAAATCAGAGTTTCGATAGATGTTTTTAGTACATTAAAGTACTTTATGATTGGATGTCTTTGCCAAACATGGGGACAACTATTCTTACAAAAAATACACAGATGTTTCAGTCTACTGTGTACTTCAAAGCGGGTGTGTCTGAAACAAGAGTTTAATCTGTCTGCACAGCTGCCACCCATGTGAACCTGAGATTGATAAACTCAGTTTTTGAAATAGTAAATGAACATCAATAACATCAAAGGTGTGCCAAAAAAGAAGATTGACATTTGTCAGTTGTGAAGATGCACTCTAGCCTGCATATTTTCAGACAACCTCAAAGATAAAATGATTTTGTCTCAAAACATTGGCTTGCCCTTATAGCATTTGCTGTTTCCAGAATATGCCATAGAGTTCTAATTAAAGCACTACGGTGGCTACAGGATTAAGATGTTGTCATGTTTTTGCTTCATTGTCAAATGAGAAAACATATTCATGAAACGCGCTCTGGTAGAGCAGTTTGTCCCTTTAGTGCTACTGTAGAAACAGCATGGTGAATTCCACATAAGGGAACAGCGGTGTATGTAGATAGAAAAAGCTCATTCTAAGGTAATAAAAACATAACGCTTCATTATGTAAGGTCTTTATACACCTATGAAGACATTATTATGTATGTTATATTGCATTTCGGTCAATAGATCATCCAAAAAGTTACACTCTGGACCTTTAAATAAAGATAAAGGCTTTCGTAAGAATTTAGTCAAGAATGTTTTCAATGCCCTGCGTAAAGTCAGAATAGCTTTAGGCCAGGTCTCAGACATACAGTCATGTGGAAAACAGACATACATCATTACCTGCGATTCCAACTAAATTGATCTCGCTTATCAGACACGCAAAAAGAACACAGTGTGCGCGCACACACACACACACTAACAGGCATGTATGGGTGGTCCTAATGAGAACCATAGGCTTCAGATGTCATATCAAAGGAGCACTGATGGTTTACCTGTGAAAACAAAGAGTCAGAGGGCATTGCATTTCAAAAGCATTCAGTCTGAGCACTATTGCGGATGAAAACCTTGAAGAAACTAGAGGCTCACAGTGGCTAGATTTTAATCTATAATTTGTATTGTTTCATCTGGAGTCAGACTTGCTTTGCGCATGTGCTGGATATTAGTTGTACTTGTTAATAAAATGTGTTTATAGAATCATTTTCACTGTGCGTGTCAGTTATAGGAGCTATGTGTAATTTCTTGGAGGATCTATTGTCAGAAATGCAATATAATATACATAATTATGTCTTCAGAGGTGTATAAAGACCTTACGTAATGAAATGTTTTCACTATCTGAGAATGAACTTTTTTTATCTACATACATCGCGGGTCCCCTTACAGGGAATTCACCATGTTGTTTCTACAGTAGCCCTAAACGGACAAACTCCCCTGCAGAGCGGATTTTTGTAAATACTTGACCTCCTTCGACAACAAAGCAAAAATGTGACGACATCTAAGTTCTGTGTCAGCCACTGTAATGCGTCGAAGGGGAAGGTGGAGTGTAGAGCTGGGTGATATATCCTGCAATTCGTATGCTCAGTTTTCTCAATGAGTTACTAATGCCTCAACATCCGAAAGCCAGAGGGCGCTCTCGCGCAGAAACTTGAATATAGGACACACTAGAAGAACTATTTACACACAGTTCCAGCAAATGCCAATGGTCATATTCTATCGCTGTTCTTCAAACCTTTTCAGGTATTTTTATGATAATAAAGTATATTTATAATGATGCTGTTTGACGAGTGTTGCGTTTTTAAATGCAGGTTATAAAAGACTCAATCTCATAGTGATTTTAGATCGAGCAGTACTTCCTACTGATCAAAGGGCTGTAGTTCACGGAAGAGCTGAGCATTTAAACACAGAATCGATTTTGACATGTACAATTAGTGTGAATCGCGATATATATCCCCCAGTCCTAGAGGAGTGAGCCGTTTGTTGCAATTCACAACCTCACTGCTAGATGCCACTAAATTTCATACACTGGACCTTTAATTAAGCCATATTGTTGTTTCAAAAAGGCACTGCTGTTACAAAGCATCAGGGGCTGTTAACCAGGAGAGGCTGCTGGAATTTCAACTGAGATTAATTTTGCAAAGCCCCTCAGTCCAGCAATCTATTCAGTTTCAAGAATCACCCACACACATTCACTTATCTTTCCAAATGAGGACATTCTACAGACTTATTGTATTGTTTTCATACACATCGTTGAAAACAAACGAAGATGTCCCCAAAAGGAGGTTTGGCTCAGATGTATCAATGTCAGGAATATGCACAATAGATAAATATTATGTATGTGAATATTTACATAAACATTTGAACCCTAAACCTGGTTGTTTGACTGTTGAACGTATTTTTAATTGTCTTGTACATTTATTTAAATAAATAAAAAACTAGAAACGTGACACTCTTTTCCTTCCCTTTTATTTCCTTCTTATAAAAACGTGTAAAAGCAGCACGAGTGTACCATAAACTGTGTAATTGCATCAAGAAGCAGATTGTTTTGAACTGTGAAAATATTAAGACGAGAGCACAAAAAGTAAACAGTGTGTCACATCATTTAATGACTGTTGAAACTATTAAACAGACTGAGCTTTATTGGTTACAATAAAAGCACTTTACTACAGTTAACTGCAATAAAAGGGTTTAATGGAGTTGGGGATTTCTGCGTTGTCTAATGTTCAGGCCTGTGTTGAATGTTTGGTGTCTGGTTGAATGTCCTCTGTGCTCTCTATTAGGACAATTGACTTTTTAGACCATACTGATATTATCATTAAAAACTTCTGTACCACTAGAGACCTTAAAGTCTGTTTACTTGATGTGCCCAGCTTCGGTTCAACCAATGACATAGATTTGGGGCGGTGTTACCTGTTTATCTGAGCAATTAAAGATGTGTTGGCACATATAAATGCAATTCTGTTTCCTATATTACTGTAGAAATCACACACATTTAGGTGTCCTGATATTCTATCCAACATGCAGGTCTTTCCTGTTCAGCCATTTCTTAATTTTCTTCCTTCTCTCTTTTCTCCTTTTCTCTCTCTCTTTCTTGTCTGCTACACCCATGAGCTGTAATGTAATTCAAGTCTTCCCTATACTTAAGGCTAACCACAGCCTTTCAAACCAATGCTGTGAAGAAAGACTGCTTTTACCACCAGACTTCAGCTTTCAAGTGCAAACACAGTGCTGAGGGAACAAGCAAGGCATGTTCAAAGTGGCCGTTTTTCATCAGCCTAGCGCTGCAGGCGTGTACAGTTGGAGTGCTTAGAATTCACGTGTCTGTAAGATTCAAGGCACTGCAACTATAACAACAAACATGCTTTAACTCAGCCAGCATCCATAATATATACGCAGTAGTTTGCATTCTGAAGCAGGTGACTTTGGAAAGCTCTGCCTGTTTGTTGTTGTTTCTGAAGTACTGACGCGACGCAATCTGCCCAGTTCACCTGTTTCTGATCGAGCATGCCGATGCAATGCGTTTAAGTGTCAGTGCAACGTGCGTTTGCGGATGGGATATTAAAGAAACACCCCCTCCAGCTGTGAAAACAAGTGTGGCGCATCTGGATGAAGGTGATTGAGGACGTGCAGCGTAACACGTGTGGGTGTGAGTTGAGATAAGATTCTGATTTACAAGTCAACCAGTTCCTATTTTAGCTTTTAATGTTCAGGTTAAGATTCTGATTTCAGATCAGCTTTTCAGAAGGAGAGAACACACAATTCGCATTACTTTTGCTAAGGTCAGGTTTAACAATGCTTTTTTGTATTTGCATGATTCATGTGATCATTTTGCTTGACACCACTTCACCTCAGGTTGCTCCAGGCTACTGTCTCTGTAAACAGTCTTTGTGAGTTTTGAATGTGATGAATCTTCTTTAAAGGTAACCAATCCAGACTTCTCAGATGTTTCTCCTCAGCTCTGTTTCCAACTCCTTTCTATCGATGGCATGTCACCCACAGTTCTCACCTCATATGGATTGATTTTGAAGAATGTAGGAAAGCAAACCGTTTTGGGTAAAAAGCGTCTGTTAAATGACTAAATGTAAATGTACTATGGTAGTCAATGGTGGCCAAGAACTGTTTGGTTATAAGCATTCTTCCAAACATCTTGCTTTGTGTTCATCAGAACAAAGAAATTTACACGGATTCTGAACAACTCGAGTGTGAGTAAATAATGACAGAATTGTTATTTTTGGCTAAACTGTCCCTTTAATGTATTTGACAGATGCTTTGATCCAAATTTCCATCTTTTATCCAAACCCATTATTTTTTGCCTTGATAAACACAATCCTCTACCATGTAAAAGTTTTGAGGAGTGAAGTATTTATACATTTTATGCGACATTCTATGACATTATACCACACAATGTTAATATATTTTTGACTGAATGCAGAAGACATTGAGTAGACATGCATGTCATGCATGTGATGTGACTGTGGGTGGCAGTTCCCTGGTGGTCCTCCTCAAATATGAAGCCAGGACCATTTCTCTTAGTCTTAAATAATAATAGCGTTGTTTTTCTATTTTTTCAACATCCACAGATTATTTTCTTTTATTTATTGGATGATAACTGACAGTCTTGGGGCTCTGTAATTCAGCCTCAGAACCATATCTGTGTAGAAGGCAGTTACCCGCAGTTGTATGTTATATAAAACAACAAACATTATTTATTTCATTTTTCATTCCTAGAAAAAACACTGCATTTAAAGTCAATGTTATTTATAGTGATATTTGGTTATGCTTAACACCAATATTGATTTGTACATGTGATGACATTCTTTCAGACTGCCACCAATAACGTACATTCAACCTAATAAATTAAGGTGTGTTGACATATAATTTAGAGGCCTTCGCATTGTTTTGTTGTTAGTATCTCGGAGAACAAATGCTAGAAAATATTCTGGAGCTTTGTTTTAGTTCTGGTGCTTTATTTTATTACTGTAAGGCAGAGACCTAAGGAACACATACTGTGAAATAATTGAGTTTGACACATGGGTCGTGTGGAGAGAGAGTTTGGGACAGACAGGCAGCGTTGTTTATAGTGTTCTGAAGGCTCCGTGTTGTCTGGATCCTAAGACACCTGTCCTGTAGCATTAACAAGAGTGTCTACTGTCAAGAAATGATTATCTTATCATGAATGACTTTTTAAAAACTGTCAGAAACTAAATCAAATGTATACGATGGTGGAGGGCATTTATATCGAATGTATCAAAATTATTTTTATCTTATCTCCATATTGAACCGTTTTCTGTGTAAAGAATATAAATCAGTTAATGACATGAGATGAAAAAGTTGTGCCATAAATGTGCTCTAAAATCATGTAAAATCAAAATTTGTGTGTCTTTGAACCTTGCAGTCTGTAACTTACACTATAACGCCTACAGAGTAAAGATGTTGGAACATAAACAGACAGTCTCCGCTGAGTGTGTGGCCTTCACGACAGGTGTTGATCACTGACTGACCTCTTCATTTGTGTACACATGTGTGTGTTAAAGAGTACTGACAACTAACAGCAGTGTATGAAGGAAAGTACATGCCATAAAAATACCAGCAATAACATTCCCTGCCTCTTTTATGCAGTGTGAACTGTGACCTGTTCATTTTTAACCGCAAGAAATAAGCTCTCCAGCTTTCATTGATTTAGCAATAATTAATGGATTTCTAACTGCTTAGGTAGGAAAGTCATAAAAGTAATTCGAGCAACGGTACAACATGGGCGCGGCCTCGGAAAACGGGGCGTGGATACGCACCCAAAACGGATGGGTGAGTAGGGCTGAAAGACCGAAAGTCAACGGATCACCACAATGCTTAGGTAGAACTAGTTTGTTTTTCAGAATGAAACCTATTCGCGTAAAAATGAATGGTTTGCTTTGTTAACAAAAATAGAAAGTCCACTGTAAATTAATGTTAGTGAGACAAAAACTGAACTTTTATCAAATACGGCATGATTCCCACGTTTAGCATCTTATTTTTGGCGAAGCAAGGACACCCATGGGATGTTGGACAACGAGTTTCAACTTCGGACACCTAAAAGCCAACTCCAAGGTGTCTTTCTACTTTACCATGATCCTGATATTCACTTATTTATTTTACTGCCTCACTGGATACTGCGATTCCATGCCGAGTCCACTGTACGTCCATCAAGGCTTCAAAAGCAACCTTTATTCAAAGGAAGGGAAGAAACTTCAGCCGGACCCGCACTTGAACATCTCCATCGTCCACGAACTCCCCGCGTCCGACGCAAAGGACTTGGAAGATCAGAAACTGCAAAGAGGTTTAGATTATAACACGTACGACAATCTTTCTGTATCAAACAACTTTGGGACCAAAGAATTTCCTCAGGCGATTATTATCGGCGTGAAAAAGGGGGGAACGCGAGCGCTTCTGGAGTTCCTGCGCGTGCATCCAGATGTGAGAGCGGTGGGCGCAGAGCCGCACTTCTTCGACAGGTTCTATGAAAAGGGTCTCCAATGGTACAGGTACGTCTGTATAAAATATCGTCATGGTGTTTGTGTCGAAATAAACATGTTGATCATTTTTCTTTCTTCAACATCAGGTAAATACTCAGGTAAATACATAATTATGTAAAGCTCTCGATGATTTTGGTTCTTGGTGAGAATGCCATTATAATTTTATTTGGTTACATAGAATCCTGGTGAGCAGTAAACCACCTGATCTCCCGTTAGCCCAACTTCATTATAAAAAAGCAACAGTGCAGTCATGGAGACGTGTGGTTGAAATGGTTTTTAGTAGAACATTCTTAAATAAACTTTTTTAATTAAAAAAAAAAAATGACTGAAGCGTATATCTGACTCGCTGTACAAATCACATGTTTGGATCAAGCAGCTATACATATGTCTACCGCTTAGTTCATTAACATCAACACCCGTCAAACACCCGCCATGGCAAGACATTCAACCATCTGCCAATAAATTGTTGCTTCGACTGTCTGTCATCCAGTTAGAAATCAAACGTGTACGATGTGGCCTAGCTAGGAAATAATTTCAGTGAAATAACCCTGCCAACATCATATAAAATATTTGTAATAATCATGTTTAGGGTAAAGATGTTATTTTTCTTTCTCGTGCAGAGAGCTCGCTTAGCTGATTTCTCTTACTCGCAACAGGCGCGCGTGCAGGTTTTGTTTCAATGTGTGGTGACTGCCTTATGTCAACAAACCACCACTATGATGGCTTTTTTAAGTATAATTCAATAACAGTCTTGTCAACACCATGGGTATTCTGTCTGCAGATGCGTATGACAGCTGGGTTACTCTTGCCAGCTGCGTTCTGGAAATGCGATGTTTATCACAATATTATATAGGCTACCGTAGCTTGGTTACGGCTTGTGTGCGTGTGCGTGCGCGTGGAAGATAAAGAGATCTAGGTTCTGAGTGAGCAGATGCGCCCTAAAGTACGTAGTTTTCTGGAAAGTATAGGATGTACACTCACCTAAAGTATTATTAGGAACACCTGTTCAATTTCTCATTAATGCAATTACGGTGGTGGTATAATGGTGTGGGAGATGTTTTCTTGGCACACTTTAGGCCCCTTAGTGCCAATTGGGCATCGTTTAAATGCCACGGCCTGCCTGAGCATTGTTTCTGACCATGTCCATCCCTTTATGACCACCATGTACCCATCCTCTGATGGCTACTTCCAGCAGGATAATGCACCATGTCACAAAGCTCGAATCATTTCAAATTGGTTTCTTGAACATGACAATGAGTTCAGTGTACTAAAATGACCCCCACAGTCACCAGATCTCAACCCAATAGAGCATCTTTGGGATGTGGTGGAACGGGAGCTTCGTGCATCCCACAAATCTCCATCAACTGCAAGATGCTATCCTATCAATATGGGCCAACATTTCTAAAGAATGCTTTCAGCACCTTGTTGAATCAATGCCACGTAGAATTAAGGCAGTTCTTAAGGCGAAAGGGGGTCAAACACAGTATTAGTATGGTGTTCCTAATAATCCTTTAGGTGAGTGTATATGCAATGAATGGATCTGACAATGATAGACCAAAGCATTGTTTTTAGTAATAGCCTACAGTTACTTTATTGAATAACTGTAATTCTGATTCTTCATCCTTTGAATGAAAAAATACATTGTTTTTGGCAATAGTGGAAAATCTTCCCGCAGAATATCTTTTTGTATTCAAAATTCAAAATTCAAATTCAAAATTCTTAATTTAGTATCACATCATTTAATAAAGAATCATAAATTAACGGGTATTTATAGCAGATATTTATTCTGTAATATTCTTAAAGAATTATTTCAAAACTTTGCAGAAACCTTTCTACAAAATCTATCCTTTTCATATGTTGTTAACCATTATAACATGTTAATCCATAAAAACATTCCTCCCCCATTTAGAGCACTCACTTCACTCTGGTAGCACCTTTTCATGACTCCATAAATCACTATGTGGAATAAAAGTCACTTTCCAATCAATAATCTGTGCCGACGTGCTGCGTATCGATTTCTTCCTTAACCAACTTTATTGCATGCAGGCACAGAGACAGTTAATTAACCTGTGCATATTCAATCTTGTTGACAAAATGCTGTTAGTCTTTATACAGCTTCAAACGTTCGTTTTTATGGTGCTCCAGGGTGCTTGATTATAAAGGTTTATGTTGTAAGACTAGTATTTCATGTTCCATCCACCTGTCCATCCATCCATCCCAAATGTCTATACAAAGTAAATATGATTAATAAATGGCTATAACAGTAAAGATCTACTTAACCGTAAATCTATACCCGATGGCAATGAATACGTTTCCATTTCTCATTACACATGCAGTTAAAATGTTAAAGCCATAAATTTCATGATGTCAAAGTGCTGATCTGACAGGCTTGATTTCCCATATGACCTGGGTGTCTAACATTATACTAGCCATTGATCGATTGTGCTTGAGTGTGATGGTGTGGAAGGAACATCACGGCACATCAGCATCGCCGTACGGAGACAGATGTGTTATCTATATCGGCACAACTTTATATGATCATGGAGAATAAGAGCTGGGGCGTGTTTATAAGAAGCCTTTAATGATAATCGTGCATGTATTGAACACAAAGTGCAAGATTTCTGATTAATAATCTTGAGCACAGATGTGTGAGTTACATAGCATCAGGGTGGGAAGTGACTTTTATTTAACAGCTGAGTAACTGTCCTTGAATAGTCTGTTGTGACAGCTGTTGTTTGGTGTGTAATACTCCATCATTGTTTCCGGAGTTAGGTGCTAGATACGAGCAGTCACTTCTTGTTGTAACAATTGTTTGCTTTAATCATAATTAAACAAAGACTGCTAATGAACTAGAATGTAATCCATCTGCATTTCTCTCATTTTTTGAAAAATGGTCAAGTTTCTTGCAAATTCATTTGTGCCTTAAAGACATTTTTATATTTCATAAGTTGCACAGACATAAAATGTAATAAGTACATGATTTATATTGTATGTTCCAGCATCTATTTTCATATTATTTGATTGAAATGACCATAGTTTCACAGCAATGTTTACTAAAGTAAGCACTATATTTGATGGTGTTTTCATGAACACACCTGTCTCTGCTACACAAAATAAACAAGTTTAGCTTTGTTCTGTGGTTGTTTTGTGTGTGTTTTATGATGTGGTTAGCTAGATAATCATTTGCTAAGAAGCAAAATGCATCATCCAAATGTGGGTGTTGTGCTAGATCTCTGCACTCTTAAAAATAAAGGTTCTAGTTTTTAAAAGTATCTGCTTTATAGTCTGTATAGTTTAAAGAAAGGTTCTGTGGATAGTAGAGATTCTTTTTACAGCCAAAATGTATAGTGTTCCGCCTTAATGGTAACAAACTCAATGGTTTTATAAATGTATAAATGCGTAAATTGCAAAAACAAATGTAGAAAAAAGTAGTTGAAACTTACAATACAGTACAATAATCCCTTTGGGTTTTTTAGCATTAAGTACCAAGCAGGAAAGAAAGAGAGTCTTCAATCCAATTACACATTAAAGCAACGTTCAGATTGTCAGTTCAAATCCGATACCGCATATCTGATTGAAATCCGACCATATTCAGCAAAAAATCACATGAAATCCAATTTTTACAAATTTGTTTCTTACAAATCTGTTTCAGGCTACATTCATATGTGGTTTGAAATCCTATTGAAATTGCATTTCTGGAATCCATTTCAGTCTGACCGGTCAGATTGGATTTGAGTAACTTTTGTCTTATGTTATGTTTAATCGCCACGTGAAACGTCACATTGACGTCTTTGCAGATATAAGGCTGCTGTTGTCTGTGTGCTGGAGGAGAAGCGAGCACTGAATAAAGCCATGCATACCAGCTTAATACACTTCAGCAACAGGTTCATTAGACATGGTAATGCATAAAGTTCAAAACTCCCTGTCGTTGCCATAGAAACCAAATCAGATATCGCAAAAAATTAGCTCTGAACAGTTGCTATATAGATTTGAGGTGACAGTCTGACCTGAATGAGTTCACTCATTCTCAGCTTTAGCTTTCATGTTTAGCAGAAGATTTGAGATTTTGCACACAGCTGCAGACAGTTTTCTGCTCAGAGTTCTGTTATTAATTGTTAAACTTCGCAAACGGTGGGGCTGTTAACCCAGCCAGGGATGTGGTTTCCTCCAGACCCGTCTAAAAGCTTCACTATACTCCTACGCTCTCCATATTGAGTTAGTTAAAATTCTGTTTGGTGCATATATGAACAGGTTTACATTTGTACGATCTGCACTTACTGTTACATTACTTTGTTACATCTGTTTTATAAATTGACTCGTGTTCTATGGCCTTTTAGATTAGTAAGCAATTACAAATTTGTCACACAAATACAGGAACAATATCAACATACACCACCATCTCTTTTTTTATTAAATGTTTCATTGAGTAAATACGATGACAGCTATTTCTACCAGGGACTTTATATTGTAATCTGTTGATGCCAGGTCCTTGTGGGAATTTTGTAATATCCTAAAATCTATTACTAGGATACAAATCCTGGAAATGTGCATTTAAAACACAGGGTTTAACTGCTACCTTCTAATGCAAAACGCATTAATCTGTTACTGATGCAAGAAACACTTTTATAGGCTAAATTAAAAAAAAATCACTATGCTTGGATGCTTCTGTTAAGTGAACAACTAGGATGTAGAACATCTTTTTGGCTGTTATGTTGTCCCATATCAACGATATTTCAAAGCACTACAAGCTAAAAATGAAATAATCTCTATTCCAGTCGTCTAGTGAAAAGAAGCTAATGCACAGCACTTTTAGAAAGGTTATTTGTATCTGTATCTTTACGCAAGTATTTATTAAAAAAAAGAATAATTAAATTCAATTAAATCCATAGCACTTTTTCGCAATTTTGCATTGTGGTAAAGCAGCTTTACATAAAATTCATTTTAGTAGAGCCATAAAAACGTATTACAAAATTAAAGACATGACGTGACATCAAAACAAAAAATTATAAAATACAAGGTATCTAAGAGTGAGTATTACTATTGATTTATATCTTGAAATTCTGCTTTAACAGCTTGCTAAATGACAAAAAAACATTCCTGAAACAATTCAAAATTTCATGATGCTTCATTTTGTTTATGAGATTCTCTTCCTGATTGTGAGATCTTCCATCATGTTGTGTCCTGTTGTTGTGTCTGAACCTGTACGTTATCAAACATGATGTCTGATCATTTCACCCAGATTAGATAATTCTTCGGAAGTTGGAAAAGGAAAGGAAGCACATCCTGTCTGAGTTTGAGGCTAATTGGAATTAAAATCAACATGATATCAAAATAAAAATGCTTACTTTTTCTTAGCTTCTTTAGCTTTTGATCAATAAATCACACCTTACATGTTTTCTTTGGTTGAATATTCTGTTTTAAGATCAACAAGTGTCAAACACTCTTGCCAAAAATAGGCAAGGGACTATTTGATAATTCTTCAGATAAAGGCCACACAAACTCAATATGCAATTGGCTGCTCGACAACAGATGTTAACTAGCAGATAAGGTTGTAGCGAAGCCCGCTTTACAGGACTTGTTGGATTTAAAGGGAAGACGTTGAAAGTATTTAAATATGAATGTTGCTATCTGTTCTTCTATCTTCTTCTTGTCTTTTCATCTTTGGGTGTGGTCAGACAACTGCCGGTTCACAGATAAACCCGGCAACACAGATTTTCCCACATGATAGTGAGGGCAGAAGGGTAATTAGTTCCTCTCTCTCGATCATGCACACACACATCTGTAATCCCTAAACTCCAACACGCTCCCCTTCTCTGATTGGCGGCTGGTTTGTTTCCTGCAGTGCAGGACTCTTTCAAGGATGTGAGCATTGACCCCTTGGTTTCCTGCATCACCACACATGTGGGCACTCACACACACCTTACATGTTCAAAACTTTTAGATACAGTTTGAATTAGGTCTTGACTGAAACCGTCTCTCAGATGGCCACAATGAATTTATATTTAAACTAACTCATATTTTCTCTGCATTTTTTAGAAGAAAAAGTTAGTCCATTAGAAACTCCTCACAAGATGTCATTTATGTCTTACTAAAGCGTCAACTTTCTCTCAAATGCTGGTCATAAAATTCTGTATAAAACTGAAAGGGAGAGAAATATCTGCTGGTTTAGGGAATTTTGAGAAGGATGGGAGCTCTTGCGCTCCATTTAATCTTATTGCTGAGTAGGACAAATGTGAAAGATATTGAAAAGAGTTTTGTAGAGAACTCGTGATTTTTCTCTTATGCTTGAATGTTTTTCTCTTCTGTCTCTGCATGTTTAAGCAGTTTCATGTCAAGGTTTTTTCTTGTTTCCCACTGACATTTAATTGCTTCCCACAGTTTCTGGTAGCTTTCCATTTGGCTCAGTAATGACAAGCCAGTATCCTCGCTACACCCTAAATAAGAAGGTCCTGCTGTATATATTATAGGTTGTTTGTGTAAAAACATGTGACAATAGTCACACAGCAGTATATTTTTGCAGTTCATTGCAGTTTGTGTGAATGTTTGAGCACAAACTATTGTATATTTGTAATGCAAAAAAACGAGATTGAGAAAATGAGAATAAGCTGCATATTAATTCAAAACTATCGAAATGTTAGTTTATTATTATGCCATGATTTCCATTTTTGTCATTTAACATTTTGTGATATTTATGTATACTAGTTTTAGGAGGAGCACTTAAAAGAAGGAAACTTAAAAATAAACTATCACCCAAAACTTTTGTCTTTCCTAATTCATGTTCACTTGTTTTTCCCAAGACCTTTATCTTCAATTTATCTTCAAAACAAAATGCAAAATCACTTTTTTTGTATAATTCCCTAATCACTTCTTAGTTACACAACAAACAAATACTGCTTCAACATTTTGGAGACATCTGCCCATATAGCTTAATACCACAAGATCCTCACTCATTTCAGGCCCATGGTAAGCTCTTAATAGAGAACAAAACTTCCTGTCTGACTCATTGCTGCCAGATGTGCCACAGATCTGTATGGTAACATCTCGGGTCACTGGTTCTGGGCTCAAGGGGGTGTTGTGTCTGGATGTTTGATATACTTGTATCCTGTGTTTCATTTAAAGATCCTGCTCCGGTATTATGTGTATATACAGACAGCTAAGAGGAAGGTAATGGAGAATGAGCTTGTGTTTGTTTGTGTTGTGTAACTCAGGCTTGACTTGTTTGTACCTTTGGATGCGTTTTGTTATAAAAAAATATAATTTTATTTTTAAATGCATTTTACAAGGAAACCATAAACCTAACAGTGTTAATATGTCAGTAATGTTCCATAAATATTTTTATTCAAATTCTTCCAGTCATAATGCTGTCTAAACTATGCTGTCCACACGAATTGTATAGCTGTATGTTTCATTGCATCTATTTTGATTTTTTTTAGCATCTAATTTATATTTATTTATTTACAATTTTTTGCCGTATTTTTATTCTTTACTTTGACTACGCGGAATGGAAATGAAAAGCTGCTAGGAAATGTTTACCTCTTCACCTTATCAACAACTTTATATCAACATTATTTTTTCAAATATTTTAGTACTAAATTGAATCTCAATATATACAGCAGATCTCCAATATATAAGATTCTTCCCCAAATACTTGTGCTTGTTTAACTTTTGATGATACAGAATTCTGACAAGATTTTCATTTTTAGGTGAAGTATTTCTTCAATAGGTCAAGCATGTGTTAACTGATGGGCCTGTAATCGGACATTTCAGCACCAGGCCAACCGTATCCATTCTTTCTGTACTAGTTAACAAATGTAAATCGTTGCCAGGTTCTTAGCTGATAAACTTATGCGTGCTCCAGGCTAACATTCCCCCACCCCAGATGCTAACCGCTAATGTTACGCTAGGTGTGATCAAAACAAACAGCATGGACGCAGATGATTTATCGCCCTGGCAACTGTGCAGGTAGCAACAGCCGCTGCCGTCGAACCCATGAAGGGAAAACACACGATGGCTGGCGAAAGATCAGAGGTTTTCAGATATTTTGGAAACCTGCACAAAATGAGCTGAAAGACTTTATCTTGCTACACAGTTTTAGATTTGGAGATGAAATAGATGGAACTGAGAGTGTGTGGGCCATCGGTGTGGCTGGAGAAAAGGCCAGCGATTTGCCGATCTCCCCAATGTTAACATGATGTCAGCAGTCAGTGAATGTGCCATTATGGCTTCCATTAGCTTGATTACCCTGAATTAAACAGCATTAACCATGACATCAGATCCTTGCAAAGCCATTGAGAACATCTTACATGAAAAATACTTTTGAACTGAATATTGACCACCTCTATCAACCTTTGCTCTTGTTTTCCATGTAATTTAAATGCTATAGACCATTTTGCGAGATGTAAACAACGCTGGTCCAGAAACAGGTCTGTATTGTTAACATCTTGCAAAATGTTCTGTAGTATAATATAATGTAATGTAATATAATATTAATATTCATCCTATTTCAATATCAGCAGGCAGTTGTCAGTGGAATTTCTTAAATGATAATCTTCACGGTCAATGTGAGAAGAAGAAGGTTCTCTTGGAGAAATATAATTCTTAGTAGACCTCAGTATTAGCCTCATGGCAATGAAATGATGGGCAGCCTCAAAGTAGGAGTTTTACAAACCCAGAACAGTTAATTCTAGAGCTGTAAGACATTTATACAGCTAAACATATTTTCTTTTTATATATATAAAGAAGATCCATAGCTGTTTTTTGTTCATGTTTAATACACATTATAAAAACTTTGTCATTTAATAAACTGCTATGAACTACTGTGTATAAATATAAAGGAACGAAAGGAAACTGACCGTAGATCAGTTTTGATGGTTTCTTGTGGACATTAGCGGTCTGTTCTCAGTGTGGGAGGCCACATACTCCACTGGCTACACTGCATTCGTTCCGCTTTGTGGTAAAATCTTCTCGTTTGTGCTGATTTAGGATCAGCTTCCAATACTGTGGCCAAGCATACATTTTATAGCCCTCTCGCAAAACTGATCTCAGGTCACCCTGAAAGAGCCTTAAAGAGATCAAGACGTTCTGGGGAGAAAGCCCATCAGGAAATGACTGCAAAGAGCTATTATGGTTTTCATCTCTTTTTTACAGCGACTTGCTGACTTTTTTCACGTGGTTACTTTTTAACGAAGTCAACGTTTGTTTATTGAAAAACATTTTACACTTTGCATTACTCGGAATGGAGAGTGAATCAAGGTCGACCTCATTAGAGAATTGCTTATTTTGTCTGATAATAAAAGACAACTTTTGTCATGTTGAAGTGAAACTAAAACGTGCCAACACGTCATCTACTAGAAACAGCTGAAATGGTTGCAATTATCATGTCTCCGGAGTCTCTTCTAATAAAGTTTTTCATTTTGCATGTGGCATTCCTGCCTAAAATGTCCGTTATTTATATTTTGTCTGGCTAAGAGTTTGGCTTTTTTTGAGGTGCAAGGTAAGCTTAGAGTTATTATGAACCAGAAACGAATGGGCAAATTCAGTTATTAAGTGAAAAAAGCACTGAAATGGTGCTGCATATACAAATTAAGTCATTGTCAAGTATGTCAGGTCACGACAAAAAATTCCAACTCCACAAATTCCAACTTTTTCTTGCTTTACATTCGGCAAGATTTTAAATGAGAATACTCTGTCGTTAATTTTCCCTTTCCCGTTCCGCAGGAACCTAATGCCTCGAACCTTAGAAAGCCAGATCACCATGGAGAAGACCCCCAGCTACTTCATCACACATGAAGCCCCGCAACGCGTCTTTTCCATGAGCCGTGCCACCAAACTCATCGTGGTGGTCCGCGACCCCGTTACCCGGGGCCGTATCGGACTACACTCAGACTCTGAGCAAAAACCCTGGTCTGCCAACTTTTCAGAACCTGGTCTTCAAGAACTCCAGCACCGGTCTGATTGACACTTCCTGGAGCGCTGTTAGGATCGGAATCTATGCTAAACACCTAGAGAACTGGCTCAGGTATTTCCCGCTCTCCCAATTTCTTTTCGTGAGCGGAGAGAAGCTCGTCACGGACCCCGCAGGAGAAATGGGCCGGGTGCAGGACTTTTTGGGTCTAAAACGGGTGGTAACCAACAAGCACTTCTACTTCAACCAGACGAAAGGCTTCCCTTGCCTGAAAAAGCCAGAAGGGAGTAACAGACCACGATGCTTGGGGAAATCTAAAGGAAGACCTCATCCACACATACCATCGGAGGTGCTGCACAGACTCAGGGAATTCTACAGACCTTTTAACATGAAGTTCTACCAAATGACAGGACAGACTTTGGCTGGGACTGAAGACTTCAAGGACATTTTGAAATAATACAGTGGTTTCAACTCCAGACTTGGGATATGTTTTGAGAGTATTAGCAAACTTAATTCAGAACCACAGAAAATTATTTAAAGGGGTCATATAGCGGTGACCCCATATAGAGGGGTCGTCTTTGGTGTGTTATACAGTAAATTGCCCAAGCATGTATTAGACACATGAAATTGCAAAAATGAAAGTGTCGGAAAACAAAAGATGGATTCTATCTAAAAAGCGAATGCTCACCCAGACCTGCCTGAAACGCCCCGTGTAACCACACCCCCACAAATCTACGTCAGTTTGTGGTATGATTTGACTAAGACCGCCCTAATGTATTAGCAAGTAAGGTGGGCGTACCTGTCAGTACAATTGCTTTGGAACCTGATGTTCCACATATGATATTTCCGTCACACCTTTGCAGTATTCGACCAATCACTACGAACTGGTTAACTGGCCAATCATAGCACACCTCGCTTTTCAGAGCGATGAGCTTTGTAAAAAATCTGTGAGTTTCAGAGAGGCGGGGCACAGAGGATATGCAAACATGAACGGTATGTGGAAAATACATATATTTTTTAACCTTAAATTGTGTATACACATTGCATTACATATAAAAACAAATGATAACATTCGTTTTAGCCGTGTCGTATGTAGGGATGCAACGATTATAGATTTTGTTAGTACGATTATAGTCTGAAGAATAGTGACGCTTGCACTATTATGACGATTATTATGCATACATTAATTTCCAAACGTTTATTGGCCCTGACAAAAATTCTACTTGCCCGCCACAAAAAGTAATAAATAAATGATAATGTCTAGGTATTAGTTAGTTTTTTTACCTATGCAATCTTAATAAATAAGCTCATAATACCATAAAACTATCAGCCTAACTCTAATAATAATAGTCAATCAGTTAGTAATAAAATTAGAACAAATGATCAAATTATGAGCAATAGCACGAATAAATGTAATAAAGCAAACACACAAATAAAAATTAACTCTGCTTTTTAAGTATTTCATGTTGGTCTAACTGTGGGTACAGAAACTGAATAAAGGGGTAAAATGTAAAATAACACTTCATAGTCTTCAGACTATACTGAAATATATATCAAACCATATTAAAGTTATTAAAGTTGATCAGTCAGGAGCAGTGAGTCTGTTTTGTCTTTGTTTTTTGTTGTTTGATGAGCATTAAAACAGATATATTTATTATGCTCCTGTCCCTTTAAGAGCTAGCGCCCGGATCCAATGCTTTTTCTTCCCCCACTATTTTCGTTTACAGCAAAATATAATGGATTTATCAACGTGATATAGAGCCTATTCGCTAAATAATAACATAAAATAAGTTAAATTGGTTCAACTTGCTCAAGGAGAGTAGACTTTGAATATGAGCTTGCGCATACAGAATGTGTGCATCCTGTGAGCATGACGCCTCTTGTCCGGTGTGCTACTCCGTTAACTTAGATGCTGCTTTGTTTGTTTACGTTGCACTGAAAGCCCAACTGTCACCGCTACGGCCTTGATTGTGAATGTACATGTAAGATTGGCTGTTTGGTCTCTCTGCCATAGTTAATCTAGTGTGTGTCGTGGCCTCCGTGTCTCTGATATGCACGGCTCTTTAAACTGGTGCACCGCTGGTGTAACTTTGTTTTCATTTTGTGCTAGTTGCAACGTTTCCGTTTCGTGCAACAGAAACATGCGGTGTAACGGAGCCTTTACAATAAATTAACCGTGACGTTTTTAAGCGTGTTAAAAGTGAACCTCGGTAATCGCTGCATCTCTAGTAGTATGACCCCTTTAATAAACACAAGGCCTTCATTCATATCCACTCATTTCTCCTGACATCAACAGAAGTGATGTACTGTAATAAAGATTTGTAATGATTTGCCTTTTAATGTATTCATGTTCCTTTTGTGTTTTTTTCAAGACAGCTTTTATTTAAAAACAGAATACCAGCTCTGTGTATGTCCACTGTTTGAACACTCAATCATTTTACAAGCCCGTAATAATATAACTCAAAACATTTGTTCTCAATTTATTGCTGCAAAAAAGAGCAAAATCTTGGATGTTCTCATTTAACCACTGTTATATAATAGACAAGAGACACAGAGGATAGATAAAGAATAGGAAAGAGAGGTAGAGAGAAAAGTAATATTTATATTCTAACACTCATGAAAGGCCAATTGTGTGTAATAATGACTGATGATTTTTCCAATAAGCACTCATGTAATTTATAGTTTTCCTATGTATTTTCACAGTAATGTCTTATTGTAGACTTTTATTTCATTTTCTGAGGATCATCAGAAACAATGTTATAAGAAATGTTATACAGGGATAAATACTGGACTATGCATTATTCATATGCAAATATCAGTTGACTGCTGACTGCTTTGTCTGTAAAAATGCTATTATTTATATTTATGAATGTAAATAATTTAAAAACATTAAATGTGTTCTCTTTTTTATTTGTTAGTGCACAAATATGTATTAAAACCAGCGGGCAGTCCTTTTTCTGCAAACATTTAAAAAATGTGAAAACACATTATCGTGATTTATATTTTACAAAACTAGATACAGAGAATTCAAAGCCACCTTTAGCACGGCCAATTCAAACTAATCTAAAACTAAAGCATCCTAAAGAAATAACAGAGAAAGACATCAACATCATCAAGACTAAATTTAAACTCAACGTTCTGATGAGGCTTTCTGTCTACAAGGGTCATAGAGACCTTTGAGGTGATCAACTTTGAACTTTGACCCCTGGTTGATCCCCATGACAGATCATATTAAAACTCCACCATAGCGGCCACACAGACACCTTCGCCACTTCATTAGTGTAACCAATCTGGAGACGGCCTCCTGATTCCAAAAAATATCAAAATCAATAACTGTCTGTTTAAGTTTATAGTTGTACTGCTGGGTTCTGTCACCCGGTTCATCGACCGTCATGATTTAACCCAGACCGACTGCGGCTCACTAACGAAAGCCCATCAAATCTTATTTAATGGAGGATTTAGAATGTTTTTCAAATGCTGATGGTTGAATGTGTCCTATATGAGTTTAAATGAAGATTTAATACCAACAAGATAAAGGCCCTCCTCATAATCTTTTTAATACAGTAAACAGAGTTTTAACCTGGTTGGTACACATACAGTAGAGATGCACATATTTATCAGACAATTTTTGCACACTTTTGGCTATCGATATATTAAAATAGCTGATGATATTTTAAAACAGCTGATGATCAGGGCTGATTAACCCGTCAATCAAAAAGGACAGGAAAATGCATGAATTTGTGCTGTTTAGAAAATAATCAGAAACATCACCAGTTTGATGTTCAATATTAATAGTCATTTTATGGGTTAATAATAGCATTCAGAAAGATAAGAAATATACATTTATTCAGTATCGATATCGGCAGATCGGGATCGGTCGAGAAATTTTGTATCGGTGCATCTATAGACAGTTTCACCGGAGGTGCGCGTCTTACCCCGAGTTAACTTCCGGTCTGTGTTTGTCTAATAATATTATATAATAAAACAAATCAAATATTTTATTCAATTTATGTTAATATTCATTTGTATTATTATTTTACTGTATAATAATTTAATTAAATAAACGATTTGTAGAATTTTGTTCTATTTTCATTTTATTAAATAGACAATTTGTTGAATGGGTCCTGTAATTAGGGTCGGTCGCATTTAAAGAAACCATTAGGTACATTCCCATCTAGCGGATGAGCTTGGAATAGCAGTCGTAATTCGAAATATTGGAGAGAAGTTTAGCATAGGAAAGGTTCTTCTCGGTTTCATTTGATAGTTATCAGAAATAATCTAAAGGCACTCTATTGTTTGTGAATGTATACCGGAAGTTCAGTTGGGGTCACAAAAGAGCGCATGCGCAGTAAAGTTTGCTTATGTTGTTAAGATGAAACCGTCTATACAGTTCTGGGTTGCACTTTATTAAACAGTACGTGTACCCATAGTGTACTTACAGTGTACTTACCTAAGAAAGTAGTGAGTAGTATAAGGTAACTACATGGTATTAGTTTCGGTTTAGGGCTAGTAACTAGTTATTACCCAGTTATTATATTTACTGTAATAAGTACACAACATGTACATGGGAAACAAAGTGCTACCCAGTTCTGCTTATAATTTAACATATTCCTTTGCGTAATACCAAACAAAAAAATGTTAGTATTTAAGAAAAATAACAAGGATTATAATTGCAAAGTAACACAGAACATTAAGATGGGTATAAAAGCTTTTAAACAGGATGGTCGGTGTCAATTATTATTTGCTACTTATGACATTAAAATGTTAAATCAGCCTTATACTATACTAAGTATATGATACTCATTATAATCTTCATATCTCTGAAATGTCCATAATCTATAATAATATGATACACCAGTAACTATGTACCGTATGGTCTTTACTGAAAACAAATGTTCCTTAACATATAAAAAGTTTGGGTCCAGGAAGTTATCTTTACCAGTTATTTATCTCTTACTGTTCTTCAGAGACTTTAGGTTCTTTCTAAAGATGGACCACGGGCTGATATTTAAGTACTCGGTCAAATTAAAGAGCACTTAGTTGGCCCGAGGGGAAGAAAAAGATCTTCATTTTAGATCACTGCTCCAGGAATCAACACCCAAGAAAAATAAAACAGCTATTTCTAAGAGGAAACATAAGCCCCGTCCTCTTCTCCTTTCTACTGAAATGGACTTGAGGAATGTCTTTGAGTGCTTCTGACTTGTAAAGTCTTCTTTGTATCCCAGTGGCCACCACCATCAAATACTGGAAAGCTGAGATGTTCCCCCGTTCTCCAGCTGACTGCCTGCATTCACATGCAAACACATTTTGGTCTGGCCTGTGCATCTCAACAGCCTCTGTGTATGTGTTTCATGATGCCTGATGTTCTGGACGGCCTTCCTTGCTGTCAGAGTCTTGGATTAAAGAGGGATTATACTAGTGCTAAAATCTAATTCGGATTAAAACTTTTCACGCCTGAGTCAAAAAACATCCATTGACCCTTAAACAGAAAGGTCAAGTTTCAGTGTTCTTGTGGCTCAGAGCCTCTTAAATACCTAAAGATGTGGATATTCCTGCTGTAAGATGCACAAAAGCTTGGCTTTGGAAGAAAAATCACAACATGGTGGATCATTAATAGATAGTTGTTATGTCCAAGATAAAGAAAAATACAACACTATAAAATCTTGTAAAAAATTTTTTAGCAGCTTGGGGTACAGAAACATACAGAAAAATATTTTTTTGGATTTATTAATTCTCTTGTGTTTTTGTCTGCCCAGGCTCCGGCTTTTTGGGGTTTTTTTCCCCCGTTTGTTTCCTGGATTCCAATCTGCCAGAGCATCCAGCGACCAGCTGCCACTAACCTCTCGGCCCTCCGACTCTCAATCCCGCCCAACGGGCGCAAGCACCCGGACTTGACTGTTCCCCTCACCTGTGGGAGTTCACCTCCATGTTACAATTTCTTCTAAATTGCAGGTTTTTTCTGTAATTGTACTTTACTTAACCGTATTTCAAAAATAGACTGTATAAAAATAGAAATATACAGTAAAATGATCAGTTTTTCCAGAAAATTACATGTTTTTTATGTTCAAGTTTTTTCCTGTGATTTTAAGGTTTTCTAAAAATACGTAAAAATTGTAGTAACATTTTTAGAAGTGTAATATTCTGTAAAATTACTAGTTTCTTTACATCGGGAACTTCAGATAATATATACATTTTGATCACAACTGCACTTTTCTCAGGCATATAAAGAATATTATTTAGCATGTGCTGAGTTCAGACCTTATAGCTTGATTTATGGACAAATTTAGTGTCACATTCACATCAAGTCTCCCAGTTACGGATAACAATATCAACCTAAACAATATCAAACACACGCAAGCATGTTTTCCAACACATTGCTGTGTATCTCAACCACTTGATTATTCTGTTCTTCACGGGGGTCCGACAGATTCATGCTGACCTCTGAAGTCAGAGGGGAAAGTTCATTCCTAACCTGACTCACTGATAGACATCACTCATGTCTTCTTTACATGCTATTCTGAGTGTGGCCCTCTGCTCCCTGTTTGCGAGGTTTGCTAAATATCATAAATTATTTAAAGATGTAGTCCAACATTAGGTTTCAGAGGAAGCCTTCAGCAACTCCAGAATACTGGCCATGAAGTGATCAAAACTGTATACCATGAATGCACTGTAAATGGGCGGAGGCGAATGCATAAATGTTGTCATCATTTGCTCCTAAGCAGTGTTCTCAGCCGCGTACGATCAGCAGTATATATATTGGATGTCTCTCTGATCAGACACACCATTTTCAACTTTTCAGTTCATTATCGAAGCTCTCCAAGACCAAGACGGGTGTGAGGAGACATCCAAAATGTGTGGTGTGGGTTTTCAACGATCTGAAAGTGCTGATACAACTATCCAAGAACAACATTGTACATGCCACACAGTTGTTAAATGTTGAAGTGTAAAGAATTACATACAGATGCAAAACAATTTGCATGGTTGGGGTGTTTCTGTGTACTTTTAGTACTTTGCTTTGCAGTTGCTATTGCTGTAATTCTCAGTTAAAAGATATGAGATTTCTGTATGATTCAGGTTTCAGTTTGAGCGGGCGGGCGGGTAGCCAGCTATAGATCAGCACAAGGGTCTGTATCTCTGGGAGAGAGCCAACTGTTGACCCTTGACCTCTAGTTAGACGTGACATTGCTAGTGAGAAGTCGCTTTTAGGGTGCGATTTATCCTCAGTAGCATAAAGCGTCACCTGGTACAGTCTCTTAGGAGATGGCGAATGGGTAGGACACAAACAACAGGACAACTCAACTTCATTGCCGACATACAACACATCAGATAGTTAATGTGTTTCATTTTTCAATGAAATAAAATATATAATCATTATATTGCTTTATTTCTTAAAACTATGTAGTGCAGCAACATTGATTTAACCAATGGGTACAAAGAGACCTATTCAAAAACAGTTCTGACACATTTCACATTTAACCTACCCTAGTTGCTACTTTCAAAATAAAAAAATCTCTTCACTATGTTTCCAAAATGTTTTAAAATCATATGACTCATTTGCTTCAGCCATTTTATTGGATCTGGCACCACACAGATTTGAGTAGCAGTTTCTGACCAAAGCCCGAAAAAGTATTTCCAAAACTGGAGGGTTAAGCCTTTCCTTTTCAACACTCTATAAAGGCTCCAGCTACATTATAATCAGGTCACCAGAACTGAAGTCTGGAATCGAATTTAGAACTTCTGACAATTATTTCAAGTTATTCTTAGAAGCAGTTCCATTGTGGAACCGGCTGCATTTCCATGTTGTCTTCCAATTAACAGTCATGCATCAGATCATACTGATCTACAATCAAACAATGTCAGATACTTATAAAGGCAGGATGTGTTTCATTCTCGAAACATTTTATGTGTTTTGGAGGAGCCTACTAATTACACTGTTTAAGTGTTGACGTGTAGAAAACACATTCCGTACCGGGGTGTAGTTGCACACCAAACTTCTATAATCAAAATTACATGAAGTAAAACCCCAAAAAAATTTCTATTGTATAACATCTATGTTCAAGCTCGGCTACATTTTTTTTCCTCATTATGAATGTTTTCTAGGTTTTGTAATGAGAGGGTGTGCCAACACAAAGTTAGAACGTGCTCTTTTGCTTCCTTGACTGCTGCCTGTCTGGAGGTTTGCATAACCAATGAAAAAGTATTGTATTATTCACAACGTTCAATACTTTAAGGTAAACTGGCTGCAAAACAGCACGTAAAAACAAATGACCACTAGGTCACTCTTGACAGAGCTGTTCTTGTACAAAGCTACTAGACCTGACTTTATTCCCATAATTAAAAGTCTGGCTGTGTGAGACGAGGCTGCAAATGGCTTTCCATTACCAACTGAACTATGACGAGAAAGGAATTAACTGAACCTACACAAGTAGACACTCTGTCCAGGGATTCTGTTGGAAACTCACTGTTAATGTGAAATGACCCAAAACCAGGGGAGGAGAAGCTTCAGAGTGATCTCCGTGACCCCTGACCTCATATCAAAGGCCTTTTTTGCCTGAAAGCAGTGGCATTGCTGATAACAGGATACAATCAGGCGGTCGGGTCTGAATCCTTAAAAACCAAGCCGTCTCGGATAATGTGTGTTCTGGAGGTTTCTGTGGTCATGAGTTAGTAGTTCTGGTCCCTGAAGACGTGGGATTTAATGTACTGTGGTCACTCTGTGTGTTTCCTGAATTACAGCGTGACCTCACACTGGACAGTTATGTGTCTGCCCATTAGGACCTCTCGCATTTTACACAAACTACACGTCCTAGAGCACACCTACACTTGAACAAAGTCCATTACTGTATACATTCATGTGACATAAAAGTGTCAACAAATGAGACAAAAAACATGAATGCACAAAAACATTGCGGATCCAGAAGATACAGGTGAGAAATAGATACCACTGGGTTCCAGGCACAATGGCAAGTTACTTTAAATGTTTACTGGTATGGAAACTAGACCGCTTCAAACAAAACCTGATTAGCATTTGACGTCCCTCCTCCCCGGCAAATAGATGGGTGCCGTGAACTCTTAAGTCTAACCCTGCCAGGTGTTGTATGGTGGGGTTAGGTCTAATGAATGTCTATTTGTGTGTGGTGGTCTCAGGTTCAGACCCCACCTGCTTCGCTCTGATCACGAGAAAGTAAACCACCAAACAGAGAGGGCATATCACATTTGGATTTGTAGTTTCCTCCCTGGGCTGTGTAAAAAGGCCAAGGTGTTTTGTCTCAACATCAGTGGCAAAAACATTATAAGGCTGTGGAGATCGGGTTATAGCACCCACTGGGTCATTTTAGTTTAAAAGTTTTAAAGGTGCTGTGTGTAATTTTTTAGAGGATCTATAGATAGAAATGCTAATTAATATACATACTGTATCTATGTCTTCAGAGGTGTATAAAGACCTTACATAATGAAGTGTTTTGTTTTTATGACCTTAGAATGAGTTTTTCTATCTACATACACTGTGGGTTCCCTTGCATGGAATTCACCATGTTGATTCTACAGTAGCCCTAAACGGACAGAGTGCTCTACAGAACGCGTTTTGTAAATACGTTATCTCCTTGGCAAAGAAGCGGAAACGGGACGACATCTTAGTGCTGTGTCAGCCACCGAAGTGCTTCAAAGAGAGGGGAGGAGTGAACCATTGGTTGCTATTCGCAACCTCACCGCAAGATGCCGCTAAATTTTATACACTGGACCATTAAGCTTATCAGCACATTTACTATTATTTATAACTAAATACGTTTTATGTCAAAATGCTAAAATGTTGATAAAAGAGACCAACTTCTTGTTTGTAGTCATTTTAACTTCCTATTTAGATTTTTTTATGTTTTTAAATTACTTCAATTTATCAAATAAGTTATTTTATCCCTTATAAGTTATAGCAGCTCACTAGTCAAAATTTAAGAGTAAGTTAAAATGACCCGAAAAAACAATTTAATTGTAATTTAATTTTATCATTGTCAGTTTTTAAAATTATACACTATAGTTAAAAAATTCACATTTTAGTAAATGATCCAATGATATAGCAATAGTATGTAAAGTACATTTTCACACACACACAGTATCGGAGAACCTTCATGTAGGCTATATACATGAAGACAAACTATTATGATGCAATGTATTTGGAAGCAAACATTTATAATCAAACATCTAACGGCCACTTAATATGCGGAACACACACATACTCGAGAGATCGCATACCACAGTGAGCTTCCCACCACAGAAATCAATAAAATTGTCCTGTCAGGGTTTTACTGTCATGTTCACCACAGCAGGCCAGAAGATGCATAGCTATGGAAACCGAAGAGACGAGAACGCAAGATCAATAGAGAGCTGAACGAACGGGTAATAATATATTGATGGATCTGATCTGAAGGGATGGTGAGTGTGTGGATATATGTAAGGTGCAGTGTGTGTTGTGCTCTTTCTTCATTAAAGACCAAAGGATAAGAATCAGGACATCTATGCGGGTGTAAAAGTAACATAAAATGTCCTGTCACACATTTCTCACATTCATGAGCACCAGATGTACAGATTATGCCATTCTTTAGGCTCCTCCGTGTAATAAAATCAATGCAGGGTTTGGCAGAGTCACAGTACTTGTTCTCACACAGTACTTATTGGAGATGTATAGCTCTTTTTAAAATCATTATAATACCTTTATATTTAGGGCACAAATTTTATAGGCTATATCTTTAGTCCTTCTACCTCTAATTACAATTATAATTCTGCATCTTGTTTGCTACCTCAATTTAAACTCATTTTAAAATCATACTATTGAAATGACCACTTCAATGAATAAAAAATAGAAATTTTATACGGTTCATTTGATGTTATGCGTATTTTCGCTTTCTTAGAGCTGATGTCGCAAAGGGGCATTTTCAGAAGTACATAAGTATTAGGCCTACCTTAAATTTCCTGGTATTATAATAAATATTATTTATAGTCATTTAGGTTCAACATAGAGGTGAGTGTTTTGAAGAGCCTTTGTTTGGGAAGTCTGAGAAGATGACATGTCGGAAGACAGTGATTTATTTAACAGTAATAAGCACATCTGGCCACTTATGACCCTTCATTTGTGTCTCAGAGACTGAGCCAGTTGGTATGATTTCAGCTTCTGGCTCCTTGAAGATTTTGAGATGAATACAGTGCCCTATTGTTACTGGAATAGTCTACTTAAAAGTGGTATAAAAATATTTCATAGACAGAGTAATTGAAAACATGCTGGTGAGGGAAAAGACATTTACTGTAATGTGCAGACAAAAAAGCATCGAACAGGGCCACATGTCCCAAAATGTGACACTGCTTACTGTACTTGTATTGATGAAAACACATTTGTTAAACATTAAGATAAACATGTTTTAGGGTAAACATGTCTTAGGACTTGAAAATTGTTTAAAAAAATTCAAATGGTTTGTTTCTATTATAATTTGTAATGAACAGTTTATTAAAATTAAAAGCTGAAGATTTATCACTGAAAGTGTCAAATTAACAACATACTGTATATAAGAATTTCCAATAAATAAACATCACTGGTGCAGAAGCAATTCTTTATTACAACATTGTGATTCAGTTCCAAAGGTTCTGTTGGTTGTATTTTGTTCTAACATTTTTGTTAAACTGAAACAGGAAGTGCTTCTTAACCAGTGTTGTTGCTAGCAAAATGGCCTATAAAGAGATTTTGAAATCATGTTCATCTGAATTTACTATTTATAGGTATGTATGTGGTAAAATGATGAGTGTTGTTTCATTCTGTGAACTAACAATATTTCTTCCAAATTTCAAATTAATGTTTGGTTTCTATTTGCATTTATTTGCAGAAAATAAAAACTGGAGAAACAAAATAACAGAAAAGATGCTCTTTATTTTTTCAGACACCAAATAGTGCTAAGGAAACAAGTTTATATTCACTTTTAAGCAATAAAAAATATACATATATATATTTATAAAACAGAATACAGGTTTTTTTTCAAAGATGCTAACAATAAAAATTCTGCTAATAATAGTGTATATAATATAAACATAAATGCCAGTCAAAGTCATTCAGTCCATACATTATTTCTGAATCACTATATGGTTCACTGATTTTATATTTCTGGTGCATTTTTCCATCTTGCTAATAATTTTCATGTACAGAATGTAGACAGTTTGAGAGGCATATAGCGGGAAAAGCTCAATGTTAACCTACTGGGTAAAAATCTATTATTGTTCCAAGGCTGTATTAAACACACGCCACCACATGATTACGTAATATTTTATTACTTTTATTCCCTGTCTTATGGTGATTATAACCATATGCCACAGGATGAATGAAACCCTGCAGTGATTTATACAGTGGAAAAGGGTTTAAAACTGTCATTAACCGAAGAGGAAATGAAGTAAGTTGATCAATGTTTTAGTTTAAAAACATGTCAATGTAATAGAGCGTATACACAGGCAACAGCCGGTTTCTGAAAGATTTGATGAAGTTGCTTGTATGGTTGTCTGTGCCACTCCCTAAAGTAAGAAGGAAAAAACATTCTGTTGCCACTAACTGAGAAAAGTGTGTTAATTAATTTTTCTTACATTAGCTTGGCAGCTGATTCAGGATAATGTAAAGTAATGCTGCAGTTTCAGAAATAAACATCTACACAAAGCTCAACTAACCAATTATTCATAGTGCGATTTTTATGTACACACACTAAAAAAATATAGTGCAATATAGCACTAAAAGTGGTACTCATAATCATAGGGGAACCACTTTTGATGCCAAATAGAATATTTTGGTGCTTCAGTGGTTCTTCAGTGGTCCTTTAGGATAACTGAGGTGCTATTGAACCGCTGAAGAACCATATAGGGGCTTAACAGGTTCTAAATATGGAAACGGTGCTATATAGCACCTTGGTCACCCCAAAGAACCTCTGAAGAACCACTGAAGCACCAAGAAATGGTGCTATAGCACTAAATGTCGTTCCATGATTACGGGCAAAGAACCACTTTTAGTGCTATTTAGCAACATTTTTTTACAGTCTAGATTTTTTAGCAAGAAGAGTTATTCATTTATTTTATCAGTTGGTGGTTATCATTTCAAAAATACATTTTTCGCACATTTCATCCAAGTTTTGTAAAAATGAGACAAAAAATCTCTTCCAGCTCATGTGTTACACTAGACGCAAAAGTACTGTGCTGCATCACTGCTTTCGTTTGAGGACAGCCTGCACTGCTGTTTGAAATTATGGGATGCCATGATGTGACCCAAGTACAGGACTGAAGAAAAGTGATTGCGATGGCGCCCCCTGTTGGAGAATTTGCACAGTAACACTTACATCAAGTGAGATAAAGGCAAAGTGATTGCAGACTTTCATCTACTCTCAAGTAAAGAGCTCACGGGCGCCCATAACTTTACACTTTAAATAAACAAGATGCAAATATTGTGTGACCGTATCATTTACAGTAAATTTACATAATTAATTAATGCAAGAGTTCATCAATGTAACAATAAATGAAACTAACTGCAGGTGCTGATTAAGGAAAATCAAGGAAAAGGAACTGGTTTAGGTAAAACATTAAGGTTTTATTATCTACCCATATTATCCCTGTCAAAGTCTAATGTCATACTGCCCCCCTGTTGAAAATGATGGTCATTACATTTCCTTTTTGGGTGAATTTTTCTTTAGCCTGATCCTTTGTGTCATCTCATCTCACATCACAGAAACAAAGATATTATATTTTAAAATGTTTTATTATTAACTGAATAATGAAGGAAATGCAAACGAGAATAAAGTGAACCCCATTAATACTGTTAAAAACCATCACATGGTGAGATCTTTAGTGAGTTTTTTATCAGTAGAATAATATAAAAGACGTTATTTGATTAGATCTTGATTAGATGCTGTTACAATATATTTGTATTTTATTTTAGGAACTATAATGAATTTCTTTCAATATGCCAAATTGTATAAGTACTTTATATTGCTCTTTGTTCCTTATGAACACACAGAACTCACAAATAAGAATCCTTTCACATACGTTTTGGATTATTGCAGTTAAGAAATGTCTGCAAACACAACATCTGTAAGAGCATCACGACCAAATAAAGCATTCAAATTCCATCAGTATCATTTTCTCTCTTTCTGCCTCTCTCTGCATTCACCATCCTCTCCCTGACCTCCTGTTTCATTTATTGAATAAAAGGTTTAGTCTTAGGAAGGTGCAATGAGAATTGAATCTACTGTTTTTATTGTATAAGTGTAATGTATTAGTTATTTTACAGCATTAAAGCGTACAAGCTTAATTTGGATATGTGCCATGGAACTACCGTGATATATTGTTGGAATACGCTTAAAGTATCATGTAAACACCCCCGTATATGTGCCACACAAATGTCATGGTTTATTACCTTCTCTGTGCCATAGTACCACCACAATGCTTTTGGTAAGGGTTAATCTTATGTCAGCATAAACAAACACATACACTGTAAAAAGTTATTTCGCCATTTAGTTGTTACAACATTTTTTATAAGTTGACACCACAACTTGCAGTATCGACATTTGTTCACTCAACTTCAAATCTTAAGCTTTTATTGTGTTAACAAACACAAACAATTCAAAACAGCTGGAAAAATGTAAGAAGTATGACGTTTTATAGGATATTTTGATATTTTTCATTCTTTTTATAGGATATTGATATATTTTGATACAAATTTCCTTTCAGAGTTGTGAGCTGACAGGATTACATTCGTGCTCATGATTGGTCAAATGGCCCAAGCTATCAGCCAATGAGCCACTAGAAGCAAACACACATGGATAGTGGGACATTTAAAAGATGGAGAGGAAGGCAGACAGTCTCCCCTGGACCACAGCTCAGTATAAAGATCAGAAAAGAGTTTCACTGGAGCATCTACAGAGCTGAACTCTATATCACAGACATGAGCACCCAGTTTAGCAAAGGACCCACATTTGGACTCTCTGCCGAAGTCAGGAATAAGGTACGTGGCAATATACTGATTCTGTGGACTTCAAAATCTGCTACACAATAAACTCAGCAATGTTAAATGTGTAATATCAATACATGTTATGCTTTAGTTTAGAACAGTAAACTAATTATTATTTTAAAGATTATGAGAAACACAGACACAGTGGAGATTCCAACACCCCATTTGGATCAGCATTATTCAGATTCAGTTCATCTCAACTTCTGTAAATGCACACTGCAGTGACCTTATGTGATCCAACTGTGAAGCGTGAACTAGGAATTACTACAGGAAACTGGAAATTTGTGTAAATTTTAAATACCACATTCATATTAAACCGATTCCAGAAACTACAACAGGAAGAGATTACATATGCTCCAAACTGTTTCAAAAATCCATTAACACTAAAACATAGATGATGCTCTAAGAAGCAGTAAAGTAAAAAAAAGTGGGCCTGAAAAGGAGCCCTTTCTTATTCATTTAAGATTTAGGAGTATAGTATGTGAAAATTTACGCTTGTATTCTCTCATTTAACTGCCTCACAGCTGGCGCAGAAGTATGACCCTCAGACAGAGGATGCCCTGAGAAAGTGGATCTATGAGGTCACAGGTCGAGCGATTCCAGACAACTTCATGGAGGGGTTGAAGGACGGTGTTCTCCTGTGCGAGTGAGTTTCGTCAAAGTTGACACCCTTTTACATGACTCACCTGTCAGCAAACCGCGAAACAGGCTTATTTTTAACAATTAGAAGTATGCATGCTCTTAGGGAGCAGTTAAGTGCCCTATCCTGAGCTCAGCTTAAATGTTCTTATATGGGTTTTGTCTACTAGACTGATCAACAAACTTCAGCCTGGATCGGTTCCTACGATCAATCATTCAACCCTTAACTGGCACAAGGTATGTATGTGGCGCTACCTCTCCTTGTTTATCCTTTAACAGTGTATATCTACAGTGTCTCAAAGTTGAAATATCTGCCTAGGACTCACACATATACTCATAAGTAAAAAAAGATCTTATCCCGGATTTTATTTTATAATATGGAAATTATAAGCCACATGCAGGGACATTTGTGCAATGTTAAGAATGAAACGTTATACTCGCTTGGGGTTTCAGTGGTGCATGTATCGTATGCTTCCGTGGCATAAATATATTAATGTTTTACCCAGATATAAACAGGGAATGCAGACTTGAAATTTCACTTTTATATCTGAGAGTAAGTAAATAATGACAGGAATCTCACTGTTTGTTACAATTAAAGAGAGAGAAATTCAGCACTGCCAAAAGCAAGTCGGCGTTCTGTCAAATAAGTTATTGATTTAAAGAGCAAATAGTTACAGTTGATAAAAGAAACAAGCAATTTAGAGCAGCCTGCATGAACACGGAATGTAACACAGAAGTCAAACTCATGTAACTGATGGCTGATTTTACCTCAATAACTTTAGAATGTTGTGATTCAATGACAAAAACAGAGCACGTCTTACAAATATTGTGTTTTTGGAAACATGAGGAATTTGGAAACTACTAAGCAGACATGTTCTAAAGCCGACATCCGTCATACTGTCTCCATTCCCAACTTTCCTCTATATCCTAACCTCTCAATCTCTCTTACTGTAGCTGGAGAACATCGCTCAATTTGTGCGAGCCATTGGTGAATATGGCCTGAAACCACATGACATCTTTGAAGCCAACGACCTTTTTGAGGACATGAATCACACCCAGGTCCAGTCAACCCTTGTCACATTGACTGGAATGGTGAGCAAAGACGATTTAAAATTTTAATTTAATACGTTTTCATAACAGAAGAACTTTTCAGCTGTCAAAAATTGGGCAACAGACTATTTATATTTAGCAATGTTAATGAGTAATAATCATTTTGTTTCGCATGTCATTTTAAATAGTCGTTTTCACTAATCCTGTCGCAATGCATTATGGGATTGTCTCCTTTTGGTGCCTTTGATTATGTTTGTCTGCTTTTTTTAATTCATGTGTCCAGGCCAAGACTAAAGGTTTCCACACAAAAAATGATGTTGGTGTGAAGTACGCAGCCAAAAAACAGAGGAAGTTCACACCTGAGAAGATGAAAGAGGGGGACGGTATCATCAGCCAACAGGTCACATGATGGTTTCCAACCAACCAATTGACATACATTAAAACAAACTTCCAGTGCTAAAGCAAAACCTCCTGGTGTGTATGAAATTATCTAAATTCACAGATGGGCTCCAATAAGTTCGCCAGTCAAAAGGGCATGACCTCCTATGGAACAAGACGACACCTGTATGATCCCAATATGGGCATGGAGAAACCAGCAGATCGATCTACTATCAACCTTCAAATGGGCACCAACAAATGTGCCAGCATGGTAAAAGCATATCCTGTCACTCATGTTAGATGTTATAAAGAGTCGCCCTTTATTCTTGGCTATATCTCCAATTTATCAGAGCCTCTCATACCTTATTGCTTAACCACATTTTTCTCCTTTTTTAGGCTGGGATGTTTGCTCTTGGCACGGCGAGACAGGTGACAGAGAAGAATGTGAGTCTGGAGCCAGTGGACACTTTAACCGTGTCCCTGCAGATGGGTACTAACAAAGTCCCATCTCAGAGCGGCCTGACTCCCATGGGCGGCCCACGTCTAGTCTACGACCACAAATACTGTGTCAAGTCTACTGAACTTAATGGCATTGCTTAATCATTTAATACACTAAAGCTTTGGCTTTCAGCCAATGGTAGAAGCTGTAGCTTTTTCTGCTGATCGCAGACCCGATTAACTAAATTAAATGTCCATTTTAACCCTTGTTTTCGGTTTTGGGTGACTCGGAAATCTAAAGCCCCATTTACAGAGTATTGCTAATATTAATGTTTATAAATGAATGGAAGACACATTTCCTTCTTCAAAATTTACGTACATATGTGCATTTAGAAACCTCATCCTCTGATCCTTCTTGAGGACAAACTATACTGTATATTTCCCTAGACCTTGCTAAATGTGCATTCTGATTGGTCAGCCTCTTCTTGTGTTCATAAGGTGAATAAAACTCACATTGTTTATGAAATTTTATATTATATGCATTTTGGAGTTATGCATATAAAGTAAAACATTATTTTAACACTATCGTTTACACACGTTTTTAATTGTTCATTTGAATAGAGGTCACTGTTTATCACTGCTCAAAGAAGTTGCACATTGGTGTTTTTTTTCTCATTCTAATGCTCATTGGATTTTTCACTTTATCAATCTGCCACTTGATTCCTTTCCGTTCACAAATATTAAACAATTAACCAAACTAATGTCTCCTCTGGTCGTCATTGCTTCAGTCACAAATGAACACATGCAGAACGAGGCGGGGCTACAACTTGGGCGGGGTGCACGGATAGCTCCGCCCCGTTCTGTAGGCTGCAGCTAGGACCTCGCTTCAGGTTCGTCATTGAATGTGTTGTATGACAAATCTTTACCAGTAGGGGGAGCCACTTACAACTTACCCTCCAATTCTGCGTATTTGCAGAAGAAGGGAACGACAGCGGTCCGTCAGGTTGTACAGATGGCTTTAGTTGTCAAGGCAGTTGGTAACATGTCTCAACAGGTACAGTGTTATGTAAGATAACTTTTAGTGCGATTCAAAAGTACAGGAAAAATACATACCTGAGTAACTCACAGTTAAAACAAATTGGATGACTCATTCTAATTGGTCGCAGATATGCAACGTTATATGCAGAGTTTGACATTTGCTTTTTTAACCAGCCAATTTAGCAAATATATTTTGAATTTACCTTCATCGTTCTGCGTCTCCTATTTTTCTCCTTAATCCTCATCATTCACCGCGTGCTGTTAATATGCGCAGATACTGCGCAATTAAGCTGTGTTTAAATGCGCTGTATCATGACTCGCGGGTTAAGTATATGCGTAAAATCTGCGCATGTTTACACGGACTTTCCCTACAAAATGCACATAATTTAATGAAGCATAAGTTACGTTATGCTAATTGTGTGAGTTAATTTTAAACCCTTATCGTTACCAATTAAATAACTAAATAACATACATTTTGATATGAGTTAAAATTATTTCATAATCAAAAATATCAGAAGTTTCACTATTGTCACTTGTCTGTGTGTATTCTCAGATATCATTTAAAGAGCTGTTGAAAGTGTTTGGTCTGGGAGCCATAGCTCTCGTGCTGGGTGTGGAGTGGTTTGACTGGCTGATGCGACGTCTGAGGGTCCGCGGGCCCCTGAAAGAAGTCCTGTTCTTCCCTTCAACCCAAACCTGCCTTGAGCACCTGTTCACACCCAATAGAAGCTTCGCCTGGTAACGTTTGCATCTGTGTCTGATTGGCCAACTTGTGTAACTTCACACTTACCTCAATTTAGCTGTCTTGAAATATCCCACAATGAACTGAACTTGATTGTACGTTTCCAATGTGAGGATTGAACCGGCCATAGTATCAAATGTGATTTAGCTAGGACGGTTAACACTTGCCTTTTGTTTACATCAAGTCTCCGCCCTTCTGTCCACCCTAGCACATGTCCCCTCCCCCATGGCATTGAGACGTCTTTCTCCAGGCTTCTCGGGCATCTCTTCTCTGCACGTGCATCACTGGACCTGTGTGTATTTTCCTTCTCACACATGGAGCTGTGCAGAACGATTCTTCTCCTGCACGAACGCGGAGTTACTGTACAAGTGGTTACCGACAGAGACTACATGACCATCACTGGATCTCAGATCGGCACCCTCCGCAGGGCAGGTGTGTTATTTCAGTTAACATACAGAGTGACAAACAGCAGATTGTGCAATTTTATGCTTAATATATCACAAAATGTTTTGTCCACTTTCTGTATCTTCGCATTTACCCATCCTCACAGCTATGTGGCATGCAGACTAAAATGATTTGCAAAGCTTGCATAACTGTACAGGCAGTGAAAGCCATAACATTCATATAGATTAAAAAGGAGAAAGCCTCCACATGTTCTGTCTGGCTCAGTCTTTGTTATTTCGGTACACAGTGTTGTAAATTCTCTTGGCTTTTACAGCTCTTACAGCTGACTATAAAACTGAAGTCCTTATGTATTAGTACAAGGGTACAAGCTTAAAAGAATCAAGACAGTTTTCTCCTTAAAAATCTGCTACAGGTATCTGTGTGAGGCATGAGATGAGCAACGCCGTTCATATGCATCACAAATTTGCCATAGTTGATGGCAAGAAGCTGATCACCGGTTCCCTCAACTGGACAGTAACGGCAGTCCAGAGCAACAAAGAGAACATCATGGTAACAGAGGAACCCGAGCTTGTGCGGCCCTATCGGCTGGAGTTTCAGAAGCTGTGGGAGGCCAATGATCCGGCCAAGCACACACATCAGGTCACAAATGGTCAGTAAATTAAACAGAGTCGTGTGAATAAAAGTATAACTTACTAGAGAGACAGCTAGTTTTGCTAAAGTTTAGTAATATTTTGTTACGTTTAGCATTTTCCATTTGTATCATAGTCTTAGCTAAAAGATTTGTTGATGTTTAACCATAATCTTTGTTTAAAAGACACTAGCGTATTTTTGTAAGCTTTAAGTGGCCTGTTTGTGTATTCTGTAGCTATGCCTTTGATTGCTCAATTTCTTATGGTGCTCTCTCCCCATTTTCCTTTTTTTGTGACTCAGAGATTTTAGATAAGCTTCTGAACCACAAAATTAAAGAAAACTACTGAGACATAACTATTTCTCATGTGATGTTTTGAATTAATATTTTTCATTAAATGGAATGAATGTACAGCTCCCTGTAATGGTTTTTACTAAATAATGTACTGGTTGAATTTACTCATAATGGGGGTAGTACAGCAGCCCACTGTCCAAATTGTTGACAATTATAAAAGGATAATCACAACTACAGTTGCTTTCTAAATTGTTTGTTAGTTTGTTTTGGACTGCTGTCTGTGTTAACACTCATGCCCTAGTGTGAAATAATAAAATTGCTTCCCAGCATTCTCTACTTTACTGCAGCAAAAGAGCTGCATTCATTTGTTCATGATGTCATTATGGCATCATTATTAAATAAATGTAAACGCAAGAAAGTTAACATTTAGACAATTCATGGATGCTTTTATCCAAATCGATTTACAAAAAAGGAAAACATTAAAGCGAAAAAATAAGAACGGGAAAGACCACGCCCTTCTTTCAGAGCTCTCTCCAAAGCCACGCCCCCTCATGTGAATTACCTCATATGTTATTCTTTGTGACATATAACACTACAAAGCACATGTATAAAATCACAGTAATAATGAATGTAAACAACTTATTCACTGTTGTTGTTGGAGTTTACAGAGGTTTTGTAAGCTTGTTGTTTATAAGCAAGCAGGGTGGATAGTTATGCAAATACATAGGTTAACATAGCCATACCCTATCGTCAGCTTGAAATTTGCAAAATGCAACCCATTAACTCTTAAACATATTGTTTGTCTGATAGAAACCATCACGGAAACGGATGGTTATAATGGGAGTGAGGCCTGTTTGTTTTAATGGAAGTGATCTCTGTGACTCTCTACTGGATGCGGATGAGAACCAATAAAACGTCATTACATCCTACTGGAATAAGGCCCAAAACACACTACATAAAGGAATTTTGTAATGTTTTTTTATTATTAGTAAACAGACGATATTTTGTAAAGAAGTCTAAAAAGGTACCCGTATGTCCCCGTATGTAAATAGCAGCTAATGTTGACACACAGCGGACCTGTTGATTGGTTGCAGTAAGTGCATGCTGGAAACTCGCCAGGGCCGCTGGCTGATCTGAAAACAGTTTCAACCATCCGTCAGCATAATAAAACTGGTGGAGATCCAGCAGGTCGCGACAGGCGAAGGCATCAAAGCTCTGATGTTGCAACGCCCCTGTGAAGGCAATGGTCGGGATTTAAACAGCGCGTGCACCTTTTCCAGTATCGCGTGCAGGGAAAGTGAAAGTGGATCGCTGAGGACACCGCGCATCCAAGCACTGGATGTCCCGAACAAGCTGAGGAACAGCGCAACTTTATCAAATTGACCACAAGAATAGCTGAGCAAGGTCAGTCGAAGCCTGTTCTACTTGTTACCTAAGGAGAGGCAGTTTCTTTTGTTGTGTTCGTCTACGGTTGTGTGATATTTCTGGAAGGTGTCCATATGGAAGCATGCTTTGGGGATTCACAGCTGCTACTGCGTATTGTGCGTTCCGTTATTGATAACGTGACAGTCTGAAAAGTTATTTGCGTCTGATGGAGTTATTGTGTTTGACGGATATGTGTAGTTCAGGGTATGCACTGCCGTTTGGTGATGTGGAAACCGCAAGATCAAACAAAATACGTCAGTGCATTATGCATTTATATCTTTATCTTATGTTTCATTATAAAATGTGTCATTCGTAGACTGTGGTATAACATCACTGTGTTCTTTCAAAGGTGTGTCATATCCTGGTAACTCCCTCATGTGTGCCATTTGCAGGTGTAAATATAGGAGTGTAGATCCAGTCTTTCTCTTGTACACTGAATTTTTTCTTTAAAAAAAATGCATGAAGCTTAATGCGTCATACCCTTAGTTTAACCACATGTCAAACCCTAACAAGGCCAGAATCCTTGATACAATAACGTGTGTGTTATTAACAGAATAAAAGGAAAGACAGCTCCATTCCTAATCCAGATCAGCATGTCACATTCAGTTTCAATGGCATTTGACATAGATGGCTCAAAGTATGCCTTATTTTTATCGAAACAACATTTCTGGATAATTGTTTTAAGTAAATGGGTAATTGGCAATTAAACAGCAAAAAATTTAATAATAAAGAACTAATAATGAAGATAAAGCTGTGGCATGCTATTTTTTTGTTACCTAGTCTGTACGTATTCTGAATGCTACATTCTAATATAGATTTCCTAAACAGAATGTTTAGTGCTTTAATGGCATTTTAATCAAGGAAAGATCTCCACTTAGCTGTTATAGTGGACAGTGCTGGAGGAATACAGTACTTGACCCAGTGCAGGAGCTAGGAAAAAGGAGTACAGCTTGGACTTGAGCCTTAAAGGGATAGTTCAAAATTCTGTCATTTCAAATCAGTATAAATATCATTGTTGGTCTTAACATAAAGAAGGCTATTTGGAAGAATGTTTGTAATCAAACAGTTCTGGGGCACTATTGGACACCATAGTAAGAAAAAACTACCACTACTACTACTATGGTAGTCAGTGATGCCGCAGAACGGTTTGGTTTCATACATTTACACACTGTTCTTTTTTATTCAACAGAACAAAGAAGTTTATAAAGGTTTGAAACAACTTGAGGGTGAGTAAATGATGACAGAATTGTTTTTTTTGGGGGGGGGGTGAACTATCCCTTTAACTGTTATGAGCATTTCCTGCCAATTGAACAAATGACTTTGGAGATAATGGCACTATGCCTACTGGCTTACTTTGTCTTTTTCCCTCCATCCCTCTAGATGGCATCTGCCAACGATACACGTCACCAGACGCAGATCCAGAAGGATGTGGCTGATCAGAATTTTGACTACATGTTCAAGCTCCTCATCATTGGGAACAGCAGTGTGGGAAAAACCAGTTTCCTGTTCCGTTACGCAGACGATTCTTTTACGTCAGCCTTCGTCAGCACGGTCGGCATTGACTTCAAAGTCAAAACGGTTTACCGTAATGAAAAACGTGTAAAACTGCAGATATGGGTGAGTGCAAAAACGGGATACGGAATGGGGGATAATATACAGCTTATTCTTAAAAGGGGGGTTATTTGTGAAAGTATTTGTTTATTTTTGGTAACAGGATGGCATACAACGACATGCTTTGGTTTCCTTTTTAAACCTATTTTAGTACAGATATCTGTTAAAAAATAAATTCACAATCATAGTGCCATTGAACCAAGTGTGAACCAACAAATCCCTCATTTTAGGATCTATTTATTTGACAAATTTCTCAAATAAACATGCTATTGCTAAAGTTGATTTCTGGAGAATAGCATTTGATGTGTCTGTACGACTTCGCAAGACTTTGATCAAGATAATCTGGGTGGTGGTGTGTGTGTCAACAATGATGGTTAATGTTACAAAATCACCAGATCTACCCAATCCAGATGGCCCCCTGATTTAATGTGCTGCATTATTTGTGGAACACACACACACAGCCGAATCCATTTGTAAAGAACCTCCATTTGAAAAACGAGACATAAAAGCTATAAAATCGGCTATAAAAATTGGTTGTGCTTTTTATCTTGTAGACAGTCTGTCTGCTAAATCCCTAAAATTGAATCAGTACTGAAACAGGAATGGGGTCGGAAGCTGCTCAACGTTGTCAAAGAAATATATATATACGATCCGGCGTGTTTCCTGGAACTGTGTGTAATGTTATAAGAGAACATATGTTAAATGTAAATACTTTTGTCTCGTTTGAGACATTTTTGTCGTGCGGCAGTTCACAACCGCAAACTTCTTCGGCAGAGGAAGCAGCAGTCCATTTGTGCTGATGAAGGGTAGCTGGTGAAAACGCCTCTGAGGTGTTGAGCAGCATTTCCTCCAATCTACTGTGAGCAACTCGGTGTGCCAAGACTCATGATAGAAGGAATTTTTTTCATTTCTTCCAAGATTATATCAATAATATGATATAATATAATAATAAACTCGATTTTTATATTTTCTTTAAAAAAGGTGTTCTGAGCGATCGCCAAAGAGTTGCTAAAGTGAAAAACATTCAGTCCACACGATATAAAAGGGATTGTTCACCCAGAGATGAAAATTCTTTCATCATTTATTCACCCTCATGTCATTCCAAATCTGTATGACTTTCTTTCTTCTGCAGAACACAAAAGAAGATATTTTGAAGAATGTTGGTGAGCAAACAATTTGGGACCCCATTGGCTTCCATTGCATGGACACAAAACCACCGATACATGTCTCAAAATATCTTCCTTTTTGTTCCAAATAAACAAGAGTCACATACACATAGTTTTGAATGACATGAGGGTAAAAAATATCCCTTCAAAAAGCACTTTTTGATTCAGGCTGACTAGATGTTGAATCCTAAAGTTAAAAGCCATTGCATTAGACATCCTACTACTGATTACTTTCCAGAATGATTGACAGCTCTTCCTGACAGGATATGTATACATTTGGTTTTAGTGAAGACCTTCCCCTGTTGTCAAAAGCCCAGAATGTGGGCCAAGCCACGCTGTGTGTATTTAGTGGGTGCGGAGGACACAGAGAGTTACGGCAGTCTTTCCTCTCAAATGTGAAGATGTTTAGTTAATGATCACCCATGTTTTACCGCAACACATGTCGCACTGCTATGAGACCGTGTGAGGAAAACTATTGCTGTTTGTTTCGTTCTCTAGGTCATGTGCATGCTCATTATATTTCTGGTTTACTTAAGGGAGGAGGTCATCATTTAAACAGAAAGACAAATGTCCTTTGAGGCATTTTATTATAGGGGAAGAGTAAATATTACACACATTACATATGATTAGTCATAGCAGCATAATCGTTATGTTTGCCAACTTTCAAGACCTTAGTATTTTCTTAGTATGTAAGACAGGCGGATTACAACTAGTAGTTTGTAAAGTGTCATGGACATCAAATGGGGAACAATGCAAATAGCAAATAATACAAAGCAACTATAACCATGCATAGTTTTTGATAGCTCATCAACTTTTAATAAATTAAGAAAATGTCTATACAGTAGGGCTGGGAATCGATTTCAATAAGGGAATTGACTCCTCTTTGAGAGCCTCCATAGGCAAAAGCCCCACCCCTTAGCTGATGTCATTGGTCAACTAGTTTCTTGCCAAAACAGTACAGACTTCAGAAAAAAATGATGGATGACATAAAATATTCTGCAGCCATCATAGCAAAAGCTTTGTTTGCACACAAAATGCAGATATAATTACATGTATCCACACATTTAGCAAATCATATTAGCACGTTTGCTTTTCAGACGGACTGTAAACGGTCGTCCTCTCTTACTCTCTACCGATGAGCTCAGAATGTACGGGAAGAGAATTACATGTGTAGTCTCACAACATATTTACTTGGACGTCTGTTTGAAGGTGTTAAGGATAGACCTTTTTAACACCTGTCTGCACTACTTGCATTTAACAGTAATATTAATATGCACAGTATTTTAACATATTTTTAATACAATTTACTGATTATCGATCTGTCTATCTATAACCCTAAAGTATTTTTGTGTACACTGCTGAATAACTTTAAAAATAGCAATTTGAACTCTGCTTTATTTTTGAAAACCGCTAGTAAATTAGATTATTAATGATATTATTAATGATACATTGGAATTGCAGGACAAGATCGACATATTTGGTTAAGGTTTTTGTTATAAAATCAATAAACAATTAATAAATGGAAAAAGTGACAGCTTAGAAAATTGTACTGCATTAAAAATGTGTACATTTATTAATAATAAATAAAAAACTGTAGTAAAACAGGGAATTGAGCAGGAATTGAAAACAGCAGCTAAGAATCGATTCTTGGAATCGATTCATTCAATTCCCAAACCAGAAATTGGAATTGGAATCGACTCCAAACAATTCAGAATCGAACAGCCCTTCTTTAAAGTTATGTCGCTAACTTACAAAGATTGTTTGTTGTAATATTGATGATATTAATGCAGTATTTTGTTGTATCAAACGTAATTTCGATTACAAATCTGGGTGCTGAAACAAAACCAGTTGAGATCTGCTAGTCTATAATGTTTGTAGATGGTATGATTCACTTCTCTTTGTTGTTAAACCAGTCATCAGCGGTGTGTATTTGTGTGTGTGGCAGATGGTACTTCTTATCTTTGTTGAAAGAAGGGGTTGAAGCTTTTGTCTATTCAAGCCGATCACCCATTAGTTTGAATTCAGAATACACAATTCACACACACACACAAATATATACAACCCTCTAGCAGCTGCCCAAACCAAGAGTTTCCATGGTAACCTCTGCAGGTGAGGTCACAGCATTCTCAATGAAGTCAAGGCTCTTCAGTATCACGGAAACTAATCAAACGTTGCCTGGTTACCATTTTAACATGGCTGTTAACCTCTAAACATCTGTCTCTGTTTTTTCCATGTTTTGTATAAATAATTGGTTTTTACAGGCCACACTTTTTTAATAAATATTCACTATATTTTTTCTGTGATTGGCTGATTTTATAAAGATAGCAAAATCAAGATACTTTTAATCTCTTAATCTTGTTTTCCAAATATCACTTTATTAGAATAATTTAATTACAAATGTGTTGCACTGAGCAGTATGATTATGCTAAATATAAACCTTAAGCAAACCACAAGCTGCCGTGCATTTATTTTAAGAGAGCATGCTTCCACAAGTGTATGAGAGTTTTATGAGTGTTTGCATATTGATCAGGACACGGCAGGACAGGAGAGGTACCGCACCATAACTACAGCATATTACAGAGGAGCAATGGGCTTCCTGCTAATGTATGACATTACTAACCAAGAGTCCTTCTACGCTGTGCAAGACTGGTGAGTTGAAACTTCTCAGTGTTATGGAAAACTCAACTCTGGGTCTGGCTATAGGAATTTATTTTTTGTCGCCGCAGAAAAAAATTAAGAGACCCATTCCAAATTTTCATTTAATCAGCATTGTGTTTTTGTCTCTTGCAGTCCAGTGTCTGTTGAATTTCAACAAACCTCAGGATTGACATCATTTTCTTATATATTTCCCTATATACATGTAAAAATATTACTGTTCAATTTATATTTTAAAAGTGAATATAAACTTTTTTGCAGGTCTGAAAAATACAGAAGCATCTTTTGTGTTATTTTGACCTGTTTCTCCAGATTTTATTTTCTGCAAATAAACAATATTTTTATTTGAAATTTGTGAGAAATGTTGTTCACAGAATGAAACAAAGTTGACCATTTTACCTAAACACTATAAAACACTATTTATTTACTATAAATAGTCAATTCAAGAAAAACGAAAAAAATTGAAAAGGTCTCTTAATGTTTTCCTTTGGCTGTATGTATTTTAACATTAATAGTTCTGGATGGTCAACCTAAAAAAGTACCCACAGGCCCCATAATGCTGTTATGATAATGTGCAAGACAGTTTATTCAATTGAAAGTGAATAAAAGCGCGTGTGTGTGTGTGTTTCCAGGGCAACACAGATTAAAACATATTCATGGGACAATGCACAGGTGATTCTGGTGGGAAACAAATGTGATTTAGAGGATGACAGACTGGTGGCAACAGAAGACGGACAGAGACTGGCTGATGAACTAGGCATGTCACAATGAAAATATTCTATTAATCTCACACACATAAGACATCTAGAAAAGGCTTTTTTGGATAGATGGAGATCTGAGAATACCTTCGTGTCTCAACTGTTAAAGTTTAGATAAAATTGTATTGGTCCATTTCCCACTGAGGTAAACTGGTTGTGTGAGTCATTTTTCTTTTGTAAGTATTCGGTACAGTATGTCTGAATCGTGCACACCCCGTATATTAGAGGTCAAATTATTTTTCTCATGATTCAGTTTAAACTGTGTTTAGGTTGAATGTTTTCTGCATATAATGTGTTATGCTTTCATTTAGTATTGGGCAGGCTTAAGTTTGGACCCTTTGCATACCACATCACCCTCTATGTTTTCTCTCTGTACTACACAACCTTAAAATAAAATAATGGTAGAAATACTATGATACAGGCTTTTCGCAAGAAGCAAATGTGTGCTCAAGTTGTAGTAGCCTAATCTACTACTTTATTGCCCAATTTATTGTGACATTTGTAACTTCTTTTCAAATGCAACTAAGACTCCCATTTGTGTATGCAGGCTTTCAGTTTTTCGAGGCAAGCGCAAAGGACAACATCAATGTAAAGCAAGTGTTCGATCGATTGGTTGACATCATCTGTGACAAAATGAACGAAAGCTTGGATGGAGACCCAAACATGTTAAACAACCACAAAGGCCAGAGTCTGCAAGACACGCCCCCTGATGGTCAGAGTGGCTGCGGATGTTAAAGATCCTCATTCAGCAAACACTCATACTTGAAGGCGAACATTCTCACACATAAACACACAAACACAGAAAGAGCCACTCTTTCACAAGCATACTCCCATATATAGTATGACACGAGTAAGAATCAGGTATGTGTCCCTTATTAATCTGATGTAGTATCACTTTTCAGTTAATTATGCCCCTCAGGGATTGAAAGAATGTTCCTCAACGAGATGGCTGCTATTAAACTGAACTATATTGTCACCATGAGAGTGGGTAGGAAAACACTGCATGAAACTACAGAGCAGAAAAATGGGTTTTATATGCCAAAGTCTCAGTTGAACCCTCCAGTGTCTGTTTACAACTTAAATCATGTGTGTTCATTGGTGGTTCAAGTGGATTTGAAATGTTTGATTGTTTTAATGAATGCAAGGTTGTTTTCCTAAAATATAAATATTTGTTAAACATATGTTGGACTGGTTTGGAAATATTTGAAAGAATGATTGCCAACATTTGTTTCAAAGTTTGTTCTCACGTACTATTTGCTTTTAATGCAATAAATTTGCTCTCCCATGGACACTAAAGGTGAACCCTGGTTGTTTATTTTTATATGTTGCTTATTTTAATATGACATTTTAAGAATATGAAAGAAGAATTATTGGAAAATTTTATAATAATGCACAGATCTTAATGTCAACAATCTGTGCAATACCTTTTTAATAGCACTAATTTAATAAAGACAAGAATACACAAGGTTGTTTAGTTCTGCAATGTTTTTTTTTTTGACGGTATGTAAATAAGATGTATCTTGCTATTCTATCCTATTGCTAGCAGTAACGAAGTTGCCAACCGTTGCAGTGAGTGCATACAATTTAGCGGCATCTAGTGGCGAGTTGCGAATAGCACCCAAAGGCTCACTTTACCTGCTACCTTTCGAAGCACTACACATAATAGGCCCTTTTCACATGACGTCACGCATCTCCCCACCAGAATTTTTAGTAAGACTATTTTACAAAAAAATAAAAAATAAGACTATTATAAGAATCTGTGCAGTCTCATTTAAAAAAAATACCCAACCCTTACACATTCATTATAACACATTACACAATAAATGACACATTATGAAGTACATAAAAATCCCTGTTTAATGCCAAGTGTATATGTTTTAAAATAAGTCTGTTTACAGTACAGTTCTTTTTATTCAAATAGCAGATCCAGAGAGTACCAAGTCTTAGAACGATGCAATACTGCCCCTAGGATAAGGTTGTGTACAATTTAAAGTCCGGGTTGGAAAGATGTTAGGATTATTAATATTGATCAGAACATTACATTATATTTGTTTCAGTTCCCTATTATTATCTTATTGTTATACTTAAAACTAATAAAGCTATATTTAAAAAAATATCAGTTGCACTTATTAGTGTAAATGTTACTCTATTTTATCTGGACATTAAAATAAAAAAGTGCAAGAATATACAAAACTCTAAGCATTCAGTGCTGATTACTGACATTTTCCTGTCATTTTTTAACACTATTTTCATTTTAAGATTATTTAAAAAAATATTGAATTCAGTATTGCATTATTCATGCACTGCAAAACAGCCGATACAGTTGTACTTTATATACACTACCAAACAAAAGTAGGGACACATCTACTTTACATAATAGACTTTTGATTAAACTAGATTATATATAAAGTATATTATTTCGTTTGCACTTTATTTCACAGTACGTGTACATATAGTGTACAAACAGTGTACTTACCTAAGAAAGTACTGGGTAATTTAAAGTAACTACATGGCATACAGTTAGGTGTAGGGGTAGGTTCGTGTTTAGTACCTAGTTATTACCCAGTTATAATATTTACTATATTAAGTACACATTATGTAAATGGAAAACAAGACTGTAAAATAAAGTGCAATCATTATTTCTATAAAAAGTTTTTCTAGATTTGTTCAAACTCTTTACTGGAAGTGTTCATAAGTATGATTTTTTTTACTCTAGGGAAGATAAAGTGGACAAAAAGATCACGTTACTGACTTTGACCCAACATTTACCCATTGAGTTTGATCATTGGAAGGTGATCATTTTTAATCTGCCACCATCACCTCTCTCTCAAAATCATCAGATATTGCCAACACCTCAAGTGACGGAAGAGTTAGTAAAGACACACCAGATTCTGCTTTTGCATTTGGTGTCATAATCTCTGCCTGGTCATTAATAAGCTGAAAGGAGGAAATGTCGGGCATAGAGCAGTTGTTGGGACCTGAAGTGTGGAGGTGAGGCTTCCCTTGGTCCAGAGCAAGTAGACTTTTTCGGTCTGTTGTGGACGGCTGATGCTGTCTTTGCTGGTTCCTGCCTGTTGACGTCTGCAATGCAGGTGGAGGTATTTTTGGCACAAGTGATTCTTTCTCCGAAATCATTGCACCTTTGTTCTCTTCTTCATTATTCTTAAAGCAGCTCCGCTCTCTGTTCTCGTCATCTTCTTGTTTGTTGAACTCCACACCCGACAGTGCCGGGTGGGTGTTAATAAGTCCTCCACAGCTGCAGATGGTGCTCTGGGTGGTGTCTAATCTGAGTATGGAAGGCGTCGAACCAACCGTTCCTACACTTCTCGTCATGCTCTCCTCTCTCTCCGCCTCTTCATCAGAGAAGGAAGGATCCGGGCTGAGAGGACGTGTCAGTCTTTGGAGCTGGGCGGAGGTGCGCCGCAAAGCTCCGCCTATGAAGCCTGTGGGAGAGGGGGCGGAGCTGAGCAACCGGTTGAAGAGAGCAAGGTTGCGATTACGATTCACAGATTCCTCCAGGTTCTCAGCGATCTCCTCCAGAGGCTGGAAATGCATCTCTTCTTTAGGAATTCTGAAGGGTTTGAAATTTTGGAGAATTTAATCTTTTTTTACTATAATCTTTATAATTTTTTTACATAGTGATGTGTCCCAATTCGCATAATATCCATCCTAAATATTTTTTGAAAATATAGTTAGTATGTCCCAAATCATGCTGAAATAAGTATTCTCAAAGTACCCGGATGGTGGTCTACTGTTTCCGGTGAAAATTCGAAGTGTGAATGCATGAAAGTTATACTTCACCCAAGATGAAAATTCTGTCAACATTTACTCACCTTCGAGTTGTTCCAAATCTGTTTAAATTTCTTTGTTCTGAAGAACACAGAGAAAGATATTTGGAAGAATGCTCATAACCAGACAGATTTTGCCCCCCATTGACAACCATAGTAGGAAAAAATACAACGGTAGTCAAAAGTGCCCCAGAACTGTTTGCTGTCCTACATTCTTCAAAATGTCTTCTTTTGTGTTCAATAGAACACTTCGTGAACAGACGCTGCCTCCGAAGTCATGGCGTACGGCTGCTATTTATAACCAAACGCAGCCAGCGATTTTTTACTAAAAAAAAACGCCTTTGTGCCTTTGTCAACTTTTCAGTCAAGTCTGAACACGGCCTTAGTATGTCTCAGTGTGTGCGTGTTTTGCTAAGCACTAAAACTTATATACTTTTCTAAAACAAAATATACTTTAAGGGCATAGTATAAGTATAGGAATACGATGCAGCAATGGTTTACTACTACAGTAATTTGATTTTAAATGTATTTTTTGTAAGTTTTAAAGAAATAGTTCACCCAAAAAAGTATCCAAATTTTGTCATTATATCTGTGTCATTCCCAACCAATAGTTGTTTTTCTACTCTGTGAAAAACAAATATAGGACATAACATTCAAGGTTTTCTTAACTATAGTTTATGACATTCTTGTGTGAGGAAGACCACAATTTCCTAAATATTATTAAAATCTTCTTTACTCAAAATGACAAGACATTATTTTGGGGGGTGAGCTATTATTTTAAGGAAATTAAGAATTTCTTTATCTTTTATTAAAAAATACTAAGAGTAAATTAGTAAAGATGGTAAGCACTGACGCCATATCAAAAGTGGAGCCCTGGAAAGATGGTTTGCGCAGCACGAACAGTGTAGCAGCTGTGTAGGGCGGACGAGGGTTCGAGTCATTCCAGTATCGATCCCTCTCCATCACTGGCAGATCTCCATACATCTCATCTACTGCCATCATAGACACCTTCAAACCCACACAAACAAAAAACATCTCCATTCCTGTTTATAGTCTCTGTGTTGTGAATAAATTTACATTTACGCATTTGGCAGAAGCTTTTATCCATTATCCTATACATTTATACATAGGTATGTGCAATCCCCTGGGTATTCGAACCCACAACCTTGCGTTGTTAACGAAATGCTCTTACCACTGAGCTACAGGAAAGCAAATTGAGTAAATAAAAATAACTAAATAAAAATGAACGAATGAAGGACAAACAGCACCTGGAAGTTTCGATCAATCAGCCAGTTGGTCTCAAAATCATCATCATCCTCTCCAAATGGATTTATGAGCTGCTCTGCAACCTGATGTGATAAAATAAACGGGGTGTGTGGGGAGGGGGTATGTGAAAACACAATGGAGAAAGGAACATCTAATGAATATTAGCTCTTGGATGGGTCCTGACCTTCAGCCAGCCAGCATAGAAGAAGAACTGCAGAAGGGTAAAGACAGGAACATAAAGGTCAAGGTCATGACCTGGATAACCCTGGCTAGGGTCTAGAAACTGACGACCAATCAAACACACCAGGAAGAAACTGTACACTGCCAGAGTCACAACCTGTGGTGGGAAACAAGTAAAGAAGGGTTTAAGAATATGAGTTCATGTTCCATCCAATATATTTTTATCAAACAGATGAACAGTGTCAGACCTGTGTGTAGACCAATGGTACACTGATCATGTCATAGTGAAAAAGCATGCTGCACTTCCCTCGGAAATTGTTCAGCTCCTGTTAGAGCAACAGAGTGTAATTTCTGTCACTGATATCATCATGATAAACACTTTTCACACAATGACAGACTATATTTTGTATATTGGAGTGTGAATTACCTCAATGAGGAGTTTGTAAGTATTATCATCTTTAACTCTGCCCTCACAGCGAGCGACTGCTGCCAGGTTAATGAACCACACACAAGGGACCCAATACTTATTATAGCGCGAGTGCAAACTCTCAAACTTCTTACGCTCCTCTCTTGTCATAAAACCTAGAAATACAACAGTGAATAATGTGCTATATTACGCCATGATATAACCCTTTTTAAAAATAATCTACACTGTAAAAAACGTAGGTTTGCTGAATATTTCTGCTTTTATTTTTATTTGTAATTATCCACGTATAATGTCAAAAAAACTGTAATTTTTCAGATTTTTCATTTCTTTTTAAAAATATTTTACAGGAAAACTTTTATTTTACATTTTATTTCTGCCCCAGCTGCCGGAAAAGTTTTGTTTTTACAGAATTTATTGTACAGTTTATATTTGAAAAAAAAAAACAGTTTATATTTTACATTTTCAGTCAAAAAAAACATAAATTACACAAAACGAAATTTAAATGATAAACGGGGAAAATATGTAATATCTTTTACGCTTCAGTTCACAGAGAATTAATTACTAATGATTACGATAGGCCTAATACTCAATGTTTGTACTTAAAGTCACGGTGAATTAAAAAAATTACAATGCCCATTTTTTCATGAAATATTGCAGTGTTTATTGTAAATAGCTTACCAATGTGGGTCATTCTCTTTTTAAAATTCGTGTGTCCTCATAATCTTTAGTTAAAATCTAAAAATGCACGTCCCTCCTGTAATGACTAGCCCTGTTAAATTAAGTGTGTTTAGATGGCATGGGCGGAGCATCCGTTAACTCCTCCCCTTCAACTGTCAGTCTGCTGCCAGTTCCATTTCAAAATTGCAACAGTTGTTTTTATAGATCCAATCAAATTGCAGAGAAGGAAAGCCACGCCCATTATTTCTTTTCATTTGAAATTCCATTTCACTCGGAAAAACGGAAATAAAAACAATCGCAACTTCCGGTTCACGGGGACTTTAAATTACATACACTGTGTAAAAAGTAATTGCATTAGTAACTATTTCTTAACATTTGTATCAACCTTGACATGAATAATATAATTGAAAATTATTTTAAAGCGCCATTAATTACTAATAAAATTGCGTAATGAAGTAATTGAGACTACTTACTTTCATTTTAGCAGGTGAAATGTAACTTAATTCCAATAATTAGTTAACCTACTTCGTTCTACACCAAGCACCTTGTGAACGCCCGTTACCTGCTTCAACCACGTGATCCATAGTGGGGAATCTCTTGAACACGGCTGTGCTGACGGAGCGCAGGATCAGGATCGCAGACAGACTCGTGTAGCGCATCAGCGTGCGTCGCAGCAATCTGCCGCGCTCGTCCCCACCCTGCACTCCCCCCGAGAGCGTACACATGATCCTGTCCGGCAGCGGGATGGAGGTGTACTGATTCCACCATCGGTTGACTATTAACGTCACGTAAAAACCTGCAAGAAACATCAATCTGAATTGTAGGCTATAAGTGTATTAAGTAATATTAGTTTTGATTAGAAACTGAGCATAACATGCAACATTTAACAAACATACAATCAACTAATTGGTTTTGCTTGAATTAGTGTTCGTACCCAATACAAAAGACATTGGGATAAGGCTGGCATAGTTGTTGCAGTATATGGAAAGCCTTTCAAAATATCTCTTCTGATCATCCGCAAGAAGAAATCTGGAGAGAAAATGACCCATAAAAAAGAAAGAAAAAAGTCTAAACATTTCACGGTCAGGATGACAGTAAAAGTCACGCACCTGTAAGTGATGCTGATTGCCGTGTACATTGCGAAGAAGGCCAGAAACTCCTTGTAAAGGACTTTATAGATGCTTCCCTTCCACGCCATGAGGAGTTTGGAGAAGCCGCAGAACCGCGCATTGGCAACTCTGGCGGTGTAAGTGACCGTCATCACGCACCATTGATGCTCCTTAAATGAAATGTGTCACAGTGTATGAAAGCAACAAAAGAGAAATTCATAACAATCAGCATATTTACAAGATGCGTAACCCATCAGAAATTCATACACACTGTACATTACAATATATAATTAATTGTATTTTCATAAATGCACATTTTTAACTTGTATTTGTTCAGATTTGAGTGAAAAATGATTTTAACATTTAAGTCCCAGTGAAATTCTGATTTCATGAAATATTGCAGCGTTTATAGTAAATAGCTTATCAATGTGGATAATTTTCTATTTAAAATTCATGTACCCACATATTCTTCAGTTAAAATGTGAAAATGCGCTTCCGCCCTGAAATGACTATCCATCTCAAATGACGTAAATTAGACGGCTTTGCCGGAGCATCCGTTGACTCCTCCCCTTCAACTGTCAGTCTGCTGTCGGTTTCATTTCAAAACAGCTGTTTTTACACATCCAATCAATTCGCAGTGAGAAACGTAAGCCACACCCACTCATTTTCTCCTTTGAAATTCCTTTTCACTCGGAAATGTGTCAGAACTTCCGGTTCACGGGGACTTTAACTTTTTGGGTTTGTTATTTTCAGCATTTTTACAACAACACAATTTAAAGATTTGTATGTGCAGTTGTAGGACGCATGTTTGCATGTTATTTGACATTTGACCTAAGACGGCATAAAACGAGACGTAACCGTAGTTTATATGAGACAGAGGAGCCTGATATGCATTTTTTTGATCCAATGAGAAAACGCTTCGTCAACTACAATATATCAAGAGTTAGTGAATGTGGGTACTTAATTCCTGGCAAACTATAAACATGCTGGACTACCTCAGCAAGTGTTTCGTTTTCCAAAATCAATGAACCCCAGTTTTTCAATAACAATTCAATTCAATTTCTTTGTTCTGGTGAAAACAGAGAAAGATATTTGGAAGAATGCTTAAAACCAAACAAATCTCGCCCCCCATTGACTCCCATGGAAGGAACATTTCTTTATAAAAAAAATTCTGTTGAACACAAAAGAAGACATTTTGAAGAATGTACGCAGTAAAAAGTTCAGGGCACTTTTGACCATTGTATTTTTTCCTACTATGGTACTCAATGGGTTAGGAAATCCTAATGTATTTCTCTGTGTTCATCAGAACAAATACATTCATACAGCGTTGGAACAAAGGTGAGTAAATGATGACAGAATTTTCATTTTGCGGTAAAATATCCGTTTAAGTGAAGAAATAATCTCTCCAACCCTACCAGACTCATTCATTGTATATACTATATAATATATATATATATATAATACTGGACAAATACAAATGAGTAGTTAAACTCAATTTAACACATACTATATTGTGTAAGACGTCCCCTTTGTTTTAGATTAGGCTATATCTTCTATATTATCTTCATTAGCCTAAATCACTCTCACATCTGCATTATGCTAAATCCATTAAATAGCGGATGTGACAACTTTTCACAATAAACTCTTACTGAATATTTTCCTGGACAATAACGTTACGCAGTAAATGTTAAATAAGGCAATACTTTAAGCATCTATGCAAAGAATGATTAAAAAACACCTACCCTGGGAAACACAGACCAAAGAAAAACGCGCCTCTGTATTCTTTTGTTTTTATTGCATAAAGACGGTAATTGCGCAGTCCTTTCATCTGTTAAAGGTCCATTGCGCGCCGCCGGTGATGCGTGGAGTGGTCGGGGCGCCCCGGGACAAATCCGCGCAGCGAGGACAGCAGAGCTCGTTAGAGAAGAATCCCACTGCGATTCACGCCAATGATGAATAGAGAACGACAGTCAGGAATTTCAGACAGACTCCAAGAAAGTGTCAATTGGAATACATTCATAAAGAATATGCATTAATCTTGCTATACTGCAGTTATGCAAGACGATTGAAGTTATTTTGCGCGTGAGCAGACAGCTGGTCTGAATTCTCACGTGTAACCTTTTGGACAGAAGCGAAATAAACCATTCATCAGGGTCTTAAGGGGTTCTTGTTTGGAACAGTTAAAGTCAACGATGAAAGGTGCCCAACTGAGGCTCTAGTCACTTTAGATTTCAGCAAAAAAAGGAAGTGTCCAAAATTGGCCACCCCAAAATATAAAAGAACCTCTCATAATTCACTCGCCCTGTCATTACCGATGTGTTGTTGAAATAAATAAATAAAAATGTATTGTCCATAATACTAGTTTTACTATATATCTTCTGAAGTGAAACGACCTGTGTGCAAGAAGTTTATGTTTCTTTAGCAAAATCAAGCACATGTTAAAAAATTATAATTTCAATAACTTCAAAGCATGGTTCTTTATACACATTGGAAAAATATTTTGGATTAACGTAAAAATATGCACAATATATATAATTTTATTACACTTTAGTACAATTGACTGCAAACACCTCTGGCATTGCTGCAGTAGATGGGAATACGTTTATTTGATTAAGTTTTGCCTCGAAACATAATGTGATTCCACAAAAAGATGCCAGATTTGAAAAAGGCATTAACAAGTTACAAGAGAAATAGGTATAATAGCTTGTTTTCACTGATTAAGAAAACTTTAAGAAAATATTAAAATCCCTCAGTCTGATATTTGTCTGGTTTTTGATTTTCTTTTGATACTAGTTTTTAGGTACCAAGAAGAAAGCACTGGATAATAAAAGCAGGAAAACATACGAGTAGTGTGGTAGTGTTGCAAATTGTCCTCTCAGCTGACAGGCTGCGGTGTTTTTGCAAGTGGGTTTCCTGACTCATGCAGACCAAACTACCAAAAGACAGCAGGAGCAGTTCCAAAGGTAAGAAGAGAGAGACTGAAACAAGTTTTCATATTGTATGTGCTGTGCTGATGAACAAGATCCTTCTTTAAAATAAAATGTAATTCAAAATCTGAACATCATTTCTTAATCATTGCAAGTCTATATAAATACATCACTTTAACTAACTGTAGAAATTAAATTAGATAAACTGAATCACAATCTTTGTACTGAGTACATACAGTTTTGCTAACTGCAAACAGAGGTTGACCAAATGTCATATTTTTTCATAACATCTCTTGAAGACAATGAATCTCCCTATAGGTTTGGACCCAGTCTACACCATTAACAGCAATTCTGAACAATAAAGACTAGACTTATCAAATATCAGTGTCTGAACATGTCAGGTTAGAATATGCATTAATCTCGCTATACTGCAGGTATGCAAGACGTTTGAAGTTATTTTGCGCGTGAGCAGACAGCTGGTCTGTTCTCACGTGTAACCTTTTGGACAGAAGCGAAATAAACCATTCATCAGGTTCTTAAGGGGTTCTTGTTTACAACAGTTAAAGTCAACGATGAAAGGTGCCCAACTGAGGCTCTAGTCACTTTAGATTTCAGCAAAATAAGGAAAAGTGTCCAAAGTCGGACACCCCAAAATATAAAAGAACCTCTCATAATTCACTCGCCCTGTCATTACAGATGTGTTGTTGAAATAAATATAGATTTTCTTAATGTCCATAATATAAGATTAAACTGATATTAGGTTAAGCTAAACCAGTCACCAGTTTACACTGGTCCAAAACCTGTTTAACAGAGGGCAAAACCGGATAAAGTCCAGATGTACATTCCGGTGCTGATATCAATTTGGACCAGGAATGGTTTGCTTATGCGCCTACAACCCAAACACCATCACCACAAAGCAACATACCATCAAGACTTTTATGATTCTAATTGAGCCCTGCTTAACTCTGGGTCGACATTCTTTACAGATCAAATAATGATATCAATTATATGACAAACAAAAAAAACTGAGCGAGAGAGCATAGAGAGGTGTGATGAGGAAATGAAGGTAGACCGTCACCAGGCGGAAATTAAACATTCATAGGGTGTTTCCATATGTGAAGGTGACCGGACCGATGAAGAACATCAATATGCATCAGAGAACCGCAGGAGAAATGTGATGGTGTGTTGGATCGTGTTGTGGTTATCGTTTAAGTCAGTTCTTGGGGGGGCTGTAGGGTTCCAGCAACTGCTTGGAGAAGGTGTTGACCTTTTCCGCTCCTCGAACCTCGTGGGGCAGCAGGGGCAACTTCACAATGTGGAAATCTTCGTATAAATCCTCCATCTGGGAAAGGAGACAGGAAATGAAAACAGGAAGAGAACAGAGGTTAAAGAAACTTGATTTTCATATTTAACTGGACTTATGGTAAATCTTCAAGTCTAAACTAAATTAGTCAATCACAAAGGAAAACTGAAATCTTACAAACCTGGTCCAGGTACTTGGACTGAATCTTGTGTCGGGCCTCGCACATTTTGCAGGGCCGCTCTGCCTCAGGAAAAACCAACTGGTTGACAATAATATTGTGCGTGTCGATGCGACACTTGGCCAGCTCTTGAATCAAACGCTCAGTCTCGTACAGAGACAGAAACTCCGCAATGCAAACACAGATGAACGTTGTCTGCTCCTGTACGCAACAGAAAGTGGGTCCTTCTGGTTAGTTTCAAGTATCCCATAATAAAACCGACCACCGAGACCATGGTGCGACACTCACCGGGTCCTTAAATTGCTCGCTGACTGAGCGGATAACAGGCAACGTCTCTTCCAGTTTAGACGCCAGCTGATCTGCATTCATGTCTCCCAGGCCCAACATGTTACACATCTGAGACGGTAAGACAGTACTACAGTTAAATGTAATATTAAACTCAATGCGAGCAAAATAAAGGTGTTTTACAGAATCAGATTTTTTCCATTTGTGTCTACTCCATTTCTAGTGATGCCGATACCTGTGAGATGAAGGGGCTGATCTGGTTCTTGATCCGCATTAGGCGGCCGAGACCTCGTTCCACAATGGTGGGGAAGTTGAGCAGGCGAAGTGTGTGTCCCGTGGGGGCCGTGTCAAACACCACAACTGAAAAATTCATGCCTTTCACTAATCTAAAGAAGAGACACAAGACAGACTGGTATAAGCAAGTGATCTCCAATCATAGAGTTCTATGAAATTAAAGTACTACTCTCTCTAGTGGTGGAGAAGGGGTACTGCATTAAGAGGATTTCTTTCTACATTACAGTCCTGGAAATAAATATGCCATTTTTTTATTAAAAATTTCCAATTTATTTAAAAAAATTGCAATGAAGTAAGTGAATCAAGTGCTGATTGGTACTTCTGTAAAAAAAAATGTGATTGTCGAGCTGCCTAAAAACAAACAAACTACCAACAATCTTGAGAAGTGAACGACCTAACACCCGTTTCATACTGCACGTAGGGAGAGCATCAGCAGGGCGTGCCCATGTCATTTCACACCGACAGCATATGCACCGTGCTGTCTGGGTACCAGAGTACAACAATGCAATTTCTCATCACGTTATTTACATATATCAATGAGCAAAATATCTTTCAGAACTTCATCACAGTGCTTTTAAGTAGATTGCATAACTATGATTTGTTATATCCGCCTGTTTTCTGCTCTTTTAGATCTACGTAGTACAAGTTATAAATAAAAAGCCATCGTGCTTTAAAGGATACGGAGTCACTAAAGGGTTAACTCACCATAGGAGAGAGTGACTGACTTGTGATGCGATCGCTTTTCTCTCACACATACGCAATATAAGCATAAAAAATTATGTCTACGTAGTTTTATCTGTTTTTCAGAAGGTTATGATGACAGTTGGTTTCAGACAGCACACAGACAGCGTAATGCGACACTGTCGCTTTAATTGAGCGTCAGCAGCACAGCAAAAATATTCTGCTCTGCGAGTACGCGCTGCTTACACGTGCAGTATGAATGCTCTAATCTGTTAACATGTACACCGGAAAAATATGTGCTGCTTACGCGTGCTGTGTGAAACGGGTGTAAGAATGTACCAAGAAATGGGAAATAAGTTTAGCAGTGACTACCCAAAGCAATAGACCATATCTGGTAAACAAGGCGTCTGTAGAAAAAAATCTAAATTATTCTTAAAGCATGTATGCAGCCATTCTAATAAATTACAACTGACAACAATTCATTCCCATATAATGCTGTGGAAGTCTGACCTCATGACCTCTGCATAGCTCATTGCCTCGTCGATGCCAGGGAAGGCACTCATGGCCTCCTGCATCATTTTCTTTCCCATACTGAGCATGTTATCCTCCTCAAAGAACTCATCGGGCAGCTCCGCCACACCCAGACTGGGGTCGATCTCCTACAGAGTGAAAAACAGATCTAATCAGATCTTCCCATGCATTTAATTACCTTTAAACAAAACTGCCAAAAACATATTGTTCAGCTTTATTACCAAGACAGACTTAACGTTACAGTTCACAATGAAATTCTGATTAATGATCTTTGAACAATGTTCCTCAGTAAGAAATGAACAAATGGCCATTCATTGTAAGAAATCAGAGTATTTCACGCCTTCTAAATATATAATTCTACAACACAGTTTCAGAGAAAAACGTACAATCCAGATTCACTATAAACACAGTTAAACGCCTGCTTATGATGATAACGCACCATGGCAAAGAGGTTGTCATAGCCTTTGACTTTAGTGGGAACCTTGGAGAACTTCTGATCGAAGGCATCAGAGATGTTATGAGCAGGATCTGTGGATATGATAAGGACGCTCTCTCTCACCGCTGCTAACTGAACCGCCAGACTGCAGCTGCGACACAAAAAGACCAGACAGCAGTTAAACATGACACATATACAGAAAATGTATCAGACAGATCACACATGTCAAATGTATAACTTAGACCAACTATAATGTTACAAAGAGGTTGACAAAACCGTACACAAAATTAAACGTGGTATTAAGGTTTGATAAACTATAAAAATAGGTTGTACTGGTTTAGTTAAACTGTAGTGACTTTTTTTTGCTAATTGATTACCATTTGTATTACCATAGTTAAAAACAAATAGTTAATGTAGTAAGAACATGGTACATTTGTGGTTACTGTTTTTTACCAATAACAAAAAAAAGGTTAATACAGTAATTAAACAACAGCTAATTTTCGAATGAAAGAGCTATAAAAATAGTATAGTAACCATAGATTTTATTTGTAGTAAAAATCAAAACAACAACAACAAATGTATCCTGATCTCACTAAAGTAAACATAGCTTAACCAAAATTGTGTAATTAAACCGCCATAAAACATTGTTATTACACTTTTATTTTAATAAAACCATTTTCATAAGGTTAAGATAACGTTAGCTGAAGAGTTAACGTTAGCTGAAGCAGCACTGAGAGCTAACAGTCTCTCTTCTGTAAAATGCGAGCGTTCATTCACCAACCTGCACGTGGTCTTCCCAACGCCACCTTTACCCCCCACAAAGATCCATTTTAACGATTTCTGCTCTATAATATTCTTTAATGTCGGCTCTAAAGGCTCCACATCAGGTGCATCTTCAAACTCATCTTCCACCGAGGCTGCCATCTTGAGCTCAACTCAGCTGGAATGTACCAACGCGAAAGTCCCACAAACCGCCATTTTGGCTCTTCAGTAGGAGAGAAGACCGCTGATTCGGCGATCGTCAAGATCCAAAATGGACGCCAACGAGCCCGCAGTTACGAGCGATTATACTCGATGACTCAGCCGGGTTGTACCAACTACTTCCACCGAGTACGAATATTCCAGAAGTGTTCGATACCATAATTCTTTCTTTTTTTGGTCGATTGTGTAAATATTGTAATGATAATGATATTTTAGACAAGTGATAATTACAAAAGTTGAAATGTCATGCGTGGAAAGCAGAAAACACTAGACTTGAAGATCTGAAAGGATTTGGCAACATTTATTGTTATAGTCCGATAATTGTGCCATTGTTGCACACAGAAACTTTTATAGTAAAAACGGTGACCGAGGAATTCTGCAAACTCTGCATTTATTTATTTTTTTGGCAAACCTACATTTATATGGCACCAACAAGCAACTTGAAATTAATTTTAATTTGAAACGAAATATAACAAATGCCGTCATGATTGTACGTCACAAGAGTTTACGTGTGGTGGAGCTACATCTCAATCAATAATATATCACTGGAGAAAGAGTAACTTATCCATAATGAAATCTAAGAGCTGCTTACTTTCTAGGATGACTGCAGGATATTAATACACCAAGTCATTGGGAAACCATATACTTGAGTAGAATATAGCATTGTGCAAAATATTTCCTGGCTAAACATAAATCAGTCTAACCGATTAACCCGACTGACTACACAAACAAAACAATGAAGGTGAAAGTCTTCCTTTTAGCACAAGGAGTTCAGATTGTGATGGACAGGGATTACCATAACTGACAGAAGCGTTCACCGATTTTGCTTTCTTTCTGTTTTTTTTTTGCATTTCAATTTTTTGCATGATTGATATAGGAACACTAGGAATTACTGTAAAACGTCTACCGAATATACAGTGGACAGAATTTGAAAAGGTGCACAACGTTAGGTGATTATATCATTACTATTCCTTTTCTAAAACAAAAAAGAAAACATTAAATAAGGAAAAACTCTAGTTAAGACAATTCTAACCATGAAGTAGAGAGACAATACAGGATCTCACATATGCTGTAACAGCAACTGAGTAAAAAGCTTCCAAAACCACTGTAAAAAGGCAACTTACACCCCAGAACCTGGTAAACAGGAGCCGCCCAATCTTATAACAACTGAACACAATATGACATCACGACACAATGTCAAATTGTTGGGAAGCTATTTAGACAAGAAGTGTACAGAAAAGAAAAATTGCAGCAAATGCTTGATTGTGTGTTATGACTGCAAGTAAAGACAAAAACATTAGCATGGCACATGTTCTTATATTAATTAGGTATTTTCATTCTTTTCATTAAGGTTTTCAGCATTTTAATACTCAGCCATCAAAGGCACATTCAAAGCCAACTGAAATTAAAACCCCACACATTAGACTCACAAAGTTCAGTAAGGAATAACCTCATTGGCAAAATTAGGTGATGGGTGAGTTTCACATCCAATGAGGAAGCTGCGAGTCCCTCTTGAACGTATTGCACATATGGTTGAAGAAAAAAATACACAATGAAATCATTTAATCCTAAACGTGTCCTTTGAAAGACTATCTTCATTAGAGTTGCATAGGTGGTTTCCACCTCGCCAAACTTCATTTTCACATCAATCACATGTATATGTGTTGGGAAAGCGCTTTGACATGCAAGTAAAAGGTTTTTAGACCCCATACCAGGGTCTCTCGGTTTTAACACTGCATCCTGTGTTTACAGTCTGAGTACACACCTTTATTTATTTATACAAGTTTTCTCAGCAGTTCAAGGCTTTTGGCTGATGTGACTCGGCTGCATGACCCTCAGTATGCGCAGGCACACTCAATTTGTCTCATAGGAAGCCAGCAGAGCAGCATCGACAGGCTCCATACAGGAGGGGCAGGTGAAGGAGCGCATCAGCCAGGCATCAATGCAGTCCACATGATAGATGTGCATGCAGGGGAGGAACCGGATTGGGTCGCCGTATTCGAAGTCCATCATGCAGATTACACACCTAGGAGAAATTAACAAGAGTTTTAAGCACAGCTAAAGAAACACAACAAAGCAGTTTGGAAAGTTGAAAGTGAATAAGAAATCAACCATGACCCTATTTACGCTGTTAATGCAAATAAAATGCAAAGTTGACCACTGTTTGAGTTTCAACATCACTCACTCTTTAATCTTCTTTTCAGAAGGTTCTGAGCCCGGGTCGAAGATGCCACGAGGCAGGTGTTGAATGAGCCCGATCCGCTGAACGATACGGACCTGTTCCTCCTCGGTTAGCTGGGTGGCCAACCGGGTCTGACTGGGCGTTGGATGGTACACTGGCACCTGCACTCGCTCCTGGGGGCCACAAAAACGTTTGATCAAATAATTAACAAAGCCCACATGTGGTTAGACAGCACAGGAGGGTTTATAACAAAATAAACATATGTCGTCTTTGAGGCGGTATAATTCAAAGGCAAGTTCACGTTGCCAGACACGTGGAAGGTTTGAAGCACAGTCATTCAGGGTTTCACTTGAATTGTAAAACAAATGTCAATATCACAATGAATACACACCTAAGAAGACTAGACCCAATGTGTCAAATGTCTATACAGGTGGGTAAAAGGTTGCAATTGCATAAAACAAACTTTTCCCTTTAACAAAGTAAAAAATATTGATCTCTGTCAACAGCATGGTGTGTGACGGACATTATCATTATGCCAAGGTGTCAGTGTTTAGGATCGCACCTGGTAGGGTGGCGGAGGCTCTCCGGGCAGACTCGCCCCCTCGGACTCGTTCAGCAGGGACAGATCATCGGCGCCTTGAGAAGACAGACAGTTCCCCATTGAGCTCCTTCACAACAACCCCTTCAAATTCACCTCTGTATGGTCTTTAACAAGCGTGTGTTCGGGTGGGTTTCCTCACAGGTCGTCCTCTTTGTCTTTGCAGCACACTGTGTCTGGTATCTGTCTGGTTTGTAGAAAAACAGACGCCAGCTGTCCGGTTTTCAGACACAAATGTATGTTTTAAAAGTCCTTGCAAATGTATTTTTGCCGACTGTTTGAATAACGGCATATGTGCGCGCATGCGTGACGTGTAGCATGTATTTATTATGGCCTAGATATGAAATAAGGTAATATTTTTAGGTGAGACCTCTTGACGACTCCATCTCTCCTTTCATTGTTTACAAACTCTTGGACCGGAAGTACGCCGATGGGTGGATTGTGGGTAACGTAGTTATCTTTACGATGTACGGCGTAGGATGAGCAATAAAAAGGGCAAAGTGAGTTTTTATAAATAACTTTCCGTGAATCATTTATATGTCAATTAAACGCATAAAAACTAAGAAGGAGAGCTGATGCGTTTCTGAAAGAAAAGACACGTTTATACTTCTTAACCGAATATCAATGGTTTGTGATATATGTTGAGTACAAGAACGTTATGTCTATATCTAATTGTTTATTCTTTTTTTGTATTATCAGTCTTTCAGAATTGCGAAAACTCACATGTCAACCCCCGCTCGCATTTGAGAACTCTTGCCCTCCCCAATATGGCGGCTGCGCCAATGAATCTCTTTCAAAGTCCGTGTAAAAAAGACAACAGTGTATGGATTTGGATCATAATCGTGAGAAAATAACAGGATTCATTTATTTTGGGAGGTAAACTATTGCTTTAAAACTGGTTTAAACGCTTATACAAAATGCTATTCCACTCTCCACCAATGGATGTCAGTATTCGAAAAACCTCTTCCTCCGCTCGGCCGCAATCCCCGAAGCACCACAGAAGAAGATGTCTAAGCGCACCTGACAGCTGTTTTTAGCTTGTTAGCAGAGGAGCTACTTCTCTAAACGCATATAATCTGCTTTATCGCTTCAGAAAGGACACGTTGATTGAGGATTTAAGATTCCGCAAAGGCCCAGATTCAGAAAAGAAAGGCGAAGAAACGGCGCAGTCATGCAGATCACACTGAAGACGTTGCAGCAGCAGACCATTCAAATAGACATCGACGATGATCAAACGGTATTTTCAATTTACGTTTTCATTCACCCTCGTTTACATACGGTAACGGCGTGTGAAACGGGGAACTTATGACAGTCGCATTTTTTCGAGCGAATAAAGAAGACGATGGGCTTTTATTCGTTTATGGGTCATTTGGGATCAACTGGGCGTGTATAGCATGAGCGACCCAGCGTGATAGATAGATTGGTAGATATGTAGGTAGGTTTATTTATATAATTTGATAAATTAACACAGGCCCTATGTAGTGTATAGTTAGTAGATGAATGCATTTCATTATTGGATACGAAATGTAGTGAAATCTATATAGCTGCATGTCTCTGTAATGTAGTTGATATCAATGTATGTTTAATATGCATGTCAGTGTTATAAATTATAGGTACGAAATACTTTTATAAACATATAATAAGCAATTTTGTGGTCAAACTTGACAGTATAACGTAATTAACTACAGTGATAGTAGTAGGTGAGTATTGGTACTGGTCAGACCGGCCAGCGTTCCTCCCTGATGATTTCCTTTTTTATTTGTTTTGTTGGCTCAGGTGAAGGCATTAAAAGAAAAGATTGAGGCTGAGAAGGGCAGAGACAGTTTTCCAGTGTCAGGACAGAAGCTTATCTACGCCGGGAAGATCCTGCAGGATGATACGCCCATCAAAGAGTACAAAATCGATGAGAAGAACTTTGTGGTGGTGATGGTGTCAAAGGTGAGTCCTGCCATTGGATAATCCGATGTTATAACAGTGCTTAGGGATGCATTAACAGACAATATTTTGAAATAATCACAGTGTTTGTTAAGACGAAAATTAAGACTTGAAGATATAAAAACAAACACATACCTCCGTTTTACCCATAAACCATCAGCGTTAGAAATGACACATAGGAATCCATTCAAGTGTAAATACTCATATTTCACTTCGTTTGTTTCTAGACGAAGCCTTCATCAGCACCGCCCGCCCCACCCTCAGATCCACCGAAATCTGCCTCTCCTCCCTCCTCTTCCTCTCCTCCCACCTCTTCCTCTCCTCCCACCTCTTCCTCTCCTCCCTCCTCTTCCTCTCCACCTCCCGCTGCGGCCCCTGCTGCTATTCCAATTCCTAAAGATGAGAACTCGGATGACCCCCCTGCCTCCGTATCCCCTACACAGAGTCCTGAAAGGTGAGCCTCAACCATGTATCCTTCTGTTTAAAAGTATGATTTAATGATGTAAAAATATGATTTACTATTGGGACTAGGAGGTATTACGTTGGTAAATGCGACAGAGAAATGGTTGATTCTACTTTATTTACACATAATTGTTTGTTGTTGAGACGTTTATAAATAATTCAAGAGATGTGCGGTCAGCTACTTCATCACTATCGAAAAGATTTTGTATATAAACTGTTTACAACAACTTTGAATGTGTCTCAGATCTGAGAGTTTTTTTTATATTTAGTAAATTGTTCTGTTTTGAGTGTATTACTTCAGCGTTAGATTTTGTGAAGCTGTCTTTGCAATAATTCATTTATGACAAATGATGGTATTTTATCTTCTGTTGATGATATGATGATATTTATTATTATCCTTGTTGTGTGTTTGTTTCGCAGTGGTATGAGCTCTGTGCCTGATGGGGAAGATGCATCTTCAACATTAGGTGGGGGCAAAGAAGACCTTTTTTACATATTTTTAAATTAACCATCTCAAAATATTTGAACAATATTATCAAAGCTGCAGCCAGTCCCAAAACAGATGCCAGTCTGTCTCAGTCTGTTGTGTTCGCAGACGTTCACAGGCTGTGTGTGTGTTTTGCAGTGACGGGTCAGGAGTATGATGCCATGCTCACAAATATCATGTCTATGGGCTATGAGAGAGAGAAAGTCGTGGCTGCGCTTAAGGCCAGTTATAATAACCCACACCGTGCTGTCGAGTATCTACTCAATGTGAGTGACTCTTATTTTGCCTCTTTCGTGCAACCACAGAGAATTGTGAGAAATCTGTCATCTTATTAGCCAGCACAAATGTGTTATTTTCATGTTATATTTATTATCTGGAATATTGGTTTATAAATGATCTCAGCATGATTAGATCTTTAAATGATGAGCTAATGTGGATGAATCTCAATGTTATTTGATGTCATCGGCTTTAGGGAATTCCATCAGTCCCTGTACAGGAGACCAACCCTGCCCCAGCCCAGCTTCCCACTGACACCCCATCCACAGAAGGTAAGAACCCGTTGGAACATGGAGCTCTAGCCAAGTTATTGATGTCCATTGTTGCTTTATTGTCTCTTTAAAGGACCCAGTGTTTGCTTTTTGCTTCAGTATTTCCTAAAGACAGATTTGTATCCAATGTTCTGTTAGGTGAGAACCCGCTGGAGTTCCTCCGTTCTCAACCACAGTTTCACAGCATGAGGCAGGTGATCCAGCAGAACCCGTCCCTGCTCCCGGCCCTCCTGCAGCAGCTGGGTCAGGAAAACCCAGATCTACTGCAGGTACTTGATGCCTCCATGATCATGTTTAAAAAAGGTAGAGGGATGTGTTTGATCATGGTGTAATATTTGTAACTCACTTTCTGATAATGTTTGGTGACTGCAGCAAATCAGCCAGCATCAGGAGCTGTTCATCCAGATGTTGAACGCGCCGGTTGCTGAGGGTGAGGCCGGAGAGGTGGGGGAGTTCGCAGACCTGAGTGCCATCATAGATGAGGCGGCACCCAGCAGTTACATACAGGTGACGCAACAGGAGAAAGAAGCTATTGAGAGGGTGAGTTAGAAAACGTTTTTTTTCTTTATTTAGAAAATTAGATCATCGATTGGGGACGGGTTGGAAATGTTTTTTCTTGATATGACCCTTTTAAAATAGTCTTCTTCACTGGTGTGTCCTGTCTCTTTCAGTTAAAAGCTCTTGGGTTTTCAGAAGCTCTGGTGGTCCAGGCGTACTTTGCTTGCGAGAAGAACGAGAATCTGGCTGCCAACTTCCTGCTCAATCAGAATTTTGAGGACGAATGAGATCTGTGGAAAGCCCACCTGCCCGTTCCCGTTCCCCTTCCACTACACAAGCACTGCATTACTTGGGACACCGGTTTTCCCCATTATTTCTTTGAGTTTAAGTTGAGGGGAGACTTGCAGACTGGGTTGGGATGGGGCGGATGCGATCAAACTGAGAAAAAACAAATTCCAATGGAATTGATGGCATTTGGGTTGAATGCACTCTGACGTGATGCAGGGGGTGTGACTGCACGTGTGTGTTCCTTTAGGGAATATTTCACTAAATTAGCAACAATTGAAAGCAAACGCTGGCACGCTAGTATTATGAAATATGAAGAGCAAGGTTAGATGTAAGCAAGTATCGCTTGTTTGTTTTATTTTGGAAAATGATTATTAATATATGTCTAATTTTATATATTTCTCTAAGTCAGAGATAGATCTGTATTTCTCCCAGCACACAGATGAATGTGATGATATTAAAATATGAAATTAGTCCAATCCAGATAATATCAGTTTTTAAACACTGAGTGTCTAACAAATTGTGTGTCTGTTCTGCTCACAATCTAAATTCATGTACTTTTATGAATGAGTCCATGCCATGTGGATTAATATAACCTTGGGCGATTATTATTACTGGTTTGAATGTACTGGGATGAAGTATGTAAAACTAATTTTTAAACAATTTGTTCATCGCATTTAACATGAAACACTGTTTGCAACCCTATTTCACTTAATTTCCCGAACAAAAAAGATTACTTTTATCAATTAGAGATGTACATCACAGAATAGAGCCGGTTGGTGGGGAGGAGTTGAAAATATAAGGGGATTGTGGTATAAGTAATTTGATTAAAGATTTACCAAGAATTGATTTCTTTGGAATAGTGTGCAATGATGAATCGTGCGGCGAAATATGAATGTGCATTCATTAAGTAAATAGGGTTTACTTAAACACTGACGTAAAAGCATATCTCCATTTCCGTTATCTTGTTGCAACATTCGAGCAAAATGTTTCAATGTAAGTCAAAAACAACAATAAGGATTAGAGTATTTATCAGCTTTTATTTACTGCATAGGAGAGGACCAACTTGTACGATTATGTGGCAAAACACAAGTTTTGTCACACTAGAGCTTGCTTGCATTAAAAAGCAGAGACCTGTTACAGCATGATGATACTCTGCAAGACATTGTATGCAGTCAGAATGTAAAGTTCTGTATGAGAGCGATTTCCCTGAATTATATCTGTGTAAAGCTGATAATGGGTTCTTTTGTTCATGTATTGAGTACAGTAAAGATCTTCAGCATTACTGGAACACCTTTTTGTTTCTTCTGCAGGTTCAGGGTCCAGAATGCCTTTGCATTCTCTGTGATATCTTTTGCTAAACACTCATAGAAAAAATGCTGTACACTTACAGTATTAGCAGGCCCACACAAAATCAGCAGACAATATTGGCGGGATTCTGTAATGGATTTTAAAATGTAAAAAAATGGATACAAGGAGCTTTTATCGGTAGCGGATAACGTAATGAAAGTTATACAGAAGAAACGTAATAAACAGACACACAAGAGAACTTTGTGAATTGTGTGCTCTACAAGGAATCCACCAAGATCTCTGATGAAACCGTGCACCTGCTAATCTTTGATTTGTAATATCAACATCTCTCTTGGGATCAATAAAGTCTTATTGACAAACTCATGTGGTGGTGATTTCTCACCGTAAAATAAACCCAAACCATTCATGAAGTTTGTACAGTCAAGAACATCATTTATTCAATCAGGTTTTGCTCTTTACAAACGTTTTAGTTTTTATAATGGAAAAGATTCTGTAAATAACACATGCATTATGCCGACGGCTCTGGGGCAGGGGGAGCACTGGACTGGGACGCCACTCATTTGGTGGGATGTGAAGTGAGGTATTCAGCTCACCGAACCCATACAAACAAAACAAAAACACAACGGCAACAGAATGTTTTAGATAGTTCTAGATGTGTAGAGTTACATGCAGTGCAGACTGAGAATTTGAAGATGTAGCTGTTCATAGAAGGATCAATAATACTGATTTTGGTTCTTCTGACTCTTAAAGGTGATAAAGTCTTTCCATTTTAAAAATGCACAAGTCTTGACAGATATTATAGAAGCAAGTGGTTTCTGAAACCTTGTAAACATCAAAAAAGAGCCAATCAGAAAACCTGCTGACATTTTTGGAGGGCATTGCTTACAGCATTTTAAGAAGACAGTAACCTAATCTAACCGTAATCTAAAACTCCGGCATGGCATGCGGGTGCAAACCAACTTTATTAGAACTTCCCAAAATTCTGAAGTGAATATTTCAATGACAGACCAATTGGTTTATCTGGTAAGAGTGTCACATTATACATACAGGACAATTAATGCATTTGGGTTAAACATTTTGGATAAGGGCAATTTAATGTACATTTAATGCACATTCAAGAAAGGTAGCGGTCAGGAACAATAATGATATATTTTTTTTTGTGTGGCAAAAGTTTCTAAGTGCATTTTGTCTCATTCCTAACCAATCCACGTATAAGGTGCGTTTACAAAAAATTCAGTCTTGTTCTTTAAATACCTAGTCTCATAAGGTGTATTAATCATGAAGTCCAAGAGAAGAAACGCCAAAACCCAAAATGACAAACAAAAACGCAAATAAATACAACACGAACAAAACCGAGCTGATCTGCGTCCTCTGGTCCAGTGCTCCCAACCCACAGCCGAGCCCCGGACGCCAAAAGAAAATCTTGTACCCTAAACCGCACCCCTTCCCAAGACACCCCACTCTCCATCGCCCTCTGGGTAAAATCTGCCCTGTTGCAGGTTTCAGTTTAAATGGGTCCGCTGGCCCAGGATCAGCATTAACAGGGCAGTTTCTACTCGAAGGCCTTTGCCTGAAGAGGGAGATGTGTGTGATATAAACATGTGAAGCATACAGACAGGTATATAACATTAGAGTTTACAACATCTTGCTCGAGAGAAGAACAGGTTCAACAATTTTTTTTCAACGCTTTCATCAAAAGTAGGAAAAGAGAGATAGAGCTAGACATCTACAGTGCCAAGAAATAAGTGATTCTAAAGACAGATACAGAGGGAAAAGGGACCAAATTTTTTCCTTTTTTTTTCAAACAATTATTTTTCCATCATTGTACAATAAGAAGAACAAAATCACATCCATTTCTTGAAGTACTATTGTGTATACGGCTTGTGAAAGCGTAAAGAGATGTGGAAGAGATGGGCGTTCTCATTTACAAGATGGTATCTGTGAACAAAAGGCACTTTGAATGGGACAACCTTTAAATGCTCACCTATTACACTACAGCACAAACACTATGGGAGCTCATTTACATACAGGAAGTCCTTCCGGGACGATACAGGGCCGTGGCTCACTGATTTTCCGACATTTCTGTCTGTCACCTCAAACCACGTGTGCTCTAAACTACGAGAACATCTAACAAAATCTTACTCACATGAACACATTTGAACACGATGCTCAACTAAATGAATCTGAGATTTGGAGCAGGCATGATTTGCTTGGGAGGAAATTGAAAACTAGATCTTGCCTCTGAATTGAAAAAAGTGACATTTACATTGTAATAAAATGCCTTTTGTCAGAAGAACCAATATAAAAATTTGTTAATACAAAAGAGGTGGTTTCAAAAAGAAAATCGTCTATCATTCTGGTATGATATTCCCAAATGATTAACAGAAGAACCAGTTTTTTCATAAAATTCCTTCGACCCACCCCAAAAATAGTTTAAAAACAAAAGCTTACAAACAAAACATTTAAAAAAAGGATAAACAAAACGTACAAACAAACTTCCCCAACGCTTGGGATTTTTTGTGGCCCTCGTGTTTAGAGTCCAGGAGCTCGCAGACTTCTACCTTTTTTTTATTTTTCACTTGCTTGGCTTTCTTAAAAATCTCAGACAGACATAGATATCTACCAACACATTGCACACGGCTCAGTCCACATATAAATCATTTTCTTCCTCAATAATAACAACACTTTTCAACCAAGAAAACATTCCTTGTTTTCTTTCTCGTTTCTGTTCGGAAGGTGTATTTGATCTATTTGAACATACCTGATGCCGGAAGTTCTGGAAAGTTTATTTCGTTTTGTAAAATGACATTTGCACTGACTCGGGTGATGGATCAAAAAATAACTAGACTGCCATAGGTGCTAATGCCACAGCTGAAGAACTATACATATGTCCATATATATATACACACGCACAGTATGAGTACAATATGATCTGGATAACATACCTACTGTATAACTATGATGTTTGCGGATGCTTATAACGTTGTTTCTTGCTAAGCCCATGATAAATATTGTACATATATTCTGAAGCTTATAAATGAAGTGAAGACCCTGAATTGCATGTAATGGGGACACGGAGGCACTTTGATTGCGTTTCAAGTGGATGGTAAAATAGCGTCGCTTTTTCCACAAGCTACTGAGGGACCAGCGGCGACCCGCTTTCAGCCAATCGGAGTCCCTGACATGTGATTGACAGCCAGGCAGTCCAGTTATTTAGTGAAGTCAATGGTTGTTGGACATTTTTGTTCGTCTCAATAGGGAATACACTGTACCTTAAACAGGGTGCGAGTCTGAAGTTGGCAGAGGAGTTGCTTTTAAAGGTTTCCCTTTGTCCTTTAAGGGTGTGGGCATGTGTCATAGTGCAATGTTTGTGTATGTACTGTAAGTTCCTTAGTTTATGCTTGTGGGCTAAAATGAAAATGCAGCCGTTGGTAGATTGTCTTATATAAGATGTGAAGAGAAAGTGATGTTTGATGATAAGAATAAGCTGTGTAAAGATGGAGAGTGTGATCGGTCGGAAGGGTACAGCACTGTCGAATGATCGCAAAATCTGGAAGCATGAAGAGATTGTCCATTTGTTAGTTACATTCTAGTTGAATAAGAGTTTAGTGATAAATGTGAACTCAATCCTGTTATTCTACAAACAAACACACGTAGGACAGCACAGTTGCACGTGCAGTTCGATCTGCCGGAATCATGCTGTGAAAACTGAATGCGCACAAAAACCAGAAAACAAACAGAAGGGTGAATCTCACAGAACCATGTCCAGTTCACATCTCACCCCAAAATCGAAATTCAGTCAAGCCTATTTTTGAGATCATAAAGTTTGCATTGCAACATTACTTTTGTGACATTAAAGCCCATTTCCACCTCAAATTCTCATTGTCTTTATCTATCTAGACACTTTATTTTGCATAATTCTTTCATCGTTTGTCCACAGTAGGGAAAATGACCATTTTAAGGAAAATGTGTTGTTTTGTTATGAAAATATCACAACGCAAAAATGTTTTCAGAGGCTTCATTTTCTTTATGCAAAATGTATTTTTTCTTTTCATTTTAGGGTGAAATAAAACCTGTTCATGACGTCATGTGAGGTTCATCCAAAAATGTACTGCAAAACCAAACCTAATCTAAGAAAACAGAAGGAACCCTTGTGTGCACGGCCTACTGTATACGGTATATGTGTATATGTGGATGCACAAGCACTCAGACTGAATGATGGCGATATACTTGCCATCAAAAGATGTGCTTAAACCCTCAAAGGGTCATCTCTAGACTTTATGACTCAAATCACTGGCCTTTGAATTCATAAACACTACATACTGAAAAGTCTAATGTCGGATTTCCAAGCTGCACTAAGTTTTCAGCCCAAAACAACAATCACTTGTGCTCGACACTTCCCATTCACTGCATTTTCTGCATCTGTATTTCTGTCTTGTTTTACAAAAAAAAAATCATTATATATATATATATATATATATGACCTGAATTATGTCTCTTATTCTACCCCATTGGCAATTCTTTTCTTGTTTTAAAAACAAATTGTGCAGAGGTTATTTTAGTTTAATAAAATGTACTCCAGATAAACAGCTGCTTAAATTTATTAGTATAGCTTTATCTTGTTTTAGGATGTTGAAACTAAAAAACAAGACAGCAAGACGGATTAAGAAAATGATTGTTTAGCAGTGATACTGTCTTAAGACCAGAAGTTCTCTGTGTGATGCAGATGTGATATGAGTTTGTTTTGTGTATCAATATGATTCTGACGTGTGCTGTTATTGAAGTGTGCTTGCATGTTATCGGTGTGTGTGTGTGTGTGTGTGTGCGCCAGTCTGGTTAACCTCAGAAAAAATATTTCGACTCCACATTCCAATCTGTTATCCCTTATTATTGATGAAATCAATAGTGCATATGTTTAGGTAAATTGCACCTTTAGTGTTGTTTTACTTGCAGTCTATTGCTTGTCAGCAGGTCAACAGGGAGAGGATATCACGCTGCACTGGAAGGCATCGCCAATGTCAGCAAATTCATACTGAAAATGGGCTGAGCCAATTAGACGAGTCCTGTTGAGTCCTGTCTATCCAATCACACGTGTGACCCATAGTCGGTGCCAATCAATGTGGAGTCCACGATGAACACATCCAGGTTAATTTCATGTCCCGTTTAATAACTTCAGTTAATTATGCAACATCTTTCCAAATTAGTTATGACAGGGAAGAGCCTATCTTTTCCCAACCCGGCAAACAGGTGGTGAATGCTTGAACAATTGCACTGGAAGTCACATTGTGAAGACGGTGATAGTCGGTTTGTCATTCCTTTTTGAGGGTCTTCCATCGGTTTATCCGTCGTCCGTGTACTGAGCTCTCCAGACTACAAAGGTAATGCTGAAGTCTTTTAGATCCGAATGAAGGTGCAGGGGATTGCGGAGCAAAGGATGTGTGTGTGTTTTGTGTGAGACTTCTGAGGGGCGTGTGAGAAACTTCCATACTTAGCTTTGTGACTCCTTTTCCAGTTTTCATTGGACATTTTGTGTCTGTGTTTCATGAAAAGTCTCGTCAAAGGAACCATGACTGCAAGACAGGAAATTTATATTAATAAAAAATACATCTAAAGAAATGTCACATGAAAAAAAAAAACAATCCTGATGAAATTATTGAACTATTCTCTTAAAGTTACATTACAATGCTTGTCTGTTTAAATCCCAGAATTCAGCAGTAATTTTGAGACAATTCTCAGAATAACCACTAGAGTACAGTGGACACAGTATTCAACACTCACACGCTGCTACAGTACAACTACAGACCAGCAGCTTCAAGATCAGAGACGCCAATGCTTCTCATTTACAAAGCTGCTTTCTTTTGTAAAATAAATAGTTCAATAAATCTAACTTTTCACATGCTGCAATCCTTTTGGATGAAATAAGTAAAGCTGTGCCTTGATGGTATCAGAGGAGCAAAAGAAAATCTGACAAGTTTAAGACTTATTAGTTGTCAAACTTCTAAAATGTTTGTATGGCTGGATCCACATTACCCTGCTCTCGCTCGCTCTCTCTCTCCCCTTTACTTTAACTTGCTTGCTGTCTCTTGCTCTTTCTTTCTCACTATAATCCTTGCCAGTAGTGTCCATCCTTTTCTAAACTTCCCTCCTGTTGAAGTTCATGTTCAACTGCCTATGACATCATGTCTGGTTGCTGAGGGCAACCAGACAGTCGGGACGTGACTCTCGCTTTCTCTTTTCTCGCCTCTGTGTCAGACTTTCTCTCGAATAGATCTGCACGTTCGCCAGTTTCAACACATGTAAACAAGATCAATTCACGATCGGTTACAGCACGTCCATCTGCAGTACGCAGCAGCATGCAGGGTCCAAAATGAACGCTGAATGCAAGTGAAAGCTGTTTTTGGCAAATTAAAACTTGCCAGTTGGCCTAGAAAACACCCGTCACAACTACAACAAATTCGAATAACTTTACCATTTACTTTTCAACAAATTTGTAATGTTATCGTTACTAATAGGAGCATTATGACAACATTTAGTCATTTTCAATTTACTAAGTTAATTTTGTAACCCATGTTCTTGTTTACATGTGCAATATGCAGCACTTAATAATATTACAGTATTAAGAAAACTTTGTGAAGTCACATCCTCAAATTACCCACTTACATTCATCATAGGTCTGATGAATCATACAACATTTGGTTTTGGAATGAGCTGTGACACTAAAATCAGCCAAGAGGAGGAAACAATTGTTTCCATGTGTATGCTTCTCTTTGGAAGCGCTTGCGGTTTTCATAGCTGGTGCAAGTGGGACCGTGGCCACAAAATCCATTTGAAACGAGCAGTGTGTCCCATAGCGAACCCCAAGAAGACCGATGACTGCTACCAACCACACGCACTTAACAGAGCTCCCTACCACCGATCAAAGCCAGCTGACTGACGGACTGATTGATTGATTGGAAAGACTGTGATTTTAAAGAAATAGTGTGGGTTTCTTTTCAAAATAACGTTGGTGTCACATCTTTGCCATGCTGTCAACCACCACAGAGAATCATAAAAAAAAAAGAAATTCATGAATGTGCCTTGCTCCTTTTTATTATTTAATTTTGTCATATTGATGAGAGGTGTGTGTGCCTTTATAAATGTGTAAAGGTGCTATACCCTGCGTGACCCTGGACTACAAAACAGAAGGGTCAATTTTTTTTTTAAATGATGATTTATCCATCATCTGAAAGCGGAACGGAATAAATAAGCTTGACATTGACTGTTAGGGTAGAACAATATATGGCCGAGATACAGCTTTTTGAAACTCTGGAATCTGAGGGTGCAAAAAATCTAAATATTGAGAAAATTGCCTTTCAAGTTGTCCAGCAGAGGCGCTGTAGCAGGCCGTTGCTAAGAAGAAACAGCTATGTTTTAACCCTCTCTATTTTTTACCGCTGTAATGACATTTTGCAATTTGCAAAACATCTTCATGGAACATGATCTCAACTTAATATCCTAATGATTTTAAGCATTCAAAAAATCGATGATTTTGAGCCATACAGTGTACTGTTGGCTATTGTGTTGGCAAAAAGAACACCAACAACTAACTAACCCTTTCTCTCAACAGGTAGTGGTCTAGCTTTTGTTGAAACCAGTAACTTTGTATTGGCACCTAATGTATTATGGCTCCTGTATGACATATCGCTTATTGCTCCCTCAACTCTTTGTAAGTCGCTTTGGATAAAAGCGTCTGCTAAATGACTAAATGTAAATGTAATGTAAATACACATATATGTGTGCATGTACCTGAGTCTGTTGTGGGATGTTCAGAAAGTTGTCCCGTGCTCCGATGCCGACAAACCTGTTGGAAGCTGTGGAGCCTGACGCTGGGTATGCTGCTGGGACACACACACATCTGTCAGCATTCATAGCTCTGGTGCCTGCTATGTATATTTTAAAGATAATTCAATAAGAAGAAACATTTTTAATAAATATGTCACATTTTTGTACTATTACAAAAAAAAATTGTCAAAATATTTATTTCTGGTGCTGCAAATACTTTTTGTTCAATGTTTTTTGTTATGTATTACAAAAATGAGGTAAACTACTTATGATGTAAATTCAACTAATGGGGTTGGGATAAAAAGAGGATTTGGAAGGAAAAATTAAAACGTTAAGTTAAAAAATCTCCAAACTCAAATAAATCAAATAAAAATTGAGTGTGCACCAATATGATCAAATTCAGGGCAGTTGTGCGCAGAGGACTCCATAAAATCAGAGAAGAGTGTTAACAAATGAGAGAATATGTGAGTTTGTGTAAGAGGATTGAGCTGAAACAGGCACTGAAAAGATGCAAGGCAATAAATTGAAGTGTTACGACAGGTTGAGACTGATACACCATTCCATGGATATGAATGAATGTGGAAACACATGAAGAAAAAGAACGTTGACGTGTGAGAAGGGAAAAAAAGCGGGATGGTCTTTTTGTCAAAGGTTTGCTCAACCAAGCTCCTCCTTTTGATCGCCCGTCCTGCTGCCATCACCCGACACACACACATCCCAAGCAAAGACCAACAACCCAGCACCGGCCGCTCTCACACACTGCCAGACACATCACAGATACCTTCACCAGCACGTCCACGCATTTCCTCTATGTGTTTAGCTTGATGTGTCAATGGAAATGCGTTATCGCTAAATGTGAGGCGTCATTGTTTTGTTTGTTGGTTTTTTGTTGTTGTGGAGTCCATGCCAGCTGCCCTGAATTTGATCTCTTGATAGAAGAATTGAGGACAGAAAATGAAAAGCAAGAGCGATGAGGAGGGAGGCTGATAATGTTTTGTTTGTTTCAGCCAATGGGAGGCAGCAATGCGTCTCCATCCCCATTCGATTGCAAAAACCGTGGCTGATTGCAATCGAATAAACAAAAGAAAACAAAATGAAAAAGAATGAAAGAGGGATAGTATGAGAAAAATAAAGAAACAAAAAGTAAAAAGTCAGGTGGAGAAGATCAGGGCATCTAACGCCAGAAACATACTTTACGCAAATACGCAAATGGGCATACCAAAGCCTACACAACGTGTGCTCTTTTTGTTCGCAAATAACACGTTTTTTTGCGTTACTGTAGCCTTACAAATCTCGGTCCACAAGGGTTACTTTAAAGCATCCAATCCATTAATCCGGATTTGAATCAATACAAACATGTCGACAGCTTAATTTAAGCAAGATTTTCTCCAAGCTGAAATGACTATTGATAAATACACACAACACAAACACCACTTGCTACTTGCTTCGCGGAATAAAGGGCTTGCGTATCTTTGCTTTTTTCACGTATTTGCGTAAATATGTTTTGAGCCTAAATTTGTGTTGTTGTTTTTTTGTCTAACAGAGAAGTGGAGGCCATGTCTGTTATTTTTAAGCAGCGTGTGGGGCGGTTTCGAGGGCTCTGGTGGGTCTGGTGCTTTGAGCGGACACTTACACGGCGAGGCCGGGGAGCCGACTCCGCTGTCAGGGTGTGTGTGGCAGGGTTTGTGCTCGGGCAGGGGGAGGGGCATCGGCACCGGCCGTGCTACCGGAGGAGGTGGCAGTAAGAAGGAGCCGGGCAGTTTGTTCTGACCGCTCCCGTTAGGCTGCAGATATACACACACACACAACACACACACAGATGATGAGGGGATGAAAGAGGCACACGGATACAGAAATGTAAAGGCGAGCAAATACATAAAAGAACGTCACTGAGAATGTTGCAAGCGCACACAGACACTCAAAGTAAATGCCACGCTGGGGTGTTAAGGTGTCATGAAACCCCACATGTAACCAGGACGCGGATCCTTCACAATTTTGGAAAAGATATGAATAAAATAAACACAGCCATTTCTGTTTTACAAACGGGATTGAGTACTTCAAATGTATAGAGTATACTAAAACAACGTGGAATGTGTGCTATTTGAAGACTGGAACTTTGCATACTAAAAAGACAGGTTTGTCCCTGCTAAGTTTTCACCGAATAATAATTGTATTGCTTTTATTGATCTGTCCTGACGTTCTAAACCTTAATGTATAATATCTAGAGATATAGATGACACATATATGCTCACATCTAGTTTAAATCTAATGCATCCGCATCAAATCCACATGATCGCTACTGTGTCTTCCATCATGTGCAAGACAAGCTGTTAAACTTGAAAAACATGAGCGTTTCATGACCCTTAAAAAATGAAGAGATGAAATCCTCCTCTAAACAAGAAAACAGAGACTGTCATGTGTTAGATCATGGAGAGTTAGAGAGAAGATCAGAAGCAGAGATGTGTGAGCCATCCGAGTATCTGTGTGTGCCATCCGTTGGCGCGGTGTGAGTCATGAAGGTGGTGTGCATTACCTGTGTCCCCGGCTGGCCCGAGCCGTCGGCACAGACGAACTGCACGAACTCTTTGAGCGGGTCCTGATGGTGGTGGTAGCGGATGGTGGGGTGGGTGAAATATGGACTGGACTGCTGGATGATGGAGGGGGCAGGAAAATGAAGGGCAGAGGCCGAGGCACGAGGACTTCCTGAGAAAGACAGAAAGAGAGAGAGGAAGTGAGGCAAATATGTATGAAATACATAATGTATTGCTTTTCTGATGTTGTGTTTTCATATAAACCTAAATCCTTGAACCTTCTCGGATTTCATAATACGGTTCTTTCCTTAAAGGGACAGTTCACCCAAATATACAATTTACAGAGATGGGGTTGTCAAGCTCTAAAATGAAATGTGTACATATTTGTAGAGGAACAGTTTACCCTAAAATGAAAATCATGTCTTCATTTACTCACTCTGCAGTTGTTCCAAATCTGTACACATTTCTTTGTTCTGATGAACACAGAGAAAGATGCTTGAAACCAAACAGTTCTTGGTCACAGTAGGAAACATTACAGTGGTAGTCAAAAGTGCCCCAGAACTGTTTGCTTTCCTACATTCTTCAAAATATTTTCTTTTGTGTTTAACGGAACAACATTTTTTATAAAGTAATAACTATGGTAGTCAAAGGTGGCCGAGAACTATTCGGTTACAAGCATTCTTCCAAATGTCTTTCTCTGTGTTCACCAGAACAAAGAAATTCATACAGATTTGGAACAACTCGAGGGTGAGTAAATGATGACAGAATTTTCATTTTAGGGTAAACTGTTCCTTTCCAAATATTTACACATTTCATTTTAAAGCTTGACAACCCCAGTTTTATTGTAAGGTAAACAGAGACACTAAATGATGACAACATTTTTATTTTTGAGTAAACTATTCCTATAAATAGCCTTTCAGAGTTTCTTTCCTGCTCTCTCTATCCCTCTCATCCGGTCGATCTCTAACTCCCTCTTTTTCTCCTCTCCTTCTTTTTTTCGGTCCTTCTTAATCTCATTAGGTACTGGGCAGGAGCCAGGCGCTACAGGGTGCCAACAAACACACACACATGCAAATGCACTCATAAGCACTGACTCGCGCACGCACGCACGCGTGCGCACACACAAAGCTGGTATCTTCTCAATCTCCACTGGAGTTATTCATCACTCACAAAAGCAAACCACAGTATCTCTTTCAAAACAGCGGCCAACATCCATCCATAACTCATACAAACGCATTAGAAACGGCAGCGAGACCGCCGTCTCTCCCGCGCGCGCATTCTTCCCCGGCCTAACACAAACCTTGCTTTTTCCACTGTCTTTTTCAGCTCTACGTAAACACCCTAACCAGAAGCGTCTGCCGGAGAAAAACTTCCATAATCACATGCACGTATAATCCATTTAAAGCCGGCGCTCTCCGTCTCGCTGACCTTTACTTGATTAGGGCTCGCCGGCTGTAGCCGGACCCGAACGGATAGCAATTCTGAGCTTTTCCCAGAGCCATCGGATGGGATTAAACATCTGCAACGTCGGGGAAGGTCGACAACACGGAAGGGAACTTTGAGTTGCTCCCTCTTGGGTAGGAATGGAGATGTTTTGAGCGGCCTGTGAGACCGATGCCTATGAATATCACGTTTTTTTCTGACGGGATTTTTGTGCCGTTTAAAGCGCTCCGAATCCGTCTGCCAAGAGGAGCTCGATAAGAGCACCCACACACACACACGCTTCTTTCTTCATCACATTTTGTCCTGTGCCAATCTGAATGACAGCATGTCTGTAACAAGCAACATGCTCACTGGCTAATTTTAAAAACGGAGAGAGCCGAAAAACGCCGTTTTTATAAGATTCTCTCGGTCACGCATCTGTTCCGCATTGGGGAGCTTTCTAAACATTCCCTCATGGCTTCTCCCGTTTCTAAACCCCTGCCTCTCTCTCTCTCTCGATCCTCAACCACAAATAATCTCCAGTGATTCACAAGGGAGTCTTAATTTGCATTGAATCAAGAACTTCAGCTCTGTGACAGTTGGATGAATGTTTCGCAAACTGTTCGGCAGTTGTTTACGCTAAATGAGCGCCGATAATCACAAAGAGCTGTAGGACAGGTGTCCAGGGAATGGAGGGAAACAGCACATTAAAACCAAGACAGGTTTGATTCCTTAGTTCTGAGTGGATGAGACAGGTTCGAGCTGTTGTAAAATGCGAAAAAAAGCACACTTGGGACCACACATTTTATAATATTGTGCCAATCTGTTAAATTGCTTGGCAACCAGAACGAACCTATATTATTGATCTGGTATTTATAATAAATGTGTTATTTAACATTGCCATCTATAATAATATTAAGATTGTCCATCTTTACACATTCTGAATGAAAATTTTGTCATCCTTTACTCAACCTCTTGTCGTTTCAAACTTTCTTTCTTCATTTTGTAGAATGTTATTAAAGGGATACTTCACCCGAAAATGAAAATTCGGTCATCATTTAATCACTTTCGAGTTGTTCTAAATTTGTATACATTTCTTTGTTCTGATGAACACAGAGAAAGATACTTGGAAGAATGCTTACAAGCAGGCAGATTTCCCCCCCCATTGACTCCCATAGTAGGAAAAATACAATGGTATAGTCAAAACCAGAACCGTTTTCTGTCCTACATTCTTCAAAATGTCTTAATTTGTGTTCATCAGAACAAAAAAAATGATAAAGTAATTTTTCCTACTATGGGAGTCAATGGGGGGCAAGATATGTTTGGTTACAAGCATTCTTCCAAATATCTTTCTCTGTGTTCATCAGAACAAAGAAATGTATACAGATTTGGAACAACTCGAACGTGAGTAAATGATGACAGCATTTTCATTTTGGGTTAAGTATCCCTTTAACTGGCTCCTATTCACTTGCATTGGTTTTGAGTCCATACAATAGAAGTGAATGGGGGCCAGTGCTGTTCAGTTACAAACTTTCTTAAAAATATCTTCTTTTGTGTTCTGCGGAAGAAAGAACGTCATACAGGTTTGAAATGACAAGAGGTTGAGTAAATGATGACAGAATTTTCATTTTTGGGTGAAAAAATCACTTTAACATCCAATCACAAGTACACATTGCTAAACACAGGTGTGAATAGGGCCCAAAGGTTTTTGTAATCGCATTGTTAAAACCACATTTGGAGATTATCAGAAGTGTCCACATATAGACAAAGAAAAACATCCATGGTACATGTTAAAAAGATGAAATTGTGGATGAAATGATGACAAGAGACAAAAGAAAGAAATCAGAGGGTATGTGGATGGATGTTGTCCCTCGTGAACTACAGCAGCTAGTGTCTATCTAGGGTCCCTGGTGCTCAGCCAATGCGAGGCCTCCATCAAATGCCAATCTGAAGGCAATTTTGGACAGATCTTCTGGAGCAGTCATAAGCCTACACTGCGATGACATCAAACCCCTCCTTCTCCCTCTTCGTGCTGTCTCTCTCTCTCCCTGCTGGGGTGCGATTGTCTCACCTGGTCTCACGCCTGCCAGCATGGGCAGCGGGTGGTGTGTGAAGGCCATTCGGGGGGACCTCGTCTGTGCGGACAGGGCGCTGAAATCGAATTTCCCCGCTGGCTTCTTTAGAGACCCAGGAGAGGACAACCCTGCCAGAAACCAAACGTCAACAACAGCAGCAACAGCAGGGCACAGCACACACCAATCTAACACCGTTCTACAATGGCTGCCTCGCTCAACTCACAGCGCACATATATCTGCTCTGTACATGACCTGCTGGATGATATCGAAACTTTAACTTGACGTGAGATAATCAGCTGTCGTGACTTGTTTCGAGAAACATGTGATAGCTATCCCAGCAATGCTGACTGATGGAATAATTTGAAACAGTCTTCCATTGGGATAGGCAGTGTAACCAAAATGTGGTACGAGTCACGTATAGATATTATGATATAGTTACTTTCGCTAGAAATTGAATTGAATTTTTGGTGCATTATGTTGCATCATTCAGTAAATTTAATATTTTACGAATTAAATGTCCTTCAGGTAATTTAATCATCTTCTCTTAGTAAGTGGAACTTCATGGACGCAAACCAAAAAGTCAAATTATACATTAGAAACCAATTGTATTACTATAAAAACATACGCACGAGACTCAAAACAGTTACACTTATATTGCCAATGAGAAAGTTTCTGATTAAATGAGCATCGTGTGAAGCTGTTCTTTATCTTCTTAACTTGTTTTTGATTCGCCGTCTCGCTCTGTGTTCTCGCATAACGGTACAGCAAAATCTCTACCGGTATATACCCCCCAGCCCTAGTCTTCAGTGCAAATGTTTTATAACTATGTTAAATTAGCAACACCTCAACTGGTTCAATCCATCACTGGAAAGATGAAAGAGAGAAAGATGAAAATAACATGAAAAGGTGATAAATTGTAGGAGAAAGTGATAACAGAGCAGGGATGGCTCATAGCTGGCAGATAACCAAAGAAAACACACATGCACACACACAGTCTTTGGCACTCACTGCTCAGCGTTACTCACGCACACACACGCACATGAACATAATATTAAACTTCGATTCCGTTTGATGCTATTTTTCACCTCTACGTTACAAAGCATTAAATCCCATTTCTGCTTAAATCCGTGTGTGTGTGGGAGTGTGCAGATAAGTGTGAAAGTCTATACGTGTTTATTTATTACAAATTTGAATGACCACACATGCACACAACAGTGTTGGAGTGTCACAGCATTAAAATGTGAACGATTACGTCAAATATGAACATATATCTAGGAGACAGTGTAAGGTCAGAGAAAGTCAAAAATGGTCATAGAGAGAAAAGAAACGGTCTACAAAAGAGAAGAAACTGTCTTTTTTTCTTACAAAATCCATAACTTAAAAAACCTTAAAAGTGTGGAATGAAGAGAATTGTTTTCTGATTATGACATTCACACACAAACACAGAGCAGATGTCTCACACTGGTGTAGACACACAGAAGCACCATCTGGGACCGGAACACAGATTGAGTGTGTTTGTGTGTGCATGCGTGTGTGTGTGTTTGTGTGGTAAATACATTCACAGGAGGTGCACCTGTGAGCTGTGCATCTTCTCAGCATTTGTTTCTACAAGGTTTTGTGTGTCGCTTTTGTCCTTCATACAGGGACGTAGCTAAGAATTTAAGGCCCTTGAAAGTAATATTTAAAAAGGGACATAGGAACGGGCTCCATTATGTTGTATAGATGAGCTTATGTGTGGGCGAGTTTAAATCCTGCTCAAGTCATTTTCCAATTCAAAAATGTCCACTAATGTTTCTTTATTGATTTATCGTTAAAATTGAAAGTATAACTTGTAGGTAAAGTACATAAACTGTGCTCGTATAGTATAGCACACTTGTTTGGTTTTTGACATTTGAAATAACAAATATGCAGAAAATATTTTTCCATCGAAACCTTTTTCCAACAGAGTGAGAAAACAATCATTTGAAATGAGAGGTAATTGTATGTTAATGTTAAATTGATGGTGTTTTTTCTTAGAGCAGAATGTGTCTTTGCTTCTGGCATCATTTTACTTTCTTCTCCTTTATGTCGAGCAGATATTAGTTTCTTTCCTGACAACGTGACTCACTCGCTGCATGAACTCTCACTGAGCAGACGATCAAACTATTTTGCTGGAGAAGGTCCATGAATTGAAAAACTCAAGCTACTTGCTTATATACAGTCCAAACCTGAAGCATGAGCTGCTTTTTCATTGTGACATAAAACACATTAAATGAATACACTTTTTTATTTCATTAGAACTGTTGATATGCTCTTAACATACTAACAACACAAAACATGTTGTTCCTTCTCTCCTTTGCTTACTCCAGCTTTAATTCTCCTAGTAGCATGGCCTTGTAAACTAACGGTAGTGTTTAGCATGTTGACAAAATGTTTATATGCTCTCCTTCTTGTAAGTCGCTTTGGATTAAAGCATCTGCCAAATGAATAAATGTAACTGAAAACTGTCCTTGAGTCCTCAGCGATTCTTTAGTTCTCTCCTAATGTTCTGTACATTTCCTTGAGGTTCATACAGAGACCTACTTGTATGCGTGACAGCACGTGTAGTGTGTGTGCTAACCATGGTATGGGAACTGCACGCCATCATTCTCATGTTTTATCTTCCTCTCCTGAACACTCGTCAAATGGTGCTGAACTGCAACCGAAGAAGAGAGAGAGAGAGAGGGTGTGGTGAGGGACATGGTACTGATACCCAATCGGGCTTCTTGGTCAGAAACACTGACATTGGCCTTGTGAACCTGTTGCTGATAAACCAGACGCTGCAGAGACAGTTTTTATTAACAACATAGATTTCATGACATTTGTTTGTGTTACTTTTCTTCTTTAAGTTTATAGTAGTTCAATTGTACTTTGTTCAATTACACTGAGTGTACTTTTTTAAACATGTTACGTTACGAAACAGTTGTTTATGTCATTGTTTGACTTCTGAGAGAAAATACGCTTGGGCACCAGCACCATTCCAGTGGAAAAATAAGTGTGTATAGGTATGTGATGCTCACCTGCATCGACGTCATTGGGCCAACCACTGGACTGGGAGCTGGTGCCGGCTGGAGAACGACTGGAGTAGAACACGTCATCAACAGGACTTTCCATTTCACTGTCATCTATAGACTTGCGCTTGTTAGAACTGCAAAGAAAGAGAGAGACGTCATTCAACATCTCAGTGACACACTTATGCAAAAAGAAGAACACAGAAAAAGTGAGAAGTGTTTGACACACCTCCGAGGAAGACTGGCGTACAGCTCCACCTCCGACCTACAGCACCGGAGATCAACAGAGATGGAGGAAAAGAGGAGAAGAGAAGGAAAGACAAATGGAGAATGAAACAGATCAAATTTTCACTGAAGAGAGACTTACAATGAAGATGGCAAATAAGGTAAGACATGTGTATTCGTGTGTAGTGTACGCACCTTGTGGATGGTGGAGAGGCGAGTGAACGTCTGCCGAGTGCTACTTGGTTGATGTTGTAGTAACCAGGACTTTCCAGATCGGCGAGGGAGAAATTGGGACCTGACGCTGTTGCTACTGGGGCTGCAGACGAGAGAGAGAAATTTGAAAAGGTGGAAATTAAACTGGAGAAGTGGACTGTATGATGGGAAAAAAAGCAATGGCTTATCGTTGCTCCTAAAAAAAGTGAAGGAAACACTAGTGTGTGTCTGTTACTTACTCTGAGACACTCGTACTAGCTCGGCGACGTTCCAAACCCCTGAAGTCACGAAGCAGTCTTGAAAACTCAGATGTCCTGTGGAGAACATAAACATATTTCTCATTCACTGGAGCCTTGACTCTGTGCATAAGGAATATTCCAAGACACCAGTAACACAGCGTTGAGCAAAAACTGTGAAATATCCTTAAAATCACTGCAAACAGGACACAGCTAACAACGATACAAATTTACATCATCTGTTGGTGTTCTGCAACCTAAAGTAATCCATTTAAGCGAACATTTCTTTCAAAAATCAACATTTATCATCATCTACACACCCTCTTATCTTTCCACATGTGAGCTATATTTGAGCTTTTCAGGTGTCGACAAAAATACAATAATAATCCACAAATCATGCTTTAAAAATAGAGATGTGTAGTATCAGGTTTGATGACATTGACAAAAGATTATATTGCCTGTTCCACATGTCTTATGTGACATAAGAGCTATCAGAGCTGTGAACGCAAAGCTCATCTCAATATAGTCTCTTTTGTGTTTCTCAAAAGAAAACACAAAAAGGCACAACATGAGGTTGAGTAGGATTCATTTTTGGGAAGAACTAAAATGGTGCATTTAGGACAACACACCATCAAAAGTACTCCATTAAAGGGATAGTTGACCCAAAAATGAAAATTCTGTCATCATTTACTCCCCCTCAAGTTGTTCCAAACCTGTATACATTTCTTTGGTCTGCTGAACACAAATGAATATATTTGGAAGAATGTCAGTAACCAAACAGATCTCATCCCCCATTTTCTGCCATCCATCCATCCATCCATCCATTTTCTACCGCTTGTCCGAACTACCTCGGGTCACGGGGAGCCTGCGCCTATCTCAGGAGTCATCGGGCATCAAGGCAGGATACACCCTGGATGGAGTGCCAACCCATCGCAGGGCACACACACTCACTCATTCACTCACGCACTCACACCCTACGGACAATTTTTCCAGAGATGCCAATCAACCTACCATGCATGTCTTTGGACCAGGGGAGGAAACCGGAGTACCCGGAGGAAACCCCCGAGGCACGGGGAGAACATGCAAACTCCACACACACAAGTCGGAAGCGGGAATCGAACCCCCAACCCTGGAGGTGTGAGGCGAACGTGCTAACCACTAAGCCACCGTGCCCCCCATTTTCTGCCATAGTAGGGAAAATAAATACTATTGGAGTATTTGGAGTCAATGGGGGTAAGAACTGTTTGGTTACTGACATTACTTCACCCAAAAATAAATGTCATCATTCACTTACCCTCTTGTCATTTGAAACCTGTATGACTTTCTTTCTTCTGCAGAACCTAAACAATGATATTTTGAAGAATGTTGGTTACCAAACACCTCCGGTACCCATTCACTTTTATTTGTATGGACAAACAGTGCAAGTGACTGGGTGCCTGTTAACAACATTGTTCAAAATATCTTCTTTTGTGTTCTGCGGAAGAAGAAAAGTCACGCAGGTTTGAAACGACAAGAGGCTGAGAAAATGATGAAAGAATTAAACTTTAAATGTGATGCAGACATTATTATGACATTCAAAATGCTCATAGAGTCTTTATTACAAACAATAACATTGTCAGTGATGTCTTTACCGTTTGGCGGTGGTTTGATGTCCGAGTCTCCTTGTTGACTGGAATTGTCTGATTGCCCAGATTCTGCATGAAACAAAGAGCGAGAAATGGATTTAAACATCAACAAACGTTGCATATTTAAATAACACTGTTTAAACAATACACCAGATTTATCAATGCATAGACACAACAACACTACCAGTAGATATTTTTAAACCAGCGATCACATATGTGAACACATTTTTTTTTTTAGTTAGTCTCAGTGTTTGAGTATATATGGATGAAAGACTGTATGTGTGTGTGTGTGTGTGTGTATGTTATCTACACAGTTTATAAAGATGAGGCTGGCGGGCTGAGTGTGAACGCGTGTGTATGAGGAGGTTTATCGGTTGGCTGTAGGTGATAAGGGAACACACTGGCTCATGCCAGCACGATTTGATAGTGTGTGTGGAGATTAGGACAAATACACTCACACAAACAAAAGAACAGCAATCTAAACAATGAAAAGAAGCGTGAGAGTCTCTTTCTCTCTCTTTAGCATGTTGTCTCCATCTTGTTCTCTTTTTCTGGAATCCTGGCAGCCATTTTAGTGTTTGGCAGCCATTTTAGTATTGGCGGCACACACACATTCCTACTAGCTGACGACACACGCGGACACATACAGTATATGCTCAGGATAAACACAGACCCAAAACCACGAACGCGGCTGGAAAACGCATAGGTTTTATAATATAAAGACATTTACATACAACATCCAGCCCTGTGTGAGGTGAAAGAGGCTGAGCACGAAAGCAACAAAAACGGCAAAAAGCGATTGAGTGTGTAAAGGTGAGAATAGTTTAAAGTCAACGTGAAGTGTTTTACACAGTGTTGCAGTGATTATTATAAATGATTTATCCATGGACACCATTTTTTTATTCACTAGCACTTGTAATCTTTAATCAAAAAGATGAAGCTCCTCTCCCCCTCTCAACAACAACTCTTCACCACATGACGTCAGCAACAAAAAACAGGTAGACTATACTGACAGTCCAATGGCCAGGCATTTTTAGCCCACCTCTCCTGGCCCGACCTACAATGAACCAATCAAAAAGGGAAGGCCAAAATTTCTAATTTCAGAAGCCGTTTCACTCGGATATATGTCACGATACGGAAAAGAAGTCAATCGCAACTTCCGTTTCATGGTGACTTTAAGAGCATGTCTGTTTGCCAAGCGGACTCCCAGGTCACATCTCTCGAATGTTGATAATGCTGGGAAATGCAATGTTTTTTTTGAAAGGTTTACTCCAAATAAAATGTAAAAGTGTCATTATTTACTCACCCCATGTTGTTGTTAACCTACATGCAAAATTCTTCTAAAAATGTATTTTAAAAATGTCTTAAAGGTGCTGTGTGTAATTTTTTTGGAGGATCTACTGACAGAAATGCAATTTAATATACATAACTATGTCTTCAGAGATGGATAAAGACCTTACGTAATGAAGCGTTATGTTTCTATTACCTTAAAATTAGCTATTTCTATCTACATACAACAGGGTTCCTTACATGGAATTCGTCATGTTGTTTCTACAGTAGCCCTTAACGGACAAACTGCTCTAAAGAGGGCATTTCCTAAATACGTTATCTCCTTTGGCAAAGAAGCGAAAACGTGATGACGGCAATAGTGCTTTGAAAGTGGAGAAAGCCATTGATTGCAATTCGCAACCTCGCCACTAGATGTCGCTAAATTTCAGGCAGTTTTATCACTATGATAAATTGAAAGATATAAGAGAGAAATACTGTAAAAATAACTCTTAAATCTATTTGATCACAATTTATTAGTGTTAGAAACAGATCCATTTCATTAAATTAGACATTAAACCCTTCGTATAGTCGTAATGGATTGCAATGAAGATTTTATTCAGTAAAGTTTAACCGAAAATAAACTTGATCATTTTTGGTTTATGACACACTTTGTTACAGCTCTGAATTGAATTCATCAAATTGTGGGTCATTTACACAAGAATAAAGTTTAGTCAATGCTGTAACCAAAACAAACTCTAAATCTTAGAAATCTCAAATAAGAATTTGTCACTTTGAGTTAAGGATTGCTTGTTATTAGTAGAGCCTAAATACACACAAGGGCATCTGGTCTCTCTCTCTCTCTCTCTCTCTCTCTCTGATGCAATCTGTGTATTAGTGATCTTTTCACACAGTAAGAAAAGTTACACATGCACACAGATTGGTGCCGACTGTAAAGCTTTAAAGGTTGCAAACGGATTACACCCACACACAAGTAAATACACACCGTCACAAGCAGAACACATGCTCTGATAACCGCTTAGATGCACTATTCATCCATACATTACATTCAATGAGTTTGATCTGTATTTTTGTAAGTGATATTTCAAACCGCTTGCTTTTTTGGTGGAATGTGAAAAATGTAAATATTGAAAATCTATATGAAGGACTGGGGTTATCAATCTCAACCCATATGAATACATCACAAGTAACAATAACACTTTCTTTGATTTCAGACACATCTCCTCTTACGGGTATTGGAGTGACATGGATGTGTATCGACGACAGAATTTCCATTACTGGTAGATTTATCATTTTACGTCTTCACATGTCTTCTGTATAATAATTTGCAATGACGTGAGGTTGTTTAGCTGTGTACTTTTGCGTCTACTGAATGCCTCAGTGTCTATTAAACACGTGTCTCTCTGACCAAACAGATGTTATAACCCCATTCAGCCTCTCTTTTCTATGTTATACCCCTCAATCCCCCCCCAGGCCTGTTTATCAGCATGCATTTGGGTTTCGCTTAAGAGGTTTAGCATTATGTTGCTAAACATTCTGACCTTTTTTTAATCCATAATGCTCTTAAAGTGTTCCAAAGAGCCTTAATCCTCTCCGCCTCTCACTCCGCGGCTCTCTGCACTCTTTTATCAGCCAATAGTCATCGTTCTCCCACTGTCTTTCAACTCTAATTATTTATTTCTCATCGTCAGCTCAGTGTCACGATGAGAAACGTCTCCTAGCTCAAGGACACGTATCGGAGCCGTACGTGCAGCGCAGGGCTCTTTCACCGCGAGCGCTGTGGATTATGTTATAAAGTCAGCGAGAGAAACATCTGCTTACACTTACATATGAAGAGCTTTAGGGAGCAGCTCGCAGAGTGTTCGTCGGATGACTTCAGTTTGTTTATGAGAGGTTACGGCGCTTATTTCATTAAAAGCAAGCTGTTTCTTAAAAGTGCATTTATGCGTGTACATGTTTCAATGTATGTGTGTGTGTGTGTGTGTGTTTGTACGCTTGTGTATGAAGGAGCAGGTGTGTGTGAGTGGTTTCGGCACAGGCTGTCACCCATCTGTGTGCCCGTCTGCAGCCAGAGTCTGCCAACGTACACACATACACAGAGAGAGAATAAAGAATAGATGCATACAGACACAGAAAAAAACAGAGGAGAGAAAGAAAAATGAACCCTGCATCTCCATCACGGTGCTGACGTAGATAACTGGAACACACACTTTAAGCAGATCACACCCTTATGGAAAAGAGAAGTGATTTGGGCATTTTATGAGGTTTGGATGGGCACAGCAGGTTTGAAAGGACCCCCAGGGACCACTTCCACAAAAAACAGCGAGAATAGACAGACAGGGGGATATTGAGATTTTAAGAAGTTGGGATAATCAATCAAACAGCGTTGTTCCAATCATTTAATAATTAATAGATTTATATATGTATTTTAATTAAATTTTACATTTTATTTAATTACATTAAAAACCCAAAGCTGACAAAGTGCTGCAGGCAAACAAACATCCTGGTTATTTGTCAGATCGAGGATTAGCAACATTTCTTATTAATTAAAAAAAATTTGTAAACATAGTTGTTTTGTTAAAATTCCCTATAGCTATTAAATGTGTTTTATATGCAATCCAAAGGCATTCACACTTGTGAACGTCACATTTTGATATACTGCCTTTTGTTTAACTGCAATATTGCTCTATGAAAGCAGTACAGCATGTGGTTTGCGTGAGCTTGCCATATACTGTATAAAGCTCTAGCAATCTTTTTTATCATAAGTGATGTTTTTGTTTCAAGTTTCTTGCTCTAAAAGCAGTTTGACACCCCTTGCTGAGATGCATTTTTAAAGTCAGTTCAGCTTTTGACCAGTAGGGGGCTCCTCACCGCAGGGAGGCGGTGAAGCACATCACACAAGCATTAAAGAGTCCCAGTGTTGAGAGAAAGCAGGCGATGTGATTTGGGCCCTTTTAGACCAGTCACAGGTGTGCAATTTCACATCCATGAACATCACTTTCCAGTGTCAATAAAAATCAGCAAATCAAGTGCCCGTGTACACTCGCGGTTTGATCTTTGCCTGGTTGTCTTTCCCTCGCAGTGATAACACAGTCGCAAAAGGCCAATGTGACAGGATGCCGTTGGGACAATCTTGGCAATACACATGCAGAGCGATTCACTGATCATTCTTCTCACTTGCTGGAGTTACTATCTAACATTTCATCTGGCGAGATACAGCAGGATGTATATCCATTCATGGATGTGTGTGTGTCCTCAGAATACCCTGTGAACCAGACAGGATGTGACTGTTAAATAGGCCTCACAATAGTTCAGTGTGTTTAGGGCTGCACAGGATACCAGGTATAAATCTCTCTGTCTCACACAAACAGGCTTTGAACGTGTTGACCTGTAACATATAGCCTGTTGAATAACTTTTTCAGTTTGTTAACATTGTGCATCAAAAACAAGCAATAAGAATAACTTAGTTTTAGGGGTACTATTGCTGATCTGATTTACATTTCAGATTTCAGATTTCATATCAGCATACACTTTGTCCCGCACTGTTTGTTCTACAACTATAAATGATACGTACAAATAGTACGGTTTGTAGAGAAGGTGTGCTATTACCTTTCGATTAGACTGAGCTTAGGAACTTTGCTTGGCAGCAATAAAATTGCTAAAAAAAATAAGTAAATAAAATTATAATAAAAAAAGGAGCTGACCCATCTTAAAGGAATAGTTCACCCTCAAAAAACGGTCCCCATTGACTTTCCATAGTAGGAATAAAAATAACTCAAGTCAAAGGTGACCAGTTTTGGGTGAACTATTCCTTTAAGTAAAATAAGACAAAGTAAACTAAAAACGCGGATCACCTTAACAACCATAAAGCAAAGCCCTGGCAACTGACCAGAACACCCTAGCATTATGAAAGCATGAACAAAGCAGCACTCATATATATATTCATATACATGTTGTTGGAATGTTGTGTTTCAATATGTTTGTATAGTGCGACTGAAAACCACTGGACTTATCATATGACTTAAACATGCCACTTTGTGTCATAGAAAGCGAAAAAAGTGATACAAAGAGAGAGAGTCTGAAGGAGCTATGGGAACAGAGGGTTCTGCCAAAAAACTGGGAGAGAGAATTAGGAGGGGGAAGGCAGACAGAATCTGTTGCCAAGGAAAGTGAAGAGAGTACAGAACATACATCCACACAAAGAGATGAGAGCGAATAGACAACTAATAGAGAAGAACAAACAGCATTACACACTGACGACAGACAAGCATTCAGACAAATACATGGACACACATAAACTTTGACCTTGAGTCAAACAATTACCAAACTTGCTACAGTGAGGTGTGGTCCTTTTTTAGCCAATGACAGAGTTGCAAACCAAAATCGGTCCTCAGCAATATTACAAGTCTAACTGAAGTAACAAGCAAACATCTAAATGTAACCAGACAAACACAACAAACATGTAAATGAGAGAGAGCAGAGGTCTAATGACTGGCTGCATGTGTGCGCCTTATCGTATTAGCGGAGATAAGAAGCTTGAGGAGGAGTTTGACCCGTCTATAGACGTCTGCCGTTCATCACGACTCTAAACACTAAACGTTGAAGCTTTTCTCCACAGTTTCAACTTGACATGAGACAGATGCCCTGGGGAACATGAAGCAGGGCGGTCCCAGGCTTCATCCGAGGCCTATCAAGCCATTCCAAGAAATATATAAAAGATTTCCCATGAATAAATAAAAAAAAGCAAACATGTGCGACCCTGCCTCTGAATCTTTCACTTTCGTATTGAAAATGATCCTATATAATGTATAAAAAAACATTCTGTGAAATGAAATGTTTCATATCCTTGATACTCACAGAGCAAAGCCATGACAAATATTGAAATCATAATGAAATCAAACTTTGATGCTTGTGAGTGATGCATACCTGTGTGAAACTCATTCGTGGTGGATCTTTCAAAGTAAAAAAAGAACAACATCCAAGGAAATTCGATGAGAAAAAAAACGACAAAAATGTGTGTACTTCAAACTCAATTTGAAAGTTAAATTTTGACGTTATACTGATTTATCCTTTGTGTTAAGGGTTTGTTTAGCTCTTCAACCTTAAGTATAAGCACTTAGAACTACTCGTAAAGTGCGAATCACTTGATATGAACAATTGATATTCTTCAAGAGATCAGATGCTGAAATCCTTCGCCACAATAATTTCAGGGCTGATCTGAGAATAAGGGCTTACAATGGAGAGAAAGAGAGTGAGCCATGAAGGTTTCTCTAGTGGAACTGCAAGTGACTGCATCTGTTTGGCAGCAACTCAAAAAGGTCTAACGTTTCAGCCTCCGCACACACACACACGGCTCAGAGAGATCTAGTGTTTCAGGCCTAGGCCTCAGGGACTGCTATTCCAGGCTAGTTTATGAAAAACAGCTTTATGTGGAAAAAGGGGAAACGTTGGGAGAACGAGAGGGAATCAGAGAGGTTGCATTAAGAAACAAAGACCACGTACACGCCGCAAAGTTTCTGAGTGATTTAGGAGCAGGAGTGAATCCCTAAAAGTTTAGAAAAGTGTGAACATAGAAGGCACTAGATTAGTCCATAATATATACAGCAATATTGCTCTCTGTTTAGTAAACAGATAAAAGCAGCATTTTTTATGCATTATTTCTGAAATGGCATGTTCTCATTGAACCATTTTGAATATATAGACAGATTTTAAATTTGCAAATGATATACGTAATTGAATAAACTAAATGCGTTTTACTGTATTTGTAAAATACAGACGCGGAAAAACATATAGAGACCGTTCCTAATTTTCATTTCAAATCAGGCAGCATTTCTAGATGTATTGTGGCCACTATAGTCCAGAGTTTGTTCAACCAAAAAACCTCAGGTTACAAAATCATCCAACAAAAAATGTGAAAGACTGACAGAATACAAGACACATGAAAACTACAAATTGAGGTCAAATTTTTTTTGCTTTCCTAAATATATGTACAAATATTACTTGTATTGCTTAAAAGTGAATATGAACTTGTTTTCTTTGCCGTGTTTTTCCCAATTTTTATTTTATGCAAAAATAGTGCTTTTTTTATTTGAAATTGTTAGTTATTAGTAGCTCGCAGAATGAAACAAAAATGATCATTTTACTTAAACGCATACCTATGCTGTAAATAGTACATTTTAAAATCATAAATACGGTCTCTGAAACGGTTTCTTAATTTTTTCTGTGGCTGTGTATAATTTATCCATAGATTTTTGTAAGTATGACATTGTTCTGTTCTGTCATCTCATCACATCCTTTGGCGTTGGCCAGATGAGGATTTTAAACGCAAAAATGTACTTTCTCTCCTGTAATAACTTACAGTTGTTAACATTTTTTTCTATGATGTGCAACACAACCAACTTTATTTACATCTAAATAAATGTTGTTTAGTGTTTCGTGGCTCTTTAAAGGATCAGGATCAGAAAAGGAGTGACAACTGAATTACCTGCAGTGTGTACAGGGCCAAGGGTTGTAATTACGGAACATCCGCGTCCAGTGGAGGGAAAGTCCCACGAGAGTCATTACCAGCATGATTTGTGTTTTTCAATAATGTGCCTTTATCTCTCCAAATTCACCTGGACAAATTTTGTCCCCCTCCGTCTTTCCCCAGAAGCAAGCGCACAGAACCAGACAGGAAATGAAGTTAATGGTTAAAGTGAGGAATAGAGGTGGAGACGACATCTGCTCTGTCCTTCAACAAGCCGCAGATGCATCAACTCTCTCTCTTTTTCTCTGGCCAGGAGAGCACAGCTGGGAGGCAGGTGCTGTCTATCATCTGGCATGAAGCGAATCACAACAACCTCAAATGAACCGGCTCTGTTCCCGCCCTCAGGGTGAGCGGGATGGCGGGACGCCTCTCAGAAACACCTACAAGCCCAGATATCATGCAGTGCCAGCTATCATTAAGCATCAATTTCCAGCGCATGATGACTTGCACGGTTCATCTTCAGATGGAGGGCCGGTTTTGATCTGCATTCGTCCGGCAGATTTTATCGGAATGGCCTAAATTTCTAAACAGAACTTATAAAGTGTTGATATTAAACAATATCAACACTTTGAGCGTGTTGATATTTCTTTTCTTTGAGCGGGTCAAACTTTAAATGAAGTCTAATGAAACTGTGTAAGCAAATTAAGGGGTCAGAGGAGGATCCTAATAAATCCAGTCCAGGCAAAGACCCCAAAAATATATAATTCACTTCCACGCTAACCTTTTTCAAAATCACTTACACTGTTCTGTAAATACCTGTTTATAACTTGTTTTTAACTGAAAATGTGATTAAATCATTATCATTTTTGAGGTGAGACTAATTTTCTTGTTTATATTTATCAGACTAACAACCCAAATCCTCTACTGCAAAAAGTTAGTAATCAATTTGGATAAAAATCCTAAAAAAAATGACTGTGAGAGATGGAATTGCAGTCTTTTCAATATATTGTCCTGTTTTAATTTTTTTTTTACAGGAAGTTTTTTAGAGGAGCTAATTTTCATTTCATCAACCCACAAGCACACACAACAATACATCATACTGAAAGGATTGTATTTCCATTCCTCACAACCTCGCTTTCATTCACATTGAATTAAATATGGCGTCTAATCCGACTAAACTCGATGGCTTCTTCACCAGTAATAAGACGACTGAATAAGGTGGACTATTGACCTGCACAATTAACATTTTCTTTCCAACCTTTCACTAAACTTCACTTTCTCTCTACACTCGCTCTCTCCATCTGATTTCATTTATCTGGCAGTTTCTGTCTCAAAGGATGCTGATGGCCTAATAATCCCACTTTCCTGCAATTATCTCTTTTTTCCTCCCTTCTTGTCACCCGTGATGAAGGGGGGAAGTGTGTGGGATGGTTTCTGCACGATTCCAAACAGTAAGTGTGTGACCGAATTCCTGCCTTCTCCATGAGACTGCGCAGATGTCGTTACCGGGCGCAAAAATACTGAACCTTGAAAAGAACAGGGAATGGAAAAGGAGGGAAAACCCGGCATCTCAGCCACAGGGTATGTGCGCTTGCTGCCAGTGAAGCGAACGCCACCCAACTAAAACAGAAAAGTAAATCACTAAGCAAATGTTTAGCCGTCTGAGCTGCATCTGGCGTTGTGAGGAGAGGGTCTGACCGCTGCCGGTACTAGCTAAGAAATCAAATCTTATACGGTGTGCAATAGATCCAATAAAGGAGTACAACAAACCCGGTATCATTCAATGGGATAAATATGAGAATGCCCTCTTTGTAGTGGATCTCATTTTGCTTCTGACTGGTGCATCATATTCGATCACAACAGAGGCCGGAACAAAAAAACATGAATGCTTTTATAATAAAGAAAAAACTGGAGTGACACAATAGTGAGTAAATAATGATAAAATGTTACCGCTATTATATTAAAGCCATCAGTGCTTCACAAAACCCCTGACCAAACTGCATCCGTTCAGAAATCCAAAACGCTGATGAAACGGTAATGCAAAGTCACTTTAGATTTGGGTTAAGGATGTTAAAGAATGTGCTTTGGCTTGTGTTTAGAAGGCCTGCAAGCATTCGTAATTTTCTCATTAGCTTTGAGTTGAAGTAATTACATTCAACAAGTTAATTACTCACATCAGCATCTCTGCTGAATGCAAGGACAGTAAGTTCTAGAACAAAGTGACCCTACGTTCCGCGATCTCGAAACCTTCTCTGGTTCTCCAATCAGAGCAGCTGGGACCCATTAACACAGTTATTACAACTCTGTTTCTCCTGCACATTTTTCTCTATGCCTCCCTCCCTTCTTTCCTTTGCCTCACTAATGTTTCAAGACTCCCTGGGCAGCTACACCAGTGCATGATGGGATGGCTGGGACAGGCAGAAGCGCACAGAATTTCACCCGGAATGAAAGGATTGATATAGAATGGGAGTTCCAATCATTTGATGTTTGCTGACAAACAACTAGACTTATATTTTTGCACGGTGGACAATAAAGACAATTCCATAGACTTTCATTAAAGGAGGGACTTTAATGAAAACCGAGAGGGTACTGTACTGCACTTTTTTTACATGGGCCAGAAGCAAACAGATACAATGACAACAACAAAGAACATTTCTTCAGAAAATGTAGCTTAAAAATAGTTTCTATTCAGAGTTTTGTTCATCAGAATATGGAAGGAAGTCAACGTTTTCTAGCACAAACACAGACATGATGACAGTCAGTGTATTTCGGGGTTTATCCCTGATCCATGGACGGTCATTTATCGCCTAATACTTAAAGCTTGTTGCCGTTGATCTCCTGTAGGTTTAGCTATAAAATACAGTAATACCCGGCAGCCCCTAACACACTTCTAAATAGAAAACACATACTTTGAGTGGAAGTGAGATTACAGAAAACATACCCAAATGTCTGTCAGCATTAAGAGTCTTACCGTTTTGGAAAAGATAAATATATGGATAGAATTATACAAATATTCCTTAATCACTGTACAAAGTCATGCACATGTAGGCAGACAAATCTTCTAAGACCAGTGAGGCAGTCAGGGACAGTGTGGGATATGAGAGGACTATATGAGTGCGGTGTCCACGGAGAATGTAACATTTGATCAGCTGCTGGGATGAATAGTGCAATTGTTGTGTTTGTAGATAAGCCACGGTATCTACAATAGACCACAGTCAGCTTGTTAATCTTATTAAGAAAACCTCTTAAGGTTCCCAATCCCCTTTACATTTAGTCATTTAGCAGACGCTTTTATCCAAAGCGACTTACAGAGAGTTCAGGGAGCAATAAGCGATATGTCATACAGGAGCAATAATACAATAGTTGCTAATACAAACTAGTTTCAACAAAAGCTAGACCAATACCTGTTGAGAGAAAGGGTTATTTATTTTAATTTGTCTGTCAAGTATTCACAGTAGAGATGGGTTTTAAGTAGTTTTTAGAATGTTGTGAGAGATGTGGTTGACCGGACTGAGTTAGGAAGAATGTTCCACCAGGAAGGAGTTGTGAAGCAGAATGAGCCGGAAATACAATACTTTTGAGAAGGCAATACAAAACGCCGCTGGTTGGCTGAAGATGAAATTATTATTATTATAAATTATATTAAATCACAAGACAACTGGATGTATCAGGGATCTAAAGATCGATACCGTGGAATTCCTGGTTTCAGTGGACCAATGAATCTTTCAAAACGAAAAACACACTTTGGCTGATTGGTTAGGAATTAAAAGCCTCTCCAAGTTTCTGAAAGGGAGAGCGAGATTTCCAAAGTAAACGTGTTCACTGCTTATCATTAGTGGATGGACAAGACCTTAATGAGGACTTTGAAATTTGGGAAGAGCTCTTAAATATGCTTGCGATTATTCACGGATCCTGTTGAAGGGAAAGCGATTATATAATGGTCCACGGCCAATGCCTGAAAAGTTTGGACCGCTGGAATGTCATTTGTCTTCAGCTGAGCTACCCACAGCATTGCAGAGCTGGAAAACGGAAGAGCACCTGGAATGGGCTTCCTGTTGACTTCTGAAATATTAGCAAGGATATTCCGTGGAACGATTACTCAGGAGTTTGCAGAGCATCAACACTGTGTACTGCTGATGAATTACATTGTATAATAATAACTAGATTTTTTGTCAAGGCTACCCAAAATGTTAGATTTTTTATTTGGGTGTGTAAAAGCAAAAATTAAACTTGTTGTAAAGTATAATATTAGGTTTTAATTGGTTTTTTTTACTATGAATTGCTAAAAGAGAGAAACAGAGTAAATATGGTAAACTTTTGTATAAACTCTCTCACCCTGTCTCATAATATTTCGGGGCAGTAATAGAGCTTCTATTGTTTGAGACAAGAGGAAGCAGGAACTGTATCCTCAATGACCTGAATGTAACGCGCGTGTGTATGTGTGTGTGTGTAAAGAGAGAAAGAGAAGGGTCTGTGCTGACAGCACCCCATAATGCACTTCCTCTAGACTCTTTGATTCCCCATCACACACACAAATATTACACACACTCTGTGCGAGTACCCTGATCTTATAGCTGTGTTTGATTGTGTTCCTTTAATAGGCTGGTCACGCTTGCTTACTGCTTCTTGAAAAGAACTTTAATGTGGGTTCTGCCTCTTAGTGCTGTGGCTGACATGCTTTAATAACACTTTCTCTTCATTGAAAGTGACATGAGAGCTCTCTCTCTCTTTCTCTCTCTCTCTCTCTCTCGCTCTTTAACTAAAAGTAGTGACACTACACTTTCAATGTAACACTGACTGTTTTCTAAATGTCAGTAACTTTTGAGAAATTAACTACATTTTCAAACAAGTATACATTATATTGCTATTTTGTCAGATTGTATTTCACATACTTGTATAGTTAAGCTAAAGGTTCAAATCAAAACTAAAAAGTCCACAGTGCTTTAGTTGTCCACAGTGTTTAGTTTTTACAATATTAGGTTAAATGCTACATTTGAATGTAGTTTAAAACTAGCCGTTTGACTGTAGCTAAACTACTTCATATTCTGAGTAGCTTTTAGCCTGATAAGATACGGTTTCAAAGTAGCTTCCCCAACTACAGGAGTACAGACAGTGAGGTGAAGGTTTGAGTTCCCATCCCAGAGCTAAAGGTAAAGAAATATAGGAGGATGAGAACAGACAGTTCTTTGGCACTCATGTATCTAATGTCCACTTTAGCCAAATCACTCTCTCTCTTTCTACTTCAAGGTATATTATTACAGTGCGAGTAGACAAATGAAAACATTTGTCTGCCAACAGCAGAACCACAGAACTCTCTCAACACGTCCAAATCTCGCACTCCTTCATTTCCTTTCATGTTTCATCTTTGACAAACACACACTTACAATGCAGGAGACAGACGTCTCGTGACCCTGCAGACATCCCCCCTGCAGGTGGCAGTAAAGCTTGTAAAGCACCAGCACGTGACTGACACTGTTACAGTAAGTTTTGCTGATTTTGAATTAACCGTTTAGAATAGTCTTGCATGTAAATAACACAAAGGTGTGAGTTATGAAACAAATTTCATAACGGATCAATTCAAGGTTGTGCAACGAAGCATTTTAGTTAACCTTGTGTTCTGTGCCTGCAGGGTTCTGGTTGGAAAACTGTCCTGGGATTGAGCATTTGTGTGCGAAGTCAAAAGGTTAGAGGCTGCTTAGGCCCTTAATGGGGGATTTAGTTGCATAACAACCCAAATCTAAATCAATCAGAGCTCAACCTAAATAATGTCTTAACACAGTTAAGCAAGACCTTATCGTAACACACACACATGCACACTTTGCGTGACTGTGGTACAATCATTTGGGTGGATTGCAGAGCGGATCTACAGAAAAACGAACACTGGGCATGTCGGACGATTTTAAACACACGGCTTGAATCTAGTGCCAAACCACTGATAGTAAGCTGAGAGAGGAATCCGGTCTATTGGTGGTTATATACATAAAGAGAGAGAGAGAAATCTGTTTCCAATCTGATAGTCTTGATAGAGAAATATATTCTTCATCATGCAAACATACAAATGAATCCCTGAATAAAGATTATTTAAAGATGAAACAAATAAATAAGAGTATCGAATGTACCTGAAGAAGAAAATCAACATTTTTAAATACCAATAAATGATGTTTGTAAGTGATTAGACAATATTTGCATTATTTTGCGGATAAAACGTACACTTGTAAATTCACACTTATATAAAGAAGGAACAAAAGAATTCTACAAAAACTTGGAGGTGGACCCTTTTGACTTGATACAGTAAAATGTAAAAACCTAGTGAAAGCTCATCTGAGATGAGTTACCACACACACACACACAGCTGCCATGCTTAACAACTATTTAAACCTTTGACCTTCAGCTTGTTATTGTTAACACGTAGCATGACCTGTGCACGTGCCGTTATCTTAACCTCTGACCCCGGACATGCCTCAGTAGCCTCCAGGGAAACACTCTTCAAACAAGACCAGGGTGGATTACTTTCACACTGACAAAGGGGTTACAGCACCATATTACATCATTCAGACAACAAGCAAATCGACAAAAAACGCTGGATTATCAATGGTCGCATTTATTTTCTCTACATATGTCTATTAGTCCTCACCTCTCTGAAAAATTACATTATGCGTGGAACGTACAGTAGCGGCCAAAAGTGATGTCCTCCGTACGCATATTTGAACAAGTTCGATGAAACCATCAATATGAGGTAAACGGTACAAAACACTTGACTTTTGAGGTATCTATTGAACAAAATCATTTGGCAAAAAAGCAAACAACATATCAGGGAATGTGGGTTTTATTCAAATTTACAAAAACATGCATAGAAATTAAAAACGTTTCTAGAAAAAAAACATACATTGACTACAATGTGTTATTAACATTTGTAGCCATTCTCCTTGGGCTTGACTCAGTAAACGTACATACATTTTTGCCAAGCCTCCGAGAGCTGAGCTTTGGTTTTTACTCCAAACACAGCATACAAACTCTAACTACATCTTTAATAATACAAAATACATTAGAATTAAATCCAAGTCCAGATGGACATAACTTTTGACCACTGCTCTATGTTCACTTCGCTTTTAGAAAAAACCCATAGTGCTCTTCCTGGTGTCAGTACAGGTCTTTTTTGTTTAATGAAAGAAACATCACAATGCATTCTAATTAATAATGGCAAACACTTGTGACCTGAGCTTTCAAAGCAGCATGCATGGCACATGAGCAGAGGATGCTGAGAATCAGTGTGGGCTCATAGGAAGGAAGATAACAGAATGCAACAGCAGGGTATTTAAGCTCATCTGGAACGGGCCTATAAACTGAGCAGCTGTGAGGGTGAGTGGACAGCTGTGTGACGTCGGCCATACTTGCATCTTGTTTATATTAATTGGTAGGAGGAGGATGACATCTAATAATGCCTCTGAATTTGTGAATCGGAATTTGCGAATCTGCTGAGCTGGATTTCAACCGTCTACGGCTAAATGAATTATTTTAAGAGCCGTTCCGGCACTTTGACATTGTATGAAGTGAAGACAGATTGACACTGAGGGTTAATGGGGCAGAATAACCATAGACATTTCTGGCCCACAGGGCACTCATTAACGTTTGTCATTTCCTGTTTAAAACAAGTCAACATAATAGAAAGCGGAAGAAAAGTGTAACTGACATGTGATTTGAATTGTTGCTTATGGAAACAACTCCTCTGTGTAATTTTATTTCCTTTTGAGTGAACTAAAACTAATCATCACACAAAAAAGTGTAATTGTTGAATTGAAACAGTGCAAAGGGGAATGAACTTGAGCTCTATGTGCGTATGATGTCACCACAAATGTGAGACTGGTATAGAGGGCTCAGTCCACAGAAAGACATCCTGAGTGTGGATCACTGACACTGCCAGTCGTCGGTGACTGAAAAACAACTGACACACATACTAACACTCTGATTAAAGCCAGTGGACCATCACATCCATGCTTGAGGCCAGTTGTCATTAGTTTTGTCCGTTTAAAGTATGGATCTGTTCTAAGACAAAATGAACTGCCTACATCGGAACTAACACAAAGGCTGTTCAAAACACTGTTATGTTCTTCAAATCAAAGTTAGAACTTAGCATTGCATGTGTCCTTTAAAGAGAAAGCAGGACCACAATGCATTGCAATCAGCTCAGTGAAAGCATCCTTGCAAGAGGACAAAATACTAAATCTGAACCTCTCTCTCTTTTCTTCCTTTCAGTTATTTGTTCCAACCTCGCAGTCTCCAGAGAAAAAATGTAAGCTGTGTGTAATATACTGTAGAAACAAACTGGCTGTAGGTTTTGTTTTGCTGTATTTCCTCTCGGATGTCTCCCCCTCCAATGATTTCATTAGACCCCGAGCGTGAGCCTCCGAGAGTGTGAGCAGGTATAAATTACTCTCATCTGGGACGCTAAAACACTATCTTTCTATACTCGAGCAATACCATTCACATGCTCTCGCTCACACACACACACGAACAGTAAGAATCAATCAGAGACCAAACAAGGAGCCCATGTGGTGCCAGTGGTCCCCTGCTGGTGAACAACCACCTACAGCCAATATACACATGCAGACACACATGAGCGCACACGTGGGTTAAAAAAAAAAGTGAAATATAGAGGAAACGGAGAAGAATAGTTTTCTCAGATGTGGAGCTATCTTACGCTCCGGCATGGAAAATCTTCATCACCCTGAACCTTCGGCTAGAACAGTGCCACACACACAGACCTACACACATTGTTATTACTTTTTGCGTGATCATAAAAGTATTTTAAATAAAGTTTGTTTGTTTGGAGAGAACGCGTATGAATATTTTTATAAAGCTAAATAATTATGTTATAAAATGTTCTCAAATTTGTATGAAAAAAAGTAATCTAGGCAAAGGCTTAAGTAAATCTACAAATAAAGGATAGTTTTTATTTTTCTGACATTTTGTGACATTACACATTTCTTGCACCTCGATTTGAGTTACTCCATAGTTTTCGCGGATTTTACTATTATTTTGCAACATACTATTTTCCAAAACAAGCACAAAAGAATTGCTTAATCTTTTTTTAACTGAGGTATTGGTATAGTATGATGTATCCATGAGCTCTATTAAAAAACATCTAAACTCAAGGTGGTGCTATAGACAAGCCTCTGTACAGAACTCACTCACACGCAGGTAAAGCAGACAGAGTGACCACAATTTACTAGTAAAATGTATTAAAACTAAAGTTTCTCTCTTGCTTGTATACCTTTATACCTGCTCAAAGACGTGCTGCTTCACAGCTTGCTCTGTGAATACTTAATCGATTGCAAATGTGCCTTCTGACTTGTATTCCTCCTTGGCTATAACATTAAGGGCTCATGGAACATTTTCTTGGCAAGGTATGTCGTTTTTTTACCATTTCCTTCATCTCTCCTTATTTTTGAAGGCGCTCTCTGCTGTTTTTTTATTCCACAAAATTGAATCGTGCCTTTGGGAAGGAAAAGTAGTCCTAGTACAACTTCAAACAAATGTGTGTGTGTGTGTGTGATCCGATATACCTGTACAGTAAACAAGCCGAAGGGAGAAAAATATTGTCCAAGAAGAGTAATCCCAGTGTTAGCATATGGCCGACACATGGCTTGATGCACTATGTGTGTACGATATACTGTGTCTACTATATATCAATATAGAGCTCTCAGACTGAATATAACGCACGTACTAAAGCACTTTTCATAACACAAATGACTGAGTCAAGAGAGGGGGAGTGGAGAGAGTACAGTACGTGTGTATGTGTCTGAGTGTGTAGTTGGTGTGCTTGTGTTGGCAGTGTTTCAGCATTCCACATTCCACTGTGATATTCTGCACTGTGACCTTAGAAAACCCCCCCCACACACAGAGCTTTTCTTTGACACTAGAGCTCCTCGCATTCTATATCCCTCCAACTTCTGTATCCACGATTACTCTCTTCAGATCTCAAATCGTCACCTTGACCGCGCATTCTCGCCCAACTTCCTTCCACGTCAAGCCGTAACTTGTAAATATTCAGAGGCGTGAGGCGTGTGACGCATGCTGCTCTCGCAGAATTCCACTCAGCTTTAGTTGTGATCAAACACTGGATCAAAGTCTAGCATCTTCGCTGAGTTCTGATAGTGAGGAATATTCAGACTCTTGAGCGGTCCTGCGGGCACAAGAGTGTTCACATCGGCCACAAGAGTGTTCACATCGCACACACTCCGGTGACAGCTGCAGTTACACGCACACGGCACTCTCACCCCATCTGAGAACTCTAGAATCAAGTTGAGCTCTAGAACTGTCAGAGGAACACCACTCAAGAGTAATGTTCCCGAACTGTTCTTTTCAGAGTAGTTTTCCAGAACTCTGGCAGTAATGTTCTGTTCATAGAAATGTTGAAGAACTCTCCGAAAAACAGTTCTGTTTGGAGTAATGTTCCATGTTCCAAAACCTTCATGTCCATTTGGAACATTGTTCCAAGACCCTCTGTTCTCTATAGAGTAATGTTCAGGAACTCACAAAAATGCTCCAGAACTCATATAGTAAGCGTTGTATGTTCCCCATCTGTGAGTAACATACATGTGGATTTTGCTAAGAAAGTGTGAACATGCAGTTTATTCATATGCACTAACTGCGTTGTTTTGTGTGAGTATGTGCTAGTTGTAAATGACAGTTAACAGCACAACCACGCTCAAGTGTGTGCTGAATAAATTGAAGATGTATAAGACAGTCTGTGAACACTTACCATTGAGGGACAACAAGATACAGTCACATAGTTATTCATTATAGGTACAACATTGGACTTAGTGTATTTGCTGTTGTCAATATCTGTACTGAATATAATTTGTATAATTTTACAAACTTTAACTTGTCATGCTTTACAGTTGAGGTTACCAATACAAGATAAAAAAAATCCATTAACTTATTATTAACTTATTTCATACAGTTCCTCATTTGTATGAGGTGAATTATTATAAATAAATTCACTATTAGCTTGCTAAATAAAGTCACACCCACCTCGTAAACTATGTCAACCTTAAATAACCTACTCTCACTCACTTACGCACACACACAGAACACCTTAAGGCGCATAAATAAGCCCTGCATCCACATCAAACCCTGCAGACGCACCTGTGTGATGTTCGTCAAACATCTGTATGTGTGTCAAAGGGGGGGGGATAAAGTGCAAAAAATGACAGAAAGAGATTAACAGTGCTGAAGATAAAAAGACAGTTAATCTGAATCTGTACTTAGACACAAACACACACATAGATATGCACAGCATGTGCGCACAAGATTTATTCTTTGGTATTTGCGTGTGTGTGTGTGCGTGTGTGTGTGTTCAAACATTTTCACTTGCCTTCAATCAAAGGATCCACACTGGGAACTTGTGTTTGCTTAGCTTTCTAATTGAGGACATACTGTACCATAGACTTCCATTGTTTTTAAATAAGGTTAATTATAATGACTACACACCAAACCTGCCCCTTAAAAGAAAACATTTTGTGTTTATAGACTTTTTAGTGTTTTTTGTTTATCAAGAACACTTAAAAAAATATTAGCTAACTTCGGTAAAATAATTATTTTTACCACAATTAAATCCATTCTACAAAAGATGCAAGACAGGAGAAAACAGCATTAGAGGTGGGCAATATATTGCATATTCATATGTAGAGACATTTATTTTACTGCCTATATACAATGAGCAACTTAATTGCCCAAGCATCATTTTGAGCTACTTAACTAAAGGCATATGTATCATAATAAAAAGCAAGAATACATAATGCATCTGCTTTAACATATCCACTATAAAAATCAATAACTTTGTGACAGTATTATACTGTAATGGCGTGATACAAAACAGTAAAGCGCCCCATGAAAAGTGCCATATTATATATCAGCACTGTTGGAGTGTCTCTCGTCCAATCAGATTCAAGATTTTACTGTTGTACGTGTAATATTTGATGTCCCTTCTTTCAAAACACACGGGCTGAAGAGAGGCCCATGTGGAGAACCTCACCATGCCAATGCAAAGACCCAGCCAGAACATTTGTGTGTATTCTGCAAATAAGCCTAACATATGTTCACTGCCAGATGTTGTGTCCTCTATGTGTGTGTCTGTATGTGTTAACGATAAAATAAGGCTCAAACATTGCTCAGCATCATTTAAAGCTAATAATAATGCTTTTAATAAAAGTACACACACTATAACACTATAGATATAGACTTTTTTGAAAAGTCAGGACACAACATATTTCCATGTGCACATTACGCTAATACTAAGCCAAGTACATGTGCTGTACCTTAAGATTTTTCTAAAACTTTGATTATGAGTTGATTCATTACACATGTTCACTGTTTAAATATCATTGTGTTCTCTCACACACACGCACATAAAATGAGTAAGATTTGCAAGAGATTTGTATAATTTTGCAAATCATTTGGAAAGTAAACGGGAGTGTTTGCCTTGCAGCAAATATTTAAATTTGTTTGCAGTAACAGAAAAAACAAACCAAATCCTTGAACTGTGCCATGCAAAATAACTATCTTTGTTTGCACAACGTGCAAATGTGTAAATATCTCCGACTCATGGTTGCAAAACGAGAACGATTGCAACAGTGAATAAAAAAATGCAGTAAAATATTTCAGAGCGCTGATGAAATCCAGAAGGCTTGTGTAAACGCACGTAAGGTGGCATTAGTTTGGCTCTGAGACTGAACGTAGCCTACAGATGGATATTTAGTTCATAGCTTGGGGGGTTTTAATGTGACAGAAAGATTGCAAATCATATGCATGTGTCTGAATATTCATGTGAGACGAATGGTGCGGTTCAAAATAGAGTAATGTACAGTCGTTTATTATGGACCACCTCTCTCTCTCTCTCTCTCTCTCTCTCTCACACACACACATGTGGGAGGCAGCTCCGGGCAACTAGCCATGCTACATAAATATGCGCAACACTGAAATCCTTCCTTTCTATATTTATAAATGTATATCTCTCTCCCTCAAAGCTTCTGATGTGGTATGTGACATATTACGGTTATAAAAAAATTTAAATATGATTTTTCTCCCAACACCTGGACACTGCGCCCATATGAACTGCCGTTGCCCTGATATATTCCTGAACGGTGCCCAGGTAATGTATGGAGGGATATTTAGTTACCATGGCACCAGTCTAAATCAGAGCCAATGACACCACCGGTAATAGTTTGTGGAGGCAGAGCATGTGTTTGTGTGGGACTGCTGTCATATTGGCATAGAAATTTGTTAAAATCTCTCTATTACAGACTTCATGGCAGTAATCCGACATGTCAAGATAAATTAACAAAATTATATTTTGATCTGCACTTTCAGAAACAGTAAAAATAGTGTTGAAGTTTGCGGTTAATTTTAAGGCTTTTGTTCTTACGAATCAATCCACTTGGCACTTCTGATCTCATCTTAACTCGGTGTAGAAATAAAAGCAAGGAGGAAGAACTACCAGTATAAAATAGTACAATGAGGTCACTAGTCTTGGTTAAATGCATTTTAATCTTAAAAATGAGGACGTAAAATTATCTATTGAAAAAAGTTTGAATTGAGTCTTGTTAAATGGATATTTCACCCAAAAATACAAATTCCGTCACCATTTATTCACCCTCAAGTTGTGTGTATTTCTTTATTCTGTTGAACAACAATATATTTGGAAGAATCTGGGAAACTAACAACTCTGGGGCACCGTTGACAACCATAGTAGTTTTTAAGTATGGAAGTCAATAGTATCCCAGTACTGTTTCATTACAAACAGTCTTCCAAATACCTTTTTTTTGTGTTTAGCAGAACGATCAAATTTATGGACCACCTTGAGGGTGGTGAGTAAATGATGACAGAATTTTCATTTAAGGTTGTACTTTTCCTTTAAAGATGATGTATGTAATGTTTAAATAGATGATATACTTCTATCCCAGCTTAGTATGCCACACCAACTGTACCTAAATCATTCATCAATGTGGTGGGAAAAATGAGCCAAATTGCAATTCTGTTTAGTGATGGCATTATTCACATTTAACGCATGCATACACACTAAGCATCTTTGTCCGGGCTCAGCATCACCCGTACCTCTTGCACACCTCTATTTTCCCTGCCATCACAAATCTGAAGACCACAGAGACCAACAGGTGCCTAAGGCCTAAACACACTCACACATTCACAAAGATTTCAACACAAACATAAGCACCCTCAAAATGTATGCCTGAACATGAATTAATGCAAATGCACACTAATTCTTCTATGGGAACGCATAATACGGCATGCACACACAGAGCTAAAAAAAACATTCAAAACACGAACAAAAACCGTCTGTATGTTGATGCATATGTATAAGGCCCAGAGCGATCTAATGCAAACACACACACAAAAACACACTTTATATTTGCTTATTAACATACTAATCATGCGCTATCCCACCATCACTTCATCCGGTAACATACAGGGGCCCTCTGTTTCAGAACAAACACACACACACTATTTCTCGCACTCTCTCTTTCACTAGTTTATCCTGTTATCTCTGTACACAAATGACAGACTCTCCTCTGCTCCGACTGAGGGGTACGGGGGGCTGCCTTTCATTGTTTTAGGAGCGGGAAGATGCTCCTGTCTGATGAATGGGGCTTTCTGGAGCTGAGAGGCATGAAGCTTTACACACTCTCATTTACAGCCCTATTTATCACACTCTTATTATGAAACACACAGCTTTTCCTTTCTTTCCCATCCCCCTTTCCATTTGATGTTTTTTCTCCGGTTTCATCTCTTTGTGTTCTTTCCTGCTCGTAGATACGGGTGTCCTAGAACTGCATCCAAACTGCTATTCCCTTACACAAAAAACATGCCAGAATCGATTCGCCGTGTTGCCGTTGTGCTTGTCAAACGTTTACTCTTATCAAACTAAAAAGCAAGCATAGCACCTTTTCACATCATTTAAATAATACCAAGAACGTGTATTTATGACTGTCTGGCCTTTCAATGAAGAAAGTGAAATGAGTTTTGCATCACTTGTCTGTACCAGAGGATTAGAGTCTAGAGCAATGAGAATACAAGAGAAACTGAGCATGTGTGTTTTAATGTTGATCATAACACACAAGCGTTTTCTGTTGGAGCTGAGCTGCAGATATCAGCCATTCAATAATCTTAAGAGAACTGATGTCACCAACATTACCAAAGTAACATTTAGAGACTTCAGCAACCCACATGGTCATGGTGAATAATGTCTAAATACTACATAAATACAGTATCTGTGGAAGAAGCATTTTTTCTGCTCTATACTAGAAAACTCACTGTACTGCAAGAAAACCTTTAGTCAGGTGTGAAGGAATAGAGAAGTCTTGCCGATTTCTGTGTGAGACCCGTAACAGAATGAACTAAGTTGCGTGGTAATTTTATTTTTACGCTCGCATTTTACGAAGAAAACCCAGAACACAACACTTTAAAAAAAGGTTTGGGTTCCAAAGGCCAAAAAAGCCTTAAGAGGGGTTTGAGCAACATGAAGGCAAAAGTAAATGAGTAGATTTTTATTAGGTATAATATCCCTATAGTGAAAAAATTAAAAAACATGAATTTTTTTTTTGAGTTTTTGATTAGTACACAAGGTCAATTACTAATTGTGACTAAATTGTTACTGTTAATCCAGTTTCTTTACCATCCATTTCTACTATCGAGACAGACAAAAAATGCATCTTCCTCCAATGTCACACAAGAAAAGTTTACGCATGACCTCTCCATGCAAACATGAAAAATATGACAAAAAAATGTACTTAATGGTTAAAATGAAAACAGAGTGATATATCAAGACGACGGGGGGGCGACGCTGAGGTTGAGCCCCCCGAGAAAGACAGAGAGAATGGGTGAAAAGGAAAGCAGACGAAGAGAAAGAAAGGATCAGAGGGAGAAAGGTTGGCAGCGATGAGTTTCTGGCACCTTCTACATAGAGCTCACCCGTACAGGGTGCCAAAAAAATGGCAGACGTGGCTGCCCTCGTTCCCTCGCTGTTCCTCCTTCTCCCTCTCTCTCGCCCCTTGGCTATCTCGATGATCCCTTTCTCCTCTTTCTAAAGAGGTTTTATCTAATGAGCTCCATGAGAATTCAATCTAACAGTGCTAATGCAGAACTTCTCATCGTATAGATTTGAGTTATGGCTCAGCTTTCTGTGCGTTTCACTGTTTACGCATGTGTGTGTGTTGCGAGTAGGCCCGCGGTGTTACTGAGCTCGGCATTGTGTTCTGGTACTCGTAACCGGAGTCGTTGTGAGTGGGCCATGTTACTATCTCTCTGCCTCTACGGACGAGCACAAACACTTCTTTAGAGTATAAGGTTTTTAAACTTGGGCTGGGCGATATATTCAAGCTTAAAATAATCTGTGTTTTAAGCCGTTTTGATGAAATTCAATGCATATGTAGATTGTTTTTTTTTCTGGAAAACCAATATTTCAATAGACCTGGAAAAAATGGCATGCGATGACTTACTAAGCAATCGAATTTTGTTTCTATTTCAAACTAAATGGTTAAAATGGCCAATATCAATTAATTCAGTGAAATTAATTGACTTCAACAACGTTGACATTTTTGCTACTGAGATCTGAGATCCAATTACATCATCTTTGTGTTGGCGCATTAAAAAAGAAAGGATCATAAAATATCTAATGACACAGTCTTTGTGAATACTTAACTACATAAAACCATGTAAAAATCCCTTCTTAATTTTATACTGCTGGTATAATGATTCAGAACATATAGTGAATATATCACCCAGCCCTATTGGGGACAGAGAAATTTCATGCTTGGCACTGATACAATAGACCATGGGTCTTCAACCTGGGGTCCGCCGCGGAACTGCAAGGGGTCTGCTAATTACTGTTTACTCACAGGCAACTTTTTGTTAAAAATGTAAATCATGGGAACAGAAGTATTACAACCAATGTCCTCTTTAAGCTGCGCACGTGCGTGGCCGCGCGGACTCATTGAAGCTCCCGGGCAATGTAACCTGTGTGCGGACAAAAACCTCCATTCAGGCAGCAGAATCGATAGAAGAAACGTTACATCTGCATCATAAAAAAAACGGTATTGCCTAAATCAAATAAGAACCTATGTCATTCTTTCAAGACTGTAGGTTTACAATCAGTCCATTCTCTGTCTCCCTTCCGATAAGTTCAGAGTACGCATGAAAGGAATTGCGTGCAAATAAAGTGCATTCTCATATATAAGCTGTAAAGCGTTAATTTAACAGGCAAATGACATCACTCCACTTCTGCATTATAAACTCTGACAAAACTATGTTACGTGTCCCATAAATAATAGCTCTGTTCACACATTTAGTATAAGGGGGTCCCTGCTCCATGCATCTCTCATCTAAGGGGTCCTTTCACCCAAAAATCATTGAAGAACCCTGCAATAGAGTAAAGAAAGTCTGACAACTGAGAACAAAGCCATTTGTATGCCTCTCTCCACTCATTTTTCACTTGTATTGCTTTATTGTCATGAGAAATGTCTCGATTTGTATTCTGTCTTTAAATTGAACTGTGTCACACAGAATGCATTTGCTCCCTCAGCAAGACTGATATCGGTTTGTTTGTGTCCTCGTGTTTAAGTTTTACAGTTTTCTTTTGTGCTCTTAAAAAGCCCATAAAAGCCTGCGGTCAGTTGTGAGCTGAGAAAGTATAAACCTGACACCCTAGTTAAAGCCACAGAGTAGCTTACAGATGTATGACTTACACTTTGACAAATAATAAATCAGTGACATGCATGCATCCAAAAAAGATTGAATTATGACACAACCTTTAAATTCAAGTCTGAAACCTCAGATGAACTATATGTGACCTGTGCTGTCAAAACGAAAGTCTAAGTTTTAGAAGTTGTAGACTGACATTTCATTTAAGGGTGAAATTTGAACCTAAGAGGTGAATTTTTCATCCATTTTATCATTTCATTACACTATTGGTGGAAGCTAGGATAAGAGAGACAATGAATCGATAAGGAGATACTTGGAAGCCTGTAGAAATAATCTATTTAACAGCTATTCCAAATATTTCAATTCCAAGCAAAACACTGCCGCCAGCAAGAGAGTTAAAATTTAAAACAGGTCAAAATCTTGTTTATCATTGTTATAATAATATTAACTTAATGATTAGATGTTATTATACAAAATATTAATCCAAATTAATTAATATTAATTAAGTAGCCATTAAACATTTTGTGGCATTGCTTTTCTACAAGTTTGTTTATACATTTTTACAAGTTGTACATTTCAAACACCCATTAATGGTGAAATATAAAATTGCCAGTTTGGAGTGTTGAAGCAGATGTACATTTAAAATATGTTCTCATCATAATGATGTATTAACAGCAGTAAAAGCTCTAAAAATACTAACATGAAACGGTTCTGGATATAAATGAATATTCGCCGTGGCCAAGACCATTACCCTCTATTAGGACGACTTTTCTCCATAATCACACAGCTAATAGAAATACATTTACGGTAATACACGCTTCATTCCAGTGTATCTGGATAAGTATTTTTTTTAAACAGATTATTAATTTCACAGAGTTGAAAGACTAAAATTACGCGAATAATTATCAAGTCATTTTATACGCAAAGTGGATATCTGCCTGAGTTTAGCTTAGGAAGTTGTTTCGAAGTGAACACAAAAACAAAGAGAATTCCAGTATGAAGTCATTTGTGAACACCTGCTATGCAACCAAAACCTTAATTCTCCAGCATGTCACAGCAGTAACAATAGTCATTTGGTTTGGGGGGTTAGATTTCAGGGTTAAATGTGTGTTTTCAAAAGGAAGAATGATAGTTTACAAAGGGAGACTCAGTTGATGCGTCCTGAGCTCTCCTACACACACATATCTTCCCGACCAAAGGTGTTGCAATTGTGCCAACTAGAGAAATTACTGTAGCGACTCCCGTAGATGTTAGTCTTTCTCTTGCCTTTTGCCTTGTTAAAGACACAAAAGAGGTTGAGGAATACTCAATCTTAGAGCGTGAAAATGAAGGCCACCTTTAATGACGATAAACAAAGAGTTTATACTGTGAGTAAACAATCACAAGGACAAAACAGACACAATACAAACAAATAAATTGAGAAAACAGCTGTACCGCACTATTCAAAACAAAGGCGTTTTTTTCCACACAATTAAAAACACAATTTGAGCTTTCAGGCTAGGAGGCCTACAAACAAGATTAATTCTGGTGTTAGTTTGTAATGCAAGATAGAAAAAAACCCACAATTAAAATAAAAATAAACTACCCAAAATGCCCCAAACCAGGGTAATGCATTGGGATTATGTGCGTCTGGGGTTGAGAAAGGCCCCCCGAGCACTGGCACAGAATGCCACGGGCCCAGGGATTCTGTGCGGCTGCCCTGCAGGGTGCCAGCCTCCGCCGAGGCTATTTGGAGCCTGATAAAAGCGGCAGTGCACACTGGAATTAGTCTGATAAGATAAGACCGCAGCACAGAACCAAACATTCTGAACGTGCAGCGCAATGGCCATCCCTGCTGGGCACGGAGTGTACCAATGTGTACAGTGACCAAGAGAGTTGAAAGACTTTGTACCAGTTACATCAGCGCAGTCAAAATTAAGTGTTCTACTTTAGTAGTTTACAATTTTCCATTTTTAAGTCAGTCAGCTGCCATTTCTTTGATAAAGACTTTAAAAAAATGTTTAAGCTGTAAATAAACAAAAAGAAATGGATTCTGGATTCATTTTGATGTAATTTATCAAGGTTTTAGTTTATAAATGTATTTTTGAGGTGTTATGTCCGGGTACCATTTTTTAGGCTTCTCACCATTTTCAGACGCACACACACACAATAAAGATATATGCAAGCAGTTTTATAATCCATAAACGGTCATAAAAGATGCATGCATATTTTTTAAATGATTAGCAAATTACCATTAAAACTGTCTTAGAAAGCATGTCAGTATTTTATAGATTCCTAGAGATAATTAAATTCATATACCTGGGAACTTGTGCTTGAAATTAATACTTGAAATGAATATATTTAAACAATTGTACTAAAGAAATATATCCAAAAAGGATATATTATCCAAAAAGGATAATTTCCCATAGTGGATTCAACCCAAAAAGTTCATTCCATTTCCATTGATTTAATTACATTTTTTAAGTTTTCCATCCAATGAATCACAATTTTAAAATTCTCTGATATTTCCAACTTTTCCACAACGATGGGAACCCTGTTTCGAGAGTTATTTAAGCTTTGGCCACAGATCATAGACGCTCAAAGCTTGTGTTTATATTTGCGCGGGATGTGATCGTGATTATGGGGGTGTCACCTTACTCGGAATTCTGACCCCTCTCAGATAAACACGCACAAGTATCAGTAACTGAGCTCCTGTGTGACCGTGTGCGTAGGAAGGAGAAGGAAATAAAGAGAACGTATCCCACTAACCTGGCATGTGGACGAAGTAGGCCAGGTACAGGTCCAGCTCTTTGACGGCCACTCCGATGTGGTGCGGCTGCACGCACAGGGTGTGGTTCGAGCACTGCGGGGATTTGACCAGTCTCTCTCCGTCCGTGCTCTCCAGCGGGCTTCCCTTGAACAGGATCACCATCACCAGGTCTAGACGCCAGACCTTGTCCGCCTGCCGCAGGCAGTCGATGCGACGAATCTTGCCCTTCTGGTCGGGGTTGGACAGCACGCAGCATGGTTGCTTCTTCCCCGTGATGGTGAGAACGAAGTCTTCGCGGAACTCTGGACGGATGTCCTTGCGCAGTTTGGCCAGCAGCCGCGACGCCCACTTCTGCTTGATCTCGGGCTTCTCGCCCAGGAGTTCGTCTTTGACGGCGCGCTCCTCGTCCTTGGACATGCGCTTCTCGTGCTTTTTAAAGTATTTGCGCTTACGGGCCTGCAGGTTGAACCAGGTGTAGGAGAACGCCCGCACGTGCGGGAGAAGAGCCTCGATGAAGGGATGGAATTCATCCTGTGGAGAAGGAGAGAGGCAGGGGGAGGTGGAAGAGAGAGGAAGCAGAGGAGAGAAGAGGAGGGAAGGGGAGAAGACATTAGAATCTCGGAGCATGAGTATACTGAGAATGCGCTTGGCTCGGCAATGCTGTGAAACGGAAGATGCGTGTGTGCGGGATCACAAGTGTGCGCACACACAAATACCCATTATGAGCATTACATACATATAATTACTCCATGATTATTATAAAAATAATTTACAAAGATTACTTCGACAAGATACATACGTATTATAAAATGATGTAATTTAAAAAAATAAAAAAATGAAAAATAAAATAAAAAATGCAATTCACAAGACCTTAAAAATATATAAAATTATAGTATTAACTCCACATTTCTTTCTCTCTTTTGTTGATATTTTAAAAGGTTCTTTATCAAACCACAGTTCAAAGCAGACAATGATGTTTTTGAGGGACAGAAGCAAAAGAGTCCATAACAGCTGCTCACTGCTGCATGTGCCAAACCGCACAACCAACCCCTGCTACCGCGCATCCTGATCCAAACTATAACACTGCATGGACACCGAAGCAGCACACCACACACAAGACATGCAACAAAAACACAACAACAAAATAAACGTTAATAGTTACCATTTTGTACTTTCATCATAAACCGTGCTGGTCGCTGCTGAGTCAAAACAAAAAGTGAAACGTCCTCTTGCACTCAGCTCAACACTACATGCCCTGACTGTTACTGTACAAAACCACTGAATTTCCTGGGATGTTTTTTTGCAAAAAAATTACAAATGGCAGAGAAATAAAGATAAATAAAAGGGACAGATTTGAAAATTAAGTATTAAAAAACTCCAAATCAAGTAAAAATAAGTGACAAGAAATGGAAAGGGAAGAGATAAATATTTAATAAAGCAGTGAGAAAAAAAGAAGCTTAAAAAAAATTGGGGACCATGCCAGTGCAAATACAAACACCACAACAAAAATTAATTTACATGTAAAAACACGAAAGCGAAAAATGAAACTGATCGTAATCAAAAAGTATTGTACTCACAGTTAGAGGAAAAAACGTACACAAATAAAGACACAAATAGCGCAACAAAGAGAAAAAATGTTTGGCAAAGCAGTAAGTGGTGTTTGTTCAGATATGCGTGCTCTGCATTCGACTCAAAGAGAGCGAGAGATAGACAGAGAATGAAAGACAGACAGAGAGAAAGAGAGAGAGACAGTGAGGGTGGGGGGGTATAGAGAGGAGCGAATGAAGAGCAAAAAAAAAGAGGACCGAATCAATGTTGGAAGAGCGCATACGACCGCTGGCAAACCCGATAGAAGCTTCTTTTTTTCCCCTTTTCTCTCCAACTCTATCTCTCTCTTCCTCTCCAAGCTCTTTTCCTATCCATTGCCTCAGAGTGTGCCAGCGCAAAGCTGAGCCCACCTATTTGGCACCGGGTGCCCGAACGCTCAGCCAATACGCACGCTTGAAGGGCTGAATGGGAGGGAGGTAGGAAAATAGGGAGGGGGAAAAAGACGGAGCCACGGTGTGGGGGGGGGTGATGCATTGAGGGGGAGACAGTGTAGGGTTCGGTCAGTGGGTTGGCTTCTTACTTTGCCAAATTAACAAGTTCCTATCTTGTGCAACTGCAAAGTCCAAAGCACATTAATTTTACATGCATCAATTGGCAGTGCTGCGTGTATTCCCCTTCTACCCACGTTTTACTTCTCCTCAAAAATCGAACTTGAACGCACACACTCTTTTACCAATCCACTAATACACTTCCTATCAACTCCTCCAAGCAAGCGAACACAGAGTGTCCCCGCATGCCCCTTGCTCTTCCTCCACTGAGAGCTGTGTGAACACGCGGGCCAGAACTCCCAGCAGACACTACAGACCAGCAGCTGCCTTTAGATTCAGCACACAAACAAAGAGTAACAGCAAAGCATACAGAGAAAAACGTTCTCTAACTTTTTCTAAAATCCTGTCAATATAGAAAATATTGATTTGACAAAAAAGGCCCATTTTGAACCTGCTCCAGCCACAAAATGTATGCATTTTATTTTTTGCATGTCAGAAAGAAATGCTTTTAGATTTGTCATTAAACATCGAGTTTTCTTTGTAGAAAATAAACGAAAACTTTAATTATTATTATTTATTTTTTTTAATACAACTAAAATGTTACTTGAAGACATCTTCAGTGGTTAGACCATATGGAGCTACCAACGCCAAGGTCATGGGTTAGATCCCAGGGGATTGCACATACTTAGATACAATGTAAATCGCTTTGGATAAAAGCATCTGCTTAATGCATAAGATGTAAATGTACAGTTTCTTAAACCTTTGCAGGTAAACAAGGCATACTGGGATCTGCGTCCAAGAACATCACAACATATTGTTTTTGTGTCAATTTGCCAGCTAGATATCTTTGTGACATATTTAAATAAGCAAAGTGAAACAATGTTTAATGCATCAGCGAAAATGTTTAAGTCTGCAATGCACTTGTAGTCCTGGTGAACAAACACAAGATGTAGTAACAAGGCATTGGCCCTATAGGGACTGGGACAGTTTCGTCAACAGACCAAAAACTCTGGCCCAAGGACATCAAGCCATCCTTATAGTCAATCCCTATATTAAACACATATTAATTACCATACCATGTACCAATCTAATTAAACCCCGGAGTATTTTAGACATTTTAAAGGAATTCCAAGGTCTGTCAAAAGCCCTGCCTTCAATGATCCGTTATGATCTGTTGACAAAGCCAGAAAAATTGCTTAACTTGAGCAGATTGACATCAAGAGATTTAATCTTGTCTAATCCCTGCAATGAGTTTACGCAGCATATGCCACCCTCTCAGGGCTATGCGGCACCTTAGGGCGAGAAGCATGCCTGCCCAAGAGCCGGGTGAAGTAGCCTCATTTCCATAGCACGTTTCAGACATGCAGATTTTGCAGTTGCCTTGCTATGTAAACCCAGCGTTTCCTAACAAAACAATAACACACCCGGGCGTCAAGTTGGTTTGTTGTTTTGTTTGTGAACGCACCATTGCAATGCATTTAGCTTAATTCATGTCCGACTTAAATGAAAGTTGTTAATGCAAATCATGTAAATTGACTGTGAACTGAATCCATCTGTCTGATTTCATGGTACTTTGTTTTGTCTACATTTTATGGGCAAATCATTCTGAATGTTACTACAGCATCGGATCTGGTTTGTCAGACTGCAGGGAATTTAACATATGGTGCATTCATTTCCATGAAAATAATTGAATGTCTCTAAACAAAGATTTAGAAAGTGTCTGTATTAAATGACTTAAGACGGTGAGAAAGGACTCATTAAGAAGTTCAGTGCTGTTGCATGAATTATTTGCTGGATAAATGACAGCATATCTGAAATGACAATTTTGAATGAAGCAGATTTTATCACCGCATGAGCGGTGTGGTGTTATCATTACATTAAATCAACATGGAAGCTGTAAACACTAAACAGCATATAAATAATGTGTGCTCACTTTCCCCAACAGCCTGATGCCTACATTCACCGAGTCTGTGTACGTCCCTCATTCAAACTCTTTTAAAACACAGCATAGCTTATCTCTGTATGACAGTGAACTTTGTTTTATGCAAGAAAAAGCGAACGAGAGGACAAGAGGAAGATAAAAGTTTGAGAAAGAGAGTGAGATTTCCACGGAGGCTGTCTCGCTCGGCTGCGTACGTATTGCTGCTGTGTTTTTTCGGCGCAGTGTTTACTTCTTCCAGAAAAGGCTGTGAAAGAAAACTCAGCAACACACACAAACCATTTCCAGAATCTATGCTGAAATTGTCAGTTGGTCTGTATTATGCACAAATGCAGTGTACCCACAATCCACCATAAATACATGAAAAATGCCTTTACATATTTTGAGGTATGCTTAAACAGTTAATCCACTACAAATTATTATTTTGTCTGTGGGGATTATAAATTTAACATCAAAAACACTTCAATGTGTACTTTTATAGATTGGTTTGGATACCATTTAATTGGTACAGAAAGTGCCAACAACCTTTAAGTAATGCCTTAGATTTGGACTTCCTGACTAGCCTATGCATAAACAGGCTGAATCAAATAAAGATTAAAAATAAAATAATTTCCATAAATAAACAGTGACAAACTCTGAAGCAGGCTACCAAACCTTTGTCGTCGGTCTGCTGAGATGAACGCGTTTTATTACTAATTTCTAGCTTTGTCAATTTTTGCATTTGAAATTTTTGACATTTATTCGACGACTATCCTGTGTGAACCATAATCGTTTTAATTTTTTCTAGAATTCGCGGCAAGCTCGAGCTCCATCACTCAGTGGCTCAAGAGAGAAAAAAAGGCACGAGACGGTGCCTGCATGAAGCGCGAGGGCTTTAAGGTCTAACATGAACTAGGGCACTTTATTACAGAGAACGGTTTCTCCCAAAATATAACGCAAATATTATTAACGCATCTTTACAAAAAGAGAAAATATGCCCCTAGAGGACCAAACATAAAGCATTACTCTGACTAAAAAACGACGGGACGCCATAATTGCGCTCCAATTCAAGTTTTTTTCTCTTTTATATATTTAACGAACGAAATCGAATACATTGACCAAAAAAATACAATATATTTCAGCTTTCAACAGTTTTTACTCTAGCCCCTTTAAACAGTTTTTAAATTGAAAAAATAAACAGCAAGATTTAAATGCACGTGCCATTTAGTTTTCTGTTAAGTATAATGACATCACTCCTATGCTAAATCATTTTTTTAGGTAATATAAAGACAAGATTATATACCTTTTCTAAAAAAACATCTGCAAATTTGTGACAAAAAAATCTAGCCAACTTTGATCAGGCGCTATGTTGTTTAAATTATTCTCAGAAAATGTTATTGGCATCAGGCCATTTCATGATAAATTTACGTTCCGCATAATAATTCAGTGCGGTCAAATGTAGCATTTACCTTAAAAAAATACTATGCAAAATTATACCATATAGTCACTATATATTTATATGAATATATTTCTATACAAATAACCAAAATATCTACCAACACTACATTTTCGCCTAATAACCTATTTTTAAACAAAATAAGACTCCGCACAAATTTTAGCAGGCCTTTACTGGTTATCAATCCCTGACTCCAGGTGAGAGAAATTCAGATTACAGTTTTAGGAAAAGGTTGCACCAAGTTTTAACATTTATCTTTCACTTCGCCTCGTACATTAAGCTGCAGGAACTTTTTTGCCAAGAACAGAAAAATATTGGCCTATGGATACACAAATAATAGCTAATTTGACTCGAACAGAATATGAAAACTTTTGAATACCAAGTGGACACAGTAATAAATAAACCCGTCTACTTACCGCGGAGAATAGAGGTGTTTTTTGAAAAGCTTTTGTGCTTTGTGTGCAATTACTTCGCTTTTATAAACTGACACGTTTCCAACACGTGTGGAAATCTGGGAATAATTAAAGTGAGTTCTGCGCTGTGCGTGGTAAATAGTTTCAGCGCACAGCAAAACTGGTGAGATAGCTCAAGCAAAGCACTCTCCAAGAATTAACATAGCATATAGGCCTACAAAATAAATAAGTCACACAGTTCTTGTGATGTACTCCAAAAAAATACCGCGTATAGCCTACAATCTGAGTAAAATAAAGCACGTTTTTAATACGCGATAGTGATGCAGAGTTGGACTGAACAAAATGTATAATACAATCACTGATGTAGCTAATTATGCCTTTCAGGAGTCATCCTGTCAATCACATGCGCGTTCACAGCATTTGTATAATGATATACACGCATGCTAGATGGAGTTGTGAAAGTTGAGGCATTCGCGACTTGAATAATTTGTTTCCGTCCGTGGATTGCTTAGTGTGGAACATGTGTCGGTAGATCAGAGCTCTGAACTCGGTTTCTCTCTCAGCTGCGGCCGGTGAGATGTAAAGATGTAAAGATGTAAAGTGGAAAAAATGCGGAGACGAGCACGGCGTGACACTACAGCTCAGCGACTAAATACAGCCGCTCTGACTGACCGACGAATATATAAATAAATAAAAAAATATCACTACTGTGTGCGCGTGTGTATCTGTGTGTGTGCGCGCGTGCTCGCTGCGCTCCGTGTGTGTGCGCGCGTGTTTTCTTTGGGAAGAAGTATGAGGACATGTCTTGAAAAGTAAAATGATCCCAATAATCCAAAATTAACATTTTAAATGATATATAAATATATGTAAAATATTTTAATTTGAATTTAATCAGTTTCCCTTTATGCTCTTTCAGGCTAGTGCATTGGGCCATTCATACTTTTAGCAACATCACACATGTTCAATAGAGTTCAATTCAACATGAACAACATAGTTGCCAATTCAACAAAGTTAGGCAGAGTTCAACTTCATGCAAACTCAACAGCGTTTCAATGCAATGACAAGTGATGAGAGTGCAGACAGCCTGATACAGTTGGATGCACCAGTCGAGAAGGCCTAGCTGGCCTACTAGCAACTAACAGCGCGGAAACCCGACGACCTCCAGCGATTCATTTGTTGTCGGTGTGAATGGGGCTTAAAGCTGAAATCCTAATCGTCAGTGGTGCTCAGTCATGAAGCAGTTGAGTTACAGCATATAGGCTACATCCATCACAAACTGTAAATAACTACGGTGTAATTACGGTTGATATTTCAGCAGCGAGTGCCAAGTGCCAGCTTTAAACTAGAGATGTTCGTAGCTCTCCAACACCCTCTCTCTCTCTTTCTCCCTCTTGCTTTTATTCGCATTCTTTTCTTTTTCCTCTGCCACTCTGCCAGGCAGGCTGCCAACCCTTCTCCTCAACTGGGCATCGTGCCCTACCCTTTATGCAAATGAGGCACCCACCACCTCCTGTCTTTCTGCTTTCTTTCTATCTCTTCTCAACTCAGTCTCTCTCTCTCTTGTCTTCTCTGGTTCTCACTCTTAACCACAGATCGCACTGGTCATGTCGTATGTCTCTTTTTTGGACTCTAGCTCCCTACATTTCTGTCACTCATTTTAATTATTTTCTAACTTTTTTATTCTTTTATTTAAAATATAACATCGTTTTACTCTACGGGGCTTTGAACCCCATTTCCTCTTTGACCTTTTTGCATCCCCTGCTTTTTTACACAGATTCATTATGTCACGATTGTGCCACACACACCCTGCTCGAGTATTTCCTTCTCTTCATTCAAACACAGGGCAATGATTTCAATTATGCTTGAGTTAAGGGTGTTTACTGTAACTGTGGAGAGACCAAACATACAAAATAGAAGGGGTTACACTGACAATTTCATTAGTTCTGCTAGTCAATGATTCGAGCCTGTGTCATCATTACTGCAAAAAGCTCTGACTGCCCTACAGTAGAACTAACCAAGTGTCATTCATACGCTAAAAAGAAAACCACTCAGGCTGACAGACCACTGATTCTGTCATTAGCATGAGGTAAACTTTGACTCACACCTAGTTAAGCTTAGCAAAAAATGCACACAAACACGCACACACACTGTGGTGACTGGATGTATTACGTTACAATGGCAAAAGGTGAATCTGAATGGACCTGGCTGCATGACACGCTCACACATGCGTACAATGAGATACAAAAGCTATGTGGAAACTCATTGTTAAGGAAAGAATAGAGTTGATGTGGAAGCGTATGAGTGTGCGATGGTTTGTGTGTTAGGTCTAATGACTTATGAATGGACCTATTTTTATTTGTTTATATTTATATTCATTAATGATATTAATATTTATATCTTAATAACTAGTGAGCAGGTTTTAATACCATTAGCTGTTACTAATTTGGTTGGGTAATATAGAAATAAAAATAATGAAAGCATTAGAAATAAACCCCAAAAAAAGTATTTTGATTGAGAAGGCTGTTGATATGGTGCAAAAACTTAGCTGATATATCAGAAAATGATAACAAAATATGTATAAATAATATAAAACGTCAGTGTTCTTCTGAAACCTTCTATATACAAATTTTATTTTAATAATATACAAAACGTCATTGGTTGCTTTACCTGTCAGTCATATGGCCTCTTGGGCGAACCTTGGCCAAAGAAAGCGGCGATAAGTTCCAGACCTTAAGTATGAAGGTCTGGCTACGCGAGACTATCCACCAGTTGACTTAAGAATTAAAAATAAGAAAATCCATTAATACTGCTGGCATTACCTCACAACTTGACCCAAATGATTTCTTTACATTTCTTTACATAGAGCTCTCTCTCTCTCTCTCTCTCTCAGCATTCGTCTCATCTGTCAGTGGTTTTCTCTCATTAGATTTTGTCCAGCATTACTGCTGTCATTTCAGGACAGGTGCAGTGGTAATGAGTGGGTAACACTGCATGCACTGAGGGCTTTCCCATTATAGTAATCCTAATCCGGGAGGGGGGAGTGTGTGTGTTTGCCCGCCACAGCTGAGGTAAGAATGTGTGTGCATCTGTGTTTACAAGTACGGTAATACGTTGGTCAAGACTGGAGCGTGAGAACGAGTTGTGGGTTTACTGGCACCGTCTGTGACAGCATTGGAGAAAAACTTTAACTGCAATTCTTTTACTGCGTTTTTAGCTGCCTGGCAGGTACAGGGAAAGTAAATCTTGAAATATTTCCGCACCTCTCCCTTTTCTCTACATGACAACCGCAGCCGTCATTATCGTCATTACCACCATCATCATTATCCATTAAAACAAAGCTCGCTAGACCTTGGCAACCAGACAGCTGGAAATAAAATCTGAAACAGCTGGACTAAAGCTCTTTAAAGCACGGTGAAGACCAAGTCAGAGAGAGCCCTGATTCAGATATAACCGTCTCGTCTGTTTCTGGAACCTACAAGAACCTAGATGGATATAAGACACTTTTAATACAGTAGAACGAGATTTGATTAAAAAAGCAAAGAACACATTTACTCAGATACACGGTTAAAGAACAGCTGAACTGTTTTAGCAATGCCACTGCCTCCATCTTGTCTATGCATCCCGAGCTTCTCTCCAGAATGCAGCGAGATATGAATCCTGTACACACGAAAACCCGACCTCTGTTTGACTGCACTGCGCTGCATGTTTGCTCAGGTCTCATGGAGCTGACACCTGTGGACAGGTGCGCCAAAAAAAGCCGCCAAATGGATTCAGGGCTACTGGCTCTTCGTTTCTCACTGCCTGATGGAAAAACTGATTTATATATTCGGATGTATGACACTTCATGCCTGCACACATAGGAGGTTTAACTGAGCTGGACTTGCATGAACGTTTAACAAGAGTTTAAAAGGATCATAACAAACCAAGAGAAAAGAAGGGACAGAGATCTAAGGTCTCCACAAAAAGAAATAGCAGACTTGACATCGGTTAACCAAAACACAAACCTTCTATAATAAACTTAAAAGAACAGCTACCCAAAAATGAAAATTCTGTCATTATTTAGTCACGCTCATGTTGTTCCTAACCTTCATGCCTTTCTCAGGCCTATGAAATACAAAAGGATATATTTTAAAAACGTAACAGTCAGTTGATCCTAGAAGTCTTGTGGTTCTGAAACACTGAATAAATATGACTTGTGACTTGCGAGGTTAACAGTTTACAGAAGTTAACAGGGCTGAATCAATTACATAAAACATGAAAAGCAGTGACATGAGATGGGCCACTCCGTGGAGGACTGCAAGAGCGTGGGGCTTCAGAATAGACAAAAACAGGAAGCCTTCTCGAGCGCTCAAGGCACAATTTGTCCAGTAGAAGAACAGAGAAGTTCTTCGCCACAGTACCCCAGGGCCTGATCCAATTTCTTCCGTTGGGCCAGTTGTGGGATTTTATCCGGTACATTCACAGTACTCGGAGTTCTTAGACCTGGAAATCAACGACTACACAACGACTTCTTTAAATACTGGTGGGGTGTGGCAATGGATCCACGCCAGAGGCCAAAATCAAGAGTAAAAATTACACGGTCTCCCTGTCCCAGCCGGTAACAGACTGTACGAAACCCACATGTCTGTGTTTCCTGACTCAGTCAGATAAGATGAACAAAATACCTAAACCCAGCAAGGTGCATTTTAGGAGTATGAGACATTGATCGAAGCGATAATATCTGGCAACCGTACAATTCAGATGCATTCCAAAGGACTGTGGCCACAGAGAAGACCACTGAGGGCAGAAAAGCACAATGCACAAAGTTCTCCGGACAAAACTTGGCAACCCTAAGTGCCTCTTAAGTGGGATAATATGGTTAGCATTCCTTTGCATCCCCTTAAGAAATCCAATATGTCCATATCAATGCTGGTACCCGAGGCCTTACCTCTTAGATACAATGAATAAAAACAGTCAGTCTAGTTAGGGCTTGGAATAGAGAACTAGCTATTATTCAGAGATAGTGGTAATTATTTTTATGATGTTTGGATTTCGTTTAATAGTTTTGAACAAATATTGAATTTTGAGGTTGCAGTCTCAAATGATTGACTACCATGGTAGTTTTTTTCCCTACTATGGATGTCAATAGTGCCCCAGAACTGTTTGGATACAAACATTCTTATATCTTTTTTGTGTTTAGCGGAACAACAACATTTACACAGGTTTGAAAACAATTAGGGGGGTGAGTAAATGATGACAGAATTCTAAATTTTGGGTGAACTATCCCTTTAAGTATATAGTACTAACATACAGTCGTACATACACAATGTGCTATACTGTATGTAGTCATCTTTTAAAGGATAGTTCACCATAAGATGAAAATTAATTTACTCACCCTCAAGTTACTCCAAACCTGTATGACTTCCTTTTGCAGAACACAAAAGAAGAGATTCTGAGGAACACTTGTAAACAAACAACATTGATCCCCATTGACCTCCATTATAGGGACACGCAGCACGTTTCTCAAAATATTTTCTTTTGTGTTCTACAGAACAAAGATACAGATTTTTCAGATTTTCAGACATATACAGATTTTGAATGAAATGACGATAAATAAAACTATCCATTGAAGTATAAGAATAATGCATGAAGACAGTCAAGGTTATGAAGCAATTGTCAAAGCAATTATCACTAAATAATTATAAACATTCCTTTGACTACAAATGTAGGGTCTTAAAAAAAAGATTAGCACTTGCAATTTTGATGAATAGAGTGATTAAAATGAGGCCGGTATAACACATTGCTGTGATCATTGGATAAACCATATGAAAAGTATTCTTACTATTCACTGGCCCCTGGTCACACTTTCTAAAAGTGGCCGATGAGTTTTGTAATCTGAGTCTTTGCAGCTTGTGTGTATGGGACAGTGATGAGTGCTTAAAATGGAGGCGATAAGAAAAAAAAAAACGCTTTTTATTATAAGCGTTAGCACCCTTTTCATGCTAGTTGAGTTTTTGACCTGCGTTACAGAAACATCAATGACTAAATGCAGATCATCCCTTCACCAATATTCTGTGATCTCTTCCATTACGATCTTGAATCAATTGATCCGACAGCCGCCTTAATGATCTCATGACATCATCGCCAACACAGCAGCCAATTGGACACCGAAACATAAAACGTTCATGAAACGGCACGCATTGACAGTTGACTCGGGACTTAACGATAAGCGCTGTCAGATGTTGCCAAATATCGAGCTCATTTATTAATTCTTTGCGAGTTTAACAGCAGACAGAATGTTAACCCGAACATGACCCAATTCCTCAGACTGAGGCCGATTTCAATGCCAGGATCACGATTACATCCCTGCCAAAACATTTCGAGAGAGCCTTTAAATACTGCCCCTCTCTCTTTCCTGTGGTGGGCGGCACGGGTGAAAGGCTGGCATTACTCAGTGCAACGACTGTGCTCTGCCTTCAGCATGGTGGCTGAATTTTACCACCTCGGTGAAAGCCAGTCTAAACACACATATCGCAGGAGTGAGGCTGGACGCTGGCAGCGGGCCACGCGGCCTGAGTCGCACCGCTGCTATGGGCCTCATTCACAGAGGCTATTTTACTGGATAAAAAGACATTGGAGAGCCTGTGATTAATTGAGCCATTCGACGTCCCAGTCGCAGACTTTTCAATACGTTTGCTCCTTAAAAGCCAAGTGTGTAATGTCTACAACAGAATTTCTACGTGATTGAAATCTCCCATTTAACAAGTGTGTGTGGCAGTACAAAAAGAGAGAGAGGGAACAGTCATCCTACACTCATTTTTAACACCCATACAAAAAATAAACATCTGTAAAAACAGATTGATTGCAGAAGTCTAGTTTGTTTTACTCCTCACTCATTTTATACCATTTACCCAACTCTCATTCCTTTTAAAGGTACATGCCTCGATTAAAGTTGCATTTTTTAACACACACATAGGCTACTCTCTCTCTCCAGCACCCTCCATGCCTGGACCCCTGCCATCCATTCTTCTCAAGTAATGCTCTATGGCTTGGTCCGTAAGTCAATAAACATCACCTCCTCCACGCCTTCAAAAACCACCATCTCTCCGTGCACTCGTTTAAAAACCACCATCCCTCTCCAATCATCGAAAAACCACCATCCCTCCCTTTTTACCAGATTCCTCCCAAAATGCATTAAGGGAAAGCCTGATCAGCAGCCAGCTTTTCAAACCAAAATCCTGTCCATATGATCATTTGCATGACCTAACTTATCTAAGATCAGCTGTAATAGCGGTTGGTCCACAAACAGCCAAAATATAGTATTCAATGTAGTGTGCCCTATTGGCACCCAAAAAAACCATTCCCATTTTTGCAATTAATGAGAAACTGTGCATGTGCTCTAGAAGGCTGCCAGGTGTTTACAATCCCAGCACTTAACCAGGTCAAAATTAAAAAGGTCCTACCTCAACGTCTATGATGTTCTAGTGCCGACGATGAATTAAGCACTCGAAATAAATGGTGGGATATTTTCAAACCAGCATTGGTTCAAAAAGGAATGTACCCAGCCTTTAGGTTAAACTAACCCATCAAAAGGTTTATATTCGACCCAAATATGAGTTAAAACAGCCCAGCGTTTTGGGTTGAAACAACCCAGCATACACTGTAAAAAAACTGCATACACAGTAAAAAAAAGTGAGATTTTCTGGCAGTTGGGGGCGACAGAAATAACAGTTTTTCACCAGTTTTTTTCTTGCAAATGTGCGGTCTTTTTATGTGATTTTACGTCTTTTGACTGTATTTGAAAAAACGGTAATTCAAATACCTTCACATTTTCGTAAAATAATTTTTTTTTATTTTTTTTACATAAAACGTGGAAAATCTGTAAAAATACGAAGTTTCAAGTTACTTTTTTTTACTGTGTAGGTTAATTTACAACCCAGCGGTTGGGTTTGTCTGTTTTTGACCCAAAGCTAGGTTGAAAATAAACCACGAATTTATATAGGATTTTCAGAGAGATTTATAAGAGTCCAACAGACGAAAATCAAGCATGTCTCTTAATAGCATATCTTTTACGAGTGAAATGATTTGAACCATGGCCATAGAATAAATAGTTTAGAATGAATTATGTGCTATGATTTTATACTGCTTAATAATAACCTTAAATACATATTAATTTAATTAGCAAATAATTTATTTATAGGATTAGATAAAATAAAATAAAAATAAGACAACGTTTGCTAATTAAATATTAAAATAATAATAATAATAATTTAGCATAATCAATCATATTTTCCAGAAAAAAACTGTAAAATCACCACTGTAAAAATGGCTATATGCGTGTGTTTAAAAGCACTAATATCTTTCATTTGAGGTCAGGAGAGAGTGGAGTTGCGTATGTTCTTGCATTCCACAAACATGATGCTTAGATTAAAGCGAAGGGTGTGTGTGTGGATATTACACATCTGCGATGGTTTACTGTAATGCGTGTTGACTTTAAAAGCTAATCTGAGATTGACCACAGCTGGCCATAATTATCTGCCATTACGGGCAATTTCAATGATAACCATCATAAATAATGCTCCGTTAAGATTAGATATCGCAATCAATTAATCCCTAACAGACCTGAGCCAGATTACGCAGAATTACAGGATGTATCTCAATCAAATAACATGTGGTCACTGCATGCGCCATATTTCTCGGCCGGAGGTTGTGTTGACTGAGTTAGACTAGTGTTGACATGATTACAATGATACGTTTGATATTAACGCGCCTCTGTATAAAGCTTTTGGAGTTCATTTCTCAATGGGCCTGTGTTTAAAACGAGGATGATCGGGACTTTAAATCATGACATCATCACAAACCTAAATGTACACAAAACTATAAAATCTTCATAAAATCTTTCAAAGTCAAAGTCAATGGAAAAAGCGGTCTGTATGATGCACTGAGTTGCTGGCTATGCAGAGCACTCCAAATCTGTCATTTATGAGATGATACCTTAATAAACAGCTGCCAATGTAAAATGTAAACATCAAGGCAACTAACTATGTTTTGGAACAGAGCAAATGCAAAATGATGAGTTCAGACCTGAATAATGTGAATATTTGCATATTAATTTGTTAATTGATGAACTGATAGACCGTTATCAATTTACAATAGAGAAATACAATAGTCATAGCCTGCATTTGCAAATAATGGGTCCTGAAGTTCATGTGTACATACAAGCCAGGCGCTCTGGTGGAGTGTTTGAGTAAATGACAGAAAAGACTAATTGCTCTTTTTCCCCTCGAGATCACGGCGCTCGCAAGCGCTACAGTTCAGCGTTCATAGCAAAGTGAGGCAAATTTGTGCATGTGTGTGGGATGATTTGAGTATTGAGTGTTATTCTGCATACTTCCTAAAAACCAAGCACAACAATGTTTATTCTTCCTTTCTCTTTCCCTCAAGACTAGTATGTCTTCCTCTGTGGGGAAACAAATTTTTAAAAATATTTTGATTTAATATTAAAGTGTCCCCTGCTGATGGTTCAGTGGCAGCACACGGCCCTGCTGAATGAGTCACGATTCAATCGAAAGATCAAACATCCACATGCAGGGCAATGGCCAACTGCACAAGCCATGCAGACAAGCTTTCAAATTCATGCAGATGTATTTATTTCAACAGTAAAAAATAAGCTATTAAACTACAGGATCTGCATAACTTGCAGCTCTACCCAAAATATATCAACGGTGCGTGGTAACTCCAAATGACTGTAAGCTTTCGAATACCACTCTTCTCAAACACAGAGAGTGCGAGAGAGAGCAGGACAGAAATAATCGACCTTGAGTGTCTTAGGCCATCTGTACAGCAGGCCTGTTCAGCTACTGTGCTACTATAAACACTATAAACAACTCTGTATTTATCATCAACACAGAGAGCCACAGGCTCATCAAACACACTCGCACACGCAGTCATTGGAAAAGCCCTTTATAAAACCGCCTTGTAACTCTAGGACTTTTCTCTCTCTCATTTCATGCTCAGTTGAGGTTCTAAAGACTCATACTGTGACACACCAACACATCCGAGAACAGAACCATGGAACAGAACAAAAACAGATCAATTGCACCAGAACAGAAAAATAACAGAGCAGAGCAGGTTAGAATACAATAACCTTAAATGCACAGAGCAGATGGCAAAAGGAGAAAATTGAAAAGAATCCGAAAGAGAAACTGCTGCCCGAAACATACACACACAACCTGGTTTCTGTGCATGTTTGATTTGAGCACTCTGTGCTTGGTCGAATTACATTGTTCCTCTCTACACAAGATGTATATCCACTATAACAGCTACACTGACACATTTGTCCTTTTTTAAACCTGAGGTTTCATCGCAGCACTTGACGTGCACGTTCGACTGCCAGTTAAAACACAGCACATGTATTTTCTTCTTTGGTAAGCCAAGAATGTAAATATAAATATAATTTAACTCTGCACGGCCTTTCTTTTCTGCGCTTTGCTGTTACCACACCATACAGCCAGCTGTACTGAACCTCGGTTAAAACTCATGTTGGCTTGAGTTGGAATGCACTGTCTCGCCTTTTCAGGATGATTCATGGACCACGGTGTCTGAGACCTGCAGCCTATAGGAAACACAAACTATTATCAGTCTATTTATTGGCTCCCGTTTACTCCATCTACCACCTCAAACAGGAAAATATGACTTTACCAAAATGTTATTACTCTTATGATATTTCATCCTCTTACAGCTGTAAATATTTTTGAGACCAACACAAAATTATTTTTCGTTTTCTAAATTTACCGTTTAAAGGTATGCGTTGATGTTAATATTTTTTTTGTTTCATTCTATAAACTTATGACAACGTTTCTCCCAATAATTAAAATATTGTTTTCTATTTGCATAACCTTGAAATGGGACAAACTGGTAAAAAAAAGTTGGTTTTAGTTTTAGATCTTAAATACTGCAAAGAAAACAAGTTCATATTCATGTTTTCACAACACAAAACTAATGAATTTTAGAATTAGTTCAAAATTAATATATGGAACAGCCTGGTTTTTCACATTTTCATGCATCTTTGCATGCTCTCAGTCTTTCATATTGCTGTTGGGAGGCTTTATGTCATTCCTGAGATTTGATTTAGTTCAAATGCAACAGATACTATACAGGAATTGCCACGATATATCTAGAAATACTGATTAAATTAACATTTGGAATTATTTTTCTAATCTTTTCCATGGCTGTATCAGAAAAGTATATACAAGAAATTCTCCTCAAAGTGAGCTACTGATCCGCTGTGGCTTGATCAAGATTCATTTATTTGTTTCTGTCTAGTAACAACCAGGGGAACCGTGAGCATGCTATGACAGCAGCTTCGAGCACAAAAGTGTTTACAGTCAGTAAAATGGGGTTTAATTGAGAACACAGTTTAAGGTAAGATAGACTTTGATAGAAGTAAGAATTAAGAGTAAGACTTATTTCTTTAAAGAATTAACCTATGAGGATGATTGTATGGTTTGCCCCAAGGCAACTGCCTCGGTCCCAACCTGTTCTCCTGTGCTTTCTGAAAGTATTACATTCAGCATTTCCCACGCACTTTCTCCCAGTTTTGTATGCAGCCCACTGCCGCACAGCCTCCCTGGTTGCACAATTTTCCCTCCTGGGCTGACCAAGATAACTGGAGCAAAGAGCAGTTGTTGTTGATTAATCTGTCTTACTCTCATCGCAGTCTATTCTGTCCAGGAGAGCCACACAAAGGTCTGACACCAAATGCAAGAATGATCATCTGTTTGGTTAAATTCAATCTGTTTAATAGGGCATACCATACAGTCCTGTTAATAAAAGCAAATGACTGGTCAAACAAAGACAGAAAGATAAATTAGAAAGGTTACAGTTTGTTTACTCAACAGTCAGTGAAGGTGAGAGCGGGACTCAGATAAAGTGAAATAGAAAACACTCAATTCAACTCAATATTACAATAACTTGAAAGTGGTGTTAGAATGTCATTGTTAACAAAACACCCTTTCATGTTGCATTCAGTAGGGATCCATTCAAAATGCATTTATTTCTGTCCAACAAGTTGCCCATTTTGAATACACTTGTGGCAGTATTTAAAATTAATGATAACTTAATGTTAACCACTTGTGCCCAAATTATGTGCGAGCCTCCTACTAAGGCCCTAGGACTCCCTAAATGACATTTTGCACGGTGGCACATTTGGCGACCCGTTCTTAACTTCCATTACGCAGGAAGCTGGAGACTTCCCACCTGTTCCGTACTGCTCCAGAAACCCTTTTATCAACGTTAATAATTCATTAGTTATTGTTTACATTTGTTGCCGCTCTGTATGGTTGCTCGTTTATTTATCAATAATTAACCGTAATTAAATAAGAATGACGACAAAAGCACATCTCCGGACAGTGTGGGTGGCTTTTGGGATCGCGAAAATTCACGCCGGTGGGTGCGCAGATGCACGGCCAATTATCCCCGTTTTACGTCGCATCCTCGGGCTCCCTTCCTCTCTCTCTCGCTCTTCCCGTGTCTTCATCTTCTCTCAAGACACATAAAACGTCCCATAAACCGCTAAACCTGACCCAAGTTTTTATTCCACGTAATCGTGGCCTGCCGCAAGATGCATCCAGCTTGCAATTGGAATAGCATCTAAATCCACAAGAGACAAAGGTGGGATTCAGTTTAACACGCGCACAACGTGGCGCGCTTGCAGGTCTTTTAATCGCTTCGATCAAAATCACAGGCACGTTAATGCCGACGGGAGGTGAAGGATTATATCAGTAAATCAGTATGATAAAGGTTTAGGCTTTGACATTTGTTTTGTGTCTGTAACTAAATAATTAAAAAAATAGTTTTGTCCGCAAAACATTAGGCGACACAACATCACTATTACCCTATCTGTTATCAAACCCTTAGACATCCAATCCCACGTACGAAGGGGTTAATTGTACATCTTTAAGTGTAAATCAAAAATGAAAAACAAGGTAAAACTTTTACTTTTTATAATATAACTTTTTTTATAAATATTTAGTCATGCTCGGTTTTGAGCATGCAAGATGGCACTTATTTATTTGTTTATTTATTTACCTATTTTACAGTTTAGCCATTAGACAATTATAGTTTACTCTTCTCTGTAAAAGTGATACCTAAGGCCCGTTTCCCGTTTGTTTTATATTCAATCTGTAGATTAGCCTCAGTGAAAAGCAAAAATCGAAATATTAAAACCTAAAATGTCGGATGTGCTACACACATTGTTCACAACAAATGTTAATGACATAAAAATATGTCTAAATAATTAAATACAAAAGCTGGTAAATGCAATGCTGAATTAATAATTACGGCTGTGATGTTATACAGAACTAGTGCGCTTACTAGGCCGTTAACAGCCTCAGGCTGTGGAAGCAGCGCTCGTTCACGCAGTCCTTCGCGCAAATATGGAACATAAACAGCAATCAGACATTTACTTTCGTAAATATAAAAAAATACACAAACTTTTAATGAGCAATTTTTTAGTTGTAAAACTGTTGGGGCTATAGTCAGGCTTCAATGGGCCTTTAGAGATATGCTTTAACTTGAAAAAAAAATGGACCGCAGTCTGACATTTGTGTTGATATTTCTAATTACCAAGACTCAGTTTATTTGCTACAATAAATAAAGCAAAACAATGTAAAAAGACTGGAAAAAAAGATTTATTTTAGACACACCAGAAGACGCCTGGATACACCTACAGTTTCGTGACCCAGTCTGCCGTGTGGGAAAAAGAGAAAGACGCATTTTCAGCCAAGAAACTGCAGCCAACACCAAAACTCCAAAGAAATAGAAGAAAAACATTAATGATAAGAAACAAGATAAAATAACAATGTAAGTATACGTTTATATAGGCCCAAAGGACATCAGCAAATGCAAATTAAATTACTTCTGCCTGACCCCAAGGGAATGTTTTTTTCAAGACCTGTCGATTGTCTGCCACAGGAATATTTAAGAGCCAGAAAGAGCGACTGCCACAATACGGGGCCAAACCGTGCGAGGAGTCTCACTGAAACGAACGTGATATCAGCCGCACTTCCTCTCCTTCAAGCAACAAACATCTTTGCGCATATAGGGCCCATGGCAAGCATTTTAAAGTTTCATAATTATTAATTACATCATTATTAATTTAAAGTTCACACGTCTTTTAAGAAAACATGATACTTGGTACTGGTAGACAACATCATAAAAAAGGCTTCAATATGGACAACTAACTTTATATTTAAAAGAGGACGGAATCTTACAGTTATATCACATTGAACACATTATGAAATTATTTATACGTGCCATATTTTTACACAGCAAACAAATGAAAATAAATAAAGCCGTTAATGTTTTAGTCATGGCCTAAGAAAGTTTAATACACTACTGTGTTATTGTAAAGGTTTGACCTTCTGCCAAGTTAGAGCTGTAATAATATTTTGTAATGGCTGGTGACCATAAATGAAGTCAATGGCCACGTTTTGGCATTACATTTCGTATGTGGCTTGGATTGAACTTTGCCCTACAGTGTCTTTTTTGAAGTAGGCCTAATTTAAAATGTAACAATTAACATGCAAATAAGGCCGCTTCACTAAGTTTTAATGTTACTCGTAACGAGACGATTATGAAAAATATGAATAATTTTGGTAGACTAAAAAACTGCTAAAAGGGTTTTTAACAGCAACAGGTTGAACGTGTATTTAACATATGGGAACTGCATGCACACATGTAATTCATGCAGTTATGACATTAAATAAACATGTTAGGCTATATTAAACTGAATATGAAGTTTCCGAGGCAAACATCTTTGTACACTTCTCTGTTCATTTATCTGTAATATGTCGATATGCCCAGGCACTAAACATTCAGTAAAATGTGTTTTGTTAACTATGACGTAGATCTACCTGCCCTGAGACATTACCTAGATGTCTCTGAACGCATTCGGGCGCATGAGAAACCGTGCACGGGAGCAGCCGGGCACACCGTCGAGGTCATTTTCTAAGTAGGCTACATTTTGCAATGCGACGACATTTCTATCGTTGTAGTTTAACAACCCGACACTGCAAATACGACCAGGCTTGTTCTTCTTGACGCTCTCCCTCTCCAGTCCTTTATATAAAATGATTTGGGAGAAGCGCCATTTTCTCTTCGAACCCATGAGCAATGAAACGCACGAGAACAGAAATTCTGCAACCGTACCGCGCGCTGCCGGGTAGCTGCAAATAAATGCACGGGTGAAAACAGCGTCGGAAAAGCGAGGGAAGTGATTTCCCTTTTTAAAAATGCAATTCCTGAGCAACAGCACAGACGCAGCAACAGTTGTAAAAAGCAGCGCATGGGGACGCAAACGCAACAGAGAAATGAAATGAAAGCATTTACCTGTGTCAGGCAGTACGGAGAGTACATCGTTATCTCAGAAGCGGGAAATGATTCGCGTTTTGAAATTGTGTGGAAGTTCGCCGCGCTGCTGCATCGCAATTGCTCGCCGTCCCCCCTCGCGCCTACACCGCGCCCGCTAACCCCGCCTCAATGGCAGAAAGTGAAAGCTCAAACTTTAGGAAGAAAAACTTTTCTCTCCTTCTCTCTCCCTCTCTGCCCTTTATCAAATGAAAAGGTTAATAAGCTGTTTTCTCTCGCGCTGAAAGACCGCCTGCTATTCATCTGCTGAGGAAAAGAGAATACATCGCATTAAAAAATGGGTATTTAAAGTAGACGGCATTTAAAAGTTACAGAAATCCGTGGCATTGCCATAACAGTGCACTGCAGTTTCCAAGCATGCCGCAAAACGCTATCACTTACTGTGGGTATACAATAAGCAATGGATTGATATCATCCAGGCTGATTTCGAGGTCATTTGTGTGCCAATAACAGAAATGGCATTATCCTGTGTCAGCTACTGACAGCCATGTCACTAAATAATACCATTTTCTGTTTTGATCACACATTGTGTAAAATAAGTGTCTGTTGGACAATGTCGTGTATGGCTCTTTTGCTGTGTGCATATAACAGCCATGAGCCATCAGTCACATTGTTGTCTAAATATAAGTTCACATATCTCATTCGAGCACACTGAAATGTAACAGGAAACCTTAGAAAATTCAGGGCTTGGAAAAACGAACAAACTTTAGTCCGAACGATTCCAAACAAACATGCGATGCTTGAATAAATGAATGGCATGGATGAGCGAGCGCAGGATTAACTGCACTCTTTGTATCAGAGGCCTTTTCAAACAATGCAAACTAACGATAGGAATCTGCATATGCGAGATTCAAAACCGTTTTTTGATGTAACAATCTGTACCCAACTAGTTAATAGAAAGTGCATCATCTCTCACTTTCACTGTCTCTGTGACTCATCTACAGCCCCCGTTCGCGCACCACAGGATTACAGGGTGGTCTCCTAAATCCACATCTGTTTTGTGGCAAACCACAGCGCCCAGGCTGCCTAGCGGCACGCTCGACCGTGCTTATCTTGCACCTTCTCCAGCCGTGAAACTCTGCCGTGCCTGCGCTGTCAACTTTAAGAGGCAGATTAGCTTGCTCTTTTATTAGGAATTGTTTCTCAGACTGATGAAGCCAAAACCACAAAGGAGAATACCAATTACCACAAAATGTAACCCAGGACCGGGCTTAATCAACAGACCAAAAGAAGACCATCAATCATTTGAGAAATTCTTACTACAATTCCAGAAATGAGATTTGACCCAACTATTCCTTTTTGCCACAAACACAAAGAAAAATAAATGTGAAAAACTAATGAGACTTCAAGATCCCTGCTACCATTAAGTTCGTCACTATTTTACATCCAGTAAGTAAATGCCATGCCAACATTTACACCAATTTACGAGGCAAAAAAGAAAAAAATACAATAGGGTAAACAACTAGGCCTACATAAAAATATATACTTTTTTAAAATTCTTGACTGTGTCCAAGACAGCCAACACCAAAAATAAAAAGAATGGCAACATTGAGTGCTAAGAGCAAGGTCAGAACAAAGGTACAAAGGTTGAATGGCATTACCACACTGGAGGGCACAAATCCAAAACCGCAGGCTTTGTGCTTTGCACCCACCGATCTCACAGCCATTAATCTAGAAAATAGTACGAGGTGAATGACAAACAATTTTGCTTCCAGCGCACGCATACTTTCACACACACAAATACATACATGCACGCACATGCACACACACCCAGTTCTTTGTTAAGCAGACCCACAGTCGGCTTGCGGTTACAGCAGCGAGGGCTTCCATGAAAGCGCACATAAGAGAAACATATGCAAGCGATACAGTCCGTGTGTGTGGTTTTAACCCAACACAAACACATGCACGCACTCTTTTTACTGTTCCCTTGTGGTTGGCGGTTAAATAATTCTGATGATATTTTATGTAGATAATTCCTGCAGCTGCTCCCCCACACAAACTCAGCATTCCTTTCAACATTTACCACCATTTTACCATATGAACATATAAACACGGCATATGAGATTATAAACAGACTACGAGATTTATAAAGCAATCGTGAGCGCTGTTTCCTTGAGAAAGGTTAGGATTTTTCAGACTCTACGCAGGCTGTGAAACTGGAAAAATAAACGACTGGATTATAGATTATATCTTGGCTGTATCAGAGTTTAACAGTTTGTTTAACAGATTCCAACTCATCTTATCTGAATCTGAAGTCCAAATCTGGCCTCACAGCACATGAATGGCATCATTCACGAAAAAAGAAATCAAAGTGCAGTTCCAAATATCACAGTCAATTTATTAAACGAACAAACAAAGCAACAACAAAGGAAGAAGCAGAAAGCAAGGAGGAATGCTCATACCCTGTAGGATTCAGGCACTAGGAAGCACTCGGAGATGCCCGGGGCTCGGTGGGGACCGTCATGCACCAGATATGATTCTGTGGCCTGTGGTCCGAAACAAAAAAGGAGAGAACAAATTTAGCAGTCACTTAAATGCTTATCATAACAGATAAATTCATCAAAACTCTTACAAAAGGTTGAATTACGATGCGTAAAACCTGGATACCTCAGCAAATCACATGACTTCCCAGTCAATTGCACTGTACATAATACTGGTATATGATTATATGTGAAGTAATGCGAAGAAATATACAGTTTAAATTGAATAGTTGCAAACATGAATCTATTCATCCGCTATATCGTATGTAGGAGTGCTGGAGTCTATCCCAGCATATCTCGGCCGTAGACGGGGAAACACAATGAACAGGTGGTCAGTGGATTTGAACATTATACTTTTTAAATCTTTTGTAATGTATATTTTCAGAAATAAAACATGAAAGAAAGAAAGAAAGAAAAAGAACCAACAGGTGTCTATGAACCAACTGAGATCTCATTAAACAACTCTCCACCATCTACACACAAATTATTCTCGAATGTGCACAATAAACTTTAACCACAAATACACGTTTGTGCGCATAAATATCAACATTTATTCCACATAATAAGTCCCAGGCTTTGGCAACGGGTTGGATCAGTGGTGAATAACAAAGGCTATTCATATCCATCCAATGAAACTTTTCCCACTTTTGCCTCACTTTTATAGGGTCTTAGCTGCAGCGTGCTAAAATCTCATTGAAGCAGACTACAGCTGCCGATTTGCTTTATTAGTACATAAACATGCATTTTCATAATTAAAGAAAACGCATGTTAGTCAGAGATGAGTTTGCGGTTCCTATTCTTCTGGTTAAGACAGTGTATGAAGAGACATCTTGGAAACGGTTTTGGGAAGGGATTCGAGAGGTGCTAATGCATTCTGGGGCTGTTTACTGGGCTGTGCACCACAGTATGCAGGTGAGATCTTCCCGGATGCCTTTCTTAAAAACACATGAAAAATCTGACTGCTGCTAAAAGAACGTTAACCACGAGACCAAAAGTCTATAGAAGAGTTCTTGCCTTAATGCAATTAGGTTTGCCTTTTTTCATCGAAAACACTTATATGTTGATAAAACAGATCTCCTAAACCTGGACTTCCTTAAGGATTTTAGGTATCGATTACACAAGTGCTTCTTTTTGTTTAGTTTCAGGGTACTGATTACTTGGCTTCCATCCATTCAGCAAAGCGAAAAATGGAAAAACTCAATAAATTTCACGTACTTTAATTTATTTTATCCTCAACTTTACAGCCCAAGATAAATCCATAAAACCAGCCAGACAACAATGTCAGGACACTCAGCGACATGTCCACAAATGAAGAACAGAAGCCTGAAGGAATTCCACCATTACCCTTATTTAGAAAGGAGGAACCTTCACTCCCGTTCCCGTCCTCCAAAAGTTCCCATTTTTCATCAGTAAGCTATTAATTATATATGGGCTGTATGCATATGGAGCATATGCAGGGCCCATATGGCCGGCCCTCAGCCTGAATCTCATGCCTCTACTTAATTAACATTTTAGAGGCGAAGCTCAGAGAAAAAAGGGACGTTTCAAAGCAGCTCTGGGAGCCTCTGACCTAATTGGAGTCAATGGAGATGTATGTAAATGTGTTAATTACGACAAGTTTCCTCGCTCTCACTGATAAATAGCATCCTTTGTTTGAAATGTTTAATTGGTGGGAATGACGGGTTGAAACGAGGGGGTTCCTCCATATATCCTTATGTGGGAGAGAGGAAGAGAGAAGGGTGTATATATGGGTTGGAGCATATGGCAATATGGTTGTGGTTTAGTGGAATGCTTAAGTGGTGAAATTCCTGAAATCTCAAGTCTCGCTCACAAACACACTTTTGTGGTCGGAAGTTTAAAGGTGAAGTGTGTAACTTTCCACGTCAAATAGAAATATCAAAATACGGATTGCTTCCTGTACATTATTCAGGCAAAACAGGCACTTCATGCCCAAACTCTTTTCATACGCTTTTAACGTTGAATATTTTAACATAAACATTGCAGTTCAGTTTGGTGATGCTACATTTATTAAGACCCGAATGTTCTGTGTGGCTGCCAGTGCATTGCAATGTGGTTACTTAGGTGTTCATAATGGTTGTCAGAATGTTGCTTTGTGGTAGTTGGGGTGTTCTGGGCAAAGTGAAAAGATCTAGGGCTGTAGGCTACACAAAAAACTGTTTCTATTTATCCTCAATGTACTCTCATTGATGTCTAGGAGAAATAATTGAGATATTAAAGGTGAAAGTTAAGCTCTAAAGATTATAATTTACTTAGTACAAGCAAAAACTATTCAGTAAACAAAATTACTATTTCTTTAGCTCACATAAAGGGTAGCTATTAATTCCTCCTAACTTTTTACAGAATATTCCCACTTAACAGCACACACACCTGGCTTTCCTCCACACATTTAAAAACCATCTGGCCAGAGAACAATCAGCAGGTCCCACTGATTTTTCCCTTTTCTTTTCATTTTCTTTGTCTTTCCATCCAAACGACACAGCAATTACTATTAGCACCATTGTTTTTATCATTATGATTTACTAGCTGGCAATTCGGAGCCAAATCAGTCGACATATAAACCTGTCCTCTATGGCAACAGCATCAAAAAGAGAAGAAAAAAAACGATTAAAGGAGGAATGAGAGAACAAGTGCTATATAAAATGATGATACGTCCGTTCTCTATGCGTCTGCCAGTAGCACCTCGGGGAGAACTGTTGGAAAAATGTGATTTTTCACACCAGCATCTCAGAGGCACTAGCAGAAGGAGAAAGAGAGAGAGGGATCGAGAGAAACTCTGGATGGAATGAGAGGCAGCTAATTATTAAAACTCTGTTTAGAGTTTTGACATGAGTTTACTGGCTCGTACCAAACCTGTTTGCTTCGAACGCCTTTGATCTCTATAGCTCATCTCCTGTGGATGAGTGCTCCAGGGTTATCTATAAATGCACTTTTTTACCGCAAGTTTGTGTTGATGTGTACATGCACACGCGAGCATGAATGCATGTTCCTATGTGCAGGTGCATGCTGGTTTTGTAGTTTTAACAAAGGCTTGTGTAGGTGGCCTTGCATTATGGCATCTCATGTGCCAGCGCAGATGCCACAAACACAAAACGTCCTCCCATGAGAAGTTTACACCCAGAAACAAGTTCATGCAGTCGTCCACCAATCACTGCAGGGCACGGCATCCATGGCAACCCTGGCATTCTGACAACCAGTCAATCTAGAAAAGACACTTCTGGAGTTCACAGACTGCATTTAATCCAAGTCTGCAAGTTTGGCGAATGGGACATATAGGTTTGCAACGCGAATTTTGTCCCATTTCTGTGTCGAGCAAATGAATCCTCATTTAACCTAGTTGAGACTGTTAATCTAGCGTGACTGCTTGACCTTGTTCACCGAGAATAGCTTTGCACGTCTTTTATTGGGTAGATCTCACAGGTGCGCTTGGCTGAAGAGGATGATCATCGCTTTGAAAAGATTTGTCATGATGAAAAAATGCTTGCTGCAGGCAAATGTGGCGTTTCATATTCAGATCCAACCCCTCAGCCTGCAAAGGCCTGTCAATCTCACGTCTGAAGTCTGGTTTAAGAAACAAAACTCTCCATCTAAACTAAACCCAATGTGCATGCAGTCCAAATATTTATGCAGACATAACTATTGACGCATATAAACCTTAAACTCAAAACAATTGGAAATAAAGCTGTGCTGCTGATCACTCATCTGTTAGTACTCTATTAAACTAATAAGCCTATGCAAGTGATTGTGAAATAAAAAAAATAACTAAATAAAAAAGACTATGTCCTCACATTATATGAAAGTGTTATTTTTTTCATCTATAATCTTCCGTGGAACTGTTTCATTGTGTTTCTTTTGTAGAGATTTTGCCGTTTGACTATAACTTGAATAATAATACAACTGCAACAAGCAAAGCAAAACAAAAATATTAAACAACTCAAAAATAACCCAGGAGGTTAAAAATAAACTCAAGTTTTTATTTCTTGTCAGACACTTTCTAATAGACTAAATTGGATGGTAGCTGTATAATATAGTCTTTATATTATAATATAATATTTTTGAAATAGTAATTATATTAATTAGGCCTACACTACACTGATAGGTAAAATATAATCAATTAGATCTAGATATTTTACCAGCAGCTAAACAATTATTATAAAACAAATGTATTCCAAATATGATAAAAAGCAATACAGACAAAAAAGTAAATAGATTTTTATCTGCATGAGCTAAGAGTAATTGTTTAATTTGCGCTTTTTGTTTTCTAAATAGTTCTTTGGCATTTGAAATCTGTTGGCTAAGACTTATGCAAACAGTGGGAAAGATATTGAATGGTAGCACGTACCATTGTAGTTCAGGGGAATTTGCCAGCTCTCCTCAAAGACCCATTTTTCTTTTAAACCCTCGGCGTCCAAAAAAGAAGAGAGGGAGCGGGTGCACCAGTCGGTTTCTTCGGAGATACCGGAAGCGAAAAAAGAACTCAACAAGTAGAGCTGCTTCCCAGAGTTTGTAAAAGTAAACCTTACTGCGCCGCTGAACGGAACCGAAGGATTATCCGGCTGACGCTATAAATTGAATAGTTCGGTATAAACACCTAAACTAGAATATATTCTCCAGCTGTCGTCGGCCTCTGCACGGGGATGACTCGCTAAAACAGCGCCGACCAGGGAAGCGACGAGCGCGCTTACAATTCTGCAGCCGTGTGTACGAAACGAAGACGATACCGAGCGTGACAGTGAGTGATTTCTTTCGTCTTTATGTCCTCAAATCAATTCCTGTTTGTCCCGGGGAACTGCATCACCCTCTTTAGATCCCGCAGTTGTCCGACTCAAGCTCGTAGCTCCATTACGGGACCCCCGTCGGTCTCGTAACACACCTCCTCAGTGTCAGACAGATGAAAGCGAGAGGCGTCCTCAAATGCCGCCGCAGTCACTCACCGACACTGCTAGTGCACATTGCGAGAGTCTAATCCGTAGACGCACCACAGGGACCTGCCAAAAGGATCTCGCCTGTTGGCGAAAGCTCACTGACGCTGCATTCTAAAACACGAGAGAGTAAAATGTCCAGTCCGCTATTTTTGTCTTCTAACTGCGAGTAAACATCGGTCGTCGCCTCAGTCGACCCGGGGTAGCGGGTCGGGGAGGCGTCGAGCTGGTAAATTATTGATCAATGTAGCAACTGGCAGCGTGCGGCGCTCCGCGGCCGGCCGGCGTGGCAGCTGCAGCTTTGGGGCATTAGTGGAGCTCTGGGAAAATCATGGACGACGCGGATTACTCGACGCACACGGCTGTAAGAGGGATAGACAGATTATAAGAAAACACGAGCAGGACAGCGCGTAAAGTGCAAGGCACAGAAATGTCAGGAGGTGCACTGATAATAGAAAATGCTTTGGCGTGTTGTTGCACTATGTGTAAAACTTTTGTAAAAAGCCATGTTGTGAAATGAAAGAGGCAGTCGATAGGCGGTGCCACAAGGCATGGTCGCGTTTAGCCGGTGTCCCGCTGTGTGCCGGTGTCTCGTGCCATGCTTAAGATTCTGTTACTTCCGAAACTGCAGAAAGAAGCACCAGCAGCAGCCCATCAATAATGAAAGAAAATGATGTGAAATTCTATAGCTTTGTCAGAACATTACAACAGGTGCAGCATCAGACGATTTTAATAAAGTGGGATTTTTTTGCATAATTTGGCGAAATGTTACAATGTCCTTTTAGGATTTAAAGTGTCATTAATTTACCCTTTTATTTTGCTTTACATTCGAGATAAAATTGTGATTAAGATATGATGGTTAAAACAAAAATATTGACAATATTAAGAACATTTTGTTATCAGTTCGTTCGGAGCTGTAGATTTTCACAATAATTCTCAGGCAGGTCTTTTTTAAGAGGAACGTAACAAAATGAGAAGTATTCTGGATACCTTAAATCTAAAAGAATTCTAATAACCAGAGAACAAATGTTGTATTGTGCATATGTCAGAAATAAAACCCAATATGACCCAAGTATGAATTATTATTTTAACACCATGTTATGATTTTATAAGGATTATAACATTTTTGTTTTGGTCCATGAAATAGTCGAAGTACTTTAACAAAGCATCAAAAACTGCTAAAGACGGATCTATAAATAAATCTACTTGAGAATTTGTATGGGCCTATTTCTATTTCTTTTCTTTTAGAAAAAGCAATACTAACATAGACAGAAATAATCAAATATCCTAACAAGCAAATGATCAGTAAAACCTTTTACTTGTTTTTTGGCCAATTAATTCAATAGAGGCTTTTTGTATACAACACATAACATATATGTTTTAGGCTACCTTAATAGATATCCGTGAACAAAATAATCTTAATTCAACTAAATCACAAATGTAATGATATATACAGTATAATGTCATAATAGCAAAGGAATAGCAATAAGACATATCCATATTAAAGTTATAAATAACACTAATATGAATATGCCTAGTATTAGTTTTAAATGGGCTGTTTGCATATGATGGCAACAATTATTTTCTGTAGTAAGTTTTACTTACTATTAACTGACTATTATTAATACTAATTATTTATGATTTATTCAAACACAATTATGTAATAAAGAAATCATCTTTAGTATTTAAAAATGAAATATTCACATATAAATGGCAATAATAAAAACACCACACTTTTAACCAATACAGATTTTTGACCAAAAGTCTAAAAATACACATATTATTTGTCTCGAACCACATAAGGCGCACCTGTACAAAATATTATGTAGGCCTAATGCTAGTTTTTATTTTGATGCATATAACAATTTATTGTTTAATTTCAAATACATTTAACGGAATGCTAATAAAAACACAATACTTAGTGCTAAATTTTTGTGTTTTATGAGGTCGACGTTAAACATAATTTTTCAAATAAAAATAGCAATAAACGAAGCCAATTCAAAATTAAATCCACGATAAATAAAGGTAGCCAGAATTATAAAATAGTTTTTTGAATAATAATATTAAAGTTCAAATGAAAAAACGACATCATTGCTGTGATTATTTTGTAATATCATTAACGAAGAAAAACCAATCAGCTATAAATAAATCCAGCAGCCAAAATTTAAGAGCACATTATATACCATTTGCAACAACCAGAAGGCAACGAATAAATTTCGTAGTAGCCTAAATCCAAATATTTACCAAAGTAAAATTTAAAAAGGACAACTGCATTATCATAACTATTGATAAACATTAAACATTCCAACATAAATCTTTAATTTACGTGTTATATTTAAAACACAACACTATTTTTAATTAAATATTTTTTCTTTTTTGCCATAAAAATAGCAATCATTTGTAAATTATTTGGAAAAATCAAGTGTCACAGTTCTACAATATAATTTCCTTCCAATGACTCACTTTATTCAGAGCATCATTCAACAAATCGAATTTCTCTAATGTATCCCAATATTAATGCATTTTCTTATTTTTTTTTAAATATTTTTTATAGGAATAACATAATATACATGGTGTTAGACCTATACATAAATGTTTTGGCCACAATTATTATGACACTTCGGACGTATAGTGTGGACAAGTAAAATGGACAACCACTGCGCTCTCCAACAGCTTCCTAAAATATAATTCAACCTCTTTTTTTGATCATCAAAGGGTTTATTTATCACCTTGTAATCGAATTCTGTGAAAGTGTTAAATGGACGACGTAAATTTATTGAAACGACTGGCCGACAAACGTCTGACGGTACCGAAAACAAGGCTTCTCGCTGAAAAATCTGTGAGAAACGTTTCCCGTTGGCTCTTTTTCACACGGAACAATTATAAGCAACAGTAAACCTTGTCCTTAACGATCGAATAATGCGTTCCAGGTCGAGCTTGGAGCGAACGGAGCTCGCCGTTAATTGCGCTCGCACAGCGAGAGCGCGGAGGAGGCCGGTGAGGGTTCAGGCATCGCTAAAATCACGGTTCAAGTTAATGAGACTCAAAGAGCTACCCTGCTCACCGCAGGACCTCTTAATGTGACCGCAATGCAGCGTAGGCTGCGCCACGCTGTTTTAATGCCTGGCAGGAGACAAGACATGAACGGTAATAAACTACAGTCAGAGGGTCTCAATGCAGTAGTATGCTGCAGGGAGTCGAGTGGACTATGAAAGATGCTTATGTGTAAGAGCACAGAGCACCTTTGGAGTCCTGTGAGGACAATTTAACTATAGGACAAACCACATAAGATGATAAACATAGCCAGGCCTCAAAGTTTGCTGTAATGCTAACAGACAACCATAGCAGTTACTGACATTGACTACCACTTTTATTTAGATATTCATAATTTAGTTCATGACTTAAAACAAATTCAGTTAGGAGCACTTTTCTATGCATTTAAGAAATCATGTAATATGTATTACTAAAACCTCAAGGCTGCTAATAAACAATATTCTGGTTATGCTAAATATACACAAAAACTACATTTTTTCCACTGCAACATGTCTTCAATTTAGCTTTACTGTGATTATTGTTGATTCTTACAGCAAAATGGTAAATGCTTCCCGATTTGTAAACCATTTTAGATTAAAGCGAAATGAATTAAAGCTAAAATGTATTAATTTAAGGTGTCCTGATGTGCCACAATACACAAACATTTTAATTTGTTGAGATACAGCCCATACAAGCCCCTCTCGTTTGACTCTTTACAGTTTTGAATTACAAAACATTCTCTCTTTTTTCTCCTCTTTTCTTGGTAAAAGTCTGCTGTTCACTTTGAGGCGAAATGGAATACGCAGACGAGTTCGAGCCAAAAACTTTGAAAAACACAGTTATTCCCAAGCAACAAAGTGGCAAGAATGCAAGGCCTGGCTTTGACTGTTGTTTTTAACATTTTCTCATCGAAAAGGGGACTTTTTAAAGTGCAAATGGATGTGTGACACAAATGCATTTATAATTCACTGCAGGACATTTGGTTATATCCTGTAATGCAGGTTTTGTGGGAAATGGCTGGCTTTTACGTTGTCGTAATTTTAAGTGACATTGTACGTAGAGAAAATAAATTCAGCTGCGTAATTTTTTTCTCCGTCATTTGTCATCTGGGTGCAATAAACTATAACAGTTAAAGTTCACATGAAAATAAAAATCTGTCATCATTTATTCACCCTCATGTTGTTTAAAACCTGTATAAGTCTTATATGTGTGGAAGACAAAAAGAAGATATTTTTAGAATGTCTCAGTGTTTTTGTGTCCATTCAAGGGGGGGCAATGTTAGTTTTTTAAGAATATCTTCTTTTGTGTTCTGTAGAATTAGTATTCAGGTTAAGAATGATATGAGGGTGAATAAATGAAATAATTTTTATATCTGGGTGAACTATAACTTTGAGAAAAAAAACATAGTTTGACTTTCTGCATGGTTTGTCAAAACCACCAGCAAGTTTGTGGGTATGGTAGTTCGGAGAGGAGGGCCAGATCCGTGATCAATGCAAGTACTCGTGTATAATAAGATATAAAGTGAGAGACATGGGCTTGATTAATTCCCTCTTTCTGATCTTCATTTCCACAACCGTTTATAAAAAAAAAAGACTTAAACTGTTCAAGGGTGTGGCAAGAGACACATTTATCTCCAGTTGCCACAACAGGCCTTGTGGTCTGATAGCTGTGGAGTTACCTGGAAACCCACAGTGTTCAGCAGAGACACAGACCACAGCACGGGCACTCTTGACCCCAGAAACCCCAGTCCACAACCATCTTGGACTAAGTGGTTTTGACTTACGTGAACAAAGCCTTGTACAATACTCACTTCGACGTCCGTTCTGTCAAGTGTCTGTTATCAGTGGGGTACACAGACCAGACGTGTTGTAAATGGGTATGCAGAATACCAAACATAATTTATAAAAAATGTCACTGCTCTGATTTAGGGATAGTTCACCCAAAAATGAGAATTTTGTCATGAATTACTCACCCTCAAGTTGTTCCAAACCTGTATACATTTCTTTGTTTGGTTAAACAGGGTTCCCCCAGAAATCTCAGTTGCTAACAATCTTCCAAAAATATTTCCTTTATGTTCAACAGAACAAAGACATTTATACAGGTTTGGAACAACTTGAGGTTGAGTAATTCACAACAGAATTTTCATTTTTGGGTGTACTATCCCTTTAAGACACTCTCCACTCAAACATACTCAACACACTCTTTCTCCTTTAAGAAATTTAATGACCCACAATCTGTATTATCCACAGGGTACATTTTCCAGAAAACATATCCGTGGGGCCCCAGAAGAACCCTAAGAAAATGTTATGAAACGTTCGGTCAGTGGTGAAATTTTCCATCAGTGTTCATCGCCCATAATGACATAAGCAAGCGTCTCCAGTGAAGACTGAAACAGTTCACAGTTTAGCTATTTAATGCATAGTATGAATAGCACGTATTGAAGTATTGGCATAACAACATTTTAATACATATTAAACTTGTTTAATGTAACATCTGATGACAGTAGTTTTGCTATTAACTGGCAGTGGGTCATATAATGCACATAAAAAACAAAACTGGAATCATGGGAAAGTTCAGTCTAACTTTCTCCTCAAACTCCACACAAAGGACCTTCCTTAAAAAGCCAAGTCATGTTCTGTTGTACTGGATCACCGCAAACTGACCTTATCAGCTAAGCACACCCCCTACGGCGATTGGCCTGGTATCTTCCTAGGGTCACGGCATACATCTGGCTGTTCTTCAGGCGTTGGGCTAATTCACAACAATGTCCTTTACCATCAACTGAAACACAGGAGGCAAACACAACAAAGGGTGTCATTGTGGAAAACTGAATTATATTGATTTGAACGTTTTTCAGTAATTGTTCTAAGAAAACCGTGCCTGGACTTTGTTCTTGTCTCCAACTGGTCCATGACATGGGGTACAGTAGATCAGCAAGCCACCAAACCGTCTTGTCCGGATTACTTATTTTATCATTGATTGCTCAACTGACTGATTGTCGACTACTCACTCTGTCCTTTTTACCTGTTTCCTGCAAGCGCCCAGACGAACGGCATCATTTGGAAGAACACAAGGGTGTTGACCTTGGCTCTTTATCAAGGTTGATATCCAAGTCTTGAGACAACAGGGCAGATGCTGGGGGGTTGTTGGCGTGTAAAACAGGATAGCGGGATGTGGTGTACGTCCTTGGAGGGTAATTGCAAGGACTGTACAAAGACATATTAATGTGAGAATCAGACATGCAAGCAGCATTAATCATATAAAAATAAAATTTTGAGTGTTTAGGTAAAATTATCTTTTTTTCATTCTGTGAACTACTAACACTATTTCTTCCATATTTCAAATTAAAATATTGTTTCTATTGGCATTTGTTTGCAGAAAATGAAACTGAGAAACAGGTCAAAATAACAGAAAAGTAAAATACTGCAAAGACAACAAGTTCATATTCACTTTTAAGCAATACAACATGTATTTAGGATAAGTTTAAATGTTCTTTATGTTATAACCTTTTCTGTTATAATACAACTTTTCTTCATACAAAATTTTGTAGATTAACGCACCACAAAAATCAAAGGTGCAAACGACATTGATTTGTATCACAGTTCTTGTGTCATCAGTATTGGGTGTAACTAGTTACTAAGTAATTAGTTACTGTACTTTAATTAAAAGTTACTTTTGATGTACATTTACATTTACATTTAGTCATTTGGCAGACGCTTTTATCCAAAGCGACTTACAGATGGGGTAAACAATTGAAGCAATTCGGACAACGCAAGTACAACAAAAAGCAAAAGTGCAATCAATAAAACTGTCTTCATAAAGCCTACCACAGTATACAGTGCTAAGTTAGGTTAGAGTTTTTTTTTTTTTTTGTAGAAAAGAGATAGAAGTCAGGACTAATCGGTAAGGTGTTGACGGAAGAGATGTGTTTTCAGACGATTCTTAAAGATGGCTACAGAATCTGCAGATCTTGTTTCCGCGGGCAGATCGTTCCACAAAAGTGGTACCGATCCAGAGAAGGTTCGTGAGATCGATTTTTTACCTTTTTGGGATGGCACCACAAGACGTCGTTCGTTTGCAGAGCGCAGAGATCTGGTGGGTACATACGTCTGCATTAGCGAAAGAAGATAAGGGGGAGCCAAACCAGTGGTGGACTTGTAGGCCAGGAGGAGGGATTTGAATTTGATGCGAGCCGCAATAGGGAGCCAATGTAACTTTAAGAAGAGAGGAGTGACGTGTGCTCTCTTCGGTTCATTGAACCACTCTTGCCGCTGCATTCTGGATCATCTGTAGAGGTTTGGTTGTGCAAGCAGGGAGTCCAGCCATTAGCGCATTGCAGTAGTCCAGTCTGGACAGAACAAGGGCCTGGACTAGGACTTGCGTAGCATGCTCTGATAAGAAGGGTCTAATTTTTCGAATATTGTAGAGGATGAATCTACAGGACCTTGCGGTGCTGGCAACCTGATCTGTGAAGTTAAGCTGATCATCGATGACCACTCCCAGGTTTCTGGCCTTTCTGGAGGGTGTGATGGTTGATGAGCCCAGTTGAATAGAGAAGTTGTGATGAGTCTTTGTGTCAGCCGGGATTACAAGCAGTTCTGTTTTTGCAAGGTTCAGCTGCAGGTGATGGTCCTTCACCCAGAGCGAGATGTCGGCTAGGCATGCTGAAATGCGTGCAGAAACTGTCGCATCGTCTGGGTGAAAAGACAGGTGGAGTTGTGTATCATCCGCGTAGCAGTGATAGGAAAAGCCATGTTTCCGAATGACAGAGCCTAGGGATGTCATGTATACAGAAAATAGCAACGGACCAAGCACTGAGCCCTGAGGCACCCCTGTGTCAAGATGTTGGGACTCGGAGACCTCACCTCTCCACGATACTCTAAATGACCTACCTGAGAGGTAAGACCTGAACCATTCTAGGACCACTCCAGAGACACCCATAGCCTTGAGGGTCAACAGGAGGATGTGATGGTTGACAGTGTCAAAGGCAGCGGATAGATCCAGCAGGATAAGAACTGATGAATTTGAGGTAGCTCTTTCCAGTCTCAGTGCTTCAATGACAGAGAGCAGCGCTGTCTCAGTGGAATGACCGCTCTTGAAACCAGACTGGTTGCTGTCCAGGAGGTTGTTCTGGGTGAGATAGGATGAGAGCTGGTTACATACAACACGTTCAAGAGTTTTTGCAATGAATGGGATGAGAGATACCGGTCTGTAGTTTTCTAACAGTGCAGGATTAAGAGTGGGATTCTTCAGTAATTCAGATGTAATTAAACTAAATACTTTTTGTGTGTGCAATAGTGGACATCACAATTCAAAGCCTAACTTTAAAAGCTTTAATGTATAATTCTCACATTTGGTCAGTTAATAATACTACTTTATGTAGTTTTATATTATTTATTTGAATGAATTAAAAGAGCCGTTTCATGTCCTTGAATCACTTAACTTATCAAGGTTGATATAGGATACAGAAAGTAATTAGTAAGAAGTAATTGAATACTTTGTATGGAGAGTAATTTGTACAGTAATCAAATTACACTATTGAAAATGTAATTAGTAACTAATAATGAATTACTTTTTCAGAGTAACTTGCCCAACACTGCTTGTCATGCTGTCGTTCTTTCACATTGCTGTTGGATGACATTAGGTCACTCCTGAAGTTTGATTTAGTTGAAATTCAAATGACACTGGACTGGAACAGCCACAATACATCCTATAAATGCTGATTAAATGAAAATTTGAAATGTCCTCCAAATTTTTTCCACGGCTATATAATATATATATAATACACAAATCAAATGATGTCAAACACACATAAAAACACTTGATATAATTACCTCCAGTAATTGCTTTCTTCTGGGACTTGCTGGCTGAAGGAAACTCCTGGCTGAACATTATAATAACTATTATTCGGATTTTACTTGAGGGCATACAATGTAAACATGGCCGTTTACTCTTGGCTGACTGTATCTTGGAGGTGTATCTTGTTGCTTGCTGTGTACCAACACAAAAGTAGTTTAATAAAATTATTTTATAGCTTGTGTTTTGTTGACTTTGTGACTCCTGACTGTGAGGCTTTTGTTCTCAACACTTTTGTTTTGGATGACGTCCTGTTTATTAAATGAGTGAAGTTTGCAAATTTTTCTTTGCCGTCTGTTTTGTATTTTTTCCTGCTGATTCTACCCCGAGTTCTTAGACCCTGTAAAATCCTGAGAATGAACCGTTTTCATCCGGCCCTGGTTTACAGAGCAAGTGATTCAAATCACAGTTCTCCTCCGACTACAGATAGCATAAAGGACACGCCGTTGGTGCTACATCAACATCCTCAGTATTTGTATTCTCGTGGATTTTTTCATTGGTTTTATATCTTCACACTATTGGAGATTAAAGCTTTTTGTTCTATATGCCCAGAAATTCATACACAACAAAAAAAATTTAACTAATGTTTCTTCATAAGAAGAGTGTTCTTTGCTGAAGCTAACCACTAAAGAACATTTATTTTTAAGGGTGTAATTTATGAAGGCCTTGACACCGTAGAGCAAATGGAAAAGATCTCAGAATATTCACAGGAACACTGAGGGAAAATATTGGCACAAAGTGTCATTTTTATAGCGGTCAAGGAAACTTGAACAATAACCAAACTCGAGAAGCAGTGCTGAGTGAATATTTAATGTCTAATGAGGCTATAAAAACACTATAGTAATAATGAAGCTCAACGACTTTCTGTAAGTTAAACATGAGTTTATACATTCAACATAAAACTCACATTAAAATGATTCATTCTGAGTCTAATCTTACCTAACCAAAAAAATTAAAGCTAAAATTATCATTTGAAAATATTAGTATATGAGAATGATAATATTCAGGCTGTTCTTCTGAAAACTTGTATGTACAAATTAGCTGTTTTTCAGGAAAAAAATCTACTTTTTAGTACTGTTTAAATTATTACTTACTGTGTTGTTATAGTTGAGAAGCACTTTTTAATCATTTTTATTGGTTATAGATATTTGCAAAATCCAGTGACAAACATGAAGCGTGATTAAAAATTAAGATTTAGGACAAAAAAATAAAAAATATAGAGATACGAGGTTTCAGAAGGCCAGCAGTGTTATGTAAGTAGCCTATAAGATTCATAAATAAATATATATTCTCCTTTGCTTAAACGGAGAAAAGCAGAGAATACAATTCCACACAAGACAGCATAAGGACAAAAGAAGTGAAGAGTTAATTGTTTGGCATTACTGAGAATCATTTGGCAATAAAATTTAACGGAGACAATGAATATTTATGATGACTTGCCGAAGCTACACACACACGGACCCTCCAACACTTGGTCACAGCACATGGAGAGCCAGCTGTTGCCGGCTGACCCGAGCATCTGCAGTCTTAGAGAGAACGGGAGATTAGAAATAACAGTCGAACTGTGAAATAAATTTTCTGTGATGTCAATCAATCTTAGTCTCTCTATTTTTTTGTCATTTTTGTTGAAAAGTGCCTGATGTGCTGTATATACGGTACGGACACCATTTTTTTTCTGTAACTTCTGTTGATTTCAGAGTATACCAAGACACACAAATACACCACACCCAGTCTTCTCCCCGTCTCATGAGCGCCAGCACACAGGCTATGATGCCAACAGCCCAAAAACTCATGCCCAGACCTTCTGCTGCCCCAGATAGCAGTGTGTGTGTTTGTGTGTGCAGATGCAGAGGACAGTGGGGATTAGTGAATTGAGCTCTGCATGCTGCCTGCCTTACACACATATATGCATATTTTCTAAGAAGATATTAAAAAGCACACTCTGTAACTTTGTAACCCTGTAATTATTTCCCACAACACAGATGTTTCTTGCATACAGTTTTATTTCAGTAAATCAAAACTCATTTATTCTATTTCTAATTTTAGGTTTGACCGTTGGACAGTGGTCCTCTTCAGTGACTGAACTATAGCACTTTTCAACAATTCAGCATCAGCAGATTGCAGTCAACATAAAAAAATACTTTTCAGAGCTTTCTGATCTCCCCATAGACAGCAACCCAACTACCACCTTCAAGCCACAGAAATATAGTGAAGACATTGTTAAAATAGTGTGAGAGTGTTACAACTTTTCTTTAATGAAGCGAGGAAAATGTTTTTGCATGCAAAAAATAATGACTTTGATCAACAGTATCCTCTCTTCCATGTCAGTCTCCAGTGCTCGTAATATTAACAGGATTTTTCATTCTTCAGTGAACTACAGTGTTCCTTTAATGTTTTCGCATAGCCTGGAATATAAGTCTTGTACTTATTTTTGGTGCTTGGCAGTGGGGTGCTTGGGCAGTTTCATGATATACCAGTATTGAGACAACAACCGTGATATTAAAAAACATGATTATCAATATTGTGCTAACTACACATATGGTAAATAATTCAGCAACCATTTAAAGTTTCGCCTTAATCTGGTTACGGACTCACTACGCTTTTTTATTTAATATTTAGTAGAATAAAGATTAATTTGACTGACTGCGTTAATGATTTATCTTTAAATATAATGTCTCAGTAGATATCGTGATAGTGTTGGTATTGCGCATGTTTTGCCACAATAATAGGCCTGCCTAGGTAGGCAACATTTGATATTGTGACAGCTGTGGTCTTCCTTAACACCTACGCACAGATATGCAAAAGACACACAGCAAAAACTAGCAACCTCTATAGAACTTAAACATTATAACATGCATAAACAAACAGACACTCCAATCAAATGGCCTGGGGTCTCATTTATAAAACTGTGCGTAGGATCCTTACTAAAAGTGTACGTGCGCCCAAAAGCACTAAATAGCGTACGCCAAAAAATATTCAGATTTATAAAACCGTGCGTACGCAGACCTGTAAGCAATATTCGCTTAATAAATCACAGGTCACCTGTAAGTGTTCGTACGTGAATCGGCCTCATATCCCGCCCTGTACACGCCCATGTTTACCCATAAATAGTCAATGCAAAGCACCTCATAAATGCTGATTCGTATATCAATAAGCATGGCATCCAATCAGCTTGTTAAGGCAGCCGTCACGCACCATAATGGACGTATACCGTTTCCGGGTCCAACCGCTATCAGATGCCATAGAAAAATAATAACAGAATAACAAAAAATGATGTAAAACTGAAAAAAAAGACCCCATCCTTTATCTCCGTAACGAAATCACATATGGCCACACATGAGATTCACTAATTAATAATTGTTATAATTATTAATAATTCATATTATTATAATTAAAGCCAAAGAAGTTATCTGCAGCTTTTACATGTTCACAGCATTTAGATTTTAATATTATTACCACCTCATTAAAAATCACATCATTCATTGGCGATGTCCTTCATCTGAGATACAATTTGAATACATCATTGTAAAGGACGAATGTTTCTTCATTCCGGTCTTATTATGAACATAGTTAGGACTGATAACGAGGACATAAAGTGAAACAATTGTGCGAGGGCTTAATGGCTGTATTTCCAAACTTTGACATTTGATAATTATGCACAGTATTTAAGGAAAATATATTTAGTATTTGTTTACACTGTGTTCTGCAGTTATAGTACTTTCCTGTAATCCATGCAGTCGGATCATCTCCTCCTCACGCGCTCATAGTGTGATCAAAATATTTACATTGAATTTTTATTTAAGATTTGAGTTGGATTTTACAAGAAGGTGCATGAAACAAGTATCACCCAATACAAGCGCAAATAACTCTTTAAACTTCGTGATAATGTGGATCTTTAAGGTCGATTTGCATGTGTGCGAGGCATTAATGCTTATAATCGTTTTGATCACACTTACTTTCTTCTGCAATCTAACTTGAGTTCACTAACTCACCATCGGTATCGCCAAACTGCCCTGTCTCCAAAATGTCCGTACACGCATGGGTCAGAGTTTGCGTGCAGATGCGCAATCTTTTCCGTCAAGTTTGTTTTTATAAATCCCATCTTTTGCGTGGGAAGTGGCGTACGCCTCTTCCTGGGCATGTTTTATACCTCTTCCCCTGTGCCTTACAGCTCGCCATCCACCTGCAGCAGTGCGGCCTACAGCTGCGGGCCAGACTGTGGTTTTATCTACCCACAACACAATGTACGGGTTAAAAGGATTTGAGAGTTTGGCGCATCGTAACTACGGTGGCATTGTGTTAGTTCAGCGCCGCTAAGTGAATTAAAAGGCACCGGAGCGTACGGCGCTATCAGCTTCACATTAGCTGCTAACCGAGAGCCCCGTCTCGCAGGAGCAAAAAACCCTCTTCCGACGCCAAGAGTTACGGAAAACGTGCGAGAGGGCCTAAGCGAGAAAGTGAGACAGAAAGACCATTAGTTGACGCTGTGATTATCAAGGCAGTTTAACGCGAGTGTGTAAAGTGCCTGGCGCGAGGTGCTAATTTAGAGGAATTAAAGAGCACTAGACAGGGCGCTTTTGTGGCAGCAGTTCCTGGTCTAATCTGCCCGCGCCTCAACGGACACACAAGCACACACACGCGGAGCTAAGAGCGGGCACCAGGCCCATATTACTCCAGGCGATATGGAAATCTACCACCACAGCGAGAGAGAGAGTGAGCGAGCGAGCGAACGACAAACATATAGTTTTCAGAACGCTCTCCGCGCTGTCTAATCTTACAGCACAACACAACACTTCCATAGTGTCGTGCTCATATTACATTTCTATTAGCAATTTGTGGTTTTGTCATAGTGGGGGAATCGCTCCCCACAGGGTATCAGATCGAGCAATCATTTCACCACAAGAAAACCCGCTCTGATGAGAAAGAGTTTGCCAAGCATACAAAATACAAGCATGTAAATACACACCGTGGTAAACACCAGTTAGGAAAGCATGGTGTAACAAGGCTCTGCTATGATAGAGAGAGAGAGAGAGAGAGAGAGAGAGATGGGTGAATCTCAGAACAATGTCATATATATATTCACACTCAGTGTTGGGTGTAACTAGTTACTAAGTAATTAGTTACTGTAATTTAATTACTTTCCCCTTTAAAAAGTAAAGTAAGGGATTACTCTTATGTTTTCTGTAATTTAATTACAGTTACTTTTGATGTAATTAAACTAAATACGTTGTGTAATATATGTGTGTGCAATAGTGGAATTGACATCAAAATTCAAAGTCTAACTTGTAACTTGTAAAATGTATAATTCTCACATCTGTCATACGTTGGTCAGTTAATAGAGTACTTTAAGTAGTTTAATATTATTTATTTGAATGAATTAAATAAGTCGTTTCATGTCTATCCTTGAATCACTTAACTAATCAACATTGATGTAGGATATAGAAAGTAATTAGTAATAAGCAACTAAATACTTTTTGGACAGAGTAACTTGTAAAGTAATCTAATTACACTATTGAACATGTAATTAGTAACTAGTAACTAATTACTTTTTCAGAGTAACTTACCCAACACTGATCATATTTCACTCCAAAATCAAAGACAACAATATGTGCAAAAATGTTTCATGGCACTTAATATTCCCCCAGGAAATGATCAGCTAAAGGTTGGTAATAAGTTGCAATAAGGCTATATTTGATATTACACGTAAATGCATTAGCTAACAAAGTAATGATCAACATATTTTTAGCATTTCTTAATCTTTGTTTATATTAGTTAATGCCAGTACAAAAACTCATGTTAGGTTGTGCATCAAACAATTGTTAACCTTTTTATTCTCATTATTGTAATGTGGGAATGGGTTCATGGGTTCGCATATTAGGTCATTTAATCATGGTCTGATTTTAGAACCACATCTTTTTTGATACAGTCGTACAATTTGGCTCAGGAAAAGTATACATCAAAATGTCCGATTTCTTCTTCACTAGGCCTATGCGTTTCTAGTGCCCTGCCCCCTTCTCTTTTTAACACCCTATCAATTTCTTTGTACCCACTTATTTCCCTTAATAACTTTCAAAGGTTGCTGGGCAACATGTTGTTCTTTTTTTAAGTTACCATGGCATCTTTTTTGGCATACGGTATCCTTTCTGACTGAGAACATGGGGGTTGCCATGGTATCGGTGGGCACCTTATAAAGCAGACTATTGTGTGCGTGTTGTAAAAACCAATGCCAGGTTCCTTTAAGTTTTAGGCACTCTAGATGCCCAGAATGTTGAAAATACTCCACTGCATTTTAACAACTACCACACACGTAACAGCAAAAGTCTAAAATATCTTACAATCTGTATGTTGTCTTACATGATTTAAAATAAATTTGAACATTAAATGTTCAGACGGTCAATGTAACCCAAAGAGTCGCTTGCACTAAACATACACTAAAGCATCAGGATGAAATTTAAAGATTTTTTCTAATCTTATGAGAAATGATTATAAAAAAAAAATGTTACTCAATAAAATGCTTCAAACATCCTACCTGATTTTGTCCTGATGACAATTGCTTGGTACTTCTGCAATACATTACAGGATTGTTTACACAAAGTAGCAAAGCACTTCTGACAGTTGTTACCGCACATTTCTTCATGCGCATGTGACATAAGAGATGGGTTAAATGATAAATCTTAAATCTGCCTATAATAACTACTTGATAACATATTTGAATTAAATACGGTTATAATGTATATACATTTGGTGTTTTAGCAACCCAAAAAATAAACATAATACAGTAATCCTTTACAGATTATTTGGGATGCATAAGGAACACTCATTCTTACATTTATTCATTTAGCAGATGCTTTTAACCAAAGCAAGAGATTATAACGTTTGTCTAAAAGGCCAACATCAGGAACAGTCTACACTGCAGTTGTAGCTAAGGATAAACAACATAGAACAAACAGAAATACAGACACAATCACATGACAAATTGTGAGAGCATCATATATCGTACAGATGAATATGACATCTCCCTCGTGCGAGTTTACAGTGGGTCATGAACCAACCAATATAGTTCAATCATAGTTAGATCAATATAGTCTCTGGCGCCCTCTTGAGGATTTAAGGATGTAATACAACATTCGAAGCATTGTATTGGCAAACAAACGTGTTTCAAATAAAGTTGCGTAATGGATGAACTTGGGAATTTACAGCAGTATATTGAATTCATCTTTTGAAACCAGACATTACATTTTGTTTTTGTTTTTTTCTGAATCGCTGAATATATCGTTAGGGTGCTCGACTGATTCCAGCTGTTTATTTCACACAAATAACGGAGACGCCCAAAAGGATAGAAATGATCGCAGTATCAGCAAAGAGCTCAAGCAATATATTTTTTTGGTCAAAAACGATGGAGATTTATAAAGTATTAAACTTCACGGTGTAAGAAAAAATTCAACACTTACCAAACCACAAGGCGAGTAATTTACATCACCTGCTCTGCGCTACATCCGGGATATTTTTCCGCGTTATAGAAGTAGGCTACGACACAAGATACGTTAAAAAATTGAAGATTTAATTTTTTGAGGAAGTCACATTTTCTTGGTTTTCTTGGGTTGCGTCTATTAAAAAGAAAAATATTAGTTTTTGATTAGCATTGATCAATTGTTTTCAATTGATGACTGCAGGCAAGATCAGAATTTGGGAAAAAATAGAATAAAAGCCTTTTATTTGTGAACACCTGAGAGAGAGAGAGAGAGAGAGAGAGAGAGAGAGAGAGAGAAAGAGAGAAAGAGAGAGGGGGGATATTTAAGATAGATAATTCTGACCAAAGCATGGATCGGGGTCATTTGGGGTCATGTGGGGTCAAGTTAAGATTTGGCATACAGGGTCAGGGTCTAGCACACACAGATGGAGCACAACACTGAATATGTTTGAAAGATTGGCAAAGCTGCCGTGCCACACCATCTGCCTCACACACATGAACACACACACTTCCATGCATCCACACATCCACCACACATCCACGTACAAAAATATAAACACTTATTCAGAGGTATGTATGTATGAGGAGGTGTTTAAACTCCCCTCCTCACACACATGGTTCTAAGGAACAATTCAACTTAGGAAGAATAATAGGCCCCTCTGCTCTGTTTTTTTTGTTATATAGATTCTGTGCCAAACACAGGAGAGGCGTTAAAGGGTTTTTAAAAACAGATAAACCCAGCCATCTTGCAGGTGTTTCTTTTAAAAGACTCGCCCGACAGAGCCAAACGCAGCCTGGCAGAGTATTAATGCCCCCTGTACTGTCATTCTCAGGAGACGCATATCATTGATAACGTCTGTGCGTGTGTGAGTGTTTGTGCTGCACCTGTCGGATGGTGGGAGGCAGTGTGTGAGACGGGAGATGAGAAAAGGAACCATCTGCGTTTCTGAAGGAATGGATGAGAAACAGAACGAAAAAATGTGGAAGCAGATTTGGAAAATCAAGAAGGATATGTTATGTATTACATAGGGACTGTGTATGTGTGGCATTTGTTTTTGTTGTTGGTTTGATATGGTTTGTGTTTGAGTGTGTGTTGGGGTGGGGCAATCTGACAAAACCTTAATTTGAGGTGATATGTCCAAACTTTAGCACCGAAAAAAATAAGAGGCCATTCCAGTTTTGCCTTTAATAATTTGTTCTACATGTATTGTAGCAAATCCAGTCCAGTATCTCTTGATTTTCATCGGACACAATTTTTGATCTGATCCTAAAATACATGTAGAACCATTAGCATGGTGAACATGAATATTAACTTTTTTGCAGTATTCAAGATACACAAACATCGCATATTTTTTTATATTTTGACCAGTCTGTCCCATTTCAATCAATAAATAAATACTCATATAATAATATGAAATTACTCAATAAATAATAATTTTACTTTAAAGGGGTGATATGACACGGCTAAAACGAATATATAGTTTGCTTTAGATGTAATGCAATGTGTTTACACGATTTAAGGTTAAAAACCGCTGAATTTTCCACATACCGTGCATGTTTGTATCTCCTCTTGCCCCGCCTCTCTGAAACATGCAGATTTTATACAAAGCCATCTCTGAAAAGCGAGGTGTGCTATGATTGGCCAGTTAACCAGTGCGTAGTGATTGGTCCAATACTGCAAGCGTGACAGAATTGTAACGCCTCTTACCATATTTGGAACCAATTGTACTGACAGGTACGCCCACCATTTGGGCGGTCTTAGTCAAATCATACCACGAACTGACATAGATTTGTGGGGATTTGGTTACACGAGGCGTTTCAGGCAGGTCTGGGTGAGCATTCGCTTTTAGCAAATCTTTTATTCCGACACATACATTTTTGCAATTTTACATATGTATTACATGCATGGGCAACTTGTAACACACCAAAGACACAGAAAAGCATGTATTCGAGCCATATGACCCCTTTAATTTTACCTATAAATAGTGAATTCAGAAAAATGGTGGTCTCTTAATTTTTCCGTGTCTGTACAAGAATAAGGATTTCAACAAATATTGTGAATTTTCTTTTTTAATGGGCATTAAATAACATTGTAAATGAATGCTTGCATATGCACACACTCTGTTAAGTTGTGTTGTGTTGTATACTTTCATTTCTAGCAATAAACACATATATGAAATATGTTAATGTTTTAAAAGTTTTAATGTAACTGATAAAATAGTCCTCTGCTGGTAAAAGTTTACAATAACATTTGCAACAGGTTTGAATGGTGGTGCTTTCCTGTAGCTCAGTGGTAAGACCATTGCGTTAACAACAAGGTTGTGGGTTTGATCCCAGGGGATTGCAAATACCTATGAATAACTGTATAGGATAATGCGATGTAAGTCGCTTTGGATAAAAGCGTCTGCCAAATGCATAAATGTAATGTAATGTAATGTATGTAATGCTTGATGCATGCAGTCAGTGAAACATGGACTGAGTTCAAATGATGTCATTTCCTGGTCACCTGTTGCCACCTACTTTTTACAGCCTTACAATGGAATTTGTGTGAAATTCCCAAAACATGATGTAGGTTTATTTCAGCTGAGTTGCATTTTGTTTGATCCTAATTAGATTTGTGGCTTTATATCCTCTCCCTATCGTTACTTTAACTATGGGTGACAAGGGCACCTTGAGCTGCAGATGTTCTTGTTGATGACAGATGGTATTGGCATCATCTGTGCATGTGTGTATGTGTGCAAGCACGCTGGCATCACGCAGGGAAAGCGGGCAGAGCCCATACCGGCTTAGCACCACCTGCACCCCCTAAATTGTAGCTCGAGAACCCTTTTACCCACTTCTTCCAACATACAAAAATCCATAACAAAGCGCAGAATTATCCCAAAACATCATTTTAAATTGGCCGTGAAAATCATTAAATATCAATGTCCAAAAAGTGATTTGCATTTTTAGTTCAGATTTGTGCCTGATGGGAATGTGAACAAAAGAATCTGGATTCATAGTGAATCATGATTGCAGTGTTTGAGGTAGAACAGCGATCCAGGATGTGTAATTGATAGCAGAGAAGCTCTAATTGTCTCATTTATCTTCTTGCAGACAGCGCAGGACTGGTGGAGCGATTACTCTAGTCTGGCCAACAGATTTAGGCAATAGTGAGCAGATGACATCCAGCAGTAATCCAGGCCAGAAATCTCTCAACCATTTTATTTCAAACTAGTCGTGGACTGATATGGCTTCTCCAATTGTCGATACCGATATCTGGAGAAAACAAGTCCATGTATAATTCTATTAAAGTTCACCCCCCCAAAAAAATCTGTCATGGTTTATTCATTCTCAAAATCTTGACTCTTAATTCTGTGAAACACTGTAAAAAAGAAGGTATTTTGAGAAATGTCCCAGTGGTTTTGTGTCCATACAATGGAAGTCAATGGGGGTCCAATGTAGTTTGGTTACCAACGTTATTAAGAATATCTTCTTTTGTGTTGTGCAGAAGAAAAGAAACTCAAACAGGTTTGGAATGACACGAGAGTGAGTAAATAATAAAATTATTTTCATTTTGTGGTGAACTTTTCCTTTTTTGTACATCTGTTTACATATATATATTCTGTATTTTCCCTAGTAATAAATACAACAAGTACACAGCTAACAAGTACAGAAGTTTTGCACAACATCTGTTTGCCGCATTCAACAAAAGACATTTAAAAGCCCTCGCTACAGCATTCCGAGCTTTGAGATTCTGGAATCGGTGTCCCAAATCAATTAGTGATTCTCTGGAGTCAGAATGACATTCAAAATGCATGCTCATCTGTGCCCAGTTTCGATCTCGCTAGGCGAGAAGCAAAATGGCTCCCGCGGGCGCTTCTCGCATCTCTGAGAGTGATGAATTCTTAAAAAGAGTTCCATTTCCTTTTCCTCTTTCCCCTCGTGGACTCAAAAGCCATGTGCCGAATGCTGAAGAAAAGAAAAATAATGAGCTGCTCCCCATTAAAACCTGGCATACGTTCCCATGAACCTCTTTGCCTCTCCACCGCCAAGCTTAGAAATCAAAAGATATTTATCATTATTTCTTTGTTTTACAGCCTCTCATTCGCTCATAGTATATGTTTTCTAGAATCTCTTTGTGGCTTTGTCCCAAAACCTCTATTTCTTTCTACGTAAACAGCTGCCTTCTAGGCGAAATGCAGCGGAACATTTGCAACAAATCAATAACAACATTTTTACAATTTGCATCAGATTTCTATTATTTTCATCACAATGCTTCAGATATACATAGCACACACAACATTTTTTTACTTTACCATCTCCACTTTGTTTCCCTAAACACATCGCAATGGATTGCCTTCACCAGGCGTGTTGCCTTAAAAGTTGGCCCCTAAAAACTATTGCTGTGCATATGATGCCTTAAAATGCGGTCTAGGTAAGCGGCTTAGCAAGTTTTGGAACAGAGCCCTTGTCTCCTGCTCTCTCAGGGTAAATGAACACAATTATTCGGATGCCAGCAGACTTTGCTACACATGGACGCTGAGCTCTGAAACAGGCATGGCGAGGCAGACGACAGGAAAATATGACATCAGGCAGAGCTACACAAGATGCTTTCGCCAAATGCCTAGCCTTAATTACACTAATGGATGCAATTAGAGTTGTTATGTGACATCACCTGCATCTCGCAGGTCTTAATCTATCATTTCTAATTAATATGTTTGCGCATCCGACAGGTCAAAGTGCAAATTGAAGAGAGCATGTGCATTTGTGAGCGAATGCCAGAGAGAAAGAGCAATATCTACTTACTGGTAGTGTTGAAAACCTGAATAAATACGTATTACAGATAATTAAAATCTATTCGATTTATTTTAATAGTTTTAAAATGGATTTTCCTCTTACAATTTCCATTTCATATGACTGTGCACTGTAAAAAACATCCATAAAAATAGGGCACAATGTGCTGTATTAACACGAAAGAATTATAAGATTCATTTTTTACAGTTGTTGCCTTACCTTGCATTGCATTGTGTTTCAGTGTTAATGGAAATGTCTGTAAAATTAAATGATAATGTAATGGTAAAATTACCAGATGTTTGAAAGTATTAATATTCTTGTCATCGTTGTTGAATCATAGGTTTTATATCAGGCTGTTGCTGTTAGGTAAAGGGTCTAAAAGACATATTGACTATTAGATTATTCACATATATATGCATTTGGTAGATGTCTTTAATCAATATGTGTGTATCCTGGCAATCAGACCCACCGATAAGAAAGAAAAATCAAAGATTAGATCTCTTGAATCTCTGCATTATCTCTCAGATCTCATAGACAATAAAAAAATGATAGGGGGCAAATGGAAACTCAAATGAAACTCAAAAAAAATCTTGCCAATACCCCCATTAGAGATCCAGAAGAGATCACAACAATGTCACAAACTGATCTCACATTTGTTAAGTCTGCAGTCAGCATTACTGAAGATGTCAATGAACAAATTTTGATGAAGCATCTCTATATCCAGATTATTTTACTTATAATCATAGATTTTACAACTCCATACTCTTAATGTATTTGACCAATTGTCATATCATTTGTATCTCCTATATAAGATAAGAAGTTTGTAAAATGAATAAATGTAAAGGAGTCACTGCCAACTGACTAAGTTTCATGTGAGTTCTAAAAGTGAGTGTTTTACAGCACTTAAGGTGGTTATGCCATTTCTTTCCTGGGTAATTAATTTATATCTTAATTAAAATAATATTTTTTCCATCACTACACAAATGTGAAAACATGTGTGTTTTCTGCCTTTCTACTGAAAGATTTCTCTGCTTATTTGTTTTGAATTGGCAGGTAGAATAAGGATCAAAACCCTCTGATTAAAGTTCGAACATATGTGATCAAATTAAACAAAGTGCAGTGTTGATCTACCTTTTGATCCAGATATGAACACATACCTACTCCGTAAGACAAAAAAAGGGTAAAAAATGTTGAGCAACCCAGTGGCGAATCTCTTTCATTCCATATGTTGCATAACATATTGGCCAGGTTGTTTATGTACAGCAGCTTTGGGCTCTGTAGACGTGTAGGCACCTCAACCATAAAGTAGGATAAAACTGAAGAACTGAAAGCCGGCGGTGGCCCGCGGCACAGACTCCCAACGGCAATCATGTGCCAGCCTTGCCCAGCTGCTCCCTGGCACCCGTGCCCCGTCCATTTCATTGCGACCATACCATCTCTAAGTTTACCCTGGCATTTTGCACAAAAGACCCCGAGGCACATCCCTCTCTCCATGCTTAGAGCGATCAGGTCCAACAAATCCACCATCCAGCCATGGACCGCGTTCAGACCCATGTCCGTATTTCAAAGGCCTCGATGAGTGGCGCATTATTAAAAAGATGCAATATGCAAAGGTCCAACTGGTGCACTCTCAGGAGATATGTAGCATTGGCCTCGTTTGCGAGGGGGTGCATATTAAAACAAAACAGACAGAATATTCAAGGTCTGAGTTGTAAACACAAGTTTTGCGCGGCTGTTTACACATTATTATGCATTAAACCATAAAAGCTTTCAACATGAGAGCTTGTTTCATTCTAATCCTGCAACAAAATTTCCCCAGTTGCCCATTACACTAATACACCATGCTGAAAATGTCATTTTGCAGAGAACCGACCCCGCGTGGCGCTGCTTGAATCACACACAACAATTTCCTCTAATGCAGATTTAATGACGCGTCTCCGGCGTGCGATTCCACCTTTCCTTGCTTGCTGAACCTTACACAAATACTTTGCAACCCGGGTTCGAGTCGTTGTCATTGTTTACCTTTAACGAGCTTGCTTACGGTGGTTAGATTTCCCCCAAGCACTGTCTTTTGGCACTGGAGCGGAGAGAGAACTCAAATTTAAAAACCCGGCAGCGTGCAGCGTTGTCATGGCAACGGCTGCATCAATGCGGCGACGCATAGGTCTGGAAAAAACTCCACATCTGTTGCGCAGGAAACCGCTTTCAATTCATATCGATAATTTACTTCAGTTTAGCTGTCCAAAGACGGTCTGCGCAGTTTGACGTTAGTAGTCGCGAGGACTGGGGGGAGGGCGCGCGCGCGTCGTACTTGAAAGCGCAATGCAAATCGCAGTGAAGCAGTTTTGAAAGACTGCCAACGCTATGTAAAGCAGCCCCTTGTCTTGCCCTCTGGCGATTTTTCCGTACGGGATGAGTAAACTCGATCTTTTTTCCAGGTGCCAGAAAATCGATGAATAAAACTTTTATTTTAGGTTCGCACACGTTTTTAGGGCTGAAGTGCAGCTGTCGTGTAGGGTGATGGGAATTCCCACAGTATTGAAAGGCGGGATGAGGAGTATAGTTAGCATATACTCCCTGTGTAACAACACTTCATGTCACATCTAGAGGACTACGTGAATACTGGTGTTAAAAGATGGTCTAATTAAAACAGCTCATTAGGTTCTTGCTTTATTGAGGATGTTGAGTTTACCAGCTGAGAAAAACTGCCTAGAGTGGTTTCCCAGCCTGTGCAATCTGGTTGGGCTGTTCTGTTTTTATGGTTTTAAAGGTTTTGGGCATCTGTCCGCCGGTGAAGCTAACAGGTCGACCAGCTAATAAATGCCAGCTTGGCCAGAATGAGAGACCAGCAAAGACCAACCTGGTTAAAACTATTTCTTAAAACATATTTTCCATAATCAAATAAAGGTTGTGTATTATATTCATATAGGCTAGGTTAAAAACAGCATGTTAATATATTATTTTTACAGTCAGGAAGGGCTGTAATTTGTGGTGATGAAGTGTGGAGATGTTGGATGGCATACAGAATTTGGAAAAGATGGGCAATTCCAGCAATATGGATGTGACATAAACTGTCAGAGAATTTATTAGTTACCAATTGAACCATATTTTACTAACGCTCGGTTTTTAGAGTCTAAAAATCTGAAAAATATGGGCACGAGTTACATATTGAGAAATAAACACGCGTTATAGCACACTACATCTGGCAGACGTCTATTCGACGTAAGATGTTTAGGATTTAGAATGGATGTTAAACTGCTCTTTCAAAGGTGTTTAGTAGATTTAAGTTTTTTACACAGCAGATGTTTTCCAGATCTCCAGATCTTTAGTAGACGTCTTACAGACGCACGTGTGCTAGCTGTAACAAAAAGACACCGTTTTTTGGGAGACTACATTCTTTGTAGGATTTCTGTGAATTAAAATGCACAAACCAGAAGCAATAAAAGGGATGACCTTTTTAAAGAACATTAAATAGTAATATTTCCATGTGAGGAATAAGTATGTACCGCTATGGATGTGACAATTGCTTAATAAACTGTTAGATAGACCTCACATGGGTATTTTAACCCCCAAATATTGACATCTGTGCTGTCAGTATGGCGAAAACCTTTGGTAAAATGGTAAGGTTAACATATTACATTGTCAAGGATGTCTGTGTTTTTTTAATTTAAATGCTGGCTGAATGTTTTACATATTCGTGCATTATAAAACACCAAGAGACTGATATGTTTTACCTTCTAATGTTTTATTGACAATATGTATTTAGGTTGACTTCAATCCGTTAAATATTTCAATGGGTGAATTCAGGAATTCAATTGAAACATTTTTTACAATGTATATAAAATATATAATTTCTGATATAATCATCACATCAGTGTGAAGGTAGGACCGGCCTCTTTTAACAATTTAATTCCTGAAATTATTCAATACAGCAGCGACACTTACTGGTGAAACCATGTCATTACATGTAAGTATAACCACTCCAATGAGTAGCATCGTCATCACAGATAACAAAGATACCGCTGAAATAGCAGACGGCAGTTTTACATAAAAATGCCCCCCTGAATTTCCAGGGACTCGCGTTCAACTTATTTTGCATGACACACAAGACGTTTCTACATTACAAATCTTCCACATTTGTGTGACTATAAATTATAGTAATTCCTGACTGAGGAAACCGAGCTCTCACACTCTCCTCAACTTCGTCCGGCAAACACACACACACACGCATCCACACACACATACCATTAGTGCATTTTGAAAGCTCTCAACAATTATATGTAATAAATAGTTTCATAAATGAAACGTTTCTGTGTTCTGAACCTTGACGTCTTCGCTACCCGTCTCGCACTTGCACTCTTCAACGACCATAACGCGTCTCTCTCGCACTTCTGTCCCGCAGCGCAGGGGCACGACCACATAGCGCGATTTTGAAGGGGCGCAGCGCGTGCAGTGCGCGTCTCGCTGTCCACGAGACTCCCCGTTGGATGGAACAAACATGGACGTGCACTGACCAAAACACATGTTGTTGTGAACGGTCACGGTCTCACAGCCGTCCTCCGTTATGCGCTGTGAAGATAAAGTTGACTCGTTGAATAAAAAAGATACAAAATGTATAAAAGAGAAACGTGAAATTTGTCCGTTTATGATGCTAATAGTTACATCAAAAGTAAAACAGTTATAACTACATTACTCGTTGTAACACAATAAAAAGTAGAGATAATTCAACTATTTTAAACTAAATATTGAAGTTTATAAAAAGTTGAAACTGCTTATTTATCACATAATATTTTAACAGTGCAGGCAAAATCCGTTCTTGAATTATATGAATAAAATTGAAATCCATATATTATCATTTAGCAGAACATAGCATATACCTGGGTAAAGGGAACAACGGCACAGCTCTGTTTGGACATGTCTTTATGGTTGACGCGCAACGCCACGGCCTCTCTGCCTCTATCAATTTTCCGCGTCACTCTCTGCCACATCTCGAGACCTTGTTTCTTCGCATCCCCGTTGTTGCTCGCGCCCATGTGAGGAAGCAGGCCCGCAGGTTTGTTATGGGTCAGGACAGACGGCCCGGGAAGCCCGCCGGCCAAGAAAGCAGGAAACGCGCTGCGACCTGGTGTGCTTCTTGATGGCGCGTGATTTCCAAAAGCACCGGCGGCTCGTCTCAGAAAATGAGGGCTCATTTTGACAACTCTGACAGATCCCCGAATAGGTTCGTCTGGTCCACTCCCTGAAGATTCAAAATCTTTCCCAGGATGTCTGTGAAAGTTACGTAATGCTGTGCGCGGAAAAGCGCAAACCAAAGTGCACACTGACAATAAGATAAAAAAGATCATTTGAGAATCCATTATCAAAAATACGACACACTAACAGTTAATTAAATGTTATCTTAATGCTTTCCAAATGTCAAGAAAAGACGCTTGGGTGATGAGCTCGTTCAAGGTTCAAGGTTCTGATGGTCACCTTGCTGTCGTTGTGGACTTGACAGCAGAAGTGATCTTATATATTCTCCATGGGTTCGTTCATGACTTCTCCAATAATCCTCATCATTGCTTTATTATAGGGGAGCACGTAGCTATTGTACCTGTATGATTGTTTAATGACAACAGGTGAACTTTCGTGGGTTAGTGACAAGTGCACCTTTCAACTCATGTCTTCATATCACACCGTGGGAACTAAACAGCGTTGCTCTTCACAAATTCAGACCTCAACTAAAAAAATTGTAATGACTTGATGCATCGAAATATGTCATTTGATTCAGTTTAAGTCCTGTCAGCTATTGGCAAAAGTTACACGTGTGTCAATTAAAATCACTAGACATGTCACTAGTTTATTTTACATATATTTTTATTTATTTTCCAAAAAGAAACACAAAAACAAGAGCATCCAACATCCAGAGTATAGGCGTTTACAATAGAAGAAAATAATAATAAAAATAAAACATATATATATAAAGAAAAAAAATTACATATAAATACACATAAATGTAAAGAATAATAATAATAACTAAATACCTATGCATTTTGAGTTGGGAAAATATGTATACAATCGTACGATAAATATATAGATTTTATATTGTTCACATATTACACCATACTCATACACCCATACTAGTGCAAGTCATGACATTTGTGTCGAAACATGCCAGAGATTGGACATACAAAAAAAAGGGGGATAGCAATAATAGTGATAATAGTTAATATAATAATATGATAATACTCAATAATGAAATACAACCTACACAGGGAAGTCAGAACATCTCCCTCCCAGAACTATCCCAAGAACCCAAAAAGCTACTAGTTGAGGCGATCTATCTATATAATTCCGAATATTTCGATGTTATGAGAATACTTTCTCAACACTTTAAGCATGGCACAGTCAAAACACACAGGGCACGCATGTTTCCTTCCAAAGTGACTATGTCCTGAATTTTTAACAGTGTTGTGTGCTTTACACATAATATAAATGGTATGAAAATAACCATGTTTACTAGAATAAAAACACGGGTAAACCATGGTAACAACAAGTCAAATTGCAACATTAATCGTAGTTTACTCATGTTTGCTAAAATTTTACTGAAATAAAACAATGGTTAAATTACGTACAATGCAGATTTTTCATTATAACAGGTAAAATATCGTCCTTTTGGATACATAATAAATAAATTGTCCTAAAACAAAATCATGCCGAATATTTTTAGGTTAATCTTTGTTAATATGTTCTAAATATTATAACTTATTTTTTCGCGTGACTGCATGGCTAAACCCTTTTTTCTTCTCACGGGATGTGAATTATTTCCGAAGCACCTGCGCACCTGTAGTTCAAACAGATGAAGTCAGTCAGATATAGAGCTCAGGTGATAAGTGTTTCACACCGTCACGAACACGAATATGGCAAGTATCCTACATATCATTATTACGACCTTTTTCAAGAATCCCCAAGACTTTCCCAAGGGAACAAACAGAAGGAGCGCAGCATGGTGTATTTTATTTGATTTTGCATTATATTTGGATCACATAGAGATGATTAGTCCCGGGTATAGCGCCACCCACTGGCAGCATGAAGTATATCACTCAAACGAGCTTTAAAATTGTCCACTTACTGTATATTTTGGAAAATCAAAGCTCGATATAAATACAGCAGCTTAATTTTGACTTAATGTCTAACTTCTCTTTATTTCCAGCTCTGAATTTGGACTAAATAACATAGAGGCTCTTCCGGACAAGGATGAATCATATAGTCCTAGACTAAAATGCATGTTTAATCTGTTTTAACTGAAATCACTTAAAATACAATCAGTTCCATTCATTTGTCTCCAGATTAACACATTTTTCCTTTTTTTTTAGGTACAGATAAATAAAACAGTGACAGACATCTCCTATATTGTTTAGAATAAAATCCAGGAGCACCTACACAATTTCAATACTGTCCAAACTAACATATTTCTTATTTTGAATTATAATAGAGAAATCAAAATTACAGCCGCGTAAAACATTAAGAGACAATTCCAAAATTTCTTGATGTTTTGTGGCCATCCAGTGCTTGTTGAATTTCAACAAAATCAAACCTCAGGAGTGATATAAAGTCATCCAACAACAATGTGAAAGACTTACAGCATGACAAGACACAAAAATATTTTTTCCTCAATACATGTACAAATATGACACTTTTTATTGCTTAAAAGTATGGTAAAACAACAAATTTAAGCAAAGTGTCTCGCTGTAGCACGTATTTTTTATCTGGGTTTGTCTTTGCAGGGTAGGCTTCTCCTGGCTTGGGTAAACAATCTTTGTTGGCCCAGAAAAGACTGAGGATAATTGAAATCTCTGGACACTTCATTCGCTGATATCTGATGGAGTGCTTTTGTCTGAAAGTGACCGGGTCAAATTGATTAATTAAACAAGTTTTCCCATATCATTGAGGATATTTTCAAATACACAGTTGATCATTATACAAATACACACTGACCATACTGTGCCAAGCATGTGTAATGTGATTTTCTCCTCTGTAATGTCTGTTGACATCTAACTTTTCCCTCTGAGGAAAAGTCTGAGGCCTGGAATGAGAGAAATGTGCTAAATGCTACAGAGAACTTGCATAAAACAGGAAAACATTTCCTACTTAATATGACTGTATTTAAATTTCTGCGATATATGTGCTCTTTAAATTCACTTCACCTACTCCAGTTCTGCTAAACTCAGTTTGGAACCCATACTTTTTATTTTATTGCAGTAACAAACACCGCCACCAGGTGGAGACAGCGACCTACAACCAGATAGAATGTAGTTTAGTTACATGTCAGAGAGCAATATTTTATACCTTCTGATCAGTTTCACTTGCAAACAAACATGTTTTAGTTTCAGGTTCTAATGAGTTATGTATATGAAACTTTGTTAAGTAACAGTCCACTCACCACACTGTTTCCCTGCATCCTTCTCTCTGAACACATTGTGTCTTTCCACTGAGTGAAAACCTTTTTTTATTGTGCATTGCTCGATTGTCTGTGGCCCAGCAGGGATGTTGCTGGTATTGTGCAGGACAGAGCAACACAGAGGAGGATTAAGAGAACAGAAGATGAGATTTGCTGACTGGATCACATGCACGTGCGTGCACACACACACACGGATAAGAGAAAACATACCCACATTTACTTTGTCTGTTATGATTAAATTTTGCTGCCTTCTCTCACTATTTGTTTTATTGTATTTGGGGTTATTAAATATGCATGCATTATACAAGTAATTAAATACACAATAAAGTAAGTTCAACAAATATTATCATGTGTTGATGCCTAACAATTCAAATAATACTTTGTTGACAAGTTTGTGAAGTCGTGTTCGCAACATTGATCTGTGCCAAATAACATTTGTGATTCCGTTTCTTTCTGCATTGTACAAAACAATGAAAGAAATGTGCAGAAACATACTTTTGTTGTCAACTGTTATTAGATGTGGTACACCGTGCATGAGAAAGCTGCATGTGTGTTTGTGGCTGGTTTGATAATTCCATCTCACCGTAGTGATGAGGCAAAACTGTGCGTTCTTAGGAAACTGTTTTTCTTGTCGATATGTGTACTTGTATTAGTGGTGTACACTCTCCCCTCTTCCTATGAAGGCTGCTGCACATTTATCAACTCCCCACAAACCACAGAGTGCACATTATGTTCAAGTACTTTTACATTTGTGTGCATGTGTATCTCATGAGGGGGAAATGTGGTGAGGTTGACAGACATAGTTCTTGGAACTGAATCTGGGACTTACTGAGAGGAGGGTGAGACAACTCTTCCTCATTCGGGCTCCCCGGTGTTGATGGCCTTCTAATCATTAGCATGAAAAATCATACTTATCTGATAAAAATCAATTAATCATCCAGTTGATCCAGTTCTCAGTACGAAATAAGCATACGCAAATAGTCAAATATGAAATTTCCCGTTTATATGCATGCGCTAAAAAGGTTGCAATGCTATCTTTAGTGGGTCCACCTCATCGCCCCTCTGACAATGTCTCTATCACAACATCTGTCACAATATCATCCGTACATCTGTAGCCTATTTCTCACTTGCAACTGAAGCAAACAGTTAACAGTTACCATACGAGAACACTTTATTATAACCAGAAGTCAATAAACACATTCCTGAAGGAGTCAAAGCAAATGTTACAAATGAGTAAGAGCTTTCTGAGATGAATACATTAGGTACTACATACACGGAGAGCTTCGCAACCAACATCTGTGGTCTGAATATACTCTTATTTTCAATGAGATTAAAAATAACTCGGGTTTTTTAAGAAATATCAGTTTACCTTTTTATGTGCAGGATATTATTTTTAACTCGAGACCAAATTATCAGTGAACATTGGCGAAGATCCCCCACTAGGATGCGCTGCTGAGCCGAGTTGCGTTTCCCTTGAAGATCTTATCAAAAGTCCAGTTTAAATTCGTTTTACTTAGTACTTAGAATGTGAATAGAGAAAATAAAAAATACATTTTTATGTCCAAAAGGCAATAAAAATCAAAGTTTTCTTTCAGCGCAAAAAAAGTGTCTATTTACTCATAAAGTGAATTACACACCCCAGTTTTGTCAAATGTGGAGGAATGGTCTCTCCCTTACCAATATTTTACATAAATATAACTTGAATGAACATTAGAAGCAGTGTTTTTTTTTCTATGAAAATATTGCGTACTGGAGAAGAGAATTAATGAAAAAAATTCTCAATTTGCTGACCACAAAGGTCAAATGGTTCAGTCACACCAAACAGTAACATACCTAATGGGTTGCATGGACCAGTTTGAGAATTACACATAAGCTAGCGTGTGATTTTGTTGTTTTGGTGAACATTAGTGAGAAAGAACCCTCAGTAAAAGTCTCTCGATCACCCTTATGCCTACAGGAATGTGACATGTAGGGAAATGCAATAGCCAAACATGGTAAGTATAACAAACACATATACTGTTACTTTTAATATTTCATTCAACATGGATACTTTGGAAGAATCCTTATTTAATATCATCTTAAAACAAACAAACAAACAAACAAAATCATGGTTTGTAATAACTTGATAAGATGAAAAATTGATTGCAATTGCTGAGACTTCTTGTGTTCATAGTAAAATCGAACTCTTCTTCTCTTATTAACTTTTGCTTCATATTATGTTTTTGCACATTTTAACGTGTGTGAATACATCTGTCTGTCTGTAAAATTGAGTGTTTGTGCTCATGTCTGTGTTTGTATGAATGTGGGTGTGTCAGGACCTGAGCATTACACGTTCTCTCCACTCGTGTGTTTAACTGTCGTCCTGCCCCGGCAGACTAGACAGTCTGCAAGTAGTCTAGTCGAAACGACACCTGTATGTCCACAAACAACCTCTAACAGGGCTGAATCTTTGTGTACCTGTCTGTCTGTCAGACTGCAATTACTTACACAACACATCAGCTTCGATTTCAGACAAATATTTGCTTGGCTCCCACACACACGTCTCTCTCTCTCTGTATCGATAAGCTCTTGAGTACAGTCTCATTTTAACAGTCTGATTACCAGACTCCTCTTATCAGTATGGTAGAGTACTGTAGACAGACTGTTTTATCTACTCAGACACAACAAGCCATTAGATGTCTGACTCTATACACGCAGCAGTGCTGAATGCTGCAGCAGGGTGTAGCTGGTCTATTATGCTGTGCGGATCACTTTGATGTTGCGATTTAACAAAGTATATCTATGTGGTACTTTGGGGTCTACCAACTTCATCAGGAGTCAAAGACATGTTTGACATTCTGTTTAGTCTAACAAGTCAGACACAAATATATTTAGAGAAATTGTGATAAACAGTGGCCCACAGCAGTTGATTTAAACGAGTGATTGATTTAATAGCCAATTGACTGTAACAGTAGACTTTAGGAAATTAAACTTCATTTTTTTACAAAGAAATTTATTTTTGAAGATAATTCATTTAAAGATCAGCTTCCATTAGTTATGAACATGAACTAAGAATTTATGTACAGCATTTGGCCATCTTAGTTAATGTTAATTTGAAAATGTACTTATGTTTTTTTTATCAAAAATTGTATACGTAATGCACATGAAATGAACTAACATGAATTGTCTTAACCTTAGATTCACTGATATTTAAATTGTTTGTTGTTGTGTTAGCGAATGTGTTGGCTAATAGGAATGAGCCCCTATTGAAAAGTGTGACCAAAATAATACATGCCTGTTGTCCTTCTGAAACCTCATATCTCCATATTTTGTGATTTTTGTTGTTGTTGCCATAAATCCTTATTATTAGTCACCCTTTATGTTTGTCACTGGATTTTGCACATATCTAACCAATAAAAGGCATTAAAAAGTGCTTGTCAACTTTGACAACACAGTATGCAATCATTGAAAAAGTACAGCATTTTTTCAATTTCTGAAAAACTTTTGGAGATAGGAGGTTTTAAAAGGACAGCAACGATATACATTTTCAGAGACAGGCATTTAGCATAAACAAACTGCGTAATAGACAATAAACAAATTATACATTTGGAGCCCAGCTTACTTGAATATGATAGTCAATAAAAATTCAAACATTGACAGGTAAAACACTTTGCATCTATTAGAAAAATCTGAGGTTTGATACTTCAATGTAAAAATCTTCTATATTTTGGTTCAGTGGTATTTTTAATTGTGCAATTTCTAGAAGGCTGATGTTTTGAAGAAGTAGCAAATGTGGCACTGACGTGGGCGTGGGTGTCTGTTTTAGGAACAAAGGCCGTCTATCTTTGAATGTTACTTACAGATTCCTCTTTTCTTTTCTCTGTTACAGTTCCACAGATGTGTTTCCTTCCTGAAAATAAAAGTAGTACTTCTCTCTGTCTTCCAAACTCTTTGGAAGAGGCAAAATTGTGTAAAATGATCAGTAAATCACGCAGTGGTTTTGCAGTAAGGGACCGTGATATTGACTCCCCAGGACGCCAGAGTTTTGACCTCTTGACCATAATCCTATTTCCCAAACAACAACAGGAAAAAAACTTTTGAAAATCTCATGCTGCTAGGATGGTATCAAACGACGGACACAGCTGAGGTTGTGTTGGCTGATAAAAACTTGTTTAGTGCTAGAAGGTATTAGGGAAATCTAAAGACTGGCTTTATTGTTTGTGTTATTGTTTGTATAACAATTGTGTACTCAAATTCGTTTCAAACAGGACTGAGTCAGTACATGGCTTAGCTGCTTCGTAATTGTTATTGGTGCCCAAAAGGTTTAATTATAAACAAATAACTGTCTGCTCATAACCTATTATTTACTGACAGCTTACAGTCAACACTCAAAGTCCAAACAATGCGGTTGTACAAACACACACACACGCATAAGGACACATACAGTATAAACTATAAATACATTTCCAGTTTAGACTAGAACTGGGTGTTATATTGAACTTTAGGTATTTTCAAGATATTTGTACTGAAGACATAAAACAAATAGAATGTGATGAATATAAAATATTATTGAAAATCAAAGGGATAGTTCACCCATAAATGAAAATTCTGTCATTATCTAATCACCCTCAGGTTGTTCCAAACCTGTATGAATTTCTTAGTTCTGCCAAACACAAAGGAGGATATTTGGAAGAATGTCAGAAAACAAACGGATCTCATCACCCATTCACAGCCCAGTGAGCCCAATGGCCCAATTTATGACAGAATTTTCATTTTTGGGTAAACTGTTCCTTTAAGATTAATGCGCAAAAGACAGCAGCAATATGCAATTTCACTTTAAATGGCAAACTATTATTACGAAAATCTATAATACGGCGATACGGTTTGATTTTCAGAAAACAGACACAAAATAAAATGCTATAATTTGCAAGGTGTGCAGGAAGACAAATGTGAACTATATAAAAAATTTTCCACGGCTCACTATTTCTCTATAATGTGAAAAAGTAATAATAAAGAATGAGTAGGTGTATCCAAACTTTCAACTGTTAGTGTACATAAACATGATGACACAAGTTGTCTGGAACTGTGCCAGCATGCCCACGTATTACCGTACATGACACACGGCCGTAAGATTAGATCAATGTGTGTGTGAGAGAGAGAGAGAGTAAGAGAAAACCGACAGCTGAAAACAACCCATTCCTAGACATGAGGTCATTATGGCTTGCGAACCAGATTGGCGAGGCCAATACATTTTGAACCATTGGTTGATTTATGTGTGTGCGCCTCTGCTTGTTCTCGCTATCTCCACCTGTAAAACATTTTCACCCTCTGGGCATTTCCAGCACTGCAAGCTTTCCGAGTATGTGTGTACTTTATCTGAGTGATAGAAACATGTTCGCCTGATGGAGTTCCTACATCCAACCACATTAAGTGGAGAAATAAAGGTGAAGTTGGGGGTGATACATCGATGCAGAGGGAATTGTTCTATAAGAACTTGAAAACCAATAAAATAGCTAAATTACAGTTTTTTTCTTGTGTTACTATTGAAAAGGAATTGTGGGCAGGACAAATGATAAATCATCATCTACTTTTTTAGTAATTACACATTTTAAAAAATTACAGTCTTTATTATGATTCGGTACTTGATACTACTGGTGACTGGCAGGTGGGATTAGGGGAGGGCTTTTTTTATCTAAAAAGGATTTATTGGATAAAAATGTGCACTCCCCTGAGTGCCAGATTAGTCATCAATCATCTTTTAAATGTTTTCCCCGAATATTAAGACCATGTTTAATGCATTTACAAGATAATTTTTTTGTATAACAACATATGAAGATTTTGGTTCCAAAATGAGATACTTGTTATTTTTAACATGTTTTTTAGTGTGCATTCCAATGAATATCAATCAAACTGCAGTAAGTTTGTTTTGATTTAAGCCAAAATACCTAAAGAAATACAGTTTACTAAAAATAAAAATATGATAACATAATAAAAAACATGATTTTTTTAATTAATTAAAAAAAACGAGTTCTCCCATTCTGGAACCAAACTCTTCATATATTCCCAAAAGCTAACAGGAAGGGACTAAAAGTTTACAAGCCTACATACGTTTTAGAGGAATCATATAAATAAAAAGGGATTAATTGAACACGCTTCTACAAGCTTCTGTATGATGAATATAGGTCAGTTAAGGATGTGGCACCATGATGAATCATATTGACATCTTAAAAAATATGTCAAGAACTTAGGCTTCATAACATGAATTTTGCATACCACGTTTGTTAATAGGCAGCAGAACAGATGGGACAGTATTAAAGGGCTTTTAAAAATAACGACAGACATAAGATATTAAGTAATTCAAGACATAAAGACAGCAGACATTAAATAATTACAGGTTGTAGGCTAAAGTGAATGTGATCTTAGATTTTTTTAAAGGAGTTAGGAATTTAGATACAGCTACTGTATGTCAAATGCACAATTGCCCATAGAGTTTAGCCCAAAAGTTAATAAACAACAAAAAACTACCTGTGCCAGAAACAGCTGTGTGATGGGAACAGGAAAAGTAAGGGACCTTGATGCACAAACAACTCCATCATTTAGTTCTTGCGAAATCACAAAACAAGGCGTGATCAAATGTTCTCGCTCCTGATATACATTCACTGAAATACTGTTCTTTATGCTTACAGTCATCACCTTAGCTTAGTCTATTTTAGCTTAAAATTTGCAGGATGTTTCCAAGTCATCCAGCTGCAAGCATTGAGCCCCAGTGGCCCTTTACTGCAGCTGGGTGACCGTAGGGTCAGTGTCCCCCGGTCCCATATGTCCAGAGAGGTGCGGTGATGTGAACTGACAGCAGTGGCCGCCCGCTGTGCCCAACCATCCTCCTCACACACATGCTTTACACGCCGACGGACATCCCTGGAGCAGTATTGCATGACTTCGCCACAAAGTCCTCAGGAGAATATGCCGCTCCACCTTAAATTCCAAAAGGGTTATAAACACCAAAATGACCACAGCCAACAACATTTATACAAATTCGTTGGTACCCTTACAGCTCATTGAATCGATGATTAAGTTCACCTGAAAAGTGATGAAATTAGAAAATATTGTCTTGTACATCTGCATGCCTTTGGTTTGTATTATAACTATACAAATTATTGTTTTTTCTTCAAAGATATACTAAAATTGCCGGGACAGATTTGTTGGACAGCTGGAGCAATTTATTTAAGGAGAGCGAGCTGAACTGTTGACTGGTGCATTTTCATTTGTTTCATTATTTAAAATATTCACTTGAATCAAATCAAATTTGTCCATGTTTGTATACTACCATAACACACTTGCTCATTTAATATTGCACTCATTTGTATATTTTTAATACAAGTCCATACAATTTAATACAAGCTACAATACAAGCTTAACATCACTTAAAATATCATGATGTAATTTAAGCTCATCATTTAGATTATAAATGTTCAGCAAACAAAGTTTAAACAGGTTTTAAAATGTCTTTATGAACTGGGATGAACAGTATAATGTTGGGACATATACAGTCAGTAAAACTCAATGATTTTGTAAAGAATCAAGAGAATTCTGAGAATGACTACTGTTTTGGAAACTCTTTTTTAAGTATATGTTTACAATTTATTTAAAAATGCTATTTTCACAACATTCCCAATTCTGGTATTTCCAACAAAACCAGTAAAACAGCAGGGGCAACAATTTCATATCATCACACCTACGTTGCCAACTAACCTGCCAGACACACCCAATCACCCACTATTTCCTTCTTAATCCACTCAGACACGTTTTCTGTAAGAATTCAGAGTGAAACAATATCATGTTGAGATTCATCACATCAATAAAAGAGAGAGAGAAACCTAGTTTGGTCAAACTCTTTTTTTAAATGGACAATCGCGCAATGCATTGCAATGTGTTCAATCTTTGATGAGAGAAATTCCAGAGCGCGCGTAATAAAAACTTGAAATACATATAAACTTAATTTAATGCTGATGTAGCCCTACATAGGCAGCACCCTAAGGTATGCAGGAATCAGACAACAAAGAAATTCAGAATTTGCATAAGTGGACAACACTTTAAAACTACGGGTGTGTTTAATTTTAACTTTTTTTACTCTATTTGTGCTGAAATAGTGTAAAATACACTGTAATTATGCTTGCGTGTGCATGTGCTGTGTGTGCATATGTGACTAGGGGGTGTGTGTCTTTGTCTCTCTCGCTGGGTAAAGTGACATTAGCACTGAATCAGCAGTTGTTTGTGAGTTAGTATGAGCTGTCTAAGGCCATCACTGTCATTATCCGTATATGTACTGTCTATAATATCTGTCACTTTTCTTTTCTTCACTGCTTTCTTCAAGCCTGTAACTGTATTATTGTGCATTTGCATTTCTAAACAAACTGCACATGCAATCCTTCATTCATGTATGAAAAATGTGCGTGTGAAGATGTTATTTCTATTATGTCTTGATGAAAGGAAAAAATAAAAATAACTTTTCATTAATAGTTTCCTGGCTATTAAACAAGCCGTACAGGTGTGGAACATGTGATCATTTTCTCTTTAACAGATTGCAGAGTCATTCTGAAACCATCTTGCATTCTTTATTCTCTCGTCAAATGAAAACCATTAAAATTAAGTTACAAATTAAACAATTTAACTCCATTACTGAGTTATTTGGAGGTGTGGCATGAAGCAAAAGATTAATGAGGAAAAATGTTGAGATTAAGTATTAAGCATTTAATTGCGGAAGTATATGAAACGGCGGCTCGGCGGCTTTTCCCGAAGAGGTGTGAGTATCTGTTGTTGCTGGCACGTAGTCAGGGCTGCTCTTTCTAACCAAACCCATTACAACATTTTACTTTCTCTTTGTGTACAGATCAGATCGCCTGTGATTTGAGCCTGACATGTGATTTGGCAAATCATGGCTCGAGCCTCTTGTGTCACACTGAGCTGTCCCCAGACGCGACCAGTGCATCTCAGGGTTTGACAATTGCTGCACATGCGTGCAAAATGCCAAAGTCCATAAACAACACAAATGATAACAATGCACACGTGTGTTGAAAATAATTGCCATTAAAATGACATTTGTCCTTTTATGATAGAAATACCAGCATTTGCAAACAAGCTTACATTTGTGTTAACATTAAGTTTACGTTTTTAATGTAAATTAAACGCAGAACATGGCCGTTGCCATCACTCAGTGCAAACCTTGTTATGTATTGATAGACCATCAACAGTTAACATGACAGTCTTGGTAGCAATATGAATTCAGATCATGAAATAGAAAGAAAAGACCACAAATCAGTCTTCAAGCGTGAGAGATAACCGGAACAAAAAAATGCCTGAAAATAGATGTAAAAACCTAGAATCAATTCAAATTTAATCTGAAAATAGATGTAAGAAACAAGATCAATTACAATTGGACCTGCGAATATTAGGAACATTCTACTTACTCATAACATGGCATATCAGGAAAATTATACAAAAAACAATAAATAACTAACAGAATAAATAAAATAAATAAATAAAATAAATAACAGAATATATTAATAGTAAAATATTGTATTCATATTTAAAAATATATATTCTTTAATATGTTATTTTTATTATTTCTCATATTTATTAATGTTAATATATTTAATTTACATAAGCATATACAGTACATGTATGTGTATTTTTTTCTTTCTTTTTCCCTATTTTATATGTGTTATTCAGTCTATACTGTATATATCTATTGTACGCATGTTTAACCTGTTGTTCTGCACAGATAGTTTGATATAATGCAAAACAAACTTGAATTGAAATTGGATTTATTTGAGAAATATTATGAATTTGTAAAAGGGTAACATTGTCCATAAAACAAATATTAATATCATATTTTTCTTCTTAAATGCTTTGTGCTATTGCAGATGTTTAACCTTTACAGTTTATACAATTTCTAACTATGTGTTGTTTAAGAAATATCAATACATTGAATAAAAACATTAATATGTCCCTGCGATTATTAAATCAATATAGAACCTTGAAATCAAATGACATTTGGCAAAACAGCTTCAGCCCTGTATGTTTAAACTAAAGACATTGCTGTCTGTGATCTGATGAGGGACTGAGCACCAATCAGATGCCACGGCGAGATGTCGAGAAGTGTTTGTTCGTGTGTGTGTTAGATTAAAGGATGAAGGGTCATTGTCTTGTCAGTAATAGGGAGTGTCATTTTATAATTCCTGAGTCAGTAGAATGATGACCTCAATATGACTCTACTACACACACACACACACACACACTCAGAATACACTTTCATTACAAATAAACATTCATTCCCACTTGTGCTAGTTCAGGTAGCCTTAATCCAGATTATGATTGAAGAGGGGACCGTTCACCAAATTTTTTTAATTCTGTCATCATTTACTCACCCTCGAGTTGTTCCAAATCTGTATAAATGTCTTTGTTCTGATGAACACAAAGAAAGATGTTTGGATGAATACTTGTAACAAACAGATCTTGGCCAATTGCTTTATAAATTCTTTGTTCTGATAGACACAGAGCAGATATTTGGAAGAATGCTTGTTACCAAACAGTACTTGGCCACCATCGTCTACCATAGTAGAAAAAAATACAATGATTGTCAAAAGTGCCCCAGAAGTGTTTGCTTTCCTACATTCTTCAAAATATCTTATTTTGTGTTCAACAGAAAAAATAAATGTAAACAGCTATTTTTCCTATACTATTTCCTAAATTATGTAGTAAATGATGACAGAATTTAGGATCTTGTTCTTTAAGAAATATGGTGTGTCATCCATTTGTCAGACGGTTCGACTAAATTTATATTATAATAATAGTATATTGCCTATGAAATCAGATTAACATCAACTTTAAAAGTAGCTGTAAGTAATGTGTGAGATATCATCATAATACAATTATAGTTTCTCAACATCTTATATCATTCGTTTCCCTGTTTATTATCACACAGGATATTTTTATGTAATCTCTATTTAGGAGCTGTTTGGATTCCCAACATGTTCACGGTTTTCAGAGCAAACTTCTACATCCCCCAAAACTATAATACGAGCTATAAAACACCCACTCATTCGACAATCACCTCTAAGCTAAAATAAAGCTGTATTGTCTGCAAAAGCACAAAACTCATTTATCTTGGACCTAAAATAAAATATTAAAAATGATCTAACAGTTAGTTCCCCTCGAATCTTCAAACAGTGCAGATATAGGACCAGAACTTCACTGGGATGCGTTACTTTCTTTTCTTTAAGTAATCACACATAATCAGTATTTCTCTGTCACGCACTATGTCACGCACATCCTACCTCCTTGTATGTTTCGCTTTAAACACTTTCAACCAATGTGATGATTTAACACCACGTTCCGATTCTGTTGTAACTCAGAAACACAGGTGTCAGGGGAAAAGCAGGTGCGTCTCTCGGCAGTGAGGATGAGACACACAATCACAGGTTCAAGTGGAGGGAGGGCAGAGAGCCACGCCAAAATTCCATCGTCTGGGTGTCCTTCAAACGCACACAGGGAGTGTGCAAGACACACAGAGATAAATAAAGAGATTGATAAGTCACACTGATAAATCATTATGTGTAAATCCTCCCAAATGATCACCGCACGCAGGGATAAACAATAATGCTGCATTGTTAATGCCACTTAAGTGCTGAAAGACACATGTGCAGTCTGTCACATTCTTCGCATACGACATGACACTGTAAGAGATTTAACATGATTCAACTCAGTGTTTCAACAACTAGTTCCACAGCCTTTTTATGTTAAATCCATTAACTTCATCAGAAAAATTCATTTTAAATTTATATACAATATTTGTTTTTTAAGACAGATCGGGATAGCTGACCCGACAAAAAAATTCTTCATCATTTACTCACCCTCCTATCATTTCTTGAATGACGAACAATGGTAATGTGGTCTGTGCATTGAGTCAAACTTTACTTTTGTTAAATGAACTTAAGTCATATGCATTGTAAGATTTACAGTGACAAAAACTTTTGGTTAATAATTCTAATATTGTAAATTTGGTTTTATTTGAATTGAATAACACAACAATGACAGAATATTAGAAGTTTACTGTTTTGCAATATCAACTTTGTATAAAACAGTGTGTCTGTTGTTTTTTTCCAGTTTCTTTATACTCTATTCTTTATTGTTTTATCTTGCGGTGTCCTTGGAGGACGCAGCCGGTAATTTCCACCCTTAGGGCACCTTGAGGTGGAATAGAAACGTGTTTATTTTTGCTCACTCCGTAATGTCTCACCCGTGTTCGTTCATGTCCTGAACTTGTTCCCCACCCTCCCTCGGGCGTGTGCGTGGGTGCTTCTCTTCAGCGATCCCACCCACACCACACTGTTTGTCTACCAAAATAGCCACTCTAGACTGGAAAAAACCCATCTAAGACACAACGCAACAGTTCTTTGGGTGGATGGGAGAAATCTCCATACATGCCACTGTCTGGTCCTACAGGAGGTGAGATTTGAGAAATCCAAACATTTCGAAAGGCAACTTGAGGTCATGAGATGATCCGGAGGTCAGGAAGACCATTTGGAAATAATATGGCAAAAATGCATTAGTAGTGTTTGCTAAGGGAACCAACACTGGTATTTCTTATACTCATGGATATGGATATCTGAACAATCGTCTAATGTCATGTATTTCATTTAAAGGGATAGTTCACCTGAAAATAAAAATTCTGTTATCATTAGATCACCCTCATGTTGTTCCAAACCTGTATATAACTCTTTCTTGTGTGGAACTCAAAAGAGGATGTTTTGAGAAATGTCCCCGTGGTTTTGTGTTCATACAATGGAAGCCAATGGGGTTCAATGTTGTCTGGCTGCCAACTGCTTCAAAATATCTTCTTTTGTGTACTGCAGAAGACAAAAGTCCCACAGGTTTGGACTGACAAGAGGTTGAGTGAATGAGGGAAGAATTTTTATTTTTGGGTGAACAATACCTTCAGATGTATTTCTGTGTTACAATTTCAAATACATTATTGATTTAAAAATGGGCTTTATGATTTTCACCTGGCAGCTGCTAAAACAGGTAAATTCAAATAAGAGATCCAGACATGGGGATGGGCTTTTGATAATTGGTCAACTAATCAACCACATAGCAAAAGCCAGCATCATGCCATCCATCACCACATAATGGACACAGATTTTGTACACAGAAGCATCACTCCCTTTGCCTTAAGAAAATGTTAAAATCCAGTTAGCTTTGTCATCGAGATAATTTTGCATGAACTATTATTGAACATACCATTGAAAAGGAGAAGATTAGTAGGAGTAGCAAAGTAGGAGATTATTGTCTAATATTATAATCTGTTATCATAATCACCACGCTGCCACATGATGTCATCAATGGAAAAACATTCTCCAAATGTTTTCTTAACATGACAAGCATTCATTAAATAGCAACTATTCATCCAGTAAATAGCAATGCTTTTTGAGAAGCAAGGATTGATTCGTATAATCACTTCTAGGTTCAACCCTGATATCTGGCTGATGTGTGACTTCTGTCTAGCACTGCAGTCATGTCTATACTGTGTCTTGTGTTTGATTAGTAGACCTAAATCACTTTTTTTGTGGCACTACCCTTATGGGCCAAATTTACTAAACTGGACAAAATAGCGCAAGAGCGCAACTTAAAAAAAGCGCAGGCGGGAGTGCAAATTTCTGCAGGTGATTTACTAACAAGCCGCACATTAAAAAACACAGATGCAGTATCTCATTCCCATATTGACCAACGCGATCTACCAATAGCAGGGCAAATTAACGCAAGGTTTAAGACATCCTTTTTGGGGGGCATTAAATAAAGCCGCAAATACCAGTACAAAGAATATCGCAAACCTTAGTAAATCCTTTTACGTGATAAATAAAAAAACTATCCTCCAATAAAGTTTGCGTCCGAAGAGGAAACTCCTACAAATGCATATGCAATAAGGTCGGTCGTAAAAACAGCTGTGTCCACGCCTTTTCAGCGCTAATTTTCACTGCGTGTCTTTTGTAAATACCGACAGTAGTTTTTTACACAAAAAGAGGCATTTGCGCTGCCGGAAGCTGTAAGTAAATTTGGCCCTATGTCTGTAAACTTTACATTGTCAAGTCATTGTTTAGTGTAAATTGACTAACTAGCTTATATACAGTATATCTTTTTATATGCCTGCCCCATCCAGTTACTCACTATGCCAGGATGTTCTGGATGGTTGCTAAGATGTTATGCGTTGATATATGGTTGTTAGCGTTATCCTCCTGAGTGTTTTTTAATCCCTGACATATTCTAAATAGGGCTGTCAAATGATTAATCGTGATTAATCGCATCCTTAATAAAAGTTTGTTTTTACATAATATATGACTGTGTACTGTGCATTTTTATCTCGTATTTATAAAAACATACATTAAAAAAATATATATATGTAAAATATTATAAACAAATATACATAATTAAAATTATTGGTAAATAATAAATGCATGTAAATATTTCCTAAATATGTATACATATTAATACATACACAGTAAAATATTTACATACACAGTACACATCCATATATTATGTAAACACAAACTTTTATTCTGGATGAGATTAATCGCGATTAATCTTTTGACAGCCTTAATTCTAAATGAACTTCCTATAACTTTCATGCTTTCTACTTGAGAACATTAACTTTGCATGGAAGTCCCATAAGACAAAACATGAGAAACAAATGAACGCTGTCATCGCACCCAATCTAACTCTCCACGGCTCCCTGTGATAATTAGACCAGGACCCGCATGCACCCAGAGGCAGTCGACACACTTATACAAACATCTACCAAACTGGCTAACCCAGCTGTGCTCTTGAGAAGAGGAAAAAAACTGAAATAAAAACACGCCCCACTTCCCGTCAAAACCATCGAGACAGGGGTGGGGGGTTGCGAAAACGTCTGAGTCACGACATCGGCGATTCAAGACGCGCTCTCGTCTGAATTGCAGCTCTTGCCAAGCCTTAATAGGTTTCATTTCCACGCGTGTGAATGTTTCCTGATTCTGATCTTAAAAATGTAAGAAAAGATTAAAAGAAGCTTGTTAAGGGACGTTTCACGCACCTTTTGCCATCCTATGCATCTATGCACCAATGCATCAATGCACTATTCCTTTTCTACAGTCATTTCTTCACAGTTTCGGGTTTAAACTACACAAATGAAAGCAATGTTTAAAATTATGCAGTACAAACAATTTTACAAATCCATTTAGCTCATGTTTTTCAAGTTAGAAACAGTGAAACTCTGAAAAACGCATGGATTTGGTTGTGCTGTTTCGAATGCGTTCTGTCTGAAAAGCTCTAAAGTGAAGTAAACATCCTGTTTCATTTACTACAGGCTGAAAGAAGCGACAGCTAAATATAAAGCACAAGGCAACTGGTGGAAAGAAACCGTTTTCACATCCTCAGTTTGGGAAAAATAACATCTACTGCAGAGAATAAAATTGCAAGTCCTGACAAGACAATAGCATCCAACTGGTTAAAAGTAATTACATGGGTTAACTAAACGATGGAAGAAATGACCATTTTAGAAGTTGTAAACAGCACCCAGTATGCTGTCAGAGTTGTGTACCCTTCATTAGTGAAGCGGTGGTAGCACGCAGACTGATCTAGTGAAAAGTCAGAGGTTTCTTCTCTGTCATTCTGGATAAGACATGTTGCCAGCCTTTGTCAGATCCTGTAGGCATGTTGTTGGTCATCAACACAGAACGACTGTGCTCACAACAATTGCTCATTGTCGTTGTCAGTTCGCCTTACAGTCTCAAGAATATGAAGAGATGAGTCGTCTTGTACTTGACAGTGTGTGTAAACGCGGCGTGCTGATGTAAGTGCCAAGCCTATTGTTGTCGTAAAATACAAAATCTGCTTTCTCTTATTCATGTGTCTACTACTGCCAACATAAAAAGAATAAATATAAGCACACATACACAAAGGTCATGTTGTCAAAGTGCCATGGTGAAAATTGTACATTGATTTCTATTGTTTTTTTATGTTGAGCTGATAATATTTTCTATCCCCTCGCAAAAACATTTTATAGTTTTTTTGTGTTCATATAGAGGATTTTACTATCCTTTAGCGACATTTGAAATCTCTTTCGCATCAAACACACAGTAACAACTTAACCCTCATGTCTTTGCGAACCTACACAAGAAGGTTAAAACCCCTGTGAGATGCATTGAACACAAAAAACCTTTTAAAGTTCCCACATGCTTTCAATCCACAGTGACCTTTCCAGTCAACATCAGATATTCCATCTTTTCTCCCAAGAGCCCTCATCTAAATGACCAAACTCCACTGTGGATTGAGTAAACGTGCATGTTGTTCACAGATTTTGCGCTCTAAACTGTTTTGGCAGGTCTCCCTGATGGTTTGATTGAAGAAAACTTACACCTCGGCATCCAATCAGGCTTTGGTTTTCTTCTGCACATTTTTCCAACGCCAACACATTCCCGTGAGTCACAGAGACACGTTTTTTTATTTGACACCCTGATGTTCAGACTTCTCAGCTTCATGAGGATCTTTCAGTGATGGGGTCTACAGCTGGTGATGAGTCATTAAATAGGCCACATGTGATTGTATTTGTGATTGAACACATATTTTAGTGTCGCTTCTTAAAATGGAGTGAAATGTAAAAGCATTTTTATAGAACAATTGGGGCCAGGGAGGTAGATGCGGTAGAAAGGAAAAATGAAAGAGATAACAAAGAGAGATAACGATTTACTCATAGACTGTAAAAAGATCTTGTTATATTGACAGTAAGAAAAATGTTAGGTGAGGAAAATGACATGTGACACTTGTTCTGTTCCAAATGATTGATGCCTTTACTGTTTTTTAACCCTTTTCTTTTCAGTGATATAGTAATATTGCCTACTACTGTATTCATTACTTCAATACACTATCAACCTTTTCCAGACTCTAATCTAACGAAGACATTATCTAGACTCTAATCTAGCGAATTAATTTTCTAGATTTTAAAGGGGTCATATGACACGGCTAAAACGAATATTATAATTTCTTTTAGATGTAATGCAATGTGTAAACACGATTTAAGGTTAAAAAATGCTGTACTTTCCACATACCGTGCATGTTTGTATTTCCTCTTTGCCCCGCCTCTATGAAACACGCAGATATTTTACTAAACTCATCGCTCTGAAAAGCGAGGTGTGCTATGATTGGCCAGTTAACCAGTGCGTAGTGATTGGCCGAGTACTGCAAGCTTGTGACGGAAATGTAACGCCTCTTACCATATTTAGAACATCAGGTTCCAAAGCAATTGTACTGACAGGTACGCCCACTTTGCTTGCGTATACATTTGGGCTGTTTTAGTCAAATAATACCACGAATTGACGTAGACTTGTGGGGGTGCGGTTACACGAGGCGTTTCAGGCAGGTCTGGGTGAGCATTCGCTTTTAGATAGAACGCATCTTTTGTTCAGACACTTACATTTTTGCAATTTTACGTGTCTAATACATGCTTGGGCAATTTATAACACACCAGAGACACAGAAAAATAAGTATTCGCGCCATATGACCCCTTTAATCTAGCGAAAACATTTTCCAGATTTTTAATCTAGCAAATACATTTTCTAGGCTCTAATCCAGCGAAGACTTTGTTAGACTCCAATCTAGTAAAGACATTATCTAGGCTCTAATCTAGTGAAGATATTTTATAGACTAATCCAGCAAAGACATTTTTAGATTTTACTCTAGGACAGACATTTTCTGACAGCCAATTTTTTTAAACCTCATAAAAATCTCATACATATAACAGAGATGGAGAAAAATCACATCGTTCAAAGAAAGACAGTATGTGTTTCTGTCTGGTAACACTGTTATGTGACATGCGTTCACACTGTCAACATGCTTCCGTCGCTGGAAGTTCCTCCTTTTTGCTGGGTTAAACCCTTCTCTGAGAAGTTAATTTCGTCCCTCCAAAAGACTTTCCTAAAATAAAATTCTTCCCGGTTCCTGTGGCGCAAACACAAAAAGCAAGTATTTCTGGCAAATAGTTCTGGAAATACAAAATAGTTCCTGCGTTGCTAAAAGTCTTCATGAAATTTTCTAGACCAATGCCGGAGCCTCACCACAAGATAATCGGTCTGATTTCTCCCCTTAAGACTGATGATCTTAAATGGCTCTAAAGATTACTTTATCAGATTTTCTCAGTCTCTATCAGTCTTTGGAGCTGACGTGACCTACATTTCACTGCTGGTTGTATAGTCTCTACATAACGGTGTATGTGACAAATAAATCTTGAAATCTCAAGAGAATTTGCAAGATTTCCTGTGTTCACAGTCAGGACTCTGTTTGAAAATCTGTTAGTGTTTGGTGTGCTGTCTTCGTCACATCACAGCGCACCACACATTATAGGAGAAAAAATCAAATCAAGATTTTTTTCTCCTCATGTTTGTCGTCCCTCACAGTTTAAAGCTCTTACAAGAGTTCAAAAAATCTTTTGGTGTGGTCCCAGCTTAATCTGGTCCAGATATTTTCTATACTTCTATCGACAAAATCATTTTATAGACTCAAATATAGCAAATCCATTTTCTAGACTCTGATTTGGTCACTCTTCCTAGGCTCTTATCTAGCATTTCTGTCTCTCGAGGCATTTTCTGTCTCTGCACACCTATCATTATTTATTAACCTCTCACAACAGCTATTTCCCTGCTTAATGTCTGACTTCAGATTCTCCCATTCTTTCTCAGACACACACGCATGTGTACACAGGTCTTAACCCCTAAATATACCAAGGGCAATGCAAGCACACACACACAGCCTGAGCCGTCCGGCCCAGGGGAAGGCCAGTGAGTCAGTGCGACTCACATACATTCGCAGACTGAAATAGGAGATTGTTTCTTTTACATCCTTGAATATTCAGACAGCCTTTGAACTGCCGAAAAGCACACAGACTTAACAAACAAAAACACACGTTAACAAAAAATCCTCTGACTCCACTGGGAAACCCCAAAAGTGCTAAGACACGGTCCATAGCCTTCCTGACAATACTAGCAGAAGTCTAAAAGATGAGTTCACTGCTTCAAATGGAAACTCTACAGGGGGGAACCCAGCTCATGCCCCCCACCCACGTCCACACCTGGGGGGATCGAAGGGAATTTAGGGAAGTTTGAGTATATCGTAGAATGAGACTTCCAATTTCGAACATTGACATAGACATGTCGGAAGCTCTCCCCCTTAGATAAGCTTGGCTAACCATGCACGTAAAGTTAGACCACTGTTCTGTTCTAACCATACAAGTCCTGCAGTTCACCATAACAGAAAGAACACTCGAATGGAGCCAATTGTGTTGTAAAATCTAATGAGTACTGATCAGGATGAGGTCATTTCTTGTTGCTCATGCCACTTCCACTGTTGTTAAAATCAGACAGCTCATAAAGCTGTATCCAGGAGTGATATCGCAAAACAAACAATCCCGAGGCAAACTTTTACGACAACCACTCACTCACATTTCACGGTTGTAAATTGTGATGATTTGCCCCCCTTCGGGTATGTGATCGGAATAAAAAAAACATTTCGGAAAAGTGCTCGAATGCTACACGTGGCTGCCTGTAACAAGACAAGAATCCCTTTTAACACCCTCTCATCAGATGAACTGAGATGATAAATAAACGTATTAAAATGATTAAGTCACTTATTATTTCACCGACACAAGTATATAGACAAATGTAGTGTAGTGATGGCAAATGTAGTGATTTGTTCTTCAACAATAGCACTTCCTGTATTGGCCATGAGCAGTGACCTCTGAGGTCGAGACTAATGAAAAACTAACCACGTGAATGAGAAGGTAATAAAAGCAGCATGTGAGGAAAGAAAAAGATGGAGGACGGCATTACGTCGTCGGGTCCCTACAGCTGGTGTTTCTGAGCGTGTGCGTCAGAGAGAATATTTCCAGACACGCGTGGACATGCGTACACGCCCCCATCTGAACACACATCTCTGGTTTGGCAGGAGGTAGAGGGGTAATATACGTGGGCCTTGAAATGAGTGCACAAAACCTTCTTCCCTTTGTTTTCTCCACTGTATTACATCACAATACCCAAGGTCATTGCAGTCCAGTCAAATAATAAGTCAAAAAAGCTGTTAAACATTACAGCGCATAATACTTTTGTCAAACGAAGCACAGTGCATTATGGGATACTGAATTGTGTATTCTTTGGTATACTACTTATACATAAACAGAAAATATACATACTACACTGTGTGTTTTTATATAATTGCCTCTACTTCCTCCATTTGAGATTTCATTTTGAGGCTTAAGAATGCAAAAGACATCCTCTCTTTTTTACTGGCCTTCACCACCAACAAAACAAAAGTGAAACACAGTAGCCTGGTTACAAGAATTTCTCCACAGTCCCCAGAGCAATTATTTTCTACAAATGACACAAAAGGAATATCAGACTAAACAAACAATATAGTGACACTCAAATCCGGGCAGAGCTGAGTGAGTCTGAAGCAGGTCAAGATTCTTATCAAGAGATCTAAGGAAATGGTTGATTGTTTTGAGGTTAAAGTGCTCGCGTGGGTTCTGAACATCGAAGAAATGAGACATCTTTGTTCAAAATAATTGAGCGTACATACAATACATTTATACTGGGACTGAAGACAACAAGTGGTTTAAGTCACATACATCTCAGTAACCAAACAAGATCCCTGGAAACCATAAATGGAAATATAATGAAGGGTCATAATGATAAAAGAAACAAGGGGAATTTGTGGCCATTTTAAGAGGAACCACTTCAGTAAGGATACGTTACATTCTTCCCAAACCATACATGGTTAAGGAGAATTCCAAGTAATACAAGGCAATTATTTTAATAACAATCACTTATTCCTCATTTTTTCAAGGAAAACATGTTCATTAAAACCCAGCACACTAAAGCGAAGGGCTGTGTCAACCCTTCCCTGGTTCCTCAACGAATACAAACTTCGCTGGAGAAGGAAGTTGTCTGATTCATAGATTACCTCACTTATCTCTCAATCTCTGTTGACGTCAATAACCATATTAAAAAAGCTCTCCCCCGCTGAAACATCGAGCCAAATGTGCCAAATTCACACATCTGCTTTGAAACTATTGGAAATCTGTGGTCTTTCGAAGAATACATCTCATAACACATATATGATTTTCATAGTGATGGGCATTGCTACACTGTTCAGAGAATTGTAGTTACAAACGCACATCCCAAGAACATCACTTCACCGGTAAAATCCCTTGACCGGTAAGGACCGCAGGACTCCTCCCATTGCCATGACGATGATGACCACTGCTCAGAGATTGACTGATTAGAATTGGAAGACTGAAGAATGTCAGTTGCTTGTTACGACTTGATAAGAGTCCTGATGCTGATTAACAAGACAGATGTTTGGATCGTTTCATTAGGAAATTTTCCACAGGAAATAAAACGTTAACTTCATATATAGCCACAAATGCATATTAAACGCATTAAAGTTGCAATCCCTAATGCCTCTATATCACCATCTATGTCTTTAAAAATTCGCACCAAAAGTGCGAATGTGAAACTGCCCTTAAAACTCAAATAAAAATGTATTAAGCTTATGGCTGTGAGTTTAGTTTTTACCAAGGCTTCAAGTAAATGACAAGTAAATGTTTGCATTATTTTTATTGTTTAAATGTAATTACATTTTATTTTATTTCATTTCATTTAATTGTTTTATTTGATTTTTTTTAAAGCTAACACAAAAACATCCATAATTACTTTCTAAATACCTTCTTGAGTTTAAACGAAAAAAAGTTGATAGTTGTTGCTTCATCAAACAAGAGGTAAAGAAAAGGAGCTTGCCTTCTCTTTTGGAAGAAGAGAAAAAACACTTCTGATTTTTAACTGGTCAGAAAAAAAAATCTGAGCGTAAACTGCTTTGACATTTTCTCACCTTTTGCCCAAACCTGGCAGCTGCCACTACCACAACAACAATAAATGCAGTACGTACAAGAACAAAGATTGGGTTGGTTCTTGTTCTTACTGTAAAAGTAGCCCAGTATCCATATAAGGTGAATGAACTGACTCTCCTAAATGAAGAGGGGAGACAGAGTCGAAAAGAGCTGTTTAACCGTTTGAGTGCCGGGCAGTTTTGAGTGTCCTGTGGTCTGATTGACTAAAAGCTTTCTGTCTCACTTTGATCATTTCCAGAATTACCACCTCGATCACGAGACCACCACAAGCCACAAGCCCTGATGTGCCACACCTGTCTCATCCGCTTGCATGCGTGACTGGGGCTTGACATTCTGCCTGCAATGTGACACATGGGGAAATTCAAGCAAATTTAAGGCAAGGTTGTAGGTGCTTAGCCCTCGTAGTGTCACTTGGGTGTGAGTTTCAATGAGAACTAAAATATCACAGTGAAAAAAAAAGAAAGATCTCTGTGATCTAATGTTCGATAAAATGGAGAGCAAACGGAGAGAAAAGCCCCCAGCAATGTCATGTGTCTTCTAACTGAGTTGTAAGAAATTCCCAAATGTCAAATTAAGATGAATAAGAAGTTCACCTTCAAAATAAAAATTCTGTCATTATTTACATGGCCTCTTGTCCTTTCAAATCTGTATGACTTTCTTTCTTCTGCAGAACACAAAAGAACGTTGGACTTGCATTGGTTTTGTGTCCATACAATAAAAGTCGATGGGGACCAACGGTTTGTGGCTACCAACATTTTTCAAAATATCTTCTTTTGTGTTTTGCAGAAGAAAGAAATCCACACAGGTTTCAAATGAATAGAGGGTGAGTAAATGATGACTGAATTTTCATTTTTAAGGTGAACTACTCCTTTAAATAAAAAATATGTTGCATGATTTTTTTAGCTGTGTTTCTTTTAGTCTCTCCTTATTTTCTTAATATTTGTGCCAAGGATGATACTAAGATAAACTGTAAACTCCAGTAAAACTCATTAAACATGCACAGGTTGTGAATAAAAAAAAAGTGAATGTTCTTAACACGACATGTCGTGAGTGAAAATAGTACCGAAAGAATACTGAGAAATCAATACTAATGAGTTTGTAGAAGATCTGCTCTTGGTTTGTGCACCCTGATGTTTATCATGACATCTACAGCCGTCGGCTGGGTAAGAGCAGCCGCCAGACCAATTCACACACACAGAATGGCGCTTTCAGTTTCTCGACAAACCCCCACACAGACTCATACGCATGCATTACCATAACCACAGGTGACACTGCATTTTCTTGTTGTTCGCACTAACAGACAGTCGGGAGGTGTAAATATCTGGAAATTCACAGGAAGAGTAAAATAGATTGATCTCATTATTTGGTTTTCTGTGTGTCTCCAGTCCACAACACGTTTGGCGTAGAAAAACTTTAAAATATGATTTTTAAAGACTACTAAGATGTGGCCGCATTGTGATCCACCACATCTTGTTCTGATGAAATTCACCTACCTGTATATGCATTTAAGAACAGGTCATGCAAAACCAAAGCACTGGGTGATCCGACCACACCGAGATGACTGAGCACTGCAGCCAAACAGCGTGAGAACGCCATCACAGACCCAAAGACACACTGCAGTTTCACATATCTCAACTACCACAGAATTCTCATAGGGAAAAATGTACAAATAGGGGGCGCAGGTTTATTAGCAGACTGCTCAGAAATGCTGACGCTCATCTATATGAGTAATGCACGAGCAGACCTGATCATTCAAATGATGCTGCTATTACATTACATACAGTGAAGGGGATTATTTACTAAAGCGATTTATAAATTATGATTATGAGGATCATATTATTTTAAAGTGTATGTTTGGAGAGTATTAAATATGTATTTCAGACAATATAGGTACTTAATGACAAAGGGTTAGGTCGAAATCATCTGACCCAATTTTGGTCAAGACTAAACAAAACGTTTAGGAGAAGCAGGAATTAATATCTAAAATTGTAGAAAATCTAGTTGGGTGAAAATCTGTAGATGCACTCAGTTTGGCCTAACTGAAAGAATCTGAAAAAAATACTCCATGATATTAATAGGTCGAGCTATAATAAAAGCTGAGACATTACTTGAACATTTGGGGGTTGGAAATCAGTAAATCACAGTAACAACTGAATCAGCAGGTTATCATGTTAACAGGTCACAAAGTCCCTTTTACTCTTCACCTTCTCATTTATCAATGTTCTGTCTATTATTTCCGATCAGCGGTGTGTGTGTGAACCTTCATTCATATGCATCAACTGAGTGCAAAGCATCATGCATGCATTCTGGCCAACCACACTTCCTCCACACATCAGTCTCGCTATAGATGAGACACACGCTCACACTTCTTTGAAACCCATCTGCAGGGAAGTGAGTTAAGGCCTGTTTCTGGAAACGGCTTTCACTTTTTTATATTGACTGATGAGTCTGCAGGGCCAGAAATCCATAGAACACAATCAAACAGCTTTTCTGAGGTGTACAGTCACTCCATCACTAACAGATGATGAAGACGATAAACAATGACAATAAAATTGTAGGTCAGGAGCAGGGACGTGAGCTACTTGTGTATGGGCTCAACTTGATCGAAGATGAAATTGACACAGATTTGTAACTATTTTACCGATGCTTTGTATGTAGTATTATTTAATCCATATTTGAATGAAAATCCCTTTATTTAAATGTAACGGATGGTCGTAATGTTACCAAAAAATGGTCTCCTATAAACATGTTAAAACGAAACGAAGCCATATTAAACCTTTGTGTCTTCTCACCCGAACGCCACACAGGACATTACACAGGTTATTAAAGGTGTGTTACACACGCTTCTGCCAAATTCAAAAGAGGAATCAACCCAACGCTACGAAAGAGATAGCTTAATCGGGGAGGTTGAAATGCACATTTCTGTTTTTCTTTTCCTTTTTTCTCTTTTGTTCCCATTTTTGGGGGGTGGGTGTAGCATTATTGAAAAGTGAGGTTGCGACACTGTGTGATGCAACAGTGCACGCAACATAAAAAACCAACGACTTTGTGTCAGCGTGATTTATTAAAATATAACGAACGCTAACGTGTCTGTGTGAGCGCACAAGAACAAACTGTTTACAGTTACAAACAGCATTTAGGTGAAACTCTTCACTGACAAAACGCTACCACTGAGGGAAATCACCAACACCTCAAAGTGCCAAAAATAATACACTTTCTAGACTATGCAGTGCACGTAAGAAACAATGTCCGCCATTAAAAAAAAAAGTTTTACAGATGCTCAATAAAAGGATCCTCTTAAAGATCACGTTCAGAGCATGTCATTAAATTGTACTTAAAAACACATCTCTTTACTACTAAAAAAACGTATCCCAGATGCGGACCTCACAACAAATGCGTTTTGTGCTGCGAGCCAAGCCTGGAGGGGTCTTTGTGTTAGCAGGAGAGAAATTAAAGGGATCCCTAACAAACTGTAATTTCAAAAGTGATTTGTCTCTCTCACATCTGTGTGTGTGGTGTGTTTGGGTGTGTGTGGGACGCTACTCACAGAAATATTCACTGATGCGCTCTGATCTCATCTCATCTGAAATGACATCACCTTCCATGACCTGCTGGTGACCCGTAGTCATTCCCTAATCCTTGGATTAAAGTACAAAAAATGTGGTTTATTGAACTTCGAACTTGTGTTTCTTAAATTGACATATAACGAAAATGATAAAAATTGTGAATACAGAAAGTAAAACAGAGTAGAAGCTATGAAGCAATAGTTATGCTAAAAGGTACAATTATCGAACCGTTTTACTATGTACAAAGGGATAATTCACCAAAAATAAAAAAATCTTGCACCATTTACACACATTAATGTCATTCCAAACCTGTATGACACAAAGGGAACACAAAAGAAGAAATGTCTTTATGATTGTTGTGTCCATACAATGGAAGTCAATGGGGTTCAGTGTTGTTTGGTTACCAACATAATTTAAAATATCTTCTTTTGTGTCCTGCAGAAGAAAGAAAATCGAAGGTTTGGTTTTGGCTGAACCAAAGAACGTGTGCACGCATTGTCAACAAAACACAGACATCAGTTCACTCACCGCATGCGGTTCATGTCCGGCATCTTTTAGCGCTGGGACGCCTCCATATATCATTTTCAAACGATCTCCAAATCCAGCATTATATCCACAGTTTATATAACATTCATCACCCAAATGCAGTGAACAAACAAACAAACACCTGAACTTCGCGAACGTATGCTCTCTCTCTCTCCTGCTTACAAGTGAAAGGGACGTCTGCGCATGCTCCTTCTCCTGCTTTCCTTGCTGTCGCATGCTTTTCCGGGAGAATTGTCCAATAAGGGACTAAGAAAAAATTGTTACGAAACAGTTTTATATGTTTGAAAAAAACTTTCCGAAACTTGTACGATCGCTGGGTGTATCGAGCACAGAAATACTAAGTAATACGTTTTTTGACAAGTTGACCATGTTAAGCATGAGAAGACAGCACGTTTAACATTGTGAAGGAGTCAGAATGCATGAAACACCGTTGCAGGGCCGCTTTAAGTTTGAGACAGATTTTTCTAATCATTGCTTTTTTGGCTCGGATCCTAAACATTCACAAATCTGGTACAATAAATAGTGCAGTGCGATCTGGAAATAATTCCTAACACGTTCTGGCATGGCACAACAATTCAGATTATTTGCCATTAATGCACATCTCGATTCATTTCTGAAAGAACAGACGGGTCAAATGTGCTTAACATAAAAACTGCTAAAAAAAGAAAAAGGATCAATTTAGGTAAAACAATTTCCATTTGAAATGTACAGATTTTCATGTAAACCTAACCTGGGTACATACAACTAACACTTTAGTATATCATCCCCTACATTTTTATTGTGTGATACAATCTGACATTTACTTATTCTCAGGATCTAAGCTAAGAATTGTTTTTTTTTTAACGTAGCCTATATAACTGGCATCCAGTTCCAGTCAAGTGGCTACACCCCCGCCTCATTGTTCTCCATATGCCCCCTGTCTGTCTGCGCGTGCCCCCGAGAACCGGGCCAGCCTGCCGCTGCCTTTTCCTGCCAATCTCATTTATCCCGTTGACATCAGCACGCTTTGTGCTAAAGGTCTCCGACTGCTAGGAGGCTCCTCTGCTGCGCATCATCACCTGCAGCTACACGGCCGTTCCCGCGCAGCCAGAGAGCGCAGATAGCCGCGCGTTCATTAGCGCGATTAGCCGCGGCTAAGACAGACCCTCCGGCACATACCAATAATGAGGGTCCCGTGAGAGCAGGCAAGCTTGCGTTTTAAAACCTAATCAGCATTTGTTATTAATAATGGTAATTCTTCTCCAGCTAGCTAAAAAGTTTCCTTAAGTGATGTTGTTCGTCCATTGGTGCAAACCGTGCAACCATATTTGCTCGCACTCGTGAAGGACTTGCCCGTTGTTCTTGCCCGTGGGGACAGAAATAGTCACTGTTACCTGACTCACAACTCCTACAGGCTGCTCACGGATCAGTGCTAATGCTCTAACCTTGCCCGAGAAGAGGGACAGAATTCCTCTCGCTGTCGCTGTTAAGGGTCTGACAAAAGTCTCACTAGAAGCCTAAGAAGTGTGCATCTTGTTAATTGTGTCGCAGCATTAGCGCATACAAGTTATGTGTGCGTGTTCACGTCATCACTATTTTTCTGGGTAACTTTTTGTACTTTGTTTTGTCCCAATGGTTCAGGCTGGACTGTTTCTGGGACAGTTTTATTTTGGTAGAAAAGTTCTGACGTCATCAGTTCATGGTAACAACTCGGCGAAAATAAATGTTTTCTGTGGAATTTTAACTTTAGCTTTTTCCCCATACATTGACAGTTCATTTCCTGTTTAGTCAGGACACAAAACGTATTCTGGTGATCCCCTAAATTAGCTGTCAAAATGACCAAAGTAACCTACACTTGTTCTACACTCGTCTGCAGTCATTTGGCTTTGTTTGATGATCAGGGCTCATTTTAAGAATAAAAAGTTATTAAATAAACATCATAATTTTGGCCTATTCTTCACGCAAAGCTTATGTACCTATATAGTGCTTCCTAAAAATTCTTCTTTTCGCATCTGGAATAATAAAAGGGTGACAGAATGTTCATATTATTGGTGTCATCAGCATGCATTTCCCATCCTGGATGGTGGCACATATCGAGGTTAAAATCCACTCCAAACAAACTGCTAAAGCTTTTAAAACAGAGAGCAGAAGTGTCTGGCACAGACTTCTCGAATGAGAATGCTGCGAAATAAAACTCACGATTCTCCCTTTCACCTAGAGAAAATTCAGACTTCTCTTTCTCTGGCAGTGAAGTGTGCAATAATGAGCTAGTAGTTGGCGAACATATTTAAATGTTCCCTCTCCGGGCTAAGCCATCGGCTCCATGTTCAACAGCTTGACTGATGTGACCACGGGCACGCCGGTACTACCTTCTCGATCTTCTTGAAAAACCTTCTCTGCTGCCATAAAAGACAACTTGTCACCTCATATTATCTTTTCACCTACAGGAAAAAAACACTTACATGGAAATCGTGAGATTTGAATATGTGTGGGGGGGTAAAAGTCTTAGAGCATCCAGTAATGATCTAATGATACAAGAATTATCACCGTTCTGGTGAAAATGTTTTTTTACAGTACAGGTCTGCAGTCACCTTCACTCTTCCCTTGTAAATCTGCCTTTAAAGAAAAGCAAAACCCTTCTGCGTAATGCACTTTTATCTGGATTTACTGATGAAACTGACAGACAAATGACGTCAGGTGAGTGGGATCAGTTGATTTAACCCTAACCCTAACCACACTGCGAAAGAGGAATAAACACATCAGAGCGAATGGCTCATGATGACCAATACTTATTACTCAAAAAAATGTAAATGTCTCTATGGAGAGATGCAATACCAGAATGGTTGACAACTCATTTTAAATGTCTTACCCTTTTTGACCTTTATTGAGGTACCACATTTATTGTTATCCAATATTTCTCATAAAAGCGCATGAAAAATTCTCATTTCATGATGTCTGTAGATGTAAGTAAATCTCCCAAATGGCATAAACTAAGAATAAGCGTTTGGCCATTAATTAAAAACAAGCATTTACTAAGTTTTTTTTAATATTGACAGGACGTAGCGTCAGCGTCAATAGGGGTTACGGGCCTGTATCAAAAGTAAATAAAGCTTTGTGGTAAAGAAATGGAGAGAGAGGAAGCCAGCTTCCTGTGCAGCCATTTTGATTTCAAGATATCAAAGAAGTGAGACGAAAGCCACTCTTCTCTCTGCACAGACCACATGGTTACGGTTGGTTGTGTATCTTTTCTGTTCTTTTTTCTGTAGCCTCACACTTTCACTATGACTAGCTCATTCATGAAGAAACATACTAATTTGAAAATGAAAAAAATGACTTACTCAATAATATGGACTAAATAGGTTGGTGTTAAAAAAACAGCAGCCTGGGTTTTGTGCAGGCCTACAGTATGAGCAAACTTCTGCAATTTGTTGTGATTCAACCAAAAATCCAGTCAGCGGCCTCACAGCTAAATATTAAAATAGTAAATAGGTAATACCATGAACATTCAAATTCTTCTTGATTTTAGATACAAAAGATGCACCTAAAGGCATGTTTGTGTTTTTCTACATAAAGTACATTCTGTGAAAATATAACCTTGATATCTTTAATATTGACTGAGTAAGGTCATCTCTTGACCTTGGCTTTTCTTTAGCTTAGTGGTTAGAGCATGGCACGAGCAACGCAAAGGTCGTGGGATTGCAAATACTTAGAAACAAATGTAAAGTATAATGCAATGTAAGTCACTTTGGATAAATGCGTCTGCCAAATGCATAAATGTGGATGTCAAAGATTGAAATTAATAATTCAAATCAGACTTTAATGTCAAAATTAGATTTTAGCCTGGATTTTACAGATTGGGGTCAAATATAGTAACGTTTAAAACTTAAAGGGGTCAAATGACATGGCTAAAACGAATATTATGGTTTGTTTTAGATGTAATGCAATGTGTATACAGGATTTAAGGTTAAAAAACGCTGTATTTTCCACACACCGTGCATGTTTGTATCTCCTCTTTGCCCCGCCTCTCTGAAGCGCGCAGATTTTTTACAAAGCTCATCGCTCTAAAAAGCAAGGTGTGCTATGATTGGCAAGTTAACCAGTGCGTAGTGATTGGTCGAATACTGCAAGTGTGAGGGAAATGTAACGCCTCTTACCATATTCGGAACATCATGTTCCCATGCAACAGTACTGACAGACAAGTGATAAATGGTCATCGTGACTTCGAGCCCGAATCTGATACGGAAAATGAATATGATCAAGCCATACATCAACTTTGCCAGCGCGACTGTAGCAGGATGTAAAGGATTGGTAAGGTTTTATTTAAAAAATATTATGTTAGATAGTTTAAAACTATAGCTAACTGTTTTATCTTTTATATAAGACATTATAAAGACAATAAACAAACAACCATATACATCATACAGCGTTTGTGTGAGATGGAAACAAGCTCGCATTACAGCAGGGAATGGTACCATATTAAATAACGCGAGCGCTTTTGCCCTTCTTGATCCACCAGTGTTACGCCACGTCTCGTCGCGACTCAACAAAGACAATAAACCCCTTTATAAACATGACATTTGTTGCCTGTAGTTGGAACATGATTACTGATTATTAGGATTTATGTTGTCTTCTTTTACGTTGCGCATGTGTCTGCATTTGCAGATCACAAACACACGACAAACTCAACTCGCGTTAGTCCGTAACAACATACAGGCTGCATATATCTGAGGCGCCGGCGAAGTTGTAATGGTTGTAATGGCCCCACTTTTTAACCAAAGCTTTCTCGTATAGCCGGTCTTAATCTCTATCCCGCATTCGTGAAGCAATCGTCAGTGAAATGCGCTTCACAAACTCGAACATTCGGATTGTACTTTTCTGCAACAGTGTTGTAAATAAAATGTAACCATTCGTTTTTAGCTGTCTCATCTTTTGGCAGGGCAAACAAAGAGTCTTTCTTTTCGCAACGAAACCACACAGCATCTCCGCGACATGGCTGCGGCGGTGACGATACAATGAGATTTACAAGTATGCCCACCTCACTTGCGTTAGATTAGGCGGTTTTAGTCCAATCATGTTACGAAGTGACGTACATTCGCCGGGGTGTGGTTACACGAGGCGTTTCAGGCAGGTCTGGGTTCGCATTCGCTTTTAGATAGAATGCATCTTTTGTTCAGACACTTTAATTTTAGCGATTTTACGTGTCTAATAAATGCATGTGTAACTAACAAAACACCAAAGACACAGAAAAACACGTATTCGCACCATATGACCCCTTTAAATCTATATCCTTCCCAGTCTAAACACTGCCCACATTTACATTTCCTCATGCAATGCAATGTTCAGTAACTTGTCTCACCCAGTCATGTACGAGGAAGATGGATACTATACTTCATAAAGACCAGAAGAGATAACGATAAAGTCTATTAAAAGCTGTCCTGCCTAGTTCCAACGGTCAGAGAAGGGGTAACAGTCATGAAAAACTAAATTATGACAGTTTTTCCTGACATTACTAAAAACACTGTAAGTGGACCTTAGGGGGAAATTAGAAACTTACAGACCTACTTGTAAATTGGATATTACAGTTATCATATTATGTTGTCTTAACACATATCATCAGCCACGGTGGATCATTAACTCGCACATACTCTAGTCTCTGTGACCTAGAAGAGTCTGCTCTCATACCAGTGCTATTCTGGCCGTTGAGAAGAATGCGATTCCTGAGAATCGAAGATGTGTTAAACTGTAATATAAAATATACAAAACTGTAATAAAATGTAAAATCATGAGCTAGAATTTAGACAAACAGCATCTACCCTTAAGAGAATGAACATTTATGTATTTAGCAGACACTTTTATCCAAAGTGACTTAATAAAATTGACTATGGTTTTACTACTAATACCATAGTAAATCTATGGTTGCTGTACGGACAGAACCAGAATTGTCTATTCCTAAATAAACACTTTACACTTTAATAAACACTTTACTTTAATAAGCAATAACTGTTGTGCAAATGATGACGTCTAGGTTATTGTGTACAACAAAACACCTCGCAGGAGAGGAAGTTGCATAGTGCGTGTCTTTCCTGACTGCGGTACACCTGAACATATGGGTGAAAGGTGGCGCGCTGCTCCCATGTGGTGAAATGTAGGTTTGTGCTTGGCTTTATGCCCAGCCAGTGATGATTCAGTCTTATTAACATATTCAGGAGACAGTGGTGGATTTATTTTCGCACTGCACAGGTGTTCCTATGTGGCCTCGTTGCGCACCACAGGTGTGAAGCACCATTGTGTCTTGAGTAGTCTATAGGGACAATAGCTTCCTTAAAGTCTATGCATAAAGTAGAGACCTGTCATTTTTTTGCAAGATAGTTTCTATATACCTTAAAATCTTGGCTACAAAAAGTATGATAAAAATTATATTAAAAAAGGGCAAAAATTTGCACAAAATGAAAAAAACAAGATGATTCACAAACAAGGTAACAACGGGATTATAATAAACAACTAAAATAACATTCAAATATTTCACAGGCAAAAATTATGTGACCTTTTGTTTACAAACTGTGCAATTAGTGTGAATATAAAATCAATGGAGGGATCACTACATATTTTGCAGTCATATGTGCATTTGCATCATGTGTGTTTGGCAAATAACAACACCTGGACATGGTGATATCTGGAGAGCCTTACCAATGCCTGTAGTGAGTCACTTTTGCCACTCAGCTGTCAATCCCACAATCCACCTCGATAGTGTGATGCTTTGCCTCTGTACAAATGAATTGAAAACACTAAATCGTTTTTCTATGAATACTGACTTGCGTGCAATATATATATATATATATAGAGAGAGAGAGAGAGAGAGAGAGAGAGAGAGAGAGAGATGAGAGTGTTGTTTTGGGGTCTGCCAATTCATAAATGTAAAAGTGAGTGATTCCAAAACACGGGGTACACATTTGTTATTAAATTACTCCCTTATGTATGAAACAAATACAACATTGATGTCATGTGAAGCATGTGAAGAAATGTCGCCTATTTGTTTAGTATAGTCTGCTAAATGACTAAATGTATTTTACATTTCGGCATGTGAAAAATGCCGCCTATTTGTTTAGTTGTTTACATTTCTCCTTAATATTCAATTTGTCTCGTAAAAGTGGGATTACAGTTTGTTAAGAATTTAACGTCGCTCTTTAAATTTCCCATTACTTACAGATTACTCCAGTCTTCACGCCTGCCTGTTGAAACGCAGTCAAGTCCTCGTCCTCCTCCACGCGTTGCTGTACACGGAGGCGTTACCTCTGGAATCTGGCCGACATGGGAGAGGTTTCCCGATCGTTCACTAGGGAGGAACTGTATGGTCTTGCCCAAAAATGGGGCTGATATCAGTTGCCAAAAAAAATGAGTCAGTTTACTCCTGATCAATAAATTATACGTTTAATTAAAACGCTCATACGTTTAACGTAGCCTATTTGAAGACATTTAATATATGCTGTGGGAACAGACTTCTGTAATACAGCTAACGTTACCTTCTCTTACTCACGTATTACGTATTGTATGACTCAGTAAGTAAAAGTTCCAAAAACAAACAACTGATCTGAGGTTGATAAAATAAATGTAGTTATATTAATATATTCTGACGTCCCGTGGTAACGTTTTTAATGTTATTTTTAACTGGTTTAAAGTATTACTTCCCACTTGTGACAGCTTTTCAACGTAATATCCTGTGTTTACAAAATGTAGCACCTGAAAATAACTTATACCAGAAGCGTTGAACCTGCCTCTAACTGTTGTCGTGTTTTTCTCAAGTTCCTTGACCACAGCAGAGTTTCTGTTTTCTTAGGCATGGGAAACTTTTTTTTTTTTTAAAGTGCCCGTTGCGGCCAGCTTCTGCGTCTTGTCTGTGGAAACAAAAATAGGAGAGCTGCCCCAAGTCTCTGTGCAGCTTGCGCTCTCGCCTCCAGCCTTGTTTTCAATCTCAGCGGTTCCTGGCAACAACGTCATCGCCCATCTGACAGCTCGAGGAGCGGAACGAAATCTTATCCAATCAGCGACCGCATATGTCGTAGCCACGCCCTCGGAAATTTAAGTATAAATACCCTTGGAGGCGTACGGCTCACGATATTAGCCAGTGCGGGCAGAGCGCAGAAGACGTCGTTCACGACTTTAGGACGTCCGTTCTAAATAGTTGTCCGGGAAAGAACGAACAGAAAAAAAACGTTTCGGTCGTCAGCTGTCAAGGGAAAACACCTGCCGCATTGGTACAGTAAAGTTGTTCAAACTCTTTTGGAAGTTTTTTTCTCTTTGACATCTTTTTGCTTCATGTAATATTACGGAACATTCGGACATTAAAGTGTTCAGTCAACTCAAACATCCAACGTAGTTTTTATCCGCAGCCTTTGGTAGGCTAGTCTGTACTTTCATATGTCCACAAAAATGGAGCAACCGTTTTATCATGACGACTCGTTTCTCTCTGCTTATGGTCACCCAGACGCTGCCCTGCACGACTACAAGCTTCTAAAGCAGAACATGAGCGTGGGCTTCCCCGAACCTTACCGGAACATCAAGTCCATCCGCTCTGAAAGCAACTTCTACAGTGCAAACGGAGACGTGGGATCGCTGAAACTCGCCTCTCCGGAACTGGAAAGACTCATTATCCAGAACGCTAACGGTGTCATCACATCACCCACTCCGGGACAGTATCTATACACCCGGGGCATCACAGAGGAACAGGAGGGATTCGCCGACGGCTTTGTGAAAGCGCTGGACGAGCTCCATAAAATAAACCAAATGCCCCCGCCGAACGTGTCCATTGGAATCGGTGGCCTGTCGTCCTGCTCGGCGGCATCCTCGGTGTTCGGCGCTTCCCTGCAGCCGGAGACTCCCGTGTACACCACCCTAAACAGCTGCAATCCAAACACTAACCTCACACCCGCCACCAACTACCCGACAGCCACCATCAGCTATCTGCCTCATCATCACCAACAGTACCATCATCATCACCACCAAGCCACAACGCACCATCACCCTTTCCAGCACTCGCTGCCAGGCGCCGCGCTGCACCCGCAGCGACTCGTTGCGCTTAAGGAAGAGCCACAGACCGTTCCTGACCTCCAGAGCAGCGACGGATCTCCTCCAATGTCTCCCATCGATATGGAGGACCAGGAACGAATCAAATCCGAGCGCAAGAGGCTCAGGAACCGTCTGGCGGCCACAAAGTGCCGGAAACGAAAGCTGGAGCGCATCTCCCGGTTGGAGGACAAAGTTAAAGTGCTCAAGTCAGATAACGCCGGACTGTCCAGCACCGCGTCGCTGCTGAGGGAGCAAGTGGCCCAGCTCAAGCAGAAGGTCATGACCCATGTGAGCAGCGGATGCCAGCTGATGTTGACGCCAAAGATCAAGTCTTTTTAAAAACGAACTGAATTTACTCGGACTCTGAAAAAAGGGAAAACACTGGAAGAGACGATGATGTTTGTGGTGTTTCGTTGCAAATAATATTACAGCACTGAGTACGAACGTTGTATATGTCTAATGTGTTTTCTTGTGGAAAACTTATAGTCTTCATTGTTTTCAAAAAGCATTTTGGGTTTCAGACTTTATTGATAAGGTACTCAATGCACATGAAAACAAAAGTATATAACAACTTGAAAGTGAACATTCCGTAAATTTGGTTTTGTTTTAACTTTTGTCCTTTCAATAAGTTATTGGTATTGTGAGTCAGGTTGACTGTTCAATGTACTTTTGTTTGTTTTGTTTATATTTTTATATTTAAGTAAAGTCAAAAACGTTTAAAACAACTCGACCATCTGTGTTGTTTATTGTAAGTAAAAAAGAAAAATCTCTTAAGTGTTTTTACAAGCTTATACAACTGTTTTAATGGGGCCGCTTTACGTTGAAGACGTGCCCACGTTGGCTCTTTTTCCTGCTGACGTAAAGACCATATATGGGCCGTTTTGTGCATGTACGTCACAAAGGGGAGACTTGCGGGAATCCCCACCCATGCTACCGGTCAGGAAGTTAACGCGCTTTGAAGTATTGACGTTCGAATGAATGAAGCGCGTGTGAATAAGTGAAAATTTAGCAACTGGGGATTTTCCCCGCACACAGAAACCTTGAGTTCCCAAAACAGTTTCAGCGAAAAGAAAACTAGAGATAAAAATATGAACACGGGCATTTTCCAGGTACTTTGCAAAAAAAAAAAATGTAGCAGTCGCCAGAACAAAAATAGAAAAGCACATCGCAGAACATAAGACGTGAACTAATGAACGAAAAGGCGTCTGGTAAAATTTACTCTTCCAGTGATAATCAGAAAAACAAACTGCCAATTTTGTAATGTTTGTATTGTTAGTCACTGTCTACAAATAACTTTGCAAGACTTAGACATGTAAATCATTTGTAATTATACCTCCTCAAATGTTGCATTATATAAATGTTGTTAATTAATCAGACTACTCTAAATAGCAATCATTTAACAATTATGGATTGCACATATGTATTTTGGAAGAAAAAAACATTTGATAAATGTAATGTGAAGACCATGTCTGATAATAGTTATAACCGTTAATCTTGTTTATGCGAAACAATTTGATAACATAATTAGAATGTTGAAGTAAATGCAGAAAAAATGTTATTTCACCAAGATATAAACTAAAACATGGGTTGAGATGATTAGACTAACAATTCAGCAAGGCCCATCTTAAACAAGAAATATAAAAACCTATATAGTATAAGGCAGTGGTTCACAAACATGTTCGTTGAAAGAGTCCCCTTCCAGTAGGGTGCATTGCTTTGCGCCCCTCCCCAAAATAAAGACTTAATCTTAAACCAAAAAAAATTTAAGTTATACAATGCTGGAACATCAATTCTTTTGGTTGGTGGTCATATTTTTTTTTATGTTTGATCCCATAAAATGTATAATAAATTTCAACTTTTTTGTAAAATGCTACCAAACCTATTGCCCCCTGGATCTATATTGGGGGCCCCCCATTTTGAGAAACACTGATATAAGGTATATCATTACAGATTACAAAATTCCCTTGGGGGTGCTTGATACTTGAAAACCAGTTGTAGTTTTCCAGTAGATCTGGATAAAAGAAAATTGCTGTTTTTCTGTGTCACAAACCATCACATGACTTAACCAAGATCGAACCAAGTAGACCTTTTCCATCACTGCATTGCCTTTGATCACTGATTCACACTTTAATGTCAACTCTACGAAAATACCTTTTGCTTAATGTCATGTTAACTACAGCTGCTAAAAATACCTTTCTGCTTTAAGTCTTGCAGCTAATAATTGGGTAACAAGTGAAATTGACTACAGTGTTTAACATGTTACCAAAACGAATGAAATGCTGCCACCTGCTGGTCGGATTTGTCCGCAATGTTTAACGAAATGTTTATACAGTATTTGTCAAACTATTAATGTTCAACATTCGTGGCTTAAGATCAGATGCTATGGATATAACTTGTTAAACTCAAAACATTTCTTAAAACTGACAAGAGAAGAGTTTGACTAGTAAAATATGACACTTGCATTGTAACGCAACGTCCTGTTTATTTGACTGTACCGATGACTCACCAGAATGTTTAACAACTTGAGAAGAATAAAACTGACTTCAGTGTTCACCAGGTACCAAATACTTAAACTCAACAGAAATATCAGTGCATGGCGGTGGCTGATGGGAACACCTTATTCTAAACATAGTGGAAAAGAAATATTACGAGGTCAGAAATCCGTCTAACGAGTGCATTTAAATGGGAAAAGTTTGTTACACTGGCCAAGACAACTTTTCAAGAAATCTCAGGCTAAAAAAGTAAGTGCTCTAGCGCTCAGATAAACAGGAGCGAAGATCGGCAAAAAACGGCAGGACTGTTACTGCTTAGAGAAGAACTGCTTGCTTTTCTCCACATCAGGAATTATAGTGTCACTTCCTGGTTTCCATCCAGCAGGACAAACTACAAAGAAAAGCCAGATGTTATTAAATAAACTACTGATGCATGTTGTCAATTAAAACCCAAATAATTTCAGCCTGGCTATTAGCTTGCAAATTACAAATCAAAATTATCCATTTTGCATAATGTATTTTAACATCCTCAAACAAACGCTGATGAATTACTCTCCACTCCAAGTGAACCGACTGCACGCACCCCTATTGAAAAGGCCTGCATTCTCACTCACCTTCTCCATATTTGTCAGTGTGCTGGAAGGCCTGAACCAGTCTAAGAGTTTCATCCACTGAGCGACCCACTGGCAGGTCATTAATAGTGATTTGCCTCAATATGCCTTTGTCATCAATCACAAACAGACCTCTGACAGAAAGAAAGAGACATGAGGAGAAAATGTATTTTGCATTATTGTTGTATCTGCAGTAAAATTTGTATGATAACCATTTCATTTGTAGTTTGTGATTTTTAAAGAAACATTTATTTTCAATAGAATACAACAAAAGTTAACAATTTGTGGCATTGGTCTGTTTAAAGAAATGATTGCCTTCAATTCTATTTTAGATTATTTACTACCAAAATCACAGTTTAAATGTTTTAATATTGAATGTAACATGTGGTTATTGTACTATGCATACTCTGAAGTAAACATTAATTTTATCGAGCACATTACTACTGCTGCAATTGTGAACTGCAAGCTAAAGGGCAATGAAAGGAAACCAGCACAAATGTACAAACCGGTAGGCAATACCCTCTTCCTCTTTCAAAACCCCATAGTCACGCGAGATGGACTGAATCAGGTCAGCAACCAATGGGATGTTCATTGAGCCTAGTCCACCCTGCTTCCTGGGTGTGTTGATCCTATTAGAAGCAAGCGAAGTAACAAGAACAAAAGTTTGTCTCCGCCACCTGATCACAGTCAACCACCGAATTCCTTCATTTACTTGTATATAAACACACAATGCTTACAGATAGGGCTAAGCAGTATAACAACATATTGTACACACATGATGAATTAGAAAGCAGGATGTGCCTTGAACAAGACAATAAAGTTGTTATTAAAGGGTGTTTGGTAACTGTAAAAAATATAAAACTAACATTCACATTTTATTTAGTCAAATTATGTGCGGTCATAGGCGTGCGCATATCTGTGGCAGTCACTGTGTACTTTTTCCCAAATACTTTTAAACCTAATACTAGCAAATGTAAAGAACGATGCAGTCTCAATAACAGCCTATTACAACTAAAGAGAGTGTGGACGTTTCTAGAACTAATAAACTGCTACACCCTTCTTTTATCTATTCCTCTCTAACACACTATGGTAACTTATCAATAACAGACAGGTTAAAGGACAAGAGTAGATAATCACTATCTGGGTAAAGCCCACTATGAGACAGTTCAGGAGTCTGTGAGTTAGTCTTTAAAGAAATCCAATTAGTATGTCCACCGTTGCTATTGATCTATAATACATCACTTATTACAATTTATGGTTCAATTACAACCCGTTTGATGTTTATAGGGAAGAGTTCACATCACTGTAGAGTTCAAAGTGTACATAGACAGGTGTAAACACATTATTGTGACTGGATCACCCACGATGATGCATGCCAACATCTTGGGTATAAAGAGACAATACACAAAGTTTGGACATGGCAACATGCAGCTACGGAGCAAAATTTAGCAAATTTACATATCTCATAACTGACCATCATTCTGACCTAAGCATCATTCTGACCAAATAATGCAGCCCATCAGATTTTGCAATTCCAATTCATTAAATCAAGTAAATAGGACATTTTCTACACTTCCTTTTTCTTGCTACATGAATACAAGAATTAATACAATAATAATCATCGAAAGATAAGAAACTGCAAAACTCTTACATACTCTCATAGACTTCATATTCATTTACAATCTTCATATTCGTTATTGCAATGTTAACAAAATCATTTTATAAATCACACAGGTTCCTGTGATAGATATGGACGACAGGGAAAAGTGGTCATTAAGAATCCTCACCATGCCAGATGACTGAAATGAGAATCGGTGGAGGCAGCGATGACCTCACAGCCGATTTTACGGAACTCCGCGGCCCGCTCGCTGAACGCGATGATCTCAGTAGGACACACAAAGGTGAAGTCGAGCGGGTAGAAGAACAACACAACATACTTCCCTTGAGGAGGAACAAGAGAGGCAAGGAGACAAATGATGTAACTAATGAAAAATAGGTTATGCCTGATTGCAAAAAACTAAATCAACGTTCGATGACTCACACCATAATTCAGAGCACAAAATTAAACCACCATTTTTTTTCCCACAAACAAAACAAATGTGTGATTACCTCTGTAGTCAGAGAGTTGGATGTCTTTAAACTGTCCATCGACCACAGCTGTGGCCTTGAACTGAGGGGCAGGCTGTCCGATCTTGGCGTTTCCAGCAGACATGTTGAGTTCTGGTTGATACAGATGACAAAGGAGAACATGTACGATTAAAAAACATATTAATGCTAAAGGATATTATGATATTTAAGACAATTGTATGGTTCTAATTGTATCGCAACTGGGGGCCCTTTCAAATTCCAACAAATTTTATTTTTTTAATCTTTTCAGCTTATCTGAGAAGAATAATTCACCGCAAAAAAAAATATACACTTTACTGACCCTCGTGCCATCCAAGATCAAGAACCAGTGAGATTTTAAATTATCGCTGTGTAAACCACCATTTTTTTTATTTGGTTTTAGTATCGCTATAGAAGCACAAAATAAATATTTGCATAAGATAACATGACACCATTTTAACAAAATTGTTTGTTTGTGTTCAAGTGAATAAAGGAGAATTCACAACAATCTGGGATGGAACGAATGTGCGTATAGTTTATAAGATATTTTTTTATTTCTGTGTGAAGGAGTCCTGGGTGAAGAATCAATAACAATGTAATTTCTCATGATAAGATGCCATAAATTCTGCTGACCTCAAGGACATACAGTGAAAAGCAAACCATCATACAATTACATTAACCTTATTGAATATCTTTGTGTTTTTTTTATTTAGCAGCAAAGTATGAACGAACCCATATCATCCCTATCACACTGCTGGTCACATGATAATCCCTGCTTCTGAACAATGGGTTTCTAAGAAGTCCTTTAGTCTAAACATGGGCATTCATCCAAGTCACGTCCCACTTAAATTACACAAGCCCGTAACAACCATTAATGTACAATTTTCTGAAACTTTTTAAGCATTTAACCAGTGCACGGTGCTTAGACGTATACATTGGTGTGCATTTGTCGCTTTGTGTTCTGAAAACTGAACAGCGACAAGGTAAGTAACCGTACATTTCCAACAAATGTATGAATGGGTCAATGAACCTCAAAGACTTTGCCCTAAAATATACACCGCGGAAACACAAGGCCAAAGCAAGTAAATTTGTTATAAATACAGGTTCAATTGCAATACATCTGCCTGGATATATGAGGAGAGATGAAACGCACGTGATACAAGCGTGATCGAATGGTTATATCAGTGCTAAGTAAAAGTTGTAGTACAGCTAGCTGCTAGCCACGCGAGCTAAGGCAGGCAAGTGCAGCAGTGTGGGCTGATTTACAAGTAGCATTATGCAAGCTTTTGCACGAGAGGAACTTAAATAAATGTAATCTAAAAGCTGCATTAGCGTCACTCACACTATATAAGTTTAAATGCACGACAACGTTAACGTTGCAAGAGGGTAGTAGGCGCAATTCGACAGAAACCCGGCGTTTTCAAGTGCACGGCACGCGCTCTTTTGTTCATTTGAACAAAAACGGTCAAGTTACAAAAAGCGATAAATATATTTTCACAAACGTACAGCCATAAAAATGCAAAAAGTAACACCGCACTGAAACGTACCTGTTTTGGGACGTTGCACAATGAAGCGAAACTCCACTCTCCCTCGATGCACGAGCACAGGAAGTTTAACCTGCGTGACGTTCTACAGAACTCACTGGATGCAGATCTGCAGAGAGGGGGGGTATCTATACTCTTTGGGTATGGAGTTCCATTTGTGCCAAAAAAGATTTGTGACTTGTGCTATAAATTTTGCTTTGTCCACAGTCATAGACTAAGTTACTTTAAATATATGTTGACGTGTGTGTTGTCTGTTGACGTCGTCTTAAGTTGTCATCCATTTGTCCTTTTCTCTGTCTTTTCGTCATCCTTATTGTCGTTTTTATGGGGTCAGATTTATATGACCTGGACTTGAATTTAAAAAACCTACCGAATTTATTCCCTTGAAATGAATTGTCCTTAATTTAAAATATTTGAAAATATTTTTATATGAACTCACCGTGCTAAAATTCGGGTTGTGAAATTCAGGTTTTAATTATTCAAGTTCACGTTGTAAAATTCAGGTCTCAATATTCAGGACATCAAATTCGACTAGAGGATTTCATTTGGCTACTTTGATGCTTTTTTGTAACGGCCACTAGGTGGCGCTTAGGTAGCGCCGCCGCCATTGAGCGCACCTACATTGTTTTAATTGTAAATACACATTTGATGTAGTTTTAGCTTACTTTATTGAGCATTTCTATTTTATGCAACTTTACACATTTCCTGTTACTATTATTAGTTATTACTCCACTAGGTCCGAAATATATATTTTACTGTGCTTTTAATTGTTTTTTAATGTTTAATGCAAAACTGCATTAACTGCATATTCTAGTGAAGATAAGATGATAATGAATATATTTTATTTGTAATCATTTTTAAGCATTCTATATACCAATGACATCAAATGATGTGACAAAACCCACATTGTGAACGTTTTATTTTATTATACTGTCATGTAATAAGCCAGAATGAGCAGGATGCAGCTTACAGAGCGAGGAGGTGGGGTATATAGAATGCTGTGTAAAGCATTACAAATAAAATATAATTATTATCATCGTGTCTTCACTAGAATATGCGTTTTTTTTGTGGTAGGCCACATGAGCATTAAAATGTACAATATATATTTCAGACCTAGTGGAGTAATAACTAATAATAGTGAAAGGAAATGTGTAAAGTTGCGTAAAATTTAAATGCTAAATAATGCAGGCTAAAACTACATCAAATGTGTACTTACAGGCAGAGGTGGATAGTAATGCGCTACATTTACTTCGTTACATTTACTTGAGTAACATTTTGGAAAATATGTACTTTTAAAGTAAAATAAAAATGTTTACTTCGTTACTTTGCGTGACGTTACTTCGTTCCTTCATTTTATAATATGCATTTTAAAACGCGTTGTTTATTTCAAGTGTGTCGTCTCTTTTTAAGGGCATTCCCGAGTGATCGATTCTTTTGAGTCGATTCTCTGAGTCGATTATTTTGAAAGCATTAATTGAACAATGGGCAAAACCATTTGAATAAGATAATGAATCAGTTCAAATGATTTTCTTCAATTCGCACCACGATCAGAATCATCTGAAGGAGAGGATTACTCGCTCCCCGTAGCCCGAAACTTAAGAACACGCAGAAAAACAAATACCGTTAGATGAAGTGGATATGAATCTATACAATCAAAACTGCAAATGTGTCATATTGTTTGCCACCAATGATAAATGCCCGCCATATGCGCGCACCCGCGCGACCTGTTCGTCAGACAACATGCGCGTTACCGGTCAGACACAGAGACTTGGGCTTGCAGAAATACACATTTAAAGAACAGAAGTAAGAAAACTTGTTGGTGGTCGTGTGGTTCACCGTTTACTGTTTGTTTACAAGTATGAGCGTTTCACAACACGAGAAAACATGAGCTTTGTCAATTTTTTTTATTTCATTTAAGAGAGCACTGCAAATGTTCTAGATCATCTTAGGAAATGCTCTGAGTTTAGTTAAATGCATTTTAAACGCAAAACTCTGCAGGTTCACTTTAGTTTGAGATGGTCTATTATTCTAAATAAGTTGTGTAAACTACATTGACATGAAATTTATACAAATGCTTGTCTCTTTTGTGTTTGTCTATTCTTTAGTCTCTGTATGTATATTGCAAAAATACTTGCATATGATAATAAAAAATATTTATTAAAATGTAATATTAAAATATTGGTGTTAATATTAATTTTATGAAAGTAGGCCTTTTTAATCAGATACCAACTAAGTAACTAGCTACTTAGTTTTTTCATTGCATACTTTTTTACTTTTACTCAATTAATTTTTTTTTAATAGGGACTTTTACTTTTACTTGAGTAACAATTTCTCTAGTTACTTGTACTTTTACTTGAGTAAAGATTTTGGCTACTCTACCCACCTTTGCTTACAGGTGCACTAAATGCAGGTGTAGGTGCGCTAAATGGCAGCCACGCTACCGAAGCGCAACCTAGTGGCTGTTACAAAAAAAAGCATCAGAGTTTCGCATCCCTGGGTTTTCTTAACTGTTGTCCTGTTCTGTCATCCTAACTGTTGTCTGTATATGTCGTCCTCCATGTTCTCTGTATATTTCATTTGCATATGTAGACCTACATGTCATCTGTATATGTCATCTGCACATGTCGTCTGTACATGTCTTCTGTACATGTCTTCCTCCGTGTCGTCTGCGTACAGTATGTCGTCTGTATACTTCGTCCTCCATGTCGACCTCCCTGTGGACAGACATTAACAGACGACAAATACATCCATGCATATCAAAAGCAGATAAAACATAGTCAATTGGGGAGGGTCCGTTTTGACAAGCAGCACTTTAAACATGTAAATTATTCACGAAAAAAATACATTTGCATTTCAAAATATCAATGTAGGCTAAAGTAAAAGGTATCAAAAGGAAGTTATTAATAAAAGTGAAGAGCAGTAAATAAAATATGTTGACAGTTCTCATTGCCTTTACATTTTAAAGAGTTTTAGGAATTCTTTAATTCTCTCTTAAAAGAGATAAACAGGCTGGTTCTTTATTTTTCCATTTCATCCTGTAAAAAATAAGCTTCCATTAATATTTAATACGTTGCTGTTAGTTTACGAATGAGGCTTTTATGACAACAAATTAAGAGTTTAATTCCAAAATGTGATAACATGATTTTTTTTATTGTGCCATCCAATTAATATAAATTAAACTGCAGTTGGTGGAGTTATCTCATTTTGGTAACAAACTCTTCAAATGATCATCAAACATGTTGTACTGGACCCATATTACAGAAACTGTAATCTTATCTGTTAGTAACCATATCTGTCAGCAATAGGATCTCATTCAGAACATGATAGAATAGGAATTCTTTATAGTACTAATACATATCATATATTTGAATATATATATTTTTTTCAACTGGTATCTGTGGTATTTTATCAATTTGAACATCCATATATTATGTTTTACTTCTATATACATATTACAGCCTATAACATTATCTTAATGCAATCCATTCAAAAAGGATTGATTTGGTCATGAACTCCATATCCCACAAGCCATTGCGAGAGAGACGGCGTTGGAAAAAAAACAAACATTTACTGCGTCGTTTTGGAAATGATATGCCCTTTAAAAATGTTTCCGTATAACAGTACTGCATTTTTAAATAAGCAAGAAATAAATAAATGTAATCATCGTAAACATTGCAGGTCAGAGGTTATGCGTCATACTCGCGCCAATTCGAGATTTCCGGTTGAGTCGCTCGCTGCACACAGGTCCGTTCTTGTTTGTTTGCGCACTAATATTCACACGCTTTAGTTATCTTTTGTTAAAAAAAAATCCATAAATGCAAAAACTGCAACATTCAAATTATTTCAATTTTACTATTACTTTACTCAGTTGTGAGTTGCCATGGGAATGTAGCGCAGTAGTAGGAATATCCCTTCGTTTAATGGCTGTTTGTTGTCCAGCAGACTGTAAACAGACATGGATCTGAGTGATTTTGAAGCAGATAACTCCGTGAGCTGCCGCTTGTCATCAGCCATCCCAGAAGTGTGTAAAACAGAGGATTGCTGCCTGGGCATCGATGAGGCTGGCAGGGGGCCAGTCCTGGGTGAGTGCCCCTTTCTGAAAGTTAGGTCAAGCTTTTAAATCAGTAAAACTTGTTTATTTTTACATTTCATGTTTTTATTTCAGGGCCCATGGTGTATGGAATATGCTTTTGCCCTATATCCAAAAAGGAGGACATGAAAAATTTAAAAGTGGCAGGTTGGTTGGCACACAGGTGATGTTTAGGGTCAGAATACATTAAGCTATTTTCAACAGACCTAGGCCACATGTTCAATGTAGTCTGTGTTGTTTTTAGTGCCATCATAGCATTATTTTGTTGTATGTTTAGACTCAAAGACATTGACAGAGGCGCAGAGAGAGAAGCTTTTTCTAATGCTCGATGAGGCCAAAAGTTTTGTTGGCTGGGCCCTTCAAATACTCTCTCCCAACACCATCTCCACCAGCATGCTGCAAAGGTACAGACAGCCCTACGACATGAAGACCACATACAGTACAACAGCTCCATGCACAAGCAGGTAACATCCTTTTGTTTACAGAGCAAAATACAACCTGAATGCACTCTCACACGATGCTGCTATTGGTCTGGTGCAGTTCGCCCTGGACTGCGGGGTGCAGCTTAAAGAGGTATTTCTTTTCCTAGAACAAACCGATCTGCTGTATGGGCAAAAATAGTTATCCTATTTTTTTCTCTCAGGTGTTTGTGGACACTGTGGGTCCTGCAGAGAAGTATCAGGATAAGCTCTCCAAGCTGTTTCCGGGGATAGAGGTGACAGTTCGTCCCAAAGCTGATTCTCTCTTCCCCATTGTCAGTGCTGCCAGCATCTGTGCCAAGGTAAGTGGCAATTCATAAGTGGATGATACAGGGGGGGTAGAGAAAAGTAGATTTATGTAATAAAAGTGCATTAACTTTGTATTGTGTAAACACAAACATTTATTCTGGATTCAATTAATCACGATTAATTGTCTGATAGCCCTACATTGAACACATTTTTATTTCCTTTCCTTTGCTCTTAGGTTGCCAGAGAGACCATGCTGTCAAATCCTGGAAGTTTGCAGAGAATTTGGGTGAGGTGGACACAGATTATGGCTCTGGGTATCCTAGTGGTCAGTAAATCCGATTTTTTTACATTTGCATTTAGGCATTTGCACAATATTTCATTGTCATGACCAAATTTCTTTAATAAAAAGTTTAAGTGGTTTAGACTAGTGTTATGTTCTGAATTATTTTGTTAGACATCAAGGGCTTATGTACACAGTAAAATACGCTTGATAACATCAGGTTTTCTTTAATACTTAAGTATATTTAAAGAGGTTGGTATGTGACGTTCAAATAAAAATTCCCACAGTAATTTTCCAGACAATTCATTGACTGGACAAGGGCATAAAAAGTGCATTTTATTTTGCTTTTCTGTTGTATCAATACTGGTCCAAAATAAAATGCTTTATTTTTTAGATCCCAAAACTAAAAGCTGGTTGCTGAAGTATCTGGACCCAGTGTTTGGCTACCCTCAGTTTGTGAGGTTCAGCTGGAGTACAGCACAAACTCTTTTGGATAGCAAAGCTGTACCTGTCCACTGGTGAGTCTAACAGCAGGGGGCACTGGTGTCTAAAATAATAGTATTGATAGCAGCTTCTTATTTAGTATGTATACACACTCAGACACTGCTGTCTAAAATAATAGTATTGATAGCAGTTTCTTATTTAGTATGTATACACTCAGACATAATGCTACGTACAATTATGTTCTGCGCATTATGTTTTGGTTTCTCTTATTATATGTGAGGTAGCAGTTGTTCTGCATTTTGTGCTGGAAATTCAGTTTTAAGTGTTTTCTATAGGGATGATGATGAAGAAGATGGAGCAAAAGCTGCTGCTCGTAAGAATAACACATCCATGCTGTCCTACTTGAGTCGCAACAAGCCAGACGAGCTTACACACTCACGAGACACACACCGCTTTTTCACTGAGCGCAAACTACAGAGCATCAGCAATCTCTGAATGCTCTTTACAATTAAAACTGATCAAAACCGTGTTTTTAGTTCTTCTGTTTTTGGTGTTATTTTCTTTATGTAAACTAAATAAAGTTCAAATATTTTCATGTCTTTTATTTTAAAGGTGTCTTTCTTTTTTTACTTAAATTTCTATGTAATTCATTAGTAAATATCATTATCAATAATGGACATTAATGACTTGGGAATGTGTCCAGAATTGTTGAAGTAATGGTGTAAGCCACTGTGGTATAATATTCATGATTTGTTGGAAGTAAATACTTTTGCTTTGAGAATAATTTATAGAAGAAAAATGTCAAGAAAATGACCAAAAACGAGATTAGCAACAAAACATTAACAGCTGAATAGGTTGTAGAGAATGTTTTTTTTTTTATGTGAGCTTTGTCTTTTTCTAAGCATTGTTTGCATATTAGAACACTTCGTACACCAAATTTAGATTTTCTTAATTTGGAACCATCCATTTTGATGCTTTACTCAAACCAGTGGAGACGTTAAAAGCAAGTATTGTCCAAATATCCTTTATGGACCTCACTTTTGGCCATACCTGTAGGTTTATAAAAAGCTATGCTCTTATATTTGTTGCACCTGTCATATCACTCCGCGACAGCAGGTGGCGCTACATAGAATATCCGTTTCAAAAGAAAGAAAGGAAGAAGCGGCAGTTTCCGGTTAATAGTTTGGTGTGGTGAGTTTAATTTGGTTCGTTTACTCTGGCTATTTTATAAGTGTCTAATTTACAAATGTATGTGTTTATAACTTTGATAACCCGTAGGCAGTGTTAATATGTGTTTTCACGCAGTATGTATTTGTTTCACTATTTGAACCGTTTAGTACACCACAATGTGCATGTTGGATTCGTTCATTTACGGTTCATTCAACCAAATCTTTTTCCGTCTGTAAAAAGTTTTCTCTGTTGCAGTGACGTTATAGTTGAAAATTGTCGATCATGGATATACGACCGAATCACACCATCTACGTCAACAATGTCAACGATAAAATAAAGAAAGAAGGTACAAGCTTGAGTCTATAGTATTCAATCCGTCTTGGAGTAACTCGGGTTTGAGTTGTTTGCTACATTTTACTCCCCCGATCGTTATTTTTTATGTTTGATTTTATACTCCACTAAACGGTCTTCAAAATCTACTCTTCTGTGTACCCTAAACCATCTTATTTTCTACAGAGTTGAAGAGAGCGCTCTACGCATTATTCTCTCAGTTTGGTCAGATTCTGGATATTGTTGCTCTGAAGACCGTGAGGATGAGGGGCCAGGCGTTTGTTATATTCAAAGAGCTTTCAGCAGCCACAAACGCCCTCAGACAACTTCAAGGATTTCCTTTCTACAATAAGCCCATGGTCAGTGATGCAAAAAGTGAACGCAGCTCATGTGTCTGGTACAAAGGTTTAACCATCATTTGAACTCAATTGTTATTCTTCACATTTATTCTCCTTTAGCGAATCCAGTATGCAAAAACAGACTCGGACGTCATTGCTAAGGTGAGAGGCACGTACGGAGATAAAGAAAAGAAGAAAGACAAAAAGAAGAAAGCTCAGGAGCAGGCGGCCATTGCAAACAAAAAACCAGCGGTGAGTTGAAATGGATGGTGTTTGATGCACCATTGGACTGTTTCTCTTAATCAAACAGCACATTTGACAGAAAAAACGTTGTTATCGTAGTTTAGCTGTAAAGATATTTACTCAACAATGCATTACTGCGCAAACTTTGCAATAAGATTAATAAACAGGTTCCTGACTGTGTTTATAAATATATTTTTGTGCATTTGTCCTTGCAGGGAGCTGTAAGCACACAACCTCCTCCACCTGCCACAGTCACGGTATGTCACATGTCTTATGTTTACAAATGTTTTCCAGTGATCGATAATTACTATTAATGTAAACACTTTCTTGATCCTAACCTGTGGTGCAATAAGTTCTTGCTATAAATGTTGGTGACCATTGACTGATAAAATTGGTTTTATATTTTTCTATATTTTCCAGGTCCCCGACAATCCACCAAATTATATTCTGTTCTTGAATAATCTTCCAGAAGAGACAAATGAGATGATGCTCTCTATGTTATTCAACCAGTAAGTTCATACTGACATCATGCAGAGTAAACACATAATGATTGCGATTAGATTGTTTTAAAAGGCTGAAAAAGATTTTTGTTAGTATCTCTCAGACTTCAAACAAAATTTAAATAGTCTTTGATTGTTTATTATTAGGTTCTCTCTCATTTAATCTCCTTTCATCCTGTAGGTTTCCTGGGTTTAAAGAGGTGCGTCTGGTCCCGGGAAAGCATGATATTTCGTTTGTGGAGTTTGAAAGCGAGAATCAAGCTGGAGTCGCCAAAGATGCGCTACAGGGTTTCAGAATAACAGCCACGTGTGCTATGAAGATCACATATGCCAAAAAGTGACCAAACCAGCTACCACACCGGTACTCGTTTCCCTGGACTGTAGTTGAGACTGATCAGTGGATTCTTAGTTCTGTTGCTTCCTTTCAGTTTTTTAAAGCTTCTTTACTGTTGTATTTTGATTTATTTTTTGTATGAAAATGAATAATGCGTTTCCGGGTCAAATGCTTGTTTTGGACTGTAGACTAATAAAATTAGCTTCTACAATAATTTCAAGTGCTTCAATTTTTTAAGGGATTTGGTGATTCATTCTTATATAATACAGTGTTAGGCTCTTCCACAGAAGCACCTGGTATCTTGAAAACCTGACGTTTTTTCAGTCTGCCTGAAAACTACACCGGTTTGCTTTCACTTCTGGAGGTGTCTAAAGATGGACAGTAAGATTATGTGTACGCTATGGATTGGGCAGTCAGTGAATGTAACTGTAATCTGAATACATTGCAATGAAACTGTAAGCAAATGTATAGCTACGGCCATTGGAAGTTTTCAAGAATAGGGAATTTTCAGACCTAGAAAACGTGGATTTCGTGAAAAATTAGCGAGTCATGGAAATTTGTGTAGAGGACACAGTTTCTACTTACTAGAAATTGTAGTTGCTACACACATCCTGGGTAATTTCAAGCCATGGTTGGCTAACTTGGTCATATTTTCCCAGATAATGGATTGAAAAGACCCAGCATTTAGTAATCTTGAGTACCCATGTAACCAGTAGTCAAAAGTCGATGGATCTACTGGTGTTTAAATATTACTCTATTTTCCCTTTTCAGTCATTAGTTTTAATGCAGAGTTTAGGCAATGTCTCTCTTACGTAGTTTTTCTGTGGTTTGGTGTGGTGTGTCAGTGAAGTTGTAATCTGTCAGCCATGAACACTCTGTACCTAAAGAGTGATTCAAGCGGTTGTCTTTGGCACAGAATACTGACACATACTCGTGCATCAGCACTCTGTACACTAAATTCTATACTGGGTACCAACTCGCTTATGAATCTGAGTACAGGCTGCCAGGTACATTATAACACTGACTTAAAATACAATGTTAATTTATAAACCATGGTTATGCGACACACACTAAGATTTTAATTTCCCCTCCCTATTGTGTTTAATTAAACCGGCTAAAAGCATATGTCTGGTTTAATCAGTTTTGGTATGTTTTTCTGTATCTGTAATTAAAACAGCTGGGAATTTGACCAGAGAGGTGACTTATATTTTTAGACGTGCTGCTTTTAAAATGTCATGATAGTATCTCTACGTAATGATTTGTAACGATAAACAACTAAATAAATCCACCCACTAGGCATCAATCAAACAGAAGTGAATGGAAAATGGGGCAGCTGAGCACAAATTTTTTATAGATGCTTTTCGATAAGTAATTTCCCTAGAGATTATTTTACAGGGGTGTAAAACTCACTCAGTTTGTACATAGTGATTTTATCAAACACAAAAATCACCGTTAGCTCTTTTTGGTTCTTTCAATATACACAGCGACCACAAAAAGTATGCATGTTGGCTATTTATCCATCTATTCGTCATTCCAGTTACCTTAGCAACCACCCATGATACTATAGTAACCATTTAGCCCTGTCTGCCCTATTGGCCTTAACGTCATACTAGAACCCTCAAACCCAAACGTTTGAACTATTTTAAAGTTTCTGGCAAAACTTGACCAAGCTAATTTTTTATGAACCCTTTGTGAGGTTAAAAAACAGACAAAGATGTAAATGATATAAGACTGAGAGACTATTACTTACTGTCATCTTCATTTTGTATTTAATGAATAGACTGCTGAGCTCTTATTTCCATGACAGACCAATAATCTCTCTCCACACTTCAGTGATCTGGTTAAAAAAACCTCTCTGGTTTCTTTGACCTCGGTCCCCTGAGAGACAGGAACGAGACATTGCAGTACCTGTGAAACCCCCTTAACCAGGAATAGTGACATGTTATCCAAATATAATCTTCTGTGAGCCTGCAAAATCACAAAAACTGATATAAATACACGTATAACATGAATCTGGTCAGAATGTACAGTGAGACCCCTTTTGATGAATTCATCTATTTCTTATGTATCATTTACCTAATTTAATTTGAATATTTTTTCCTCTTATAAATGTGTTGTCATGCAATAAATCAAGGTGAAAAATGTATTTCATATGCAGCTAGTTATGCCTCCTTGTCACTTTAATGACATCATACATTCAGTATACAGGCTCCACAAGTTTGTGTAAAGCATTTCCCAGAAGCGCATCAACAACTTTGACAGCAAGGCCACCAAAATAGTTGGTCAGGCTATATCAACGCTTATATTGAAACTGAACTTGGAAACCAAACCCTTTATTTTCAATTGAAACAAGCTAAAACCTCCTTGAAAAGTCGCTAATTGTCGTCAGATGATGTCACATGGCCACCAGCGTATTCCTGACGTCATTAAGCCACATTTTTTGTCTAATGTTGCATGGGCACTTATGACACCATTGGTGTTCCACACCTGCTGCTATAAGTCCTGAGGTTTTATGGAAAGATTGTATTTATGTGCCACCATTCTAAGACATTGCTTCAGTAAAAGCTCTCTGTGTTCTACCGATGACACGTACTGGCGCAATATCGAGCGAACTTAAAAGGGAACCACGTAGCCATACACAGTCTGTGAAGCAGCTCAAGCGTGTTGGACATTCTCTTCAGAAATTATGTTTGGAAAACACTTGGGAGGCGTCTGCTACTGCTGTCAGACTTCACTTAACCGAGTCTTTGATGAAGTCTAATGGAGGTTCACAGCTGGCCAACATTAATGCCTCATTCATTATCACAGGGGCGTTACGATTTTGGCCTGCGGTGTTGTTCACTAGTGTTTGTGTTACTGCTGTTTGAGGTGTCAGTGTCAGTTTTATGGCGCGATTTTACCAGGATGGTGTGTGATAGAGAAAGAAAATGATTTAGATAGAAGCCTGCTTTTATCGAGGCAGCAATCTCACCAAGCATTGTAGAGGTTGTACATTTTAAAGGCCGTTCAGGATTGAATTTGTCTGGGAGTGAAAGCTGGTGTGTCTGAGGTCAAACCGCTCCGCTTTGATTGGATCTGTTTTGAATGTGAGTAAATCTTTAACGTGACGCCCCATTTCACTTTCTTCTCTAGGTTGTCCAGATGGCTCAGCACAGCAGAGTGGCTCTGCAATGTGTTCCTGTAGCTCAGACAGAGTTAGAAACGCCAAGGTCATGCACTCTAAAACATCCATCTTCAAAATCTTCTCCCAGCAAAGGTTATAAGGTGACAAAGAGTCAATTTAGTATTTTGTTTATACAGAATTAGATTCGCCTGAACATGTCACGTACAAAGATTATTTTGTTGGAAACGTAAACTGGTCACACTGCATCTAAAAATAAAAAATATCAAGTATATTTGAGGATTATTATAACACCTGATGAAAATCTCTCATCTGTCGGTTCATTCTGGGTATCGAGGTCAATTGCCGAGCCCTCGTCTCTGTGCCAGAACTTAATTCTGAGGTTGAACTATTGTTTCTCTCAAGGTCTTCTTGGCAATGGGAGAGCTCCTGCAGGCACCTGTATATAAATGGAACAATATCAAAAGAGTACAACATGAATTATGGATGACACCAACCGGAATAAATGAGAGCCTTATGTTTATTAAACACGTTTGTGGTTGCTGGATGAGAGAGTGGGATGAGAAAATGCACAGTGGACCCAAAAATGTTGGACACTTGTATTATTTATTATTATTTTTAGTTGTCAAATATTAGTGAGAACTAAATTCATGCATTAACTAATAAATGACATAAAAGTAAAACAAGGTCACATCATTTACTAGCAAATTTGTTATCTAATAGATGTGTTCAAGTTGAAGGGTCTGTTTGTTTTGTAAACACACAACAGGGAAAAGATGTGTTGCGATTTTATAGATTCTCATTTTTACAGCAGTGTGTAACCTTAACATTTTTATGAAAATACATTATATTATTGCAATTTTGTTATGTTTTTTTTTTACAATTTTTTCTTTTTATTAAATGTAAAGCTGATTCCTGAAAATAACTTGCTAGTAAAGTGCTTGATCTAAACCTATTGATTTTTACATGACATTTATCAAGTCATAGCTTATGAGAAACTGCTGCAGTTAGAAATGTATTTTTGTGTATTCCCACGCGATTGCGGACACGCATTTGGTTTGTTGGGTGCATGAGAGGAGGATGGATGGGGAGGAGACGCCTATACGCTTTGTTTAATATATCAGCTGGAGAACTGCAGACCGGTAGCGACGCGCCTCTTTTAATTAAATAAAGGAAAACACAACGTTTTGTACAATTCGACACATACAATTTAAGATGCAGGGATGTCTTTGCACGGATATCACGAACATTAAAACGAAAAGGAGAATACTGTGAAGGTAAGCTATATACTTTTTTGTTTCTGAACGTGAAAGTTTTAAATGAACTAGTAAGACCAAAAATGAATGATTGTATATTCGAGTATAGCGTGAAAATGTAGGCTGCAGCCTTTCAAGTTCGTCGGAATTTAAATCTGAGTTCGCTTAAATAAAAAAGAACTTAAAACAAATCTGTATTCAGGATTGCAGGCTACATTTAATTCTCACATCGTGACAGAACGCGACTGCTTTATTTCTCGATAATAGCCTAATAATACTAGTGTTAAACTGACTAAACTTTTTTATAAAATTGTTTAACTCAAAATCTCGCTTACAGAAAGGTAAATAAACATTTATTTTTGATCTGTAAGCTGCTAAGTTTGCTCTTAAAAACTTCTTAATGTACAGTCCTAAAAGACTAAACAGTTGACATTGTAAAACAGCGAAAAGCTGTTGTCATACTGGTTTTACTGCACTTTATATAAATATCCCATAAATATGCAATTACAGTATACATGTAGTGAAACCCTTTTTCACCTCATCCTGTATTTTGCATTTTACTTTTGTCAGAAGAAACTTGCACACTGGAGGGAACTTACAATGTGCAGTTCTGACATTTCTGTAAATGAAACATGGTTTTATTAAAAGTTTAGAAACTACGTTTTTTTGACATACTGATTAGGCTACCATTTGAATAACCATAGTTTTACTACCAATACCATGGATGAAAAAATAAGATTATTGTTTAGACATCTATGGATATGGTTTTGGTTTTACAAACCAAAAAAGTATGGTTAACAAAGTTAAGCCATATTATTATAATACATTTCAAGTTTCCATATAACTTGTAACCACGACTGAACCTGTTTTTTACAACATGCACTATCACATTCAACGGTGCACAGATGCTAAAATAAGAAAAACAAATGAATAAAAAAGTGCCACCAGACAGCAGTGACAATACAGCTTGTGTTTTGAATCTGTTTTGATTCAAAGCTCGGCTGAGTTATAAATAAACATGCAGCTAATTCGGAGACTCAGTGTAAAATCATTCCTAATCTGGCCATCTGTGAGTTTGTTGCCTTACACATCTCAGAAAATATCAGAATCGGAATCAGAAGGAGCTTTATTAACAAGTGTGTTTAAACACACAAGGAATTTGACTTGGCGTGCAGAAGAAAGTACATATGGTGCAAATATACATTGAGATAGAGAAAATGAGGATCAAATAAAAACAAAATGCACTATATACAAAAAGTGAAAATATATAGAAAAAACAACATATCATTGTTTAAATGAGTGTGCAGATGTGTTATTTACAGGTTTAACCTATTGTTTCTTACAACGTACAGTTTCCAGATGCTATGTGCAATGTGCAAGTGCAATGTGATGGACAATGTATATCTGCCAGATGTAGACTTTTAAAAGCCAGATGTAGACCTTTTAAACCCATGTAGACTTTTTTAAAACCAAAGACACTAACAAAAAAAGCACATAACTCTCATCTCTCAGTAAACCTCTGAGCAAATGCTGTTTCTTAGAGTTTCAATGGCTTTCATGCATTGCAAGTTTCATGCATTGTTTATAATCTATAATCTATGAAGTTTGTCAAAATAAATGTTCTAACTCTCTACAGCAAACGACAGAACGTGCATTCACTAAATACAAATATGGAAGACCCTGGTGGCCTTTGTTAGACCATTACAAAAAGAAGATGGGAGACGACAACATTAGCACCTCAACATGGACTCCAGGGCATATATCGGATAACCCTCATGATGTTATACCAAATTACGATATTCCTCTGGATTACGAGATTCCAGTAGACGAGATCCCCGACACGACTCAGGGACAAGCGTTTTTCGTGGCTACGATCGTCATCGCTGTGGTCCTGGTTTGCATCATGCTGGTGTGTGGCATTGGGAATTGTCTCTTTATCGCCACATTGGCACGTTACAAAAAACTACGAAATCTGACCAATTTGCTCATCGCCAACTTGGCAATATCAGACTTCCTGGTGGCGACTGTGTGCTGTCCGTTTTTGGTGGACTATTACGTGGTGAAACGGCTGTCGTGGAATCATGGGATTGTGCTCTGTGTCTCAATTAACTACCTGAGGACCGTGTCACTGTATGTGTCCACCAATGCCCTGCTAGCCATTGCTGTGGACAGGTGAGCGTTCGTCTCTATGAACTCAATTTTAAGTTTTTATTGCCTAGAGTGTCAAAAGTTTGGATATGAACTTATTCATAAACATACTCTAATTAAATGTCCCCTCGGTGGTTTATGAATTTACACACGAGTATGTGGAATCGCATAAAGCTTACACCATATTAGGGTGCCAAGGTTGATATGATTAGCGTTTCAATTTTTGAGCATCCGGACGGCTGTATTCAGCCTGCAGCCACACTTCATGTAAATCAAGGCTCTGATGAGAGCTTACGGTTCTACAACATGTCGAAAAGATAAGGCACTATCCACAAATAAACACTTTTTTTCATTAAGTTTTCATGGCACGAATGCTGTGTTGTGTATAGTGAGATATCAGACCACCAGTGCTGCTGCTGGAGGGCCACAGTTCTGCTCAGTTCAGATGAAACTAATCAAACACACCCGCTATCATTTCAGGCTTCAGGTTTGTTTGATTATGGTTGAAGCTAATACAGCAGCTCTCCAGCAACAGAACTCCTGGGTCAAATAGTGAAGCAATAAACCCTAATCTAAAGCAAGCCTAATATAGTATGAAAAGTGAGCCGTTTATGATATCATGTATATCTTTATTAATATAAAATGGGGGGCTGGCCTGTGGAATCTTAGAGGTCCTGACATAAGTGATGGTTTTTGACATTTAAAACCACACAAAATCTATCTTTGTTGTAAAAAACTAAAAATAAACTATATTGTATTTACAAATTTTATACTTACTAATTTAAAAAATGTCCTTTGTTTTTATGAAACATAGAGTTCTTCAATAATTAGAAACCATAATGGGTGACAGTTTAAAGGGAAAGTTCACAAAAAGATTCTGTCATCATTCTGTCATCAAGTTGTTCCAAACTTGTATAGAGTTTGTTGTTCTGCTGAAACAAAGAAACGTATTTGAAAAAATGTTTTTAACCAAACAGTTCTGGGCACTATTGACTATCACTAGGAAAATAAATGGTAGTCAATAGTTCCCCAGAACTGTTTGGTTACAAACAAACTTCCAAATATCTTCTTTTGTCTTCAATAGAACAAAGAAATGAATCAATGTTTGGAAAAACTTGAGAGCAAGTAAGTGATGACAAAATGTTCATTTTTGGTTGAATGATTCCTTTAAGAAAGTCTAAAATCTGTTATTTAAAAAAATTATTCACTTTCTAACTTAAAGTCGTCATATATCAGAATGAAATTACTTCTGTACAACATGTGTAGGGTGGTACATTGGTGGTTGAATAGTCCGTCCCTTATGCCGAAACACGCGTCATGGCGAGAAGACATGTCATTGCGAGAAAATGTCATTGAAAACTTTTTGAATTGGCTAAAATCAACATATTTTCACAATCGATTCACCATATTGTGTGTGGATTTTTGCTGGAGCTTGTTATAATGCATAATGGAGAATGTAACCGCCTCATCATATTCCTTGAATGCACTGCAAGTCGCTTTGGAAAAAAGTGTCGTGCACAAATGCATAAATGCGTTTCGAAACCATCTTGCTTTTCTTTGCCCAAGCAGACTATGACTATACAGCCCTGTACTGTTACTTTAAAGACGATGTCTCTCATGAACGTGCTAAGTAGCACAAATGATACATAGCAACGGCTCAATGAACATTCAAAAAGTAAATACAGCCAAAATAAAAACATGATGTGGATATCTGCCAGCTGTGTATCACAGTAACCGCACGGATTTTGAGGGAAGTACATTCTGTCCTGGCGGATTCGCAAAGAATCTGTTGCCCAGCAGGTGGTTCCCATTGATTCCGTGATGCTCGCCTCCTCACTTATAACCAAAGGCATCCTTTGGGGAGAACGAGGTTTCAGCACAGGCCCTGAAGAACCGTGATTGTTTTCGTGTCTGTCTCCGCTACAACAGATTAAACGAATCGAATGCAAATTGGTTTGCATGGAATGTAATCACATGCTTCAGTAAAAAGAGTTGTGTATTAAATGTTCAGTTTAGACAAGTGCAGACAACTTATTCAGCATTAAAGTCAAAATTGACCAGAGTGCCATAAAACTTGATTTATTTCTACAATTGAATATAAAAAAAAATGTACACACATTTTCTATATAAGACAGCCAGGGATACTCGTTGGTTCGTCTGTTTTTGAGTAAACTTGAAAGCCTCGAACAGCCTGTCCCGGTTTGTTCAATCTGTGTTGGAGGAAAACTTGGCCGGGATTGGAGTGTCATTAACAGCAACATGACGTTCACAAGGTTCACAATCATTCTAACATTCGACGAAGTCCATCTATTATCTTTCTATTTTTAACAAAATCACCATCCAACTGAAATCATTTTTCAATTAACTAACCAAAACCAAATTCACTCACATGTCACTTTTGGTAAGTTTGTTTTGGGCCCTGAAAATCACGGTTTACTTTTGGTAAATATTACTACTTGCTCTGGTCTTATTCATCCTGTACATTTTTTTCAAACATTTCATTCATTATGAGGAGAATCAAATAGTATGAGGGACTATAACCCACCTTGAAAAAGACGTGTTGTTAATCACAATTGGCAGAGTATACATTTGCTGAAATAGTGCTGTATCTTTCGTTTAGAGTACAAGAGATGGAGGACCCCGTTTTTTCACCACAAACGTCAAAGGTTATGACATTTCTCATTAAGATAAAGATGCAGTGATCAGAACAGACAACGAGAAAGTCTGTGCTCACTGAGTGTATATAGACTGCTGTGTGCCAGACTACTAATCCTGTACATTTATGGCCGGATTTACGAACAGCTTGTGGAAGCACAAACATCTTTTTTTGCGTAAAAAACTACTGTTGGTGATTACTATGGACACGCAGTAAAAATGAGGGCTGAAAAGGCGTGGACACAGCTGTTTTTGCGACTGACCTTATTGCACATGCATTTGTAGGAGTTTTTTCTTCAGACGCAAACTTTATGGGAAGAGAGTATTTCAATAAATGATAAGGTTTAAACCCTGCGCAAATTTACGCGGCTCTTGGTAGATTGCACTGGTCACTATGGGAATGAGATAGTAATTTGCGGCTGTGTTTGTTAGTAAATCACCCCCAGAAATGTCCACTCCCATCAACACTTCTTTAAAAATTGTGTTCTCTCACTGTAACTCCAGTGTTTTCTCTTTAACAGTGAATGTGGGATGAGTCAAAATGATTTTCTGTGGTAACCATGAATATTACGCCACAAATGCAGTCAATAGAGCGGAATTTGCGTTGATTCCAAAATATCTCTTTAATCATTCAAAGTCCTCTTGGTTCGCTTCTCATGGGGTTTATTATTTAAATCCAAGCAGCCCTTAGGCCCAGAACTCAGAACTTTGAGTCCAGATTCAAAATTGTTCAATCATGTTTTGTCTTTCTCAAATAATTCATGCTATAAACTCAGCACTTGCTCTACTTGTTTGTGTTTTCACAGATACATGGCTATCGTTCATCCCCTGAAGCCCCGAATGAAGTTTCAAACAGCCTACTGGCTTATCTTTGGGGTTTGGATAATCCCCATCTTCATCTCCGTACCCTCAGCGTACTTTGCTACGGAACGCGAGTACCCAAACGGCGCGCAAACCCATGACAAAAAGATCTTCTGCGCGCAGATCTGGTCCGCAGACCAACAACTTATTTATCGTTCCTACTTCCTGTTCGTATTCGTAGTTGAGTTTTTGGGACCCGTGGTCACCATGGCGATCTGTTACGCACGCATATCCAAGGAGCTGTGGTTTAAGAACGTCCCAGGGTTTCCGACGGAACAGCTGCGCAGGCGGTTGCGTCGCCGTCGCAGAACGGTCGTTGCACTGATCGGCGTGTTGGTGGCGTACGTTTTGTGCTGGGCACCGTATTATAGTTTCACCCTCCTTCGGGATTTCTACCCTGCGCTGATTACTCGTGGCCGTAACTCGCTGGTGGTTTTCTACATCATTGAGTGTATTGCTATGAGCAATGGGGTCATCAACACTCTTTGTTTCGTGAGCGTAAGGAACAACACCCCAAAATGCTTTATGGCCGTGAAACTAGCTAACTGGCGCTCACTCACCAGGGTGATTGTTGGTAAAATGACAGAGGACGACATCAGGACTTCATCATTGCGTGTGACAGAGGAAGTGGAGTGTACACGAATCAAGTAAAACAAAGGTGGAAGGCCAAACAGCAAGGGCGTAGCAGCAATCTTAAGTTTTTTTTTTGGATGCACTGGTTCCACCTACATTTTTAAACTGAAACAATTGCAAATTATCACGATTATCAATGACTATAAGATAAACTTTACTAGTCACAACAAAAGCTGAAGCCTGAATTTGTATTCAGTGTATAGGAAATTTAGCAACTTGTCGCCTTGGAATTATAAGGTTCTTGATAACATTATTGTTATTTTTATATTGTGACCACTTACATTTTGTGATGGTTGATGAAGTTGTGTACATTTTAGAAAGCAAAAAGGTTCTTTATAAGTCAAATGGAATGCAAAGCTAAATATCTCAAAACTGCTCAGAATTTACATTGAACCTTATCATTTTAAGGCGACGAAGTGTATCGCTATTTTTAGCGGCTAGCGACAATAGCAACTTTTTGGTGTCAAGTGAGACGTATAAAACAGATTTGTAAAGGACTAATTCTTATCCGTATAATTTGACATGATGACATCATGTATATGCTAACTAGCGCCTGCTGTCATCTGGCGACATTTAGCGACTCTCCAAGCAGGTTTTTTAAATATTTTCCATGGAAAATCATTGGTGTCACGGGACATAACGTTATTTGAAATATTTTAACCTCATTTTAATAGTATTGCTACAATGCTATTACAATTTTACGTCTCCAGCCATTTCATCACGACTGCTAATAGAGAAATGCGCTGGACACACGGGCTTCAGCCGTACAACTACTTAAAAATCGCAACACAGATCGAGAGAGCAACACTCATAACAGATTATACAACACAGCCTCAAGGGAATTCACGACATTGTCACGAACTGTTATCTATTAATTCGTGCCCATGACACGTATTTCCCCATTTTTCCGTGTCACCCAGCACGACTTTCAGTCTAACATATTTTAATATACGGTATATCTCATATGGATAAATATCTATCAACGCAATCTGATGGTAATTCATATTTACAAGCTGGCTCATTCTTGTGAATTCCTGTTTCCTAGATCTCATTCGTATGTTTTGTTACGATTGGACTTTGACCCTGTGACGTTAGGTTTAGGAGCGGGGTTAGAGTAGACATTTATCATTGCTTTGCCACCTCGTGAAACTCTCGATTTAAGCCAAATTAGTCTTTGCGGCTGTGATTTTAGGGTTTGGGGTGAGGTAAGGTATTGTTTAGCCACCACCTTAAACATGTATGAGTTCTTTTCATATCATGTTATACATATATAAATGAACATACACACGCGGCCTGTGTATTAAAAGTCGTGCTGAGTGACAAGAAAATAGATCGTGCTGAGTGACACAAAAAAAGGGGGAAATTTATGTCCAATAAAAAGGATTCAATAGATACAAACTGCCTTAAGACATTAAATGTAAGTTCACCTAAGTAAGTGGTAACGGTGGCGGTATGTCGAAGAAGTGCTGCTACGCCGATGTTTGGTGGTCTAAAGGGTCTACAGATCAATAGATGCGTACAATACTAAAGGCTCAACTAAACTAAGATGAACTTCATTTAAAGAAGAGAAGATGCATAGAGTGAAAAGAAAACAACAGCGCTGTCGCTGCAAGAGGTCCAGATCACATGACTCAAGATCGCTGTAGGAGATCGTTACTGTGATTTAAATTCTGATGCTGTTTACAGACTGGCCTTGTTCATGGGCAATACAATGACAAATTGCGTGTGTTTTCCACATGTATAAGCTTCTGTACAAAGTATATTTACAAATTAAGCTACAAAACTTTCTGTTGAGGCAGCTGAAATTGATGATTTACACAAAACATAGTGGCCCTAAAAGAGCATTTGTGCACTTCTGCTAAACTTATATATACACGAGTTCTGTAATAAAGCAAAACCGAGCAACAAGTCAAGTTTCCAATTATAAAATAATGAAGTTATCACCCAGAATTTTTTTTTTTTATTTACTTACTTTGATTGTTCGAAACCTGTATACATTTCTTTGTTCTACTAAACACAAAGGAAGATAATTGGAAGAATGTCAGTAACCAAACAGATCCCATCCCCCATTGACTCCAATAGTATTTATTTTTCCTACTATGGCAGTAAATCTGGGACGAGATCTGTTTGGTCACTTACATTTTTCCAAATATCTTACTTTGTGTTCAGCAGAACAAAGACATTTTTACAGGTTTGGAACAATCTGAGGGTAAGTAAATTACGCCAGACTTTTCATTTTTGGGTGAACCATCTAGACACTCAATCAAATTCTGGTTGTCAAATTTTGTGGGACATGTCTCATTGTTATGATAAATCAAAGCTGTGGTGAATCTACCGGGATACTTGTGTCAACTTGAGGGCTACTGACTTCATATATCCATTAAAATGAGCTTTAAAACAATGAGTTAAGAGTAAAAAATTCTGGTAAAGTGATGTCAGTTCTGAGGAAAGTTCAAGCATCATGTGTTTGAAGATGCCATCTGGTTTTATAGTTTGGTGTTTATTCAATTAAATTTGTACATTTTTAAGTGAAGTGTTTTAAATACTTTTTAAGGCCACTGTATACAATACTAGATTTATTGGTCAGTCAAGTCTGCGTTAATAATTTCTAAACTGGAAACAATTACAGGTACAGGGATAATATATTTTATGGTGTCATTAAGATGTCTTCTTCGTGTCTGAATGGGCAGATTTTGTCTACGATAAAGATGGGACATTTGACATTTTAGTACAAAATGTATTTGTACTAGTTTTCTTTCTTTTTCTCCTTCGTTCTCAGTCTAACGATTTATTATCTGAACTAGAGCACACATTGTTACCGGCAGCTGCTCTACTGAGGATCAAAATATATATTTAAGTGAATATTATAAAGTTCCTTTGTATAAGAGCAAAACTTAAAAAAGATATGAATAAAGAAGCACAGCTAATAGTTGCTTGTCCTAACAGTGTTGTGTTGTATTTCAATGTGTATTTCTCCATAAAATGTCTTACGAAATGTTTTTGTAATAAAAACTGGATCCTAAAGCAGCTGTTTGGTCTGCGCTATTGAATCTGTTAATACACTTGAGAGTGGATGACAGTGCGCTTAATAAAAGAAAAAGCACAAAGAGATGACATTCTGTTGATATGATTTTATGAACTGCCCGTTCTGATTTACTAGTACTATGAGCTATTCGTGCCAATCCTATGTGTTTATAAACACAAAAAGTTAATTGCGCTGGGTTTTTGCTCTCGATAAACACAAGGCGAGCTAATTGTCCTCATGTTCCATCCAGAAAGCACATATGTTCCTACACGATGAGTACCAGATGCACTTTCGTATCAAACCATTAGCTATCCGACCAAGACGGGTGCATGAGCGAATAGCGAAATATGAGCAAGTGGCTTCGGAGACATAAAGTCAAACAAATTACAGTTGAATCTGTCAATCATAGCAAAAACCTTTCATTACAGGAACAACGGGTCCTCTTACAGGTCCCTGCCAAGGAATAATCATTGTGTGCCTGAATCTGAAAAACCCATTTGAGCGATTCACCAAAAAAATGCGTTTGCTTGGCTCTAAAACCTACTGAGCTGCCTACGTACGCAACATTTTATAGGCACGCTCTTGCCAAGAGTAAATGCAGATCAGAAGGTGGTCTTTTCTTTCATTCTTTCATTTTTTTAAAGAACGCTGGTTACCAAACAACACTGGCTCCCATTGACTTCCATTGTATGGACAGAAAACCAAAGAGAAATTTCTTAAAATATCTTATTTTGTGTTCTGCAGAAGACAGAATCATATACTAGTTTTGCATGACATGAGGGTGAATAAATAATGACAGAATTTTTATTTGTGGGTGAACTTTTCCAGTGAGCAAAGAAACAATTTGGCCTGCCCTATAGTTATAGTAACACTTTATTTTACGGTTGTTACACATGTTACTTGTATTTGCTATAGTATTTATTATAAATTATGCATAATTACATGTGATTTACCCTAAACCAAACCCTAATCCTCACCCTAACCCTATAGTAAGTACACGTATTATTTACTCAGTACTTAAATGTAAAATTACACTGTAACTCTGGCACTGTAAAATAAAGTGTAGCCTAATAGTTCATTTAATACAAATAATCAATACCTGTACCATTGGACCTGTTTGTAAACACAAGCAGAAGGTTTCATAAAATCATTATATTTGCATTTAAACTTTTGTATTCACTTAGATATACGATTGAGAATCAATTCACGACTTACAAAAAATATGTTCGTGTTTCATGAATGAGCATACTTGCCAACCTTGAGAATGAGACCTAGTCGTGTTACACCACAACATCGATAAATGGAGCAGCATGCTTAGATACATTTAGATTTAAGATGAATGATATTTAATCTTACCAGAATAAAGCTTGGTTTGCATTAACAGAAAAAACAGATTTATCTTTAAACAAAATTGATGGTAGCGCCTTAACACTTGACTGAGTTTATGAGCAAAACAGATTTTTCCATGCAGTGGCTCGGAAGATTCAAGTGCTTGAGGTTGGAAGAGACGCATGGCTCGAGGTGCGCAAAGATAATCTCCTAAATCTCTACAAACTAAATGTAAGAAACAGACAGGAACTGAAGATACATCTTTTCCTGCTGACTGCCCGCTGATTTAGAAATGTGCAGCGTGTAACTTGGCTGGAATCCAAAAACTGCTGATTTACAAATATATATGAAGTGCTGTTTAAAAAACATCTCTGCTGACAACGCCGAAGACTACATAAAAGATGCTAAAATAAAACAATTGTGGGTTTTTTTTTGTCAACATAATTATCATGGTTACATTTGAAAATGAAGCCTAAGTGACGCTACACTTTTTTTTTTTTTTTTTCAGGACATTCTTGCGAAGGTTTCAAGTTTCCAGCGCTGTTTATTCACGACTAGAGATATGAACAGATACATGCATCGTCCGTCCCTTTCCATCCTAAATAAACCTGGATAAATCAATCCTCCACCAGTAGGCTTGTCTGTTTTAAAACCACAATTAAATGTTTTGAAATGATCTAAGTCTCTCAAATAATTTTGCTTCAAGACTATAATTTTACTCTGAACATGACTACACAAAAATCGCTTTAAACCTGAACACAATTATATGAATATTATCTAGATTCTTTATAAAAGTAAACATTTTATAGATTTTATACCCTCCATAAAATTAATAATTAACCACAAAACACAATTTACCATAGTATGTATTAGGGCTGTCACAATATCAGATTTTCACTACACAATAGTCGATTTCACTTTCGTGGCAAAAAGAATTCACGATAACACTTGTATTTGTTAACATTAGTAAATGCATTAACTAACATAAACGAACAATGATCAATATCGTTTCAGAATTTATTAATCTTTGTTAATGTTCGTTGATGTATTGATGTCAATACAATTATTCATGTTAGTTGACGGGGAATTTATTAATGTTAACACTTAACGTTACAACTTTTATTTCAAAATTGTAGTAGTAAATGCTGAAATTAAGATGAAGTAAGATGAATAAATGCTTTAGAAGTATTGTTTATTGTTGGTTCATGTTAGCTAATGCACTAACTCAAATACAACCTGCACTGTAAAGTGGTACCAAATTTACAGTCGTTCTTTGTCAGTTAACGTCACACTCACGAGAATCAAAGTGCATTATGGGTATCACTACCATTTCAACTTTTACGACTATCATGGAGTAAAGGAACGTTTGGGCTCCAGTTATGGATGGTTAGAGTTAAAAAATATTTATTGTCATAAGGAATAGTTAAAACTCACGATTGTTAAGCAATCGTTTTGCTTACTTTTTGTTTAATAATTGTGAAAACATTGCTAATGGGATATAATTTAAGGTAAATGAAATGCACATGATCAGAACTTAGTTTGTTCACAAAATGAAATGTTTCATTGTTTACTTTATGCTATATTTACATGAACATTTAGTCATTTAGCAGACGCTTTTATCCAAAGCGACTTACAGAGAGTTCAGGGATCAATAAGCGATATGTCATACAGGAGCAATAATACAATAGGTGCTAATACACAATTAATATTTTAAACAAAAGCTAGACCACTTCCCGTTGAGAGAAAGAGAGTGGCTTAGTGTTTTTTGCTGTCAAGTATTCACAGAAGAGATGGGATTTAAGAAGTTGTTTAAATGTTGTGAGAGATGTGGTTGACCAGACTGAGTTAGGAAGAATGTTCCACAAGGAAGAGGTTGTGAAAGAGAATGAGCGGGAAAGCGATTTACTGCCCTTATGAGAAGGCAATACAAGACACCGCTGTTTTTTCTGGATAAAACACAATTTCACAACTGATTTCAACTTTTTACGACTTACATGGAGTAAAGGAACATTTTGGCTCCAGTTATGGACGGTTGGAGTTAAAAAAATATTTATTGTCACAAGTAATTGTTAAAACTCACGATTGTTAAGCAATCGTTTTGCTTACCTTTTGTTTAATAATCGAGTAAACGTCGCTAATGTGATATCATTTAAGGTAAATTAAATGCACATGATCAGAACTTAGTTTTTTCACAAAATGAAATGTTTCATTGTTTACTTTATGCTATATTTACATTTACATTATGTCATTAAGCAGACGCTTTTATTTAAAGCGACTTACAGAGAGTCCAGAGAGCAATAAGTGATATGTAATACAGGAGCAATAATACAATAGGTGCTAATACACAATTAATATTTTAAACAAAAGCTATACCACTTCCTGTTGAGAGAAAGAGGGAGGGTTAGTTTATTTTTTTTCATTTTGCTGTCAAGTAGTCACAGAAGAGATGGGTTTTAGGTAGTTTTTTAAATGTTGTGAGAGATGTGGCTGACCAGTAGGAGTGTAGGAGGGTGTGAAAGTATGCCGGTGCAGATCCAGTGATAGTCCTGTAGGCAAGCATTAGTGACTTGAATCTGATACGGGCTTCAACCGGTAGCCAGTGGAGAAAGATGAAAAGGGGTGTCACATGAGCCATTTTGGGCTGTAGGAAGACAAGGCGTGCTGATGCGTTCTGAACCAGCTGGAGTGGTTTGATAGCCACTGCAGGAAGACCAGCAAGGAGAGCATTGCAATAGTTCAACCTTGAGGTTACCAGGGCCTGTACAAGGAGTTGTGCCGCATGCTCAGTGAGATATGGTCTTACCTTTCTAATGTTGAATAAGGCATATCGGCATGACCGCGTTGTCTTTGCAATGTGATCATTGAAGGACAGCTGTTCATCAAATATGACTCTGAGGTTCCTGGCTGTTTTGGAAGGAGTGATTGTGGTATTGCCAAGTTGGATGTTGAGATCGTGTTGCACCGTGGGGTGTGCCGGAAACACAAGTAGTTCTGTCTTGGCAGGGTTCAGCTGGAGGTGATGCTTTTTCATCCAAGCTGAGATGTCTTCTAGGCAGGCTGTAATGCGAGCTGCTACGGTGGTATTGTCTGAAACGAGATGTAGGTCTGGGTGTCGTCAGCATAACAGTGATACGAGAAGCCATGTGTCTGTATGATGGGTCCCAAGGATGCCGTGTAGATGAAAAAAAGCAGTGGTCCAAGCACCGATCCCTGAGGGACCCCAGTGGTCATGTGGTGAGCAGTGGACAGCGAGCCACTCCATGACATCCTGAAGGATCTGCTGAAGAGGTAGGATTTGAACCAGCGGAGAGGAGTGCCTGAGATTCCTAGAGATGACAAAGCTGCTAGCAGTATCTAGTGATTGACAATGTCAAACGCTGCAGATAGGTCTAGCAAAATCAGGACAGAGGATTTAGATTCCGCCTTTGCTAGCTGCAGTGCTCAACTGACCAATAGCAGTGCTATATCACTACTTATAATGTACAGTTGTATTATGTGTTTTACAAATATCACATAAATGTTATACTTCTGTAACTGTTTCACTGACTCCATCAGGGACAACTTTTATCTTTAAAATTAAAAGCCCACCTGAGAACCTGTCCACAGCCACACCTGAATGTTACAACCAGTTTCATGACCTCTTCTGTCCTATCCAGGTGACCCAGTTACCTCCCTGTAGACCTTCTGTTCAGGTATGGTGAGTGGATCAATTTTCCCCCAAATTTGTTTTACCTGAACAGAAGGCCATGTAGGAGTACATTGCCGAAACCTTCAAACAGGGATACATCCGTCATTCTCAGTCCCCTGCCACTTCTAGCTTCTTCTTTGTGGCCAAGAAGGACAGGGGGTTTAAGGCCCTGTATAGACTATCGATCTCTCAACAAAGTTTCTCTTTCCACTCCCCCTCGACCCAGCGGTACTGGTACAGCCGAGAGCACCACCTCTACCTTAAAGCAGAAAACTGCAGTTTCCATCAGCCCTCCACACAGTTTCTCGGATACAACATCTCTAAGGAAGGCATTTCCATAAACGAGGGGAAGGTGGCAGCCGTACGCATCTGGCCAATACCCACCTCAGTAAAAGATCTTCAACGCATCCTGGGCTTTGCCAACTTTTACAGTCACTTCATCAAGAACTACAGCTCTATCGTCTTACCCCTCACAACTACTCGCCAGCAAACTAGCGCTGGAAGAATTTAGGCATTGGCTGGAGGGTGCTCAACACCCGTTTCTTATCTACACAGATCACAAGAACTTGCAATACCTCAAAGAAGCCAAACGCATTAACCCACGCCAAGCCCGTTGGGCCATGTTCTTCACCTGGTTTCAGTTCCAGTTCCAGATCTCATATCGCCCTGTTACCAAAAATTCTCGTGCTGATACCCTCTCCCCAGGAAGAAAACTCACCTGATGAACCAGTTCTTCCCGAATCCCTCTTCGTCAATCCCATCCGTTGGACCTTCAATGGAGCCATCACCTTCGCCAATGCCACCAACAACAAACGCCGGGGTGTCCTCCAAATCGGATGTACGTACCATGCTATGAACGTACTAATATCATCAACTCTGTTCACAGCTCTCTGGAAACTGGCCACCCGGGAACCAATGGAACTCTGTCGCTTCTCAAGGAGAGCTTCTGGTGATCGGGAATGGCAGCGGACGAGAGATGGTTCGTCCAAGCCTGTCAAGCATGTGCCATCTCCAAAAGCTTGATGCACCTCCACAAAGGAAAACTCCATCCTCTCCCGATTCCTCGCCGGGCATGGTCACACCTGGGGTAAGTCTTCAACACTGATTTACCGTCTTCCTCTGGTAATACATGTATTTTTGTAATTATTGATAGATTTATCTGCCGCAACGGTGTCCCCAAAGACATCGTCTCGTACCGAGGGGCTCCAGTTCATTTCACAGGTATGGCGTGCATTTTTTAACCCCCTGGGTGTGATTGTTTGGCCTCAGGGTACCATCTGCAATCTAATGGGCAAACAGAGAGGAAAAACTCTCTTCGTCAACCAGCCACCGGATTAACCCCCTTCCAATGCATACTCAATTACCAGCCACCCCTGTTTCCCTGGTCAGGGGAACCGTCTGAGGTACCTACCATTGACCGCAGGTTGCGGGAGAGCAAAAGAGTCTTGGGCGTCGCTCACCATCACCTTCAGAGAGCCATCCGACGTATAAATATCCAGACCGAAGCTAGACGGAAGGAGACCCCGCAGTACCGACCTGGACAGATGGTGTGGCTCTCCAATGACATCCAGCTCAAACTTCCATGCCGCAAGTTAAGTCCCAGATTCATTGGCTCATTCCCCATAATCCAGCATATCAACCCAGTCATCAACCTTCTCAAACTCCCTCCTACTGTATTCAACCACCATTTCACATTTCACTTCTGAACCCCCCCCCTAATCTAATCGTCTTCATCCTTCTTCGTCGGTGTTGTCATCTTAATGTTTGCCTGTTCCACTCATCTTCACTTAAAGTCGCCATCTTCACCCTCATCAATCCCGGATTCACCAGCCCTGCAACCATCAAGGACAGTATCATTATCTATATCCTCAGCCTTTCATTCATGCATAAAGTATTACTCACCTGCATTCAGTTTGTGTGCGTCAATAGTGTGTCGAAAAGTAACTTACCATCTGCCTTCAGAGTTTTCTGTTACAGAGGTGTTTCATCTTCTTCATTCAATTTCACTTCATTTCAGAGATAGAATGGTTCGTTCTTGTTGTGTAATATGTTGTAATACTGGGACACATGATAGAAACAGCCGAAACCTTCACCACTGGAAAATATTTTTTAGGTTTCACACTTGGAAGGAAGATTACAGACACGTTCTGATGTGCATTTTAAAATTGATTTTTAATCCAGTGTTGCTTCAATAATAAAGTATGGACAATGGAATTTTCATAAATGTGTTTTAATTGTTATCAGTATTACTTGACAGCCAAATGAATTACAGAAAATTTTGAACAAACAGGGTAAGGTTGTTAGAGACACAGTACAACGTACAGTATATTGCTTATAATTTTGTGCAAATCAAGGGTAGACAAATACAGTACAAGTAAATGTAAGTTTTTATACCGTAAAAAGGATGGTAATGATGATTTAATTGCTCTATAGTGTTCCGTCCGTATACTTTCAGTTCACTGCTCAATGCAGCAATACCCCCTAAATCATTGGTGTCAAACTCAATTCCTGGAGGGCCGCAGCTCTGCACAGTTTAGCTCCAACCAAATCCAACCTTCACCTGTTTAGAGGTTTCTAGTAATCCTAAAGACCTTGATCAGATGAATCAGGTGTGTTTGCTTAGGGTTGGAGCTAAACTGTGCGAGCTGCGGCCCTCCAGGAATTTAGTTTGACACCTGTGCCCTAAATGGTGCCACGGTGATGTCACACACAATGAACCCATGTATCTGACAAAGACCGATAACAATATCATTGCGATAAAAAGAAATTAATGAGGCTATCAGTCAAATTCATTTTAAATGTAGTATATTTTGTGTTCTGTCTAAATGTAGAAACACAGAGAGGGAGTTTGTAACCATTTTGCCTCTTAAGGCAACATTTTAAATGGTTCCTGAATGGTTTATGATATTACAGTATGTGTAGAATTAACACAGTAAATATAATCATGGTTTTACTGTCACGGTTATTGCAAATGTCGGTATATTGTGACACCCCTACACTCAGCATAGCACACAGTTTATTGAATGCATTGTGAATACACTTTGCAGATGAATATGATCATAACTCAACATTTTTAAAGTCTCATCACACAATGTTAAAGTAAACACCTGTTAAACATTATTTGAGAACAAATGGTTCTGAAGGCCTTGTATTTTGTTAGAAATGTCTCTTTGTCTCTGTTGTCTAGGACAAATAGTGTGTTAGTGAGGGATTAAGAGTAAACCATGAGATATGAAATTCATCTGAATTATAAAAGGACTGAACCCGATCAGCATTTTGATTGGATTGTGACAGATGGATGGCTGGGAATAAGCTTGTGTTTGTAGCATGTTGTTATCAAGAACTTTCTATCCCAGGATGAAACCCAAGTGTGTTCTTAAATTTAATCTGTGTGCCATTGACCAGGACCTAACAACAGTCATTCAAAAAACCAGGACACTGGCAGCATGAATGAATGACACATGCTTATGGACTATAGGATGATTAGGGGAAAAATCTTTAAAGTGGGCTTAACACACAGGTTTTCTGCCAATCTCATATTAATCTTGAGTACCTATAGAGTAGTATTGCATACTTCGTATCTTCGAAGAGTATTTAGTTTTAACACATTCATAAAAGATAGAGAGCTTTACGATTGTTTCCGAAAACATACGGCGGCGGGGGAGGGGTTGGCTGAACCAAAACACGTGCGCACCCATTGTCAACAAAACACAGACATCAGTTTTACTCACCGCATGCGGTTCATGTCCGGCATCTTTTAGCGCTGGGACGGCTCCATATATCAGTTTCAAATGATCTCCAAATCCAGCGTTATATCCACCGTTTATATAACATTCATCACCCAAATGCAGTGAACAAACAAACACCTGAACTTCGCGAACGTATGCGCTCTCTCTCTCTCCTGCACACAAGTGAAAGTGACGTCTGTGCATGCTCCTTCTCCTGCTTTCCTTGCTGCCGCGTGCTTTTCCGGGAGAATTGTCCAATAAAGGACTAAGAAAAATCATTACAAAACAGTTTTATATGTTTGAAAAAAACTTTCCAAAACCTGTACGATAGCTGGGGGGGTGTATCAAGCACAGAAATACTACGTAATACACCCAACTCGTTTTTGACAACTTGACCATGTTAAGCATGAGAAGACATCACGTTTAACATTGTTTAGAAGTCAGAATGCATGAAACACCGTTGCAGGGCCGCTTTAAGGGGATAGTTCACCCCCCATAAAATTACTCACCTTCATGTAATTTCAAAACTGTATTTCTTTCTTCAGCAGAACAGAAAAGAAGATATTTTGAAGAATGTTGATAACCAAACAGAACACAAAACCACTGAGACCTTTCTCAAAATATCTTCCTTGTGTTCCGCAGAAGAAAGAGTATATACAGGTGAGGGTAGATAAATGATGACAGAATTTTACAATTATAGTTTTTGGAATTTATTTCAGACACTATTTGTACCTGAAAATATGTGTTTTCATCCATTTTAGAATGTTGAATGAATATCTAAATGTCTGCACTTACTAAATTATTTTGAATTGCCGTTTCTCGTGCAAGACCTGCCACCTCGGATAGACATTTTTAGTGTTGCTATGAATTATGGGTAGCTAGGTTCCCCAATTTTTGAAGAGCCTATTGTCTGAAGTCTTAAATTGCAAATGTAGGCAGCTCGCTAGAATTTGGAAAGAAGTTTCCAGCAAGACTGTCTGGCTGATTTTATGAAGCTTACAACTGTCATAACATATTCTCCCTTCAGAGGAAGAGGCCTCAGAGTTTAATAACCTTCAACAAACGGCAGAAAGAAAATTCTTTCACTTTGCGAAACAGAACTCACATCATCGCCGTGGAGACGTAGAGAAAGGGAGCTGTCACTGATTGTGAGCAACACCATTCCGAGTATGAGAGTCAATTCAACCCAGACCAATGTCCTTCAGATCCTCCTTTGATGGAGTAATACTATCTGTCGATAACAGAAAACAAAACTATCAATGACACGTTTTTTTTCAGTTAAAGGTTGTAGATATTAAGTTTATAAACTTGCTAAATAGACTATAGACATAAGTTCAACACTGTTCCAGAAAAACTTCCTGTTCGTGTTTTTTTAACACTACACAAACATTTGAAATTAATAAGTTACAACCAACAGAACATTTATAACCGTATCAAAATGTTAAACGAATATCTGTAAGATTTAATTATATATATATATATATATATAATATATATATATATATATGTGTCTTTGGTGTGGTATAAGTTGACCATGCATGTTTTAGACACATAACATTGCAAAAATGAAAGTGTCGGAACAAAAGATGCGGATCTAAAAGCGAATGCTCACCCAGACCTGACTGAAACGCCTCCTGTAACCACACCCCCACAAATCTACATCAGTTCCTAGTATGATTTGACTAAGACCGCCCAAATGTATAAGTAAGGTGGGCGTACCTGTCAGTACAATTGCTTTGGAACCTGATGTTCCAAATATGGCAAGAGGCGCTTTATTCCGGACACAAGCTTGCAGTATTCGACCAATCACTACGCACTGGTTAACTGGCCAATCATAGCACACCTCGCTTCAGAGCGATGAGCTTTGTAAAAAATCCACGCGTTTCAGAGAGGAGGGGCAAGGAGGTGATAAACATGCACGGTGCGTGGAAAAAACAGCGTTTTCTTGTATACACATTGCATTACATCTTAAACAAACGATAATTCGTTTTAGCCGTGTCATATGACCCCTTTAACATCTTGCGAAGTGGTCTGCACATATACTACATATATTTTTCTTAAATATTTTAAACATTTAAATGCAATAATAATAACAAATCGTTCGGTTTGAAACCGGTTTGCATAAGAAAAAAGTCCATCCCATTTCTCAGAAAAAAATCGCTAATTGGCTCCAAACAAAGACATCCGACAATTTGCACTTCAGAAGAATCTCCGATTCATCAGGTAACGCGGGTCCAAGCATTAGGTTTTAATTCACTGTGACTGGATGCAAACTAGGACTCGTAGACTGTTTGTAATTGTCAGGTAATTACACACGTACCGATCAAGTCAAGTCTTCCATATGGAACACTTTTTCGTGGCACAAAAGTTGCAGCACGTGTGCCAGACCGCGTCCAGGTTGCCTCGCGCCTCGCCGCCCAGTCAGTCAGTCAACAGCTTGACAAAGCAAAACACGCTCAAAGGAATACATACTATTCTAACATATCTTCAATATGTCAACAAAAGCTTTATTTTAAAGTAACAATATAAGGCAAAACATTTGTCTCCAAAATATTGTACCTCCATATGTATGTCCTTATGTTGTGAGGAACTGCTAAAAGCCACAGACTTGGAATCGAGTTTTTTATCATACAAGCTGTCTTTTTCTTTCATGATTTTTTTTAACAGAAAACTTCGCCCAAGAGTAAAATATAGCTCATGTTTTTATGCGCCAATAGTCGTTTGAAAATGTTAGTTCAATTTATTAATTTAGAGTTCATAAATGCACTCTACACACAGCCCTGAGGTATCACTGAATGTGCACTGTGGAAATTATTCTTTGAACAACTGAAAAATGTAGACGCTATAGATCCAACACGACTAGCACGACTTTCTTTTGTGTCACTCAGCACAACTTTCAATACACAGACTGGGTGTGTGTTTACATTTATATATTTTTAACCTGATATAAAAAGAAGTACATATTTTAGGATGTGGTTAACCAACATCTTACCTCACCCCAAACCCTAAAATCCCAGGCGCAAAGAACCTTATAAAAGTCAAACCATAACCAAACATCCCAATGAGATCCTAGGAAACAGGAATTCTACGTGGCATTGGTTCAACAAGGTGCTGAAAGCATTTTTTTAGAAATGTTGGCCCATATTGATAGGATAGCATCTTGCAGTTGATGGAGATTTGTGGGATGCACGAAGCTCCCGTTCCACCACATCCCAAAGATGCTCTATTGGGTTGAAATCTGGTGACTGTGGGGGCCATTTTAGTACAGTGAACTCATTGTCATGTTCAAGAAACCAATTTGAAATGATTCGAACTTTGTGACATGGTGCATTATCCTGCTGGAAGTAGCCATCAGAGGATGGGTACATGGTGGTCATAAAGGGATGGACATGGTCAGAAACAATGCTCAGGCAGGCCGTGGCATTTAAACGATGCCCAATTGGCACTAAGGGGCTTAAAGTGTGCCAAGAAAACATCTCCCACACCATTATACCACCACCATAATTGCATTAATGAGAAATTGAACAGGTGTTCCTAATAATCCTTTAGGTGAGTGTGTATACATATGAAATATACCACGTATTACAATAGCTTACAATAGATTGAAAGTCGTTCTGACTGACATGAAAAAGGGGGGAAATTCGTGTCAGTAAACACGAATTAATAGATTACAGTTCGTGACAATGTCACAAATTCCTGTGAAACTGTTGGTAGATCAGCGTAAACCATCTTCTAAATATTGAGGTTTGTTATAGCCACAGAAATGCAAGCACACGTGTAAAGTATGTACATTGGGACCACAAATAGACAACTTTGACAAATCCTTCGCATGCGTCCGTTTTTTCCTCTTTAACCTGTTTAGCAGTTCCTCTTCTGAACGCACAGATGCCAGCTGTATATTTGTGTTCTCAGAACAGTTTGTGTCGAACTCTCAAAAGTCGGTTTGGAAAGAGTCGTGTCTAAGTCGTGGATTTCCTGTTTAAGACATGTTTGTTTTTCACTCCATTTACTTAAGTCACAGAAAATCACTTAATCAACTATTTATGAAAACGGCAGCCTGCGGAGTTTGGCTAGAACGAGCGCTGGAATACAGGTGTTGTATTTGCTAAAGGCTCTGTTCCAAAGCACAGTGGGGTGCAAAATGTAAAAAACAAAGAAACCTTCTTTTGGCCAAATTCCTAAAGCCATCATATTAAGTTATCATTGCCAGTTAAGTAAAGATACCCAATATTGATGAATTCATTGGTGCAATACAAATGTAACTATAAAGTTTGTGTAGTGATGGGAACGGTTTTCTCCACGTATGCAATAGTGTTTTTCTAGGACTGAAAAGAATGTTCTGGTCCAATCAAACCCCTAGGAATAAACAATCAGCATGTAATAAATAAAACACACAAGTGTAAATAAGTCTCTAGTAAAGAAGCAGACTCGTTGAAAACATTCACACACTCACAGAATGGAACATGAGAAACAGCAGATTTTTTATTTAAAATTATAGGTATGCTTAAAACTATAAAAGTTATCTGACATTTTAAAGTAAAAAACATAGAAACTAGGTTTATAAAATAAAGTGTCATTTCTTCCTCCTGAGAAAGGCTTGTGCCTCTTTTTGCAGGCATTTAATGTCCTCTTTTTCCACTGTCGTCTGATTCTGGCATGTAGTCCGAGTCATCGCCCACCTCTTCTTCCTCGCTCTCAACATGAATAAAACTGTTTTCGTACTGATTTTCATCCTCATCGTCAGCAGTGCTCTTGGCTGGGGAACAAAAAAAACACCATCGCAATGTGACTTTCCAAAGATCAAATTACACCGTGTGCTCATTTTCACCACAACAAGAATTTAAATCAAACTGGGTGCGAAAACACGCCTCAATTTTAGAAAAAGGGATGATGCACGTTACAGTTTGTAAGGTATATTTTGCTTTATTATTAGGTTATACAACTGGTTATATGTGTTTATTTCCATACCTTGGTGCTAAAACTAACACATAGGGTTTTTTTTGGAGCAAAAATATTTATTAAACACATATTTTGCCCTGCTGCGATGCCAAGATGGTGCAAACGTGTCCTAAGAAAGCATTATTCCCACACAGCAGTTACAAGCTTAAAACACAAAATATTCTGAGAGCAACAACGTTCTGAAAAACAGCTGCGATGGCTTCGCAGTTTCGAGCCTGGGACGGTCACGCATTTGATTGTTTACTGGTGAAAAACAAACAAAAAATTGTGTGACTTCATAAAACATGGCAATTATTGATCAGCTCATAGTGAAGTCATTATTAACGGCGAATAACCAACCATCGCGAAAGCTACGTGTTTCTCTTTGTTCCTAAACGGTCACATCTGCAGCCCTTCAAGATATCCGAAGTGGAACGCCCCGCACTTCAAACAGCTTGTACGATTGCTAATATTTCTCTTGACCAATGCTATGGTGCATATGTGCAGCCTGTTCCTCCCCAAGGTCCGCTCGGCATGTTCTGCATTAGTTTAAGAGGAATTTAATTTTGTTAAATGTGAGCGCTCAGGGGAGCCTTAGGTTACACACCAAACGCTGTGGTGCATTGAGTTCTGTGGAAAATGATTCAGACTCTGGCTTCAGTCAAGTGCAAGGATTTGTGGGTGTTAAATATGCATGAGTTTTAAACAATAAACATATTGTTCTTCTGAACCTCAAAGAACTAAATCTATATTGGCCATGTTTAAGCAAATGTGTTTGCGAGAAAGAGTGACTAACAAAGTTTTGTGCATGTTCAAATGAATAACTGAAGATTAAGATACCTATTGTAGTTCTGTAGCTGTGTTAAATGCACCCACATTTCATTTTTAGAACAATGCAATTGAATTACAGGGTCAATGTTTTTATGGAAGCTCGCACAAGTTTATTCACAACTGTGAAGCTGGGGCCAATTTAATTTTACAGAATTACTTCTTAGCATTATGAGAAGTTTTTACATTGTGTTAAGTATTCTGACCTACTGCCTGCAAAGGTGCTGCTGCTGATAAAATGTTTGTATCTGAAAGAAACAGGGTTTTATGTGTCTGACATTTAGAAAGCTTTATATGAAGGTCTGAGGGTTTTGTGGTGCACCAGCCAGACCACAACAGGAAGGGGCTTTTAAAGTTTATGCAGAACAATAATTGTACGAATCTACATAAGAGAGAAGTAATTATTCTGCATTTTTACGCATCAAAGCGGTTAAAGTTAAACTCTTGTCATTTCAAACCTGCATAACATTCTTTCCTCCGCAGAACACAAAAGAAGATTTTTGAAGAAAGTTGCTAACCGTACAGCGCCGGCACCCATTCACTTCTATTGCATAGACATAAAACCAATGCAAGTGAACGGGGGCCAGTTAACAACATTCTTTAAAATATCTTCTTTTGTGTTCTGCAGAAGAAAGACAGTCAGACAGGATTAAAATGGCAAGAGGGTGAATACATGATGACAGATTTTTGTTGTTGTGAACTATCAGATAACTTTATAATAATACGAATTTAGTATTATTTATTTAAAGAATCATACTGAAGAAGAGAAAAACACTTACGTGGATTTAGTGTGTTTGTACTCCTTCTTGTGAAGTGGATTCTTTCTGCATAAGCCAAGCACAAATTACATACTTTAATAAATAAAGAAAATAATTATTACAAATGGAACAAACATTTTTTAGCTAAATTTCTTTTAACTCTGTAATACAGAGATTTTTCCGGTCATTCGGGACAAAAAATGGCTAAAAAATCTTTTTATAAAAATTGCACTCAAAAATTATAGCCAAGCTTAACGACAAAAATATTTACTATAGATATATTTCAATGACCTTTCCAGCCCTGGAATTTTAAGATGACATTTCTAGGTTTTTGATGTCTGTTGTATGTTGTTTCTAGCTGCAGGTCTAACCTAAGGTGATCTCACCTGTAGCAATGGGTTCCAAATGGGCACTTGGGCCTCTCATCATCATCATCATCATCTTCTGTCTTCTCTTCCTCATAGTCACTGTCTCCAGGGTGACTGCATTCCTGAAAATGTACAGGATTTTTCCTGGAGAAAGGAAACAAAATAAGTCAAATTAACTCAATTTTGAGCAATCGTGCAACTTAGAGAATAAGTGAAAGATGAATTGATAAATTTATACTGTCAGTTTCAGAGATTTTCTCTTAAATGCAGACTGTTTACATCTCCAAATTAACATCAAAGTATTTTGTGAACACACAAGAATAAGAGATTTAATATATGTGAGTGAAATCGCGAGTCTGTGTCATGCTTCACCCCTGCATTCGAGGACAGCACCTTCCAGCTAAAATACAAACTTTATCTGTCAGCTTTTCAACATTAAAAATAAATGTCAGAGAATTAGATATTAGGGAAACCATGCGCGTATGTCTTTGAAACAACACTCAAACAATTCTAGGCCTGACCTCGAAATAATTTTCCAGGCCATGTTCGCTTTATGTTTGGGGCATGCTGTTGATTACCATAAACAATTTCCCTCATTTTGTTTTCTAGAAAGGGAAACATATACATACAATGAAAGCAGAACGACTGTAGAATAGTTCATAAAAACTTGAAATGCCTTAACCTATCTAGAAATTTTCAAAGCTATTTACTTTTTCCAAGATCGTCTGCTGCAGATTTAGCAAAAAACAACGGCAAATATTCTGAAAAACCTAGTTTAAAGCACGCTGAACATTCATTGTACCCAGAGAAGGTTATCTGAACTTTTCCATATTAGAGAGCAATCTCGCAAACCGGTACCTGTAACAGGAGCTGCCGTAAGGACAAGGCGTCCGGCTCTGTTTTTTCACCTTGCTGGTGCTTGTTTTGCTTTCAGACTCTGTGATCTTTGACATTTGCTGTGGGTTCTGTGAGGGTCCCTGATCGACCTGAAGGTTACCGGAATCTTTTGCTTGTGTTTGAGAATCTTCAGATTGAGCACCTGCTCCCCTGATGCCTCCTCCCTTTTTCCCTTTATCACGCTCCATCAATTTGGTGCTGTCCGACTCGTTGCTCGGCCCGTCCTCGACTGATCCGACTCTAGTGCTCTTGAGTGCTGTTGCATCACCCTGCCAAGAGGTCAGCGCACACAGTAAATAATCCAAATCAAATTCCAGAAGCTCCTTCACATTTCATTGTATACCGGTATAACTTAAATGCATTTCAAACTAGCTTTACAATAAATGCACCATTTTTTTTTTTAACACACTTATAACCCACTCATGATTTTAAAGCAACCTTAAAAACAACAGCTGCTAACAAGTTGCTAAAAGCGACTAAATCCTTTGGTGGGGACGTTAGACGTCCTCGCGCAAATAAATCTAAAAAATAATGCAACATGGGCACAGATCTCTAAAAACACAGATGTGGATTCTTTCACACAGGTAATTACTTACAAGGAATACGATTTTAATAGTTTGAAAAAGTTGACGGATGTCTGGTGGTGGTGATGTGATATCGAGTCTTGTTGATAGACAACATGTAAGTAATGTAAGCATCATAAAGCTTTGTTAATCACAGATCTTATATTTTACAATCTTCCAAAAGTCTATGGGAAAATGGCTTTCGGTCTAGGAAACCAGTGCGGCACTAACTTCCGGGTTGGCCTACAAAAATATGTAATCTCTGAGGTACTCTATAGCAACATTAGCTATTTTGGTATTATGACCGTTGCCATAGAAACAATGTCAGGTCAGAGGGCAGGAATAGCTCAGAATGAAATCTAGGAGTCGTCACATTTCTGAAGCATAAATAACTTAGTAGATAACTTCAATATAAGAAGACCAGTAAATTAGATTTTTACCAGCTCATCTTCAGAATCACTTTTTAACCTCTTTGCCTTCCTCCTAGGTATCCCCTCCTCCTCTTCCTCAGACGACACCTGTGCTGTACGAGCACATTTGGGTTCGGGTGGAAGTTTACGTGCAACTGGGCGTTTGGACTGTTTTGGGGTTCCTCTGATGGCTTTGCTCTCACCTGCTCCACAGAAAAAGAGAAAAACAGGCAAACATCTAAGAGCACCTTCAGTTGGACTTCAGTCTGTTTAATGATAATCTCTACAATACAAACGTTACAATGTAAAGTATCAATTTAATGTTTCTGTAATATCAATGTACTGGAATATCTCTCCCCAGTATCTCTCCAGTTTCAGTTATTACTGGTCAGACCCAGAGGTCGCGTTAACCGAAGATTATCCGTCATTGACGGAATGTTTTTACTTAAAATGAATACATAACGTTACTACAGTAGGCTTATATGTAAACCATTTCAATTTAGCTGCACACGTACTTAAGTTATTTATATATATATACATTTTTTTGTGCTCGTACAGCACAGGTGTCGTATATATATATTTTTTTTAAATAGCTTAATGATCATGCATAGCAAAATCGCAAGTGTTCAAAAGGTCAAATTAACACGCACAGTGTTTATATAATCCACACTATTGAAGTAAATTTTGCTGTGAAAAATTAAAAGACTATTTCCAATAACAATTTTGTCTACAACTTTAAACTTTCTTTTATCAGTGAGCGGGAGCAGTTTGACAGGAGGATTAAGAACATTTTGAAGAAGAGTGGCAACCCATAGGAGTCATTATTGAGAGCCATCCTATAATGACCATCGATCCTGTTTTTGATTATGGTCTTAATAAATAATGTTGTTCACAAGAAACTTGTCACTTTTTTCTTAGAAGATAAAAGACCTTAGAAATGTATTAAAGCGGTGAATTGTGTTTTTTTTATTAAACAGTACGCAGGACACTGTTCTAAATGCACAGCAGATATTTAATTGATGGTTTATATGATAGCACTTAATGTCTCATGGGCTAAATATGGTTAATATTTGAATGTAACTTTATACATGCCTATACATTCACAACAAACACTCAAGTCTTCTGTATAGTTGTATATAACTAGGCCACAGTAGATTATATATTATTGTTGTACTGTGCCTGCTATTTCAATCGCTGGTTAGATCAGCGGAGCAGTCAATAAACGGGACATGCAAAGTCACGTATGGGACAAATCAGGCAGGCTGAAAATACGGGATGTCCCGGCCAATACGGGGACGGTTGGCAACCCTATGTACATCTGATCCAACTGTGTGTATTATTCATTTTTCAATTCACAAAAACACTAAATTGCAGTTGCAATTGCAAATCAATTGTCTCCTGTAAGCTATGTATTAATACTGTTAGTAGTTATGTACAAATTTTTGAGGCAACATTTCAATTTTTCCTTTAATTTTTTCCCGATAATTTTTAAGTGATTATTTTATTAGATTTCTATGAACAGAAACGTTCCCAAAGTTTTAATTTTAGTAAACTAAAATAACCTTGCCATAGACGTGACCCAGGGAACCAAGACATCAAAAGTCAGAGATGTGAGGTGACATCGATGTTTCGCCAGAGAGAACTTACTGTACAGCCAATGTATGAGTTTCCATGACTCAGTCTTTCCAAACATCTATCCACTGAAGCACGTGTGTTTGTACTGTGCATTGAGCGTGAAGGCAGTTTGCTTTAATCCAAATTACTGCGGCAGGTGTAAACAAGAACCGTCAGGCTCGGCCGGTAATGTCACGAAGTTCTTTCACACGCCGATTTACATATCTGACAAGCATCCACCAAAACAAAATTATAGCAGCTGTCTTAAATTGGCGACCTCAATAAGACGACACTCACAGACCACATGAAAGAAAACGAAGCAACACAGGACGTAATTGTAAATTATACATCTGTGCGGAGACGTTAAAAAGAACAATTCACCCCAGAAGAGAAAATGCTGTCATTATTTTCTGTTCCTCACATAAAGCTGTCGTCTGACTTCAAAACACCTGGAATTTAATGTACAATCTGCATGGACCATTTTATCATGTTTTTGTTTTTGGTCATTTCAGAGCTTGACATCTCCCTCAAAAACTCCATGGAAGGAGCGAGAAGATAATGAAAGAATTTTCATTTCAGGAAAAAATATACCTTCATATACATGACACGATATGCATCGAAAAGTGCTATATAAAGACTGATTTGACTTATATGACCCAATAGAAAAGTTTCCTCATGCGGGGCTCTGCGTTGAGCTATATGAGAGAACGTTAGGGGCTATGGGATCCAGATGGTGCGCTGTCTGGTGTTAAAGAGGTGTTTATGAAGTCTCCTGCACACTTGACCTTTAGATACAAGCACTTTAAAATACGTCTGCATTTCTAGAGAGCCGAAGTAAAAGGTCAAGGGGACAAGGGAGGGATCTGGACCAAATCTAAACCCCATCTTCCCTCCTGCCTTTTCCTTTAAGAACAGTCGCACCGTTGCCATGACAACCAGCTTTGAAAGTGACAATGCTACAGTGCACCGGTACCTTTGGCAGCTGACGGACTTTGGGTAGCTGAACCACAAGCCATCATCCAGTCTGGCAAGATGCGTTTCTTTTGCGGCGGAGAAGGCTCGCTTTGTTGACACACTGCGGGTGACTTAACAACACAAACACAAGAGAAAAAGTACATTTACATATATTCAGTAATGCAATTTAACAATCTACCTTTCTCAGATGCATTTTACTTTTTGCGATTGCCACAATACATAAATTAAATGCAAAACTGATTATTATCTTTTTTCCGCAGCTGTATGTAGTATCCAAACACGCACCTTATTGAGAGAGCACACAGGGATTGCAGAACCACCCTGTTTTTCACTTCCTGTGAGCGTGGAGCTCTGGGTCACGGGTATGTCGTCCTCAAGTGTGGCGGAGTCTTCACAGGGCTCTGCTGGTCTGGGCAAACACTCCTTCATATCCATCTCCTCCTCAAACCCCTGACTGTTTCTAAAATGAGCCAAGCCAGAGTGAGAACATCAACTCTTTTTACAATGACTCCTACACGACTAATAGTTCTTCTGTCGGTTCAAACTCATGACCGGTCTCTTTAAAAGCATAAGCACCACACATTGATATGATTCTAAAGGAAACTCTTGTTGTGAAAGCTTTCTATACAATATTAACACACAATGTTAGCTATTCTACAGATCAGCTGTGAGATAATGGTGCTCGCAATAACAAGGTCATAGGTGAGTCTGGATAAAAGCGTGACTGTAAATGTGGCCTCTTCAGAGAACATCAAGGCTAATTTCCTAGATGAAAGGCATGACTTTTAAATGCATGCAGATCGAGGCATTCAAAATCAATGCGTCACGTCAGGATTTCTCAACGCTTTTGTGTTATCAGAGCTTCTGGTGGGATCCTACACAACCAAAGACCAGCACGTCTGTGTGCGTTACAAAAAAAGGCGTTTTAAGCCTTTGATCTCAGCTCTGCTGGTCACAGATCAGTTCATAAACGAAGGACAAGGTAAAGGTTAAAATAACTGCATTCAACCCGACAATCATTATCACAACTAGAGCTCACATAAAAAAGATGTGATGCTGCCTTAATACACCTGGCATTTTAAAAAGATTTATGCAGCGTAATGAAGACATTTTGAATTCAAAAATGAATTTGTCATGAATTTGTCAAATCCTAACTAACTTTAAGTAAACATCAAATGTCAATTCATTAAGTTAATAATGTACAAACAGACAGTTGTTATTACAGGATAAACCACGACTGGGTCTTGTATCACACTGAAGGGGTTTATTTTGCAATAACAATTGGCTGGCTGCACATTATCCCGCTTCTTACACGGCCTGCGGGAGAAGTAAATTGTTCAACAAGAGATATTTGAAATGTTTTACTCATCTGTAACATATACAAACTTTATTTCCTATTGTCTTAAACACGAATAAAGTACAAACAAGACAAACACACCATCTGGTAATCATTTAAAATATTGTAATATAATCTACATCCATTAAAGGGGCGATGAATTAAGACCTTTTGACAATTTGAGTAAAAATCACAGGCTTAATTTATCCTGTGCGAATGCGCCACATGAAATACAGATGTGGGGAGGTCATTTATAAATCCAACTAAGTTTACTATGCAAACTGCTATCCAATCATAGCAGTGGGCGTTTACTTCCAAGTCTTCATGGCGGAACGCCCATTCAAACCGACCGTTTGTCAAGCCGGCCTCAAAACCCGGGTAGAAAATAGCCTATTACTGATTGATTTGGATGTTTTTGAATGTAAAAACCACACGAACGTCATAAGTAGACCTCATACAACAGTATAAAACAATAAACAAGCCCAGTTCATCACACCTTTAAAGCACAATTAAAAATACAGTTTATTAGTATCTCATATTCATTTCATACCATACATTAAATATTTATTTCTCAATGGTGTAAAATTATTTGGCTTTATCAAACGGGAACACATCACAACCAGAATATTCCATTAGAAAAATAAAGTGAGGCACTAGTTGATTTTATCCATCAGAAACTGGATTGTGACAAGTGGGCTTTCATACCAGATTGCAGTTAATTGTTGGAAACGAAAAGGAGTCACGCACAACAATGTGTGCAGTCTGGAACGTGTATTTTAAGAAAGCAAATAGGTTCATATGGGGAAAACATAACTCACTCCAATGTATTACCCCTTGTTTTAATGGAGTATTTAAACAAATAAGGCCTTTAACTAGAAGCCTGCTAGTAAACCTGATTTACTGACTCGGATACGACATGAATTAAAGTCTTCATTCTAGTCATTTCCCATTCTAGTCATAAATTCTTGTATCCCATACGTTCTCCCACAGCGCCATTGAGTGACATGCAGCATTACCTGGGGGTTCTGTCGTCCTGCTTGACGTGCACTCTGTAAATGTACCTTCCAGGCATGAGAGAGAAGATGTCACCTTCCCGGAGAAAGTGCCAGACATCCTTCTCCAGCGGTTGAGGGGTGGCCACAATGCTCGTCTGAATAAAACACGGGTTCAGGTGTGTCTGACGAGTGGAGATCAGAGAAATTCTGGTCCATCATATGCACAAAACTCTTCAGTTTTACATATAGATAGAGTTGTCGATAGACACTTTGAACGCTCATAAAGCTATAATACTGCTCGAACGTTGTTTCTAAAATAGCAGTTTTCCTGTAACATTAACCGTCAAAAAAAAATTTCCTGGCGATCGTACAACTTGGATTAGGTACATTCACTTTGGCATTACTGTGGTGGCAACAAACGTCAGTACTCAAAATTACCTAAAAATGTGTTCACCATTAAAACAGACAAATTATTATAAAAGTGGCCAACTATAAACATATCAAAAGTTTAATAACTTTTCCAACAACTGGATTCTCTTCCAACAGTTGCATCTGCCATGACAGAAAACTGGCCGTGGAAGCAGAAAATGTATGCTAACGCTAAACTGTCGATGAATTTAAGTGAGCGCAACGTGTATATTCCGGGCTATATTTAGTATACGACACAATAGAATTCAATTTATTATTTACCAGTTAGGTATCAAAAAGCTACATATGCTCATAAAATACACTATATGCTGTTTTGAAAACAAATTTTATTAAGTACTAACAAAGTCAAAAGATCAGTAGAGGAGAAAGCAGGCACTGTTACCATGACAACACGACTAAGAGGGTGTAGAACTACACGCGTAATTAAAAGAGACAGGTGCTCGAGAAACAAGGACCTCGTAATCAAGAAACTTTTGATGTCATAACATCAAAGGCGGGTGCGACTTTTGTCTGACACAAGAGTTCACTCTAAATCCACCAAAGCACCATCACGACCCCGGTCCCATATATAAAACAGAGGATGAAAAGAAACATACGGGCTTCAGGCGCAGGTGACCCTTCTGGTTCTCCAATACGCCGTGGTTTCTCGATACCCTCTTATCACTCACCTGGTGGAGAGAAGACAGTGTTATGGAAGTAAAATGTACAACATATATGCTTGATATAAACAAAGTCATGGGTTGTTCAATCCCCAGGTAACCGACGTGGGTGAATCTCACAAAACTGTTAAATTCACACAAAATCGAGGGAAAAAATATTTTTATATAATTTTTTTTTTTTTACAATTTTATAGGCCTAGAATGATCTTTATTATCTCATTGGAAAACACATTAGCATTGAGTGAATGAGTCCCACAAATCAAAATGATTATAAACATTGAATGCACAGAAAATCCTTTTGAACAAAGGCATCTACCAAATAAATCAATGTAAAGGAATGATAGCTAATCCCAGGTGGAGAGAATTCAATTGAACTGTCATTTATAAATCACTGGTTACCTCCAACAGATGTATTACTACTATAAACTGGTGCGGCTCAGCCAGTCACTGTCATCAATCAGATGTGAAGCGCAACAACCGCAATGAGGTTAAATCCTACAAGTTTAAAATCCTATGAAGAGGCATGAATGGAGCGTATTTTACATCAAAGCTCATTTTGTTTTGATAAAGACAATAGCTTATAGTTTAAATCTCGCTGTTACTATGGTGACTTTGGTTTGGTCAGGTCAAGTGGCTTTTATTGTCATTTCAACCATATACAGTACAGTGAAACGAAACAACGTTCCCCCCAGGACCTATGTCTATACATACTAAGACATAATTTTGGCACTATAATAATAGGTTGTTTGGCGCCCTCTTGAGGGCCTAGACTGTCATAACTGCTGGACAAAATGCCTTCTTGCATGTAAACTAATCTAAAATATTTGTTTAGATTACGACTTTTAAAAACCTTGACAAAATATTTAAAAAAAATCAACTCACAATGCAAAAAGACGAAGCCATAATAATATAACAGGAAGACTTCTGATCACAACAAATGTGAATTGTCTGCCTTAAGTTTAAACCAGTAGCCTATAATAAAGAAAATATGACAAGTGCATAAAAACGCACTGCACTGAAAGGATCGAAGAACTTACACCCAGAAATGGTCCTCTCCCCAGGACACTCTCTCCATAGGGCAGATCTATAGGAGGGCCACCGTCCACCTGCTCCAACTCAAAGCCAGGCATCTAAGCACGAGAGAAATAAAAAAAAAGCTCTATTATCATTTATCGTTCTGTATTAAAGTCACACAGTTTGTTATAAGACAGTTGAGGGGTCAAGTGTTGCCCGATACTTCTGTCCCAAAACTTTCTTAATGCAAATATCACAGTAAGGAAAACATTGCGTACTAACTTACTCATGTAAACGTATTTCTAACAGTAAATTATTTAACTCACCTTCACGATCCTGCATATACAGACTTATGTATGCATTGTGCGTTGAATGAATAATGTTTAGTGAATAAAGACTTCCGGTGAACTTCAACATGAGCATGCGCCGTGTAAACATGCATGCAAGAAGCTTTTCCCACTGTTTTCTAGGTCCCAATTCGCAAATGTTGGAACTTGCGATGCTATTTTGCAGCACGATAACTGTTTTAAAATCAGAATAATTTAAAAGTGCATTACAACCCCCAAATAAGCATTCAAGAGGACTCGGAAATGAGAACGGACATGCTGAGGTTACGCGCATGCGCGCTGAGAATGGGGTGGGGTTTGGCTTGTGACGGCGCTGGCGTAAACAAACACAGACGTTTAAATCGCCAGTTGTCAAACGACGATTCTGTCGGTGAGAATCTTTTATCGCACATTTTCGACACAAATATCACAACTATATATATATACGATTATACAGTTTCGTGGTTGTTTTTAAAACATGTCCCTCAATTTTAGCCACTGGTTAGTCGGTTTCACTTTCCTCCAGTTGTATCGGCAATAGTCTGTGTTATGTTGAGCAATATTATATGTAGCCATATTTCTACGTTTATTGGTGAATGTCAATACATTAGATGCTAACATGATCTATACGGTTATAATAGCAGATGGTAATGAAGGCTTGCAGTAATAGTCAACGATTGAAAAATATTACCACAATTCATGCAAAAAAACATTATGTTGTACTGTTGTACTTATTTTATACTGTGATCCACTTTCAGAGTAAAAAAGAGAAGCTATGTATTTCGTCTCACGATCTCTGCTTTACTGAATATCTGTAATAATTGCTTGGCATTTATGGTTTAATTCAAACTGTTGCAGGAAACGGAGAGATGCAGCATCTCTATAAAAGAAGCCACACTATCATCCTCGGTCAAGAAGGAGGCTCCAACATCCATGGCCATGATCCACTACAGCAGACCTTTGCAGAGACGCTTCCCACAGAGATGAGTGTGAGGATCTTTAGCGAGTTGGACCTCAGGAGTTTGTGTCGGGCCTCGCTCACCTGTAAACGATGGAATGGCATCATTGAGGGCAACGATTACCTGTGGCGCAACCATTGTCTTACAGTGCGTGCCATTTGTCGAAGGGACGTGGATGGGGACAGGCAGAATGGATATTCATGGAAGGTTTGTGTTATCACAGCTTTGTCTCATGCAAGTTCAGATATTCTGGCTTATAACATTAAACAACAAAAATCATTCATGGACGAATAAGTAAATCTAAAATTGTATATATTTCTGTTCTAAATGCATGGTTTTAAATTGTGACAACACACATTGGATAAGTATAGACAAAATGTACATTTGCATATATTTATGTAGTTTAATGTTGGTTATGTTTCTCTGCTTGCTTCTGTTACAGGTTACCCTATTGCGCAACTACAGGAAGGGCTGTGTAAAGAGAAGGTGGTTGAAGGGCCGATACAGCAACATCCACTCCGCTGACGAGATTCCACCCAACCACATGTGTCCACTAGACATGGAGACGTGGGGAGAGATACTGGAGGCAGAACTGGAGAGATAGAAAAGAGAGACTTTTGAAATCATGCTAAAAGACTAATTTACAGCAACAGTATCTAGAATGGAGCATTATGACTGAAACACTTGCCGGACAAATAATTTTATACAATGATTCATAATTAATGAGAAAATGTGTGCTGACAGATTGCACAATAATGTGGCTTTCGATTGGTGTGTAATGAAAACTTTGGCTTTATTACTGTATGGGGTTTTATAGATATTTTGCTATTGGGATCATTTTACAGGTGGACCACATGGAGTTTGTTTGTTTGTCTTTTTTGTTTAGCAGAATAATCCACAAAAGTATTGTGCCTTCTTTATAGATTTTAATATTAGTAACAATTCTATACATTTTTTTTGTTTTGCAATTTTTTTTCTGAAACTGTTATTTAAAAAAGCTAATATATACTATCCATTATGTCACACTTTTTAATCCTTTTATCCAGGAATTTTCCAAGAGTTATATGAAGTTTGATTGTTTAATTGTTACATTTATTTGTGCAGCAATTTAAAAACGACCATTTGAAACAAACCATACGATTTGAACTGGAAATTCTGTGGAATGGGTACCTAAGAGTTGTATTTACCAATTTTCCAAAGACAAATAATGTCTTCAGCTGCTCTATTGCATTGTACCATCTGCATTTTGCCATCCCAGGCTAAATTATATTAAAATGGTAATTAAAACACATACAAAATGTTTCTACTTAGGCTATAGATTTTTTTACATTTTGTGGTTAGTGCATTAAGTCAAGTACTGTGAACCTTTCACAGAATAATTCGTTTCAGCAAGAAACACGTGCGCGACTTTTATTCTGTTTCAGCACTTTGGACAGGGACTGCTTTAATCGATCCCACACTATAGCACTTCTTATGCAACTTCCTACAAAAGGCAAAAAGACTAATAAATAAACAATAGACTAGCATTCTGTGCTGTCTTTGTTTACTCAACGCAGATGACAAACATAGGGATTTACATCAGCTCGTGAAGCTGTACGTGCATGTGCATTGGCTATATGGGTGATGGCGGGCGCAGACGTCACAGCATCCTTTAACAGCGCTTCCTGGGACCTTCCGCCATCCCTTTAATGACGGGGAACGCTGTAGATAGCTTACATCCACCGCCGTTATCTTGCAATCATGGCTGACGTTCCGGCGATAATAAACATCGGGATTTCATTGAAAATCCAACCCAACGACGGACCCGTGTTTTACAAGGTAGACGGGACGAGGTTCGGCCAAAGCAGGACCATCAAAATGCTAACAGGATCGAAATACAAAATCGAGGTGATCGTTAAGCCGGGTAACGCAGAGGCCAAGTAAGCCGGTTCATCACTTCATCTATTATTTAGCGACTAAACTGAGTGCATTTACATCTAATTGACCTCAAAATAAATTGACTTTAGCCTATTTTGATAGACGATTATTGCGGAGAGGGCGAAAGGTACACCTGCGGCCCTGTAAGACGATAGGATATCAATTCACTGCCGGTAGATCGAGGCGTATTCGATGTAGTAGCCTATACATCAAATCTGTTTTATACCAAGAAGGAATTTAGATGTGTATCAAATCTGCGAAATATATAGACCGATATTGATAACGATTCTTGATGTAATCGAATTTCAGCACAATGGGCATTGGAGGAAAAAACTTCCCTTTGGAGCAGCAATCCAAAGATGATGAACAGATCGTCTACCATGGCACCTACGACACTGAGGGTGTGCCTCACACCAAGAGCGGGGACAGACAACCTGTCCAGGTCTCCATAGAGGTAAAAACAACTGAAAAGGGTTTATGTTTAGATATTTCTTAAAGATCAGAATACTGACATTTTTGAGGAATAATAAAGCAGATTTGTAAATGCTGAAGCAAGCATTCGTGTGGTGTTAGTGTTAAAAGGATCATTTATGTCAATATAGCACAAATAGCGATAGCCAGGTGGTGAAATTTAATGTTGAGGGTATACAGTATATATGAAGAGTTTTTTTATTATTATTGTGCAGTCCTATTGATATCAATCAAAAGTTTTTTTTATTTAAGCCATAGTAACTCAAAAAAATACAGCTAACTAACACAATAAAACACAATAAAAACATGATAACATAGTAAAAACATGATTTTTGAAAAAAATTAAAACAACGTTATCTCATTTTGGAACCAAACTCTTAACAACAGTTAAACTACATATTGGATTGCAGGCTCATTCAGAAAGCTTCACTATCCGAAAAAGATACTGCAAAGGTATTTTTGTTATTATGGGAATAACAGACTCTACCACAATAGGTCTTTAGGGTACAATTATGTACCCAAAATGTTTTGTGCAAAAATTAACCTTTAAGGGTACCACCCCAGTGAAGGCTATTATAAAAATAGAATATTTTACATATTTTTTTTTTTCTGAAAGTGTTTTTCATATGCATTTATCTTGATGGATCCATAAATAGAATAGATTGTCCTTAAAATGTCAAAGTGTTAAAGAAATAGTTCAACCAAAATGTTTTATTATTTTGGTTGAACTTTTCCTTCAAGGTACAAGATTGCATTAACATTACTGACATTATATATTTTTTCTCTATCTTTTCCAGTTCAAAGATGCTGGTTTGTTTGAGACAGTTTGGCAAGTGAAATACTACAACTATTACAAGAGAGAACACTGCCAGTTCGGCAACAGCTTCAACTGCATTGAGTACGAGGCCAAACCCAACGAGACCCGCAGCCTTATGTGGATAAACAAAGAGGTTTTTCAGTAGAACCTGACCACAGCACCAAAGCAACGACAGCAGTAGCACTATGTCCTGTAACCATCACGGGGTCACAGATGCAAAATGGTCCTCAGTGAAACAAGCTGTGAATATTACAGGTCCAAAAAAGAGATCTCGCAGTGTTTTTCTTTTCACCTGTCAATCAATGCACCGATCTGTTGCACTGTTCATGCATGATCTGAACATTTATGCCTTCAGTTGTCTGTCAAGTTGACTTTTTTATATTTTTTCCTTACCATGCTTGAGCACATCTGCACAAGCTGGGAGATATACTTCATACTGGATTTGGGAACAAGGCTAAATTGATTCGCACAACATTCACTTTTTTATGGTTACAATGGAACCAGCAAGATTCCAGTTTGTTTCAGGCTTGCATTTAATTCAATCACTTAGAAATGGGCAGTTCTCCAAAACGCTTGTGTGAAAAGGTGCTGTATGAACATATATCGGCTATTTATGACTTACTGTATAATATAATGTATAATGTAGTACTTCAAAGTAAAGAACGATAAGTCAATATTGTGGTCTTTTGTGACCAGCGCTGACAAAACAATTATTTATTTGTAAGAGGTGTGTCTGTTTCTCTATAGTGTGAGTGAATGTTTAATTATTTGTTTACTGTTGTGTATGGATTACAATGCTATTTCTTTTTTATGGCAGACATGGACAGAAAGTATTCACAGGTGAAAGTAAAACAGCTATTGCTTTCTACTGAATTTATGACTATTTTCGCTCATATTCTGCTTGTTAATTTGTTTCTGTTAATGTGCATATGTAAACTGTTGAATGTCTGTTTTGATTTTATTGTGTGATTTAGGCCAAACTTTTGACTTTTGTAAGACTATAAACATGTAAATCTTGTCGCCTGAAATTCTTTACCGTTTGACAGTAAGAAAATAAAAAAATAAGGAAATAAACAAATATGTGAAAAATAATAAATAAAAAGCTCACAAAATGCAACAATAGAACATATGCAGATATTGTCATTTTTGTCAGTTTTTTTTCTGAGTTAATTCTCGAACTAAGTTCAAATAAATGACAAGTGCAGGTTATGAATATCTAAAACATCACCAATTTGTTTCGAAAATGCAAAAATGAGAGAAAACTATATATATTTGTATACTCAATACTATAATAGCAATAGTATTTACCACCAATTCAACTCTCAAGATTCTAAATGTTTATAAGTCAAGCCATGAACCTACCACATAGTAATTTAGCACGTATTAATGAAACCCATTACTGGAATAAATTGACCATTTGTATCTGATAAATGTTAAGGCCAACGGTTCGTGCATTTACAGAGAGAAGGCAGAAATACCCGGATGTTCAGTTCTGACGCACCTCCCCCCCTCTCGCTCAATCTTGCTCTCTCCCTCCCTCTCTTTCTCTCTCCACCCCCAACTCAACCCACTGCCTCTTCCCCCTCCGCTTCGCACCTCATGAAGCTACTGCAGTGAATCCGTCATCCGTCGACTGAAAGCCCGAGAACAAAATCCGAGCGACGCTCCATTCCGGTCGCCGATTCCGGTCCAAAAACGCACAGCACCGACAGCACCAGGCCCGCCCGATTCCGTGAAAGACGACTCGACCGAAAGAATGGTAAGGATCACCAACGGCTATCGTATAACCTGTGCAAATATATCCGAGATATTAGATACTTCCGCTAGCGTGTTGCGCTTCGCATCGATTCAGCGTTTCAAGCGTTTTCGGGTGCCGAAGCGGGGTGGAAACGCGCTTGCGGTGTCGTGATCAAAGCCGTTGTTGATAAAACAGAGAGACATGGCTGTCAGTGTGGCCCACATCCAGGCTCTGTACGCTACGAACGGTGAAGCTAGCGCGAAAAATACATCGCTATGGCATAGATTCCGGTTTATTGAGTGCGTTTGAGCGATCGGTGAAACTGTGTATCAACACTGTAATAACGTCGCTTCAGGTGAAACATTGTATCAAGCTAACGACTGCCACGCTTCACTGTAACGGGGGCTCGATCGATACCGCTGTCAGTTGACCCAGGGCTTGTTTGCCTCTAACAGATCTGTTGACAACTTGAATCGACTGGATGTTTCTCCGAAAAAGATAGACTTTGCTGGGCCATCACCTATATTAGTGAGCGTTTTGGAAATGGTTACAAAAAATGATGCACCATGTGCGTTCGTAAAAAAATTAACCATGGTATTATTATAGTAAAAGTGTAGCAACCATGGTTTACTGGCTGATTTGTTAACCACAAGTATTACCATAGTTTTACTAGAAATTGAGTAGAAAGTTACAGTAGACTATAGTAAATGTGTGGTTTCTGTTGTTTTACTAGAAATAGCAATACTACTGTAGTAAAACCATGGTTTGTTTCTGCAATGGTGATGATCGGCCACATGAAGCCTTCTATTTATTATTATGCACACAGCCATGAGTCTGTGAAATCGTTGACTTTTGGGAGGAAGTCATATCTTTGTTAATTTCTAAATATCTTTTAGAGTAAAAAAGAATAGGCATCGACACCCTCATACTCCCCATACTTTGGCATGAAAGCAGACTTTTTTTAAAGACCCTGTCGCACACTCACAGTGTGTAATGATTGACACCCTGTTTGCACTCTCTTAAGAGAATAGAAAGGTATGCATACCTGGAACGCATAGCATAAGATAGCATAGCATAAGATAGAGTCTGATGGTGACTTCACAGATCCAGGTTTAGCCTGGCTGTTGACAACAGCCCTGTGCCTTTATTCATATTACAGTAAATGACCACGTGTGGCCTGTGTATAAAAACACTCGGTCCACACCCTTCACGCAGTACTGTAATGACGTGCCCCCTTAATCTATGATTTATTATTGACAGAAGTGGATCTAAATGTGGACTAGTAAACTTAATAGCAATGTGAATTTTACATGAACCCTGTTTACTTTTTATTTTTGCCGCTTCCCCTTCAACAAATTGCCGTATGCAACACTTTCAACAATCCGACCACTTCCTGATAGATAACACCAGTACAGTTGAGATAAATATTTTCTGAAATATGTCAGATCTTAAAAGGGTTAACAGTGTTTCATACTTTATGATGGGGCTGCCACTAACGACTATTTTTATATCGATTAATCTATCGACTAATTTATCGAATAATCGATTATTCTAAATTAATAATTTTTACAAATTTAAATTTAAATTACAAAGATAGGCGTTTTAAAGAAAAATATTAACTTTTTGTAATTTATTGATAAATGCAGAACGACAAGCAGCAACAAGTCTTTTTATTTTTAAAAAGGACAACAGCCATTTTTAAGTATAAATTGTAAATAATAAAAAATAAATAATAATAATAATAATTAAAAGCTAACTGTTTGGGCTGTTAACTGCAAATGAATGAAGCAAATCAAATTACAACAGAACACAGCGGCGTCTAAAGGAAATATAATTAACCAGTATTATTTGTGCATGCTGGAACTGCAAAACAAATGCAACAAAATCACTATATATTAGGCTAAAATATGCCATTTTCAGAAATGAAAATATGCGTTTGGGTAAAAGGGTACAGAACAAAAAGCATGAAATGCTCAAACAAAGCGAACGAAAACCCGGACTGTCCACATTACCTAATATAGAGAACATACATGAACACTCGAGTTGGCATATTATCATCATATGTATTGTTTTTCACATGCTTTGGATAGTCAAATTCAATCATATTAGAAATTTAAGGTGATGCGCTCATGGGAAAACCTGTCGGATGTCGCACAGGGAGGTTTTCAGGAATACCCAAAAATAAAAATTAGATCAAAATTTTGTTGTTGTAAAATATTATTATTCTAGAGGTGAAATAAATCGCCCACATCTTTCCCTCCACAAAAAAAACACTACAAAGACAGTTCACATATCAAAGTAACGCGTAGAATGAAGGTGTATCAATGCACATTTCCTGCTTGTCCTGTGTAAACTACAGCAAGGTTTTACACGTGAGATGTTAGAGCTTGCCGCCTGAAGATGCGGGAGTTTACCCCAGTGGGCAGCTGCTCATGTGAGCCCCCTCCGTAACGCAAACGCCACACATACACGGGATGATCAAAAGTTCAGAGATATGCTCATCATAAACAACGGGAAACTTGCTTCACTACTTACTAAGCTGCTGTTTTCTTCAGGGTAAAGCTAAATAGTCTCCTTCATTGTAATGGAGTGCTTTAGCGCTCCTTACAGAGAACTAATTCTTTAAGTGTGCGTTAATATAAAGATAAATAGTTTCTTACTTCTGGAATAGTTTACAAATAATAATCACTCATTTAACTCTTATTTTCCGAAATATTTAACCTTTATTGCATGCATGAAAAAGCGCATTACCTTGAAAAAAACAAGGAAATATGAACATCTTGGTTGCCTTGCGTTTGACAAAACGGGAATGGTTCAGAAGAATATCCAGTCATGACTTTAGAGTCGGTAAATGTGTGGTCTGGTGCAGTCATTCGGTGTGTGTGCACTCTTTACTGACGGACAAAGACTAATCGGCTCCGAAATTTAGAAGGTAAAGTAATGTAAAACGACCAGTCGATCAAAAATATTGATGTCGACTAATTATAACTGTCAATACCGTCGATTATATCGACCAATCGAGACAGCCCTACTTTATGAGCCAGTTTTGGAAGTTTGCGGCGTATTCCAAAAACAGCAAAATATGGGTGGAGAAGCCAGCTGGCTTTTTGATGTCTTCCTTTTAGAAAAGACATGACCGAAGGAATCTCCTGATTAGACACTGGAGTGCTGGAAAAGGAAGTGATGTCATAAAAGGTACAAAGTAGCCCAATTGAACACTGCGTTTCGTTTTGAGCCGTAAACAGTTGAGATCCTTGTCTGGTTACTTGCTCACTGTTGAGACTATATAACCGGATGAAGTTACCTTAAACCCTCAATCCAGTTTAAGCTAATTTGCTGTCTCTGTAACATTGATGTCAAAATAGCACAAAGGGCTGAACCTCAGCTAACCTATCATCGCTCTGTGTTTATATTGCACTGTGGCGTCCTATCTAATTTTAGAGTTACATTGTGAAACGGCCTCTGTCTAAAAGCAGTAAATTAGGCAAAGTTCATTGGAGCAGTCGGTGAGCGGCATGAGGTGACTCAGGTAACCGTCCCATTCTGGCTTAATCTACTTTCACATTGATTGTGTAAACACAGAAGAGTATGCACACAAAATCCCAAATTCCTCTGTGCTATTCTTTATCAACACCAGTGGGGTTTTGCCATTAGATAAGGCATACGATTAGATAAGTTAAACACTTCTCCTTTTAATTCTCCTTGTAAAATGTTGGACGCCATTATTTAGAAGGGAAGGAGTTTGACCCTGTGCGATAAAAAACGCTTATAAACATCTAATGGAGAGTGCTAGATGTTTCAGAATGCTGTAGAACTTTCCAAGTGCTGTTGGGTTGTGTCAGGCAACTTGTGTCCCTAGGTTATAGGGACAGATCACCCAAAAATTTAATTTGGCCACAGTTGACTACCATAGTAGAAAAAAATTAAATGGTAGTCAAAAATGTCCCAGAACTGTAAGGTTTCCTACATTCTTCAAGATGTCATCTTTTGTGTTCAACAGATCCAAGAAATGAATAATGCAATTTTTCCTACTATGGTGGTCAAGAAGTATTTTGCTACAAGCATTCTTCCAATTATCTCTTGTGTTTATCAGAACAAAGAAATTTGTAAAGATTAGGAACAACTCAAGGGTGAGTAAATGAAGGCAGAATTTTTATTTTTGGGTGAACTGTTCCTTTAAATTTGTTGATTATGCTTATTTTTTATTATTAGATAATTTTTTTCCACCCACCATTTTGGATAGATAATGCATTTAGTTCATCAAAATGCAATCTGGGATTGCTTACTCTGAGAAAAATTAAACTTTGGCGCTCACTAGGTCTAGGAACAGGGCAAGTGCGATTTTGTGCATATTTTGGATGGCGCAAATGATAACGTAAAATCACTTTTAGGATGTTGATCTAGATGACAGACAGGATTGCATAAAAACACTAACATAATATAGAAAATGGGAAGAAAGAATATCTCTCTCGATCTCTTTCTTGTTCTTTCCATATTTATTTCTGTCTCTTGATATTTCTGAAAGTTCCATTGTAATGCAATTTGGTTGGTGGAGAGAGTGCCTTATTTCTGGAGAATGTTTTTCACTTGAGTTTATAAAAAATGAACACTGAATATATCACAGAAACAACAGTTGTATTTAATACAATAATTATTTTTAAAGCGTCAATTTATTTACATTTGCGGATATACAGTATGCCACCCTGGTTTCTGTATCCATCTCAGCCATTGAAATACCCATGTTGATCGACTCTTAGTACTGTTGTCATCAATAAAATATGTTGCTTGTTTAAAAGCAATATTTAGTGACGTGCTATCCCGTGTCATTTGGCATCTGTCCTCTGAGGCTGGTGGCCTCCTCCGCACTGCAAATGCACTCAAATCTGATTAGCTGCTTAGCTCAGACTCGATAAGTGCTAGCGCAGTGACTGTGAGGACCGTTTTACCTCATGACTCTTCTAACAGCTGCGTGTCAATAACCGGGAATGCATGAGGGTCACGATTTACTAAATTGTTCTGCGCACACAAAACCACTACAGGGTTTGAAAATACGATGCCTGTTATTTTTTAGACATTATTAGTTTCTTTGTAAATAGCTCTCAACCTAGTCAAATAGTTTCTTTCATTTCTTTGGGTTTATATTTAAATGAAGTCGAAATTTTAAGTGCATGATCAATATTAAATAGTAATAAAAATGCATTTATTTCCTAAATAGGAGTTGTGAATTGACCCTCCACTAAGCTCCGCCTTTTCTGATTATTGTTGATATGCGCATTAAAGGGATAGTTCACTCAAAAATCTCTCTTTATTTACTTACCCTCAGGTTCTTCCAAACCTGAAGAAATGTCTTTGTTCTGCTAAACACAAAGGAAGATATCTGTAAGAGTATCAGTAACCAAACAGATCTCATCCCCCATTTATTTTCCCTACTATGGCAGCAAATGGGGGATGAGATCTGTTTGGTTACTAGCGTTCTTCCAAATATCTTTGTCTTATATATAAATAACGACTGAATTTCCATTTGTTTTCCCTTTAAGCTTTGTGTGACAACCCTCCTCCTTTATAATTTTTACCAGTGATGTAAACATCATGTTAATTTTGACTTTTTTTGTCTTTTAGGGAAACGAGGCGAGTTATCCCTTGGAGATGTGCACACACTGTAAGTATATGGGCTGCTGCATCATCATACCAATAACTGTGATTCCACCAATGGGAGCCATGCATCAGTTAGTCAAAGTGACATTTTATCGGTTGCCTACTAAACATTTCTAGAGACTGTTTTACAGAATTTAACCTATAAATATATATATATATATTTTTTTTATTAATTCTAATTATGAAAATAGCCACAAAAGATGTCATGGCATTAAATAACAAATAAACAAGGTTTATTCTTTATATATTTCAATAAACTTACCTAATATGAATCTTGGAAGGCACCCACATTTTTTAGGCTAGTGCTAAACTAGTGTTCCTGGCTCTATATACAGCCATAACCGTTGATGTGGGATCAGCGGGAGTATTGGGATGTGATGAAGAGGGTATCCCCTGGATCAGTGAAGTGAAGCACTGTGTGTTTGGAAAAGGGCCAGCAACAGTGCACTCCGACTGGACTAGGAGGCGTGAAGTTGCTAGTAGAAAGGAGGGCTATAAATGCCTGCGGTTGGTAAAGGTCAGTCTCAGGGCTGCAGGGAGAGCCTGAGTTATTTTTGGAGTGTATGGGGGTGAAAACAGAGAGACACGAGGTGATAGTCCATTGGATGTGCTTTAATACTTTTGTGGTTTGTTGTTGCTGTTGCTTGTGCTTTTTTGCGTGGTGTGAACTGTATGTACGTATGCTGTGGAGCGGCTATGTAGGACTGCATTACCCAGAGTTCCCTTTACTGGTGTTGTTGTTATGGCAACATTACTGGCGCAGCTTTCTAAGACCAGGAAGGGGAGTGAAGACCGGTGGGTTGAGCTGGACCTTTCTCGAACTTATGGTACAAAACAAAGATGGAGAAAGTAAGAAAAGAGAAATGGGACTATAATTTAGCTTTTGGTTGATAAAGTATCAAAATGCTGATGCAAACACAAGAGTCTAATGTCTGGGATGCATGACTCCTCTTACAATTATTGATTTTGGCATATGCGGGTCTTGCCCACGAATGCTGTTTTCTTCATCTAGGCTAATATTTCTCAAGAGGCTACAGTAATTAAATGCCCAGTACTTTAACAGGGTGAAATCGCGTGCTGCTGTGAAACTGAGCCACCTGTTGGTCAGACGGGTGCTTAGCAACCACAAGGACACTAAAATCCTACTCCAATTAGCAGCTGTGGTAATACAACACATCTTAAATGCATTCATGAGCATGACCAAAGACTCTAAAGCATAGAAATTTGGCAACAAAAACTGCTTCTGCTCAGGGTGGGTCATAGTGGTCGACTAGTCTGTTAGAGGGGTTGATGTGTTTAGATTTGTTCTTGAATGTATCTTTATTTTAGATTTTATGCATTTGGCCATTACATTTAATTTAAAGCGAAATATAGTGCACGCACGATGCAGCCAAACACATTCAGATCGATTCCTTCGGCTACTGTGTGGTCTCGCTGGGATTCGTCTTCTCTCACCACCAGTTTTTTTTTTAAATGCTGTGTCAAATTATACAAAGTCCAAATTTTAAGAATCTCTTAAGACCCCTGTGTTCTGTTCTGTAGGCCGAAAGTCATAAGCAGAAACTTGAAAAGGGGTATCATTGTATCATTTTTCTGATATTCGTAATTTTGCACATCTGAGGGAGCGTAGGCAAAACATTGGAGACTTTGGACACGAAAGGCTTCTGTTGCAATCTGTCTTTTACAGTGTGCAGATTCTAACACTTCCTTTTTTTGCTTTGCTAGTAGTCCAGTACAGTCACCTGGTGTAGTTACACAGGTTGGCATTGGCAATATCAGGGTTAATCTGAGGCACATTAATAGATATTGAGAATAAATGGTTACATCATCTGTTGATGGGATGCCTGATTTGAGAGCGGTTTGTGATCTTTAAATAGCACAGCCTTTTTTATTTGTACCTGCCACTTTGGTAAGGTAAGGTTTTATGCTGGAAAGATCGTTTATTTGCTGCCACTGGGACCTCTAGATTAACCACCAAACTCATTTATTCACCTTCATCATCTTTTAAACCTGTATGACATTGTTTCTCATGTGGCACACAAACAGAGATATTTTGAGAAATGGAAGACTTCGCAGAGGTACCACAATAGTAATATTTATTGACTATATGAGAAATGAGCTACTAGTAACACATTACGTGCAGATATTCTGTATCGCAACCAAAGAACTCTGCATCTTTGAAAGTGCTTTCAGTCGCCCACACCTGGCATTTTCAGAAGACTGCCTTAAACATTTTGGTGGACACACGGCCTAACATCTACAAGCAGAAATATTTGAAATTAGTTAAGTAAAGGGAAGTTATTACTGTAAAACAATCCAAGCACATACAACTTTGCATGTTGTAAGTGATATTTGGAGTGTCGTAGTCTTTACTTTGAATATGCATGCGTATTTCATTTTTGTATTTTAACCACAGCCTTTGCTCAGTTTAATAATTGCGATAAGAGAGTGGAAATTTAATTTGATTAATTGCGCAGCGCTGACATCTCTCAGCATGCAGATTACTGGAGTGATGTACCACGTGTCTGTGAGAATGAGATTAGATCATTTAGCCATCCACACGGCACGACTCGATCCTGTAGTTAAAACAGCGGCTCTTTGAATGATGACCATGACTGCCAGAGGGGAGAAACCGGGTAAGGTTTCTTCCAGGGTGACTTCTCACTTTTTGATTGGATCTAAAAGCGGATGGATGCGGATTTGCGCATGCGAGCCCTATATATGGATTATTGTTTATGCACCTCTCCTGTGTGGTGGTTCAACGCTTTAAAGATGAACTAGCAGTGACGGAGGGGAAAATGAACACACAAAAAGGAATCAGATGAAATGTTTTGTTTTAGATGTAGTGCTTGTGAGTGTGACTAATCGAAATACTGTTTGTCCATGTTTTTCTTTCTCTTTACAGTTGATGCTGATGAGATTAAAAGACTAGGAAAGAGGTTTAAGAAACTTGACCTGGATAACTCGGGTTCTCTCAGCGTGGAGGAGTTCATGTCTTTACCGGAGTTGCAGCAGAATCCGTTGGTCCAACGAGTCATCGATATATTCGACACGGACGGCAACGGGGAAGTGGACTTCAAAGGTGTCAGAACACAGAGTTGTTTATTGAAACATTTCAGACAATCTACTGTAGCATTAAGTAGCACAAACAACACTGGTCCAGAAACACTTACAGCCGCAGGAAAAATTCCGAGACCATTCAACATTTTCATTTAATCAGCATTTCTAAGATGGATTGTGGCCATTGCAGTCCAGTGTCTGTTAAATTTCAACAAAATCAAACATCAGGAGTGACATAAAGTCATGCAACAGCAATGTGAAAGACCGACACCATGACAAGACTGTGTGATAAAATCGAGGTCATCACATAAAAAATAATTTTGGAACTTTTCCTAAATACACATACAAATTTGACTGTGTATTGCTTAAAAGTGAATATTGTTTTCTTTGCAGTATTTGAGGTGTAGAGCATCTTTTCTGTTGTACTGCTCCAGAACTCGATGTTTACTGTACCTCACCCTCATTTTGCCTTTTTTTTTATAGAGTTTATTGAGGGCGTCTCTCAGTTCAGCGTCAAGGGCGACAAAGAGCAGAAGCTTCGCTGTGAGTACTTGTCGGTCTTAAGTCTAATGAATCTTTCATTGTGTATCCCTTTAAGATTTTAATGTAGAAGGTGATAGGTCCATCAGTTCACATTCCAATGTCTTATTGTAGACTTCATCTGAAAAAAGTTCTGGATGCTTCATGGTGTGATGTTGTTCATTCCGTAAGCACATATATGAATAAAAACTGTTAAAAAGGCATTTTTGGCCATTTTTAAAATTCCTTTTTTGTTTCCTCAGTTGCGTTCAGGATTTATGACATGGACAAGGACGGCTACATATCCAACGGTGAGCTGTTCCAGGTGCTGAAGATGATGGTGGGGAACAACCTGAAGGACACTCAGCTCCAGCAGATCGTCGATAAAACCATCATCAACGCAGACAGGGATGGAGATGGGAGGATATCCTTCGAGGAGTTCTGCATTGTAAGCCACGCATTCCATTCCGATCGGGAATTTCATGTTGGGATGCACTGTAGTTTCACCATCCAAGTTCTGGAAATCGCAAAATTTATTTCATTGATTCCTAAAAAAAGTTTAATATTTTTTTGACAATGTGAGACCCCTGCATGTCATAGTATTATGAAGATTACAAAAATAAGATTCTGTTTCAGTCTTTATTCAGATTTTCACAATTTTGTTTCGGAAAAGAATTGGTCGGTTTTTGGCTCAGTTCAATGAGTAATTTGTGTTTAAATTAGCCATTCGACTTGTTTTTTGAAGGTCTTTCCTCTCTGTTCCACAGGTTGTTGGCGGCTTAGATATTCACAAAAAGATGGTGGTGGACGTGTGAAGAGACTGAACAGACTCTTCACTGAACATCCTCATTCACTTCTCCATTTTCTGAGAATCAGCTCCGCTAACACGCTCTCTCTGTGTCTCTCTCTCTCTCTCTCTCTCTCTCTCTCTCTCTCTCTCTCTCTCTCTCTCTCTCTCTTTCAATGGAAGTATTTCTCTGAATGATGCCTCTGTTCCCTGTCTATACTCCCTGAGCCTTGTAACGCCTGCCATTCTAAGTGTTATAGAGCATGAGATTCTTCTGTCCAAATTCTCGGGTATTTAAGGACAGTCTCTCTGACTGGGTGGCTTCTCTCTCCATCACCGAGCGGTTCAGTTTGGTGGAGAAGGAAGAGAGGAGGGTGTGCGTATGTATGCGTTATTGTGCGTGCGTTTGTTTATGCAAGCGTGTACGTTAGTTTTACGTGTTTTTCTTTCAAAGCGGGGGATTTATTTGTATTTATTTTGGTCCTGTCTTTTTTAAAGATGATCTAGGTCTACAGGGAATACGTGGACATAACTTGACACTTGATTTCAGCGCGACGCGCTTCGAGCATGAAGTGCCAATCACAACGCGTATGTGAGATACAACAATAGCTGAATATTTCAATCGCTATCTGATGTTCTTTATTAAGGGATATTAAACAATACATCAACATCAAGTTTATTAAAAGGCCTGTTCCTTTTTTTCGAGCTATTGTTATTTTGCGGCAGATCATGCAAATTAGACATTTTCTACCAAGAATACGTGTACATATGTACAAGTGTGCTGTTTATATTGTCAGGGAGTTTAGCTGCGGTCTTGCTTTCTGATATATGGTAGACTAGAAAAAAGCTAGTATATTCTAAGTTGACCACATATATATATACACACACACACACGTTTATGGTTCACTTTTAAGATTATTATGTGTGTGTGGGGTGGAGAGATCAAATCACACCACTGTAGGATGGATCTGTGCCATCAGTCAATTTCTCAACTTTTATCCGTATTTCGAATTAATCACATTTTAGCACAGCAATATAATATTGTTTTACCTCTAAACATTATATTCACACATAAAACGCCTTTTGTGGCCAACGTCACAATAACACCGGATTTGTGTTTGTGGAAATTTAAGCTTAATATTCCGACTTGACTGCGGGCAGCATTGTAAAGCTCTTAGTAGCTCCTATTTGTATATTAGGGTATGATGGACGGATTGTGTGTTTTGTGGGTTCGGGTTTTTAAGCTTTATTCGTGTCGGTCCGCAGCGAAGAAGCGATCGAGTAGGCAAAACCAGATTCGACAGAGCTTTTCTCCTTCGTCATTTCAAAGATCGATTCAAACGGTGCGATTGGGTTGTTTTATAAAAGGGAGACAAAAACAAACGCTGTCGATACGGATGAATAAACTCGCCAAGCCGCTGTTCGCTTTAGTGTGATTCTCCCGCGCAAAACGGCGTTTGGCGCCAGCTGCTGCACGGTGACGGCTCTTTCCCGGAGACCCTCTGGGTTTTGTGATGTCATTGCATGAAACGGGAGGCGTTTCTCCCTCGTTTTCTTTCTGTTGTGCATGTAGATCGGGTTTCGGGGGAAGAGATGATCTTGTTTACATATGAATCGTAATATTGCGATGTTATAATCTGAATGACAGTTACATATATAAATATATATATATGACGTTGCCAAACTTTTGGTAAATGTTTAAACATGGAAATGATTTTAAAGCGAGTTTCTTCACTACATTTATAAATTCTTATTATGAAACATAATGTGGGTTATTCCGGAATGGTGTCGGTCACTCCCAGCGAAGCATCAGCTTGCCTCTTATATTAAACCGCCGGTACTGTTAAAAAGGAGGGAGTTGCGTTTAATTTTATTTCATTTTCCCTTCACAATTTTTTTTTGTACAGAGTTTGTGTTATTAGCGCTTTCTGTTTTGTATTGCTTTAGCTGGGCGGTCAGACAGCCATCTATATAACTTTTGGTGTGGTATGTCGATGGGTGCGTGTGTTGGGGTTTTGGACAAACGAAAAATTCAAGTGAATGAAAACGTTTCGCTTTTAGGTTTTTGTTTCTTTCTTAATTTCTCTGCATGCTGTGTCAAATGCTGTGGGATTCATTGAAATTTCATTCATGAAATGAGAAATAAAATGTTTGAGACTTGTAAAACTGTAGTTTGTGCCATGTTTGCTTGCGTGCTTGTTGCGTTTTTAAAGTAGGCTAGTATATTGGTTGCCACTAGGTGTCAGTAATACACAGCAAATGAGAGACTCGAGAGGGTCAAAGGGATGCTGTGAATATGGATTTAAAGGTAAATGATCTATTCTGCTTCATTAAACAGCATTAAAAAGCAAAATAATAACTTGATTGGAAGAAATAGCAGACATTCCTCACCTGTCATTGCTGAGCAAACAAAAAATGACGATAGTAGGCAATTTTAACAAGATGTACAAACGAAATTATTATGTAAAAAAACTTTGTGAGACACCACCCAAAATGAAAATTCTGTCATCATTTACTCACCTTCGAGTTGTTCCAAATGTGTGTACATTTCTTTGTTCTGATGAACACAGAAATATATTTGGAATAATGCTTTTAACCAAACAGATCTCAACACCCATTGTCTCCCATAGTAGGAAAAATGACTTTGAACACAAAAGAAGACATTTTGAAGAATGTAGGACAGCAAACCGTTCTGGTGCACTTTTGACTACCATTGTTTTTTTCCTACTATGGGAGTCAATGGGTGTTTAGATCTGTTTGATTATAAGCATTCTGTCAAATATCTTTCTCTGTGTTCATTAGAACAAAGACATTTATACAGATTTGGAACAACTCGAAGGTGAGTAAATTATGACAGAATTTTCATTTTTGGGTGAAGTGTCCCTTTAAGAGTGTTTTGGAGGACTTCTGTTGTCTTTTGATGTTTGCGTAGTTGCTCATCAGAACATATGGGTGAAAACCAAAACTAGCTGTTCATTTTAATTAAAGACAAAATAAAGGCAGTATCACACAAAAAAATCTGAAAATATACAGAATAAGGAACATTCCCCCATTTGTCATGTCTTCCCAGAAATTTGCTAATCGCACTTGTATACAGTGCGGTTGGTATGGAACTGGCAGAGAAAATTAAATAACCCCTTTTTTCCGAGCCCCTCCTTTTGGAGAATCTCTTCTCAGTGACCTGAGAACAGCTTTTCCTACCTCAGACAGCAAAGTCTCTAACTGATTCCAGACAAAGGTGATTATGGAGCACAGTTTTACATTTTTGGTTTATCGGGACAGATTCAGTCACTGTTGACCATGAAATCCCTGCTTAAAACATTAGAAACCATCACAGAAATTCTCATGGTTTCTATTAAAAAACCATTAGCTTTTTCCATTAAAACCATGACAAAATTCCTTTTAATAATAAAAAATCCTTTACAAATACCATAATGAACCATCAGCTCTTTACCATTAAACTATTGTACAATTTATTAATGTTTTGTGCTTTTTTCCAGTATGATTTAATGGTGTTCACTTGGTTCCCATTCACCGAATAACATCCCACCAATAGAACCCAACACATTACCAGAACAGTTTCCATTAACCCTTGAAATATATTAGAATTTCTGTATTGTTTTCGCAGGGGAAAACCTTAATACAATGAATCCCTCTCATTTATAAAATATGAAGAAAACTTCAATCCAAAAGTGAATTTTTAAACTAAGGCCAAATTTGTAGCGGACACCACGGGACATTTTCCAACACGTCATTTATTTCTTTGCAGAAACCGAGTGCTGCAGTCCCGATCTTTATGCAGGAGAGTTTCAAGAACAACCTATCGGTCACCATCAGGTGAAGCACAACAGACAAATAAGACCATCTATCAATTACAGCTCTCCTGCGAACACACACACACACGGTTATTTCCCACACACGTGCATATACACATCGACTTGTTTCCAGAATCCGTGCCCTGGTAGAAAGATAGTCTTGGCCTCACAGGTTGGCTTTTCTCAGGCACAGCGTCTGCGACAGAGAGCGATATTTTGTATCGGTGTCGGTACTGATTGGGAAGGAGAATAATTAATGAAAGTGAGTGAATCGGAGTGAAGCATAGAGGAGAGAGGGTTCACCCGGAGTTCAGGTGTATTCTCAGGTGACTTTATTTCTGCATGCAGTCTGCTGATAAGCATGTTTATCAGCAGACAAAAGGACAGTGAGGATACTGTTGCTTTTGGTTTAAACCCGGTCTCCGTCTACATGTTCTGGCAACAGAATGCCAGACGGGGGAAAATAGGGCAATAGTTTCATGCATGGATCTAGTCTGTCAGAGTCTCACAATTTGAATTTCTAAGGCATGTCCGCCGTTTGCGATTACTGAAAGGGATTCAAAGCAAGGTGCTTACATACAGAAAGAATCGAAGTCTTCCATCCAAAGAACCGACTCGAAAAGAACGACTCACTCACTCACAGATCAAATATCACGCTTAACTCTAAACACGTGTCAATTATGTGTACATTTGCAGGGTTGATATTGTTAAATGACGCGGTACTGTAGACCTTCAACAATAGCCGTGTAATCCTCGGGTCAACCCCATATCAAAACAGACACTAATCTGTGCATGTACTACATGAAGAATCTTCTATTCATGCTGTCCTCAACTGAGTTCAGACAACACACAGTCCAGGTAAGTGCTGGACGCTCGGCTGGTCAGGTGAAACCGCATCCTCAGGCTGTGGGGGGTTTTGTAGTTCTGCGTGCTAGCTACAGTTACACACCGGCAGGCTGATAACAAGACTCGACTTTCAGGAGCACTCAGGTGTGCGGGAAAAAGCAGCGGAGGACAGGTGTCAGAGAGTTAATGAGAAAGAAACAGCCAGCCTTACCTCAGTCTGAATCCATTACATTTTTCAAAAGCATTTTTTTGCAATTTACAGTCAATATGTCTCTCTGAGAGTGCTGACACAACGATTTTCAGTACACGATTATCGTGGCATGAAGATTCCACGGTGATGATTTAATCGAGACATCTGTTAAATTCCAAAAATAATGCTGTCTGTCGAATTCAATGTTGTTTTCTCATTCATGGCCAATGAATCAAAATATGAGTATAAGGATCCAGATAACCTTTTAACAATTGTGACTTCTAAAGGGACCGTTCACACCAATATAAAAATTCTGTGTTTATTTACTTACCCACAAGTTGCTCCAAATCTGAATACATTTATTTGTTCTGATGAACACGGAGAAAGATATTTGGAAGGATGCTTGTAACCAGAGTTCTTGGTCACCATTGACTACCATAGAAAAAATGACAATGGTAGTCAAAAGTGCCCCAGGACTTTGCTTTCCTACATACTTCAAAATGTCTTCTTTTGTGTTGAACAGAACAAAGAAAATGTTCCTATGGTAGTAAACATATTAGTGTTGAATTACAAAAATAATGCTGTCGGTCAAATTCATCTTCAATTTTGTTTTCTCTTCAAAATGTGAGTGTAAGGAAGTAGAGAGAGTTTGTAACCTTCGTGGCTCTTAAGGCATGTCAAAAGGATGCAAGAAAGTGTCTGTGGCTTTCCTAGTTGTTCATGATTATTAAATCCAACACTGAGACTAAATATTAGATAAATGAAAATACTAAGTATTTCAAACAGTTTTAATAGTCTTATTTACATTGACAACTTAACCTCCATAAATACTGTTTGTACCCATGCATAAAAGCCACTTCAATACTCTGGGCTACTCATTTATATATTCAAAAATAAAATCAAACAAATCAAAATATTTTTTAAATTATATCTACGTCATTTAAAAACAACTGAACAAGAACAATTTATTTAAGCAAACTTGAAAATTAAATTCTTGAAATCAGATTTGAAGGAAAGTATTAAAACAACTGACACGGAGATACATAAACAAAAACATGTTACATAAGAGACGGCCTGATTTTTAAATAAAAAACACAAGCAGTGAGACCCATTAATGGGTCTATAAACATAAATGTAAGTGTATCACAATTCTCAAATAGAAGAAAAAAAATCTGTCCCTTGCTATTAACGAGTAAGGCAACTGATCTTAGATCAGCATTTTTTCAGCTGTCGGATACACTTACGCAGTATCTACACTACAAGCGAGCTGCATGATGAGAAAACTTCAGACCACAAAATAACAAAGTCCTGTTGATTATTATTGTATGTTTTTAGGACATCATGACACTAACTTGCAATGCAAACATAATGCAACTCCTCATGTGCAACCGGAACTCAGCTGGGCAGTTTTCTTGTGCATCTCCATGGTAACAGTGATTCAAACAGGAGCTCTGAGATTCCGACTGGACAGCATTCGGAGTCTCCGCCTCTCCAAAGCCTGCTGCTTCTTCTTCTCGATATCAGCATCGCTGCACATCAAGGCTGCTGTGTAACACACTTCTGGAATAAAAACATCAATACAACATTTTAAAACTATTTTTACCAAAACCAAAAAATGAAATAATTACGCTCTTAAAATCGGAAGTTTACCTTTGGTGACCACTGGTGAAGACCTGTTCGAAGCCAAGTATGATTTTTGAAACTGCTGACTGTCTGACATCCTCACATCAGATTGAAGGGTGGTCAGCACACCCCTGTTGTAACCCTGCTGTGTGCCGACACCAGCACAGGTGCCACTTGCCACCACCGCAGAAAAGCGTCCCACCTGTGTAAATTTATACGGTCCATCACTTGAGGGGCCAGATGGCCTCACCGTCTCATTAACCGTAACGCAGAGTCCTACAGGTCCAGAATTCACAGCGTGATTTTTCGGCCTGTAAAGAGGCGCTGATGTGTTTACGCTAGACACAGCGACATTAGTAGGTGGCTTTCTGGGTGGGTTCGGATGAGCAAACACTGTCTGCTGACTGGATGTTTCAGAATTGATGTAGGTCTTGTTTTGTGACACACTGCTCTGTGGTGCTTTAGGTTGTGTTTTGCTAGTCTGTTGGTTGCCAGATACCTCAAGATTGTCGCACGCCTCACAAAATAAGTCATCATCCTCGACTCCCTCATCCCAGATGTCATCAGATGCAAAAAACGAGTCCAGGTCTTCATCTAAAACAATGTTAAAGCCATCTTGGCCAGTAATGGTATCTTCTACTTCTTGTTTGACACATCCAGGGTTTAGATTTTGGTGCGTGCTGGCAGGCTTTGAATGGAAGGGTTGGATTAAACATGGGCCGGTGGACGCTGGCGTTTCTTTGGCGTTGGATTTAACACACACATTCTGAACAACCTGAGGTTTTCTTATTTCAGATTTGTGCTGATACTGTTTGTTCTGGTTGGTGTAACCGTGGCTTGGAGGAACTGTTGAAGGTTTATTCGTAGCAGTAGCCTGACTTGTGTAGTTAACTTCCAAGTGATTTCCAGGTCTCTGCAACCCTCCGTAGGGTTTTGCCTGTGCCTGGTGACCAGAATGAAAAGTGTCCAGCTGAAACGTTTGTCTGTTTTTCACATTTTGTCCTTGAGCTGTGCTAAATTTCACACCATTTCTAGCTTCTTGAGGTTTGGGTGCAATTGTGTGGTTGCGTGTGTTACTGCTAAAATCACTTCGATTCTCACTGGGTTGTTTTTGTGTCGAACAACTCCGTGAAGCGGTAAACAAATCCGGGTTCTGCGTCATCTCCAACACCAGCGAGTTCTCAAAAAAACTGTCATTGTTCCAGTCATCCTCAAAATCATTAGCATTTTTAACCTGTTTATCATCGTCACAGGCTGCCACAGAATAACTTGCTTTAACAGCCGCAAGATTTTTCTCTTTTGCCTTTTCGGAAACATCTTGAGTACGACCTGACATCTGACTTAGACGCCCGCTGAGCTGCTGGGTCGGCCCGTCGAAAAGCAAATCTAGATCATCATCCATCTCTTGATATAAGGCTTTCTCGTCCGCAGGTTTCTCATTGCTGGATTTTACAGCAACAGGGCAACTCTTCATAGCAAAGCCATTGTGTAATATTGTGGATGGGTTGTCAAAGTGTGCCAGCCCCTGATCCACAGCACTTTTAGAACCGGGTCCATGTAAATGGGGTTCCTGGGCTTCATCCTGCCTCATGTTGAAGTCAAACTGCTTGGCCAGCCTCATTAAATCATCTACAGTGTTCTGTCTGTAAATATACAAATATTATATCAGTATCAAATATTGTATCAGACAGCTAGGTGGAATTAGGTTACAGAGACAAGAGATAATACCTGAGCAGTTATTAAGGGATGTTGTACAACAGAAAATAATCAAATGAACGAAAAGTATTCATTGGATTATCCAAAAAAAACCATATTTATAGATTTTTGCTGGAAAATTGTGGTTTATGCTAGAATCACACAAGCTGCAATAGAAGACTTTCTATTCATAAAGAACAGGGATATACTTTGTTGATGCGCTCTTGACTTTGGGTTGCCGCACTTCTGGGGTGCAGGGGATGGCACTGTCCCCTATCCACTGCAATAAAGATGAATCTGCATCTCCCAGTCTACCATTCTTTAACAAACAAACAACTTTAATATGTGAATATTTGTAATACGATAACACAAATACAAAACAATCAATTGTGGATAGATATAGCCAACCTTTGGAGCAATGCGATTGGCAATGTCCGCTATATCCACCGATCGCACATTTGCAGGTCTCCTGTGCCCTCGACCTGAAATCAAAACACAGTCATGCTGGATATGTTGATCTTACAATGACCAGCTGTAAGGGAGATACGTACCATGTCGGACTGGTGATGGGGATGTTGTATCCCATATGATATCTTGATGAAAATCAGGATCATTGCTCGGGGAGTCGTCAGGTATCACTCTTCTGAACTGACCTCTTGCTGGACGTGTTGGTGTTTTGAACTCTGCTATTTTTAAATACAACAGTTTTTGCAATAAATCGATGCATGTTTATTGATGCATGTTTTAGTGACGTACCTGTCTGACAGATGCGTGCAGGGTTTTGTGTCGCTGACTTCGGACTCCGTCGCAATCTGTTTACTTTCGATTTCATCTGTGTCAGTTTAGCGATTTCATTCCGCTCCTGGCTGCCTCTGCGGTCCATGTCGTTTGATTATTCCCGGTGCTTATAACGCATCATACCACGGATGTGTTCTTGTTTTATTTTGCGATTCTGAAACTGTTTTGCTCCACAATCGCAAGAACGGATTTGTTGTCGGAACGTTCAAACATTCCGCCAAAGACGAGTTTTTCCCATGATTCATTGCGGAAAACGGCGCGTTCAAGAACATCCAATGCGCGCAACTGTTGCGCAACACTAACGCAAAACGTCTCTGGAGATTGGCGTTGAACGTATCGAGTATCTTCTCTTTCGTTTGATAGCCATAAAAGAACACGAATAATATACATATTTATAGACTCAAGACAAATCATATGGCCAATCTGTAATAAAGTAACTGTTAGTTAAAATTCATTCGCAGCGCAGTATTTCCATTGTTGCATGCTTTAGTAACTTAATTTGACATAAAAACACGACATAGAACCACGTGTAAAGTTAGACGTGGATGGCAAAGGTATGTATAAATGTTACAAAAGTTTTTGCAAACAACATTTATTTCTAAATAATACATTTATTTGTGTTACGAACATTTATTTCTAAATAGTAAAGTTGCGTAAATCCCGTTGTAACTTATTTTCCACCAGTGTTAGAACAAATGTTACAAAATAAAACAATAAATAAATAATAAACATAGGCTATAACAATCTTTGCAGCGTATTTAGTTAAAAGAAACACCAGAAATAAAATGTATTTCATTTACATTTTTGGCAATAAATCCAGTTAAAAGTGTTTTTGTTTACATGTTTAGCTTTGGAAACAAATCTCAATATGCAATTAATGTTTATCTTCTCTGTTCTCCTTTAGATGTCCATCATGAGAATACAGACAGAAGCCTGGAGCATTGCACCGGTTGACTGGCTGTCAGTTAACATGCATACAAACAATGTCTGTGTTTTTTCAGGTCAGTCGATAAGTGGTTGTTTGTGTGTGCTTTTCTCTAATGAACTGTGTCTAAATAGTTGATAGTAATCTTAGCTTGTCAGATCCTTTTCCGTATTTAACTTATAGAGTGATTACTTGGGATAAATGTCGCATGTGCCGCATGTCACAGTGTGGATCAGATACGGTCCTGACTTTTACATTTCAATAGTTAAGCTTCTAAACTGTGCAACTGCAAATTCCCAGTGTTTTTTTCATGGCAATGTAAAACAGGAAATAGCTCCAGGAGCCGAACATAAATTCGAAGGCTCACGTGTTCGACCTCTTAGAGGTTAAGTGGAAATGTACATCCGTTTGATGTCATACCAAACAGTTTTTTAAACAGAAAGTTGGACGGTCCATCCATCAATAGCATCAAGCCTACTTTACAACAACCCTTTTTTTTAAATGGTAGGCTCACAGGAAACCACAGTTTCCAAACTACAATACATCATTCTTTGATAATTCAATAATATGTTATTGTAATATGGGCGGATAGCTAACTAGTTATATCCTTATATACATCGTTCTAAACCGGCATAATGTTTTTTTTTGTGGTACACATAAAACTCTTTTCTGTTTCTTACAATTACAATTCATAGTGATCACACAGTTTTCATCTAGTACTTCAATGGAAAAACCACAGCGTTCAATTTGCAACAACATGCGAGTACATTAACAATATTAAGGTGAACTATCCCTTTAAGACATCTAAGGATGTCTCCTTCCAGACATTAAGGTGATTGCCAAACTCACTTCTGCCGTTCGCCCACATGACAAATAAAGAACATCTCATCAAATTATCAGAGCATAATATATCACGGTTCAGCGCTTTAGCTCAGTTTCCTGTGGGCTCTGTCTATGTCAGAATGAGCCTCATGAGTGAAGCCAATCAATGGAGTTAAGTCATTCTAAACAACAGCATACTAGGGATATATTATTTGATCTGACCCTTGTCTAATAAATCTCCCGTGAACGGTTTAACTGTCGAGCCGATATGTCGACAGAGGTCTGATTCACTGCCCTGTCACTGCTGAAGCTACCTCAACAGATTTCTAATGTTAACATCTCAGTCCAGACTCATACGCGTGTGTGTGTGTAACTATACACTTTATAGTAAAATCATTTAATAGACTTGTATTGATTTAATATCAAGCTAATGATTAACCCAACCTTCACAGAAACACAATCACTGCATCAGATTTAGAGAAAAATACACTTTGGCCACTTTATGAGCCTTTTTTGTCATTGTTGCTGAGGACACTTGGTCTTCACAAATATGGCTAAACCTGTACACACGCTCTTTTCTCTCTGCTCCAGTCCTTTATTTGATGGATTGACGGTCTTCACCGAACACTCCGTTATTGGGAAACTGTGATTTACGGCCCCCGTACTGCCGCCGGCGCGACGGCTCCGATTACCCGCAGCACTATGATGATGTCATCAGAAAAGGCCCCTAACGACCCCTGCTTGGCCTTTTTGTGGCCGGGCCCTGATTAGAAGAGCTGATTGAATGTATATGTGTATGTGAGATTGCATAATCACTCACAGCCCGTCTTTGGTGTGGTTGTGGCTTGGGTCACACAGAGGTTGTTTGGTAACCGTATGTGCAACAGTGAGTTTAATTACAGTCACCCCTCAACAAGCTCATATCTCGCCGTGGGCCCCCAGATTCGCCGCTAATGCGCTTTTACACCCACTGTGGTGGGCCTCCGTCTATCGATGACCTGTTAGTCTTTACTATCTGATACACCCATTGTTTGCAAGGTGAGCTTATTCAAGGCGTATTAATGAGAGGAAACACTTATTATTAGGTTAAGCAAAGGAAAATATATTCTTCAACTTTAGTGTTATTCTGTACTAGGAATTATTACTCTGATGTGTGATAACGGATCATGTCATGTGGTAAATTTAGAATTGGTGAATGAATTAGTTTATGATGTAATTCATGATGTGTGCATTTAATATTCATGATCCCAAAGTTGGGCATATCTCATGGCCTCTTGCACTCAAATGTGTGTCACTTTGTTAAATAAAGTCCGTGGCCGCTTCAGACAAGGCTTTCGCGGGACAACCCGACACCCACTTGTTCAGCTCACTCCGCGTTTCTCTTTCCTCTTGAACTGAAACAGATCCAGAGGGATATTCAATCCCCTCATTTCCTCGCAGATTGCGGACAAGCCTTATTATATGCATGATTTAAATGGCTAAAGCAACACAGTATATATGCCAAGGGTGCTACTTTAGCTTTAATTATGATCTTATGGTAATTAAATGCTCAAGTTAAGTGTATCATAAGCGGGTGGGTGAAACTCATAAAAGAACATGTCAAGGTCATATGTCACCTCACGATCAAAAGAAATAAGACATTATATATTGGCTTAAAAGAAATGAAGCATATGAAGCTTTATGAAGTTATAAAAGGTATAGGCCTATCTTAATTTACAAAGTTGTAACTTCATTTCTGAGTCCTGTAATGGAAAAATAAAGAAATGTAAATGAAATAATAGGTTTAAATAAACATGTCCAATGTCAAAACAGAAGAACCAATTTGGCAGAACTTTTTTGTAATCTAGGGAACTCTTTTCCACTACAAGAAATGTTTTGTGAAACCTGTATGGAACCAGACAAAAATGGTTCCTCTCTGGCATTGTGAAGGACTTTTTTTAGGAGTGTATGGTATTTTTATGTATTTATAAAAATGTATTTTTATTACTGTATTAGAATATTTATTTAAAAAAATGAACGCAAATAATGAGAATTATGAACTATAAAGGGAAAAATTGTGTTAAACTGAGTTTTTTCTGCAAATCAAATCCTAAAAAAAACACTTTAACCAGATTTCACCGTATGCAAAATGAAACGTCTTATTTTTTCCTACTGATTTTCATGTGAAACATGAGCTACATTTCATGAGATTCACCCACGATGAAAATGAGAGTCCTTCTAAACTGAAGGTCTGTGACTACGAAGAACTGATCTAAAACATACACTCATAATACAAACAGGAAAACTGCTCGGGTCTTACTGGCAGAGTAAAATATCTCAGCGTAAAACAGTTTGCCAGAATTGTAAACAGTTTTGGATTCGCTTCAAAATTCTCCACTGGTGAGATGATGCTGGTTTGTTTTTGGTTTGGTTTAAACAGGAAAGTGGAAGCCGAGGGAGATCAAGTATTAAAATGTCAAACCCAGACGTTTTAATTACGCTGAGTATCAGTCACCCTCCAAACTCACATGTTTGTCTTACATCTACAACCCCCATTCATACGCCGCTTTCTCTTTTTGACCGGTGCTGCTTGTTATTGTCATTTTTTGGTTAAGAGGTATTGATTCAGCGGTATCAATAGGTCTACATGGTTACATCTATTGTAAATTTTAGGTAAAAAATCACTTGAGATACGTTTGTAATCGTATTTTCAAACAGACTAAATATTCGTTTACCCCAATCATTGTGGACATTTTTGTGTTCAACCACAGCAAGTCATCTAGAAATTTCAGGAGGCAGCAGTAACTCTCATGTCCCACAGGGGGCGATACACACCACCTCCTGCATTACATCCACTTTCCAAGCAAAGGATATGTTTGGAATAGCACATTGCCATACTACCATCTATTATTTCTGCAGTATATAATATGTATACTTTGCATATGCAAACTTTTTGAATGCATGACCTAATTGCCAAAATGTGTATGCACTGTGTTAAACGAGAGATGAACCGGACAACAGCTATGAGCCTATTGACTCATTATTTGGCAAGACTTCCAAACAAAGATGTTTTTACACAGATTTGTGTATTAAATTAACCCTTGTATTGTGTTCATGTTTTTGTTACTCAGCCAATGTTCACGGGACTAGTGGGCCCACAGCATTATATGGTTTTTAAATCATTACAGCCATAAAGAATTATGTTAAAATCTTGTACAGATGTTTGCTTCATCCCAATTTCACGCAACACAGACAGTGCATATGGTTAATATTTGTCATTTTCCTCTGTTCACATTTATGGAAAATGTGTCAGTTTTTTTTATTCTATGATATGGGGGAAATATCACGGTTTTATTTAATACATTTTCTTTAATGTTAAAAACTGTTCCTTCAGACCCAAACACCACACAAGGGTAGACAATGTAAAATAACTATATTATTTCTTATTACGATAAATGTCGCTTAAAACAATGTAGCATTCTACCATTTGTAAAATTCTGAATTACGCGCTGCATACTGTTTCCCATACTATTTGTCAAATTAGTACACGGCATATACTGAGCAGTATCTTATTCCAAACATAGCCAATAAATCTGAGCAGATCGCCACAAAACCAATATGCAACAATGACAAATAACACACTCGTTGAGGTATGAATTTTTATGCGAATAAACCCACACTTACTGAAACCCAAACACACACACACACACACATAGTGTGAAAATACACTTCCGTTCACGTCAGTCAAATTCAGAAAATTAACAAACAGTACTTTTCAAAGTCTCGTGATCTCAGACAGTCTCTGAGTCGTATACTGCAGTTAAACGTGCATGTGAAACCTTTTGTTGCATTCATAACTGTATCATATCTGACACATCCAGCAGCATTATATACAGAATTTGGTATCGTATTGCATTGCTTAGACAGTCAAAAGTTCTCGTGGCCCTTTGCATTGCCTATTCCAGACAAGCAGACGTCTGCGAACGCGATCTAGATGTTTGCCGGCGTGACGCCCACTGCAGAAAGACTCCACGTCTTTTGTTTGGAGAATAATAACTCTTCATTACAGGTGGCACTTGAGTTGAAACGCGAGACTTTGTTTTGACCTTTAAGTTCGCTGGAAGAATCACCTGGTTCCAGGTGAGAGGTCACGTTAAAGAATCTCCCGGGCCCACGGCGGGTATGTCCAGGTGTTGGGGCATTTCTTTTCGACATTGTTTGCAATACTGTTGATCTGCCCATCACGCAGAACACGAGTCGAGGCGGCCATCTTGAACTTCTCTTGCAGGGTTTCTAGAGCGTTCCAAAAGCTTGAGGGTTTTATGTTTTTATAAAGGTGTCCATGCCGTAGAATTATGGGCCGTTTAGAAATCCATTTTCCGAACGTGTGCAGAGGAACGGATCCGTTCACCGAAATGCCCGACTCTGTAATCAAAAAGAAGTTCAATCATTTGTAAGGAAAACACTGCTGGCGATAGCGTACAGTCGCAAATCACTTCGCTTGTCAAAACAGACCCTTTCATCTTTATCTCTTCCTATGGGTTGAGACATTAACTAATTCTAATGTCATAAACTGTCTCCACTGAGTAATCAATCGTGACTAATTTATCAGATCCAGGGCATGAAGGGATGCGGCAGGAGAATGTGTCAACATGAGTTTGTTGTACAGTTTATACCTTTGTGTATCTAAACATTTCAACCTACTCTTCAAATGCAATCTTTTTTTATTATACTGAAAGCGATTTAGTATTGATGTGTTACTTGACGTGTAACGTAAAAAACATTTTGTATTTATGTAAATTGGTGATATTTAGATTCTTCATTGGTCACTTTTTTCCACTCGCAGGTCAGAGTTCACCCAACTTGAACTTTGATGTGCAGCAAAAGAGAAAAAAATGGTCAGTTCTTTAGAATGTTTGTAGTACATTGTAAGAATTAGTTAGTTTTCTTTACTTAATTAAATTGTGCAAACTCGTTGCCTTAAGTAAGCTTAACTATATTGTACATTTTAAGTTTAACCTACTAAAATAAAGTATTGCTTACTTTTTCTGACAGAAATGTACTACTGAATAAAGTTGAAGATACTAAATTGTACCGTAATTTTAAGTTAACTAAACTGAATATTTTTTTAAACAGACTCTCACACTCTCTCCCTCTTAGGTTGTTTTTATCTTTGTATGTGCTCTCGTCCCTTGTGCAGAAACATACCTCTTGTTTGCTGTATTAAGCAGGATGGCAGGGTGGATTGTTTACATGTAGTGCCATTGACTCTCCAACCCCATATTCACTCCCCCAAGACTGCCCAGAGCAGCTGTACGTAAAAAAAAGGGAGATGTTATGTGTGAAATGTGTGTATTGTGTGAGATATTTATCCTAAAAAAGAAGAAATTAGATTTAGCATCAGACAAATGAAGCATACGTTGTGTTTGGATCTGTTATACTGTGACATTTGTATGACAACTTTTCACTTTTTTTCTAAAAAGTCTCATTACTTTAATGATGCTCTTTTAGTTTAAAGCATTAGTGAATCATTGCGATTGTCATTTACATAAGTTAAGTTTACTGTTTACAGTATAAGTATACATAATAAGCAAAAATTAAAATCAATGCAAGAATTATTACTGCGTTATTAAAATACTTTTTGCAGTACAGCAATGAGAATGTTTTACGTTAAAATAAAGATACATTTAAACAAAAATGTGATTAACTGGCTAACCTTACTAAATTATTAAATATAACGCATGAAACATAATATATAACAAAAATATATGAAATATGCTTATGTTTTAAAAATCTAAATGGGTTCAGTTACAGCTAAGCAGTTCCTTTTAGACCTTTTAGATGTGAGGGATGATGTACCTGGTGGTCTGATGCCCATGTGTGACTGCCCGTCCATTACGAAACCTCCCATTGGCTGACCATCTGGTGTGTAGGGGCCACCATGACCTACTGCACACACACAGACATATATAAACATAAACACATATATATATATATATATATATATATATATATATATAAATGCATACATGGCACACGACTTTTTCAACGGGCATCTGTGCAATTGTCTCAGTATTGCACTGAATTGACACTTTCATTGTTGTTTAGCATTGAATTATATTCATGCAGCACTCATAATGCAACAACCTCAGTTCCACCAAAACTATTTTGGAAGCTTAACTGCTAAAATGTGTCAATCAGAGGAACTAAAGGCAGTGTGAAGTAGGTACGTTTGAGTTAGCCAATCACAGCAGAGATGACTGACATTTAGGCTCTGTTCCAAAACCTAGTGAGTAAGTGAAATGGAATCTTAGAAGTGAAAGATTTGGAAAGCTCTACACAGGCTGCAACACCAACACCACATGTCATACAAATAACCTCCTCAAGCACAGCACACACGGGAGACGTGAACTTTACAATTCAGTTTGACTCGACATGTAGCTTAGCTAAATACCATAAACAAAAATACACAGCTAAATAGTAGCTGACAAGTCTAATCCATATTTATTTTTGTACACTATCTAAAAATGTTTCTGGTGCATATCCTTTACCTTGCTGGATACATGTGATACAAAAATTTTTGTTGCATTTTTATGGTTTTGGAGCAGAGCCAGTCTTAAAGGTACAGTAGCAAAAACAGCCTGTTTGATTCTAAGAAAAAAGTCAGAGTAAACAAAAATGTTTGGTGCAAGTAACCCTGCCAAATATTGTAAGTAGACTTATCTGTAAAAAAATATCAAACTCCTGTGCTCTGGTTTGCAAGCGAAACAAGATTTTTTATATTTTTCTTTGAGTCCCGTTGTAGACGTCAACCCTAAACCTCCCCTACCTGCACGCCTCACACTTCATTCTGAGCTCGGAAGGGTGTGTGTGATGGATAAGCCTGAGTTCAAATAATTCATCCCGAAAACCGTTTTAGGGGCCAGTCAATATACATTCCTGCACTTGAAACAGCAAGAAAGAGCGCCACGGAATTGAAGGAATTACACAATACGCTTGTTTAAAGGCTCATTAACAAGTTATTAACCCATTCTGTACGCTCAAGATGTTGGTCTCCACCCATGATTCATCTGACTTAAGTTTATCTGCAAATAAAACGTTATTACTATTTTTTTTATCAACAAAGCATCCTTCAAACAACATCTTACAACAACAGACACCTCCATCACACAGACAGCCAATAAAATAGCTCCTAAACGAAAAAAGCACTTGAAAAAACCCGTCTTCTAAGTTCTGAGCTTTAAATAAAAACATAAATTCCTTTTGCTGGCACAATACAAGATTTTTAAGATTTACAGAGCTTCACTTGCCGGCACGGTTGGACTGGTCGATCATCGGCTGGACGATCCTCCTCCTGGCATTAATAAACCTAAAGGATCAGAAGAACACAAGAAAAATTGTTTTAAAAGCAGACAACCATATTTTTATTGGCCATGTTTGCTATTGTGCCAAACGCATGAATGAGACCTCAAATCATGTGACCTGTTACATTTGCTTTTAAAAATAAGCGATCAGATTTACTGTACATCTGTCGGACAATAAAAACAATCCCACTTACATTAAAAGATCCAAACCATATCTTCACTGACAAAAAAGGTAAATGATCACTTGCATATAAAACAATTCTAGTTGATTTTAACAAAGAACTCGAAAACTTTTCGCAGCTCTTTAGATCTTCAATGCTTTCTACATATATTCCCATGCTATGCTTGACCTTTCACCCACTGACTCGGTGACCTCACACCCTGGGCAGCAGCGCAGCTCTGCTCTTTCTCAGTCTCAAAATTCCCTGTGACCTATGACCTCCGGGTGCCAGGGCACAAGTCCACACATGATTAATGACTCCTCCGCGTCACCCCAGGTGGTTTGCTTCCATTTTAACCTTCACAAAGCAGGGGATGTTCTGCTTTTCAGTCGCAGGAAGTGAATTACACACACAGCGAGAGGCATCGAGGTCTGAAACGTTGAGAGCCGCATGACCCTTCTTTACATTAGAGCAGTGATCAGAACATCCGAGAAACACCTAATCGCAAGAACGTTCGCTGGGTATTGAGTGAATGAAACATTTGGATGGAAGGCAACCGCCGTTCCTTTCGTTATCGAAATATCAGTTTTCCTGCTGTTAATAAGATGAATGGTGCAGTGGAAGGACTCTTAGAGTGTACAAAAAATATGAAATTAAAACATCTCTAGTCTCCCTATAAGCAAATGGAAGTCTACTGTTAAAATTGTTACAGTATCACAATCACATTGAAAAATGATATCACTGCACAAAATTAAGTAAAAAAGCATATTGAAAATGCTTACATTTTTTTAAAGTTATTTAATTCAATTTAAATGTATTTCCGTGGCGCTTTTTACTTGCATTGTCGAAAGCAACTTTACAGGGAATTCACATTAATACAGATAGTAATTATAAAAGTAAAAAAAAGGAAATTACAAAAACGATGTACACTAACAAAACTAACTGAAAATCTTTAGGTGTATATCAAATCATTATAGTAATAGTGCCATTAAGCCAGCATGTGTATTACATTTTTCATAGCTAAACTTACTGTAAGAAAATAATTGTCTGTAAGACTATAATTGGTTTCAAAATAGAAAGATAACTGATTAGATGACAACTACATCAAATGTATAGTTATAAAAATCAGAAATTAGCAATGAGTATTATCATTTTATGTAAAGTCATGTTTTGTACCACCAGAGACACTTTGCATACCACAGTTAGATAATCACTGCTCTAGGTCAGCAGTTGTCAGCTGGTGGGGTCACGACCCAGCGACGGGTCACAGGTCTGCTCTGATAGGGTCACAGACAACAGAAAAAATGCAACACTAAATGCTATTCATACAATGCAATAAACCTATTTATAAAAAAATGAATACGCCTATCAACCTTTTGTACGAAACAATTTTGACACTGTGTTGGCTCTAAAGTATGAATCAAAGCCAGTTGAGATTAATTCCAAGCAAAAAAGACTCGTAGCTAAACAGGAAAAGAAGAACGAAAGGTCTAACAGGTATAATTGTAAAGACTTTACTGAGGTTGTTGGGGGTCAGCATCCCCCCTGTAGCTCCGCCCGTTAGGTAACCAATCAGAGATAAGAGCACTATCCCCGGCGGGGAAGAGCCCGTCCCACTCTTAAAGGGGGTTAAAAGCTGACCCCTCACTGAACCCCCCTTCTCACCACGAGACCAAGTTTACGAGCTTCATGCTTTTGCTGTACTCTACAAACACACACACACTTCAGCACAGCCCAACATGCACAGCACACTCATAACAAAAGTACGCAGCCAGTGAAATATTCGGGGGCCCTTTCTCACGCACTAGGGAGCAAAGAAATACCTTGAACCCTATACAGTGAAGTCCAAAGGTCTTAGACCACTAATAAAAATACTTCCATACTTTGCATCTTGCATGCTTTAAAAATGAAATATAAGAAGAAATTGATTGATTTGGTTATTGAACCTAGTAGCATTTACTTTTAACCATTATTTTGAGTTTTGATTAAAAATGTGATATTTTAAGTGTTGCTTCAGACTTTTCGACCCAACTGTACTACACGTCTGTGTCTTGTTATAATATATACATTTTCCTGTAATACATTGAACCTTAAACTCATGTTCCGGTCTGGAAACTATAGACAAAAAAAAATATTTTAGCCCACTGTATTGTGAGGTCATTCAGAGGACAGTGTTGCTCTTTATGAGTGTGTGCGAGTGCGTGTCCGCGTTTAAATAAACCAGTCCAGCTGTTGCTTGTGATAATTTCTGTTTAATTTGACAGCAGCTCGTTTTCACTCCTTGCCTCCCCTCACCTGTTTCCTCCCTGAAACATACACACACACATTCTGCGCTCTGTTTGTGTTGGGCTTTGAGAAGCACCTAATGTATTTTCACTCTGGTGATTAAACCTCTAATTATTCAGAGCTCTAGATATTGTTTACAGTGATGGGCAAAAGTCGATGTACTTTACGATATAAGTATTTCCTGAATTATATTCTGAATTAAGTGATTTTACAAAAATATCTCCTTAGGGAATCAATTCAACTTTTTCTGTACGGTAAGGGCTGTTGTTTATCCACCATCTATAATTATTATATAGAATATATATATTAGGTCTATCAACGTTAACGCATGCGATACATTTTTTCACATAAACGCGTAAAAAATAGTTAGCACATTTGTCTAGTATTTTCACAAGCACAGTCTTTGACAAGTTAAATAAAGTCTTAAATGAATGCAAAGAGCAGTGAAAATAGGAAGCGCATGAGACCTGCTCAGAGCGGCAGCTCTTAAAGGGGCAGCGTTCTTAAATGGCTGCTGTTACTCCCGTCACTAATGTTAATCAGGGAACAAAAGAAAAGAAGAAATCAATGTGATTTTGTAGCTTTAATGAGGATTCATCTGTATTTCATGTATTTAGCAGTAAAGACTGTTAAGTGTTTGAGAACTTTATTTTCTTTATATTTCCTACCTGTTAGCACTAAAATAAATATGTTAAACAAATAAATAGTGTATGTTTAATTTTTTTCATAATCTCACGAAAAGGGTGCGATTAATTTTTTTTGATTTGACAACCCTAATATATATACAATCTTATAATTAAAGGTGCTTAAAAGGTTCTTCACAGCGATGCCATAGAAGAACCATTTTTGGTTCCACAAAAAAGAGGTTTTTTAAAGAACCATCTCTTTCTTACTTTTTTGTAATCTGAAGAACCTTTTTTCGCCACAGAGCACCTTTTGTGAAACAGAAAGGTTCTTCAGATGTGAAAGGTTTTTTATGGAACCAAAAGGTTCCATATATATATATACATATATATATATATAGATAGATATATAGAGAGAGAGAGAGAGAGAGAGAGAGAGAGAGAGAGACCCATTCCATGTAAACACTGCTCCAGAAGCACTTCCGTTGTCTTTTTCTTATTTTTACATAATATAATCCTAAATATATTAACTAAACATTTTATTCTGCTATACATATTCTGTTGGTTGTATTCTGATCTGACGCTTCTGGACCGGCACTGTTGACGGTTTTTTCAAAGTGGTCTATGGACAAGGTTTGATCCAATAACCTTCGGGATACAAGCTCAGAACTTTAACTACTACACCACAACACTGTCATTAACAAGATGACTTTACTCATCGATTAGGATGTCTGTGGCTTTGTCCATACAGAAATGCTCCCAGAAATGTTATGACTGGAATCATAACCGATGTCACCGCAGGTCATTTCCTTTCACATTCATTCAGTTCAGAAAGTACACTTAAAATATAAAGCTATTTGATGGTTCTGCACAACAAAAAAAGAGATTTTATGGTTCTTTGGAGATTTCAAAATGTCTTGATGTTACATTGTAAGTTATTCAGATCAAGGCATTTGCTTCTGGCTTTAAAACACCAGACCTGGATGATCTTCTAAAGAATGATGGGATAAAAAGGCCTTCGCGGAGCTTTAAAACGTTAACCGCATTTTCCTTTTATCTGGATTTGTGTTTTAAGAATGTAGAACAAAACATGCTTCACATTTCAGATCGATCACATCTGGATGGCACAAGCGTTGAGCTTCGAGTTTTGCACATTTGGATCAATGCTTACCAGTTGTTGACCTGGAGAATGGTCAGCCCTGTGTCTTGGGACAGCTGCCTCTTCTGTTCCTCGGAGGGGTACGGGTGCTATGAAATGCATCAAACAAACATCAACATTTACGTTGCAAACCTAATGCATATGGCATATTTGAAGATTTTTATAATACATACATATAAATACGATTTTTTTTCGTATTTTCTGTTTATGATTTATGTTTGAAAATATATATTAAAGGTCAAATCTATAAATCAGGATATACATATAAAACGCATCTCAATTTACAAACAAGCTTTAGTTTTAATAAAAATGTTGTTAGTCTCGCTGTTAATTTACGTAATGTGCTCTGTTCTGTTCTCCATTTGTATTGTGTTGCACCAAAACCGATTCCTCACGTATCCGCTTGGCGAATCAGGCTCAAGCAAACCCGTTTGCCAGTCCGAAAGCTGCCTGTTGGGATTTAGCCTCCAAGCCACAAAGTCATACAAATTGCTATCCTGTAACCAACGGCGACGGATCAAACAGCCAAAAAAAACTTTCGCCTAACCCGAAGGATATGCGCATGTCGACAAAATAGGTCTCAACCTCCAATTAGCCAACTGATCCTAGGTCGGCCCTGGAAACCTCAACTAGATGTTGAAATAAAGTGGGACGTGTATTAAAAACTGATTGTGGAGCAGCGGTTTTACAGCAGCGACTATAAACACCTCACCCATGAATTACTCTCTCTTAACACCTGTTGCCGGGCAAGAGCTCTGGTAGCAAATGGTGTGTAACTTTACGACCGGGCGAGCCACGCTGGCTGGAGGTGTGTGCAGGCCGCCGATGAATGTGTGTGTGTTCTGTGAAACTCAATGAAGAGTCGAAGGTGTGTGTGGGGTCATTATCCTGTTTACAGAGGCAGTAAAGCTGTTAGGGCTCTAATGATCAGTAATTCAGAGTGAACGGTACTTAAAAAGAGTCTAAAACACGCCCTGCCTCACCCACCAGTGCAGCTGTGTGTGTGTGTGTGTGTGTGCATGCGTGATGACCCATGTATTGTATTCAAAACTGAAGCTAATGTAAGCTGAACAGGAAAATAAAATAAAAAAATCAGCATAACAAATAATGCTATTTATTACAGCTTACTCGTGATGCGAATACAACAGTTAGTTTACAATCCTTCAGTTTTTACAGTTACTGTCGAGAATGTACATGATACACACAACAGTTTGAAAAAAGCCCACAGACAAGTATTCTTACATAGTGTTGCAAATGTATCTTCATTTATCTTTCGCTAATCTTTTGAAGACTTGCAATAATGTCATGTATTGTATATTCTTGTTCTTTTCTTTTCGTGTTTTTATGACTGTATCTTACTGTGTATGCGTATATCTCTCTCTCTATATATATACTGTATATATGAAGAGTTTGGTTCCAAAATGATATAACTGAAAAATACATGATAATACCCATGATAATAACTACAAAAATACAGCTAACTAACACAATAAAACACAATAACATCACTTTATTAACATCAATAAAATCTCATTTTGGACCCAAACTCTTCATATATACATACATATATACATGGGCAGTTGGCAAATACACCGCACATGTGGCCAAAATGTTAGTAAACAAACTTCATATTATATTATTTAACATTCAAAATATTTATACTTATAATAAAAAAAGCATTAAAGAGATTTAACTTCAGTGTTAGTTTTTTGTTGTAGCACCATAGGACACATTTACAACATTTTAACTACCTATATATATTTTTATGTGTATGTATACTGTACATCTATGTTTAGTGTATATCTGTTTTTATTGTTTTCTGTATAGCTGCTTTGAAACAATGCAAATTGTACAAAGCGCGACAGAAATATCTTTCCAATCCATGTATGACCATTAGTTTGTATGTATAGTGCAGATTTACGTGTATTATCCACATTTTGTGTTTTTTTATCCGTCTAAAAGTGACGTAAATAATTTGACCAGAACCAAATGGAATTGCAAATACTTTGACGGCTTCCAAACTAAACCATTTGCCGTGTGTCAGACAAACAACTAGACCAACTTTAAGCTCAAACCATTGGTCAAACCCCCATGCTTAAACCAACAGAGCAGTTGATAGCACGAGAGCTTTTTCAGAGAAATCTACCCATAAATAGCTTATACAGTATACGTGTTTCTGCATACTAAACTAAAATCAACACGTTTTACCTTTAAGTGAATTAAGTAATCAAATATACTGTACATAGCTTTAATATTGTTAATTAACTTGAACTTTTCCAAAAGTAGTTTAAAGTATCTTGGCAAGCAACCATTTTATAGCTTCCCCGACACTGCATAAAACAGATTTGCAGTTTTATAAAAGAAGACGTTGCCTCTTCCCAGCAGGCCAACTGTGATTTTCATTAACTTTGCAGATACAATCCTCCGTGTATTCCTTACTTTTTTGCCTGACGCTTCTCTGTTTCATCTCCGTCTAACCCCCCTCCCCGACCACCACCTTCTCCGTTTACGAAAAAAAAGAAAGGTCTGGCCGTGATGAATCACCTCTCCCCTCTTTCATTCTCTTTCTCCATCCCTTTCTTTCACGGGCAAGGACGGAAATTCCCTGTAGGTCTAGCAGACCCCGGGTCCCCAGGAGAAGCTGTCAGAGCGGTAATGGATGGTGTTTTGATAACAGCGAGTTCGACCCTGGAGAGACCCTGGAGGGGGGTGGAACCCCAGTAGATCCATCCTCGCACAACATGCCCGTGCAGTTTGGATAAATGAACTCCACCGCCAACCCCCACCAAAGCCCTCGGCTCCTCATTTTTTGAGACTGACGCTAATTGCGCCTCCCTCATTACGACCAAATGCTCCGTCACTTCAAAGGAAAATTGAGCCTGGAGAGAAACAGGCTGAAAACAGTAGCATAAAATGTCTAGAGTATAAATAAAGGAATAAGAGGGTTGTGTTTAGACGAGAGTTTAAATAAGAGTCGCCTTGAAGCTTGAGAATTGGTGACTGTAATTGAGGGATAGTTTACCAATAGTTCTTTATGTGCCCACTTTATTCCAAACCCAGGCAGATGTTCATATTTCTGGAGTTTCAAGTCCTATAAAGATGTGTGATAACATTTTGTGAGGATAATACCAAAATGCAAGTCGTTTTTCACTGATAATCTTGCCTTTCGTGAAAACTTGGCAGTTTCAAATAAAAATGCTTGTTAGTGTGTTGCGTAAGATTGACATTAAAGAGTTTTGAGAGTTCCAGTGAAAGTTAGTCCGGCGAAAAAGAAAGAATTCTGTCAATATTTACTCATCCTCAAGTTGTTCCAAAGCTGTATAAATGTCTTTGTTCTGTGAACACAAAAGAGGATATTTTGAAGAATGTGGAATCCCACGCAGTTCTGGGGCACCATTGACTACCATTGTTTTTTCCTACTGTAGTAGTCAATGGTGCCCCATAACATTCTTTCAAAAATCTTTCATCGTGTTAAGCAAAACTAAATTTGAGAATGAGTAAATGATGAAAGAATTTCCATTTTTTGTAAATGACAGCATTTTTAGTTTTATGAGAAATGTTTCTTTAATTTGATTGGTGCCTGTTGTCTGCTCTACCACAGAGCGACGGTCCATCAGTAAGCGGAGGTCTGCCAAGTCAAATTTACAGCTGACAAACATGAATATGCAGATTATAAATGATCAGAGCCCACAACACTGAGGGTGGGTGGCTGGAAAACATGAATTGCATTTTTAGGTGCTTCTCGTATTTCTAAACTTTAGACATCAAACAGACGGGCTTGTGTATGTGTGTGAGTGTGTGTGTGTTTATTGTGTTTGTCTGGTTGCTGAATGGAACAGAGGCGACTGTACTGGTATAAAAACACCCGCGGGGAGGGGGCGTTCTTTTACACCCATGACCTTTGACCCCCTATTGAGCTTAGGGAACGTTGTATGTCATCAATCTGCATGCTCACGATCAATATCAGGGTCCACATTCTGTCTTATATGTTTACTTCTTACTTGTTTGGACATTTGTGCTTGGGTGCACACAGTGGGGTCACTGCAAATTGCTTGTTTCTGTACAATATTGCAACAGCATAAGGTTTACTTTTACCCTGTCTTCTTTACTATTTACACATTTAGGTCTTTTAAACCTTAAAGGGACAGTTCACCCGAAATGAAAATACTGTCTTTTATACTCACCCTCAAGTTGTTCCAAATCTGTATACATTTCTTTGTTCAGATGAACACAGAGAATATGTGGAAGAATGCTTGTAACCAAACAGTTCTTGGCCACCATCGACTATCATAGTAGGAAAAATTGCTTTATACATTTCTTTCTTCTGTTGAACACAAAAGAAGATATTTTGAAGAATCTAGGAAAGCAAACAGTTCTGGGGCACTTTTGACTACCATTGTAGTTTTTCCTACTATGGTAGTCAGTGGTGGCCAAGAATTCTTCCAAATATCTTTCTCCGTGTTCACCAGACCAAAGAAATGTATACAAATTCGGAACAACAATTTGAGGGAGAGTAAATCATGACAGAACTTTTTTGGGGGGAGGAACTGTCCCTTTAAGTGCTTTTTAGGTCCTCTGTCAAACATCATCTGTACTTGCTTTACTTTATGAACAAAATAAAAACCTTAAAACTGTTTAAAACTAAAAGCACTAATATCCTCCTGTTATTCTCTAATGTTGAATAGCACGACAGTTTTGTAGCTCTGCTGGTTCCCATCTGCAACAAATGACCTGCTAATAACCCCATCCAGATCACAGCCTTTATAGTGATGGCATATAAACACGTGTTTATGAGGTGGTGTGTGTTTGTTACAAACTTTCAACAAGTTTCCCGGTGAGAGATGAGGGAAAAGCTGCAAGTAATTCGAGTTTAAATTAAAAGGAATTTATGTCTTAAGTCATTCGAAAGCAAAAACAGAAACATTGATCATATATTTTAAGGCTCTAGAGAGGGAGGGAGAAGTCATGTCTCGCCACTTCTCCAAGGAAACAATTATTACACCGTACACATGACAACAGAAAAAGAACCCTGTTTCTGCTTTACCCCTAATATAATGTTACAATGGTCATTAGTGCATGTGTTTTCACTAACTAGCCTCTAGACAATGTAGGGGTGTCAGTGAGCTTGAAATAACATGGGTGGGCAGGTTTAGACACGCCGCCACAAGCTTCTTTAGCGGTTACTCACATATGATGAATAGATCTTAATAGATATTTTAGTTGGATATGCAATATCTCAGATGCGGCTGGAGATAAAACCACATATATATCATTACAACAACAAACAGCAGGATGATTCACGTGCGTAAAACAACACAATAATTGTGAAGAATCGCAGTAAAATCAATCTAGAAGTCGCTTATTGTTTATATAAAGCTATTTTACTGTAATTGACAAAATTCGGTTTTAATGTGTTGGGAGCATTTAGCAAGACAAATTTCATGAAGGCTTTTTAGTTCAACATTGTTGGACTAAACAGCTCCTACATATTTACATTTATATTTACATTTATGCATTTGGCAGACGCTTTTATCCAAAGCGACTTACATTGCATTTTACTATACATTTCTATCTGAGTATGTGCAATCCTGAGATCGAACCCATGACCTTGGCGTTGCTAGCGCCGTGCTCTAACCACTGAGCTACAGGAAAGCCTATTATACATACGCAATATAATAACGTGTGGTTCTATTTAATAACAAGCAGTCTACGTGTGGATTTGAGAAGCAGGCATATAAAAAATCTTTAAAAATCTTAACAGTACATTGGAAACACTTTTTGGAACCGAAAGAGACATTTCCTTTACCGTGAGGTGCTGAAACAGCCATGCCCTCATGACGTTGGTTGCCACTTTGGGAAAAATCCCTCTTTTCTTGTTGTTCTTCCTGTCTTTATCAGGATCTTCTTCCTCGCCTGTGCTTGGGGAGGCAACACCCTGATCCAAAAAGTCACCTAAGAACAACAAATAAATAGTCAGGTTAAAAAGCTTTGACACTATAGAGTGCCCACGTAGGCACACTTCTTGACTTTCTTGTACTGGACAGTCTTGGAAGGTTTCCCGGCCGGGTGGGATGTTGAGATTTAGATGTGGTCAGCTCAAAGCAGTCCTCTGACACTCTCCAAAATGACATTGGTTTACATTGAAAATCTATGATTCACTGAATGGGATCTCTTTGAGCATTGTTCTCAGTCCATTGCATCTGTGCAACATTTATAAAAATGTGTCTCGTGTTTACTCAAGTTGACATGTTTTTGAAATACTGCCAGATTGAATGTTGGAAAATAAAAAGGTGTCAACAGGCGGTAATCAAGACTTTGCGTACTGGAAATTAAAAAATTGTAAATACCTTCCATCCTATCCTTAGTGTGGAGCTGTGGACTGCTGCTGTACTATACAGTATGTTGTCTTAACCCATATTTAGCGTATTAAATTATCGCTTTAAACGACTGTTACGATTTTACTACGCCGGGTCTCCGAGGGTTAACTGTGTGTTTGTCTCTCCGTTGTTTCTTACAGGTAGTGAAATATTCTGTCAGAGCCAGTCTCACAGCTGTTGAGCTGAGACAGAACGCACGAAGACACACGCGTGCGGGGAAGTATGTACTCTGGTTTTTATTGGCCATGGTTGGTGCTCAAAGCTGAAGAGCACAGAGAAGAGTCTTTATAACCACCATGCACCATTTCCTGTCCAACACACAACCGCACACACGTACGTGCACAGAGCGGCTGCAGTTATTTAGGAGTCTCTTTTGGCCGATGTGCGAGTGTGTAGGTTTGTGCGTGCGCTTTTGTGTGGGTGTGTGTGTGTGCGGTAGGACACCCCCGTGGTGGTGCTAAAGTGCAAATGTATGCTAGAGATGACAAACCTGCTGAAGCTCTGTTTCACTTGGCAGACAGGAAGCTTTTTACAAACACTTGCATGCATGTGTGTGTGTCTGCTGGAGTGTGTGTGTTACCGTGCTCGCTGCTGTTGTCTCCATTTGTGTGAGCTGGGGTGTCTACCGGGCGCATCGGCGGAATGAACCGATGCAGCATCATCTTCCCTCCAGCACACCTTGAGAGAGAGAGAGACCAGGAATTAGACAGACAGACATAGACACGACAATGACAATGACAATGAGAGAAACACAGCAATGGAAAGACAGACAGAAAGATGAACACAAAAATAGACCTATACAGACACACAAAACAGATACAGTCCGAACGCCAGACAGAATGAGTGAGACAGATGGGGAGGATGTGGGGTGTATGGAGAGAGTAATAAGTTGTGTTCAGTGTAATATATTATTGGTTAAATACAGTATAGAGCTGCATACCAGAGCAGTGCTGTAAGGAGTAATACGGAACACATGTTCCAAGAGCAAACAGTTCGAAAAGACTAGAGACTGCTTTAACACAAACACACATCTGTATATATACACACACACGCACGCATGCATGCACAAACATCTGTACATAACTCAAAAGACAAACAAACCCACACATACACGCACAGGATATTTTGAAAACCATATTGTTAGTTTTAACGGACTGAAAAATGAAACGAAAATGCCAACAGACTGTTCCTCCTTATTCGGACTGTTCCGGTTTTGGATGACGATTGGTCAAGACACCACAGGAACAACCGAGAATAAAAACACCTGTTAATCACGCAAGTGTGTATATAAATGCACGGGGGTGTCCAACGCTTCGCCTTGGTTTACATGCCAGGGACTATATTTTTAGTGGAAGGTTTTTATTCATGATAGGCCTAAAGTATGACAGCTTGAGCATTACTGCTGAACTGTGGCATTCTTGACAGATTGTGTTATAAGAAGGACTGGGGCTAGTTGTTACACTTTTTACTATAAATATATAGACACATTATTTCAAGGGATAGTTCATCCAAAAATTACAATTATTTCATCATTTACATGTCTTTTCAAACCTGTATGAGTTTCCTTGTTCTGTTGAATACAGAAGAAGATATTTTGACTATAAGTGTATGGACACAACTGAGCTATTTCTCAAAATATATTATTTTGTGTTTCACAGAAAAAATTGTCATATACAGGTTTTGTAAGACATGATTGTGAATAAATGATGACAAAACTCATTTTAGTGCATTGAATATTTTGATCATACTGCTCAGGAAAAATTATAAAACGAATATATTACACATTAAACAATTTTTAAGAAACCCAAAACAACTATTCAAAAGGCTTAAATTTAAAATAAATTATCCTAAGTCACCTAGTGATAAAAGTAACTGTGTGGTTTAAAACAAATCGAGAAACGTTTCTAACAAGTAAACAGTATTTATAAAGTAGTGGTGGCGACAATGAGTCCCTATCTCGCATTTACGCATTATTTTATTTCGTGTTTGTTTTAGAAACACTAAAACCGCTCTCTGCATACCAGATTATCTCTCAGTAATCTTTCCTGCATTTAGTTAATTCAAAGATGTTAAGGAAACTAAACAGTGGAATAAAATTGTCTCATTGTCGTACAAGTAAACAATCACTCCTTTTTACACACACACCGCTGTAATGCAGTTCTGTAATGTTATTTGCTCTTAACATAATACTTTAAAGAAATGTTACCGCAAGCAATGACACGCAGACAATAAATCAAGATCCTTTACATTCCGCGTTCAAAATATAATGACAGTGACACACAAAACCACATCATCGATGAGGCGTTTTCTTCACATGAGCCCATATCTCCAGCGCAAGAACAACAATGCAAATGATACAGTAAACGGCAAAATTCTAAACAATGAGGTGGCATTGCGCATGATTCATTCACAATATATATATTCGGACATTGGGACTGGTGGGGTTTTCTGGTCCAAACTGATATGACGAAGAGAACACATAGCAGACAGTTATCTCAAACTCCCTTTACCTGTAGAAATTTGGGAGACCGTAAATAAATATAATATTTTCAAGATATTTTAGGCTAATTGTGTTTAAATAACATACTTCACATGTGTTGGTTTACAGCGTCACACTGAAAATGTAAAATGAACCACGCATACAGTAACTTGAACGTATGTTGCAAAGTGTCACTTAGGAAAAGTAATTTTTATGCGGTTATTTTTATTTTTATTCAACATTAATTTAAGTGTATAATGTGCTGTGTATATTTTAGCTGCTGTAACTGATTTCAATTTGTTTGTCTTTTCACATCATCATCTAAATAGTACAGCTCTATGACACATTTATATTTTCAAAAAGTACATTGCATAAAACTGTTTACAATATTTTCAAACAAAAAAAAACTCACTAATAAATTCCCTTCTGCCTATTTGGACTAATAAATATTTTTCTTTTATAAAATGTATTTAACGTGTTTTCTCGCTTTCTCATTAAGCGCTAATGTTGCTGTCAAGGTTTTAGCTTTCAATATTTAAACTGACATTTATTTTCTAAAGCCTGGTCTCCATCAAATATGTTCTCAGACTCACAACCAGAATACTACAACAGGAATACTACAGACTACCCATAAAAACATACAAGTAAATAAATAAAAATAGAAATATACAAATGAAGACTTGCCTGCTCTGCCCCCCCTGGGGTGCGTGTAAATTCTTCGCCGTCAGATCTGGATCCCCCCTCTTTATCATCGGCCACCAGATCTATGGGCATCTTTCCCTTCAGACAGCTAATGTAGCGGTGACAGAAATTATCGCATAGCTCGTGCACCTACAGAAAATACAACATCGATGTATGTAATTGACATATAAGTGTTATATGTAACAATAATATAAGCATCGCAACAATATTAATAATATCTATAAATGAGCATATAAAATAGCCTAGGTGAAAACCTACCTTCTCTAATTCGAGGAGATGAAATCGTAACACTTGTATGGCTTGAATCATCTAAAAAAAAGCGACCAGACACATGACTAAATGGCCTTGTAACTACATTTTATTTATTCAACAATAAAAAAACTGAGTGGAATAAAATACGTGATATTATACTATATTTCAGCATATATAAATAATACATTTACTTATATTTCAAACTAGACCTACCAAATTATCCAAGTCTGGATTAGACGAGAAGAAAGGGTTTTCCGCCCTTATCTGAAATTGAAAAGGGCACAATTATATCGTGACTCTAAAACGTTCACACAGGTGCTTAATACATGGAATTGTGTAGCTGCTACTAACTTATTTATAGCCTACTGCAAGCGCTGGTTCATAGTAAAAGACGAATTCATGTCTGACCTGTTTTGAGAATATTGTAATGTCTTCGTCAAATGATTCAGATGAGCACACATCTCCGGTAACGCCGCTTTCTCTCGGCGTACAAGTCGCCAATTCACATTTTTCGAAAACTAGTGCAAGCAGAGGGAATAGGGGGTGTCTGAAAAACAAAACATGTATGCTGGAGTTTATATGTCTGTAGAGAAAATAAAAGTTTTATCTGACTCAACAACTAGGCCTTTCAGTTATATTCTCTAAGGATGTTATAAAAAATGGGAGATTTAAAAGTAACAATAATTAATCGTTCATTAATTAATAATAGTCGATCGGAGATACATTTATATATTTTGTATAAATGATGCATGTAATATAGACATGCATAATTTATATGCATATATCAATATATATATGTTTTTGCTAATACATCATAAAATCGACCAGATGTAAAGGCCCTGTTTTTCTACACATGAAATCAAATTAAATGAATATTCAACATAAAGTAATGTTATCAAATAATATGCATGTTTTTTGGTTGTTGTTGAAGGCATAATATTACTAAAATGTGCATAGCCGATATTAATTTAAAGGACATAAACTGCGTTTGTATGTTTAATAAAAACATTGCTGTCTGACACCTAACACGTCTGACATAGTATTACTTTATATATATTTTTTCCTTTGAAATCCTGCCCTGCAGGCTTCTCTATATCATCTCTTCTTTATCATAGATAAACCCTTATGCACACATACCCGTAAATGGCGTCTTTGTCCCGTTTCAGTCCGTCGTTAACAGGCGGCAGAATACCGGGACCTGTGGTGTGCGCGTACGGGTGCCCGTGCAGCCCCGGGCCGTGACTCGAGTGAACCGCCTGCATCGCTCTGGCGGCGTGAGGATCGCCGTACATCGGGGACGGCATCCCGACCGCATCCATGCCGTAATGTACCATATCTTCGTACTAGAAGCAATGGAAAAGTGATCGGTTAAAGTTGTATTTGCACTTTCTTTGCACACACACATAAGTCACACAAGCTGTCGCTGCAAGAGAAATGCGCAAACTTTGTAGTTAAGCCTAATAAAGTGCCCATCAAAACCAACTTAACTAATTACATGTCAGTAGTTTTACACATAAACAAATGAATTAACCGCAAACCAGCTTTACTTTGAGGCCTTTAATGAACCCTATACAATTGCCAAAAACACTGGGAAATATTCGTGCAATGTCTTTATGTCGTTTCTTTTTTTTCTTAGAAAACATTTTGGACACACTTTTTATACTGTTTCTTACACTCGACTGAGATTATATCAGACTTTATATTAAATCGAGGCTACTTTATTTTTTCACAAACCAACATTTGGCTAAAAATAAAAGAGTTTACTTGTCTCCACTTTTCGCACCCGACTTACAGTTTTATTGTTGACGGTGGCTAAATTAACAAATCAAAATATAAAGTAGTATTAAACCATATCGTTACATGTGGGGTACAAGGATAATTAATAAAGTATATACATAAAGTTAAATAGAGTTGATTTAAATTAAGTTTTGTATCTATAGGGCCTAATCGGTGCCTTAAATCTGTCTCGCACAAAATATCCAACGACAGAAATGTGGTAGGAACTGACTGTAAGCATCAAGTAACTCTTTTGACTGTCATCTAAATATGGAATTAGATGACATGATAATGTCGAATAATAACACATTAAATATCTAAATTTATATGGAATTGGGTATAAAATCAGGAGTGATTTAAAAGTATAACAAACGCCTTATTGCAAAAAATAAATAGGTCAGAGTTTTTGGAGATTTCACTTGTTGCTCTATTCAAGCCCTCACACATGTAACGCGTGTATGTACCGATATGATTAAATTAACGAATTAAAACACATCTGACTGTAATTGCTTTCTATACATTTTCAGTGTCAGTATTATCCTGTGCGGCCACGTTTGAGGGTTTTTGTTGTTGAGGTTTTTACGCACCCGTTGCGCCATGAGGACTCCGTTTCAACGACTCCCTGTTCTCAACACTTCCAGATCTCAGTGCTACGAGCCCGGGGAGCAGGACGCCAAACACCGCATTCAAAAACTCTGCAGAATAGCCAACTCAAGTGCCCGTGATGAACAATAACATTGTAATCCACCCTGTTTACCAAACGCAAGACTGGATCTCAGTTAGAAATCCAGTTCACGACGCTGTCCGAGGTTTAAACCAATAACCAAACCGTTGTATTAAAGCTTGCTTTATTTTTCTATATCCTCGTCAACGATCCCGTAGCCAAAAGGTGAAAAGCAAACTCCATTCGGGTCTTTGATCGCTCGCCTGGTTTTATTCTTAATGCAATAACACCTCTATGAGATGTGAGGAGCGTGGAAAGGGAGGTGGAGGAGGAGAGGGGGCATTTGGACTTCTTAAAGGAGACGTATAGTCCAAACTCAACCCGTGCGTAAAGGGCACAAAACTGTAATCCTAAATTAGTCAGACTATTAGGAGGAAATATAGGTTAATACTTAGACTAATACTTAGTCGATGCTAGTTATTTACCATAATAGATTAGATGGTATGTCAACAAGTTATTAATGATTAATAACGAAGAGTGCGCTCTTATCCAGTGCTGTCCTTTTGCAGTTTGTTTGGGAATAGCAACTGATACCAGTGTGAAATCCCTCATAAATTTTACAAGGTTTTTCCCACTGTACTTTGACTGCCTATTTTGAAACACCAAAATACCATAAACGTTTTAAAGCATTCTTGTGGTTTACATTTGGCAAAAGTAATTTATTTCTACATTTAAATTGTTGGCTTCTTTGATATGAAACCAGTTATTAAGAACTATAGTTTTATATACTTAACTTTATAAAAGTTGTATGTGTTGCTTTGTATTATGCCATAGCCTATTTGGCTATTCCTTGTCTTAATTGGTCTTCATGTCAAAATAAAACCATAACACTACTGCACTAAACGGATAAAGTTATCATGATTGTGTTTACTGAAACAGTCTAAAAAAATAAATGTGAATAAAGGAAACTGGAGGAAATTGACCAACAGTGGTCTAGAATAACATGACTGACGCCTTTATTTTATCCATCCACTTGGCGCCCTCTTCTGGCATTAAGAAGTTTATTTTTTAGAAAATTCTTCCAAGTGTCCTGCTTCGTTGGTATGACTAATTTCCTTTTGATAACTTACTGTTAGTTTTCCTTCCTAACGTTTAATAGTTTTAAAGAAAAAAAACGTTTTGACATAATAATCAACAAACCTTTTAATAACTGTAACGATGACAGATGCTTACAAATGAGATCAATCTGACCAATGAATTTTCAATATGTGCGTATATATATTCATTTTTCCGTTTGTATAAATATTGATGCTTGTTTGACTTTTTGTTAAAGATATTTTTTTCCTATTATTTAATTACATGTATACTAGTAGGCCTACTTTTCGATTTCCCATTGGCCATAAAATCAAACAAAAGGTTACTTCAACTGCCTATTTTAACCACAAGGTGGCGGCAAATGAAAGTATTACACTCCAAAGGCACGGATTCAATTTGGGATTAGAATGTAACTCGCTTTAAAGCTGATTTGTTCGGATTCATTTGTCTAATGAGAGACTGAATACTTTATTCAAAAACATACCTCTACTGGTGTGTTGTTTCTTATCTTTATACATCTGCATTTTATATTTTATTAATATTTTATTCACCTAGATTACATCCCAGCAAATTCAGACATTCGTGGGGTGATTTTAAACAACATTATGAGGATGGAGTGGTTTTATGCACGATGGGACCATCTTGTTGCCTGTTTTTTCTTTTATTACACGGTGCAAATAAACTATTTTAATAATTGTGTTATTAATAGTATTATTCAATTTTGTCTGCGTTGTGTCTTTAAATAAAAATGAAACTAGTTTAAAGTCTAGCATTTCTTTTGATTTGTTGTGTACGTCCATTTGTAGCTTTTCTTGGCAAGTACTCCACATGTTTTTGCATTCAGTAAAACGTTTCTGTACCCAAGAATATGTGAAATATCCGAATGTCACATAGGCCTACAGTACATATATATGTTATAACGCATTTCCAACACAGTAACTGATTAAACTCTCTTTCAAATCTCTGATACTGAAAAGCATTAGGTGGCAGGTCTTTGGCAGAGCCCGACACCGGAGATCCCTCTGTCCAAAACGGGCTACAGTCGTTCCAATGTGACGTCATTGCTTCCGCAACCCCCTCCCCCTCCAACTCACCCCCCCCCCCCCACCTCCAGTGTCGGCGGCGCTCGCCTGCTGCTGACTACACAATCCAACATGGAGTAATGAGAGATGGGGCTCCTCACCGAGACCAGCGCGCAGACTTCAGCCACGGCGAGGCGAAAAACCATCGCGATGATGCACGGAGGCAGAATGACAGGCTTTTTGACCAGATGCAATGCATCCGTTAAAGGATAAAGTGCGCCGCGCGGAGAAGGGACGAAAATAAGCAACGCCGAAACGGATTTTGGGGGAAAACTCGTTGCGCTGGACTTTAAAAAAAAAGAGGCGAGGAGGAGAACTAAGACGACATGAAGCCCGAACGATGCGTAACCGCGGAGGGATATTATTATTATTGTAGGTGAAACGAGGTGGAAAATGACAGAGGAATCGCAACCAGACGAGTAAGTATAAACCCCTTCACTTTTTGTGAAAACGACGCATGTGGACGGGAAGGGAAATCGTATACGGTGTCCACGAACGCGTTGCCGATGTGCGCCCAGCGTCGGGGAAACGCAGGGGATTCGTGCATGTTGTTGTGGGAGAGACGGTGGAGATGTTAATAGTAAGAAACAATGCGGTGTCAAAGAGATTTGAGTGCTGGGCCCCTGCTGCAGGGCTCGGGTCTCAAACCGAGAGGGGAGGGGCTGGAGCGGAAACATTTTGTGGAGGGATCCTTCGCTTGAATACTTTGTAACATGTCGACCCTAAAGAGGAATTACCTCTCGCAGGAAGCAAACAGACGATGACAAAGTTCACAAGCATACTGAGCAACTATATCGAGCTCATTATCGCTCTCATATCGGGCCCGTTTTGCTGTTGTTTGGCCGTTCTGGGTGTCTTTCTTTGTGGTGGTCTGACATGCCATATCCGCCATTTCTTTTCTTGAATCGCTCTCATTTTGCATACCGTCCTTCATTCATAAAAATACAGACGGGGGCGCGCACAGCGGTGAGAGCGCCTTGTTGCTCTGTGATGTTAAATCGGGGCCCATATAACATATACAGGCCTATAAATGCCAGTGTATGCTTTTAACTGGTAGATTTGATCAAAAATGTCGTTTCCGATAAACAAGCCCGTGACTATCACCTGTACAGTAGCTCGCACCACATTGTGCGTCAGTTAGTTTGCATAGCCTTGTGTTTCAATGCGTATACTGTAGCTTTCTCTTTAGTCTGTGTTTAGTAAGTTACTGTGTAGTGGGCTTTTTTGCACGTGTGCTGCATAACACTAATATTTTTGCTCAGGGTAGTTTGACAAGCCGATCAAAGTCTCGCGCTAATAGCATTAGTTGTGAGTTAAACTGCTTGTTAACTTAGTGAGCTCTTTATGGGCTTAACATTAACTTCTGTAACACACACCAGAATTAAAAGAGCGATGTTTTTTGGTCATTTAGGCTTGTGCCTAAATTCTTAAATGAACATTTCAACAATTAAATTGAAATAAAACATGTTGCGTTTCCTAAATAAATAGTTTTTGATGTTATATACACGTAGCGTACTTTTAAATGTTGTTTTTATAGACAAGAAGCACGTAACTCCAAACTTTGTTGCGAATTCCTTCGTTTAACTTTTATTTCTTCTACTCGAGACGTGTCGCAAGAGCGTAAAGTCGAGGGGATTGTTTAATTTATGACACCCTCCCACCCGTTTGAGTAAATACGTGTGTCACACTTGATTTTAAAGGAACATTTAATAGCCCGAGGTTGTGAAATGTTGACTTTTATCGGTGGAGGGGAGGGCGACGGAGGAGGTTTCGGAGAAGGAGCTCCCGAAGTGATTACTCGAGGTGTGTTCGACTTCACCGCGCGCAGCGCTGAGCGAGGGGTTGACATCAAAGTACCGCGAGAACGTCAGGGAAGCATTGCTTACAAATCGCTCTCGCGGCACTTTGATTTCATACGCCGATCAGTATGCGCAGCGTGAAGTGGAAAGCCAGTATTGTGAATGAAAACAAATGGCGAGAGGATTAAACGGAGATCCGGCGGAAGTGAGAGAGGTCGCTGAAGAGGTGAAGCGTAACTTCGCGGTCACGCCCTCGATTGTTTGATTTTCTGAGACGTGCCAATAATGAATGAAATGGATTTCATAACAAGAAAAGCTTTCGCTTTTACTTCATGCTTTTCTTTTCATGCACAATACACTGATGTGGCTCAATATAAATGCTATTAGACAACTTGAAAAATGAGTGGGAGATATTTTGTTATTAATCCAGCTGCATACGCTTGTAGGATTTTGGATTTTTGCTGAGAGAAAAAAATGGCATCCGGTTTATTAATCTGGTAGTGTTGTTTTGGCATTGGATCTTTGTAGCTGAGTAGCAAGCCATCATGATATGGTGTTTGCAACACTCTTATTTAAAACATTGGTGGATTTCAGTTTGTTTATCCGGTATTACTCAAATGGGTCAATGCGCATGTAGCTTGTACACATTGTTGCTCTGGCTACTTCCTGTGTGTTTTGACCTCTGGGCAATTGGGGCTTGTGTCATGACAGGGGAGGTCACACATACACTCACTGTGCCACACAATTTACACTAAACAAAGTTAACTAGATCATTCAACTCCATTTGACTGGCTTTACTTGTAGAAGTAATGTCACAAAGTGTGTGTATATCAAGAGTAAGAGCTTGTGATTTAAAGGAATACACTGATAAACTTTTCCTTTAGGAAGTTAAACATTTTACAATGTTTCAGAATACTTGTGTTGGTTCGATACTTTCGGATTGAAAAGGGAATTTGTTCAAAAAACCAGTGGCTTCCCTCTGCGACGGCTGTATCCTGGAAGTGTGTACATGCTCACTTGAACCGTCTGGCACCCGGTCCTCAGGCCCAGTTGCCCTGTTCAGCCTCCGAGTACATGGTAAGAGCCATCGGGGAGGGGAGAACGCGATCTGTATCGATCAAACCAGCATGACCTACATACAGTACCATTACAGGTCAATAATGTGCACGCGAGGGGAAGAGAGTGACATTGAGTTAAGGGCAGTCCAGATAAACTTAACGCTGGTTCCTGCATTCCAACTGATTTACGGAGAAGGCACGGATTAATATTGAGGATGGTGACCACCGACCAGTCAATCACTGTTATTTGTAACCTGAAGGTGTGAGGGCCATTCATTTCTTCTAAAAACACAGAATGACGGGTTAAAACTCACTTTAAAAGAAGTTTTGTAGAATGGAGGAAGATCAGAATGAAGTATTATTTTCTTTGTGTGTTGTTGTTCAGTGTGTGGGCGCAAATGGTTGCTATGGGAGCTGCATATGTCATTGCGTTGTGTACACAGTGAATTAGCCACTTTCACTTTTGCATTAAAATGTAATGTTTGAGCAGATGCTATTTTACAAGGTGACTTGAATACCAACAAGAATTCGAGGAGATCTCTAGTGCATAGCAGTTGCTGGCTAGTTTGGTACTGAGACCAATATACTGCAATACAAATGATATAATATTTCAAACATAGTTATTTTTGCCGTAAGATTTTGTTTTTAAAACCCAAGTGTTTAACGTGGTAGTATTATTCAAGTACTATTATTCAGTAAGAAAAGGAAGAAGAGGACAGAAGGGCGATGTCTGATAAAGTTGACTCGTCCTGAACTTCAGAATAGAGCACACGTGATGTTCACATCACACATTCACACACAGATTGTGTATTGACCGATGAGAAACATGACTGTAGTATTGTTGACCTGAACATCACAGATGCTTGTGGTTTTCAGTTTTGGTCCTGGCGACCCCAAGTGCTGCTCTTTTTGTGCAGTTTGTGGATCTCTCTTGTAACACGCTGATGTGAATCAGATGTGTTAAATAAGGGAGTCATCCAAAACATTCAGCGCTTGGGTCCCCAGGAGCGAAATTGCAAACTTTTGAAGATGGAGAGTCCTCAGATGGTATTGATATTTAGGTCACAATTATGAACGGTTGATAAAACATTAGCATTTAGAAGCAAGCAATCGTTTCTCAGAGCAAACTTTACTTTTCTGAGCCGTTTTTGAAACGACTTAAGTAATTTTAGTAGATTTTTGAAGTCACAATTCACACATTTACATTTTGTCATTTAGCCAGCGTTTTAATCCAAAATGACTTACACATAAGGCCTGTCGCAATAGTCAATTTAGCACCGAAGTTTCACATGCTAAGTGATGCCGCTTTGAGACCAGAGTTCCACCGTGAGTTATTTCCAAACAAAAAAACTGTTTTCAACGCCGATTGTTAGTGCAGTGGTAATAGTTTACAAAACAGCAAGCGTTGACTTCACTCCTGATGTGTTTTACTTTCCTACTGTATCTACTTAAGTTCCAGTCGATGGTGAATGACGTCACTTCCCCATACAAACACGCCTCGTTGAATAAGCCCACCCCCCGCAATGATGGACTGATTTCTGTACAGGTCAGAGGAAACGCAAAGTCCAAGGGATTTGCGATTTCATTTGAGTTTTGGCAGGCTTAATACACGACGCCAGAGGAAGTGAAGTAGCATATTGGGAATTGCTGTTGCGATATAAATATTGCAGGGTCATAACTCGTAAGATAGAGGTAATTCATTTTCAAATAGACTTTGCTTTTCCTTTTGAAATTTGGCAGACATCGTACGTTCGCGGAAATGCAGTTTGCATTTGTGTTTGAGTTATGTCACAATTTTGACCCGTACAAATAGAAAACGCTTTTTAATTCTGTCCACAAAATCATTCCATAGCCCCGTGTCTGTATGTCAAAAGCGGGCTCAGTCGCACACACACAATCGCGCACAGAGTCGCACACAGCGACAGGTGAAAAGACTTGAGGAGTTATATTGTGTTTTCCTGATGAATAAAGCCAGTTCGGAATAGTAATCGACTGGTGTCAAAGCCGCAACCCTCCCACTCCGATATAAAAACAAGGAGTGCGTGAACAAGACGATCTACTTTAAAAAACGGAAGTGACGAAAACAGCAACACAACAAAAAAAGTTAACCTGAAAAGAGCTTTAAAACAAATGCCGCAGTTGGAGCTCGAGAGGTCAAATGTAAGCATACACCTTAGACGAATTCCACGCAGCGTTTTTGGTCCTTTCATCATAACGGCTTGTAATGTAAATCAACCAATCATAATAAAGTTATTTTAAATATTTACACTCCAGTTATTATTTACATTCCAATTTCCAATGTCCAAATATTCTTTTAAAAGGCCTTTGTTCTTTGAAAGGGTGCACTTGCATTATTATATTATCATTACGCAGTCAGCAGCATAAAATATTTGTAAAATTGCAATAATATCGACTATCGCAATTATTTCCGGTGCAATTTATCGCCAAACCAAAAGTTGGTATCGCGACAGTCAGGTTAGTGGAAAGAAGGTGATCAGCAGTGATTTTCACAAAGCAGAAAGACAACAGTCTTATAGAAACTAACAGATGTGTGTGTGAAGTTCCCATGAACTGCTGTATTCGCTATGTAAATTAAACTCTGAAAATTCCTGATCTCAAGTTTTGCATTTGTTAAACCGTCTGGCATATGTTGTACATGGTTGTACATAAAAGAGGTTCAGTATTTTGGATGATATTAGCATATGTACGAACATCAACCTCTTTAAAAAGGTATTAGGAACATGGTTTGCCAAGCAGGGCTGTGAATTGTAAACTCAGTTGATGTCATGTTTATAATCACTGATGAAAATGGCCGATGGGACCTTAGTTGTGGACATTTCAAAACCATATTATTAACCATAGATGCTGAAAATCCCCATTTATATTTTTTGGCAACAGGATCTAAAAATTTGCCAGACAGATATAGACCTCTTCAGATGACGAAAAGCTGATCGTAAGAACTTCCTGGTACAAATACACAAACGTTTGAACAAAATACAACCAGCAGAATATTTATAACCGATTTAAAATATTAGACATACTTAAGATCTCATTATATATGTAAGATTAAAAAAATACTAATAATAAATAAGAACTGAAACCAGATGTGCTTCTGGACCAGTGTTTACAGCTTTCAAAGTGGTCTATAGAACTGAATGGAATAAGCTATAATCTCTTTATTTTTAGTTTTAGGTCTAATGAATAATAGACATTTTCTACACCGTTTCAAAAAGGGATCTGTTTTCATCTCTTCCAAAATAACAGTGCAAGCAGTCCTGAATACTGGATTTAAACTGGAATGGGGTACAGTGTGAACAGGATCAGGCATTATTCTCAGGAGATCCGTTGTATTTCATTTACATGCAAAACCCAGGGCCACAGACACCTTCAGGGAACTGTGTTTCACTTGGTTAAGTAGCAATTATGTAGTTCATATAAATCCAGTATTACAGCTTTTGTATTAACTGTATAATTGGGGTTGAAATGGGTTTCAAACAATTTGTAATGCCGTTAAAACAAGTCAATGATGTAATTTGGTCTGAACTGTAAAATGTTTTTTTCCCCAAAAATAACATTCATTTAGACATTTTTTTGTTGGGCTAGTAAGTGAAAGTAACTGAGAAGGTAGGGACAAAAATAATTATTTTCAAAAAGAAGAAAATCTACTATTAATATTTTTATTTGGGTTTTAATAAATGTTTTTTTTATAAATATTGTGTACATTTTATATACATACATTTCATTGTCATTGTTTGTCACTGACCTGAGAACCCTCTGAGAATCTCTCTCTCTCTCTCTCTCTCTCTCTGAAGTGACAGTTATATAGTGCGAGTGAAAGCGGTGGTGATGACGAGAGATGAATCTAGTGGGGGTTGGCTGGCTCAGGAGGGTGGAGGTCTCAGTCGTGTGGGCGTTTGTAAGGTGGTCCCGGTTGACCTGGAGCTCCTGGGACGGAACGGCTTTCTCATCTATGGCGAGAGACTCAAAGACAAGCAGGTTAGAGAGCTGTGTATTTTTGTGTCTTGGGTTCTAAGTGTTTCTCGTTTCTATCATCATAAACTCAAACCCTTCAGTTTGTTACAGTCATAATATCTGTATCTGTAATATGTGTGTTTGCTGTGCAGGCAATCCTGCAGTGCTCTCTGAAGAAGGACCTGGTCTACACTAAAGCCACGCCCACCTTCCACCATTGGAGGGTGGACAACAGGAAGTGCGGGCTGTCGTTCCAGAGCCCCGCTGACGCCAGGGCGTTCGACCGCGGTGTGAGGAAGGCCATCGAGGACCTCACGGAGGGTGAGTGGATCCGTGAGGAAGAGGAAGATGAGTAAGGCAGAGACTGTGTATTTACTGTGGAAATTGTAGACATTCAAATGCCTTTTTTCATTTCCATTCTTTATTATTCGTACCACGTATAACACATTTAGTGAGATGACAACACAAATCCTGTGTTTTACATGTTGAGTAGCGTGACTCCTGCATTTCTAACATGTTATATAACCGATGCTTCTGCAGGATCTACTACATCCTCCTCCACACTGCAGAATGAGGCTGAACTGGGTGATGATGATGTGTTCACGGTGAGTTTTTCTGCAGTCTTACTGTAAGCTGAGGGATACGTCCAAACATAAAGATATGCAATATACCCACATAACAGCTGACAGTAGATGATGGGTTGAGTGTCATTTGACATCCATTACTATCAAAATATACACAACATATATCGTGCACACAGGAAGTGACCTATGGTCCTCTCTATCCTCCAATTGCTCTTAATTCAACAGAACAATGCCACACCAAAGTACTCAGAAAAAAGAGTCACACAGACACACACACATTAGATATGTCAGGGGTGAACACAGGTACCAAACACTGAATGTGTTTCTTTAGACAGTGACTTTAGCATTGCTTCCTCTAATCGCTAACTTTAGGCTTTATGACTCACAGCTATTCATAAAAGCCTGGCCAGACACTTATTATTACTAATAAGAGTAGTCAGTCGCTCCTAACTTTAGAGCGAGCGAGAGAGAGAGATTAGACAGGGCAGCAGCTGCTGGTTGTCTAAATCCCTCTGAGGTGAAGTCTAAAGTGATAATTAGCACCGCCCCAAATATATTTTCAGCCAGACATCTCACACACTCATGCACAAAAAAAAGTGTAAACGTACACTCACATTTGTCCCCAAGACACTTTCATAGTTACACAGATGCAACATCCGGAGAGACCAGAGAAATGACACATTCAGAAATGTCTATAGACCACTTTGCAAGATATAAGCACTGGTCCAGCAGCACATCCGGTTTCATTTTTATTTTTAGAAATGTAACTAATATAATCAAATCTTAAACATATTAGTCTGTTCAAATGTTGGTGTAGTGTTTAAATACGGAAACAGGAAGTTCTTCTGAACCAGCGTCGTTTATGTTTTCCGAAGTGGTCTACGTTTTTTTAACACTCCGACCTATAAGGACACCCATGTTCTTTTGCAAATGAAAAGAAAATAATATGTATTATGATTTACAATGGCGATGCACTTCTGAAATTCTTACGTGAACTTTAGGTCTACAGATGAAGTGTAGATCTCAGTTTTAACTGGAGTAAGGAGCCAGTTGAATGGGGGAGGCAAGACACGCACAAACACACTTGAGTTATTGATGGCCGTATGGCTCTGTGTCAACTCTTAAAGCCGACACACACACGGCTGTATAGTCTGGCTCCAGGCTTCAGGAAGAGCCACAGGAAGGAGACAGTGTAGATTTCAAGGGTTGAAGGTCACAGATAATAGTGTTCAAGCGCTTCATTTGCGCACTTGGACAAACCTCACACGAGGGTCAAAGGTCGAGCAGAACAATCGTGCATTGCTGTGGAAGGGTTTTAATACAGATCAAAGATGCTTGCTGTATTTTCTGACAAGGTTTTGATGTTTTAAAAGAGATGCGTTTTTAGTTTTTCTCTCTTTTACTTACAATTGTGTGGGTAGTAGGGCCACAGTTCAATATCACAGTTTATGTGTCACAAAACTCGCTACAAACTCAACAAAGAGCTGCTTTCATATTTGAGTCGTTGAACTTGTCGACTTGAACAAACCTGTTCAACGACATTCCAAGAATAATACTTACTTTATGTAGATAATGCTAATCGCTGTTATAAAACACAATGCAATGATGAGCTAGCATAGCTAGAAATGTTTCAATGCATTTATGTACGGTGTGTTTCAGTCTGACTTTAAGTCCAACTTAAGTCCAACAAAGATATTATCTGGTTTGTGCCGAGACATATGTTCAAATTCGAGAACTATTTCTAATCTTGCTCCGTCTGTCCGCAGAACGCCACAGACAGCTCATCCAACTCTTCTCAGAAGAAAGAGACATCCATGCAGACGCTCGCACCAATCAGCTTCTCTGAGCCGCACCATTGCATCCTGGGACATCTCTACGACCAGCACAGGCACTCTGAGCGTTACTACCTGGACCAGGTCGGCACGTGCGAATATTGTTAATTAATATTTGTTTATAACGTAATTGTGTTTAACTCCATTCTCTTTATTCCGTACAGCCGGTGCCCATATTCCCTTGTTCACGTCACGTCAGGTTTCACGAGGAGGAGGAAGAGATCGTTCGTATCAACCCCCGCGAACGCTCTTGGCTAACGGGCTACGAGGACTACCGCCACGCCACCACTGCGACACGCGACAAACCTCTGCGGCCGGACGGCACGGACGCTTATGTACTTCTCACGAAGAGCGAACCACCCAAACACGACTACACTTACTCTTACCCACTCAGTGGGGACGGACACGAGACCCGAGGGAGCAAAACGGGCATCGGCGGGGGCGTGGTCACTGGGCAGCCACGGGCGCTGACGGCGAAATGGCTGCCACGACGGGTGGACGATGGAAGGGAGCGCTTGCGGTGTGTCTACTGCCAAAACATGTTCAGCCCGGCGGAAAACGGCCGAGGACGCTGCCAAGAAGCGCCGGACCCCGTGCAGACGTGCATTCGGCGGGTGAGCTTCATGTGGTGCGCAGACAGCCTCCTCTACCACTGCATGTCGGATCCTGAGGGCGACTATTCGGACCCGTGCTCGTGCGATGCCAGCGAAGAGCGTTTCTGTCTGCGCTGGCTGGCGCTTCTGGGACTGTCGCTCCTAGTGCCCTGCATGTGCTGCTACGTGCCGCTTCAAGCGTGCTACCGCTGCGGCGTCGCATGCCACTGTTGCGGCGGGAAGCACAAGGCCGCTGGGTAAGCGGCGAATAAACTCCTGCATTTGTTGGTTTTCCTTCCCGCTGTGTTTCAGAGGGTCGGTCCATTTACGTTTTTTTGTCTCATGTTAATTGAACTGGACAGAGATCCAGGTTTTCATTTGTATTTTTATTTGAGTAACCCTCAGCTTCCATTTAAAAGACTACACGATAAATATTCGTTTATATATGAAAAGTATATATAAATATATGTAGATATAAATATATAAATCCAGGTACTTTATATTTTTTATGCTCTGCTTTGAAGGTTTGAGTTGTGTTCCCCGCGTCTGTCTGTCTGTTTGGTTTTTAATGGTTTCTAATTTTTCCGTCACTGTTCGTCGCTGTGTCTCTTCAGTCAGAGGCATCTGTTCTAACTGTGATATATGTCCACTAGACTAGACAAAACCAGAGGAGTCCAAAATAGCTGACCTGTAGGATGGAAGGTCACGTGCGTGTTTGTGAGAGGTGTGATGTGATCTTTTTGTCAATTTGCGAATTTTTATTTGCTGTATGAAAGATTGTAAACACATTGCTGAACAAGTGTGTGTCTGTGTGTGTGTGTGTCTCACAGGAACAAGTTACATTTCACTCCAGCAATCAATAGATTTTTTTATTTTTTTTGTTATATTTAAGAAAATTAATATTTGCTTTGCTGTATTTTATTAGGGCTTTCAAACGATTAATTGCATCCAGAATGAAATTCTGTGTACTGTGCATGTTAATTTTGTATTTTTAAACACAAAAACACACACATACATGTTTATATGTTTAGAAAATATTTAGATGTGTTTATTTATATTTACCAATGGAAATTTAATATAAACATTATTATTAATTTGTAATATTTTTCTTAAATATATGCATGTATGTGTTTATAAATACAATATTAATATGCACAGTACACAGACATATATTATGTAAACACAAACTTTCATTCTGGATGCGATGATTAATCGTATTATAGGCCTAATTCTTATGGCCCTAATTTAATCCAAACTTTTTAAATGATTACAATAACGCAATTCCCCTTAATCTCAGTGGAAATTCTCTTTACTGTAATACAGTATTTTGTGTCTATAATCAGTGTATCATAAAGATGCAAACATGATATATAATGTTTTTCACATTGCGAGATTTTGCATTATGGTCCAAAGAATCTGGGTGAACGTGCTTCAATGTCAAAAAATGTTAACGCTCCTAAAAGGCTACATTTTTTAAGACAACATATATATTTACTTTTAATTTTGGAGTGAAAAGTGACATGTTGTGAGATTCACCTGTATGTGTTATTCAGAATGTATGCGTCCGTTATCAATGTTTAAAAACGAAAACCAGCCTCAAAATGTATGTACCCTTCCTACAGGATGAAGAAGATGTCTTTTCTCTGCCTTTGTCTTAAGCACAACACAAACTAGTAAAACTAACAATCGAAAAAAAACATCTGAACACTGTGCAAGTTGTTGTGAAGTTCTGAAACGTTTCATCCTTCAAACATCATCCAGCCAATCAGTGGACTGTGACAGCGTTGTCATGCCGACTGTGATCCTGTTTGTCATCGGATGTTTTATGTTCGGTTTCTCTCTCTATTTCTCGTCTCTATTCTCTCTCTCTCCCTCAGCTTCTGCAGAAGTACTATCTAAAGTGTGAGAAAAGAGGAGCAGGAGAATGAGTTATCTGTGTGTACGGTGCTCCTCAACACATTCTGAGATTAAAGGAAAGTGCCTGAATCAGATAATGCGGTCTTACCTCTTCTGTCCAACTCGGATGCGCTGCTGTTTCTGGCTTTTCATGCTCTTATTTTGACATTGTTAAGCTGGCATCTGGGGTGTGGGTGGTTATTTACAGAGCACATTTTTCTTAACCAGATGTTTGAATTATTGTTGAATCGGGCAGTAGGAGGGACAGACTGTGGATGTCCAGAAAATTTGACAGTCGTTTGGATTCTGTAGAACGTAAAGTATGGGCTCTGAGTGTAAAAATCTCATTCACTTTCTCTATAGACAATTCAAATATATACACATTTAGGCTACCACGAGCTTTGAGGCTCTTAAATCTATGTATTTGCTTTTGTAAATCGACAATTTGTGTAATTTTACCATTTAAAAATGAAACCTTTTTTTAATTGTTTAACAGCCAACCAGAAATATCACTGTTAGCGTACAAACTGAAATGGGTAACAATCTCAAACTTTATATATTATGTATAATATTTGTATATATTGGAATACATTGTATTAAAATTTCTAAATGTCATTTTTATACTTGTCATAAATTACTTTAAATTTCCAAATGTATATTTTATCTATAACATCTTTTGTATTCTAGTGTTATATTTTCAATTACATGACTTGTAATAGTTCTTGGGATGAAAAGTTTATTCATTCATAAAAGACCTTATATTTAATTTTCAAATACTTTTTTGCTTTGAATCAAAGTGTGAAATAAATCCTTTCAAAGCAAGTTGATTTGATTCATGGATTGGAAATCTCTATAGAGAAAATGAATGGGAAAGACACTTGTGGTCATTGTTGTGCTAAACATTAAAAGGATAGTTCACCTAAAAATAAAATTCTGTCATCATTTACTCACCCTCATCATTTCAAACCTGTATGACCGTTTCTTCTGCATAACACAAAAGAAGATATTTTGAACGTTGTTAAATGGGCCGCATGCCCTTTTGCCCACAATAGAAGTGAATGGGTACCAGTGCTGTTTCTTCAAAATATATTTTAGTGTATTCTGTGGAAGAAAGAAAGTCATACGGGTTTGAAATGTCAAGATAGTGAGTAAATGATGACCGAATTTTCATTTTTGGGTGACCTATCACTTTAACATCTATTACCCACCAGTACATAAAAATTCTTGATAGAAGATAGTGTGAACAGGTTAAGCTAATCTTGTGAGCCCCATGTGTCTAAAAATGTCAACACAAATATACTAAAATAAATATATATATATACAGTATATAATCATATATAAAAATATATTAATTTATTTATTGTGAGCTCCTGAATAAGTGACAGCTTGTGTGTGTAAGAGAGAGAGAGAGACTGTCCCAAAGGTCTCATCCAGCTTTGGAACTGTAACTACAAATAGCATCAAATTCCAACATGTGCAGACATTTAGACTCAAACTAAACTCAACACGAGGCCTTCTTTGTCCCACTATTCAGGTAACAATACACTAATGTATTTACCATAGTAAGAATCATGGAACCCAATATAAGTGAGCGACTCGACAAAAATTCAACTTTATTAACCAATAATATTAACAAAATTGGCGTCCAGTAATTTTATCCATCAAACTACTTTTTACTAGTTTTGTTCTATTTTTGTCACTTTCTTTGCTTGAAGCTTCATTCAATATAATACAAGCGTTCTAGATTTAGTTAAATTTTGTATGCCAGCAGCTTTGTATGTTAGTAGGGAATGTTCTAATTTTGTCGTAATACTTTTGTCTAGTTTTGTCATTTTTAAAGAATGCAAAAGATATGCGAATACGCAAAAGCTTAAAAAATATTTTTCTCTTCCCTCTCATGATTTCCACCACCATGTCCCTAAAGGGGCTCCGTAGATTTGCGATTGAGTGGTTATTGTGAACACACAGATACACAACGCAGGATGTTATTGTGAGTTACACACAACAGGGGTTTGAAGTGTGTGTGTGTGAGAGAGATCGAGGGGAGGGTAGGATAGATCAAGGTCAATAATGATTAAATGGACATCGATATCAATGTGCCGCCTCACACAAAAGAACAAGGAACAGGGAGGAAGTCAAGATGTTCAGAGAAAGTCCTGAGAAGTCTTCCCACACCGAGCAGGGACCTCGGAAGGTGCCGTGCGTGCATGTGCGCACACAGGAAAGAGAGGGCTGGGCCGGCATTGTCTCTTTCCCCGTGTACACCCTTGTTTGTTTACTTTCTGCAACAGTTGTCGGGTAACCTGTCGCAGAGCACAGGAGTTCACCATAATTCATTTACTACACTGATCTGGGGTCAGATACACATCTGCACATCTAATTCCAGTGCATTTTTCAGTGAAGTGTTGAGGAATAAGAATTTTGTCATCATTTACTTTCATAATGTGTCAAACCTCTGTGATTTTGTGTGCATACAATGCAAGTCAATGGGGGCCAGTGTCATTTGGTTACCAACAATCTTCAAAATATCTTCTTTAGTGTTCTGTAGACGAAACTCATACAGGTTTGCCATGACATTCTGTACGCCCCAACAAATAATCATGCCAAACTCTACTAGAGAGAAGCATTTACACCCGATCTTGTGCTCTCACAACCCGGTTGCATAATGATATTGATAGTAAACATGTCTACGGCTCATTATTTTATACACTGAATGAATTGGCTTGTTGTGCTCTGGATGGGTTCAACTGAACAGAAAAACTATTCTTTCCCCCCAGAGGGCAATTCAGTCATGTGTAGTGGAGAATGGATCTGTGGAATACATAACATATGGACAGCACTGTTTTCTGTAGCCTGTTGCTTAAATGAGATACCTTGTTACTTACCATTACATAGATTTATTAATAGGGACACATCACACATACCACTGTAAAAATGCATCTTAAAGGTACAGTAGCAAGAAAATATTATTTTACTTTCTTGCACTGTTAAAAGAGAAATAGTTGATAGTAAGGTATCCAGGGAATTATCACTTTTATAGATAATGAACATTTGGAATATAGTGCACGTCTGTAGTGTGACCAAGGAAGTACATCTTACGGACAGCCCGAGTCCCCATTCACTTTCATAGCAAAAAACAGAACACTTTTTTATTGTTAAATTATTATTTTTAAGTCTTGACTCTATTATGTCATTTTTTTAAGTTATTATTACTTAATCAAAACAACCTAACTGAAGTTTGATTAATGTTAATTGGAATGCACAATAAAAAACATGTTTAATAAGATAACTGAGTTATCTGTTTTTGCAAATTAATTCTTCACATATTTCTTGGGTGAACTATCTCTCTTAATAATCAACAACACCATAGTGACACAAGGTTGTAACCTTAACCATTTCTTGGGTAAAACGGAGAATGAATTCCGCACATTTTAAGCATTTATGCAAACACATCACCAGTCTCAGCAGTGCAAAGCGGCGTGTAAAATGCAGCGAGCGAAATGCGCGTGCAAAGCAGCCTGGACTTAATTTAAACAGGCCCCACAGAGTCTGACAGCCCCCCTGTTTACATGAATAAAATCGGAAACAAATGTGAACAATCACCCCTCCCCTCTATACACACACACACACACACATGCCTTCATCAAGCCACAGAACATTTCCCCATACAAGACTGGTACATTACAAAGTCATACATAAAGTTGACAAATCTTAAGAGAAGAGGGACAGAGACAAGATATACCTCCTTGCCTAGACACATTTCCTTTAAAGATACTGTCTGGCCAATAAAATGCATACATGCACACACACATGAAACTATAATTCAGCCACAGAAAAAATGAAGAGACTATTCCAAATGTCTATTTAATCACAAAACATTTCTAGATGTTTTGTGGCCATTCCAGTCCAGTGTCTGTTGAATTTCAACAGAATCAAACCTCCGGAGTGACAAAGTCATTCAACAGCAATGTGAAAGACAGCATGACAATACCTTAAAACTGTGATAAAAATGTAAAGGTTATCACATAAAAAATATTTGGTGAAAAAATACTTTGCATGTTTTCTGCTATTTTGACCTGTACTACAGTTTTCATTTATTTGAAATTTGGGAGAATATAGAAATATTGTTGTGAATTTTAATACATACACTACCAAGCGACATTATGGACACAAGTGGTTGAATTTGATTCTCATGACGTCAAAAATCTTTTGGTTTATAAAAGGATGAGCTGGACTAGACAGTCAAGGGAAAAATCAACCAGCGAGTGCCCATATGTGATATATATATCACAGCTCCAAGAGAACAGAGTGAAAATACATTGTGTACAGCACGTCTCCATGGTAACAGAGATGGGCGGTCATTCCTTGAGCGCTTCCATAGTTACACGCCACATATTAAGAAAAACGACCGTCTCAGTCAAACACACACACACACACCTCCTGCAGCTTTACAGAAAATGAACCACGGCTTTACTACAGTAGCCATCGCATTTAGGTTTATTTGAACCATTTATATATAACCGTAGTTTGACCATAAGACTTGTAGTTAAAATCTCAGTTAGTTGAAAAGACTCACTTTAAGCGTCAAGTTATAAATCAGTTTGCTTTATTTAAATCAAGTCTAGCAGTACGCTACAAACAAACAAAAACAAAAAGCAGAAAAACAAAAAACAAAACGTCTTGATCCAACTACAATACCCAAACTTGGCACAGGAATGATGAATGCATGTGAGATTTGTTTCAACGTGTGAAGATCGTGTGCAAACCCAAGACCAAACACAGAAACAATGCAAATCCAGCTTACAGACACTCAAATTCTCATCATCATCAATGCCATCATTATTATTTCATTCATATTACAAATGATCAAAAACATGAGCACATCTCAAGCCGCCTTCGGTCTGGGAGTGAAGCGTCAGATACGGATTTGCCCGGCGGTCACCCGGGTATCATCGTCACCCTCCATTCCCAGACCTCTTCCTGACTCAACAACCCACATCAAAAAAGTTAAAACATGACGCAAGAACGTAAACGAAAAATGAGAGAAATCGAACAATGGTGTGATGTTCCTCAGCGGAAAAGAGCGGGACTGATATTTGTTAGGAGACTAAACAAACCGGTTGCGGTTGGTTTGAGCGGGGAGAAGGACGCGGGGTTACTGCGATGGAATGACAGACATGATAAAAAAATCCACAATTAAGAACAGCAGCCTGGACACCTGCGCAAACTACAACTGAACGTGTTTAGTTCCGCATGAACCTCATGAAAACATGTCCGGGTCACATTCAGACCAGAGCTTAAAACTGAGGAGAATGTGAGGGGGGGTGTGATGCAAAACACTTCAAATGGTCTTTAAATGAAGGTTGATTTTCGAATAAGCAAAATGAAATGTCACACGTTCCCAACATGTTCCATGAGATTCAACCAGAATGCAATTGAATGTTGAATATTTTTATGAAAGTCTTAAACTTAAATGAGCTGATGGAGCAGAGATTTTCTGTACCAAAATGAAATGGATTCAAACTGTTCCACATGAGTTCCTTATTGGGAGTATTGGTCCCTACTGCTATTTCACTTTTAGTCAAGCGCCCAAACGCGGCGATAAAAAACACAGAAAGACAATAATACAGCAAGTTAAAGAAAGTAGACAATTCAGCAAAAGCGATCTGCCTTCTGAGGAATGTCTATTATTTGATACCGTCGGCCACAAATCTTTACTATCTTCATTTCTTTTTAAACGCAAACTGGCTGCTGTTATTTTTATTCATATTACAAAAAAATGATGTTTTACCTACTTAAAGTCGTCTTAAAAATACATCTTTTTCATCGTTTAGTCTCTCTACTTGCACACCACCTCCATCCTCCTGTGTCTTTTGAGCGATATTTCTTTTCATTAGGGTCAATGTAGACTGCGACAGCAACCAAAATAAACATGAGATCATGATACGGTGAACAAGAGGGATTATTTTGGATACATTTTGCCAGCGTAAACAGGTTTGATTTTTTATTCCCTCTTCAGCTACGCACCGTTTCATTTGGAATGTCGTACAAACATCGAGCACTTGTTTTTTTGGATTGCAAAGGGAGTTCAAGTATTTGATTGGTATCCTCAAGTATATTCTCACAGTCTGCCAAAAAAATGTCTGTTTACGCTGCCAAAACGTCACCCGGGGTGACGGATAATGTGGGTGCAAGTATGTGATGTTTGGTGTGGTGGCGTGTATGTGTGTGTGTGACTACAGGTGTGTGATTTATCTAACAGTAACCCCCAGCTTCTCCAGAACGCGTGTGCCTTTCTCTTGGTACTCCTCTCGGGTCATCCAGAAGTTGTCTTTGTCTTTCATGATGTCTGCTAAGACGGCTCCGCCCAAAAACACCATGTGCTTACGGCGTGGAGGATCTTCAATGCGGATCTTGAATTTCTATAAAAAGACGAATGAAGTCGGATTTGGTGAAAAGGCAATGAGACCAAATTAAATCCATAAACAAATTGGAATGGCTTCTTTTTCCCATTCAGAAGTTGAAAAATGTTTAGATACTAACACTGGTATTATTAACAGAAAAACTATTAAACTGCAAAATGATTTCCTTCTGGAGTGTGAAATTGTAAATTAGATCTTAATGTAAATACTGCCACCTAGTGGTCAGACTCTAGTAGACTGACATGTCTGAAAATGGAAATTTACAGACTACTGTGTTCTGCTATTTGTACCGAGAGTTTGTCGACATCTCCCTTCAACACTCGCTCCAGGTACAGTTGCTTAAGTTCACGCTCCAGACGGGACGGCAGGCCGGGATACATCGTAGAACCGCCCGATAAAACAATGTGTTTGTAAAACTCAGCCCTGGTGAGAAGATAGATACAGTTAAACTCCCGTCAGCGTTCATGCTAACAAACATGAAAAGAAACTATGTAATTTAGCAGTATTTTCTGCAGACATTAACGTTTGTATTACTACAGATTTACAACAGATATCGTTGTCTGGTTACTGTGGTGTGACCAAAGTAATCTCTCATCTGTGGTTAATATGGTTTTACTACGAATAAAGCCACATGAAACCATTTACTGATGCAATGTTATACAAAACATCTATCTCGCATGTATCCTACATGCATCTTGTTTTACAATATGTCGTCTGTTTATTCTTATTAGATGAGTTGTCAACATGTTTTAATGTATTACTTGTTTAATTAACTGCTTTAAAAAGGTCTCTCTTAAGCTTTAGCTTTTTAATTCCTTTCTTTATTTTATGATAACATTTTGTTTTATTTTTCATTCATTTGAAATACATTTCATTCGTAAAATATTTGTAATCATTTAGATACAGAACGTTCAATTCAACCATGAATGTTGACAATTGTTTAACAAAATAACATTTAAATTTTGGAAACAAATCTGTTATATGAAAATTGATTAAATTACCATTATATAACCCTTTTTTGTGTATCGTTTCGAGCTCAATCTTGAGCTAGATAAAAGTTCTTATAAATTTTCAACCGAGATAAAAGTTGTCAAAGATTTACAAATCGCGATTTTTATTAATATAATATTATATTACTACTTCAAGATTATCATACTAAAGTAATAGAAACTGACCTGGTATCAATGTCGGCTGCATGAATGGTGTTAAAAAGCAGCTCGGCCACACCCACTCCCTCAACATTGATGAGGTGAGGCTGGAACAACGCTTCAGGAGCCTCAAACCGCTCGCCGCCCACTTTAATCAACCTGCCGTCCGGCAGCTACACACACATACAGCAAAAAAAAAAACTCTCTTAACACCCTCTGTTAGTTCTGAATCTGTTTTAGGGTGTTAAACCACCACCAAGTTCCACATCAATGCGAATACACATCATCAACCACAATTCTGCTCACCGTGTACGACTCCACCAGCACGGTGGTCTCCAAAGCGAGCTTCTGCTCCTGCTCGATGTTATAGCCCACGTAACACAACTTCTCCTTCATCATTCTCACCGTCTCAAAGTCGGCTGAGTGATTGAAGGCGTAACCCCTCAACAACAACAGCTGCGATATAGACAGACAGAGAGAGAGTTAAGGTGTTTTTCTTTTAATGCCTGCAAAATGTATACATACAAACGGGGCTGGGTAGATTACTTGTGAATTGTAATCAGTTTCTGACGAGTCAGTAACGTAATCTCTTAGATTACACATTTTGGTAACGTAATCTGACTACTTTTGGATTACATATGGATTACTTTTGATTTAAATCTTACTTGATGTCACATACAGTATATTAAAGGAGGACTATTCCGATAACGCAAGATTACATGTCATCCGTTACTACCCAGCTCTGCATACATACATACAGTATATGCATTTGTACCTTGATGAGGTAGCGTGTGATGTCCCTCCCGGCGATGTCCAGACGGCGTGTGAGATGAGGGAGGGAGAAACCTTCATACACTGGACAAATATGAGTGACACCGTCACCGGAGTCCACCACAACCCCCGTCAGCAAACCTGCAAGCACATACAAACTTAGTCTTTAAAATGTGAGCGCAGCAACCTGCATTAAATCTAAGCACATTAACGTTCATTTACAAACATGCATGGAGCATACTTTACTTCACACGCAATCCTAAACTCTTTCTCAGACTAGTCTGTTCACGTTAACCGTTTGCGTGTTAAGCGCCACCCAGTGGAGTCAAGGTGTAACAACGCTTGGAAATATATTTAGAGCGTCTTGTTTTATTAATGAATTAAAAGATCTCAGCATATCGATTCTCGTATCACACAGAGAGGGACGACGATACATCGTCATATCGATATATTGTCACATCCCTACTGTTGACACCGCAAATATGCAAATAAGAATGTTAACCCAGGGTTTAGTGATGTACAGTGTGAAACGTCAGGTTATGAATAGCCAGGGTTATCTCTTAACCTTGGTAAATTATAAGCATTGTGAAACGTGAAACAGATAACCCAGGATTCCGTTTACCTGGGGTTAAGAATAGGGGTGTGAAAAGGCCTCAAGAGTATTTCACAGTTCTCAAGGATAGTTCAACAGATTCTTATTTGCCAATTATTGTGTTCTGTAATAAAATACCTTGAGCGCTATGCTCGTATCAATCTCACATGCATTTATTAGATCCAATTCACATACCTTGAGCGTAAAGAGTAAGTACAGCCTGGATGGCAATATAAACCCCGGAAAACTGATAGGTCTCAAACATCACCTGCAGGGTGAGAAGAAGGTCAAAACTCATATGAACACAAACCTTACTGAGCTAACTGAAAGAAATACAACCAGACGCACAAACCTCAATGATTTTCTCTCTGTTCTTGGTAGGGTTCATAGGCGGCTCCGTGAGCAGGATCTTGCAGTTTCGTGAGTCGATGTTGAGTTTCTCAGGCCCGAAGGTGTAATCCCAGAGGTGCTTCATATCATCCCAGTTCCTCACGATGCCGTTCTCCATCGGGTAGTTCACCTCGAGCATGGAGCGCAGCTCGCTGGCCTCATCGCCAACCATCAGGTCCTACAAGTCACACGGGGATAAGATCGGAGTCTCAATGTCAAATGCTTTGTATTTCATTCAACCTAAACCGAACCTGATGATTCATATCATTTAGATTATTCTGACTGATATGCCAAAAAGACGTTTCACAAAGTCTTGTACACACCAGACGTCAGTGGTTGTGCGAGCCATAATTATTTAGCTGATGATATCCTCTACTGTAGGAAACTTTACCTTAATCTCAATGTTTCCCACTTTGGCAGTGGAACGGATGATGGGTCTCCCGACCAGAGCTGGAAAAATGTGCTCGGGGAAATTAGAGCCGGCATATCCGCATTTGACAAACTGAGGAGGGGAAGACAGAGAAAGCATGATGAGATGACTTGAAACATTTCCCAGCAGGCAAGTTAGCGGTCTATAAACTAGGGATTCACAACAGTATTTTTTTACTGATACTGATTCAACTATTGGCTTATAACCGATGTGTTAAATGTTTTAGTTGTGCTTCCCTCTTCTTGATATCTCTGCAGAGCAGTGCAAATGTATGCAATTCCCTTTTTCTTTTTTTACAAAGAAACTAAATATTGGACATCGGTATCCTCAAACACTACTAAACTATCAGTTTGTTATATCAAACTTTATCATGCGATATCTGATATGCCGGTGGTTTTATATGGATCAAATATTGGGTGCCGATACATTGGTGCATCCTTTAAAAACTATGACCACTCACTCACTGGTCTTTATTTCCTTAAGGTGATGTGTGTCATAAAAATAAAATGAAAAGTTAAAATAGTGCTCTGCACTATAGAAATTCAGCAAAATCAAAACCCATTTGACCAGTTGAATTTAATACAACTGGTGTGATTTTCCCAAGTTACTTATTCATTTATTTATTACTTTGTGTTTCTATATAAAACTTTGGAAAAATATAACGTTTCACTACCATAGTATAAACTAAAGAATCATGTTATTACCAACTAATAGCAGACATAGAAAGAATGAAGCAAAATGTGTTCCTCTGCTGTTGCTTATATGTCACTTCCTTTCTTGGCCAGATGTGAGATTACAAACTCGGAAGTGAGTCTGAGATCGTCTTTATCTTCTCTTTCATAGACACAAACACACGAGCTTAATTTATTGAAAAGTGGACATAACATCCCCAACAACACATCTTCATAAACTGATCTCATTAAAAATCTAATAAATGTTAATCACATTACGACGGACGGACGGACCGACATACAGTCCCGCAAAACACTCAAATGCCGAAACATTTTTAATCGTCGCTTGTTTATAATTTCTGCATAATTTAATAATTGCATTGCATGTTTTGCACCATACGGGTCGTGTGTTAAACACGTATACTCGTGTAAAATAAGGTGCAATCTACACACTTCCTGTTCCGCCGCATCTCTCTTCCACAACCCTTCATAAAACCGCACACAGACGGCGAATAAAGCGTCATCCAGGCCGAACCGACCCGTGTGAAGCTCAGGGTCATACTCACCCCGGTCCCGTTGTCACAGACCACCACTTTCCTGCCTTGACTGTCCATCTTTGCCCAGACTCCGTGAATCCGCCCTGATTTCAGCACTGAAGCTGCTACCGCTGCTGCTGCCTGATCTCAGCAAGCCGGAAGTCAGCGCCCAGCCCTTCACACGACATCAGAATAAAAGTCCTTTAAAATAAAAGTCGCACATTCGAAAAAGGAAAATCTGCCGATGTTCATGTCAGGGAGGTGTCCGATTACATTTAATTAAATAAAAGAATATATTGATGACAAATGTTAGTTAATGACAAAGTAAATTCACTTAAAAAATGTAATTGTCACCTGGTTTAATTTCAATTTTGAGAAAAAATAATGAATACACAAAAGCAGAAGACAAACAGGTGCATAGTCCTGCTGTCCACTGGTCCCAGAGAAAACACAAAAATCTCAGTTCGAAAACTTTAGGTTCAGATAGTGACGGGAGTTAAACTTTATCCGAAGCCTCTTCGAAACAGTGAACAAAAACTACAACTGTAAAAATAAACAGCTTTTTTTTAACAGTAACAACTACAGTACAGTACATCTGTTGACCTGAAATGGCAAAAAAATCTAACATCTAGACAGCTTCCAGCATCAGATTCAACGACACACAGTCTATGAGAGCTTGAGGAGGTAAGGCTGTGATCCCCGTTAAAATATACAATTAAACAAGAGAACACATTCAAAAGTATCACAATGATTTAAGACAAAAAACACACAGCACTGCAGTGCTCTTTAAACGCAGAAACTTAAGTACATCGTACAGCAACAGACTGGTGCTCAAAATCCATGTCAATATTACACACGCTCAAATTTTATCCAGTTACAGAGCATAGTCTCAGAGCAAAATACTCAAAAGACCCGTTTACCTTCAGAGACACAGTAACGCAACAGCAGGATCTTGTGTTCCATATGTGAGAGAGACAAAAAATAAAGCAGCATGTTTAAAAACTGCGATGATGCAGAATGCTCCACATCCAGAGCGTAGACCTAAGCCACATTTACAGGTGAATCTCATAAAAATGTCCCAATTATATAACATACCATTTTCAAAAGCAAAAAATAAGAAATTACATTTTGCATGAAGACAACTAAGCCTGTTTTCAGGACAACTAAGTGTTTTTAGCATTGTGACATTATTTTTATGAATATTAGGTACAATAGCCCTGAATTCTTATTCCTGTAATACCAATATTATTAAACGTAGCAAAATAAATACTACCAACATATATAAATATGAAGTTTTCGTTGGATTTAAAAGTTTTGTTTTGGATTATGGTAATGTGAATATAGATAAATGACATGTTTTGTAACAATGCAATCTTAATGTTCCTAAAATAAGTTGCCTTATGCAAAATAAAATTGGTCTTTTTTGATGAAATACGACCAGAACATATTGTTAACACATGTGGTGTCCGAAGGTTCCCTTGTTAGCGGTCGTCATATTGTGAATGACACACAAACAGCAGTTTAATTAATGTCTGTGCAGCAAGGAGGTTTCACGCAACCTTCACGCTCCTCACAGGAGTACAAACTCATCCGCGCTTCCTCTCTTTTTGCTTCTGCTCTGTCTGTTAAACGGCAAAATGTGTGAAGTAGAGTCCACAGGCCCCCCGCTGTGCTCCTCCAGTCCATAATTCTGCCCCCTGCCCTCTACAAATGTAAAGATGGGATACTTCTCTTCAGATGACGACAAGGCCTGAAAGAACAGAACAAGACACAGGTTGTGAGTAAAGAAATATGGGATTTTAGAAAACCTAAAGTACTAGAGTTGTTAGCTGTTAAGAAAACCAACATTCAAGTAAATACAGATATTGTCTGGTAAAAATGTTTTGATATCATTATGAACTATAATATTTCATGAAGCTTATTTTTTATTGGATGAAACTGAAATACATACGTCACTGACCGCCGAGCACAAACACTCAAAATCGTTCTTTGTACGTGCATAGAAGCCGATAGTGCAGCTGGGATCCATGCGACTGAAGTTCATCTTCCTCGGCGAGTTGCAGTGAAATGACTAAACAAGATGAGAAAATTCAACATATTTAACAACAAATCTAATAAATTGACTGATTTTATTTTCATTTTTAGAAAATGTTTGAATTTTGAATTTAAACATATTTTATCTCAAACCACAAAAAGAAAAACATATTTATTTTTAAAAATTAAAGATTTTCTTTTAAAGATCAGATTGTTTTCATGGCATAATCTCCCCTAATTTTAATTATCATAATGCAACAATAAAATCACAATTGAGAATAATAGAAATTGAAATAATAAAGAAACGGATTAATTAAGTAATAAAAAACGCATTATGGAAATGAGAATTTAGAAGCAAACATACTTATGCATAACAATGATGTCATAATGCAAAAAAATCCAAAACACATCTACTACCGGCTCTGATATGCGTTTCTGCAACCTGATGATTCAGCAAGTTGAATAGTTCCAATCTTTAAATGCATTTTCCCTTTAACTCATTTTTATTCGTCAAATCTGAGGAACTTCTCTAATGCAAGTGATGTTTCTGTACAAATGAATCGGTCTGGCTCCTGTCTCACCTCCAGAGAGAAGTTGCCCTCAGTGACATCAACTACCGGCTGACAGTAGTGTGGGTCTAGATATACCAGCTGCTCATCTAAAAACAAAGAGCCGATCAGATAGCAGACAAAAACACAGTCTCCTATCAGCAAATAATGCTTACCAGGCCTTTGACGTACCTTGAAAGCCAATAAAAAACAAGGAATGCTTGGGTTTCCCTCCAATAATTCCTATACAGCATTTTAACCTCAGTATGTTCTAAAAAGGACAGATTGTTCATTATTGACAAATGTCAACATGATGCATATTAATGTTGAATTAAAGGGACAGTTCACCCCCCCAAAAAATGTTTTGTCATCATCTACTCACCTTTAAGTTGTTCCAAATCTGTATACATGTCTTTGTTCGGATGAACACAGAGAAGGATGTTAGGAAGAATGCTTGTAACCACAGTGTTTATGGGCACCATTGACTACCATATTAGGAAAGTAGTCAAAAGTGCCCCAGAACTGTTTGCTTCCCTACATTCTTCAAAATATTATCTTTTGAGTTTAGCAGAACAAAGAAATGTATAAAGCAATGTTTCCTACTATGGTGGTCAATGGTGGCCAAGAACTGTTCGGTTACAAGCATTCTTCCACATATCATCAGAACAAAGACATGTATACAGATTTGGAACAACTCGAGGGTGAGTAAATGAAGACAGAATTTCATTTTGGGGGAAGTGTTCCTGAATTTGAGCACAAATATTAATGAATGAGAGTATTCTAGATATACCTTAACACACTCAATGTAGGAGGGGTTTAATGAATCTCCTCCCAGTCGTACTGGCACTAAAATGATGACTGATTTCCATCCCGGGCCAGTGGCATCCACCGAGTCACACAACTGCATCACATCTTCTTTATATACTGCACACCACACATAGACACAAGCGTAAGATCACCGTTACCTACAAACACACCAGATAACAGTTTAAATCACACATGATGGAAGTGAAGACTCACTGGTGCAGTCCTGGGCCACGTATACAGCAACGTTCTGCAACTCTTTAGTTTTCGCCACTGCTTTTCTGAAAAACAAAACAGACCAACATTAGAAAATACATGGTGTCATGTCAGAATCTGAACCGAACCAGCCACCTCTCTCACCTCAGCATATGTGCCACTACAGACGGGCCGTACCAGTCCCCAGCCTTCTTCCCGGACTCCTTTCCCAGCTCCACCAGCTGGTGTACGCTAAACGGAGCCGAGGGCTGGTCTCCGAACCACGACACCACCTTCCTGTGAATGCCATCCACTTGAGGGTCCTGGCTGACTGAAGGCTGTTGTCTGGGGGCCGGTTTCTGACCCTCATTACTGCTAGAGGACGGGTTCCTCTGAGCAACAGGGCTGGACCACGAGGATGTGAAGGACGGCAGAGATATGCCAGCCGGGCGGGAGGGGGAACGGGGCCTCAGCACCTCAAAATCAACATCTGATAGCGGGTGACAATCTGCCCACCTCCAGTCTGGGTTACACAGAACGTTTGAATGAGATTTTAACACTTGACAGCGATACTGCTTAGAGATTTCTTCTTTTAAAGTATGTCAGCATTCATTCCAGAGCACTAGTTTTACTCAGATTGAAACTGTATTCATTGTCATAATGATTATTTATAGGGCTGAGCCGAAATATTGGAATATATCACAGCAGTCACAATGGAAGCTATCGAAAAATTTTTATTTATCTAATTTACAAACAAAAGGAAAGTGTGTTCGATCAGACCTGGAGGCATGAAGTGTCGCATTAATCCCTGGGCCAGCAGCATTTGTCCGCTGCGCAGCATACAGCCCCAGCCGCAGTCTGTGGTCAGGGCGGAACCCTCCAACTGAGGAAACTCTCTCCTGTAGGTGAGCCAGACGCAGGATACGAACATCTGCCGGAAACGTTCCACCTCATCTAGTTTAGGAGACAGAGGAAACATCGATTCAACTAATGGTGTGAGTTTGAGCCGGGACTATGTGTTTGCTTGAGCAATGGAAGACGAGCAAAGAGTTTGGGACCAGTTAAAGTGATACTTCACCCAGATAAATATTTTCTCACCATTTACTCATCCTCATGTCATTCTAAACTTGTATGACTTTCTTTCTTCCGCAGAACACAAAAGAGGATATTTTGAAGAACGTTGGTAACTGGCATCCATTCACTTGCATTGGTTTTGTGTCCATACAATACAATGGGTGCCAGTTAAGGTCTTCTAAATATTTTCTTTTGTGTTCTGTAGAGGATGACAGAATTTTCATTTTTGGGTGAACTATCACTTCAAGCTGTTCATTGAGCATCTCACCTTCTGTATTGAACACATACGACTGGCCCATAAGGATCAGAGGAGATGTTGCATTAAAAGCAGTTTTAGATTTGACAGCCCAGCCTGGGAAACACATGAAGATAAAAACATTTACCCTTGCTGCAGCTGGATCTGAACATGCACTTTAAAAATAACCAAGAAAAAAGGAACCAATAATTGACATTATTATTTACAGTCGTGTTTGAATGTTCTTAATAATCGAATAACGTGCATGAAAACCAACCGTATTTCACATTGTTCCAAGCTGACATGAACTTTGCCTTGAGACGATCCACTTCATCGAGTTCTCCAGAACTTTCTTTGATGTCATCGGTCACAGACCCGTGGCCGTTGAGGCGTTTGGACTGCGGTGGGGGCTTGTCCTCATGAGCACCGCCGCTCACTATGTACTGAACCGAACTGGGGGATACGGAGTTCATGGTTTAGGGTGTGGGCAACAGCATTGCAGAACAACTTCAGCCTGAGGGAGAAACGTGGAAGAAGAAGATGCGGTAACATGAGGTGAAATAATGAAACTGAGAATTTCAAAAGGTTCCTTAATTTCTCGTGACATTTTTTTAATCGAGTCATATTGTGGAAAACCAGACTTGTAAAATGCCGGCACCCATACACTTCTACTGTTTGGATTATGGACACAAAACAATGAAAGTGAATGGGTGCTGGTTAACGACATTCTTCAAAATATCTTCTTTTGTGTTCTGTGGAAGAAAGAAAGAAATTCATACAGGTTTGAAATGACAAGAGGTTGAGCAAATGATGAGAGAATTTTCATTTTTGCGTGAACTAGTCATTTAATTCAGATAATCAGGTTTTGGGTAAATTTATAAGAAATGTTCAAGTTCATATTACAGCCTTAATGACAGTTGTTGGGATCGCCAGCAAAACTCCAATGGAGACATAAGTGAGATTTCTGGATCTGGAGCGACATCTGAGACTGAATTTTAAATTGCTCCCCATCTCAATGCTGTCTTTGAGAAACAACTGACACATTAAAAAGATCTCTGATCTTCTTAATAGTTAAACACATACAACCACAATATTTCATATTTTCATGTGTGTGCACTCTGTATGGTAATACAAATACTGACCCAGTCACCTGATCATGTTGTAGACCAGTACATTTTGTAAGGCCATGAATCAGCCACGCAATATTGACTGCTCCCTACATCCACGTCGCAATAAACACAATTGAAACCGAAAAATATTCCACCTGGGTGTTGCATAAACAATCACCTGTCTACTGGAAACAAGTCGGTCACATGAGGACAGGTGTGGTGAATGCCACAAGATTTCAAACACATACTATAATTATAAGTGGTAATGTTCTGACTTCCTTTTTCGACTGTTTATCAGCAGGAAGTTCGAGATTACAGTCAAATGAGAGCAGTATAGAATGAGAGAGAGAGCGGAATTGCACAACAATGCAAATTCTGTTCACTCAATCTTGTGCACATGACTGGTCGGGGAAAGTGGCGGCACGTGCATGATTTTACACCATGTGACTATCAAGTACTCCTTAAAAAAAGTATGTGAATGACCCTAGGTCATCATAGTGGCTGCGTTCGCAACAGCAAACTATCATACTATATATATCCTGGATGACCTACTGTATTTACTCTATATATACACTGTATCACACAGTGTAACAAATAGTACAAAATAATTTAGATATTTACATTATCCAATGTGTTTTGAATTGCAGTTAAATTTGTAATGCTTTCCTAAAGCTCAGTGGTTAGAGCATGCCAAGGTCATGGGTTCGATCCCAGGGATTGCACATACATAGTAACAAATGTAAAGTATCATGCAATGTAAATCGCTTTGGATAAAAGCGTCTGCCAAATGCATTCATGTAAAATGTATTAAATGGAGGACAACATTACCACCATTTCAAATAATTAGGTTTTGTGCAATAAAATCGAGGACTACAGCGCATATATAAACCACAAGATGTACATGTACTGCTGTTGCGCATACTACTTAAAATGGCATTCAGTGTATGCACATTATTGTACAGTATGCAGTAAGCAGTACCCAAATGCAGGCAAATCAAATTGCAATATCTTTAAAAATAAATGCATTCATATTTAAATAGGCATGTACTGTCTAATTCCGATGGAGCTCCCATCTACTGACATCTACATCTACTGGCCTGATGTTGATGTTACATCTGTAACGTATTTCTGAATGAAGTACGTAACTGTTAGGGATCGTGTAGCACTAGTGCACCTAAAGCCCCTTACACATTTAGGTAAAACCAAGCTGTGTTAAATGTTTTAAAGATTACCTTCACGTTGAAAGCGGCATGTCTAACCAACCCCCTGGTATATTCTCACTTTTTCTGTAAATTGACCAGCTATATCCAGTGTCGAGCTGCACGATCGACTGTCTGATGTCTGGCAAGGACACTATGCGCTCGCTATGCGAGGACCGATCTCAGGCCTCTTTGGACGCCGTCATCTCGTCGAGTAAGTAAAACGGCCGAAGTCATGAGTTTTTACTTGTTTATAATCTTGCGTAGCTGTCGGACTGTCAAATGAAATAAAGAGTGCGTAAATCGGCGAGGGATTAAACAAGTATGCAGTCACTTCCTGTTGTCATTGCGGATACACACCCTCGGCCCGCCCACTGAGCGACGCAACTGTGAGGTGGAGAGTTGCTGTATGATGATTGGACGCATTTTCCATCGATCTAGACGCACAGGAAACTGAAGTCTAAGATTGGCTGTTTCCCACTTATTGAACAAAATTAAAGCAATAAAAGAACAACGTTCTTAAATAATGTGTTTAAATTGAATGGATTTTCGCTTCATTCCTGTTTTTACAAAGTTGTGTAATATTATTTGTATTTTATCTTGTGTCTTAAAGTAAATTAAGTGGTTATGTCTCAGGCAATGTTTGTTTAAGCAGACAGTTTTTACATTCTATTTACATAAGCTATTTATTTATCATTTAAGCTTTTTATTCACAAAGTCCTTAATAGAATCTTGTAAAAAGAGTGTAAGTTTTAAAGTAAAATGTAACGTTTATTAGACACCTTAATAAATAAAGGGTGTTAATATGAATCAATAGTGAGTGAAAAGGTCATGCAAGTGTTTTGCTTAGTGCTGAAAAATTCTGCTTGCAGACCACTAAAATTATAATCAATTTGATAGATAGGGCCTATTCTGTTCATATATGATAACAATAGTACCAAACTTGTGTATTTGCAAAAGGTCAATCGAATGCTGTTAACTAATCCATAACTCGTAGTGTGATAAAGGACACTAAAGGGTCTTTTGTCAAAGGTCTATTACTTGGCAAAGCATAGTGTAATTGTATACATTTGGGTTATATAAATTCAATCTGACTTTCAAAGTGTTTTAAGAATGTAAGAAAGAAAAGAAAGCTTTTAAACATTATCTTTTTATTATTCAATTGATTCACTGCACCTTAGGGTAATGGGTCAACTGACATTTGCTGTAAACTTTAAACATGGTAAACAGAACAGAATAAATCTAATAAATTAAATTCATTATTCATATTAGAACTTTGGGCAAATTAACATTGAACATATTAAAACGCATCTGGCATGAAATAAAGTGCTTTCTGAAAGAAAATCTAATTTTGTTAGAAATAAAAAACATATATAGCCACAAAACTGATTGAATTGTAACACAAACACATACTTCAACATGTACAAGTGAACAATTTACATTTAATGTCTTGTTTTCTATAGAACACAGTTCAATCTATTCTGCAGCGCAAACAAAATCATTCAGAAGACATAGTATTACAGTATAGCTTAATTAAACATCCTAATTTATCACCTTTAAATAAACTTTAACAGTCACATAGTATAAACATTCTGGGCTGTGAAGTGTTGTCTGTTACCACAACTGGTAATTCATGCTCGAAAAGGGCCAAACAACGACAACAGCATAACAACAAAGTAGAAATTAAACAGACTATAACTTTTGTTTCATCTTAGAATCCATGGGTATCAAAACAGGTTTGAAGTACTTAACGTTTGGTATATTAACACATTCACCCAAAGAGCAGTCTTTACATTTTTTTATTTGTGCATATGCTACTTCCTGTATCCCTTTTAATGATACATCCCAATTACTCTCTGATATACCCCTGTGTTGAGTTTCTATATAATAGAATAAATAAACATATTATGCTTTAAATAGATATATAGAAATCTTCACAAACACTGAAACGAGATATGAAACAGCAAATAATATCTGCTATGATACAACTGTTGGCAAGAGTGTACAGTGTGTGAGAGAATACATTATGCGGAATGTATACATTATGCATTATACTAATAGATATCCGTACCTGTCTATCTGAAGGCATTACCATACTACAGTAAATCAATACCTCTGTATGGTATTATGGAATACAAATAAAGCACTCTTGGTCTATTCACCTCCTGCTAATACTACATTAAAACAAGGTGTAGTGAATTAAAACAAATAGTGACGGTGCACATGTTAGCCGTTAGGTGGCAGTATCACCCAATCTATTCCTGCCACACCGCAGCTATAAATGTACGTTTGAGTAATATGTTTTGATTACACACAGCAGTAATAAATAAAATCGATAGACCAATAATAACAACAACAATGTTTTTGTATATGTTCATGAAATATTTTGAATAGAAGTGTTGGAATTTGATAACTGAGAATACTTTTGTTAACTTGAATTTGTCAGCAGCTCCTTTGTTTTTGCTTTTTCGTGTTTTTGTATTTTTAATCAATTAGAAAACTTGATAATACTGAATCCACACATATAATTATCAACTCAAATGGCCTTTTCTGAAGACCAAGAACCATAAACATTTAGTGATATTGGAATCAAGCGCAAAAATATCAGTTGGATCGCTTACAAATATGATATTTTGCATAGAGGTTGCATACGCCCAAGTGTTATAAAACAGACATTTAACCAAACGTTTACTCATATTTTCTTTGCATGTGTGTGTGAACAAACGCCAACAGACCGTAGGCTGCGTTAGCTCCAAGTTGCCATGACAACTGTGACTTGTGTAACTATAGAGAATTTATCATACGGACACCTTTCACCCTGTTCGAGTTTGCTAATACCTATGTGCTGATTCAAGAATATTCTTCAATCTGGGTCACGTCCCTAAAACGCATCACCCCATATTCCATCTAAAGTTACTATTTTGTTTCTTCCATGAAACACAAAAAAATAGCGAGCCATTGGGCGGTGAATATATAGAGCAACATTCAAACCAGGCAAAGTATAAGAAAGAAGTCAAACTCCAGCTTTGGATGAAGAGAAAAGTGAAACTTGACTTGTCATGAATAAACAATTATTCTCTCCGACAGGAAAACTAATGGTGTATGACGTCTATGACGTCAAATGTAGAGCGGCGTGTCCATCGGTGGCATACGTGAACGCCTCGTGGTATTTCAACAAATGTAAGATCATTCTGAACTGTCTGTGCGTTACATAAAGCTATCACGTGTCTTATAATTATGGACATTTTGTTAACTCTTTTTTGTATAAATAATAAAACAATACTGCATTGAAATGAAATAGACCTACTCATAAATGCCAGAATTTGAGAACTGTTGTGTCTATCTCTTAGTTCTTTAGTAATAGTATTTATGTTCTGACTAGTCACTGTTCCATAGACATACACAGCGCCTTGCAAATGTGTCTGGACCCTTAACCAAATTCCCTCATGTTATTGAATTACAAAGCTTACAGCAGAGGAATCATCATTCAGGTTGTGAATGTGAGACTTCAGAGCAAAGTCACGGTGAGGTCAACGATCACTTTCAAAGAGACTGCAGGAGTCCAACGGAATAGAAATGAAAGGTGCGCCGGTCAACTATGTTCTGTCAAGAAAGCTTCATAACAGTAGCCTATATGAGATTGGATTCAATCTGCACTAAGATGCTTCATTTCACAGAAATCTCAATGCTCAATCAAGGAGGTCTATACCTAGAGAAAAGCTTTTAGCATTCCCCTTCCTCTCAATGCTCGAATGCCATCACAGAAAAACAAGGCTCTTCAAATTGTTACACTGAAAGTGTATGCATGAGGGCTTTTTGTTTTTCTGAAGATAAAACCGACATCAATAATTTTGAGTGCTCTGATTTTTTATTTAGCAAAACAAAACTTCACCATTCAATATTTTTTTATGATGAAAGAATTGCCTAAGCGTGAACTGTATGAGAGTGAGTCAGACATCTAGTGTTTAGAAAGCATCCCACACAGTCACTGTTAGACCTTATGCTAATCTGGTTTGAAAAACAGAATCAGCCACATACGCTTCAGAAACAGCGCGTCTTTGATATTGTTCTGTCTTGGCCAAAAACTTGATATGTCTATTTAGTGAACTTTTGGAGACCAACCTCTCAGTTTTTTTAAGAAATCTTAGTTGGTCACATTAGAAAATGGAGGAATATTGTTTTGGTGTTCACAGTATTCAGCATAGTTTGATCTGTTAAAGCACTTGCCTTTTTTCATCTTGTTGCACAAGCACTACAGAACATGCACCCATTCACTTTCTCACACACCCAACACACATTTAATAATACACCTATCAGAAGCTCTGAATGTACAATAAACAACAGCTTTTTAAAGAACCTTGCAGGAATTCTTCCCTTGTTCGCAATATGGTTATAGTATTCACTGGCAGCAATGTCCTTGAATGTTTAAGTGCTTTGAAACACTCCTAAACCCTCCATAAAGGCATCTATATATTCAACTTCTGCAGAATCAAGATCCATTCTTTGTACTACTGGCCGTTTTCAAATGCAGAGGGGAGCTTGAAGAGTTCTGATCACCCCATTTGGAGCTCTCCCTACTCCCAGAAGCAGCCTCAGTCTTTCCTAGTGAACGAGTCTGGGTCACCTCTAATGGTTTGATGGTGTCTTTTGCCTTGGACCCCTCCTGAGTTTCACATTTGACAGGCCCCGTAGATTTCCCTGTGGAGGTCAACGGGATTGCCAAACCAAATTTTCCACCAGGGGACTGAGGTTGGGATTTGGGAAGATCTGGGGTCAGTCCAGTTGGAGAAGGAGTGGGAGATGGTGAGTGTTCCTCGACAACCTCCAAGAGACATTTGTCCTCCCAATCGAACGTTGCACGGTAGCAGCTGACCGGAGTCAGGCCCTTTTCTTGCCTAAGTTTGCCCAAAGCAGAGCATTGTGCCTGGGGTGGATGGGACATAATAACCCCTTTAGAAACAGTTCTCAACCTTACATCTGACGTTCTGGTATGGGGATCTAAAGCATCCTTTTTTAGACTCTCAACATCACAAGGTCCCTTACTTGCTTTGGTGGTCTCTGTGCTTGTTGTCTTCCCAGGAATAGAGCATGATGGGCCTTGCTTGATAAAAGTTAATGGCTTCTCAACGTCCTGCTTCACTTCTCTTCTCCAGCATCCATTTTCTCCTTGTATCCCTAAAGATTCTTTGCTGATAACATCTGATGTGCTTAGGGAGCATAAAGGCTTAGTGGTTTCCACTTGCTGGTTATGCCTAGGCTTACCTGCGTCGTTTCCTTCTTCCTTCTTACTTAGACCTGTAGTTTTGGCAGACAGGGAAGACACCGTAGTCAGGGGTGATGGAATGGAGGCAACCACACTAGGCTTGGACTCGGATGAAGAAGATTTGGTAAATGGAGGCTGCCCAGTTTGGGACTTACCTAGGAAACCTTCTTGTGAAGTTAAACTTACACCAGGTGGAGTAAAGCTACCTGGAAGGAACGTGTCTCTAATGGACCCTGTTTTAGCGTCCCCAATTTGGCTCAGTTCGCCAGTCCTCTCCTTGTCTCTTTCTTTTTCTCGCCCAGCAAGCAAAGCATCTCTGCTCAAAGGCGACTCCTGCCTGCCCAGCTTCCTAACCGGCTTAAAAATGCCCGTCTCTGGGGGTGAGGGGGTTTGCTGGGTGGGAGAAGGAGAAGTCGCAGGGGCGGATGGCAGGTTCTCACCCTCAATTTCCATTAGACTCTGTAGTCCCAGCTCACAGTGGAAGCCATCCTTGCGATAATCGGAATGTCCGACATCCAAACTGTGCTTCCTCATCACCCCGAGTCCTCCTTTCTTCTCAGATGAAGAGGATGTAAGAGGAGATCCAAGCTTTTCTGCTGACTGCACCCTTTTGAGTAGCGGGGACCGGGGCGGCTCGGCGCTCTTGGGTCGGGGTCTTATTATAGGCGGGGACGAGTGTAGCTTGGAAGGAAACGTCTGGGTTGTGTTGGAGCTTCCCACCGTGTGCCCGGGTAAAGGAGGGGGTGAGGATTGAGTGGGGGATGGCGTGTGAGCCAACGGAGACAAAGGAATGTTTCCGGCAGACTTGCAACGAGCTGAACGATATTGCCGGTGCAGTTTAGGGGAAAGTCCATGCAGGGAGCTGGGCCGCATGTGCTGGGTTGTCGCAGGGGAATTTGGGGTACTGGAGGCAGGAGAGCTGCTCTGAGAGGAGGCACCTGGGTGAAACACGCCAAAAAAACAAACATTAGTTTTCCAATTAAATTTTAAATAAATGTTAATGAAGTTGGGAAGTTTGATGTATTTCTACATTTCTGTTTTAATGTACTTACCAAGGTGGGATGAATCAGAGGTGGAGCGATAACTCTGGGTGGGTGAATGAGTTGACAGGCTGTGTGTAGGCGAGCCAGGAAGACTTTCACTGGATGACAAGGACCTGTTCAACGATGACAGACTATGGCTTGTATGCAGCAGGTTGGACTGCTTAGTTATTTTGCGGAACAAAGATCCACGCCTCTTGCTGTAAATGACAAGGGAAATATAAATGGACAAGACACAATATTTTCTTTAAGTTTAGGACAGCAGACAGATTGTACCTTTCTTGTCCCTCTTTGACTGGCCTTTTACTGCGTCTAGCCATCTTGGACTTGTAGCTGGACTTGCGAGCTGGTCCTACTTTAATGGAGGTGTTTTCAAAGGGTGTGGTGGTCACTGTCACCTTGTTTCCACTCTGAGCAGACAATTAGATTGTTTTTGACATTGGCATTGACATAAGCATTGCTCAGGATTAGCAGTTTGAACCAAACTACAAAACCTAACTCATCCCACACTTAACATGTGCTATGAAATTTTAATGTCTTGCTTGAAAAACACTTTTAATCTTCCAATAGTTTAATATTTGAATTAGCTAAAATATTTTAAGGGGAACCATATCATATTTGATGTCTCACCTTAAGAATTAGCTCTACCACCTCAGTATGGACCAATCCATGCACAGATTCACCATTGACATGAGTGATAAGGTCACCAGCACATAGCCCCGCTTCCTGGGCAGGGCCTCCGTCCTCAACATGCTGTGATTGGATGAGAAGAGTATTAACAATTAACAAGTTCTACACCAAGCTGCTTTGAACAAAAAAATATTATGCCTTAATAGTAACATTTTCTGTTCATCATGATTCTGTCATGATCTTGTTTTTCCATCTCACCCAGACTATGTGGTGCACACTATAGATGTCAGAGTCTCCCATGTAGACCCGTATGGCACGGAGGGTGAAGCCGTACTTCTTGCCAGACCGGTGAATGGTGATTGGTGAACGAAGAACCGTGACCGTGGGGCAGTAGTCACGACTGGGGGAGGAGTCTCGTGAAGAGGGGTTGGAGGATAGCGAGCGTGGGGACATAGGACTGGCCAGCGGAGAGCTACCCAACTGCTGCTCAACTAGAAATTGGTAAATTAATTATAAATAATTAGCAAAATCTCAAAAAACACGTCCAAGCCATTTTACACCACAAGACTTAAAATCCTATAACCCCATTCCCTCCAGCGGTGGGAGGCTGAACTGTACCTCCAGGAATGATGACAGACAGTGCTGTAGCGGATGCAGACTTGATGACCTTGTTGCCGGGACGTGAGGGGTGTTTCTCCCCATCACAGGACAGCTGCTGATGACGCGCTCGCCGAAGCACCAGATCCTTGGTCGCTCGCTGACCGTTTGGGTCACATGTGTTAATCATATCCCTAGAGAGTAGTGCTGTGGCCCCTGCAGTAGGTATGGCCTGTGGAGCTGATACCTCACCTGGTCTTGATGGCTTATCTGCAAATGTAAAATCCTGTCTAAATGGGCAGTTCTTAGCTTTACTCATAATAACTTATATCACTTCCATTCAGCTTTCCTTCTTTCCTCACCTGACGCCTTACTGGCAGTTGCTGATAGCACTTCCTTCCCAGCATTCCTCTGTTCATTAGCATTTGGCGATGATGAAGCAGTAACCTCCTCTACTGATGATCCGGGGGTTTTAGTGGCCCCCTGTCGCGCTGCGAGCTCTCCGTCGCCCTCTTGAGGAGAGGCAAACCGGTGCGTGTCCATCAGGGCTGAAAACGCCGCCGGGCGCCCATTGGAGGACTAAAGTCGCCCTCCATGTACAGAGACTCAGAGCATGACAGACGTTTCCTATAGAAATAAAATAAAAAGCGAGAGAGAATGTTGGACTTATATATGGCAAATATTATGAAAGAAATTAGGAATTTCAAGGTTGTTTGACTAGGTATAGTAATTGTGTCTTATTTCTACTAAGCTAAATTTGATTTCATATTACAGTTCTGTGTCCTGAACTGTCATGAAGACCACGTGTCAATGTCTTTTATCCAGAATGCAGGACTTTTGATTTCTTTAATTTATTTTAATACGAGTGCTATTTCGTAGATATAGAATGCATTTAATTTTATTTTCAGGCATTCAATTTGAATATAAAACACATTCTTATTGTAATTCTGCCTGTCACATACTGTACACACATACATCTCAGGCGAGCCTGTCCTCCAGCTCTTGTCTCTCATGCTAAAGCTGCCCAGACTCTCTCTCTTGGCCATTTTGTCGTCACGACGACCTTTGTGCTCTCTGCGGGTGACTACAGGGGTCTTCTGCTCCAGCTGGGACAGGTGCTCCATACTACTATACACCTGAAACAGAGAAAAGAGGCAAATGATGTTGAGGATTTTAACGCATGTATCTCTTCATGTGGGCAAAGAGAAATCTGATACAGAACAGTAAAATCTTTTAAAGTAACAGAAGCTTCTGCATGTTGCATCTCACAGGATGTGAGTGTGTGTGTGTGTTTACAAAAGACCTGTGTTCTAAGCAAACACGTGAAAAACACTTCCACTTAAACAGAAGTTGAATATATTAACTGTAAAAGGAGATTAGAAAATGCAATAGAAAAGATGTATGTGTGCTTGTATTAATAGCTAGATTAAATAAATAAATAATTAAGATTTCTCTTTATTAAGTCTGAAAACTAGCCCCTGTCTCTCATATATCAGTGATTGTGGTTCCGACCTTGAAAGAAAAACCTGTCAAAGGCAGACAGATAGAAAGGGTAAAAAGAAACTTCAGTAGTCCAGTGAATGCGTGTGTGTGCATGAGTAAGTGCTTTTGAGAACGTGTCGGTCTGACCTTGCTGAAGCGCGGCGAGCAAGAGGAGAACTGTCGTATCTCCACTGGCTCGTCGTCATTGGTGTCGTCCTCATCGTACGAGCTGATGTGCCGATACCGCTCGGATCGTGCTGTGACAGAGGAAGATGTGAGATATAGTGATGCCGATCAAGGGCACAGTTGAAAGCAAATGCGAGCTACTCCTCACTGTCAAAGTAGCTGGTGTCCTCCTCGGACTCCAGGTGAGGGATGAACTCGGCTTTTTGTCTGAGTAACCCGTTCCAATCCAATCCGGAGAAAAACGAGTGCTGCTTTACTTCGAAAGCTCCACCTGTTGTGAGTACACAAATGAAAACAAACAGACAATCCTTATTGGATACAGGTGATGTTATCTTTCGTCTATTGAAAACAAGAGGAGAAATATTTGTTTAATATTGTTTTGTCATTCCCACATACAATGCAAGTAAATGGGGACTAGAGCTCTATATCTCCAAATATATAAAACACCATAAAATACATTCGAAGATACACTTAATGTTCATATAGTCCTGTCGATTCAGGTTTAAAATCAATGTACGAGATCTCAGAAAACCCCAGTCCTTTAATTGTAAGAAAACCAATGACTGCTTGGACATAATGACATGCTTTTACCATATTGATTTCCAAGCAGGAGATGTAAAGTACTTGGATACTAGACGTAACCTGTGATTGTTAATAGAAATTTTTACTTATAAGAATAGTTCCTGCTTGGTTAAATCACATTGTGTGGATACTGGATTTGGATGTGTTAAAATAATTGAAAAAATTGGAACAAATGATTTGATGAATTTCAATGATGAAATGTTTAGTTTCAGAGTTCAAGTTACTATATTTGGATTAAATTACAAAAACAAATGTTTAATTTAGAACAACATTCACGGTTAAATTGTGCATAATAAAACCATTACAATCCAAAAACAGAGTCCATTTCTATGTTATGTTAATTTTGATATTTTGTGATATCAATTTGAGCATACTCTAGTATGCTAGTGTGGTAAATATGAGGTAGGTTTGCTACCTGTACCTGTGCCCAGTCGCACAAGCGGGTTGGTCTGCAGCAGGGCAGAAATCAGGCTCTGAGCATCACCAGGCAACGCCTCATCTCCATCTGGCCATTCAATATCATCTACATACACATACACAAACACAAAGAAATCACATTTCATTTCAAGAAAAAAAAACAATGGAAGACATTTCTGGAGAAGCAAAGTATCAAATCAGTGTTTTTCGCACTAATCAACACTGCTGTTGCTAAAGTTAGCCCAGGTGATGCTTGGAAGCCTTCAATATTTGTGCAATGCCGAACCATTTTAGAAGCAGATCTCTGAGAGACAGACTTATCAAGAGTGAGGTGTGATTTAACATCAGGATTCACCTCAATCTAAGACCACCACACGTCGGGATTGCAAGATTCACTGTGGCTCATCTCCTCACCTGTGATCACCTGGCCGAAAAGCTCTTCAGGTGTGTCGCCGAAAAACGGCACACAGCCCACCAGGAATTCATAGAGGATGATTCCCATGGCCCACCAGTCCACTGGTTTCCCATAGCCTTGCCTGAGAATGACCTCAGGGGCGATATACTCAGGTGTACCACACACCTAAAGAGAGATTGATGTTGCAGGTCACATTAAAGCGGTCTATGAATTAAACCAAAGGCAAGTGATTTCACTTCGTCATTCAGTTAGTGTCTATGTACAGTAGGTCGAATCACACTGGAACAGCTAATGCACATTCGTGTTTTAGAAAATATGAACAAAAACTGAAAATGCCTCCTCAAAATAAGATAAATGTTGGCTGTCACATTGTGTCGTTTACCTGTTTGTCCAAGAACTCTCTGGCATCTTTCTCAATGTGTCCCTCATACAGGTTAGTGGTCAGACTCATAAGCCCCATCTTTGACAGTCCAAAATCCGTCAGCTTAATGTGACCCATCGACGTGATCAACAAACTGTGGAGAAGAACCGTAAGTTGAGAGATGAGCACAGAAATACAAGCATTTCTCCACAATCTTTACACGATGGGATGTCTCTGTTCATGATCCTGCCTCTTCTTGTCATGATTTTCAGGTCTTGTGGCAGGATCATGACATACCCATGTGTTTTATGTGGGAAATGGGCATGGCATTGTTTTGATTTTGTAATGCCATGCTCTCTCTCCGGTGTCGCGTCTTTTAGCCCCGCCCCTTGTTCTCTGTTAGCGTACCCATTAGTGTCATCCGTCTCACCTGTCCAGCCAGTTCCCATCAGTGTTTAAGTCTTATCACCTGCCCATCACCATCCCGTTCCAATCTTCCCTAGTTAACGTCTCTCTATATATTGTCTCAGTGCCCATTGTTCCCCCGTCGGTTCATTGTTTGTTACACGCCACTGTTACATCCCCGTTCGTATCGTCTGAGTGATTCTGTGTTCCTGTTTGGACTTCCCCTATTTGTGTGTGGACTTTATTTTGATTATTTACCTCTTTTGTTTTGTCCCCCTTGCAGGAAGTTTTTAGTTTTGATCCTTTGTGTTCTTTATTCGTGTTTTGCCCCATTGTGGGTTTTTCTTTGTTTATTAAAGTGCATTTTTGTTTACTTCTACGCTGCCTCGCAATTGGGTTCTTCCACACCACGGATTTCATGACAGTCTCTTGGGTTATCGAAAACAACTAGCTTGATTCCTCTGTAGACCTTCATAATAACCTTTTTATAGTTTTTTACCACATTATGCAATGCTTAACAGATAAGTGGTTCATGTACTTCATATTCAGAGATCCCAACCATTGATGAACAAATTTCCATTTGTTCATCAATGGTTGGCTCCAGTCATTTGTGATTACTGGAGATGATGTGCATAGAGATTGCCTTCAGATTTAGACATGATTTATACATGACAGAGGAGCGTAACTGATTTTTCGAATGAATCATCCAGGCCTACAAATCGTTCAATTAAAATAACTTTTAAACAATTTTAAGACTCGTTTGCAACAAGGACGATAACAATAAAGAAAACTACAAATTTGAATCCAAACCAACGTTATGTTCGTTTTACATTTTAAATGGATGAGCCCCTTCAATTTTTATTAATTTTATTGGCTGTCATTGTGTCATCGATCAACCCCTTGTTCCTCTGTATCCCTGTTGTTAGTTGGTGTGGACTATGCTATATTCTTAAATTTAGAATAATTTTTACAACTTTAGAACCTAAAAAAGAATTGTGGTGAATTTATAGCCATACAGGTTCAAACGACCAGTAGGTAAATTGTAGTTAAGGCCTTTATCTCTTACTCACTTGTCTGGTTTGAGATCCCGATGTACGATGCCATAATTATGAATGTATTCAAGCGCCAACACCGTCTCGGCAAAATACATCCGGGCCATCTCCACAGGCAGAGCTCCAATGTTCTTCAGAAGGGTCGCACAGTCGCCTCCTAAAGGAGAGAAATTAAAGTTTTGGCTCAACGCGTTCATCATCAAAATCTGAAGCATCATCTTCTTCTACGTTTTGCGAAGCTCTAGTTCCTTGTACATTATTCTCTTTGCATAAGTGTAGCTTATTCTAACCAAGAACAGAAAAATATGTGAACATGCCTATTCGCACCAGACGAGATTTTTCCAGAGACAGAAGTTATTCATGTTGGCCAATTTTATTTTCAATACTTAGTTTCGATAAATGGACTTTCAGGACTGGGGAGGTGCTGTGAAGTACATCATGAATTTAATCTCAGAAGACCTGAATGTGATTCATTATAATATGAAATAATTTACAGCGGTGTATATTCTGTTTATATTCACACATTCCTAAATCAAAAACATACTGTACAACGGCTGACTGCAGAGAAAGTGTGCACACGACATCTTACCCTCCACGTACTCCATAACCATGCACAGGTGCCGGCGCGTCTCGAATGAGCAGAACATGCTGACCACGAAGGGATTCTCTGCGAAGGTCAGGATGTCCCGCTCCACAAACGCCTGCTGGATCTGGTTCCGCAGGATCAGGTTCTGCTTGTTGATCTTCTTCATGGCGAAGCGCTGCCGTGTCTCTCTGTGTCTGACCAGATATACCGCTCTGCAATGAAGAAGTAGAATTATAATGGAATTAAATGCATTAAACTGTTTCTGATAATGCATTTCATTACCTAATATGTTTCCATATATACAACATTCTGCACTGAAACTCAGTTTGCGATATAGTAGAATATGTGGGTAAGTTTTGGATAGAATAATGTTTTACTATAAGCATGTTTTCTCACCCATACGCTCCATTGCTGATGAGTTTGATAGTTTGGAAGTCTGATTCACATGGAGGTTTCATGGCTTTGAGCTTCCCCTGAGATGAATCCAGAGAAAAGTGGGATTTAATACAGAGGAGAAGTTGACCGAAGCATAATTTCACTTGGTTACGTCAAACACTTTCATCCTGAATCACTGCTGCTGGAAAAATTACTCCAGCTGAGATGTGAGTTCTTAATTATGACTCTGCTTCTGTGTTAAAGGGTTAAGAAAAGTGCACGCTTACATAACATCTAAAATATTAATAAGCTTGTTATAATCACATGATTTCCTTAAAACATTTTTAATGAAATATTTTAAGTTTTGGCAAAACACATCACACAGAATTCCAACCACTCACTTCTGCGGAGTCATCGGTTTCAGGAGTGTGCGGCCCCTCGCTGTCATAACTCTCCAAATTCACCATATCTACATGAAAAGATTATATTTGGTATAAAAAAGATTATATTTATATACAATAAACAGTCATTGTATAACCATGTGTGGACTTTTACTATGAAGAGTAAAAAATATTTTTGTTGTTTTCTACTGTATATGTGATGTTGTTTACATAGGATTTTATAGTACATGTGCAAATAAGATGTCACAGTTTGATCCGTGGTACCAATGACAAACATATTTATATGTTTGCATTTATGTCTCCGAATGTACATAAAATACCTATAACTACAATACAAACACTTAAAAGAAAAACATTAAAAAAGCACAAAATACACACTTAAAACAATTTTTGTTACTATTATTATTATGTTTATGGTTGTGTTTTTAAATTTTTTAAACGCCAGAGATAGCCCTGTGGCATATAGAGCCAATGCACTCCGGTCTCGAGAGTTCTTTGCCGAACCCGCTCGCCTATCTCAGACCAACGGATTGTTGTGTACTCTATACCTGTCCCAATAAAAAGGTGTAAAATCCCTTAAAATATAACTTTGAAAAAACATTTTTTAAGTGTATTTACTGTATAAACTAAAATGTAATAAATAATCCAAACACATCTTTACAGAGTGTGGGGTGAGAGCCCAATGCAACACTTAACTTAATTATGTGAACTTTATATATACTTTTAGATACAAACATAATCCAGTACCTCAGAGATGACGTATTTTTGTAAGATAACCCGGAAGTAAACGCCGCGCTAGTTCCCTCGACCGAAGCATATGCATTTTTCCCATAGACTTTTGGAAGATCACGAAAAATAAGCTCTGTGATTAGCACAGGTTTATGATGTTTACACGTTTTGTCCATCAAGATAATCTTATATATACATATCTTATTATATAATACAAAAGAACACCACAGTTGTTACTTTTGAAGCAGAAGTAAAAAGCTAAACACGATGCTATAAACAGACTACACTACGCTCGATATCAACGTCACCACCACCAAGCCTCCGACAACTCTTTCAAACGTTGTTAAAAAATGTGTTCCTTGGAAAGTAATTACTCTGTGAATGAATACGCATCTATGTTTTAGGAGATTTGTGCCACGTTGCATTATTTATGAGCTTTAGATGCGCAATGACGTCTAACGTCCCCGCCAAAGGAAGTAGTCACTTTTAGTAACTTGTTAGCAACCGCCGTTTTTAAGACACAATAAAGCTTTAAATAATCACAAGCGGGCTATAATTGGTGTGTTTTATGTCATAGAACAAAACGTGAAAATATTTAGAGGTTTTGTTTACCACAGACCTTATTTCGGGCGATTTACCTATAACCATTAAAAAAACCCTTAGACTTTGGAGCGATGGAACCGGAAGTCCTAAAATGCTAACTCCTATCCGGGTTTTGCATACAAAAATACATCATCTCCGAGCCTCTGAGTCTTTATTATAATTAATTGCAAAATGTAGCAGGATATTGCACAGTCAAGTCTAAAAACAACACCTTTAGTCACCAAGGCAACCATGTAGTCTTAAGAGAAAAAACTGAACCATTGCTGGTCTAAATATATATAAAACAACAACTCCTGAGGAAAAACATTAAAATAAAGACAACACAAACAGAAGGAAGCGTCAGCTTTATCTTTACTAGCTGAATTCAGTGTAATGACATTTAGGATTATAAACTAACGCTCTGGGCATCCTGTGCAGTCAGGAAATGGAACAAATAAAGTGAAGTGACTCAAACGTGTCAAAGCAATTTCACACCGGATTTGACGGACCCGAGCTAATGGGTTTCCCAAGTGACGCTACAGAGTCCAGCTCAAGCCGAACTAATCACATGATAAATAATTTCCGTCTAAAATCTGCGAACTGATAAATTATGTACTGGATTTCAAATAAGACAACATTACTCTTACAGCATGCCTTAACCCAGAGTTATTGTCAGGGGAATTCTGCGCTTAACTCTGTGACCAAAAACGTTCAATGAATGTAAATGAATTCTGAAAAACGTTTCCTCACAATGTAATTAAGTTTATTAAACAAACAAAAAGAATGTGTTCGAACTCGGGTGCCACGCATAATGTGTCAAAAAACGTCAATCGCATATCATTTCAGTTATATATTCTGCAAAATAACTTGACCATATAAACATGGTCAAATAAGGTAAATGGCGCTGAGAGAACAAGACCCACGTAATGGCCAATTCAAAAAATTCGTTAATTATCGTTAATGCTTTATGTACAACTTCCATTTCACAAATTTATATTGACCTAAAATAAAAATGCTAAAGAATTGTGTTGCATCCAGCCAGCACAAATCAGGGCCTTTTTCTAGAAAATGTCTCTGTGTTTTGTTGCCCGTAGCTGTGCAGTGAGGGCAGAGAATGGATGAGTGGTTTGCTAAAGTATGTCTTTATAAAAAGCCGCATTACTCTGAGCCGACTGCTGTTTGCCAGGTTCACAGCAGCGCTAACACCTTTCCCTGCATTCCTGGCAGGAATACAAACCTCCCGACCGCTCGTGTACCTTCTTAACCTGTTTCATAATCTCAACACAAGTTTCTCAGTGTGACCTACATTTCCCTGCCTTCATCTCTCTGGCTCGCTCCGGTTCCCTATGGAGACAAACACATGAAGGTGTTTAATGCGTTTCTCGCACCTTCCAGCGGATCTCTGGTCAATCCGAGCTGACTGATGATGTATCGTGGGATGTCCGCTTTCATTAACTGTCCTTCTTTAGCATGGTCTTCAGCAGCCTCCAGAAGATGGTAGAATTCCTCGGGGTTGAACTCCTGAACACAGAGATTGAGGTACATTATTACACAGTTCGGTGGAATGCGTGATTCTGATTGGTCAACCGTGGCATTCTGCAAAGATTTTTTGAATAGCTGCCACCTTAAAATTCCTTCCACCTTAAAAGCTCTCCATACAGGAGGAAATGTCCCAGCATGTTCGCACCACTGATCTATTTGATAATACCAGCCCGGGTTTTGTTACACTGAAGCCTTTCAGCACACTGCACTTTCTTCTTCTGACCCTTGGTGGCCCCATCAGCTAGTTGCCATGGCGACCGTACATCGTAGTCTGAAGAAGCGACCAAGCCCAGTGGCAGGCGCTACAAGTCGCGCGTGTGTGTGTTTATAGACTCTCACCAGGCATTCAAGCAGCCGGGCGGGACGAGAGATGATGATGAAGAGTTTTTTCACCAGCTCTGTGATGAAGGTCAGCTCTGTACTCTCTGAACGCTCATAAGCCTGATGGGTAAAGAAAGCGATGAGACACTTTAACTGCCTGCACGTTTCTAAAACTATGTTTCATTTTCACACGTGCTCACATCATCCAGAAGTCTCTCCAGGTTCTCCTGCAGCTCATAGAAGTAGACGGTGGTGATGAGGCCCTCGCGAGATTTGGTCAGGCAGTTTCGGGACAGCTCGGCGATCTGGTGGTGAATGAAACTGAGGACCCCGTCGGCCAACGGCAGCACGTTCTCGGGCGAGTACGTCTCGATGAAGTCAGCCAAGCGCTCCTCCATCTGAGCCGTGGCCTGGAAACAGTTTACATGCCATTGAATGGGGTTTCGTGGTCACAAAATTATTGACAGGTGCAGCAGAGTCATTTAGGACAGTGGAAACGAGTAAATTCGGACAAAATATATTTGTCAGCATGCAGAAAGTTTCTGTTAGGTTGTGGGTTAAATTGAGTTTTTTATTTAACTGGCTGTATATAAAAACAGCAGACATCTATACTTTTGGTTACAGGTGTGTGTGACTCTAACCTTAGGGAACCGCTCCTTATAAACATGGTTCATCATAACAATCTCATTGTCATAGCAGGAAGGCGAGCGCCCGGGGCTATAGAGAGACAGAGAAGAAAGTCAAACGAAGAGGAAGTGAAGATGTATGTATCTCAAGTAAGCATAACAGCAGAAGACAGTCAGCGTGTGTACAGTACCTGAGACTGCGAGAGCGCGGCCGAACATGCGGCGACCTCCGTCCATCATCATCGGTGATGCTCTCTGTGCTGCCGAAGTGTTTGGACAGAAAGTGCAGCTCGTCCAGCGTGGGCTGAAAGGGCAACTGATGCAGCCGCTCCTGAGACGAGCTGGAAGACTGATGTACAAAAACACAATTCACTGCATACATGTTTATACACCGCCACAGACTGTATACATTGTCATTCGTGACACAAGATACGAAACATTCAAGTCATATTTCTTTTAGTGATGACTAGATGTTATCTATGTTCGTCTAAAAAAATCTACTTTGTTTTCATAGTGATTTAAAGTAACTCATTTGTGACTTAAGATTTCAAGTTGCACCAAAACTGAAAACATTTTAAGTTTTGTGTGAACTATGGCTTTAAGATTTCTCAAAGACGTGGCCTTGATGAACACAAAGAAAGATATTTGGAAGAAACTTATAACCAAACAGTTCTTGGCCACCATTGACCACCATTGTTGAAAAGATTTCTTGGTTCTGTTGAACACAAAATAACATATTTTGAAAAATGAAGGAAAGCAAACAGTTCTGGGGCACTTTTGACTACCATTGTCATTTTTCCTACTATGGTAGACAATGGTGGCTAAGAACTGTTCGTCTCTGTGTTCATCAGAACAAAGAAATGTCTACAGATGTGAAACAACCCGAGGGTGAGTAAATGTTCTGTAAGCCTAAATCACAGCATTGTCACATATTAAGAGCAAAAGACAAGTCGGTTTCTTATACAGCTTTCTCAAGTGGTTTATATTGAAAAGGTCATGATGCCCTCGATCTGTCTAACTTAAATGTATGTGTTTCTACAGAAATCCAAGCCAGACTAAATATAAAAATAAATAAAGATTACTAACCTAAATAAGACAAATAACTGTACAATTAGGTCTTTTGGTAATGATTCTGGCAGCCATTTAGGAATCCCTTGTATTTGAGAATAAACGCTTTTGGCTTTCATTACAAACATCTAACTGTAAAGTCAATAAGATGCTGAGGGGAATAAAATTTCTCTCTCACCATCACTGACCAAAGCGTATACACTACAACCTCTGCAAACACACAAACCAATGGTTCATAATCTTAGGTGTATACGGTACATGTCTACTATTTGGCTCTCAAATCTACGTATTAGGTTGGAGAAAGACTATTGTCACATGAATGAAACATAATATTCTTAAATGTGTCGACGTTTAGACAGGAAATTGGAGGAGGGGCATACCAAAGGGCGTGTCGTTTTTTATGTTGCTTTTAGCCTAAAGACCCCATGATATACAATAAAAAGCGTTACATTTTTTATGCATTTGGCAGTAGGTTATCCAAATGATTATTTAAGATGTTTAACCAGTTAGCAGAGAATGTAAGAGAGTGCGTGTCTTCTGAAAATAAAGGGATTTGGATCTTTTCCATAAAATGCAAAAGCTGAAATATTTATAAACATGGTAATGCAACTCCGCTGAGATATCTATATAAGAATGTGAATCTGAGCTCATTACTTCAGTGCTTGCAAAAATAAACATTTAAAAGCTCCAGAAGTTTTTTTTGGTTTGATCTAAAAAATAAAAACAGGTTGCAAGATACACATAGAAAACTGCTAAAGAAACAGAAATACTTATATTTACACTAAATAATCAATTTTATTCCATTTTAAATTCTGAGTTACAGCAAATCGAAAGGATTTTAAGTTGCAAAAGGTTCTTGTATATAGTGCCGAAATGGCCTTTAACATATATACAGTATTTGACCTATTCTGACTTTATTCTGATACATTAAATTTTAACTCGATTCAGCTTGTCTTTCATTTGGACTCAACCCATTTATATTCACAAGCACCTAACCTCTCATCCTGCACATAAGAGATTTTATGGATGTGTCTAGAGCTTCTGAGACACAGAGTGTGTGTTTTAAGAAACGGTGGTGGTCTAGTTTGTTTCAACCAAACAAATACATCCCATGTCAGTGTTGAAGATGGTGAGATAATCTATAGATTAGCCCACTTCTTCTGTACCGTTGAGCTTGGTGTGTTGGTTCCATATCCAGAAGAAGGAAGAGAGGCCAGGGACCAGCGCCTGCCATCAGCCCTATAGTGAGAGAAAGACACACAGTAAGAGAGATGATCATACATGAGCAAAAGTGAATATCAGCATATTGCAGTGGCATCCACAAGCAGGGGTCTGATGGGACCATGCTGACCAGCCAAAACACAGCCCGGTGACAAACACCATGAGATTTTGGCAAGACTACATGTGTGTCCTACCAATGACTGACAATAATGGTGTAACATTAAATGTGACTATTTTAGACCCTAACTGGAGGTATCACAGTGTTTTGTGGAGAGAGTTTGTAAATCCTTTTCACGAGGTACCATTGTTTAATGTGGCAGCAGGTTGCTAAGCAACCGGCACATTTCTGCACTGTTTAGTGTTGCTTTCAGTGAAGCTACATTCCCAGTAGGGTCTTCAAAACATTCATCCTACACAAGTAAAGGGACCACGTTCAAAAGAGTACCAGCATGCTAAAAACTAAAGATCTACTTTAAAGACAAATCATATTTTGGACACACTAAAGTAGTTCTAGCATCTACTAGTTCTAGCATCAATAAAGGACATTAAGGTTGAAACCACTAAAATAAATGAACTTGTCAATCTGATCCATCCATCTATCTGTATTCTGAGAAATACTGCAGCAATGAACTCAACTGTATTATCTCTGTCAAGAGCGGTATTTTATTTCTCATGTTTTCCGTGTGGTGGTAGCACTATGCTTTTGACACAATTGATGATACATGTAGTACGACCATCTCAAGCTCAAAATTTATATTAGCTAAATCCAATATTAGCCCTCACAGGGCACGGGTGCATTAGACAGGAAAGAACGCATTGATCGATCCAGTATCTCTCCTCTACACTCGTCTGTTAGACAAAAGGCCAGGTGACGGCCTGTCGATCTCAGAGGAAAGATAGGGAGATGTGCGAGTAAGCCATCCGGAGAATCTCATTCGTCTGTCTCCTAAACAGCTTGATTTAGCATCACCAAACCTCAATGAATCTGTTTAACATCCATTAATCTTGCCTTACTAAATATCTGTGAAGATACGTCTTTTAACAGAGACAAACATTTTGTTCACATTGCACGCAAACCTAATAATTTTTTTATTGATTTGTGGCACTGACTTATTTAGCAAGTTTTGGAATCCGATATGTTTGTCCAGATTACTAAGAAACCACTTGAAAAGCATTAGGATGGTTCAAACCGATACCAATGTCCAAGATTATGATTTTTTGGGGATTTCAAACAACCTATAATTTGAATAAATGTATTTATATACACAGTACGTTTTCATTTTATTACTCTAAATACAATGGATTTAAGTCAGATATGACCAAAAAAAAATTGCCGTCTCGAGATACTGTATCCAAAGAAATGAGTTTAACAGCCGACTGGCTGGTTGTTTGTTTACCTTCTGGAAGATGCAAAGGAAAAATGGGCCGGAGCGCTGGGCGAAAACGTCCTGGGACTGTCCAATGGACTGCTTCCTGTTAGCATTGTGAATGACAGACACACATGGAGTTAGTATCTCATGTGAAGTATTTCTCATCGTGTGATTATGGAAGAAGACTCACCTATATGTCCTGGTAGAGGAGAATGTGGGCGTGGCAGGGTGGGAGATGTGCTGGTTAGGATCAGACTCTTCCTGTTACTGGTGCGACAACTGAAAAACAAACAAACACACAACTATGATACACGCCTGGGCGAATAAGGATGAGTGTGAAAAAATTTCAATAAACTCCTTCCGACCTCTGGAAACTGCTGAGTCACATGGGAAATAAAGTTACAGAGTGAAGCCGGACACGAGAACGTAAAACGAGATGCTGCCACAGCAACAACGCCGACAGCCTCCGAAAGATAAATCAGCCCTGTCATTGGCCATTTAAGCCTTCATCACATCCAATGAAACACAACCTCCCCGAGACGTCCAATAACCTCATTTCCTGACATGATGCAATAAACTGAAAGTTCATTTGCATATAATATGATGAATAAATTGAGGATTATTTATATTCTTTGTTCATCACACCTGATCACACGTGTACATTTGTGTGTGTGTGTGTGTGTTTGTGCATTCCTTCCTGTGTGAGTATTGATGGAAATCTGGAGGATTCATGTGTCACACTGTTCTCGGTCTGGTTTGATCGGGTGTCCCCCCCCCACTAGCTTCACTTTTATCTGATTCTTGTTGTACCTGAGGCTAAATATGACCTATAGACTCCTGTTTTCAAGTATGTGTGCGGAGCAGATAAAATAGAAGCTCAAATCACGTGAGACCTGTCAATAACCTATCTGGGGCGCAGTTTACAAAATACTGTTTTCATAAACAAACTCAGGCCTGTTTACAGACCACTAAGGATTCTGTATTGATGACAGTATTACTAATAAAACACAATTTCTTGTGAACCCACAACACGCACGCACACACACACAAGTCTGACAGTTATCCTTCTTTACAAAGATATCAAAAACTGCATAATTACCACAAATATTACTCAATTTCTATACAACATAAACAGTTCACAGCATACATATTTTCTGTTGATATAATACTGGTTATTAGAATCCACCATCACCCTATAGATGACTTGCCCCGTATGGTAATATACTAGATAATATAATGCAACATATTAAAATTATACATTTTCCTACATTGGAAGTTTTTATATTTTTAATAAACTGTATAAGTAACAGCAATTCCTGTATTGTTTAATATATATTGTATACTGTACCTAATAGGTCACACTTTATTTTAAGGTCCAATTCTCGCTATTAACAAACCATTAACTACCACTTTTGCTTCAATAAACTCCTAATTTGGTGCTTATTAATAGTTAGAGAGATAGTTGTTAGGTTTAGGTATTGGGTAGGATTAGGGATGTAGAATATGGTCATGATATAATAACAACATGCATGCTGATAAGCAACTTGAGAATTGCTGCCTATACTAAAGTGTTACCATATAACAATGTTTTGTTCTATATACTTTTAAACATATATTAAATTATTTCATATTTCAATATGCTAATTTGCACAATAAAGGCTTCCACAAAACCTTTATATCTCACCAAAGATATTACATCATATCAGAACACAGAGAGAGAGAGAGAGAGAGAGAGAGAGACAGTGAAATATTTAGCAGAAGTGCATTAGTACCGGCCTCCAGGAAGTAGTAAGTAATGTTCTCCTTCAAACCTCTTACGAGACAGAGAGAGTGAGACAGGAGACAAGCTGAGAAAGGGCGTCTAATTGTCCTGAAGCCTCTTGTTCTGCGCGTCTCTCTGTTACACACATTCCTCTATAACACACTATAAAGGTCTAAATTCTTATTTTCATAAGCCCTCTGCCTAGAGGTCACAGACCTTATTTTTATACCTTTCACCTCTTCCGGTGTCTCTAAACCTGTCTCTGTCTCTCATACTTTATCTCTTCTTGCCAGTCGGCCTCTCTCTGTACCTCCCATCTTTCCTGTGTGTCTCTGTGTGTCTCGCTCTCTTTCTGACTCTCACTCCATGAGCTTGGTAAGGATGTTTGATTGAGTAAATGTCTATTTTAATCCCTTGTTCTCTTTGAAACACAAATGAACCTCTCAGATCACAGAGTCTAATAAAGTCTGATGTGAAATCTACATGATTCTCACAATGAGAAAAGTGAATTCCCCCTGAATCTGTTCTTTCAGGATTTGTTGATCATCAAAAAACAGCTTAAAAGCTAATGCATTTCATATTCACCAACATTAGCGTCTGACATTTGGTCATTCGGTAGTGAAGAATGTTAGGATTGAAAAACATGTACAAAGCATCTCCTACATAACAAGAGATAAGATGTGACAAAATGTGTTCACACTCTGAATCAAAGTCTGACTGACAGGCAGATCTCGTTTCCACAGTTTCTGATGTAGAAACGGTTAATAGTCTGGTGTTAGTCAAGAGAAGAAACAAGCGTGTGTGTTTGTGTGTGAGTTTGTGTGTCGCTGTGCATATGCTTGATCCCTGCTGGCTCTTGGCTCTATCCTAAGAGTGCCATAAATCACGGACAACCGAGCTGCACATACACGCACATGAGACACCCGTCGAGAAAAACAAACCCCACTGATGCTCCAGCTCCTCTAATGCTGGCAACCACAGACCGACAACCAAAAACAAGACTACACACGCAGAACTGACACTAACATCAACATGCAACCAATTTAGTATTGGTTTATTTAAAAAAAGGCTTAAAAGTCACTTCTGGTTCATATTTTATTGATGACAGTAGCTAAAGGGAGGAATTATTTTTGATAGCACAATATGGACAGCTGTCTCTATTTACTTCTATTATTATGGAAAAGAGCAGTTATGATCTTCGCTAAAATTCAGAGAGCGATTGTGCTCAACTGTTCCTTTAAGCAATAACATGACACGATTTAAGATTCAGAACGGGCCCTCCCTCAGTAATGAACTCAAGCCACTTGTTACTATAGCAACCGTTTGTGTAAAAATGTAAAGCGGTGCGCCATTTACCAAATAAACATTTTGCATTTCATATGGCTGATAACCATACGGCTCAGTTTGAAAATAAGAGCCGAGGTTTAACTTCTGAGTGTTCGTCATTGAAGGAGGAATTACTGTAATATACACACCTTACAACATTATATCTATTAAAAATAACGTGAAAATTCATCATGAAAGCCTGCCCAGTTGGAAAAAAATCATTACGTCTCATTACTGTAACGTAAAATACAATTGCGTATTTAAATGTGTCTAACTGGAATCACATTTGAACAATTGTTATTACAAAAAACAAACAAACAAACAAAAAAAAAATCTAAGAAAAATTCATTATAAAGCAATGATAATTTGGAAGAAAAAATATTCAAAATGATTCTAGATTTATCTGTATTTTTTTAATGCAAAAAATGTCATTTCTATTTCTTTTTCATTTATTTTTGGGGTGATGTGGATGATGGACAGTTTTGTGGGATTGTGGGTAAATGGAAATGTATTAGTTTCACAGGAATGTCTGTGTGTGTTCAGTGAACCATTGAGCTGACTGAGGCTCAGTGACATTCTGAAATGTATATATTCAGAGATAAAGAAAAGGAAAAAACCTGACAAAAGAAACCGCATGGGTGAAGAAAAAAATGAATGAATCAAGAAAAGGCATTAGGTTTGAGAGAACGAAGTAAAGCTTTAAATAGCTTTTGCTCTTGTCAGTTGAATTCTCCTGCCCTGACACACACACACAAATCAAACTCAGTTAATCTTCCTGCCACATTAAAAATGTGTAGGTCATGGAAGGGCCAGCGGTTACCATGAAGACTAAACCAATCACAATTATAACCTGCTAAGACCCTCAAAGAACACAAATAAACAAAGTCACACAGAGACTCGTGTAATAAACACAAATACAGCAGGGATTAATGGGGTAGTTCTTTAAACTTTGGGTATTTCCCAAAAATAAAAATCAGTCATCATTCATTCACTCATCTCGTTCAAAATCTGTATATGAATTGTTTCAGTGGAACACAAAAGAAGATATTTTGAGATATGTCTCAGTGGGTTTGTGTCCATACAATGGAAGTGAACGGGGGCCAGTGTTGGTTGCCTACCAATGTTCTTCAAAATATCTTCTTTTGTGTTTTTCAAAAGAATGAATGTCGAACAGGTTTGGAATGACAAACTGCACATAGATTCACCCGTTCAACACAACAGAGAGAAAACATATTGCCATTTTGTATGCAAAGTCTATGAACAAACAAATAAAGTGAAACAAATCCAGCTTTAGGACTGATGGGCGTGGTGGCGTAAGGTCACGTGACTTTGGGTTGCTAGTCGGTTGTTACGTGGTGACCTAAGCAGTGTCGCCAGATTGGGCGGAGAAAAATGTATTGGGCGGGTGGACAAAATTTGGGCTGGTTATGAAATAAAAAACCCGCCCAAGAACCTTGCCCCTTCTTTGCATTTATTTAGTCAAGTTATTTCCAAACGTACGCAGATGATGTGCAGTCATAAACACATAATTCCGTCATATCTGTCAATCAATCTACCGTTGAGATGTGATGACTCGTGAGTGACGGGGTTTAGCGCGATAAAGGATCAGATTTTGTTCATTGACGCGTTCGAAATGCCAAAGTGGCCCAAATATATGTTGCTTGGTAACGGGAGAGTAGCTCAAATCTCACAACGTGGATTACACATGTGGTTACAGACGACTCGAAGACTTTGTAAATATAACTTTAACTGAATTCAGAGCACAGTTGAACGATTGAATAAAATCTAACTGAATATGGGGTTATACTTCTGTTCATCTTCAGCACACCTTTAAACTGTACAGACTGTGCTCTGGCATACTCGTCCTTGACAGCTGCTGGACTTGCAATATTTTGCATTAAATCTTCTGCAATATTTATTTCACGAAAGACGTTCTGTAACGTTACGTTAGTAAGTGCATTATTGTTGCTGCTTTTTTTGTTCTGTCCTATTAGTACGTATCAATGTATTGCACATTTATGGCTGCCGTGGTGTGTGCATGAAGTTCATGAACGAGTGTAAAATGCCTACTCATGTTGCTTTCCGATTAATTATTGTGCGCACTTTTTGCACAAAAATTTGCGTATATACATGTGTTTTTCGAGGGTTAAAGTCATTGGTTAATTTCTAGATTGTTGCTTTGAATTGGTTTCTGGACATATTAGTCATATTTTCTAACTATCTTGAATGCAGTTGCTATGCTTGATCCGTTTGATCTGTTTTTATTATATTTTGTCTTCTTGTCATACTTCGTTTTAAGGAGATAAAATGGTCATTATCATCATTGATTGACATAGCAATACATTTCTATCACATTATTTTGGCAGTTCAAATTTGGGCTGGTTTTTGATGGCGTGGGTGGGTTTTAGTGAGCGTTTGGGCTGGAAATTGTCCACCAAATCTGGCAACACTGGACGTAAGGAATACCGTTTCCGGGTCCAAGCATCTATTCATTTCAAGCAGGGCTACAGATTAAACATCTGTTAATGAGCACTGTTTACTCACATCGCATATTTAAGCGGTGCATTTATTAACTCACGGTATACACTACAGTCTCCAGGCTTAAGGGCTCTCCAACATCAATATTTGAATAAATAATGAATAATGAATCACTGACTGGCCATGTTGAATTTCGTTATGAAGATAAACGTTAGGATTGTGGTTTTCTGATAGTTTTACAGCTCGCCATGAGCGTTTATTAGCATTTTTTGTTGTTTGCCTATAGCATCTTATTGAGCGTTTGGACCCGGAAACGGTACATGATTAAGAGGGCATTCCCCTAAAGCCACAGAGCCTACAATACATACATACTGTGTGGATATCAAAATATTAAATAAATGGCATGATAAAAGATAGTATCTTCTTAGTCCAACTGGGCAAAATTGATTAAATATTTATTTATTTTCAAAAACATATTGTCCGGACCTCCGTTTGGAAGCTTTAATTGTATACCCCTGCTTTAGACGGTTTCATCTTAACAACATAAATAAACGTTATTGTACATGTGCACTTTTGTGACCCAACTGAACTTCAGGTGCACATTCACAAACAAAAGAGTGCCTGTAGATTATTTCTGATGACAATCAAAAGAACTGTTACTTGGCTAAAATTCTCTCTCCAATATTTTACCAATTCAACAAATTTTTTCTTTAATAAAATTAACATACAACAAAATTCAACAAATCATTTGTTTAATACAATTATTAGACAGTAATATAATAATACAAATTAATATTAACTTAAATAAAATAAAATATAAATTGTTATCAGTGTTGGGTGTAACTAGTTACTAAGTAATTAGTTGCTGTAATTTAATTACTTTCCCCTTGAAAATGTAAAGTAAGGGATTAATCTTATTTTGTCTGTAATTTAATTTCAGTTACTCTTTATGTAATTAAACTAAATACTTTGTGTAATATATGTGTGTGCAATAGTGGAATTGACATCTAAATTCAAAGTCTAACTTTAAAATCCGTGCTTTAATGTGTAATTCTCATATTTGTAACACTTTTGTCAGTTAATAATAAAACTTTATGTAGTTTTATGTTATTTATTTGAATGAATTGAAAGAGTCGTTTCATTTCTATCCTTGAATTATTTAACGAATCAAGGCTGATATAGGATATAGAAAGATATTAGTAATAAGTAATTAATTACTTTTATTAAGTAACTTACCCAACACTAATTGTTATATTATTAGACACTAGCACAACACAACACAAACCGGAAGTTAACTGGGGGTCAGGCGTGCGGGCGTCCGATGAAACGGACTATAGGCAATTGGATGTCAGTACTACAGCTTAATAGTGGTGTGCACACAGATTGAAGAAAGATAAGAAAGGGTAAAACGTGAAAAGCTTAGATGAATGTGCGAAGATGAATGGCCCACAGGAGGTGAGTAAAAAAGAGGTGAAAGGGATAAATATAGACTCCAGGGGCACAGCTTACAAGCTGCATCTTTCATTTTCTCCTTATGGAGGGTGACATAAAGGAATGTAGGATCAAAAGAGTTTTGATATAAGGTGACCAGATCCTGGTTTCCTTTTCAGTCTGTGAGGTGCTTCCTCAATGCACCAAAAACTGTAAGCATTACCAAGTTTCATCTGTTGGCATAAAAATGATGAAGAAAGAGTTCTACTGTAGTAACTATCTCTACAGTTTCTCTTAGACAGTTTAGAAAAAAGAGAACATATGAATACAATTTATTGGGTCCACTGCATCACAGATGAGAAAACAAGTATCTAATATTTCACAAAGGTCACAAAGTGAACTTATATGTGCCATGACACCAAAGTCCGCAACAAAACATAATTTTGACATTCTGTGACTTGTCTGACTTGACCTTTTTGCTATGCAGCGAACAGCAATGAATAACGAATCAGCAATGAAGTAAATCTGCAATGCTATAATATTCTGTCATTTTGTACGGATCAAAGCAGAAAATCCTTAAATTGTAGCTAACAGCAGTGGCATACTGAGCAGTACTGTGGTCCTTTTCATCTGGATTCAGCTAGTGTACAAGAGAAATTGAATTCAGCATATGAGCCGTCTTTGTGTTCTGACATCTATAAGCTTCACAAGGTTTATGGGAGAACTTTAATCAGTTGTATTTCAGAGCATTCTCTCTTCCTGCACTGATTCAATTCAGTTCTCTCCCAACGCTGTCAGACACAAAACACATCATGTCAGACTAAAGGGATGCCGTTTAATCTTGTTTTCAAACTGTTTGTGGCACATCTACCACGCAACAATTGCTCTGTGAAAATCGAATCCCGATAAACCCGGTCTTGATCGGATTTAATTGATTAATTTAGCAATTAGCCACCATCAACAACAATAATTGTTTGTGTAAACAGGGACTGTGGTCAGTGCGGACATTATTTCTGCGATGTCTTAGCCTACGGTGTGCAATAAAGATAATAAAACCTGAGATAAATCCTACTGGAATATCCAATTTACTGCATATTTGCAAACAGTGCCAAACTTTGACATATTCCTTTAACTTTCTTTATTTTAAAGTCCCCCTGTAGGGCATAACCTGACCCTTTAAAAGTCATCTTTGATCATCAAAACCTTTTCCTGTGAAAACAATTTCTTCATACTCTAAAATGCTTGCTTTATTTAGTATATGTGGATTCTTGAATATGCAAATTATTTCACACTCCATCACAACAGCTCAGGCTACCTGATCCACTCAGCAAACTGTGTGACGTGATTGGTTACATGTTTGTGAGTAAAAAATATTGAATCATACTGCACGTGATGTTACAGCATCTGGCTATAGGGATTCTCGGGTGTGATCGACTTGCATTAAAGAGCTTTATTTTCACAGTTATTTTTCTAAAGAATAATTTTTTTTGTTTCAGAAAAGATCTTTCACACATCAGTCCGTACCAGTGATGTAGTCTACGTGATAAGCAGGTATACGCCGCATACCCACTAGAAAAGATCAAGCGTCCCGGGGTCGCAATCGCCAGTGTATTATTTTGATAATAACTCACCCCCACTTTTAAAACCACTGCGTATTCTTTAATAAAATGAGCATATTTGTTATCATTAACATAACTGTAAGGGGATTATTGGCATATTAAATTGTATCTAACTAACCAACTTCGCAAACGTTAGTTTGTATGGTGAATCAATAAATGAGGGAGAAAGAGAGAGATAACTTATGCAACAATGTTCATAATTGTTTTAGATGATAAGAGATGAGAACTCCTGGCCAGCCTTGTGGAAGTCAGGCTAGAGCAGTGTTTCTCAAACTTTTTCTGCCATTCCCCACTTTGGGGGTAGGCAAGGGTTCGGAGTTCCACCTGTCCCCAATCGCCCCAACAAAATGGTAAAATACTTTAGGTCCACTGTCTGTCTTGGTTTTGTCTGCTGGTGCTGAATTTTCATTTATCTTTTCATTCCATGTCACAAACTTATCCATTGTATCCACTATGGTTCCAAGTGGCATTTTCTTTGCAGATGTTTTTCTAAGTAAGGCTTACATTTAAAAGTGTCGTTGTTGTTTTTTTTTGAGTGTATGTTCAATACATAAAGGAATGAATAGAGATGGGCACACGTTTTCACATGGATCACGAATGTGCATTGAAAATTGCCAGCTGATAAAACCTGTGCTTTGGTGGTTGTATAAATATACCATCTAATGTTAAATGTAACTCTTAACTTGAGTTAGACGGTGATTAAAAAACCAGCAAGTCCCCCTAGCTGTCATTGGCTGTTGAAATCTTGCTTGCAATAAATCTTTCAGAATGCTCTTGATTACATATAGAGGCATCATATAGAGGCATACTCTATGCATTCGTGAGTGTGGTGGTGCTTATGGGTTGACAACCTGGGACAGGCGAGTAGGCTGGGGGAGAAATCTGAGTATATTACTCAATACAAAAAACTAGATTACACCACTGGTCCCTTTATTCTCCTTTCCGTCTCTCATGTTCTCATTCTGTCTCTGATATAAATCAGCAGAGATAGAAGAAACAAGCCGTAGACATCAAGTTCAAACCCACACTTGGCAAGAGAAGTTCAGAATAAAGAGAAAGTGGAAGTGAGTAGCAGGTGTTGAAGAGAGCAATAAACCACTCCGCTCTTCTCAAATTTAGGCCAAGTTGTCTCCTCGGGCTCTGCTCTTCATTTTCATCTCATTCATATTCCCTCGCCATATTTCTCTCCGTCTGCTTTTCTTTTTGTCCATAATAGCATTTGAGATTCAAAGCAGCTCATATTACAAAGGACAAATTGTTTTTGAGGATCATCAACGCAGAACAAAATAGTCTATTCTCAATCATTCTCTAGTTTTACTGTACCTAACCATTCCAACGATAATTTTAATGTACATTATAGAAACTTTCACACGTTTTAAGCTAAATTTACTAAGTTTTATGCTGCACATGCTTTATAAGGAGACGGTTCATTTGTTCGGTATTTTTATTTTTATAGAATTCTGATTGTTCCCCCAGTATGTATTTGTAGAGGATCGAGCTATTTTCTCTAGAAAAGGTCAAAGATATTTTATATGGCCCTTTTAAAACAAGTGGAAAAAAATTGGTAGTGGAACCAAATAACATTTTCTTATATTCAAGATTCTAAAAAACAAACCACTCTGTCATACACACGCAAACACATTTTCTGGCAGAATGTCACTAATCTAAGATAAGCAGAATCAGTGTGGACAGAATGGAGCGCCATGGGAGACAGCCACAGATAAAGTAAAAGAGAGAGAGAGAGAGATTTGAGCACACTGCGTACAGACCAGCACTCACATGTGTTCAAAGCCACTTTAATCTCTCCTGTAACACACATCAGACACATTATTGCACAACCATAAGGGGACACACAACCTCCACCACAGCATATGTGCAAAGCATAAGCACACAAATAGAAGCTGTGTTATGGGTTTGTGCCAAGCCAACCGTGCGTGTGTGTGTATGTGTGCATTTAACTGGAACCCATGAATGTCATCACTCATAATGATGTCTTCATGTATATTGTTATTAAATTGGCATTATATTAGTTCTAGATATTGATTTTACGATTAAAAACTAATAATTCTGATATAAATACAATTAAATGAAACCACATGAGACAAGTTGCAACAATGCTTGGCAACAGTAAACATATGCTTTGTGTTGGGCCAATTTAACAACCCATAACATTATACCATGTTATGAAGTTTTAATGGCTTAAGTATGTTAAACACAAATAACTTACTAATAGAAGCTTGGTTACTGTCTATCTAAGGTGCGACAATTGCATAATAACTAAATAAACGGAAAAAACAACTGCAAAAAAAAAAGATGCACCATTTGCATTCCAAATATTCAAAAGAAAAAACATTACTTCTGAAGAAAATTGGACAAAATAAAAATATTTTATATTTTTCGATAATACCACTAAAGTCTGAGCAAGAATATCACAATGTTTTTATATAATTCACAAAATATGTTTTATTATATACTATAAATATATTTATTTATGTATTTTATTATAATTTTATTCATAATTTAAAATAAAGATTTATGCATGGAAAAACACTTATAAATTCCTGTCTTGCAATAAATTGTAAGAAATTTAAGAAAATAAGGCAAAATATAATTAATGAGGGAAATATAATAAAAAATATTCATTAACTTTAATTTATCTGCAATTTACTGGTGCATCAAAACTTTGGTTAATCTACAGCCGATATATCGACCAATATCTGTTCTTAAAACAGATTTCATGAGCTCACACGTGCAAAACACTATCCATCCTGCATGAAACAGCGGGAGAGGAAATTATGACATTAGGATAAACAACAACTAATCAACATCATCATATTCATCACCACTACTATCACCATCATCATCGGATGAGCAAACATTGAATTAAAAACATGCAGCACAAGTGAGCCAAATAAATCTCTCTTCCATTTACCTTTTCGTGCGGCGGAACATGTTGCTAGCCTGAATGCCCGGTTGGACGCAGACACACACACCCAGCGATGAAAGTAACAGCGGTAGCCGAGTATGTCAAAACACACTTTAACTCACAGTCACGGAAAACAGTCGACTAGGCCATGACACGTCTCATCCACCTTCACACATGCTCCCCTGTTTGTCTGAGTGTGTGCGGGTGAGAGATGGAGAATGAGAGGAGGAGAGAGAGAGAGGGTAGCTCTCAAGGGTAATGTGCCAAGCCAGGAAGTAAAGACAGCGAGAGAGAGAGAGAGAGAGAGAGAGAGAGGAGAGAGAGATCAAAACAGAGAGAGCAGGGGGGAGGGAGGTTCAGATGAACAGAGGAGAAATCATAGGAGGGCTGTCAGCATATGTGTGTGTGTGTGTGTGGCCATTAAAAGCCTATCAGAGCCTCAAGAACAGAACTATGGCAGTGTTAATGGGAACCTGAATGACACATGGGAGCAGTAAAAATGGGTGTATATATATTCATGAGGCGTATTTATGTACTTCAGGTTTTCAGGCTTCTTATTGGTCAATTATGATAAAACATAATATTATATATATATATATATATATATAAATGATAATATGTAATGTAATGTACTGTAATATAATATAATTTTTTGTTAAAGTTTAAATCAGAGGTCCATGAGCGAGAGCCAAAGTAAGGGAGAGAGAAAATGAAAAGGTTAATCATAAATAAACCTTTCTTTGGTTCTTACATGATGCTCCAATCTGACTGGTCCATGTCATTTTGACGTGTGGGCACAGCCCCACCCTTCTCTGTATGCCAGGGTATATAAGAAGTGACATCATCTCTGTGCCCTAGATAGCTCACCACAGTAAACCTCGCCCGAACATTCAAACACGTCATGTCATTGTTTGGAGGGTCTGCAGGGATTGGGAGCCGTCTTTGAAACCACACACACACACACTGCAAATAGGTCCAGACGGCCATTAAAAGCTGTTCATTTTAATAATAAATGATCGAGATGGTGGCAAGAGAAATGAAATATAGATGAGACAGAGAGAGAGACACGGATGAGCTTTTAGGAATTATCGGGTCAAATTCATGAGGGAAAATATGACCGGTGATAATGGCTGGAGGACAGGTGTGTTTGTCCTGGCCCAACTGATAACAAAATAACACTAGAATGGCTGGATGTACTAGGTAAAAGATTATATCTTAATATTTTGACAACAGCCTCTTGATATTTATCAAATTAATTTGCCATGTCAATTCAAAATGTTACATTTAGCATATTCGTTTCTTAATACTGGAATCGATTTTCCAATTACACTGCATTAAACACAAAGAATTCAACAGACTCATCAAACTGTATAAAGCCCTTTTATATTTTTGGACCTGAAAGCATTTCCTCGTCTTTTCAAGCCCCTCCCGAAAGAGAACACACGCGCAGCCGGTGCATGTGTGAGTGTGTGCAAATGTTTGTAACCTCTGTATTATGTGTGTGAGTGCCAATTAGCAGGTAACAGAAAAGAGAGCGCTAATGCTGGCACACCTGCTCTGAGACCATCAGAAACAAAAAGCTATCATGTCTGATCTGCAAACAAAAGCCCAAACTCACAAGTGCTAGTTAAGCACACACAGTGACACATGCTCTGGAGAGTGAAACAAAAGTGTTTTTGTGCTATATATAGGCCGGCTGTGGATCACACAACCGAACGTTCAGTGTAGACAGGAGGAGTCAGACGAAGACGGCTCGTGTTTTTATATCTACGCAGAGCAGAGATTCAGCACCAAGGCCAGCGCTCCATTGACATTCCACAGTCCCCCTGCATTACAGCACTGCATTAACATTAACACACATGCTGCACTCCTGCGATATGCTTTTTATTATTATCATGCCACATTACTGCCAACATTCAACACTTGTCAGGTGCCAAATTGACACAAGTTGGTGATTTTATTACATTTACATTTATATATTTGGCAGACGCTTTTATCCAAAGCGACTTGCATTGCATTGTATTATACATTTGTTTCTGACTATGTGCAATCCCTTGGGATCGAACCCATGACCTTGGCATTGCTAGTGCCATGTTCTAACCACTGAGCCACAGGAAAGCTGGATATAGATTATTATTAGGAAATAGATTTTTTTTGTAATCCATGTCAAATTGTGATATTGAATGAAAGATGATGTGATTCAGTTCAATTTGTCCACAGAAAACATCCGCCACGAGTTCTCTTTAAACAGCTTTGACATCAGTGAAAAAAATGGCTTTCTGGGGTTTATCAAGGACGCCAGATTGTTTTTTCAAGATCTCAGTGCGTGCAGCGATGCATAGAGAATGTGGAAAATTCCCTGCGTTTTCATAGCTACACAAATATATTTTTAACTCAAAAATGATGTTGAAACCTGACAGCAACACAGAGTCAAGTTTTATGCATTTATCCACTGATCGAAAGAAGCAGACTGGCACTGCACAGTTCAGCAAGAACAATTGTTCGGTGTGTTATTAAAAAGATGCATGAATAGACATTTCTAATTCAAAGAATTGTTCTCACATTCTCTGTCAGCACAAAAAGTAATTTCATATTACCAACAACCATGGCAGGTTTACTAAAACATGGCCAGGAATTTTGATTTGTCATAGGATTGTGTTAAATAAACCAATGCCATCATCTACATTACGTCACCATTATCAAATGTTCACAGGCGATATGGAAAACAGTTTTAGATTTAAATGAGGACACACTCACCTACTGTTCTTCCTGGGCAGGGGAAGATCCTTCTGGAAAACAGAGAGATATAAACGTTAGACTGAGCCATTACATTGCCCAGTGTAAAGGAACACCATCAATAACTGCTCAATACCAGTTTGCTTCAGGACAGAAATATCTTGATGAATCTAAACAGGAATAATTTTATACCAGCTGGCATTCATTATGACCCACAATGCCCTTCGGTCTCCGAGAAGGAGGACAGCACTTAGGGGAGAAGAATACCAAAACATTAAACCGGCCAATTATACAAACAAGGTCACTGGAGAGATCAAAGAGTGCAGGATAGCAGGAAAGAGGCCGGGCTGTTGGCTCCTGTCGGGGGGAAATGACATCACCCGCTATGACTCGCTTTGATGACATCGTGTGACAAGGGCTCCCTGCCAGCAGGGCCGGCGCCACTGAGCAACTAATGGAGCATTAAGTGGACAAACACACTCTGTGGTTGCCTGCTGTATCTGTGTGTGTGTATGCTGACATCACATTTCTTAAAGGGACAGCTCACTTAAAAATTTTACTTTTGACATTATAAATTTATTAGTGTGTCATTCAAAATTTCAAGTTTTGTGGAAAAATATATTTTTCATGAAACTCACTAACATAATGGACTGTTGGATGGTTCCATAGCATTGCTAAGTGGTCGCTGCCCAGGTTTTTCAGTCCTACCCATAAGTCCCTATGTTATTCAGATCCTTAGATACTGTGCCTGAGCCTTCTTTAATTTAAGTCTCTGGAATATTTTCACTTTTTTATCATCCACAAGTTAAAAAAGTTTGATAGCTTTAGCTGTGTAATAGCACACATCTATTCACCAAACAATGTATTTGGAGGATTATTCACCTTCATCTGTATTCATCTTCATTCCTAACACTATGTATGAGCAATAGCAAACACAAAAAAACATCAAAAACTCTCATGAGAGGCTTCATTTCTGTTAAGAAAATCAAGTGTCATATTATGTATCGACTGTCTGCAGGGAGTGAGACAGCAGGGGAAAAGCCACAACAGCGTTTCATTTGCATTTTTATGTAAATAACTCCAGTTCCAGTGACTCAAATATTTGTCTGTTATTTATTCATTAGAAATGTTTTTACACTGTTTGCATGTTTAGGTCAAAGGTCAGGGCGGAAAGAGGATCTGAACTAAAGGCCATGAGGTCAGGAGGAAGGATGGGAGAATATTTGCTATTTGATCTCTGCTACTGTATTACTGATACGCCAAGTCCTTAGAATCATTCAACCAGCAATGTTCCAGTTATTAGCCGTCACTGCACGAATCATGAATGACTACAGGCAATAATAATCCAATAACAATGTTACAACTAAACAGAACTATGGTTCTTTTTGAGGGTCCCATTATGACAACATAAATCACAGATCATCTTAGATGTCTCAGACTTGCTCCGTCTCTTAAAACACATCCTTATTGAATGATCATCAACTCAAGCCCTGCTCATCCTGCCCTACATTTTCCTACTGGATATCCCATTACGCTCGGAAATACACCAGTCTACCAAATCAAAACCAGCAGTGAATTGTTTCATTTCATAATCAATTTATCTACATCTTAATGCTCACATACAAACGTTTACAGGACGTGGCGAAGGTAATAGAGGCATGTGAAGTGTGTCTGATGGAGCGGCCAGAAATGTAATCAATACAGGACACATAAAGTTACCTATCCATAACACTGACTCGACATAGAGACACAAGACAATATTGACAAACACTGGGCTCATTACATCTTTAAACTTCCAGACCAGGGATGAATAAAACTGGATGCCTGCAGCTGAGACTAATGACACAGATTGGGCTCGACGCCCGGAGAAGAGAAAGCCTCTGGTTTGAGCAAAAGATAGAACGAGGGATGAAAGGAGATATCAGGGTAGTAAGAGTTGCCAGACTGCCAGAACAGAACAGTACTGTTAATCTGAAGGCAAACAGAGAGATTTAACAATCAGGCTGAAATGACTTCACAGATGAACAGTTTTAGCACACCAGTGCAATGAGTACAAAAATGAGCCTTCAAATTTGCAGCTTGAAATTGATACATATTATATATACATTTACAATTTCATTAAAATGAACAAATATTAATAAATAAATACACATTTACATACACTGTAGTTTCGTAAATATGTTATCTCCTTCGGCAAAGAAGCGAAAACGTGACGACATCTTAGTTCTGTGTCAGCCACCTTAGTGGTTCGAAAAGGAGGGGGTGAAGTGAGCCTTTGGTTGCCATTCACAACCTCACCCCTAGATGCCGCTAAAATCTCCACACTGCTCCTTTAAGGTAATTATTAGAGAAAACTATTTGGCAAAAATCAATAATTATAAAGAAATATGGGTTATACAGAAATGATTAGAAAGCAATAAGCTCACAGGAGCGACTTATTGAAATTTTGTTGATCCTCTCTTGTAGTAATATTTTGTACCCACTCTCTTGGGCCTTTTCTCAATAAGTTTTGCACGTGTTTTGCTACGCCTCCTTCAGTTTTTCTCAAAGCTGAGCTTCACACTCCAAGCGTTACCATGCAACGTGCACAGTTTTTTTAATACATCGTTCACAATATTTTTGAATAAAGAACACAGACTGCAAATTAGAGATGGACGTCACATCACCACTGCCTTATAAAACATAACTTGTAATTAGGGCTGTCAAAAGATGAATCGCGATTAATCGCATCCAGAATAAAAGTTTCTGTTTACATAATATATATCTGTGTGCTGTGCATAATCATTTTGTATTTATTAAAACATACACATCCATGCATATATTTAAGAAAAATCGAAATATTATTATACATTTATATATAATTTCAATTGTTGGTAAATATAAATAAATACATGTAAATATTTCCTAAATATGTATACATGTGTATGTGTTTGTATTTATAAAAACATAATTAATATGCACAATACATAGACATATATTATGTAAACACAAACGTATATTTTGGATGCGATTAATCGCGATTTATCTTTTGACAGCCCTAGTTATAATAAAAAAAACAGGCTATAACAGGTTTTACTTAGACAAATGTCAGTAGACGTTTGAACATGGATTGGATTCACAATGATTTTGTTTTAGATATAATATTAAAACAACCTTGTAATACGTACAACACCAAAAAACACTTGATTTAGCTATACCTAAGTCCTACTCTAGATATACATTTAATCTTTCAGAAATTCTTTCCCAAAGGCTTTGAGCTGTCAGGTTGCCATTAACATCTTAACATCCTAATGGGGCTCGATGAGTAGATTCCTGCCCCAGGAACATCAGACTCTCCCTAAAGTCCATCTCAATATCCAGCACATGGTGCTCTGATGGAAAATATTAAATGTGTGTGCGTCTACGCATTTGTGTCTAAGCATTTCCTGTAAGACTACACCAAGATAAGCAAAGCATTTATAAGAATCCAAAGGGGTTGCTAGTGAAATCTATGCACACTGTATGTACACACACACACTTATCTGTCCAGTATCCTAACCATAATCACTATGGGCTCTGTACAGCTCTGATGCACCTTTATAGAATAAAGCTGTTTGCAATCGTTAAACTGCCATCCCAGACTCCTGACTGGTCGATTCCCAAGGGGATGACTTTCTCCGAAATGCTCCCAAAAGTCTGGCTGCCCTGGGTTGCTCACAATTCCCTGGCATCAATGAGTGGCCTCCATCTAATAAAACACAATGCTTTGAAGGCGGAAGCCATTGCAACTTTTCATCCAGATGGCTTTTTGGCGGGGATCAGAGCTACAATCCTGATTCTTCATTTATACAGGCAACTGAATGTGACAGGGAAATTGTGAGAATTCTTTCATTAGGCTTTTATTATTTGTCCCCAACATTTTTAAAAAACAGCATTTTTTTCCATCAAATCTTTTTTATGACCTTCGTAAGTAGTGCCTTGAAGTGAAAGTTCACCGAATGACAGATGACAGAATATTTGTTTTTGGGTGAATTATCACTTTGAGGACTAAACCCTTTGCCAGTGTAGATCTATTTACTAATAAATATCTTGCAGTACTTGACTTCTGTGATGACATCCCTTATGTTGAAGGTAAGGTATTTCTAAGGAGGGATATATCCTCTATATTTTCAGCATTTCAAAAATATTTGATATATACAAATACAATTACAGATCCTTATATATAGGCTTGTGGATGACTAAAGTATAAACAAGCTGGAGTGTAAACATTACATTCTCTCAGTTTCCAATAAGGGAACTGAAAGTTGATGACCGAAATGTCTCGCTCGCCTCAAGTTGTGAACAGCTGGTTTGTATTTTATTTCAGATGAATTAATAAGGGGAAGTGAAAGAAACACACACATGTTGTTCCGACATCATAGAACAGCAGACGGTTTCCAAAGCGTACCAACAATGAAAGCTTAAAACCTCTTTTATGCCTTTTCTGTTTATGCTGGCCTGGGCAAGATGTGCTGAGGTGAACGACGGCCACCAAATCTCAGAGCACATATTAAAAAGTGTATGCATGCTGCGCTTCTAACTAAATGTTTTTCAATATGTTGGGATATAACGGTCTTTAAAAAGGTAACAGGGTTGATGGTAACATGCAGGGCGGGCCCACTAGCACAAATTTGGCAAAATCATGCCAGTGGATCTCAAACTTTTCTGTTGTATGGCCCCTTTTGTGAAGAATGCATCGCTTTGTTCCCCCCGCCCCCCAAAAACGACATTTATTCTTAAGCTTAGAATTTTAATTACACTTAAAACAGGTTAGTTATACACTGCTGTGGCATCTATTATTTTAGTTGGTGCTCTTATTTGACAGATGTTTGGTTGCATAAAATATATTACATTTCTATATTTCATGAAATGCCACAAAATCTGTGCCCCCCCCGGATCCATCTTGGGGACTCCCGGGGGGCCACGGCCTCCAATTTGCGAACCACTGATCTATGTTATCTTATAAACCTGCAAAGAACTGAATGTGCACAGCTGTACTTCAAAGACGATTAATAAAGAAAAAAATGAACAAGCTACCAGACTTAAAATCTACCAACATAAATAAGCGCTGTCTCTACAGTACAGTAAAGTAGTAAAGGACCATAAAAATGTCCAGTGTGCACTTGTTCAAGCATGACACGCCCCTTCCCGAGGCCTACAAATAAATGTACATTAATGCTGCTAACTTACATGATGCAGGCAGATGGTGATTCTGATTGGATAAAACAAGTTTACAAGTTTCCTGTCAGGAACTGGGGTCATACATGCGGCGCCTCTAAGAATCCATTACAGTAATAAAATAAAAATTGAATCAAATATAAAGTACACACAACGTCATCTCACCTGCATCCTCCTTCGGCGGATAATACCGGAGTCATCCATAGTATCGCTCATCTTGTACGTCTGTGAAAACCGCGGTCACGTCTGCGTTCGTTCACGTGTGGGCAACTCAAGAGTCTTCTGGAGTCCCTCAACTGATTCGTGCACCTTTAATATGGACACAAGGCTTTCTTTCCGTTTTAAACCCGTGTACGTTTAAGCTTTCTCGTGTCATATACACGGCAGATGTTAAAAGTTGCGGTCTGTTTCCTCGACAAGAGAAAATAACACGCGCGGCACAGATGTGAATCAACATCTCATGGGCGTTGATGCGCGAGACATCTCAACAACACCCGGATGAAAAATGCACTAGATGAAGGTTCAGTCATACAGGATATCGTTTGATAATGACGTAAAAATCAAATCTCAATGAGCAGGGTCCACGCGCGTGGTCAAAAATAAGAAACAAATAAGAAAACGATTCATCTCTCGCTTCACTTTATCGGTCCGCGCGGGAGCGACGGAGGCGCGTGCGATCGGAGGACGGTTCTTCTGGACATCTGGAGCACCGACGAGACATCCAGCCTCACTAATGGACCGGTGTCTGTCCCCCAGAGGACCTCGCCATCATATCATATTCGCTGATGTAATGGCATCGTTGGTGTGAAATGCATCCAGCTTTGATTGGTTCCGGTTGTCTTCTGTGGATTTTTTTTTAACGAAATACAGTAATCATTTCTTCCTGTGATGTAATTGAATCTGAATTTTGCCCCATAAACTACTGCCTCCCATTTCTGGTTCACAACACACAGTGCAGTACCCTGGAGAATGCGCGTGAAATGTATCTTCTCACGTGTTAACCCGTCGATGCCTGGACTGGAGTAAACGTATAGATGGCGTACATTTAAAGAAATAGCCTTCACTCCTAAATGAAAATTATTTCTTTCTTTCTCTCTCTAACACCATGTCTACACCGGAGGCGACACAACAAAAGACATTAAAACGCATAGTATCCATTATAATAAAAAATGTTGCCCAAACTGGATGAGACGCGACAAACCCATTAAGAACAAGCAGGTTGTCATGCCGCGTCCGGTGTGTTAAATGTGTTATTTGTAATAACAGGATTCAAATTTTGAGATTGAATCGTGTACATAAAAAACATAAATATGGCCTGGGTTGCCAGATCTGCGTTATCATTATGTAGAAATTACAAGTATTTGTTGCTAATGTTAAACAACATTTTTAGTACTACATATTTTTACTGTAGCAGTAAAAAATTATTGCATTACAGTAAAGCTAATCTAATGCCGTTGTGAATGGAAAACAGTATATGTAAATTAAATTTTGTGGGGAAATATGTCCTGAATATATTTTGTGAGCCCCATTCAGGTATATAGGCTATATAGTTCAGTAAAAGGTCTTAAATCTCTAGAAAAGTTTATAGCTCATTGTTATTAATGAAAGGTTGTTTAGTGACTATTTCTTTGGCACTTTTTTCTATCTATGTTCAAGTAATAAAAGCTTAAAAACATGCAGCGATGATTCAGAAAAGAGAATATAGAAAGATTTATTAAACGTAATAAGGAATATTAGGGGAAAACCTGTGCAATGTTATCCTGGCTCAGGAAATATCTAATCATTATACAGTATAAACTACACAGTATACAGCTTTGCTGACACCACACTTATCATTACTGAAACTGTAGAGAGTCTGCTGACTCTTACTGTACCGAACACACCGTATGAAAGCAAAACCAACTCTTTACACAAACCGTGTTTTTCATTTGTGTGATTCTAATACGGTATACCTAGAGCCAACAAAAAGATCAATCTAGATAGATACCATCAGATTTGGATACAATTATTCTCTTTGGAGATGCTTTATACAGTACCAAAGAAAAATTCACAAAGCTATAGCTATAGTTTGGTTTAAGATGACTTGACATACAGCGTTCAATTCATATGAACTAAAAACGCAACAGTAATTTACAGTAAAAACACACTAAAATAAACAGTGAGTGATACATTTACATCATGAATTATTATATGCATCTAGAATATGTTTGGATTACTTGTATGTTTTGTGAAATCAAAATGTGTGTCAGTGTGGGTCAGTGAGTGAGTGGTAATTTAGATTGACCCCAAGCGTAGTTTCCTTGCGTAGTTTAGATTAAAGGGATACTTCACCCAAAAATGAAAATTCTGTCATCATTTACTCACCTTCGAGTTGTTCCAAGTCTGTATACATTTATTTGTTATGATGAACACCGACAAAGATATTTGGACGAATGCTTATAACCAAAAAGATCATGCCCCCCATTGACTCCCATAGTAGGAAGAAAATCTTTTTTTTTGTTCTGTTGAACACAAAAGAAGACATTTTGACGAATGTAGGACAGCAAACAGTTCTGGGGCACTTTTGTTTATACCATTGTATTTTTTCCCACTATGGTAGTCAATGGGGGGAAAAAGCTCTCATCAGAGCAAAGAAATTTATACAGATTTGGAACAACTCGAAGATGAGTATATGATGACAAACTTTTCATTTTTAGGTGAAGTATCACTTTAAATCTGTTACCTGTTTCACGATCAACAATATGTTCCTTTAGTGCATTGTTGACTGCCATGTCAATGGCAACAGTGCCAAACATGGGGGTGAAATGTGCCGTATCCTAGAAACGTCTCTGACACTGAAATGAGCTAAAACAGACGCCACTCCGTCTGTGAGCATGATACCCATGACATCAAGCAACCGTTTAAAGATCCAGGTATACTTGACTCTCCGCGTGTGTGTGTGTGTATGGGGCACTGGATCAGCTGTAGTATCTTAGGGTCAAGAAAAGCAGGGGAAACAATACTACAGTTAATGCAACTAATAAAATCCGCCAGGCCCAGATGGACGTCACATGCCCATCCCAGCTCCATCTAAGGCAACTACATTACCACCCAAGAGAAAGGCGACCATCTGACCATCCCAGCTCAGACCATTCTATCCCCAACCAAGAGCAAAGAAGGACTACTTGTCACATTAATGCTAAAAGTTACAATGCTTGGTATTTAATGCTTAACTACATCACATGTCAGCAGTTTGAAGTTATAGCTGCATTCAGTGGCCCTGATTGGGGGTTGCTGGGCGGGTGTTCGTGGGGGGTGGGCTCATTGGTTGTGGTTAGGGGATCTTATTTGTTGGGGCTGTGTGGGTCTGGTTTGGTCTTGTTTTGTGGTCGATGTCGGACAGCAGAGGAATAAGGTTCCAATATGCCATTAGTATTTTCCCTGGTTGTTCCTCTGTTTTCTGGTGTCGATCGTGGAGTGGGACCGGGTTGGACATGCACGGTTTCGGCGAGTGGGATTACCTGGGTCGCGGGCGGTGGGCTCTCCCTCTTCCTCGTGGATGTTTGCTCAGTGACTTGGTCGGGGTCACTGAGTGCAGCTATGACACATCAGAGGGGATCTGGCCCTCCCGGCTCAGCCTGGTTTCTCCCGAGGTTTTTTCTCTCCATCAATCAATCATTGGAGTTTGGGTTCCTCGCCACAGCAGGGCAGTGTTGGCTTGCTCACCGGGAGACTGCATCTATTTATTAGATATTATCTATTAGAATGATCTTGCTTGTTCTATAAACACTATGCACTGTGCTGTGTTTTACCTCTGGGTTTTCTTATTTGCTCCTGTAAAGCTGCTTTGGAACAATGCACATTGTGAAAAGCGCTATATAAATAAACTTGAATTGAATAAAATGTAAATTTCTATCTTGCACAATGCCAAAATCTAAAAGGTTACCTATTAAAAAGTTAAAATATAATACCAAAATTGTTAAGGTAAACAAAGGCCCCAGCCAAAGGCCCCAGCCTTGTGCTACCACAACGTCATCAGAATCAAATATAAGGATTTCTTCCCTAAGGTATATACACAGATGGTACTGTGCTGTGATGTTTGATGTATATGTTTAAAGTAACACCCACTAAATATAAATTGATATAAATTGTAAATATACATGTAGGCCACATACACACACAGCGCATACGTTGCGGTCTTAATGACGTTCTGTACACATGGACTTTGGGTTATTTACATGACCTCTCTAGTGACAACCACAATCTATAACTGACTTTACTCCATTTGATGCGAAATATTGCGCACACACATACCGACAGGACGTTTCGACACGCAGATACAGAAAGCTTGCTTAACTTCCTGTGAAAGGGTTAGCAGCGACGCCTGGTGTTGGAAAGTGGAATAAACAATGTAAATGTATATTAAAGTGAAAGTTCCCCCAAAAATGAAATGTGTTTGCTCACCCTTGTGTCATTTCATACCTGTATAAATTACTTTGTTCTGATGAACACAGAGAAAGATGTTTGGAAGAATGTTAGCAATTTTCAATTCTGTGAGATCATTGACTGCCATAGGAACAATTAAATGGTATTCAAAGGCGCCCAGAACTGTTTGTGTTCCTAAATTCTTCAAAATATCTCACTTTGTGTTCAACAGAAAAAAATGATATAATTTTCGTTCCTACTATGGATGATGTTACAGAACTGAAAATTGGTAACATTCTTAAAAAAATAGTCGGATACAGTTATGCAATGTGCTGTTCTGCACAGTGTATGCAGTTTAAGGGCTCCTTAAAACATTCAGAAACGTGCATTGATTTTATTCTCTTTAATGTATATTCTTTAAAAACGTAAATTCTAAATTATTTACTTCTGATGTACAGTAAATATACAATCGGTTATTTAAATGACCATAAAGAAAACCTACCTGTCACTGATTGTTGTGTCACTCAGCAAATTGTTCTCAGAATAAAACATTTCAATGATGTAAGCTGACAGCACAGTGTCAAGGACACAAATGCTCTTATCAAGTTATCTAGTTGGCACAGTTTACTGGTACAGATAATCAGATTAGTCTAAACCACAGGTATAGTTTAATCAAAACATTTATGTTTCTGCTTGGTTTAGTAAAGGATAACGTACAGTCAGTGGCTATTATACTGGAGAAATATAAACTGGATGATCAGCTTTTTAATGGGTGGGTTGTCTTTAGAATTATGGGTTATGTAGTTGAATTGTATGAATTTATGAAATAGCATGTAGAAATATATTCCTTGTTGTTATATTGTACTTGTGTAACAACACTTGGGTTAACTGTTTTATGTCATATAGGTCGAAAGAAAATCCAGGTCAACATGGAGTGTATAGTATGTAGGGAACTATGTTGGCAAGTTAAAAAAAAGACAAAAAGGATGAGATTATTTTGCAGAGTACACTTCACCCAGACATACACACTTTACTTTTAAGGAGGAATGGAAAAAACACTTGAATTGTGAGAAGTGGGTCTCAGAAATGGAGCGCACATATGTTCACGTGCACAGGTAAAATTGGATTACAGATCTAATGATGACTGTAGTGTTCCCTGGGTCACCTGATTATTTACGGCAGCATGGCCTTGACTGACATCATAATGTTCTCAATGAGATCAACCGGAAACTGTGTCTATAAATAATCAAATACATATAAACTACACGAATGAATTTCTTTACCAAATGTACTATTTATCCCATTAACAAAGTTCATATTACTTAAGACTCAATTGTTATTTTTTACATCTATTTCCAAACAAATTGAAGACAGATTTCAACCTACATAGGGAGGAAATTCAATTATGTCAACATTAGTATAAGATGCAGAGCAACTCCTGGCATGTGCCTTATAGATCAATATTTAGTATGATGCCACTGTGTCTTGTTTAAAACAAACTCAAGTTTGTCATTCTTTCTTGGGAAACATTTATGGCAACACTTTTAAACAGCTTTACATTTTATTTAAAGGGACAGTTTACACAGAAATAAAAAATCTGTCATCATTTACCTCAAGTTGTTCCAAATCTTAATACATTTCTTCGTTCCAATGAACACAGAGAAATATATTTGGAAGAATGCTTCTAACCAAACAGTTCTCGGGCACCGTTGACTGCTATAGGAAGAATAACAATGGTAGTCAAAAGTGCCAAAGAACTGTTTGCTTTCATCTTTTTTGTTCAACAGACCAAAAAAATGTATAAAGAATTTTTCCTGCTATGGTAGTCAAGGGTGGCCAAGAATTGTTTTTGCATTCTTCCAAATATCTTTCTCTATATTCATCAGAACAAAGACTTTATACAGATTTGGAACAACTCGAGGGTGAGTAAATGAAGAAAAAAAAAATTAATCTTTGGGTGAACTGTTCTTTAACTCAACAAGGGACACAAGAAACAAAAACATTTAAGAAGTTTAATATGTATTGGAGCGTGAAACGCTCGTAAATGTTAATGTAAGACTTCCTGCTGGTCTAATCCCCTCTCTTCATTACTGAGCCTATGTAGGAGGACTTCACCAACAGAATTAAAGTTCACCTGTCTGACCGTGCCATCCAAGTTTAGCTGATCCTCTGTTGGACTGTTTTTGTCAATATCCTATTGACGCACATAGACACTGGGCTAATTTGGGGATTTCAATGGTGTCAAGAGGGAGGGACGAGGCGAGGATTATAAAGGATGGAACTTCACATCCTCTGATGAATGGACGTGTGTGTGAGATCAGACTGAAGCTTGACTCGTATACTGTAATACACTTCATCAAGTTTCAAGATCCTGGAAAGAAATGTACTTTTCTTGACCACCAAGCCTGGAAGGAACCCTTGAAAAAAGAATCCTCTTGAAAGAAAATAGAGTGAACTGGAATTTACGTCTGTAGCTGATTTACGCCTGCAGGAATCATGGAATCGGTGTCGCATACGTTACCCCGGACAGAAGGTTTCGTGCCTCGGAGAGCTCTGAAGGTCCCCGCTCGTGGTGCCTCCTCACAGTTTGTGGGTTCCACCATCGTCATCCTCTCTTCTTACGCTGTGACGACGCTAGCCATGAACTTTGGGAAAAAAATCCAAGAACAAAGGATGGGCACTGGCTCTTTAAAAAACTGATGTGAGATATTCTGGGTCACACACTAAACACATTATTAGGATCTGCGCTCACTTTCATAGAGCACTTTAGTCACGTGCTAATGGCTCGTAATGGAATTATATATTATGTGAAAATGCCTTATTATACAGTCATCTCAAATCATACGTATGATCTGATAACAGAGTCTGCTGGTAGAATAAAGTTATGGTGTGATATTTGTGGACTGGTGTGCTTTGTACAACATGGCTTGTTAAAGAAACAGGATAACGTGTAAGCATTCAGGACGACATCCGACAGCCTTTTATTTCTGTGTGCAGTCGTCTGGGAACAGTCTCACCAACATCATGTGTTACTAAATAATATCACAATGTTGTTTCTTTATTCTGAATGATACATTGTCATTGCAATTGTACATTGTCAATTTAATTTAAAAGAATGCAAAGTAATTATAATACTTTGTAATATGTACTGCCTATAATAATGCTAGAATAGGAAGACACTAAATTATATTCCAGACACTAAATTATATTGCAATTTAGTTATAATATAACTTGATGATAGTAAAGTCTCTGTCCTTATTGATAAAGCTATAGGACAATTATTTGAATTCTTTTGTTACTGTGTAAAAGTGTGAAATGTCGTATTTGTCTTGGGGTGCTGCAATTTAAAGCTTTAAGATGGCCTGTATAAATAAAGTTATATAAGACAAAAGGCACTTTTTATTCTTTCCATCAATCTTTATTCACCTTCTTTAAGCCTATACTTAGGTTTTTACAACAGAATAGAAACAGGTTAGTATAAATGGATCATGACAGTGTAAGTTTATTAAAGCTCGGGAGTCTTAATATGTGACAAATCTAAAGTAGATTAAGAAGAGACCAGATAAGAAGAAAAAAACATGCTTAACCAGCATTATCATTATTTCATTTAAACATATTTAAACTATTTTTGTTTAATAGAACACTGGTGGCACAAAGCTGGTGGTTTAAACCTTATAGGTTGCTGGCTCGAGGTCTGCACAAACTTCTGTGTTATTGATCACAGGGGGAACCTTATCTGACAGTAACAGATTGAAGTTTCACAGCTATCAGGATGTTTCCCTTGCATTGAAAAACCCAACTTGATTCCCATACAGCAGGTGGCAGTGTCGCGTCTCCTGTGTTTTCTATACGCAGCCCGTGCACCACCAAAGAGAAGGACGTTGTGAATCACTCCGGGAAAATAATACAAATTGATCCGCTGCGTTGAGAAGAAATGTGTCTTCTATCGTCGGGAATCATGAGTGAACCGTAAACGAGCGCGATCGTCTCTCCTCACGAACGCATTCGTCTGTTTTGCACGGATTTTACAGCCAATATCACGAGTGTCAGTCACCCATGAGAACCGACGCGAAGTGTTTCTGTGATCGTGAGAGTCCGCTCTGATCGTCAGGGATGTGCCATGGCATCGGTGCGGGTGGCAGTGCGGGTCCGGCCCATGAACAGACGGTGAGAGTCACAAACACACACAAGTCAACATGTGTACGTGAATTTGTCGCAAATGTGTCGCTACGGAGCGAAATACATGACAGCAGGACGGGACACATTAAATGAAGTCTGGCTGCCTTACATAATAAAAGTCAAACATGTTATTGCTTTAATATTATTATTTATTGTGATTTATTTTATTTGACTGAATAACATTTTTCTGGACCATGTTTTTTATGACAGTAAATAATCTAATTTGAATCACCATTGAAAATAATAGAATTAAAACCGACATCCTAATGTTATGAGATTTTGGGGCAGTATATAAATCAAACAGTGTTTGTATAGAAGTTTCTGTTGTTACAAGCACTGAATTCCCTGTACATCCTCTGGGAATACAGATGATTTTTTTCCGAAACATCAGGTGATCCCCATGGGTACGTGTATGGGGTGAATTCAATTAAACAAGACTAAATATAATAAGTTGTTATAAATAATTATTTTTTTAAGATTTGCAGCCTAAAGGTCGCTATGGAAGAACCCAAGATGCTCACGTCATAGTGTCCTTGAATTCAAAAGGGGAAATATTTTGATTTCTGAAATTCATGTGCATTTTTCACTTCTACATTTCACACATTATTATTCGGATAATGTCATTTACAGTGTGAGTGTTCATGCATAAATACATGCATACTTTCCTTCTTAAACAGCTCATGTATCTAGACCTGAGAAAGTGATTTAAACCAACAGAGCAGTTAAATTAAATTGTCTCCTTTTAGAGTGCATGTCTATGGACTTTACCGGCTTCGCAGTCTGTGTGAATAATAAATGAAATGAATAATGTTTTCATGTAGTATTGATTTTTTTGGACAGGGAGAAAGACCTGTCTGCCAAAAGCATCATCGAAATGGAGGGAAACAAGACCTCCATCACCAATGTAAAAGTAGGTGAAAAACGGGCTGTTTCTGAGGTCACTGATTCAAAAATAAACGTTTGCAGACTCATTTTTGGGTTGTCTGTTTATCAGATACCGGATGGTGTGACTGGAGATTCCGTGAGAGAGAGAACGAAGACGTTTACGTACGATTTTTCCTATGACTCCTCGGACGGTAAAAGTGCCAGTTTTGTCTCGCAGGAGAAGGTCAGTGGCTATTGATTGTAAAAATGAAAGCTTATGCTGGTCGATCTCAAAAAAAAGAATTTTCAGAACATTTTATTTATATTTAATATTTAATACATTGTGTTTCCCCTCAAAAAGATGTTCTTCATAGCCACATAGTCTCAAAATGTTTATTATTGTATGTTGTTTGGTAGATGTGAACTTTTAAACAACTGTCAGGGCCCATTTCTTATAAAAATAATCTGATTTGTTTAGAGATTAATCCATTTAGACCTTGGGTAGATTAGTTAAATTTGTGAACCATGACAACATTGTGTCTGTTGTTGTTCAGCGAAGCACTAAATATGTTGGTAATCCAGTGCTGGTTTCCAAAAGTTTATCATTAGCAATATATATAAGTCCATATATTTGAGTTTGTTGAATATTTATGTGTTTGCAGGTGTTTAAGGATCTGGGCACAGATGTTTTGAAGTCAGCTTTTGAAGGATATAATGCCTGCATCTTCGCCTACGGCCAGACCGGCTCGGGGAAGTCACACACAATGATGGGCATACCTGTAAGAGATTCTTTCTCTGAAGTTTGTCTTGAGCAAGACACATTTTTCAGTACAAAGATAACTTGGTAGCTTGTGAAATAATATAATTGTATAACAAATTGATCATATCTTATTTGATGTTATATAATTGAATCTTGACCTGCTGTAGGGTGATGTTGGGCTAATTCCACGAATTTGTGAAGGATTATTCAGCCGGATTTCAGGCATGACTCGAAGAGATGAGGCTTCTTTCCGCACAGAGGTCAGGTGAGTTGAATCAGATCGATATTAAAAGGATAGTTCACCCAAAAATTTAATTCTGTCATTATTTATTGACTCTCAAGTTGTTACAAATCAACCAAACAGTTCTGGGCCACTGTTGACTATCATAGTTGGAAAAATTACAATGATAGCCAAATGTTTGGTTCCCATATTCGTCATAATATCTTTTTTGAGTTCAATCAAACTCTACTATGGTAGTCTATGGTGCCCCAGAACTGTTTAGTTTAAACATTTCGTCACCTTAGAATTATAAGTTCTTTTTGACATTTTGGTCAAAATTGAGTTATTGACATATTCTAATTCTGTGACAATTTATTAACATTATGCCATGTTTGTTTTTTAAATGTGTGCATTTTGGGATTTTAGCAAACAAAAGGTTTCATCTCCAAATTGAATTATAATTTGGTGCTTTAAGGTTCTATTTTAAGGGCAATAGTCAATCAGCACTTTGAATGCACATACATGGACCAATCAGGATCAGCTTTCTTTGTCATGTGACCGGACTCGACAGTGACGGGAATATCTGAGGAAACAGTGCAACACCAAACAATGTTTGAAAGAAACCTCAAGGTTGTCTGTTTTATTGATACTCTTGTCAACGAGAGCAACTCAAACAACAGGGTTTTTGGTTTTGTTGAGGAGATACATTTTTGTATATTTATAGACACAATACTAGCCAGCGGCGCTAGCTTCCTAATACCTGTCTTTACATAGATAGATAGAATACGCCAAATAGAAGATAATGCCAAATAGTCAACAAGTCAAGAGTCTTGATTACAAAAACAAACATTATTATGTTTTTCAGCCATTCTCATCTCTAAAAAGTAATTTGAAAGGTCCCACCTTCTGTGGATAAAACATCAATAAAACAATTAGCACAACCTTTTATGCTTAACTTGTACAAGAAAAAAGCATCCTTAAATATGAAATAAGAGTTGATAAGTTTGTAAAAAAAAGTTGATATTGTACATTTGGAATGCATTAAGGGTCTCTGTCTTTTTCATGTATAAAAGAGATTTGTTCCTCATATCATTTTTGCAATATGAAATGCAAAAACGTTAAAGCTCAATTTCTCAAAACTACTCAGAACACAGATAGAACCTTATAATTCCAAGGCGACGATTTCTCTATATCTCTTTCATGTGTTCAGCAGAACAAAGATCTTTGTACTAATTTGGAACAACTTGAGGGTTAATAAATGATGACAGAGTTTTAATATTTGGGTGAAATGCTCCTTTAAAGGATCGTCTGTGAAGGTCGTAATGAAAGCAATTGAACAAATAATGTTGCAAAACTCAAAATACAAACAAAAATCTTGTTCTTACTGTTGTTTTTTTCGTTGTGTTGAAAGCTACCTGGAGATTTACAATGAACGAGTACGTGACTTGTTAAGGAGAAAGATGGCAAAGACGTATAACCTCAGAGTGAGAGAGCATCCAAAAGAAGGGCCCTATGTGGAAGGTAAGAATAACACTAGTGTAACCAAAATACCAATTTGTATTGAATTTGTCTTTGAACATAAAACACATTTAAATAATCATTGATTTCAGACCTATCGAAGCACCTCGTGCAGAACTTCAGTGACGTGGAAGAGCTGATGGAGGCGGGGAACATCAACCGCACCACGGCCAGCACAGGCATGAACGACGCCAGCAGCCGCTCGCACGCCATCTTCACCATTAACTTCACACAGGTAACTGCAACACATCACAGGTTTGACCACACGGCGAGCACAGCACAGAAAGTAACGCAATAATTCCCATCCTCACAGGCAAAGTTTGATGCTGAGATGCCGAGCGAGACGGTTAGTAAGATTCATCTAGTGGACTTGGCAGGAAGTGAGCGGGCCGATGCTACAGGTGCCACTGGGGTCCGACTTAAAGAGGGCGGCAATATCAACAAATCACTAGTCACTTTGGGCAACGTCATCTCAGCATTAGGTGAGTACGAATATGGTATGAAACTGAATATTTAAACTGTAAAGATATCAGATGTGTTATTTTTTGTGTTTGTAGCTGATCTGTCACAGGAAGGATTAAACAGTCATCTGAAGAAGAAGCAAGTGTTTGTTCCATACAGAGATTCGGTGCTCACCTGGCTCCTGAAAGACAGTCTGGGCGGAAACTCCAAAACCATCATGATCGCAAGTGAGTGAAGAATTAAACATCTTTTCAAGCACATCTACTTTGAGGGACGAACTGCATGAGTAGTTTACATTTAAAAATACATTTGTTTTTCAGCCGTTTCACCCGCAGATGTGAACTACGGCGAGACGCTGAGCACATTACGCTACGCCAACCGAGCCAAAAACATCATCAACAAACCAACGATTAATGAAGAGTCCAATGTTAGACTCATCCGAGAACTCCGGGCCGAGATCGATCGACTTAAAACTCTGCTCGCACAGGGAAATCAGGTCTGAACTTGATGCTATTTTACGCGAAGGGTTAAGAACGGCGTCATTCTAATGAACTCTTGTTTTTGTGTGTTTCTTTTTAGATTGCACTTCTGGATTCCCCCACAGCGTTAAGTATGGAGGAAGAACTGCATCATAATGAAGCCAGGGTAACCTACACCCTTTTAAAGCATCGTTTCCATAGCAACAGATATACTCTCCTCTGTATCATAGCATCTCTGAAACCGATACAACCTCACGAAGCGGTTTTTAAATCTTAATGAAATAAAATTCAAGCCCATAAATAACGTTTGATCATCCCGGCACATCAACGAGTGGTGTTAGGCGGGAATGTCTGTTTGACTGTATAAAAGTAACACACTTGATTCAATTCACATGTTTTTATACCTGTCTGTGACAGGTTTTAGAGCTGACCAAGGAATGGACGAACAAATGGAATGAAACTCAGAACATCCTCAAGGTTTGTGGCAGCGATGAAGACCATCTGTACTGCATTGTGTTCATGCATGTGTAAGCTCTGATGTATGGTTGTGTTGTGCAGGAAGAAACTCTGGCTCTGAGGAAGGAGGGAATCGGAGTGATCTTAGACTCAGAACTGCCTCATCTCATTGGGATCGATGATGATCTACTCAGCACCGGCATCATTCTGTATCATTTGAAGGTAAAGGGTTTGTTGTGAATGTGCGTATTAAATGTAATAAAGTGTGTCATGATTGAAGGAATGTGTGTTTACAGGAGGGAAGGACATATGTTGGTCGTGATGATACTACCAATGAGCCGGACATTAGTGAGTGAAATTTGTTTCATTTGAGAGTTATTTGTTTCATTACTGTTCATCTGTTCAATTTATTCACATGTGATTTATAATATATTGAATTGTCTAAATATACTGAACTGTTTGTGTGAGTTTATCTTGGAAACCAGACGATAGTAATACTCAATATTTTGTGTGCGTAGTTCTTCATGGTATGGGTCTGGAAAGTGAACATTGTTTGATAGAGAATCAGAATGGCAGCGTGACTCTCATCCCTCTGAATGATGCTCAGTGTTCAGTCAATGGAGTTCAGGTCACAGAGCCCTGCCAGCTAAACCAAGGTTCTTATTACAAAATAATTGTTTCATTAATAAAAGAACGTGTAGAAGTGATGTTTTTATTTATTCGTGTTTTTTTTCTTCCATAAACAGTAGCTTTTTGTATTGTTTTTTTTTCAGGAGCTGTTATTCTGCTCGGCAGAACCAATATGTTTAGATTCAACCATCCCAAAGAGGCGGCAAAATTACGAGAGAAACGAAAGGTGAGTAAAATTTTGATTTACTAAATTCGTGTTGTACCAAACACTTATGACAGTCGTTCTTTCATAGAGACTCTGGCTGTGGAATCAGTGTTCTGTATGGTTATATGTGTTATCTTAAAGATTTTCTTTGACAATGGGCAAATACGTGAATAGCAAATACATTTCGATCTCTCCCTCACACTTGGGAAAAGCGTCAGAAAACTTGCAAAACAGTGCATTGTTTTATTTATGGACTCTTTATGTTAAATGCTTGTGGGAACTGATTGAATATACAAGATTTAGACAACATTTTGTGATTCCTGGAGTGTAAATTTTTTCTTAAAAATAACCATTAGAGATTTTATTTAAAAGTTGTTTTAGTTTAGGCAATATTGTTGAAACGTTATTTAATAGATGCAAATATAAACCGTAAAAAAACATTTCCAAAACGTTATTATTTGGTTCCCAAAATAATTGAATTAGTGATCTGTTCTGTGTTTGCTGGATAGCTGCATAAAAACTCTTCAAAATTGATTTTAGTTTCATCAAAAACAAACATAACAGCATTTACATAACATTTTCTTTTTATTTAACGTAACATTGCTGTTGTTCAACAGAGTGGCCTCCTGACAAGTCTGAGTTTATCTATGTGTGATCTCTCCAAATCCTGTGAAAACCTCTCCACAGTCATGTTGTATAACCCCGGGTAAGTCAACCTTCAGGTGTGCGAATGAAGGTGTGTTTGAGAGCGTGTGATATCTCCTCCCGACTCCTCTTCCTCAATCTCCTCCATATCTTCCTTACCAGGAGCCTCCTCTTCCCTCCTCTTTCCACCCTCCTCTCTCTCCATGCTCTCCGACACCATTGCTGGTACTCCTGATGTTGCATTAAAATACAAACTCCAGCCCCCCACTCACCAAATATTAACAAAGGATGCATTATGTATTCATGACTGTATTGAGATCGACCAAGAGAAATGTAGGATAAAGTGCATGTATGTCACATTATTTCTGCTCTAGAGTGCCTTTTAAAATAGTGAACAATAAAGATCGTTGATCAAATATGGTCGGAGACTCTATTAATCGGTCATAATACAAATTTAACAAAAATAGTGTTCCGGGTGACACAAGTTCGATTCCAGTCATGTGGTCCTCACTTGACTTCTGTTCCCCTCTCTTGCCCCATTTTCTGATGTCTCTTAACTATTATGTTAAAAAACTATGGAGGTAAAAAGACTCAAAACCGACATTTTGAGCATGCCAGATTTTGGCAAGAATTTTCTTTGGTTAAATTTGTAACCTATCCCCCAAAAATACGTGCTGTAAGAGGAATCGACAAATATTGACTGCAACAGTCAATCAAAATATAGGCACTTTTTTTTTTTTACATTTTCTTTTAAACAAATGTAAAAAAATACATTTGAATTATTTTTAAGTGATTGATTGAAAATATTGCAGTAGCCACTATATGCGTTAACAGTCATTATTATTATTGGTCCAATTTTCTATATTGATGCATCCCTTTTAAACAATATAGCGCATGTCGGCTTTTGCATTTAAAGCGGCGCGTCTGCATCATGCATGTCAAAATAACTCACAGCTTGGCCATGACAGTTCTCTCGTAATGCCGATTTACAGTTGCAGGCAATAATCTACAACATCAGCTCAAATATTGTTTTAATAATTTGAGGCCTTACCTCTGCAGGAGTGAATGTAGCTCTGTCATAACATCCTAACACTTGGGTTACCAACAAATAAAATAAAACTTAATGTGGATTAGTTTGGTGATGTTTTTTATCTTTCTGCACTTTTTTGTGGCAGTCTCTTCACTGAAAAGGGACCCATCTTTCTCAGGTAGAACATAAACACACCACTAGTCTGTAACTGTCGTCTCTTTATTTGAATATAAATCGTCGTGTTTGTAGGTTTGGTCTTTCCATTTCTCGTCCATGCTTGTGAGAAGTTATTTGTCTCCTCACGCCTCATGATCATAACACTTTAGTTAAGCGTGTGTCTTCATCTGACTGCTTGTTTGTTTCACGTTGTGTAACCTGCAGCATGTGCTTGTAGCTGCGATGGAGTTGATGCCGACCTTCATCTCGTGCACTGCTGGGAGTTTGCTGTGGTGTGTGCGTGTATGTGTGTTTTAAGGGTGGAAACGGATTGTGTTTTTGTGTTCCAGACTGGAGTTCGAGAGACAACAGAGGGAGGAACTGGAAAAACTTGAAACTAAAAGGTTTGTCATGCAAATGATATCAAAGAAACTGTAACAGGTGAAGATGAAAGTGATCTTTTTATGAGTTGAACATTGTTTTACATGAAACAGCTCAAATTATAAATAAAGATATGTTGCAGATTATATACTGAAATACCTTCAAGAATAAGGTTCTTTATCTTATTTGGCTATTTTCTCTTTGTATTTGCAAATTTGTTGATGCACACAAAACATTATTTGTAACAAATGAATGAAGTCTGCATTGAACACCTCATTTTATTGTCATGGATGATGTCACTAATGAATCCGGCCAATCACCATCCTCGCCTCTGACTCTTTGGTGCTGTAGGCGGCTGATAAATGAGATGGAGGAAAGCAGAAGAGTGAGAAGGCGGAGCTTGAGCGCATGCAGCATGATGTGGAGTCTCAGAGGAAGGAGTCTCAGCAGGTGCAGCTGCGCATACGCAGGCAGGAGGAGAGTCTGCGCAGACGCAGTCAGGATATCGAAAGCAGACTCAGAGACTTGATCGCTGAGAAAGAAAAATTCCAGGTCAGACTGGTGACCGGGAAGTGATCAAGTTTTATGATTGTCATTTATAAGCATTTGTAAATGCTAAACCAACGTATGTTTTATACAGGAGGAAAGACACAGGGACCAGAAAGAGCAGGAGGAGCAGAAACAAAAAATACATCAGCTACAGCACGAGCAGCTGGAGGAGGAGGTGCGGAAGGGAGATGAGAAAGCTCAGGCCCAACGAGACCGAGCAGAACAGACTGAGCTCTTTCGTGAGCTGGAGCGCCTCAAAAGAGACCGAGAGGAGCAGGCTGTCAAACTCCAGCTCGAGCGCAGGTGAGACAGTTTGTGTTAATATAATTTTTTGTGGATTTATATTTCTTGAAACTGCTAAAACAAATGTCCTGAATGTCCAGACGTCTGGAGGAGCGAGAGAAGGAGCAGCTGAGCCTGGTCGGTCGTCTGGAGGAGCAGCTGAGGGAGCGCAGCGAGGAGGCGGCCACCCTGCTCACGCCAGACGAGGTGCATCATCTGGAGGAGGAGAGACGGACGCTCGGTGAGCTTAGGGAAGAGCTGCTCCGTGCGAAGGAGGCGCGGATCGACGGAGAGGATGAGGGAGGGGAGGAGGTGCGGAGGGGAGCGCAGGAGCGATACGAGCAGTTCAAGCAGGTGCAGGTGGAGGAGCTGAGTTTGCTGGTGGAGTCGCTGGTCGAGCAGAGGGACAGGCTGGAGCGAGAGGTGGACAGCGAACGGACGGCGCTCGGCCTGCTGCTCCACACACACAGGGACAAACAAAGACAGGTCGAAGGGCCTTTATACTGGAACTAGTAGAAATGGATTCTTAATTTACAAAATAACAAATCGTTTTTGACTGATTCATTTTTTACGAAATAATCAAACCTGATTTCGAGTTTTCTTTTTTACTTGGCTATTATTTGCATAAAGTAGAATCCCATTCTTGACATTGTTTTGTTAATAATGAATCAGGCAAAAACTGATTCATTACTTATAATTTAATTAAAAAAGATTTAAACTTAGAAAACAATGAATCATATTTATTTTTTGTTTTGAAAGATTCATTGTTTTGTAAATATGAATCTACAAAAAGCGGATTCATTATTTTGATGATTATTTTAGTTTTTACCTGATTCATTACTTGCCAAAAAATGAATCAGTTTTTTTCTTTTTCTTCTTTTTTTTTTAACATAATATGGGAACAGATTGAATAATTCTATAATTATAATTTATAATTCATTAAGCAAATAACAACTCATAATTTTGTATTTTATTTTAGTGTTGACTGCTACATTATTTATGCTTGTTTTTTTTGCTGATTTATTTCTTACAAAATAATGTTTTTGGTCAATTTATTATTTACAAAATAATGTATTTGTTATTGGCAGAATCGTTGTGTAAATGATATATTTACCAAAAAAATGTTATTTGCTTTGCAAGTAATGAATCTGTGAAAACAATGAATCAGTTTTTGCTTAGTTTAGTTTTGGAATACTTTATTACTTACCATTGAATCTGTTTATAACTCATTTATTTTTTGCAAAGTAATGATTTTTTTTTAACTTATTCATCATTTACATAATCACATTATTCAAGGTCGTTTTTATTGACAGATTCATTATCTTGTTAATAATCAAACTGATTCATTATGTGTCTCTTTCTTGCGTCTCGTCCCTTCAGGTCCATGATATGATGGAGCGTGGCTTGCAGGACGTCTCGTCTCTGAGTCAGGAGGAGATTCTCGTCCAGCAGGCTGAACACAGGCTGCAGCATAAAGAGAAACAGTTGATCTCTCTGCGTGAGAAGCATCTCCCTGCTGTGTCTGAGGAGCGCCAGAGAGCCATCGAGCTGCTAGAGAGGGTGAGAAGAGGAACAGGGTCTCCTGGGTCTGACACCAGTCCAGTGGAAATGGACAAGGACCTAGATGAGATGCTGTATCAGGTAAAGGTTTGAGATTCGTTTATTTGTGGTGCGTTATACCTTAAACACACAACGAAGGACTGCATAAAATATTTTATTCTCTACTTCCCTCTTTTTTCTCTATTGCAGGTAGAGAAGGAGCTAGAGGAGAAGGAGGAGCGCTTGTCTCAGCACAGCGCCAGCACCGAACAGTTGCAACAGTTGCAGCAGACGTACGAGTTCACGGCGAACGTGGCCCGTCAGGAAGAGAAGGTTCGGCGGAAAGAGAAGGAGATCCTGGAGTGGAGGGAGAAACAGCAGCGAGAGGCTTTAGAGCAGGCAGTCGCGCGTCTGGAAAAAAGACACTCCGCCTACCGCAGAAGCCTCAGCCTTGAACCTGAAGCCGAAGGACCCCGCACGAGGTCACAGTCTGCACTGGGACAAAGCACTTTCAGGACGTCAGGAACACAAGACCTGGACCAGGAGAGGTGTGTTGATTTTCTTTCTGGTGTTTTTTTTAATGATTCCCAGAAATTACTTTTCTTTCAGTACACATAGCAAAATAATTGTAAGATAAAGATACATTTGCTTGGAAAGCAAAATGACCTAAGAAAACATGTTTTTTTTTTTATATCAAAATTAACTAAGTTTACTTTTATATTTATTTTAGATATATTTTTTATATTATAATAATATCATAGACACACACACACACACACATATATATATATATATATATGTGTGTGTGTGTGTGTCTATGATATTATTATAATATATATATAGATATATAGATTCAATCATTTATTATATATATACAGTATCTCACAGAAGTGAGTACACCCCTCACATTTTTGTAAATATTTTATTATATCTTTTCATGTGACAACACTGAAGAAATGACACTTTGCTACAATGTAAAGTAGTGAGTGTACAGCTTGCATAAAAGTGTAAATTTGCTGTCCCCTCAAAACAACTCAACACACACCCATTAATGTCTAATATATTATATTTATATAATATATTAGGGCAATGTCATAACACTTGAAGTGCTTTTAGTCATTTGCCTCCCTGGTAAATCCAGAAGTGCTGTCCCGTGTCCTTATGAGTTTTCTGGTTGTTCTCAGGATGGAGAGAGAGATCGCACAGCTAAAGCAGAGGATCAGCGAGTGCGAAGGAAATGGGCGGAGTCTAAGCGTGAGCAGCGAAGAGAAAAAATGTGAACCAGTCGCCCGTCAGCCCCATACAGAGTCTTCCCGCAGTACTGTCGCTAGGTGACGAGAGGTACTGTACATACACATTGATTCTTTTCTGTACGAGTGTTTGCCGTTTTTGTAAATATTGGTGATTTGCTCTTGTTCCACCGCAGGGTAAACGCACTTATTGAAGAAGAGGTCCAGCGGAGGCTACAGAAACTAAACCTGCTAAATAGAGAGAATAACAACACTCTCACATTGTCTTCAGACTCACTACAGGTATGGACAGTTACTTATTGAAGGCGTCTGCCGCAATGAATAACTTTATAAAGGGACAGTTCACCCAAAAATGGCAATTCTGCCATCATTTGCTCACTCTTATGTCAATCCAAACTGTATGGCTCTTTTCTTCTGTGAGCCACGAGGCTGGTGGTTATTCTTCCAAACTTCATTATCAGTGTTTTTAGAAGATTGTCTTAAACGTTTACATTTTAAAGCTGCAAAAATTATGAATTTCTAAAGTGTTGTTAAACCTTCAAACAAAGGTTTCTAAAAATAGTTTAACATTTTTAGTGCAGCTTGTGTTGCAGAAACGACACACTTCACCTTTAAATTATAATTATATATTGTACAATGTTGGACAAGACTCACAACAAAGTTGTTTAACTCTTCAGGACGAGGATCAGGATAGTGAGGGTAGCTCTGTTAGATTGACGGATGAGGTAAGCACAGGCCTCAGCCAATCAGCGCCTGATTTGCATGATCCAGCCCTAATTATTTGCTTATATCCCTCACAATCTCTGATCTCAGTAGATTGGATATTTCCTCTGTGGTTTGTAGCTTTGGTAGCATGCTGCCCACCTGTCGACTCTCGCGTAGATGCTTTTTTACCCTTAAGCCCTTAGCTGCACTGAAACCTTCCGTCTTTGCAGCTTCATTGTAATGGAAAATCACAAGCAAGAGTGTGCCTGCTAGCCTTAGTTATTTTTTATCTCTAGTTAATGCTGTTTTACTCTTTTAGGACAATGATCAAAAACGAATCGACCCACGCAAACTGAAATACAAGGTATGGTCTTATATGTTTGCATGTTATTACATTGGCAGTCTATGAAAGGACATTTTTAACTGGAAGATCATGTCTTTTTGCAGCGGCAGGTGTCGAAACCTCTGGATCCGAGTCCAGAGAGTCTTAAAAATCCAGTGAAGATCAGCATTCCCCGTTACGTCCTGTGTGGACAGGGCAAAGATGAGCACTTTGAGTTTGAAATCAAGGTCTGCCTGCGTTCTTACAGCCACAAATCTGGATGTGTGAATGAAGCATACAGTTGATGTCTGACAACTGTTTTCCGTTGTCTTTTTTTAGATCACAGTTTTGGAAGAAACCTGGACGGTGTTTAGAAGATACAGTCGTTTTCGGGAGATGCACAAATGTCTGAAATTGAAATATCCCGAGGTACAGCCTGCATGTACATGTAATATGAAATACATTGTGTATTGCATTTATTGCCTATTATTAAAGGTCCAGCGTGTAATTTCTTGGAGGATCTATTGACAGAAATGTAATATATACATAACTATGTCTTCAGAGGTGTATAAGGACCTTGCATAATGAAATGTTATGTTTTTATAACCTTAGAATTAGCTTTTTCTATCTACATACACTGTGGTCCCCTTGCATGGAATTCGCCATGTTGTTTCTTAAGCAGCCCTAAATAGACAAACTGCACATTTCGTAAATATTTTATCTCCTTTTTTCTAATATTCTTAAATATTCTCTTGCTGTAGCTTGCATCTTTGGATTTTCCTCCCAAAAAGATATTTGGAAACAGAGATGAGAGAATAGTCGCAGAACGGCGGAATCAGTTAGAGGTAAATCCCACAAATCCCCCCATCGATTCTGGATACATTAACAAGCGGGTTTTGTTTTATACAAGGTGTTGCTAACATCTTGGTCTTTTCCCAGCAATACCTGCGGAACTTTTTCCATGTGATGATGTCACCGTCCTCGTCTTCTCCTCTCAGGACAGAAGAATCTGGACCGCAACTCTCGAAACATGCGGTGTGCAGCATCTCACTTTTCTTTAAGAAAGGTGTTTTTGACTACAGCAGCCACGGGACAGGCTGACACGCAAGACTCATGCAAACTCGACACAAACTCAGATGAAACGCACACACTGTCATTGAAATGGACTTCGAGTAGCTTTCTAAAATATGCACATTTCAGGAAATCCATTTAACGCCAAAATCAAATGAAATGTTTTCTTTATTTTGCTTAGATTTGAAGATATGAAGCATGTCTTTGTTTTTGCACTACAGTAATAATATAGTAGTAATTCTTTTGATTTCAGAGTTAATGATATGAGGTTCATCCAGATGCTCATGAGCTCACTCAGGAAAGATGAACATTATAACTTGAAAGAGAGGGGGCAGGAAAAAGTTTAAAGTATATGTAAAAAGTTTTGTAGTGCCTTGTAGGCAGTAACTGAGCTTTACGTGTTTCTAAGAATGAGAAATATGGAATTTTTGACAACAGACTGCTGCCATAACCTGCTCCAAACATCTTATGTTTACACAGGACCAAGGGGTCTGTAACTAAGCAAGTCTTTTAGCTGCTATTAGCATTTTGTAGTTCACCATGTTCATAAACGTTTGCTTTTCTATGGATTCCACAACAGCTAAAGTTATGATTTCTATTCTGGCCTCCGATTGGTTGAGTGATAAAAACTACAATGTGATTGTAAGAAGCGTTCACTCAAAAACTACATTTTGTAACTTATTATTTACTCCCTTGTCATTTCATGGATTGGAAAGGGTAAATAATGACAGGACTTCCATTTTTGGTAACCTAACCGCTTGTTTTGTGTTATGTATTTAAAGTATAATCCTCATGTTTTATAACCACTAAGAGGTCAAAGCTCAGAGGGATGAACTCTACTGGTACATGTGATGCGAGCTAACGTCTTCCAGAAATAACAGATGTCACCATTATCATCCTTTACTCCCTTCACGGCCCCTTGACACAGATGAAGGGCTTTTTAAGTAGAATATACTGTCAAAACACGGGTGACTATGTAACCTGAGAAAACATTCATGTTGAACACTATAAAGCCATATGTAAATGTAGATTGTTATGTTAATGAGTTGACTGTCAAGACGGTTTGACTTTTCAAGTAGATGCACACAAGAATGAATGTTAATTTTGTTTTTTGGGACTTTTGGATCGAAAGTATGATGTATACATTTTTAAAGGAGTTACATTTCATTTCAACTTCATATTTTCGTTTACTTTTTTATTTGTGGAACTGAATAATCATTTGTGAAGAACTTACTGGTGTGAATCTCTTTGTTGTTGATATTTGCCTATTTTTAAGAAAATAACAAACAGTATAGCATCATATTTTCGAGTATACAGGCATTTCAAAAATACATTTCGTTGATGCAACATTTCTCTGTAATCCTGTACATTTCACTAAAGCAGATCCAAACAGGACGGGCTGATTTGAGGTATAAATGCATCTTTCCGTCTTAAGATTTGTCATCGGATTTTTGGTCTGAATTTAGCCTATTTTTGACATATCTTCAAACGAGACATTCGCTGAGCCCCTTTTTGCTGGTTTTGCCTGTAAAAACAAGGCAGAACAGTCAAAATCTCTCTTAATTAGATAAATGTGATTGGTCAGAATAGAATAGCAAATGAAATGCAAAGGACCTGAGACTCGTGAGGTTTCCAGCCAATCATGTAGAGGATTTGAAACGTAGCTGGAACAGACCCATCTTCACTGCCATACATTTCTAAAGAAAATATCATTGAAGAGAATTACAGAAAGGAAGAAAGAAAAACTTAAATTGAGATCAAGCTCATTACAAGCTTTTCCTAATCTAAAATCCTTTTTAATGTGTAAAAAAGTGCGTGATCCACCTTTATAAATGGCAGCTGCTGACAGTATGGTGTCCCTGTGCAGGAGTGACTTTCTGTTCCACGCACAGTTACTTTCACCCATACCTGAGGTGCACAGAATGCACGTGAACTTTCCATTTTATACTATATTGAGAATGAGAAATGACATTGAATTTACCTTGTAAATCCGTCATGACTTCTAGAATACAAGGATAACGGACCTGAACCTCATCAATGTCCTGCAATAGAAAGAATTTTTTTATAATTTCAAAAACTTTTTTAAAGGAACATTCAACTAAAACACTAAACCAACATTATTACTTAAATAAATAAATGAATAGTCATTCACTGACCACGGTGAGCATGTTGAAGCCCGCCTGGCCCAGCAGGTTACCCAGGTCGGTGACGGCCGTGTAGGGCGAGATATGAGGAGCAAAACCTCCCTCCCTCTCCAGCTCAGCTAACTGTAGAGAACACCGCAGTTCGAACAACGTCTCGCCGCCGAGCATTGCTCCAATAAACACGCCATCTGGCTTCAGCACCTGGTGGATCTGTTTGCCGAAAGAATTTCGGTTGATATTATGCTTATACAATTAAAGGGATAGTTCACCCAAAAATGACTACTCACTCTCAAGTAGCTTCAAACTTGTATAAATTTCGTTGTTCTGCTGAACATAAATAAGATACTTGGAAGAATGTTCCTCATAAAACAGTTCTGGGGCACCATTGACTACAACAGTAGAAAAAAAAATCTACTATGGTAGTCAATGGTGCCCAAGAACAGTGTAGTTACCACATTCTTAAAAATACTCCTTTTGTGTTCAACAGAACAAAGAAATGTACACAGGTTTTGACACAATTTGAGGGTGCGTAAATTACGACAGAATTTTCATTTTTCAACTATTCCTTTTAAGAGTAACAGGCATTTTCTGGCTTCATACCTGTCTCAAAGCTCCAGGGAGATCATTGATCCAGTGCATACTGAGAATACAAAGACAGGTTTAAGTGACAGTCTTTAAGTTTGTATTTTTCTATCCACATACCATGATGCATTGGGGCTGTACAGTACCTCATGCTGCTGAACGCCAGGTCAAATGTGTTTTCTTTAAAGGGCAAGAACTCCTCATCTGCCTGAACAGAGTGGGTAGGAATCTCACATTCTTTCTTCTTCCTCTGAATACAATGAGGATAAAAAGGAAAATGAAGACGCAGGCAACAGAAGGGATGTCAACTATACAATGGTCTAGATGTACATAAAAAAAATGAGAGGGCTCCCTTGTCCTACCAAAGAAGAATCTGAGATGTCTGTCAAGAAGAGACGCCCAATAACATCCTGAGAAGAGAGAATTGTTTTAGAATCTGAATCTGTCTTTCATTGTGTGTAGAAGAGCAAAGAGGTTGCATCATATTATGTGTTCAATAGCAAAACAAAAGCATACTGGCTTGTAATAACATGAGGAACATTACAAAGATGAACTATTCATTTAAAGAGCGCTGTGTCTTTAAGAACTGATCTACCTTACTCAGATACTCCGCGATGTGACTCTTCCCACATCCCACATCTAGAGCCAGAGGAAAAGTCCTGCAATGACATTCAAATGACATTCAATTCTTCATATCTCATCCCAAGACATTAATAAAATTCACAAGTAATTGTGAATGACCTTGAGACATCATATATTCTGTCTGCCAATCTGCTGCCCACCTGCAAAGACAACCCAAACACAATTCACACACACAGTTGCGCTTCTTTTAAAGCCACACGCACCCATCAGAAAGCAAACCATCTCACCTCGTTCTTCAGGTAGTCGTATTTGTCGCTGTCCGGTAGAGACGATGCCCATGTTTTCTGTTTTCGCTTCATGCTCCTGTCAAATACATTCATAGCTCCTCCCTGCATGGAGGACAGACGCCTCCATCCCGCCCCACACAAACGCTGCAGAGATCGGAGGCTTTGCTGGTTGACATTCATCCTTTCTTACACATGTCTTCTGTAACAGACTTTAAACGGCATGCTTGTGTATCTTAAACAACGAAAGGGTTTAGTTCTGCGTCATACAATAGAGAGATCTGAGACAAAACGCGGACTGGATCGAATCCAATGGAGAATGGACCGGGATTGGTTTCAGTTTTCCATTTAATTCGCTTAATTTATATGATAGATACTTGCGTGTGTGTATGTACATATTACATTCATGTATAGCATACATTTAGCAAATCAACATACGTAACAGAAAAGTTAAGAGCGTAGAAAGAAAAGCAAGAACGCTTTCGTCTAATGCGTTTTGGGTTCTGTGGCTCGCCGTTGGGGGAAGTGGGCGGGGCTACGAGAGTCACGGAAGTACTGGTGCATCATGGGAAAACACGTGTGGACCTGTGGTGCGTAAATCGCAGGGAAATTCTACAGGTCAGTGTTTGTTTCTAATAAATGTTGCTGTTTTTAGTGTTTTATTTGGGTGTCAAGTAGATGTTTGATATTCATAATTGATCGCGATGTCATTAGCCTGGTTTGGTTATTAGACGAAACATTGTCTACACATGTTTTGCTCTCCAATGATAAACAAAGTGATGTTTAGTTTATTGTATTACAGTCATGCACAACTGTACTGAACAATGCAGGAAAATGTTTGATGTGTATTGTGTAAGGAAAAAAGGACAGTTGATGCAAAATGCATTTAACGTTACGTTTTATGTGTGAATCCTATGGTCCAAACTGAAATGTCATTTATCATTATTAAAAATATATCTTTTTAAGTAAACAAACCTTGAATAGTGTGCATTTTAAGTTTTATTCGATTACTATTATTACTATTTTAATTTAATTGCAAATATGTTCTTTTGACCACCCTAGTCGTCTTAAGTGTATTTCATATAGATGTCTTTATTAAGAAACTGTTACTAATACAACATATTGCATGGAATTTGGTTGAATATGCCTTTACCAATATTTCATATAATTAAAGATAAATGACATCACCCCAATTGCAGTTATATGAGCAACTTTGTGTGTTTTACAGGTCAATGCTTTAATCTTCCTCATCCAAAATCATCATGACTTCCAAAAACACTGTAAGCGGAGATGACCGCTTTTCGAAGGTTAAAAAGGACCCTCGCTTCTGGGAGATGCCCAACAAAGAGCGCAAAGTCAAGATCGACAAACGTTTCCAGTCCATGTTCCACGACAAACGCTTCAAGCTAAAGTATACGGTCGATAAACGCGGCCGGCCTGTCAACCACTCGTCTGCCGAGGACCTCAAACGCTTCTACAATCTCTCTGACTCCGATCAGTCAGATGAAGACGAAGAGAAGACAGAGAAGACAAAAAAAAAGAAACAGGCAGCAAAAATGATAGCTGGAAAACAAGCTCAAGCTGATGAAGAAGACGATGAGACGGATGAATCTGAAGAGGAGGAAGAAGATTTTTCAGAAAAACCTTCAAAGAAGCTCCAGAAGGTTCCCAAACCAAGCTCAAAGATGCCAGGGAAGGGAGTGAGGGTGTTTGAAGAAGGTACCATGAGTCTTTAAAATACAAGATTCATGTATTCATATAGTTTTAACAAATAAATAAGGTCAAGTTTGATTTCATGAATACTGGAGTTTTGTTTTAACAGATGAGGATGAAGAGTCTGGGGTTGATGATGTCACCATGGAGGAGGGTTCATCTGAAGCTAGTAAAGATGATGATGATGATGATGACGATGATGAGGACGATGATGAGAGTGAGTCAGAGGAAGACGGTGACAGCGGGCCTGATCTGGCCCGAGGGAGAGGAAACATCGAGACCAGCTCGGATGAAGATGATGGTGATGATGATGATGTGGAGGACCTCCTCCGCCAGGAGGAAGAGGAAATTGAGCATGACTGGGGAGAGATGTGTAAAGATGCTCTACGCACAGATAATGTAAGCTCATAAGGTCTCATAGAATATAATATAATACATTACATAATTTTCTTTATTAATGTTTAAGATGCAAGATATAATTTATTTAATTTTGCATAAGGAAAGCTAATTTGTTGGACAGTGATCTGTAACATGCTGTTGTGTATAAGGGTCTACTGGGATGTTTTAATGTGTTATTTTCTACCTCTGTGTGCTTAGACTTCACGGCGGCTGGCGGTTTGTAACATGGATTGGGACAGAATAAAAGCTAAAGATCTTCTGGCTCTCTTCAACTCATTTAAGCCCAAAGGAGGCATGGTTCTGTCTGTGAAGGCATGTATCGTCCAATCCCAAATTTTTTGCTCTAATTCCTCCCACAATCTTACTATTGGCTTAATTCTGTATAATTGAACAGTGATGCTTTAGAATCTGAGAATCTGACCTGAATTTTCAGATTTTTCCATCTGAGTTTGGGAAAGAGAGAATGAAAATCGAGCAGACTCAAGGTCCTATGGAGCTCACCAGCCTGCCTGACAATCCGGATGCAGACACAGACGAGCAAAGGTACCAGCCAGAGTCATAGCCTGTCATTATAATATACATAACTATATCTTCAGAGGTGAATAAAGAGCTTAAACCAGGGGTCTTCAACGTTTTTCGGGGCAAGGATCCCTTAGAGAGCTATTTAAATAGAAACAACCCTTATTGTTACAGCGATATTATGTTAAGACATTACATTAGCTCTATTATGCATGTTATTGTTGCAATTCACTACCTCACCATTAGATGTCGCTAAATTTCACACTGACCCTTTAAAAGGTGATTTCTTTCAGTCATATTTCTTTCAGTATTGTCCGTATGAAAAGGTAGTCCCAAAAAAAAGCTGATGGCAGACAAAGCCAGGGAGCTCCAGATTAAAAATGTCCATTTAGTAAATAAGTTTATAAAAACGCAAATTCGAAAAAGCATTCGTTTTCTGTTTTGTTTTCAGGATTTACAGAGAAAAGATTCGCGATTACCAATTTAAGCGTTTGCGCTATTACTACGCTGTGGTGGATTGCGACACGGTCGAAACGGCAACCAAGATTTACGAGGAGTGTGATGGCTTTGAGTACGAGAGCAGCTGCTCCACCATCGACTTGCGGTATAAGAGAGACAGCAATATTCAATTTATTTGGCATCGATTGACATTTTGGATGAAAATTATATAAATCTGTAAAACCAACTTCAATATTCGAAAAGGTTCTTAAAAACAGAGCATTTGTGTGTGTTTGACATCGGCTTTCCAGGTTCGTCCCAGATGATGTGACGTTTGATGAAGAGATGAAGGATAGCGCCACAGATGTGGATTATGCGTCATACAGGCCCAAACTCTTCACCTCGACAGCAACTACTACAGCCAAGGTCTGGCACCCTAAACCAAAGATTACAGATAATAATAAGATTCTGCGGTTTCATTACTATGAATGTGGAAAATGTGGCCACTTTAGTGAGAGAAGTCTCTCCTTCTAGTACTTCAACATTTGAGCATGTGATGTCACGTTTAATTGTTGGTCTGAAATTTGTAACAGGTGGGGCTAACATGGGACGAAACGGATCACGACCGCGTCACGGCTCTTTGTAGAAAGTTCAACAAGGACGAGATGTTGGATATGGACTTTAACGCTTACTTGGCCTCCTCGAGCGAGGAGGATGACGACGAAGAGCCAGAGAAACAAGGTAAGTAATGGTGAAGAATTCTTAGACATCAATAAGACTAAGTAACAAAAAAGCACACATTGAAATGTTTGGTTTTCTTGACTGTTCTCTCAGCTAAGAAGCCTGTCGAGTCTCTTCCTGAGGAGAAGAAGCTGAGCAAAGGAAGGAAAGACTCGGATCAGATCAATAAATACAGAGAACTTCTGAAGAGCATTCAGGACAAAGAGAAGAAGAAGGATGACAACATGGACATGGAGATCACATGGGTGCCAGGTATTACAGTCAGACAGAGTTTGAAAGAGATATACATACTACATCCTGCAGCAGCATGGAAGTGTGCAGTTGGGACATGGTGTCCGTTTTCCCTGATACAAGCTTACGCTCGAAAGCTCTATAATCACTTTTGTTTTTAGGACTGAAGGAAAAGACTGAGAAGTTGGTGAAGCAGAAAATGGATGGCAAAGATCCGCTGACACCATGGGAGGAATTTTTGGAGAAGAAGAGAGATAAGAAGAAAGAGAAAAGAAAGGGGAAGGTAAACGTGACGCTGAGGAGAAATCGCTTGGGTTTTCTTTTTCTCTCCATTTCTTTCAAATGTATGCAAATTAGTGTTGACAAAGGCTCAAATGTTTTTGTCTTTCGCAGGAAGTGGAGGAGGAGCCTATAATCAGTGATGATGAAATTCCTGATGATGTTGACCTGAACGACCCCTTTTTCACAGAGGAGCTCGACACAAAACGTTAGTTACAATGCTGCACTTCATTTTCTTTCCTTTTATGCATTTCATCTTACTACAAAATTAAATTCCTAAATTGACAACTTGGAAATATCTGGGAAATTATTAAATTATTCTTAATTTTAAAGTTCTGAAATATCTGACAAAAGGACATCTCCTTCGAATTATTTGACGGAGTTTGTTTTCAATTCTGCTGCAGAATCTCTGAAAAAGAAAAAGAAGAGCAGTAAGGAGGAGGAACGAACAGCAGAAGAGGAGGACGAGATGAAGAAACAGAGGGTGAGCTGCTCTTATGGTCATGTGACACCTGTGGGTTTATGGGTGATGTCAAAGGGTTAACTGTTGTATCTTTAGGCTGAGATGGAGCTGCTGATGGCTGATGATGAAGATGACGGGCACAAACATTTCAACTATGACAAGATCGTGGAGCATCAGAACCTGAGCAAGAAGAAGCGGAAGAAACTTCTGAAGAGCAACACACCGCTGGATGTGGACGACTTCCAGGTCAGAGTTCTATCGCCTATACAGTTTATAAAATATTTTAAATGTCTATCAATATTTATGAACATCTTCTCTGAATTGTTAACCGGTAAGTCAAATGGTAAATGCAAGACGTACACTAGTAAAAAATATATGATTCACTGTTTCTGGGATGTTCTTCAGGTGGATGTTAAAGACCCGCGTTTCCAGGCTATGTTTACATCGTATCTTTATAACCTGGACCCCTCCGACCCTGCCTACAAGAAGACCAAGGGCACGCAGAGCATCTTAGAGGAGAAACTGAAGCGTAGAGAAGAGGAACAGAAGAGCCAAGAGGTGGCGCTAAAGAGCAATGCAGCACAGGAGGTCAAAACAGAGGCTGCGGGCGCGGAAAACACGTCAACCGCTAAAGCCACGGATCCTAATTTATCACTTCTCATCAAATCTATCAAAAACAAAACAGAACAGTTTCAAGCACGAAAGAAACAGAGACAAAATAAATTGACCGCAAGAGATCTAGATGTTTGAGTGGATATCTTGCAGTTCACGTGCTTGCTTTCCATGCTGGAGGTTTTACTTGATAATATGAAGATATTACTAAGGTATTCATATTTAGGATTATCAGTTGTGAAGTCAAGTTATTTCAGTGTATTAAAATGTGTTTAAATTCAGACTCTGCGTTCATTTTTAACACTTGAATGTGCTTCCAAAAATCTGACTGTTAGATTTTAAAAGCAGTTATAATTCTGTCATATTTTGCTATAAAAATGAATGAGATTGTATAGTGTTAAATTAAAGCTGCAGTCCACAATGTTTGCCTCTACATCACAATCTCTGTTTAAAACATATTGCAGGTTACCTAAGTTAACTGACTGACAAGATTAAAACACAGATTTTTTATATGTACAAACTTGCTCAATAACTGATTTTATTTCAATCAAACACAGAGAGGACTGCAGCTTAACGTTTCCGTCAACGAGATTTAAAGTAGCAATTGCGATAATAATAATAATAGTACAAATTAACTGCATAATATAAAGTTGCGACTATGAGAAACTCATAAAAACTACCTGTTTTTTTTACTCTGTGACCAATATAAGATGCAAGTCAAAATGAAAAGAAAATCAAAGCCATTCTGTGCCGTTGACACTGACAATTCAATAAGACAGACGTTTTTAAACTTGAGTTAAAGTTAGCTTTATTTATTCATGTAGACACAAACGCCGCTCACACATTCAAAGTCTGTTGGCACTTTCACGGGTATCTCTTTTCTACACAACACAGGAGGCAGGCTTCTTCCCTTGTGCCAAAAATAACAAAATACAGGCGTGAATGAATCAATGTTCTTACGGTTCCAGTGAATACGACCGGTACTTGAAACATGTTAAAACATCTCACTTCTTGGTCCAGGAATATCAAAGTACACGTAAGAACCACCCGAGTAAACCATCAGCCCCTATCCAGAAAAGGCACAATTTACAAATGACAACAGCTTTGTAACAGAGAAACTTGACTTTGCCCTGTGAAACATTTGAGAATAAAACTAGTTAAGGACGCAATGTAATGATAACTATAGGTTGAGCCACAGTGTTACAAAACAAACATCTACTTTATGAAAAATAGTGCAATTGAAGTCTGACTTCGACGTTAAAAACGTATGCCAGTTGAGTGTTTCTAGTCTAAAGTCTCAGGATTTTTGGCACATAGAGTGACGACCACAGTAATAACTAATTTTTTAGGTGTTTCCTAAAGCAAAGGGTGTTAACGGTTGCCAAGGTGCTGTCTAAGATTCTATGATATTTAAGTCACTGTATCGCTCGCGTCATTCAAGCAAAACATCTCAAATCTGTTCTGTTTTGTTAGAAAAGCAACAAAACATCTTTTCAAGTCACACAATTTACAGTTATTCATGTTAGCAATACAACTGGGTGTTATTTTTGTCCCAAGTCCTACATACGTGTAATCGTAAAAGTGCTGCTTCGCAAACACCAGAAATGATCGCCTCACAGTCTTTCTCTCAAACACCTCGCAAGTTCATGGCGCTTACAGAAAATGTTACACGAAAATAATAAAATGTAGGATTAGAGGATTAAGTAGAGAAAAATAATGTTTTCCCCCAGCGAAACGTAAAAAAAAAAAGTTGAATAAATTTCATACACGAGGGTGATAGAAATGTGATTCTATATAACAGATCAAGTGCGTGTCGTTTAGTCAGACCACAGAATGATTGTTCACTCGAATTGAGTGTCTGTGTCTGGAGTCCTTTAGTGTTACCAGTGCTGATAGTCGTGACAAAATCATTTTAATTTAAGAATGATTTTAAGATGGAGGCAGATCTGTCCTGTAAAATATATGGATTATAATTTCTGCTCTTAAAAGTCTTTTACACGCCCTCATTTTGTGCATGACGTTCCAAAATGTTTGTTTAGTCTACAACAGCTTTTGGTGAAGTAAACACAGTTGTATTCGCTAAAAATCAAGTCTTCTGTCATAGTTCTTAAATCTCATTCTCTCATGCACATTAGATCTGATGTTGAAGATCAAACGTCATCACAACATGTGCGAACGTCGGCATGTGCACAAAAGATATTTGAAAGCTAGACCCAAAAACATCTGATAGTCTATATCGATTGTCAGTGTATTAAACTCTCTCTTTTTTGAGTCTCCATGAACGTGAGCAGCACTTTGTAAAAGAACAAAAAAACGTTCGCGTCTGGTTAAAATCTACTGCAAACAGCTTTCTCTCAGGCGTAAAATATCAGTTCGGGGATCTGGCCCCCCTGCACGCCCGTGCCGTTGGTACTGTCCGACGAGCACTGAAATTGGAAGGTCACCTTCCCACACTGGACCTCCGTCATCCCCTCCTGCCCGAAATAACTCAACTCATTGCCGTCCAGAATCACGCTTGCCGTGTAGAACGTGTCGGGTTCGATCTGCACCGGGTACTCAAAGAACACACAGGGAACGTGTTGCTGGAACCATCGGAGAAGTATTTGATAATGGCGACCCCAAGCGTAACGCCCTGACGTTTCAGCTCGATCTTAGCCTGGTACTCCGCCGAGCCGCAGCTTGAACCGTACAACCCGAATCCGGCGATGAAGACGCGCTTGTCCACCGCGAACTGGATGCTGTCGCAGCGCCCGCGATACCTCCACTGATTGCTACGGTACGCACATGACTGAAACCGGTGGCACCTCTGCGGCGTCAAGCCCTTTCGCGGTTTGCACACGAACTTCAGCTCGGGCTTTTTGGCCGCCGTGTACCACAAGAAAATATCATTGGTCTCGGTGAGCGTCAGCACGCCGGATTGTGCCACGCCGTTCGCAAAATCGTCAAGCACCATCGCCGGGATCCGAATCAAGTAGATCGCCTTGCCCAAAACAAGACGTTTGTTCTCTATAGTTGGCTGGAGGTCCTGTCTGTGACATTCTGCCTCCGCCCAGTTCAGGGTGGCTTCAAACACCACCATCTCTTTGGCGTTGAGCGTCTCTCGCCGCAGGATGCTCTCTAGAGTCTGTGCGTCGATGTCGCAGAATCCTTCCGAGCGGAGGGAGAGTTCCGCCTGGGCATCGATGACTTCCCAACAGCGCTGAGTGAGATCAGGCTCCTCGAACAGGCAGCTTTGAGACAGCAGGACGCAGGCGTTTCGGGCGCTCAGGCTGGTCTCAAGGAAACTCACGCAGGCACGGGCCAAGTGGGGAACAATGTACTTTTTGGCGGCGTACAGGGTGGCGAGTACGGTGTCGGCACATAGGTCAATCTCATCACAGTAAATATACCTGGAAGATGATCAAACATTACTCTATTACTAACTATTTTCTCCATTTTTTATTCAAATGTAAGCAGATATAGAAATATAGAGGTTTTTTCAAGGCATAGATCTACGACTTACTTTAGCATGGCCAGGAACGAGGCTGGTTCCACGTCAGGGATCCGGATCTCCTCTTTATCTTCAGCCAGGTCTCCATAGAACATTGCATGGAAAACAGAACTGCCGACTGCTAGAACATACTGTAAAAGTAAAGAAAGCCTATTAAATTAAAATGACTTTTATTTATATTATGTTTCCTATGAATGATGATACATCACCTCAAAATGTTTAATAAAATGAAGCCAATTTCATGATTATTAAAAATATTTCATGATTATAAAAATGTTTGCTTTCCTGTAGCTCAGTGGTAAGAGCATGTCGTGGGTTCGATCCCAGGGGATTGCACATACTTAGAAACAAATGTATAGGATAATGCAATGCAAGTCGCTTTGGATAAAAGCGTCTGCCAAATGCGTTAATGTAAATACACTTTTATCGGATCAATCTTACCCAACTTTTTTAAACTGCAAAACAAAAAACTACTCCTTGTCACTGCAATGTGGGACAAAACTGTTAACATCACAGTAGTATTTATTTATTTCAAAATAATTGATCAAAGACTATATTACCAAATGTGTACAGTATTCTTATTCGTCATGAAAATTAACTCCCCCCCAAAAAAACATAACAGCCCTTACCACTTTATTATGACGTCAAACATGACTCGGGCCCAAACTACAGTTATTAAAGATTATTAAAGAAGGCAAGGCAGTGATAATGTGGTACCTTGTGTCCCGGGACCCTCTGGGTTCCTCCGGGGGGCCCCACCACAAAATGAATGTCGGCCATCAGCTCGTTGTTGAACATGACTCCGTTTCTGTGAGGAAAGAATCCAAATGGCATCCATCACACGCAATCTAAATTCTTATTTCATTTGCTTCAAATTTGCAGTAAAGTAGAAAATAACGGTGTCAAAATATCAAAGTCCAACAAATGTCCAAGTGAAGAATGCAAAGAAGACATCTAGTTTCTATACGTGTCTTGGAATAGGTTTTATAGGAAAGCTCGAGATAACTTGAGCAATGAACAGACAGAGAGTGGGTTTACCTTTCTCTGATACTTGGAAACAAGCCTTGCCAGTTACATCCCTGGATAGTGTTGTTGTTGCTCAAGTTTTGCTGTTGGTACTGTTGTAAAGCAGTGCCAGTGGTGGGGGTTGTGACAACCGGCGTTTTTTTGGTAGGAAACAGTTCAGCGGCCATTTTACCTACACAATTCCTTAGGAGGATTTCATGGCACAGGATCTGGCAACCTGTTGTATCTTGGAAAAAAGACAAAACACAATCAAGGTATTCTGTGTGACACAAACCATCTTAAAGCGATTTGTGAAAAGTATTCTTTATATAAATTAAAGTATATATGCCATTCATAACAGTATAAGGTCAAATCCATACATTTTCAAATCTTTTACTGCCTTATGACGACAGCAATTATGCTGTCGTCATCACTTCTATCTGTAAGATGAATTCGAATTAGAAAGGAAGCTGATTCGCATTCACTCCCGGACTGAAGTGCAGGAATACTTAGCGATCACAGCTAAAGGTGAGTTCATCCATATCCAAACAACCGCACAACAACGAATCCCGTTAAAATGAGGATTAAAGGATCTTGAAGCTCGTTTATCAATTAAACGTGTGACATCAGTAACGTTAATATTAAAATATGCCGATTTGATTCAGATGTGTGCAACAGGAAATAAACAAAAACAATCATCGTGCAACAAACCTATGAGCCTCCGAAAGATCACAGTTAAACACAATCACGCCTTGACATGAACCGAGTTTACACAACGATAAAAGTTAATCGTCGTTGTTACCAGAGTCTGATTATTGAAGGAGAATTCGTGAGGAAAGTTTGCAGCTGGTTTGCACGTCAACATCCTCCCTCCATGATCGTAGAATCCGCTCGACTCAGTGCGCATGCGCGAAGCAAAATACTACCTTACAATAACAATAAAGGTATTGTACTATTTGATTATTTTAGAAGTGTTCTTATAATGATTTATTGTGTATTTTTTTATTGTTGCACTTTTTAAAGTGATTGAATGACAAGGGTGCATATGATGACAGAAATATCACTTTTATTTGAGAGACTTGTTAAACGTAGACATCGGTCTTCTTGTGAAAAAGAGTTTCCCAAAAATATTATTTTGTCTTCTTTGGTTTTAAGTAAAAAATGATTAACTTAAAAGTCAAAGCAAAGTTTGAAACAAAATTGTTTACAGATTAAAAAATCTGTTGTTGCTATTACAGCCAACAACCGGGAGGTGGCACCCGATTCAAGTACTTAGCAAAATAAATAAGCGCATCATTCCTTTGTGTTTGTAATCTTTTTAATATAATGCATATGTTTTATATTTATGTAATAGTTCGTTTTATACATTTTTCCATTACTTTGCTTGGTTCAAACTCAAAGTCTAATTTATACCAAACAAACTTCAAGTACCCCAAAAAAAATCTCATTTAAGTTGCATCATTTGTTTCTCCATCTGTAAGTGACTTCAGCTGTCTTTGCAGCTGTTAAATAAAAAAATGTCCTCCATAAATGGTTTGGATTTTTGCACCTTACAAAGAAATTCTCCAACCATCCTAACCATGCTAAACCTCATTCATAAACAACCGAGGTCAGTGTGTGAAATTCAGCGACTGCAAAAAATCTCTCCTATTTGAGATAAAACAACAAATATTCAGACTCAGAGTCATTGAAATGCCATGGTCATGCAAATGCTCTGACCCTAGAATGCAGCGTGACTGGAGCTGACAGCAAAAGCATTCAAAGGAATGCAGTGCTGCCCTTGTTACATGCAGAAGGCTCATGTAATGATTTACTAATTACACTATAGAGGCCCTGGTCATGGGGGAGGGTGGTGGGTAACAGGTCCTACTTTCTCTCAGATAGAGACATGCACTGACCTGATGGGAAGGATCTATGAACTCAAGCCACACTTTTTGCTGTCTGGACATTGATTTGTACCTCAGACCTATTACAGGCCGTTTAAATGCTATTCTGGTTTTCATTGTTTTGACAGTATATGCAGTAGTTGTGGTCAGTCTTGTGGTACGTCTACACCTCTCTTCAAAGTTCGGACCTACCTTTGGTTTTCATTCGTTTTGCCAAAGTTTAAATTTAGAATAAACTGATGAGTATTTTTAATTGAATTTAATACAATCAATATACAAAGAAATATGAATATAACAGAATATGAATTAAATATAAAATAAATGTTATATTATATCCAATCACAGACCGGAAGTTTACTCGTCCAGGCACGTGCATCCAGTGGAATCGTTTATAAATTCCACTAAAACTTTCCTGTAGCTCAGTGGTAAGAGCAAGGTCGTGGGTTTGATCCCAGGGGATTGCAAATACTTAGAAACTTAGAAAATAGGATAATGCAATGTAAGTCGATAAAAGAGTCTGCCAAATGCATAAAAAAATTGCAAAAACAATGTAAAAAATCATGTAGAAAACAGAAATTATCTGGCAGCTGGGTCACCAGAAATATTCCATAAAATAAAAAAACCTTGTAAAATTACATGGTTTTCTCTGTTTTCTTGTAAATTTGCTGTCTTTATCTGCAATTTGATGGTTCTTGACCGTAAAAATAGACTGTAAAAAATAATGTAAAGAATTAGTTTTTTCAGCAGCGAGGGCACCCCAAATATACCACAAGAATAAAGAAAATCCACAGAAAATTACATGTTTTTCTTGTAAATAACTTTACTGTAATTTGACTGTATTTATATGTACTAAACATAAATCTGTAAAATGGCTTTTTTTGACATTATACATGAAAAATCTGTCAAAAAATTATTTACAATGTATCAATGCTTGTTTTACCAATACTGTAAGTGGTGTTGAAAAGTACAAGGGGTAGATATTATTGTGTACGCAAAGCAATTATGCAATAAGAAAAGAGTATATGTTCAGTAAGAAAATCTGTCCTAGTGATTTCTTTCTATGGTGTAGTTTCAGTTCATTGTAGAAAGAAAGAGGAGCCAGATAGAACCGAAATGGATTTATTTAAGTGACATCCACTTTGCAGCATCATTTTACTGTACAACATTTTATTGTATGTTTATGTTTTGCACTGTGGAATAGAAAACCCCCCATTTAAGCCGTTTCAGACCAAATACGTAAGTATCAAGATTTTCACCATATTGTTCAGCCCTATTTTCAATGTAGTTCTTTTGTGAGTAACGGCACATGCATTCAAACCAGTACCCCCGAGATCCTTTTCAAAACCTGCAGTGAGCAGATTGGCCAAAGTCAATTAGAAGTCTATTACAATGAAATGCTGTTTACGTAGATAAAGGATGAATTAGCCGTACTTACTCTCTTTATTCACACCCTCACTCTTTCTCTTTATCTGTCAAGTGGCATTCAGTGAATTGAATAATAAGTCTTATGCCTGGGAACTGCAGCGTTTTCAGTGAACACATGGTGTGATAATGGAGGGCTCTGTATTCATACGCTGGTCAGTTCCTGCCCCTTTTTTTGTGGCGAGGGCTTTCTCAGGGCTGCGTGTGTGTTGTGAAGAAGGAAAGGGCGGTAACAGTGTGCCATGAGGTGTATTGTAGCATTTATATGGAACTAGTATTGTTCATTTGGCTGCATGTGTGAGGAACTGACAGTTGTGCATCCCAGGTGCATTGTGAGATGTCAGTGCAAACCCTTTTTTTTAAAATCCCCTAATATGACATTCTTAAAGAGTTGTTATGAGTTTGTGGATATTATAAACAAAGGTTTCTAGGAATTCTAGGAACCAAAATATGTTGTTCTCACGCACCTGTTTTCAACCAGAAATGGTGTTGAAATCAAAATGAGGAAATGTGTATTTCTATAAAAGAAAATCTTAGAAAAATAAATCCTTGGGTTTGTTATTAAACATCTTAGCTATGCTGGTCTATCAGACCGTTCCAAAAACCAGCATAAACCTTCAAATCCACGCCGGTCTAAACTGGTTCAGCAACCTCGCATTCACTTTTCTCATCCTATTTGCCTGCTTTTGTCTTTCTCTCTTCCGCTGGTTCATTACACTGCAATAGTAACCAGTGTTCACCAGCAATGAATACTCAATAAAGACCCCATCGCTTTTCGCTGCATTTGCTTCAAAGAATGCCATCTCGAAGTTCTTAAACTTAAAGCCTCCCTCTCACCCCGCCATCTGCGCCGCTGCTCTCCGCCCTCGTGCGCGTGGTTGAAAGGGATAATGGAGTCTTGAATAAGTTTTGAATTCTTCAGAATAGCCCCGTAGCTCATTATCCGCGCCAGCATCTGCCTGCCGCTCCATTGATGTGCTCGGTGTATTTACTCCACTCAATTAAACCACTATAAACTCCATTAGCCACAACAGAGCTCCGAGCGGCCGTGCTGTTGGAAACGGCCCCACAATAGAGGAGGAGGACGAGGGACCTTCTTTCACATCTTCAGGGGTGACCATTCAGAGAAACTGTGGCCAGCGGAGGAACAGCTGCTGATAATCTGGTTGTGTCTCTCTTATTGTTGCATCAATGGATTCAAACAGGTGTCGTTTTAATGTTCCTTCACGGTCACGGAGGCCCTCCATCTCATTAAGGCCCTTCGACTGTAGAAAGAGCAGCCGAACGCGACATGCCATCACTCCGGACGGATCTTGTTTAATGACTTTAGATGGGGCCTGACAGAAGGCTTGGATTAAAATGAGTGTCCACAGTAATGATAACCATTTTAAAGGGATAGTTCACCAAAAATGAAAAATCTGTCATCATTTACCCACCCTCATGTCATTTCAAACCTGTATGACTTTCTTTTTTTAGCAGAACACAAAGATATTATGAAGAACATTGGTAACCAATCAACATTGGCCACCATTGACTTCCATTGTATGGACATTTCTCAAAATATTTTCTTTTGTGTTGCACAGAAAGAGTCATTAACACTTTATTTTACAGTGCCCTTGTTACACATGTTACATGTATTTACTATAGTATGTACTATAAATGATGCATAATTGCATGTAACTTACTCTAAACCAAACCCTAAAGTAAGTATACGTAGTTCATTTTTATTACTCAGTACTTAAAGGAGAAGTTCACTTTAGAATAAAAAATTGTACGATTATTCACTCTCCCTCATGTCATCCAAGACGTCCATGTCTTTATTTCTTCTGTAAAAACTAATCTAAGGTTTTTGAGGAAAACATTTCGCACTCTAAAAAAAGATTTTTGGAGGGCAACCTGATTTATGGTCCAAATTTCTGTTTTTCTTCGCAACTTTAAATGGCTAAACGGGTCTTCTAGCGAAACGACTAAGAAAAATTCAACTTTTTGTACTTTTTAACCACAAATACACGGCTTGCACCCAACCGTGTTGCGCGTTCACCACTTCCCGTAATACGTAATCACGTTGGAAAGGTCACACGTCTGCCATTTATACATCCCGAATAAGCACACGAACGGACCATTTTAAACAATGATCTGGCTCAAAAACATAAGCGTATTACGGGAAGTTGTGAATGCGCGAAACACGGTTGGGTGCAAGCCGTGTATTTGTGGTTAAAAACTTGAATTTTTCTTCGAAAATGACTAATCACGCTAGAACACACCCTAATTCATCAGCTGGTGTCATGTCTAGCCATTTAAAGCTGCGAGGAAACTGAAATTCGGACCATAAATCAGGTTGCCCCCCATTAAATCCATTATATGGAGGAAGATGTTTTCCTCAACAACCTTGGATTAGTTTCTACAGAAGAAATAAAGACATGGATGTCTTGGAAGGCGTGAGGGTGAGTAAATAATCATGCATTTTTTATTCTAAAGTAAACTTTTCCTTTAAATGTATAATTATACTGTAACACAAGCTCTGTAAAACAAAGTGTAACCCAATCGTTTGGTCTTCTTTTTTGGGGTGGATGTTGCTTTTGCCATGACACCGTGTAAAATGTTCTTTATTATAAATATTTCAATGACATTTCCTTTGGATATTGATTATAAATTAAATCAATGTGTAATTTATCACTGATCAATATCACGTATGTATTATAATACAATGCATTCTGGCTTTATTTGTTCAGATTATTTCTCTTCACTATAGTAACCACAGCCTAAATATTTCGAAAGCGACTTTGCAACAATGCAAAATTGTGAAAACCACAAAATGAATTGGAATAGAATTAAATTAAACTATCCAAAGCGACTTGCAGTGCACTCAAGATATTTTGTTAGTTTGTGTGACCCATGACCTTTACGCTTCCTGATCTCTTTCCGAAACAGGTTGGACCTCTAAAAGCAGAACTGAAGGTCCGCAAGGAAATCTAAACAAATGTAAAAAAATATGGCATTAAAAGCAGTGAAGGTGGAAGTAAAAAGAAAACTGGAGAAAAAGAGATCTATCATTCACGGGACAAACTGAACTCTTGGTTCACTCGTGGGGATACTGCATGTCACATTGGGTGGAAACTATGCGTTTACTGAAGCTCTGCATGTAGAAACCATTACCAGAGCAGCCTTGAGATAGACCTTCACCCGTACCTCCATCCTTAAATCAGTGCAGAGGAAGAGAACATTTTGATTTTTTTAATAAACATTCAGTTGACACATCTGGTGTACAGTATACTACAGGCAAACTCACCATTTTCTCTCCTTTCAATCTCAATTCTCTATAGGAGAAACAGAGATCTCATTCGTGATCAGAAAGAGCAAGCACAGCTCAATTCGCTTCTATCCGTTTCCACCAAAGTTGCAGTTTCACTTTTTTCTGTCTCTTCCCTAAGGCCCGTGTTATCCTGAGCTCCTGGTGCCCTCTGCTTTTGGACAATAGGAGGAATGTCCAATCCTTTCTCTAGCTCAAACGGACCATCAGGAGAGGAAGTGACCTCAGCGTGTTCAGTCAATCCACAGCCTTAGGCCACAGGCGGCAGCTTTCCCTTCTAATCCCTCTCTCAAGCTCCGCCCTCTTCCTTTCTCAATCTCTCTTTCTATCAATCCCCCTCTCTTTTCATCCTTTCATCTCCAGCCCTCTGTTTTCATAGACACAGGCTCTTTTGACAGCACGGTTGCCACATTACAGCACCAACGATGAGTGTCTGTCTCTCTGCGTTTGTGTGTTTCTCAATGGGAAAATCTCTTGGATGCTGTCAACAATGTGTCAAAATTCTTCACCAAAATGAAAAGGAAATGTAATTTGCTACTCTAATTTTAAAAGCATTATTTATTATATTTATACATCCTTGTAGTTGTCTTGCCTTACTTCCCCCTGACACAATTTTTATTTCTTTCTGTTGTTTTTGGGGTGAAATGTGATTTGAACATATTGGTGAGATTCTGTATGTGACTCTTTCTACAAAAGGAGATATTTTGAGAAATGTCTCGGTGGTTTTGTGTCCATACAATGGAAATCATTGGAGTCCAGTGTTGTTTGGTTACCAACATTCTTTCAAATCTCTCTTGTGTTCTGCAGAAGAAAGTCATGCAGATTTGGAAAGACATTACAGGGACTCTGAAAAGTTTAACTATTTACATCTCGATGCCGCGCCATTTAAAGAAACCCTTAATTTCACACACAAACATCCTCAAATGTGGCTCTTAATACTTTTTGGTGGCCACATCGGAGGAGGGAATAAAAAGCAGTATGTGAAATACCTGTATGTGTGTGTGTGTGTGTGTGTGTATGTGCGCACGCGCACACATGCATGTTTGTGTGTGTGTGTCTGTGGATTCAACGTCTCTTCCTCATGCATTTGCTAATGGTTCTTCCAGAATAAGCTATTTACACTGCCGAGACCAAACTACCCCCAAAACATGCAAAAAACATTAGGATTTTGTTGAAAAAATTACATTCATGAAACAATATTTAAATTTTTTATGTCATTGTGACATCTTATCTGTACAGTGTTAGATTATCTTCTATTAAGGGTAATGCTCAGTATTACAACAGAAAGAATTAAGAGGATTGTTTAAACCAATAGATATTACCATGGTGTACTTTGTGTGTGTTCTGTATACATACTGTAATGGATGTCTCTGTATAGCCAGCAAGGTGCACGTACAGTATGTGTTTTCTCTGCATACTGTGAAAGGGGGTCTCGGTTTGCTCAGTCATACCTGTGTGTGTTTTCTGTGCACACTGTGAAATGTTGTCGGAGTTTGCAGAGTCTAATTTCTGTACACAAAGTGTGCATTCTAAAAATGTCTTTCTTTCTTCCGTTTTTGCTCTTTATTTGGTTCATGAGATATTATATGCTTTACTATAGATGGGTCAGAGAATGTTTAGATTAACAGATTCATTTGGATTTCCCTTGTGGGTTTGTGATCGTCTTCTGCGTGGGATTTTGATCCAGTTTCGGTATTTGCACAGTTCGAATAATCACATTCACAGGCCATTTACATGCTCAGGAAACAAAAAAATTACTTCTGAAAGTCTCTATTTTTTCATGTAAAAGTTCACCCAACAATTACACAACATCCTCATTTACCAACTCTCATTTCTAAATCTGTATTAGGCATACTTTCATTTTCTGTTAAAAGAAACTTAGGTTGCTCTCTAAATCAGCACATGTTGGCTAAATTCTTGGCTAAATTCTTAGCCAACGCTGCAGGTACAGTATCCTTCATTAAGGCAATCCCAGAATGCATTGTGATTGGCTCGTTGAATACGATATCATTGAAATTGAGTGTGGAAGGTTACTATGTTACTTTTTTTCTTTTTTAACTACTGTAACTGTAGTTTGTTTATTGATGATGCAGTACAACCACTAAGTAGTGGGTCTTGAGGTCATTAATGCATATTATCTTTTCTGCATCAGCAACACATAGAATATTATGTAGTTTGGCTATATAAGAAGGCAAACAGTTCAGTCTGAAAGAGGCAAAAGACATTTATTTGACAGCCGACCAGCTAATGAAAGCAAAGTATGATACGATAAGTTCTTTGGCGTAGGCCCCGTCCGTAGCTCGAATCCAGAGGGTCGTAGATTCTTGCTCTTCCTACCTGAATATGAAGGCAGGGGCGGAGCCTGGGGAGGAGGGGGGTGAATTTGGCGTCAGGATCTGCAAAGGCACATATTGAGTAAGTACGGATCTTATATACTCCAAGTGTTGGATGGTGATAGGCTAGAACTATGGTAATGAGTGGCGTAGCATTAGAGTCTTCCTGGCAGAACTTGCACTTAAGCTTTCATTTATTATTAGTAAAAACACATTTCAAATATTTAACAATATTAGTGAGTGCTGTGTAATTTCTTGATCATTGTGTTGTTGAAATAACTATGAATATTGGAATTGTGCGTTGACTCTCTTCCAAATCATTTTCTTCCAAGATTTGATCTCACTTGAGATAGCTTTAAAAGGCAACCGCATATGTAAGCATTAGAACCAGCCCGCTAGGTGTTGGAACAGATCCCGCGTTCTTACTTGTTCCAGAAACTCAAGGCTTTTCAAGGAAAAGGGTTTTTAGCCTGAGTTCTGTGACATTTCAAACTATGATGTCAGTGCTCGAAGTTCCAGGGCTCCGGTTACCATCCCAGTGTGAGAATGAAGGTTGCCATGGAGATCAATATTGTACAGCCCTGAGTCATCACCGAACAGTTTCCTCTCCCTGTGCAGCTCGCTTTGTGTGTCGTGCGGTGCATTTCTTCGTTTGTAAACAGAGTTGTACTCAATTAGTCAGTTTTGCTTTGCTCTTTGTCCGTCTCAAAATTGTTCTGCTATTCGTCTCTTTTTTCCTCACACAAAACATTCGCAAGAAACAATAAAAACTGTAGACTGCGACTTGAGCATTTGTTTGAAACTGTATAACTTTATAGCAACCGAAAATGTAAAATTGTCAATGTTTCTATTTAGAGTCACTAGTGAAGAGTTTGGGACTGAAAGCATTATTGTAGTGCCATCAGCATTCCCGGGATTTCATTTTCCTGCAGCTTCAGAGTAATTTGTCACGTGGTATTTACAGCTCAGGTAGTTTGCCCAACTGAGAGGAAGTCTAGTCTTCTCCCGCTAGACATTTTGGTTGGATTAGCCATTTGGACATCACAGGTCAGACATCCCTCTGGGGTCTTAGAACACTGTCACAAAATAAAAGTTCAAATGAAAAGGATGTTACAGCATGAAAGTTGTTTGATACTGAAATGTTTTGTTATAGATGTGACCGGGCCGACGGCCAGACCGAGGTTTTGGTGCTGTGCCAAGCCCCAAATAAAGCCCAGCTTTATTCCCTGACCACTTCCTTCACCTTCAGACATTTTTTGAAGTATTGTCAGTTTGAATGAGCACTTGAAATGTAACGGGGGTCATGTAGCCGTGATGCTTGACTACAAACAAAAAGTGCTTTCACATCTGATTTCAAATGTGTTTTTTCGCATATAAAGTCTTTGTAATTTTCTTAATGTTAAAATCTCAATGTAATTCAAATGTTGATTTGTTAAAGGCCCAGTGTGTAGTTTTTTGGAGGATCCATTGACTGAAATGCGATATAATATACATAACTATGTCTTCAGAGACTTTACATGATGAGGCGTTATGTTTTTATTACCTTGGAATTAGTTGTTTCCGTCTAAATACACCGCGGGTCCCCTTACATGCAATTCGCCATGTTGTTTCTACAGTAGCCCTAAACGGACAAACTGCTAAGAATGCATTTCGTAAATACGTTATCTCTTGAGGCAAAGAAGCGAAAAAGTGAAATATTTGTTCTGTCAGCCACCGTAATGCTTCGAAAAGTGGGCGAGGTGTGGATTGTGCGGTTGGTTGCAATTCGCAACCTCACCGTGGATGCTGCCCGATGTGTAAATTTCTCAATATTAAAATGCATTCTCATATTCTATGGAGAGAAATCTAGAAGCCATTCATAAAGTAGATTCATGGTTACCACGTGTGGCTATATTATTCATCTCAAGGCAATTGTTTAACTCACCCCGCAGATAAATAAGCTGAGATGCTGTATACTAGCAACACCAAAAATATGAAATAACACGCAATATTACTAAACTTTTTTTGGCCTAAAGTGCTTAATTTGGATTGGTTGCTATTAGAAATCCGTAGAAGCAAAGAATTAAAGTTCAAACCTGTATGACTTTCTTTCTTCCGCACAACACAAAAGAGGATATTTTGAAGAACGTTGGTAACCGAACAGCACTGGCCCTTATTCACTTCTATTGTATGTACGCCAAACCAATGCAAGTGAATGGGGGCCAGTTAAACAACATTCTTCTAAATATCTTCTTTTGTGTTCTGCGGAAGAAAGAAAGTCATACAGTTTTGTAATGACAAGAGTGTGAGCATTTTTGGGGTGAACCATCATTTTCATATGCATTTCATGATAATGTGTCCGCGCATCAGGCAAACCAATACTGTAATTGGTGTGTGTTGCGTCAGGGTCTCACGAGGACTAATAGGAATGTATGATAGTGTTTAGTTTGTATGCACGTGTGTGTATAATAACAGTAGGATCTGTGGTCTGTGTCCTGCGTCCCTGCTGCGGCCAAACTGAACTGAGACATGGCGGCCGGCCAACACACACAACGGGTCAAAATGTTGAGTTCACTTTTATAATGTACACAGAGTCACATGCACCGGACCCATACATGTATTACATCAGATCATCTTAGACATTATATCTTCATGTACCTATGAGAAGAACAAAAGCGGGCATGTTAGATGCCTTTTTCTCACAACACAAAATAGCCACTTTTGAATTCAGGATAGAATGTACACCCATTCCCACCCCTACAACGTAAAGCAAGGAGAACATCCCTAAGCCTGTCTGAGTGACCTAATATAGGGCAGTAAGTCAAACCTCCCTAAAGAAATCCTGAGGATTCTCACAGTCTTCACTGTGACACAGTTTTGACTTTCTATTTGTGTGTCCACAACATGAAAGTAAAATGGAGAGAGTGTTTGTATTCCAGAAAACTGTTTGTTTGCTGTGTCACAGACCTGCACAATAAAAACGACCACAACAAATGACCACGTGTGTGGTTTGTTTGGGGAATTGTGTGTGTGTCCGAGTGACAGCCTCGCGACACCAGAGAAATTGAACAATCGTGTGCTTCTGATGGAATACTGCGAACTGTTTCCAGTCAGGTTCTGAGTAAAAAGATAAATATAAACAGGAAACGATGATGAGTTTGTGATTTCTCAGGATAGTTCGGGATATCTCAACTTGCAGTGTCATGTTATACATCACATTATTATGGGTTTTCCATCTAATGCCATCAATGTACTACACTCCAATCGCTAAACTTATCGCTAACTGACGGAAAAATTGTGCTGCCCATAACAGCTGTAAGGAATTGCTTTTTTTTCAGCGAATTTGCAGTACGAATTTCACAAAACAACGACCTTTGACCTTTCTTACTGTATGTGACTGGAGGGGGATCCAAGGTCACTGGCCTGTAGTGGGGCTCTGTACTGTGTGTGTTAGGGTAAAGTGCACCGAAACTCCACCAAAACCAACATTTACACTTTCAGATAAGCAGGTGTGCTATATGAAACTGTCCAAGTGTGTGTGTGTTGATGAAGATATGTCCGATGAAGATACATCCGATGAAGATACATCTAATTCTATAGTTAAAGACTGCACAGCTGTTGGAAGTTAGTCCCAACAAAGGATCACAGAGAGAGAGAAAGTGAATCACGAATCGCTTGTCTTTATAAACTAGGTTGGATGGATGATGCTGGGGGGGTTTGGGGGGCTGTATACTGTAGCACCAGATGTGTTTACAGTTCGTGGGAGTCGCACAGTTTGAATTCAAGGTGCGTGTGTATTTTTGATTTGTGTCATTACATCTTAAAGACTCAGAACTGCTTGAATACAACCACAGTTCCCAACAGATCGATCTAAATCATTTGAAATCAAATCCCAATAACATTTACATCTCAAAATGGTTTTGTTGATTTTAAAGTAGTATTTTTGTGTGTTGTGTCTTTACCACTAGGAAAACAAATTTGTTTTCAAACAAGGGTTGAGCCCTGACATTAGTTGGCATACAGGTGGTCCCGCCCCAAACTAACGCCATTGGCTGAGCAAATGTGGTGAACTCAAACAAACAAGATTTCAATCCAGTTTTGTGGTGCCGAAATGACACACTTCAGCTTTCACTTTAACCACAAATAGTCTCCACAAGTCTAAATGGATTTTTCCCACACAGATGTCATCGCTCACAAGCGAAACCTTTGAGTATTTGTAGGGTGAGAGATTTCAGTGCTGGAGTTTTACATGTACTTCTCAAAGATTATCAAATATAAATGTACTATGTTCACTTTTAGGAATACGCACAAAAAACATTGAAGACTAAATCTCCCGACTCCGTTGGTCAAATGTGTGTGTGTGTAATCAGAAACAGCTTTGTCCATTCTCATGCAAGCTGAATTATAGGCCTATTTACAGAAAACACAAACACACACCCTATTAACATAGTGGTGGCAACAAACACATGTTTTTAGCTCCATAAATACACATTTGTCACAGCTGTTGTTGAATTCGACCATATGGCAACCACTGTTCTATACGCCAATGAGATATGGATGCATAGATGATAGACTTTGACACGGGAAGGTCTCTTAAAGGGACAGCTCCCCTTTAAAATAAAAATTCTGTCATTACTTACACGCCCTTTTGTCATTTCAAACTTGTATTTCTTTATTCTGCAGAACACAAGAGAAGATATTTTGAAAAATGTTGGTAACAGAAAACCATCGGTCCCCATTGACTTGCATTGGTTTTGTCACACAATAGAAGTCAATGGGGACCAATGCTATTTGATTGCCAAAATATCTCCTTTTGTGTTTTGCAGAAGAAAGAAAATCACACATGTTTAAAATGACAAGAGGGTGAGTAAGTGATGACAGAATTTCTATTTCAAAGGTGAAATATTTCTTTAATGTAACCTTAAAAAGACCTGTTACTTTTCTTTTTCTTTTTCTTCTGTTCTTAGGTTACAGTTTGAATGTTGTTGCTCTTTTTGAGCCATTTCGTTATTTTATTTATACATGTTTATTGAGTTAAATGCCTACACAATTCAAATGGCACACAGATCAACAACACTTACATATACACATGTGGTACTTTCTGGCTTTACGCAAAAGGTTTATAAGCAAACAAAGCAAAATGGAAATCTTTCTATGTGTTATGGTTGGGAATCACTGTTAGGATGTAAGGCACGGAAACATGGGGAGCGCTCAATGCTAAACAGACAGACTCACAGATGCCTCTTTGGTCAATCGGCAAACAATATGGTCTCCATCATCTCTGACTTCAAGAGGTTCAGTTTGTCCAAGATTTTAACTAAAAGGGAGGCAAATGCTTTAGAGAAATTTATCTTTAGAGAAACCACATTTTCAGAATTGAGAAACAGCCAAATATAATATTTAAATAATCAGTCACTAAAAAGGCGTATTGCTTAATTTTATCAGAAACTATGCAATAGTGCTATGCAATGTACATTTTTTGCATATTCTATAGGCTGATGTTTTTTGACCGTCCCACAAGGTTTTATGTCCTGTTAGGGGTTAGTGAATCATAAAGTCCCTGTTCTTTTATTTGCTCTTCTCTTTGTAATAAGGAAAAGCTGGTGGATGTGCCCCACCGAGTGCAGCTGCACAGCCCGCGGTGCGAGGTCTCAGCTCTGCCCGGATTCAGCCGGTCCTGTGTACTGCTTTGATGAGAACAGAGAAGAGCTCTGCACCAAAACATCTCTAAACAAAACTTGGCCTTCCCGCATGCGGTCTCTTCACGGGGTCACAGATTCAGCAAGATCTCATGGGAACGACACCTGATGGACAGTAACCTCACCTCCCACAGAGGAGCCTGACTCGATTCAGATTTGAGTAATACACTTCATCCTTTCACTTTAGTAAAAAGCAAAATACTTCATTTCTTAGTCTAATGTCACATTGCAGTCACAATGATTATTACTGACTGTCAAATACATCTCTGTCGAAAATAAAGGGGAGTTCTATACACACATTCTGACCACAGTTAGTCGAACATAATCACACAAACATTTCTTCTTGTTCCTTCTTCATCCTTGAATTCCCACACACACTCGTCCATTGCTTCTTGTTATGTGTACAGTGATAAACCAGCATGCAATTTAAAAACCGCATGGAACAAAAGACCAGCAGCCCTCTCAACATTAACACAGTCATAAAAACGGAACTTTGTGTGTTTGTTTTTGAACTAGCTGCGCTTTTGCAGACAAAATTGCATTTACAGTGCAGTACATTTGGTCGACATTTTTTTACTACAAAAAAGCAGTTCTTCCTGAAGAGACAGTACCATGATAACTAAGTAACTAAGTCTAGTTAATTAGGTCAATTAGTTAACTAAGTAAACATGTGCATTTGTGTATGACCATCCTCCACACTCAAAAAATGTATTTGTTGAATTTACTTTAAAAAGCTGCGTCAAGTGGTTCCACGCAACAATATTAAGTAATTTGAACTAATAAAACTTTAGTTGTATGAACAAAATAAATGTAAGTAATGTTGACAAAACTTTTTTGAGCAAATCCAAACCATTCCGATTGTACCAGTAATTTGAAGTTAATCAAACTCAATATTTATCCTTCGCAATGGTACTTTTTGTTGTCATACATAAATGATATACAGGCATACTGCATGTTAGTCAAAACACAATAGCAAATCAGATGAGAGGCATCTCAGTGCTGGCATTAGCACAGTTGAAGCTCATCGAATGATGCAATAGACATCATGGATGCGCTGAAACCTCTCACACCCTAAGCATATGTACCACTCTTCAAAACAATGGCAACCCTACAGCAAAAAAATACAACAAACTCTTTTAAACCTCAAAGATAAATGATCATTAAGCACAAATAACTATTTTCTGCTACTGAAAAACACTTAAAATAACACAAAATTTCAAAATGTACTGCCTGCATGCAGTCTTACGCAAAGCATGCTGGGAACTGAAAATCCCCCTCAACCAGTCATGTTGCATTAACTTGTTTATATTAAGTAATCTCAACAATAGGTCCAATATTATAGGGTTTTGCATTCTACTCAACAATGTTAAGTTGACCAGTCAAACACTTGTTAAGTAAAGCCGACAGAACTTACGTTAATTCCGTTACTTGCATTCTTTATGTACTGTGAACAAGGATGGGTTAAGTAAAACTAACAGCAGCGACAGTTAATTTTTTTGAGTGCACTATTGCATTAGCTGTTTCACGCTGTTATTGTAAGTTATAAGTGTCACAAACAAGTATTGATGAACAGAAAAAAGCAAATTTTTCATGACTTTCTAAAGTGCATTTTTATAGACAATAACAACATCTGCGTAACGTCTAAGAAATGTACTTGTCATATGGTCCAGTTGACAGTATTTACAGTGTCTGGCTTCTGTTGAGCTATTTAATCTGCCGAAAACAAAGGGGGAGTTGCAATTAGTTGTGTTTTCCCTTCAAACAAACTCCAGAGCCTTCCTCCGCACGCACACAAACATTGCAGATCGGTTTTTGGCTCAAGATGCAGAGTGGAGAATAGAGGAAAAACGGATGATTCCAGGTGGTGGATATTCCATTTCATGTTTGTCCACTCGCTCCATTGAACACTGAAAGCAGATGCTATCAATGCACAGGCCTTATCCGTGAGATCCTTATATGCAGAATAAGAGATATAAATTAAATTATTATATACACAAGGGATGATGATGCAACATGCGGGCTTATACTCTGCTTATCAAGTTTGATCACACTCATTCTACTTTTCGCATATTCAAATGAGTCATCATAACCATTATGATAGCTACATGAAGTAAAGTATGGGAACCAGCCACCCAAGAAATGTTATGAAATTCTCCTTAAGCTCTCCTGCCTGACCATTATTTCTAACTTTATGAGAGATGTTTTAAACACTATCAAAGGAGTTTCAACGTATGAAAGCAAGAAACTTTAAAGAAATGCAAACATAGGCACAATGTAAACAAATTTCAAGCATTTAAGCACAAGCCTTTATCGTTTTCAGATAAGTTCATTCAGAACAATTCAGCCACGCATGTGTCCAGCCGTTCACTCCCCCAAAAAACACTTAGCTTGTAAAACTTCTTTCTACACATTCACACAAGTTTTTTTTTGCACTTTACAACATTCCTTATATACTATTATGGCACACGTCCCAGACTAACTTCTTGGAATGATTTCCAACACTCTGGATATAAAGCACTTGCTATGGACAGAGGTCTCCTCCTAAAACTCATAATCCCGTTTTATTTATCTACGACAAGTGAGAAGGTCCCTGCAAAAATCACTTTTATCAGTCTTTATCAGTATTTAGTCTGGTTTTCTAGTAGAATATCTAAAAAACTATAAAGCAAGATACATCTATTTTTTCAAGTAAGAATATATCTTGAATTAACGTTTTTTTACTGCATCGCAAATGGCATTTTATTGTTTTTCACACAAATCCAACATATCGTCGCTGTCCTTCCTTCAGATGTCCGAATTCGCTGTTTTTCAGGAAATAAAAAAAACAATGTACTTTTTAACTGATTAAATATACTGTGTTTTTTTAATATGGTTAGATTTTGCAAAACCCAGTGACAAACATAAAGGGTGAGTACTAATAATATTTTTTTGGGCTGAACATTTTAATCTCGAAATATTGAGATCAAGGTTTCAGAAACACAGCAGCGATATGATACCTTCTCGAACAACAAATCTTATAATGAACTTGATTTAGGGAACTTTTAGTTTTAGGGAGATAATTTACTGGAAAAAACATAAATATTTGCAATGAAGAATTTCAACACAGATACACATTTACTCGTGATTGGTCTATAAGAGATCTAAAGAGCAGATGAGCCATTACAGGTCTAATATGTACCATTAGTTGCTTATTAACCTCTCTCCTTTCATCGCTCTCGGTCGCTCTACAGGAAAATGACTCACGGGTCAGAGCGAGAGGGGAGTGGAGAGACTGTGGGAACTTTACACACGCACCGACACAAAATTACATTAAACATTTTAGCAGTGGTGGGCAAGTTACTCTGAAAAAGTAATTAATTACTAGTTACTAATTACATATTCAATAGTGAAATTAGATTACTGTACAAATTCGCTCTCCAAAAAGTATTTAATAACTTATTAATAATTACTTTCTATATCCTATATCAACCTTGATTAGTTAAGTGATTCAAGGACATGAAACGGCTCTTTTAATATAAAACTACATAAAGTAGTATTATTAATTATGACTACAAATGTGAGAATTATACATTTTAAAGTTAAAGGTTTGATTTCAATCCCACTGTTGCACACACATATATTACACAAAGTATTTAGTTTAATTACATCATATGTAACTGCAATTAAATTGCAGAAAAATAAAGTAATCCCTTACTTTACTTTTTCAATGAAAAGTCATTAAATTACATTTACGCATTTGGCAGACGCTTTTATCCAAAGCGACTTCGTTGCATTATCCTATACATTTATACATAGGTATTTGCACGAACCCACAACCTTGTGTTGTTAACGCAATGCTCTTTCCACTGAGCTACAGGAAAACTACATGGAAATTACAGTAACTAATTCCTTAGAAACTTACACCCAACATTGCATCTTAGTTATGAACGATCAATCTCAAGTAACTGAAAGACAAATGTGCATGCCAAAGAAACGCGCTTGTAAAGTTTTCTCATGAGAGTGAGGAAACCCTTCCCATATCCCAACAGTCACGGATGAACGGATGATCAGATCTGACGATACAGAAAAAGTAAAGAGATATAAGGCATGCTGGCTGTTTGACAGTTGTATCTGCCTGTGGCTGCAGGCCTGTGATTTTGCTAATGCATGAGTGATGGGTTTTGAAGTTCTAGAAATTGTATATATTGGATTTGTGTAGTCTTGTCGGTGTCTACTGTTGCATCACACATCCATTGTTCCTTGATTATAGGGGTTTGCTTAAAGAGAAGAGTTACAAATGCCAATCTACATGTCAAGTCATGCTATGCCATTTCTTCCCGTAATTTCCAGTATTTTGATTGTGAAAATACACATTTTATGACGCAGGATTTCACTCATTAAGAATTGATCGTGGGTGTTACATACCAGAATGCAGTCAGGTGGTTAATGGGGGGAGGCTGATAGATTATGAGGAATTCATGATGTCAGCTGAAAAATGTTTTAATGATAAAGTAAATGAAGGGCAGGATTTAAGAATGTATTCATTCGAAATAAGTGGGTGTGACGTACCAGAATCTAGTCTAGTCTGATAAAGTAAGAAAGATTTGTGTTGTCAGCCGAAAAGCAAAAACGCCCTAGAGGCTGACAAATTATCATATTTTATTATAATATATTTTATTACAATATTTTTAATTATTAAATTATTTATTTTAATATAATAATAATATATTAATAATAATAATATATTATTACTTTTATTGTGAGAAAACATTTTTGTGTAAATAACAACATACCCCTCTCTCTCTCTCTCTCTCTCTCTCTCTCTCTCTCTCTCAGCTGTTATGCAGGAGCCTATCTTTGTCTCAAAGCATCCTGTCCTTGTCTGAAGTTAATCAAATGCTGTGCATTCCATCAACCAGAGGCTGAGGGGCGTGTCCCGAGGGGCAGGGGTGGGCGGTTCCCACTTAGCCCTGTGCCATAATCTATTCATGACTGCTCTTTAAGGGGAGTGAGGCCCAGCTGCTCTAATTTAAAAAAAGACCCCCACCTTTATCAGCCCGTCCTTCCTCCATCTCCATTTCACAGGAGATCTCCCTCCTCACGCCCTTTTCTCCTCCATCCCCCCCATTCCTGTCATGTTTTTTCTTTCGAGACTCCATGACGGCCTGACACGGGGGACGTGATTAACCGCTTCACGTTCAGCTCAAATAAAGAGCAGTTTGTCGTTCTGAGTAAAAGCCGTATTGGAGCATCTGCCATTACAGGCCCTTGAGAAGACTGAGACTATTGCTGCCGTGAACACAATGGAGGACTAGCAGGGGTCTTGTGTTGGGATATTCATGGATTTGCTCATGAATAATATATGATTATTAACAGGGCTGTCACAATAGCAACTTGTGCCGAAATGAGTCGGGAATGAGCCTCATTAGAATGCAATCAAGTACCTGAAATGCAATAAGGAAAAGACGCAATGCATAATGCGATTTGGCCTGACATACCTCGACACGCTCAGACTTCAGGGATAAACTCTATGCAGGCTCGTGCAGAGAACAGTCAAAGATCGTTTCTAAGCTGTCAGAGTTGTATCGATCTTAGTCAGGGTAGATATTCATTTTTAAATGTATGTCACCTCATTCATTTTATGTAAACGAAAACACAACTTTGGGGGGGTATAGAGGTATATACTTTTTTCAGGGGGTTGGACAAATTTAAGTGTCAAACATTCGGCTGAGGAACAATTTTCAATATTTTTATTGAACAAAAATATCTTGAAATAAAATTCAACCTTGTAAAATATATGTTTTTACATATTTTAATTTTGAGATGCCCCTGAATTGTCAAACATCTTACATGTTTTTTTTTTATATCCGGACGTTCTTATTATGTTGTATCCATTAATAATACGAAAAATCCATGAACTAATATAGACCACATACATAGAGATACATTACAGTTGAAAACAAGGTGAGCGTCATTTCCATCGCCCGCCCGGCAATGAATATGGAAGAATTAGCCCCGCCCCTCTCCAGTGAACGCGCTGTATAGATTGAGCGCTCGCCCGGTCACATTCGCAGCTTTTTTCTCCAGCCCGTGGGCATTGTTGTAAAACAGAAGGACAATACAAGAATAGAGACGAGGATAATAGAGCCTCAAATTAGGCATCAAGGAATCTCTCCTCTATTGAATCTCAGCGGCTCTGTCCTCGTGCATGTGCTGCTATATGAGAGCCGTGCGTCGGCTGAACTTCTAGTTTCGTAGCGGACGGTCCCGACAGAAAGAGGAGGCATGATTCTCAGACCGAGTCCAAGTTTTGCCGTGCTGTCCGTTCATGTGATTTTGAGGTGCCTGTGGATGAGGGTACGTGAGTTTTTATATGCCACTTTAAAATATAAATTTAACTGAAATTATTATGGGCTATATATGTAAATTTGCTCTTAGGTTAAACATTCATGTGTTGGTGGGTGATCCATGTAGCCTGGTGTTGTCAATAGATGCTTGACAGATGTTTTTGGAGTTTTTCTTTGGATTTGCTACAAACATTAACATTGAGATTAAACTGATGACGTTAATGTGCGTCTTTCTTTATGCAGATAACAAACACATTTAATTTATTTTGCCACTTAGGTTTAGTGATAAATAGATACTATATGGCAGGACTTTATACTTACTATTCTTATTATTGGTTTATTGCAGGTATGTGATGCATCTGGACATTTCGAGCTGCAAGTTTTGTCGGTACAGAACATGAACGGAGAGCTTCAGAACGGCGCGTGCTGCGACGGCGTCCGGAGCGCGCAGGACAGCCGATGCACCGCGGACGAGTGCGACACGTTTTTCCGTGCGTGTTTGAAGGAGTACCAGTCTCGGGTGTTTTCGGGGGGGCCCGTGTAGCTTCGGTAGCGGATCTACTCCAGTTATAGGTGGAAATACGTTTTCACTCAAGCCCCTCGCCGATCAGAACGATAGATCCAGGATTGTGCTGCCCTTCAGTTTCGCATGGCCGGTGAGTTGGAATTAGAGCTCTGTTGTTGTGTTAACATAGAGATTGAGAAATCCTAATCTGATTCAACAGAATTCAGAAATAGGATTAGGGCTTGTTGTCACACGTTTTACCCGTGGGAATATTTCTCAGGATAGGTTTTAAATACATTTTCATGCTGAAAAATGTACAGACGGTCTAATGGATTTTTGGCTATAATGGGAATTGATTTAGGCTAAATGTAGTGTAATTGTCTCTGGCTGTGGGTCTCTACTGGTAATTTGTTGGGTTCTATTGGTGGGATGTTACCTGGCCGAACATCATTAAATCCTACTGGAATAAAACCTGAAAACACACTTCATAAAGGGATTGTGTACTGGTTTCTGTGGTAAACGGCCATTTGTAATGGATAACAATATAATTGTTTAAAAACAATTATGAAAAAAATTATTGTCGTTGGAAGACAGTTTAACATTCTGGGTAAAGTCCACCTCGGTTATTATTTTTCTGAATGCCCGCCAGTTTGGTTTTATGTTCTTGTACCCTGGAACTATTGTTCCTTATTCTGAACCTTATAGCTCTTGTGAGAGCTAGACATCCAGTATCCTCAGATTATTTGAACCTTCTCGACTCAACCAACATTTTAAAAGTCACATTCTGTTTGTAAATATTCACTTGACGTCCCGGGGATCTGGAAACAAGTTGTGCTCTGAGTGCCGTTTTGGAGTCAGTCATTTGCTCTGTGCCACTGCATTCCTTTATGATGATCTTCAGGTTGGAAGTGGGTTACGTTACCCCACCCCGACCGGTCCACTTTGCCAATGATCGCTCAGAACAGCAGGACAATGCGCTATTAAACACCTGAGTTTATCTCTGTTGATGGACGTTAAGAGGCTGTTTTACACACAATGGCCACAGGAAGCGGCTCTTAGATATCCAGTCAACTCGGGACCACCATTGATCATTTCATGCCTTTTTATCTCCCTATCTCTACATCTCTCATTGGCTGTGTTAAAAAGTAATCAGTTGTAAACAACATCTGGGTATCATAGATTTTTCCTACTGTGATATCAATATATAAATGACAAAAAAAATGCAGATAAACAGTTTTATGATGCACACAAAATTGTTAAATGAAACACTGCGTTTTACAGAACGACTCTCAGTGCAAATCTGATCCCTGCATTCATTTTTCCCAGTTTCTGATTCTGAATGCTCTGCATTGTTCCGGCCGATTCGCGTGTTTACTTTCACAACTCATAAGACCGAGCTGTCAATAAGAGGTCACGCCGAGTCAGGGTGATAGTCCAATTAGGCCCGGTTACCGTGGCAGCCGTGCCACAAACATCTCACCCCCTGCCCACGGCGGTCTAGACCTGCCTCAGAGAGCCTCTGAATGGAGATTCATTAGACATTGTCATCTTGCATGCTTTCTTTTCTGTCACATGTCTACCTAGCAATTGAACTACGGTCGGGCGCCGTGGTGCATTGTGGGTCGCGGTTCAACAAAGCGGGTTTACAAAGAAACACAGGGGATCTTTGGAAGAGCGTGTGTGTGTTCGGATCCTTTGTTGCTCGTTTTTAAATCTTTTTTTAATCCCTGTATGATGAAAGTAAACAAAAACAATGAAAATCTTGGAAACACACAGTCTCATCAAATTTTGTTCTCCACAGTACTTCTGTCTGTCTGTGTGTGTGTCTTTTTCTGTCACTGACACACACTCGTCTGATGATGTTACCTCAATCATTTGTGTCTGTGTGACAACAGACGGATTAAAGCTCATAAAAGTCCACAGATCCCTCGGACCGTGGGACAGGAAGAGATAGCATCACTTGTATGTGTTTGTGTGAGGTCAGATCAGAGGACAATGATACAGTAAAATCCTTCACGTCTGTCTTCTCTATATCTCACCATTAGCCATGTCTTAATGTTTTTAATCTCTCTGTTGGTTTGTCTTTTACTCTGGTTCTCAGGCTTTATCATGTTCACATTTTTCACACATTCCTTCAGTCTCCCGCCTGTCTTGTTTCTTATCTTAATTTACTGGAGAGATTGACAATAGTTCATTGATGTCTTGATAAAGCTGAAAACGAAGAAGTGGCAATAACTCTCTCATTCTTTCTCTCTCTCTGTCATTTCTCTCTCTCAAAGCATCAGCATCTCAATTATGTTAAGTTAAACCTGGTTTTCTTTTGTCTCACTTTCATCTCATTTTGTATCGTGTCATCTCATCTTGACTCTTCTGGTCTCACCTCACATCTGAAAATGCTGTAACATGTTAAAAGTGTTTGAGGATATCGCTGTTTGTTCATATGTGTTTCTCTCTCTTGCAGAGGTCATATACACTGATTGTGGAGGCTTTGGACTTCAATAATGACTCAAGCACTGGCAGTAAGTATCTTACACAAACACACTCACCGTTGTGTTTATGGAGAGCAGTGCGAGTGTGACAAAGAGAGAGAGTTTGTGTAACGCATGTTAAACAAGGGAGAATGCAGTGTGTGTGTTGTAGATGGCTGGCGAACACATCCTGTCATTAAACCACTGCCTGCACCTGTTTGCATTCATCAGACATAAAAAAATGTAAGCATGAGACGATACGCGCACACGCACACACACAAACTGTGCAGCAGGGAGAACGTTGAATGCTTGAGGAATTTGCTTTAATAGTGTGTAATAAATCAAAAGTGTTAAGTGTGTGTGTTTAGAGTCCACTTTCATTATGAACCCGATTCATGTCTGAGGGAATAATGTGTGTGTGTGCTAAATCAGAACACAACTTCAAATATTGACTATTACTTAACGTCAACATGTTAAGTAGTCTAAAGCGCAGCTTCTGTACACACACACTAGTAAATGAGTGCACAATAAAGACTGACCAATCAAATGAGTGCTTTAGATGCTGCTTAAATAAAGTTTTATTCATCAAATATTTATACTATTTCTGAAGTCTTTCTGTATGTATAGAATACCTGAAAATTTGAGATACGTAAAGTGTGCAATACATACCACACAATACTGTATAACTCCTGATATGTTGAGTCTACTCTCACGTAGATCTGTTCGCATCCAGAATAAAAGTTTGTGTTTACATAATATACGTCTGTGTACTGTGCATGTTAATTTTGTATTTATAAACACGTACACATACATGTATATATTTAAGAATAATATATACAAATGAAGAAATGTTTATATAGAGTTTAAATTATATATAAATATATCTTGTATAAAGACAAAATAAATATACACAGTGCACATACATGTAATATGTAAATACAAAAGTTTTTTCTGGATGCGAACGGCCCTCCAGAAAAATTCTGAAAAATTCTCCGAGAAATTCTCTTAAGTTTCAGATTAGTAGGCGGTAAACAGCAGTAAACAGCACTCAAAATAAAAAACAAGCCCCGATCCATCTTTTTTTTTTCACGCTGGCGTGTGATTTTCCAGCATCATACGTGTGTGTGAGGATCTCTCTCTCTTTCTCTCGTTCTCTGGCTAGCAGTGACATCTTAGCTTTGGCAGGCTCATGCATGTCCTCCTGTAGGACAGGTTAGGGTCAAGACAGTTAGTTCGTCCAAACCTCGGGCCACACACGCTTCACACGCTCGTCTCACAATTTAAAGCCCCGTGGCCAAATACCTCACCGCTGTGCTGGATTCAGGCCTGGCCTAAAAAAGGACTACGGTGTTTTTCTGCCCGTATAAGTGATAGTAAACAAAGAATACCGTACGCTGGGTTGGTGTGACTTAAACATGATGTCATGATATGTATTTTTTTCTTGTAGGTATAAATGGACAAGTCATCGAGAAAGCAGTGCAGTCCGGCATGATCAACCCAAACAGTCAGTGGCAGGTTTTGAAACACAACGGCCCCGTGGCTCAGTTCCAGTACCAGATTCGGGTCACCTGTGATGAACATTACTTCGGCCTCGGCTGTAATAAGTTTTGTCGACCCAGGGATGATTTTTTCGGTCACTACACCTGTGATCACAACGGCAACAAGACGTGCCTGGAGGGTTGGGCCGGCCCAGAATGCAACACCGGTAAGAGGACATGCTGAACGGTTCATTTACTGTAAATGAACCGATTCCAAAAATGTATTTACTGATTTATCTGACTCAGTGTTAGGTTGAGGAATTAATGCCATTTGATCGTCACAGTTATGACAAGCTTTGACTTGCACACACACAGAACGATTATATTACCCCGCAGGAGCGGGAGGGAAATGACATCATGTTCATAGTGAAGTGTTGTGATGCGAGAGAATTGCTAAGATCACAAAGATGGGATGGATAGCGCTCACTAAACTCTCTCTTGTTCTCTTTCCTGTTTTCCCAGCGATCTGCAAGCAAGGCTGCAGCACTGAGCACGGCTCTTGTAAAGTACCCGGAGACTGCAGGTAAAATGCTAATTCTGATTTCTTTTGGCCAAATATTAAGGCAGCATGGCACGTCTCCTTTGCGTTTAAAGTAATGCTGTCAAATCAATAAATGAAGTGTTTTTTATGTAATATATGTGTGTGGCATAAAATATGTTATATAAAATATAAACCTATTTTAATGTTTATATAAAAGCATGCACCTACATATATTTACATAAATATACAGTAAATATAAATGTGTATAAAAGTATAGTAAACATTATGTATAAATATATTTTACTTACAATGTATGTTTATGTATTTATATATATATATAAATAAGATATACACACCACACTCAAATATATTATATAAACACAAACATTTATTTTTGAATCGATTAATCGATTTGACAGCACTAGTTGAAAGCAATCCCAGAATGCACTGTGATAGATTTGTTCAAGATGGCAGATGAAGCAGATGGTAGACAGCTCAAATCCATCATTTAAGTTAATTCTGATTTTCTTCTTTTCTCAGGTGTTTATATGGCTGGCAGGGAGACTACTGTGATCAATGCATTCCTCACCCCGGGTGTGTGCACGGCACCTGTGTGGAACCCTGGCAGTGTCTGTGTGACACCAACTGGGGCGGGCAGCTTTGCGACAAAGGTGTTTTACTCTTTTCCATTCCCTTTAATTCTGCTATAGGCCATTTTGCAAGACGCAAACAACACTTTGTCTGGACTTTTTTATTTCAGTTTTTTAGAAATCGTTTAGAAATGATACAACCAACAAAACATTTTGAACTAAATGGAAATAGTAATGAAAACAAGAAATGCTTAAAAAAATGAAACAGAAAGTACTTTTCAACCAGTCCTGCAACAGGGTCCATATTTCCTTCTATCGAGTTGATCCAATAAAATATGGATAATTTATTCAAACTGATTTGTTTAATACAGATTTGAATACCTGTCGTACACGGCAGCCCTGTCTTCATGGAGGTACCTGCAGTAATACCGGACCGGACAAGTACCACTGCGCCTGTCCTGACGGATACTCTGGACTGAACTGTGAGAAAGGTGGGTCACACTTACATGCCGTACAAAGGCGACATCCTGAACAGACCAACATCATTCAAGCCAATTACATAAGACAAAGTTAGGTCAAGTTAGAAGTTAGGTTAAATGCATTTCCTGAAGATCTTATGGAGGCACATATTGGATTAGGATCGCTTGCGTTGCCTAATAGTGAGAGTCAGACTATTGTTCTTGTAAGCCAAATTGAATCACATATTATGTTGCGGTTCCTTTCGGTCATCTTGCCAAAACGTCTGTTTTACTTGTTTCGTCGAAGACTTTCTACTCACGCTTGGCACATGACAAATGTTCATTTTAGATATTGCTTGTCACTCTTACATATTTCTGTGTTTCTATCTGGATTTTGTCAGTGATTGTAAAGCAAGTTGAAGGGGGAAAATAGGGATTGTTTCTGCCAAAAACATACACCCGACACACAAACAAACACTTGAATTGGTATATCAAATGCGTCTGACTCAGCCGCCAAGCCAAAGAATCCAGTGCGCATTAATAGATTTGGACAGAAAAATGCTTCACATCGTGTGTGTGGTGGAGGGATAGGTTTCTTGATCGGGTGGGTTTGGCATAATGGACACGCACCAGCCTGTTCGTTACACAAAAGAAAGATATTTTCCCGTGATGCTGTTTTATTTTGATTTTGCACGCTTCGATTTCTGTTCATCACGTCATGTTTCATTGGAAATGAGCACACACTGCCTCTTGTTGCTCTCCATGTTTCTGTTGGTGCGGTCTCTAACCGGTGTGAGAAAGGCCAAAGGGGTTTTCCAGTCCACCGACTGTATCCGATAAAAAGAGTGACAGACCTAAAGAGGGAGTTACTGAGAGATTGAAAGGGGAAAACCAAGGATGTGATCCTGTCTCGCTTGTGTTAACTCCAGATTAATTGCGCTTCTCTCGATTTCAAATTGAATGTTGGCATATCATTCGTATTACAACAACCTTTGTTGTGCCAAAGAAGGGCAAAATAAAAGTGCAAATAAAATAAACAGGTAGTAATGAATAAAGAATAATTAACCTAAAATTATTCATTGCAATGAATCATTTGGTCTGTGGTTTATTTTAGAGTAGCTTCTTCCAAACGTGTGTTTGTTTGTCTCAGCTGCAGTGTGGTGTAATTTGATTACATTGGGGACACAACATTGTAACCTCTCTCTCTCTCTCTCTCTGTCTGTAGTGGATAATGCCTGCCTGTCTGAGCCATGTTTGAACGGAGGCAGTTGTGTGGAGTCCAGCCAGGGATTTGAGTGTCAGTGTGCGGCTGGCTGGAGCGGACCGTCCTGCGATATCAGTAAGCCTGTTTGTATGAGTGTGTGGAAGTTTCAGTGATCACACACACATTACTTTTGATATTGCAGTTACTTCTCCTAGACCACAATGAGAATGACATTGAAAACAAATACAGACTAGGGCTGTCAAATCGATTAATCGCGATTAATCGATTCCAAAATAAATGCTTCTGTTTATATACATATGTGTGTGTGTACTATGTATATTTATATGTATATATGAATACATGAACGTACATGTATATGTGTGATTTATATTTACACAGAATATATACTATATTTAAATATTAATTATTAATCGACTTGACAACCCTATTAGTGCTTTGTTTTCCCAGGATACCAAGTCAATATGAACTTGTGACACCGCATCCATATTGTAAATTATAAAAATGATTTATAAATTATACCGTAAGTAATGTTGGGGAAATCAAACCTAAGCCTTATCTGGAGTCCGGAATATTTATAGAAAGTTGGGGAGGGGGTTTAAGCAAGTAAGCAACCACCCTGTACACCATAGTAATGCTCTTTTTTGGGTGAAATTGCTTTAAAATTTTGCTCTAAATATATGAGAACTGAGAATTTCTGAAGTCTGAAAATCCTTAACATTTTCCGTTCTTCTTCAGATGAAGACGACTGCAATCCAAATCCGTGCAATCACAGCGGCATGTGCGTGGACCTGTTGGACGGATTTAAATGCATCTGTCCCGCTCAGTGGACCGGAAAGACCTGTCTCATCGGTGTGTGTCCTGGACTTTTCTCTTTACCCTCTCTGCGCCTCATCTTTTCCGGCACTGTGCTTTTCTTCCCTGGCTCTCTGTCTTTGAGTCAGTGTGTGTGTGTTTGCTCAAAAATCCAATTACTATGGTAACCGAGTCAGCCTTGGAAGAATTTAGGTAACAGACCACCAAGAGACCCCCACTGTTTCATACTAGAGTGCATTTTCAGTCCATTTACACACACACATCGTATAGCTCATTCAAAAGGGACGTTGGGATGTAATGGAATGTTTCTGCATGTATTTCGCTCTGATTGTTATTTGGACCATCCTCATGTTGTTTTGTCATTTTTGGAGCAGATGCTAATGAGTGTGAGGAAAGCCCTTGTGTCAATGCCCACTCTTGTCGAAATCTGATTGGTGGATACTTCTGCGAGTGTCTCCTGGGTTGGACGGGCCAGAACTGTGACATCAGTAAGTATTTAACAGATGATTCTCAGTTTTGATTCAAAGCAGCCTTCATTTTATTTTTTTTGAGGGGGGGTTAACCTACATAAGCATTACAAGCAAGTACAAGAAAATCAGTGTTTAAAACCCGTTATTATCTGATTCATCTTGATTGGTTGAGCTGGCACAAGTTTAGGAAGTGACATCATGCAACTCAAACAACACTGACATCTCTCTCAGAAACCCAGAGAACTTAAAATTTAAACTTTGGTTTACCAAATATTACTCGCAACTTGTGTTTATGAAATATTTTGGTAATCTAATAATGCTTAAAACATTTCACCATGTTAGATCTGTTTCATAGAATCGTGCAGGGTTTCAATAGAGCTCAATATGACCTTAAATGGAGCTTAATGTTGCTTTCTTGGCATGATTTATGAAATGTGAAATGATATTTTGATGGATTACCCCCACAGATGTCAATGACTGCCTCGGACAGTGTCTTAATGGAGGCCTGTGTAAGGTAAGCCCATTCTCCAAGCTTTTTCATCGGTTTTGGCGGAGGAGAAAGACCCCCCAGAAACCCTCTTTCCCTCCACCCCATCACCTCCATCTCCTGCCATTCTTGTTTAAAAATAGCACGAGCTGAGTCACGCTTTGGAGTACTCAAAAAGAGGGAGAGAGAGTGTGCGAGGAGAAAGATCACATTACCATAAACTTTCTTGTCTCCTTTCCTTTGTTTTTTTATCTTTCGTATACTTTCCTCAGTTCTTGTTTTCAGCATGTTAGTCCAGGCTGGTTCTCTTACAGCTGGAATACATTAGAACAACGTCTGAGTCGGTTAGAAGTGAATACAATGCGAATAAAGTTATAATCTCAGCTGACACCCATGTGTTTGATTTGATCGAATGCAGCGAGATGAAATGGATACTGTGGGTGGTATAAGCATAATTTTATACTACGGTATAAGTACTTTAATATCACCACAGATGTACAATGGGGTAGGAAAGTAAAAACAAGGTTTTGGATTTTAAAAAGTTAGAAATGAAGGTTGTGATGTAAAATAAAAAATAAATGTTTACTATTCAAGACTTTTCAACACAAGATGCTCTTTAAAACATTCTGAAATCCTTCTAGAATAACTTGATTTATCAGGTTTTGTATTTGTGGAGTTCATGCCACTGTCCAACCTGTCATTTAAGCAAATGGTCAACAAACAACAATACAACTCTCAAGTTTATGTTACATTATTTAATAAAACTTGTAAACAAGAGTTTAGCCTTAAATGAGAACAAAAATGCAATTACAGCATTGTATATGTAAACCAATAAAGGAATTGCGTTGCAAATGAAAAGTCATTTATTTAAATTAATGATTTATATACAGTATATACAAAAGTATATATATATTGAACTAAAAGAATGTATTCCAATAGATAGGAGAGTATTTGGGAAAAACGAACGAGCAGCATCAATACAAAAAACATTTACATTAGGGCTCCAAGATAAATTGAAACTATCAAAATATCACAAATGTGGATATCGCAATGGTTTGCAATAATTGTATACTTAAAAAACTTATGTATAATCAAGTCGATGCAGATAGCAGAGAATGGTGAGACAGAAAACGTATATAAACCGATTTGCCGAACTGCAAATTGCATATCGCATTATTTAGCAAGTTATTGCATATCGCATTTTTTTTTCAATATCGTTCAGATTATTTTGCAGTAAATCATGAAAAATGTATTGGATGACTCTAATTGCCTCTCTTTCTCTCTCTCTCAGGATCTGGTAAATGGCTACAGGTGTCTGTGCGCTCCGGGATTTGCAGGTGAACACTGCGAGAGAAACGTGGACGAATGTGCCAGTCGACCCTGCCTCAATGGAGGGCGATGCCAAGACGGCGTCAACGGATTCCAGTGTTTGTGTCCAACTGGATTCTCAGGCATCCTGTGTCAAGTGAGAAAAACACATTGTTGTATCAACACATTAAGGCTTCTAAATGCCACCAATGATCTCGTGAGCAGATAAAGAATACGTGTTTGTTTTGTCTTCAGCTGGATGTAGACTACTGTGAGAGCGGCCCGTGTCAGAACGGAGCGGAGTGTTTCAGTTTGGCCTCAGACTATTACTGTAAGTGTCCGGAAGATTACGAGGGAAAGAACTGCTCGCAGTTAAAGGACCACTGCCTTACCACACCCTGTCAAGGTACGTCTGTCTTCTTAAACACCATGGAAGTTCATGTTCTCTGGGAGTCACGGTATCTCCAACTTTATCAAGTGCTGATCGCTCCCTCATATGCGCGTGTAAGATTATCTGGTTGTGCACATTCTGAGGTTTTAATGGGCACTTGAAATAGAAGTAGAGGCTTTTTAGTCAGCTCGGCTATCCCCTCGTCCCAAGGCCTCGAGCGTTTGATGCTGTGCCATTGTGTAAAGCGCTGCGTTAACGATCGCTATTGGTCCCCCGGGTTGTGTTGCCATAGTAACAGATAAGATCTCGTTACACGACACATATGCAAACTCCACGAGCTTACCGAGAGGGGAAAACCCGGCCGCGAAGAGACTACATGACGGCTTCACTAATTCTTAGCTTTCAACATAGCCGTCAATGATCAGGGTTTGTATTTGATCCTGCCAATACCTGCAAGAACATAATAGAGAAAGAAAACATTTTATAGATACAAGGTTCCCACCGCAAAATATTAGCGCATTATTGATTTTCAGCCCTGGAAAAGTCATGGACATTTTTAATGTAAATCCAAATGTTTCCCATTTTGATATAAAGATATTTTGTCTGATATGTCTATAAGATGAATGACTACATAAGGAATTGTATTATTGCCTAGTTTGTTCCAAAAGTACCAGGCTTGATAAATCTTTCCGGTGTTTAAACCTGTACCTTCTCCATCTTTCTCAGTGATTGACAGCTGCACGGTTGCCGTGGGGTCCAACAGTACACCGGGCGGCAGACGACTCATCTCCTCGAATGTTTGCGGTCCTCACGGACGCTGCCAAAGTCACGCCGGTGGACATTTCAGCTGTAAATGTCAGGAAGGATTTACCGGAACATACTGCCATGAGAGTAAGAAAAATGTGCCATATTTAGACCCGTCTTTGACTTCAGTGCTCTTTTGGACATTTTTGTTGCTATTGTTCGATTTTTGACATTGTATTTCTCTCTTAGACATCAACGACTGTGAAAGTAATCCCTGTCGCAATGGTGGTACGTGTATCGATAAAATCAATGTGTACCAGTGTATCTGCGCTGATGGCTGGGAGGGACCCAACTGTGAGACCAGTGAGTATATTTCAACCTTGAACCATCAGTTCAATTCAGATGTATTAGAAATGATTGTGTATGTGTATTTGAATAGATTGAAATGATTAATAATAGTTTTTAATAATAATCACATGTAATAGATACAAATCTTTTATTTAATTAAGCAACATTTTTGTTTTCAAAACAGACATTGACGACTGTAGCATGAACCCTTGTCGAGATCGTGGTGTGTGTCGCGATCTTGTGAACGACTTTTACTGCGAGTGTAAAAATGGCTGGAAGGGAAAGACTTGTCACTCACGTAAGCCCCGCCCCCTCATCTACATAACAATGTTCTTTTGGGTGGTAAGGTAGAGAGATTTAAAAGTCTCAAAATAGATCAAATTGTAAAACTAGTTCAGAGAGAAAAAAACATTGGTTATTGCTAATATATTGTCTATAAACAGATTGATTTCTTGTTGCTAGGTGAAAGCCAATGTGATGAAGCTACTTGTAACAACGGAGGGACATGCTCTGACGAAGGTGACTCATTTAAATGCATGTGTGCCCCTGGATGGGAGGGAACTACCTGTAATATAGGTAAGCAGCTATTCTAAATGACAATATTTGAGGAGTTAAACCCTTGATCAGTTGTAAAAACACGTTTTTATGCTGTTACCCATAGCAAAGAACAGCACCTGCTTGCCGAACCCTTGTGAGAACGGAGCCACGTGCGTTGTAAGAGGCGACAGCTTCACCTGTGTCTGCAAAGAAGGATGGGAGGGGCCCACCTGCAGCCAGAGTACGGCAAAACTTCCTGTTCCACTTCCTTACTACTTTCTGTCTTGACTTCTGTCTACTTCCTGTTTCCAACTCTCATCTACTGCTTCATGCTCCTTAAGGTTCTCTTTCAAATAATATACATACTGTATATTGTATCAATATATACATTTTCGTAGAAGTTAAGCTACAAATGCTCTTCTATAGTTTTGTCTGCAGATGAAAACAAGATCTGCAAAAATTAAAATCTAGTCAAGTTGCCTTAGAGGTTTCTCTTGAGCAAAAGACCCCAAAATTTGACTTTAGTCTCCGCTCCACTGAACTAAAGGCTATAAGTGGTCAATACGGTAAACGATTTTAATGTAAACGATAAAAATTTAATCAAATTGACTCCAAACCAGATCATTAAGCAGTTTGGGCGTGATGAGCATTCTAGACGATGCATGAAATATTTCATACCAACATCAAAAGTGTCTTCCTAGATCTTTTTTCAGTACATATTGTTTAAGCAAATCTCATTCGATAATGGATTGCATTTTGTTTTTCAGATTCCAACGACTGCAACCCCCAACCATGGTAAGCTGAACCTCCATTAAATAACAATGGCGTCAATTATTAAAGTGTTTTCTGCTTGATGTTGACTTCTTATCTCACTATACGCCCCATCTTTGTGCAGCTATAACAGTGGCACGTGTGTGGACGGGGATAACTGGTACAGGTGTGAGTGTGCCAGTGGATTCGCGGGGCCCGACTGTCGCATCAGTGAGTTCTTGAAGCTTTTTGCTCTGTAGACATTTTTCTAATATATAATTTCTATATTCTGTTGCTCCCAAAGCTTGAAAATCTAAATATGTATTCACATGACTGGATTAATATTGTGTCATGACATGCACGTCTCACCCCACAGATATTAATGAGTGCCAGTCGTCTCCTTGTGCATTCGGGTCCACGTGTATTGATGAAATTAACGGCTATCGTTGCCTGTGTCCACCTGGCAGAACTGGACCCAGGTGTCAAGAAGGTACATGACCCAGACTAATAAATATATGTACAAGGTAAAATAAATTGTTTTTTAGTGTACATGTTGAAGTTAAATATGGCATGATTTGTTTCTCAGTGTCTGGTCGTTCATGTGTGGTCGGAGGTCGCTTTGCTGTGGATGGCACAAAGTGGACTGAAGATTGCAACACCTGTTACTGTAATAAGGGCGTTGTCACCTGTACCAAGGTATGAGCTCGTTTTTGTTGCTGTTTTGTCATTCTTAGTGTTTATTTTACGCTCAGTCATTCATTTGACATCATTTCTCTCCGTCAGCTGTGGTGTGGCCCTACACCTTGCCGCTTGCATGGCTCCGGGCAAGGTGAGTGCCCGTTGGGTCAGCTCTGTGTGCCGGTACGCGAGGATCAGTGTTTCGTGAAGCCCTGCTCCTCACAGGGGGAATGCTGGTCCACTCACCGCCCAGCCGTACGGGCGAGATGTCACCCGGAGAGCGACTGTGCGAATGTTACCTTTACTTTTAAAAAGGATACTATGCCACAGGTGAGAACTATTTTATTATCTATTTTTATTTTTTAAATTACAATGATTAAATGTGTTTTTTTGTGAATGAGTGTGAAAAAGATATGCCTTGATTTATTTTATTTACATATCTTAAGAACTAATTTAATTTCTATTTTTAATTTAATTTAATTTGTTATTTTATTTTATTTCATTTCATTTAATCATTTCATTTTAATTATTTTAGTTCATTTAAAAAATCTTAGAAAATGAAATTCATTTCAGATCACATACATAGATATTATGATATATTTAGAATAGAAGTCTTAAAAACCTAAGATGAGCTGGGATATTACCTGTTCTACAAATATAATCACAACCCTGCAGTTCTGTGTGAATTCTTTGTGTAACACACCAGCCCATCAAATTGACGTTTCGCCAATTTAGAAGTAAGGATCTGAAGGCTGTTTACTGATCTATTGTTTTTTTCGTTCCCTCTCAGGGAGTGACAGTGGAGCAAGTGTGTCGAGAACTAAGGCATCTGTATGTGACCAGGAATGTTTCAGCAGAGTTTTCCATCTCCATGAGCTGCGAGGCGTCTTCTGTCGCCAATAACCAGATTCATGTGGCAATCGTAAGTTATCTTTTACACTTTCACTCGCAGCATTGTATAAACAGCCATTGATGTCTGGTGCATTCACACACACACGCACGCACACACACACACTGAGATAATAAAACGTTTTGAATAAACCACTTTACAGTAATTCATCAAATTAACCTTTAGCTTCGAAAGTAAAAACATGTATTTTGTTATATTGAATGTTTAAGGGATTGCTTTGTTTCTCAGCATGTGACTGAGGATGGTGCGCACGGCCGGGTGCCCGTCAAACAGATCACTGACAGCATCATCGATCTAGTGAGCAAACACAGCACCAACAGCAGCATCATCGGCTCGATCGCTGAGGTCCGCGTGCAACGCAGACAACAACAGAACCCTAATGGTGAGAAATAACTTTACAGAAATGTAGAAAGTTGTTGAGAAGATAATATTTGTGTGTTCTGGCTTTTCTTCATATATTTATTAGGTTCACTTAACAAGACGCTAACTGTGTTTGCTTAAAGTGAATTCTGAGTAAAGTGATCCAGAATTCAGTTCTGTTTGCATTCACACTGGCTCTGGTCTTGAAAGTGGATTTATATTTTTTTGGCCTTTTGAAATTTAATTTAATTAATACATTTTCAATGCCTTTGTCAATCTCTCTGGTTCAGTAGACTACTTGGTGCCACTGCTGGTTTCCATAGTGACGGCAGTCTGGGTTTTGGCACTGGCATCAGTGTTCCTGTGGTGCGTGCGACATCGGCGTAAACAGAGTTCCAGCACCACGGCCATCAACCCGGCTGCCACCTTCTCCACAGGAACCACGGAGGACAACACGGTGAACAACGCTCGTGAGCACCTCAATCAAATCAAGAACCACATCGAGAAGAACGCGTCCAACGGCAGCCTGCCCGGTAAAGAACACTGCGAAGACAAAAACAAGGTCAAAGCCAAAATCAAGACGCATTACTCTGAATCTCACAGGCTGGTAGAGGACGTCCCGAATTCCACCAAGCGGCTGCAGAAGGCTCGGTTTCCACCAGCCTACATGCTGGTGGACCGGGACGACAGGGTGAGCTCCAACAGCACGGACGGAAAACATCCGCACTGGACTAATAAACGTGACAACAGGGACCTGGAATCACAGCACAGAGTTCCAGATTCACAGCACAGAGACCTGGAGACGCCACACAGCTTGCGCAAAATGGAGTACATCGTATAGCAGCCGATCGGATGGTGAGGTTGGCACGGTAACAATCACAGCAGCGGCACGGTCGTTGCGCAATGCCCCACGAGGTCAACGGATGGTGACGGAGGATCTGTTTGGAAGCTGTTTATCGTGGACTGTCATGACGATTCCAGATGATTCTGGATTATGTATTACGGGCAAATAATTCACAGGACCACAGGTTGGTTTGGGTGAATTTGTGCACGTCAGTGTCAGTAGTGTGCAGTACTTCTAGCCTATCAAAACGCGTCACCAGGTTGACGAAATTTACCAAAATTTGCTCATTGGGTGTATCTCGCAAAAGGGTTTTTGTGAGTGAATAAACTGTTTTGCTGTACTGCGTGTGTATTAGCACATGCACATTTAGTTATTCTATAGATCGTAATGACAAATACAATTTCTTGTGAATCAGTTCCAAAAATTGATGATTACAGGTGCATCACGTGCCTGAAGATGGTATTCAACCCTTTTTTATTCCATTTTCATGCGCTTGCCAACAATTCGTTTTTATTTATTTTGCTTTTTCACTTTTTTCAAACATGTATTCAGGCAGGCAGGTCATGCTTAGATATTACTGTCTATATGAAGAAATGAACTCTCAGTTTAGTCAGTGTTGTATAGATGATTTTGTACATATTTTCTAATTAATCGTTGTGTATATTTGATTTTATTAACTTAATCATCAAGAGCCTATCTTTTGTTTTATTTATTTTCATGGTTTTGAGTCAAAGATATGTGTCCAGCCTTTGTATTTTTTCATGGAAAATATTCTGAGATGCCAAAATATTATCTTATTTTTGAAGAATAGGGTGTGTTTGGATCTATTGTGCAATGTCTGTTGTAGAAAACGTGCTTGGTTTGTTTTTTAAATGTTGTGAGACGTAAGCTAGATGGGCGGTTTCCATCTGGTTTTGAAAAACACTTTGCCTGTACAAATTCACTTTTTTTGTCATAAAATTGTGTCCAGATCATTCCTAAAATATTCGATCTTCATTGTTGTTGAAACTTCAGTGTTAAATGAAACTGGCAGGCGAGATATCAAGCAACTGTCGTTTTCTGGTAAACCACATTATTCAAATGAATCGTATCTAAAAAGCCCAAAGGGAACAAACAGTATTAGAAGTGCAATTTTCCCTGTATAGTAATATGAAATATGAAGAAACAGACCTGAATGTGATAAGAGGGACAACTATGAAAGCAAAATTGCTTTATTAGGCCATTTAATGTACAATACAGTAGGACTGTATTTTTCAGTTGTTGTTTTTTTAAGTTGAATCTTCAATATTTGTCCTACTGCTGCCATGTTTTATTGTACATTTGTTGAATGTTTCATTTTAGATTTATCAAAGCTACATAAAAATGTACCCTGGGTTTTGTCCACGCTCACATTTGAATTCAATCTGATGTAGTTGTTTACATTTAGACCCCTAAAATCTAATAAAAGTTCGCTTGGATGTTTTACAGTTGAGAAATGAATTTTTCTTGAACCATAGCCGATGGGCCTTATTCATAAAGCTTGAGTGGAACAAATCTCAATTCGTTTGCGCAAATGCATTTAATACAATATGACGGTCTATGTTAGAACAGATTTATGATCGATTTATGAGAAATTCCAATAAAATGCTATTTTTGCAATACCCTAAAGTTTACTGTTAGTTTTGGGACTGGTGTAGATGCTTCCTTATATGTGCGATTAAATGTGATCCAGAGCCTGAAATGCGTACACAGCAGTAACAGGGTCCCAACAGTGTCCACATTGTGCGAGTCTAGACGTTCAGCTGAGAGCGAACATGTGAGTGAGGTTAAGAAAGTCCTTCACACTGACTCTCTCTCCTGTCGTGGGAAAGCCACAGATAGACTCTCAAACAGACGGCATGAGATGTTCGCGAAGGCAGCGCACAAAGAACGTCTTCTTCTGCATCTCCTTTCCAATCAGCGCTTCTCAGAAAGACTGCATGACCCCTTTGAGCCTTTAACACATGCGAAATGTGTTTACGAAACGTTTTCACAATACGAACGACAGTGTAGATTTCTTGAAATGACCAAATATATTTGGACAAACAGATGTCCTCAAAGCATTGTTTTGGATGAAGATTTGTGTGGTGCGGCATGAGTCATCACTTTTTTGCTTCAGTTTTTTGGTCCTTTTTAGAAAAGAAAGTCTCAGTTAAAATGTGAAATTTGACTTGGCTGCCACCTTCAACACTAATGGATCCATCACAGTAACAAATTTGTCACGGTAACCAGAGTCAACATTCACTTCTTTAGAAACAACGCTTTCAACCGCCAACGCTGAGGCGATGTAACGTGAGCTTCCAAAAGAAAATTCACTGTCGTTTTTTCGGAACGTGTACAGAGCGCTTTGGATACTGATCTGCGTGTTTATACTGTAATGAGAGTGTTTTTTGGAAAATAATGTGCAAACGTACAAAGCGTGTAGCGCAGAGATGCTTGCCCTAAAATTAACCACAAAAACATTTGTTCGATTCCTAATCTTAGTAGCCAACACACGCTTTATTTTAAGACAAGGTAAGAGAATCATGTTTAAAGGCCTTGTTTAGGCCTAATTCAAAGGCATGTTTGCATGTTGAAGGCAATCCCAGAATGCCTTGACAAGCTCTGTAAAAAAAATACATCCAAATAACTACCCGACAGTTACTATGTTAGGTCAATATTTACTTTAAACCAGCCTCTGTTGTGTGTTTATGCTAATTATTATTATTACGTATTTAATATGATGTTACTTTGCAAAAGGCTAACCACAAACTCAGTTTTGATCAACTCTTGCGCTTTGTGTTGAGTGTTATAAATTGTAAAAGATGTAAAAATCGATGGTTTATGTCAAAAGCAATGTTTTCAAAGACATAATAATAATACTTTTTTATGATGAAAACAGTAACCGTTGGCACATAAGTTAAATAATGAATTGCATTTTTTAAATAATCGATTATTTGTTTTTATGCATCGATGCAGAACCGTTCACATTAGCATCCTAATGCACCGTAAAAACGATTATATTCAACAGCGCTATGTAAAATTCACACGAGCTCTGAGGAGACCGTGTGCCATTGCTGAAACACCAGTTCAACCACACCCAGACCAGACTGCGTTTTGGAGCCAACACTTAGCTCTGTACCTGTGTGTGTGAGACAGTATAACTGTGTCACGAGAATGTGTGGGAACTTATACATGTGCACTTAGATGATGATGTCAACTTTCCCTAAGGCTGAAAAATGTCAACAGTTGCACAGATTCCCCCCCTCAGAAATGTTTTTTAATTGTTAGTACAACCTTCCATACCAACCTTCCGTTTTTATTTACGGTAAAAAGTCTGTGTAATGAGCTGCCAGTACTTTTTCCGTTTTCTTACGGATTTTTTTTAGTGTAGGGCTGCATCAGAAAGAAACATGCAAATTTGGATAATAAGGGAGTTTTGCCATTTGCAAAAACATTTCCAAGGAAACCCTCCAATGTCTGTGAAATATTAAAACACAAAAGAAATAAACCCCCAGAAGTCTGTAATATTGATGCACAGACGTTTTGATTATAGAACCAACACACATTTTCCATTATTTACATTCACATGCATGGGTGGATTTTGTCATGTTATGTTATTTTGTGTTAAGGCCCATCCACACTAAATGATAACTATAAAGTTAAAAAAATTTGAACTTAAGTTAAAGTATATTTAAAATTAAAGGTCGCGTACATTTAACAATTAAAAAGTTGTTCGGCTTATTGGTGTTGATGCTAATATACTCACAGTATATTATCAGAATCAGAATCAGAAAGAGCTTTATTGCCAAGTATGTTTGCACATACAAGGAATTTGTTTTGGTGACAGGAGCATCCAGGACACAGAAACAGCAACAACAGTAAACAGAGACCATAACACAATAGAACACAGAACAAAGATGATTTAAATAAGGGCCTATGGGTATAAAAAAAAAAGAAATACAATACAATAAACACAAGATTAAGATATAGAGACTAAAGCTATGTGTGTAAGTAAAAAATAAGAATAGACTATTGCACAAGGTATGTGCTATATACAGCAGAAGGAATTAAATAATTAATAAATAAATATAATCTTAATAGTAATTTTTCTAGGTGTGAACGGCCCTTGTGGAGAATTTCAATAAATTTGAATACATTACACTTTTTTATGGCTCTCAGTTTCTATTTTAAATAAACCCGCACCTAAACAACAAAAACAACTGAACCGGATTCTGCTTTCCATGTCAGTCAATGTTCATTTTCTCATCTGTTCTTGGCTCAAGCTGTAACACAGGCTGCACTTCTGTTGTTAGTTTTTACTCAAAAGTCTGCTCACTCACACACACACATACAACAACTTATGAATTGCTTTGGCAGACTCTAAAAGCACGCGAAACCGAAAACACAGCCGCACACTTTCCCCCTTGAACCGTTCACACACAACCGGCACAAACCCAACGACACAGTCGCCGTTTCCTCTGTAGCTCCTTTAATCATTCTGAAACATGAGAGCGTTTAAGAGAGGTCATAAAAACAACACACAGCCTCACAGGCGAGAGAGAATATGCCGTTTATCTATTAAGTTCCTGTGTCATGGTCTTTAAGGCTCTTTTATCTGCCCCGAAAATAAAAGCTGGATCTTTGGTTTCGGCGGCAGGATGTGTGTGTGATCAAACAGGGATGACTGGCGTAAGACTAGTCTAGATTTAAGAGGTTTGCAATTAGTGATTAAGCTTATCAGGAGAGGCGTCACTGGTGTGTAATTCTTCACTGTGATAAGAGTCTGATTTCCTTCTCTGATGTTCTAGATATTTCCCACAGTATCATATCCTCAACATAGAGCTGCACAGGGCTACTTAAAGGCTTCACAAGTGGTGTGGCAAAGAGTTTACAATATACAGTCTATTTTGGGGTAGGTTGTACATTTTCCAGTCGTCCAATTGAACTGTTGCAAAACTCTGCTTATAACAGCACAGCAAAAGAAAATATACTTTACCATAACACGCATTTCTTAATCAGTAACATTTATTATGTTGGCAGGACGAAGCCAGCATTTTGTTATTGTCAAATTTGGGGCGACTTGGCACAATCCTGCAATCTGTTCTGATTTAGTGTGATGGGTTTTCTAAATGATTGGACGTACTAAATTTCCTGTAGTTAAAAATCATATTGCCACCAGCCAGAACACTATAGTAACCACTAGGATGTATAACACAGTATACAGATATGATAATATTGTAAATAAAGTAAAACTACCTTTCTAAGATGTTTATCAGATGTTTTTACTAGGGCTGTCAAAAGATTAATCGCGATTAATCGCATCCAGAATAAAAGTCTGTGTTTACATAATAAATATATATGTGTGCTGTGCATGATAATTTTGTATTTATTAACACATACACATCCAATCCAAAATACATATATTTAAGAAAAATCTAAAAATGATTAAACATTTGTAAATAATTTCAATTGTTGGTAAATATAAATAAATACATGTAATCATTTGCTAAAAATGTATACATGTGTTTGTATTTATAAAAACATAATTAATATGCACAGTACATTGACATATATTATGTAAACACAAACTTTTATTCTGGATGCGATTAATCTCGATTAATCTTTTGACAGCCCTAGTTTTTACACAACAGATGTTTTCCAGATCTTTAGCAGACATCTTGCAGACATATCTGTTTTATTTGGGAGCCCTGCGATACCCTAGTAACCAGCCAGAACCCCCCAACAACTACTTATCAACACCCTATCATCAGGACCCTGGAAATGCTAGCAAAGCATAGAAAATCTGCAGTGGTTGACTTCTACTTACTCCAGCTCTGAACTTTGCTGGTGAACCACCACCAGGTTGTTTGTGTGTACTTTGTCGCACCACACAGCGCAAACTGTTGACAAACCACATGCTATTGCAGTGGAGGAAGAATCTGGGTCAGGCACAGGCGAAACCAACAATCTGACCTGTTTAGACCTCCTGAAGTTCAAAGACAATGACCAAAGATTCACAGAGACAGATGTACTGGAAATATGTTTTTTGTGTCTGTGTTTTCTGTACGGACAGTCAGAGACGGACTCTTTTGTGCAATTATTTAAAAGTTGTTTTTATTGTGGAAAGAACTATATCCGATAAACCTAGCCAAACATTATTTAAAAAAATGTGACTTTTCACATCTATGTGCAAAATACTTCTGCAAAGTAAATAAGAACATGGATCAGGTCCTTAGAGGGGAGAAAAACTTGCATTCATTATTGATTATGGGTGTGTCTTTTTTGCAAAATGCTTCTAATTCCCTAAAATGTTCCCCTTAAAATCCCACAATGCAACAGAGAAACCAGGAAGCATCGATGCTAACTAAGTTACCTTACTGTCACATTTTCAGATGCCTCTCAGACTCAGATTACACGTATCAGCTCAATAAACATCCTCAAATGGCATAGAAATAAAAATAATACAAATCTTTATTATATTATTATATATAACATTCTAGACACACTGCTAGACAGGTAGGGAACACAATCTGTTACATTTCACATTCATAAAATTGATTATTTATAAAAATGTTATTTAAATAGCCCAAAAAATGATGTCAGAGAGTTATCGGTTCTGCCTTTTGTTGATACATTTAAATACCAGTTGTGACGGTTCACGACGTGCCATGACCCATCACTGAAAAATTACGCATCAGTGTCCCAACGTATACTGGACCAGTGTCCTTCCCAGTGTTCCAACACAATGTAAACAAAAAAACACTATTTCACCCCACACCCATATACTGTTTGTTTTTGAGGACACACTTTTTTGTTCACACATTTTTCCATACTCAAACGTGACAATGCCAATGAATCATGAATCACGCTTTAGTCAACTAGTGCCGTTCAGTTCCCAGGAAGGCTGAGAGTCATCTTTTGATTAACTGCTGTTCACTACCTCCACCTGTGATGCCATCATCATGGCTCCCGCTACATCACACAAGTTAACACAAGCCTCTATGTGTCTCCACAAGTGTATTCAAACCTGTACACATTTACACAGCACACATATTTCAGTTTAGATGAGTCAGCTGAAGAACTTGTTTGCATGCGGGTGATATTATTATGCATATTTCCTCTCAGTTTCCCCGAGTGTGTGAAATAATGAGAAAAGACTAAGTGGGTGGTTGAGAGAGGGGTAAGAGTCACTAATGGGTGGAAGGCATTTAGGATATTGCCCCAAAGCCAATGTAATAATTGTGAGGGGCAGTTCCAGGTGTTTGTCTGACAACACGGACACACATTTCTTTGTAGGGTTGTTGTTTGGAGGTAGTCTTTGTAACGCAACAGTCACTGGATATGACTGCGTGAGAAAATCCACAATATCACTGACTACACAAGTCTCCCCCAAATAAAGAAAGGTTATCTAAGCCTAAACATGTAACTAACATCGATAACCAGGCTGTTGACAGGTGTCTCAGGAGGATAGGATCTCTATGTTTTTATTTTTGGGTGAACCGTCCCTTTTTTACCAAGACTTCAATACAATTGCTATCAAATGAAGATTTTTCATCTAAAAACTTTGCAGTGAAATTAATAAGAATTCTAGTCATTTCATTTTAAGAATGAATGGACATTTTTATTACATTTACTGCACTCGCTGGATGTTAAAAGTGCATCATTTCAGATTTCAACACAACACGCAAATCCTTTAATTTTCCAAATTCACTTTTCATTCGCATGCCCATGCAAAGATTTTGGCACAACAGTAACATTTAATCTAAAAAGCAACAGGTTTTTACTCGCTCATGTCAGATTTCAACCCAACACTCAAATCCTTTTGTTTTCCAAATTCACTTATTATTCGCAGGCCCTTGTGAAGTTCTAGATTCTAAAAAACAAAAGCAACAGGTTTTTACTCGCTCATATTCCTTACATAACATTATTATCATACTGTCTTTGTTATCGCTCCAAAAGGGACTCCTGGAAGGCATGTCATATTGACCACATAAAGTGACATAAACCGCAAACAACAGTTAGTTAACGTAAGGTTTGTGAGAAGCCAACCGAAACTAAAACACATTTTGATTTCCATGACAACTACAAGGTTTAAAAGTGCCTGAATTTTTCATATATTATATTTTATAACAAAATAATTTAGACGGTAAAGAATGATTAAGAAAGCCAAACTTTACAACTTTATACCTAACCTGATGTACGTCACAAAATCACATAGGCTATATTGCCACACAAGATACAACCATGAGACATGTTAATAGCAGGTGTAAATGGCAAACTCTCGGGTGACCAAATCACCTGAGATGGAGTTTATTAGCATGTGTAAACAGGGCATCTGTGCTTGTACATGCCCAGAGAGCAGCTACTGGAGGAGAAAAACTGAGTGTTTCATTGAAATACAAGCTAGTTTCCCACACTCACTGTTATAGCCCTGAGCCTCTAACAATTAGCCAACTTACATTGTTTCAATTACCCTCTGTCATTCCTTTAAAAAGCTGCCATTTCTCGATTCCATGGGAAGACGTCAACCGTTTTAACAGACATGGAAAATAATGATCACTCTTTCTAAAACAAACAAATCACAACAAGCTTCCTGTCAATCCTTGGGAAATAAACATCACCTTAATATAGGAAATAACACGGACAGATGTTTCTGTAAAGTGACTTTGTAGTGAGAGCTTAGCTCCGCTCTGCTCTCACACAGCTCCGGAGACCTAATGGAGTTTTCCCAAATGTTTAACTTTAAAGTTTGTCTCTAATATTCTTGCAAAGTTGCTGATAAAAAAGGAATTATGAACATGTAGATGAAGTACAAAGGTGCAAAATGTGTGTAACAGCTCGCTTTTTGATTGTAGACAGATCTTGAAACATCTGAGACACTGTTGAAATCTCTTTTGAGACTATAGAGAAGATAGGCTGAGACATTGATTCAAATTAAGACAGGAACTTGATTTTATGTATCTCAAAAAATGTATCTAAAATAATTCGGTAACACTTTACAATAAGGTGCTATTAGTTAACATTATTAAATGCATTAGCTAACGTTAGCTGACAATGAACAATTTCGATTTTCAGCATTTATTAATCGTTGTTAATGTTAGTTCATGTCAATACAGCTATTCATGTTAACTCATGGTGCATTAACTAATGTTAACAGTGACAACGTTTGATTTTAATAATGTATTAGTAAATGCTGAAATTAACATGAATTAATATTAATAAATGCTGTAGAAGTATTGTTCATTGTTAGTTCATGTTAGCTAATCCATTAAATAATTGTTAAGCCATAGCACCTTATTGTAAAGTGTTACCAATAATTCTTATAGTTATTTTTGTTTTCAGTTTTATTGACGTTTAATTAATATTTTGAACGAGCTTTTGTTGTTCATATTTATAGTTTTTATGTTCATCTTATTTAAATGTATTAGCAATTTTGTTTTGTGCTTTTGTCATTTTATTATTTTTTTGTGTATTTTTGTATGTTGTTGTATAAAACAAATAAAAAAATCTCTTATTTTCATAATTTTTTCAGTTTCAGTTTATTCCTAAAAGAACTTAAATATATATATATATTCAGGCCAATATTTTATTTGACTTAAATAAACAGAAAGGTTTTAGTTTTAGTGAACTATCTTCACACACGCACACACACATATGGGGACATTCCATAGACACAATGGTTTTTATACTGTACAAACTGTATATCATATTCCCTACCCCTAACCCAACGCCGAAACCTAACAATCACACAAAACAATCTGCTCTTTTAGATTTTCAAAAAAGTGCCCCACGAGGACAATGATTTTGGAAATTGCCATCTTTGTGGGGACATTTTGTCCCCATACCATAGGGTTTATCCTATCACACACACATACACACACACAGGGGAGTCTTGCATGCTGTTGGTAAGACTAACTGTGGAGTCACAGCATACACAAGGGCACATTCTCATGGGAACTGAATCGCTGCTTGTTTTAACAAATACAGCGTGTTTACAACACAGACTAATTACAGAGATGGTTTAGTGTAGCAATACAGTTTTGCTAAGGATATTTCAGTCTCCACTTCAAACACAAAGCTCTCCCAGAGTACAAATTTATATGGAAACATTGAAGCAACAATTTAGCCACAAATTAATATTCTTACCCAAATGTTGTTCCAAACCCCTATTTTTTTTTATGTATCGCGATTAAACATCAGTTTGATGTGCTGCCATATTTGAATATACCTTCTATTACTATTTGTTATGGTTTGTATATATTTACATGCATTGTTAATTTGCTTCAGAATACATTTGTTTACCCCCCCGAAAGTCATAATTTTACGATGGTTATATGTGATTTTTGGAGGCACTATTCAACGGCATTACAAATCTAGAACGAGCCAGGATAATATGTAATATATAGCCCTGACTGTGTTTGACTGAAAGGAAGACATACACACCATGGCATGAGGATGAGTTATGAGCAATATGTAACTTTTATTTTCAGATGAACTATTCCTTTAAATATTGCTTCATATCATTGAAATAACATGAGCATATCTAAAACTCTTAAGAATTACAATGTATGATGGATTTGGGGTCTTTTTGATTTTGCAGACTCAGATCTGCAGTCAGGTGCCAGATGTTTTTTTGGAGTGGGGCAGATGTAGGGGAGATGTCAGTGGATCTGATCTGTGTGGAATGATCACACTTCCAATTTTGGGGTATCAAACCCTCTAAATGTTCCACGCCCTGTCATTAGTGTCTTTTCACAGATAAGACCCAGATGCTGCACATGCCAGGCATTATAAAGATAGACTCCACAATAAACAACATAACAACCGAAACCGGAACTCTTATAAAACACATATGTGGACTGTGATTGCATTCTATAGAGCTTTTTGGTATTTTTATGCAGCGCAAAAAAATGTGAACATCTTGTTTGACAGACGCTCGACATTGAGTGAGAGGGATGGGTTGAGAGAAACAGCACAGAGAGAGAGAGCGACTAGACAAGCTGTGTTCTCAGACACATTGCACTGCAAACTAGGCCAGGCTAACTTATAATTCACAAAGCAGACCACACATTATGGTCTGTTTAGTGCTTTTTAACAACACTCTAATTTACACTGTTATCCAATACAACTTTAAAGTGCATTCAATGTATACATTTTTATTAGTATGTGTGTTTCCTGGTGAACAAACCCATGATCATTTTGCAACATTGCAACCACAGGTCTCCAAATGTGAATATGTGCGTTCGGGGGCTTTAAATGGTCTAAAAACAGAAGTGAGCAGTGAGCTCCCTCTGGTGGCGCTACATAAACGTGACTTTTTTCAACCGTAAAATCGTCTTATTTTGACATGATTGACGTTTTATTTATTCATTTGATAAGAACAGAAACATAATAACATACAAAAATAAATTATACAAAACCCCAAAACCCTTTTCTTTGAACGAGTATCTGCTAAACCAATGAGCTCATCCGCCATAAAAATGTAACCAATGAATATGTTCGCCTGCAAATGCGCTTTCTTCTTAGACCGAAAGAGTCGCCTGTTTGAAAATGTAAATAAACATTATTACATTAATATTATAATATTAAACGCTCCACGTTTACATTATCGCTATTCTAAAATGTGCAAAGATAATTTTGCTACTTTGATAAGCTTTGCTTATAGCATTTTCAGTCAGGATAACAATCAGCTACCCATGTCTTCATAATCAGGACCCAATAATGGTAGCGCCGTGTTTGGCAACAGAAAGCTGAAGGTGAGTGTTATAACGTGTGAATTTCATAGTGAACGTGTTTTATGTGCTTAATTGTTAATCTGACATATATGATAAAGTATTACACGTCACATAATATTGTTTGACATGCCACTTATTCTCTTTTAAACTAACTTGACGATACGTTTCTTCATATCCATGTCATATACTTTAGTGTGAGTAGACATGGGCAAGCTCAAGAGCTTTTGGCATAATTATAAAGTGCTGATTGTTATGGGGTCTGGCCTCGGGTTGGTGCACTGGGGCTGGTACACGATTAAATCCAATCCGCTGTTGAAGAAGAGCAGGGAGGAATATATTCCCGAGCCGGGAATCGTATCGTACGTCGCGCCTTATCCTCCATCTCTGCCCCCTCTGCCTGAGCCGAAGAAAAAGAGAGAATCCAAATCCAAGGAATAAACTCCTGCTGACGCTCCAGGTTGGCATGGGTTCCCACCCACATTTACTTGTTAACTGACACAGATAAGGGTGTGTTATGGCCCCTGCGCTTAATCGTTGTCAACTATCACAATTGCTTACTTTGATAAGATTTATATGTCTAATCTTATCTGACTTTGACGATTACTGGAAAGATCCTAAGAATGTGAGAATTGGTTTAAGTACAGACTGATTTTACAGTTGAAAAAAGGCATGCAAGGAAACCTTGATGCAACAGTAAACATACTAACAAGAAACTACCATTTACATCAACAAGTTGAGTCCAAGTTCAGCTTGATAATAATATAGATACAGTATGCATTCTATAATATTTGCATACAGAAATGCATAAAAATGGTCCACAATTAACAAGTGTAGCCTAAATAATTTCTCTTTCTCTCCCTATATTTTTTCCACATACCTACATGTACATTTAGTCATTTAGCAGATGCTTTATCCAAAGCGACTTACAAATGAGGTAAACAATAGAAGCAATTGGGAACAACATAAGGAAAACAAAATGCAGTAAAAACTGCACTCTATATTTTTCCACATACCTACATTTACATTTAAAATTTAGTCATTTAGCATACGCTTTATCCAAAGCGACTTCGAAATGAGGTAACGTTAGAAGCAATTGCAAACATAAGGACAACAAAATACATAAGTGCAGTAAAAACTGCTCTCATATATAGAAAAAATCTAATGTTTCACATTTTTGTTGCCATATTAACATATACAGTACATGGGAATGGGGAGCTGCAGGTTTTCTGGATTAAAGCACAGTAACATCTAGCCTACATTTCCTAACCAGTTTTAAAGGTTTAGTTTATTTTCAATCGTGGTGGAATACAAAACAGTTATTTAGTTACTTATAAAATTATTTATTAACTTTAAAAAATATGTAATAATTTAAATAATATTTTTTAAAGCATAACTATGCTTTTTTTTTTACAAGAATAAGAATATTTACATAACACATGACATCACTTTTTTACCCACTGTTACAATCATGCAATAGCAACTAGATAGTAAAGTTTGAGAACAAACTTTATGTTGGCTGGACAAAACCAGGCCTGAAGACTTTAAAATAGTTTGATAGGTTTGAGGTTAAACATTTTTCAACACTTACAAATGAGGTAAACAATAGAAGCAATTGGAACAACACGAGGACAACAAAAAGCATAAGTGCAGTAAAAACTGGTATCATATAGCCCAGCACAGTATACAAAGCTAAGGTTTGTTTTGTTTTGACATTTAAATGAATTGTCTCGGTTTAAGAAATCTTACAGCATTCCACTGATATGCCAGTGTTTACTTGCTTACATGTATGCAATTTGCATGCTATTATATGAAGTGACTTGAGCGACTTACAGTGCTTTCAAGCTGTACAGTTTATCAATACTGTGTATTACATGGGAATCGAACCCCTAACCTTTGCTACGCTAATACAAAACTTTACGAATTGAGCTAAAGGAAGTTTTTGTTGCCTTTCTGTCCTAATCTCATGCCTTCCATTCTAGAGTTCCTTAACCCCACCCCCCCAACCGAAGACATTACATTGAGGACAGAAATGATGAGAAACCACAGCTGGCTTAGGAAGAACTGGCTGTGGGTTGCTGGTGGTGCATTTCTAGGTGTCCATTTGGGAACATGGGCCCTGCAGAAGGTCACCAAAAATTCGGTGCGCTCCGAACAGCAGCTCAGAAACAAAGGGGTTTCAGAGGACTAACAGAGCATGACAATTGGATGTAGAACTTTAAGGAAAATATATATTTTTTGGTGCTTTCTCACTTACAACATAACAGCCTTTTGTCTGCCTGGCAGCATCCTCAGAAACAGCATGTGTTTTCTCGAAAGATCAAGTTTAAAGCAGATATCTAATCTTTTTCCTAAAAAGGCAAAGTCCATAAAGTATGTACTGAGACATAGAGGGGCATATTTATCACATAACGCCACACATGTTCAGAGTCCTCGAAACATAAGCATTTCTATATGTCCTTTTATGTGGGATGGCTTTATTATTTTATGACACTTGTGTGTGCAGATTGGAACATGTACTGTGTATAATTGACCACTATCTGCTTTGTAAAGATGTGAACAAGGAGTTTTATTGATGTACTTAAAAAAAATAAAGCAAGATTCATATACAGTCTCTTGTGTAAGATTTGACCATTAGAATATCAACACTTACAGTTTGCATTAGTACAGTAGCTAAACATGTTTTGATGGGCTGAGGCTTTGTGGCATGGATTTCTGTTTGGCTGTTACAGCATAAAGGGAATGACAGCTTTTCTTGATTTGGGGTAGTCTTTAAATTTCTGCAAGTAATACCTGTGAAAAACACAAGAGGTATTAACTGGAAAGCATCAGAAAAATGTTTGTCACCACAATACAACATCCTGCAACATTTACATATTTCTCTAACTTTACGGCATGCTTGACAAATATAAGCAGTAATTATTATAAAAAAAATGGAAACATTGATTCTCAAGCTCTGTTCAATACTAATTATTAGTATTTTTTAATGTACAGTCCAAACCTGGCACCAATAAATATTGAGTAAAAAAGTCTGGTCTAACTTGATTGCTTATTTATTAATATATTTTGTTAAATTGAACTGTATTTTTAATTGACATCATCTACCATCTTGGTTGGATCCTTCCTTAGAATTTCAAGTTCACGCTTTATTAAAATCCTTTGCGAGTATTTGGATGTAGCGGAAACCAAGAAAAACGACAACAGACTCAAATACATTTCTAGACATAAATACATAAAAATATATGGATAAGATAATTACTTTAAGAATTTCCACCATTTATCAGCTGGATTGCACAAGGGATAAATGAACAGCCAAAAAGGTGGCCTGCCTGTGATTCCTACAATGTTGTGAAATTTCACAATGTTTTTGAAATAAATTTGTTGGTGCCGCACCTGTGGTGGTGGTACGCTCGTGGCCCAATAGAGCAGATGGTGAAGAAGGCGAAGGTGAAAGCAGGAAGGGACCAGGTGGCCACAGCGAATCCGCACCATTCAACGATCTCTCCGAAAAAATTTGCCCCAGATATCAACTCGAACATTCCCCCTGAAAATAAACAGTGAACATACAGTTCAATTTTGATTAAAAATATGTTTTATTTTTATTATGTGGTAAAGTTTTTGTTTCGGCTCTACACACTGTTCTAGAAACAATTTGACAGACAGACAACGCAACTTCGCCCCTCAAAATTCTGTAGTCAGAATCGAGTAAATACTGACCTCTGGGGATTTTATAGCTGACCTCTCCTGGTTTCCTCAGGTTTCGTAAAATGTAGTCACTGTGGATGTTGATTGCCATTCCTGAGATAAACATCAACACACCTAGAGGGAACCATCTAAATGTCAGTTACATTTTCATGTTTTGTGATTTGTAAGCAGTAAAATTTTATTGGTTCCATCAAACAAAAAAGGCCTAACAGATTAAAATGATTTGGGCTCCAGTTCATGTACCGATGAGAAAGCGTGTGTCTCGGTGCCAGTCTGTTTTGAATTGAGCGCAGTGAAGCAAATAATGGCCCTGCAATAAGCCATTCAGAGAACAGAAGATGACAGCAGATACCACGATGGAAAGAGGAGATGGTCTGCCTTTAGTCATCAACGAATACACGAAGGTCCTGCAAAATCATTAAGATTAATTAGAAATTGTAATGTATGTCTTTACATCTTTTCAGAAGTTTCTTTTTCAAAATGATATGGAGCTGTCCTCCGTTTGTTTGTCCAATCAGACTCGCAACCTCCCTGGCTAGTTGTTCTTCACCTTTACGCACAATCCACAACCAACATGTTAGGAAGCTTTGAGTTGTCTGAATCCGTTGCATTTGATCCGTTGCAAGGATGTTAATTTGCAGATGAGTAAACCACAGGTGTGGCAACCTCAAGAGAGAATGTCTGTATACCACATGATGTATCAGCACAGACATGTAAAACATCTTGTTGAATCTTGCATAAGATTAACTTGACTCAGTAATATAAAATGTTTTTGCGGCGGAAAATTATCCCCATCAGCAAGTGATCAGTTAACCGGTTGGTTGGCAGTTAATTTGGTTACATCAAGATACTTACGCAACGACAAGGTAGCCAGAATATTCTGCAAGGTCTACTGTATATGAATGGAGAAGTGTGACAGTCAACTCGGACCACGTGTGGCTCGTAAATTGTTTATCTGAAGATGTCATTGAACAGACTTGTGACTTATTATGACAGTCGGTAACGGCAGGCACAGAACGTGTAGTTCCATAATCTTTTGCTAAATTTCCTAGATGCTTTTTTCTTGCTGACTATAAAGTAAAAATAGGTTTCCGCACAAAAGTAGTTCATTGGAACGCTACATGAGTTTTCCATTCACTTCCAATTAAACAGACGACATCTTTAAGTTGTTAATGACTTGTTTCTATGTAAGCAACTATATGTTCGTCTATTTTTCTTGACTCGAGACTTTTGCTCTTACAAAAGTTTTTCCTGGCACTTAATACCACAAGATTGTGTTATAACTGAAAAAGCGACTACTTCCTGTGCGCGTCTAAATAGCTTTTCTGCAAAATGTAGGCATAGTGTTGGTACTAACTCACTGTCATATTACATTTTGATTTCTATTTTCCGCACATATTTATAAAATCAAATGTATTTATTTTTCTTCAATATATCTTTTGTTTTTATTATCATTTTAAACCCCTCCTTTACATAAAAATAAATGTTAAATATATTTTCAATGTAAATTTCTATCAAAAGCACTTTATAATCTCCACTTGAGCACTTTGAATTACCATATAAATAAATCTGACTTGCCTTGTCTTGAAAAAAAATGTTTAGCGACATTGGGTTACTTTGTTGTCAAAGATGTAATAGAACATAATAAAATGTTACCTTTGAAAGTAGTGAAGGCAAAAGGTACAGAGAAGCAGAATTCGCCCCATACTAGACAAACTTTCTGTTGACAAAACCAAAAGCACAGGAACTAAGAATGATGGAAGTTCCTGCATAAACCAGCCTGCCTTGGCTGAAACCATCAACCCTGTATTCTTTGTGTCCACATAGCGCCCATATGGAGTGTGTGTTGTCATTTGCCGAAAGAGGTAAAGGAGTCCGCCGACTACAAATGCCCAGCTTCCATAGAAAACAGTGTGTTCCTGGCAGATCATTGTAAAAAACAACGGGGCTACAGTCCGCTGCTTAACATTGCAGAGAAGCACTGTATGCAGCTTGGTGATGAAAGTGACTATATGATATGCCATGAAGCTCCTCCCTCCAGATTTAATTGGCTCTCTGCATGTACATGAAATGTAAAATACAGTACACACACCGTATCCATCCGAAAGGGTCAATGCAGATAAAGAGGTGGAGTCAGCTTTTTGTCTCTCTCTCGTTCTCTTACACACACACAAACAAGTATAATACTTTGAGACACTGACACACTGTATCTTGCCCTAAATATTAAAGTAATGTTTGAAAGAATCACTAAAACCAACTGATAACGCATAACCCCCTGACACCATAATACATATAGAAAAACATACAAGTATTAGGTTTTACATTTATATAATGCACACTCCTCAACCATAAATAGGATCATTCTAAGCAATTAGATCACACCTCTTTTATTCTGCAGCATCTGTCTGTAAGATGCATTTTAAATCAAAAGATTTATTCAAAACACTGTTAACACCGTTAACAAATAAATTGTTTTAAAAATCAGAAGCTTACATTAGAAGCTTTAATTAGCATGAATTAATTTTGTAATAAAATGAGGAAACAAGGAAAAATAAGTCAAAAATTAAAAATGTTAGGAGAAAATGTATAATGTTTTACATACCTCTTGCTATATTTGACTGCCATGTACATGGGAATGGGGGAGATGCAGGTTTTCTGGATCAAAGGACAGTAACATTTAGCCTACATTTCCTAACCGGTTTTACCAACATTTTTATCGAGGTGAAATACAAAAAAGTTCTTTAGTTACTTGTAAAATTATTTATTAACATGAGGAATTGTACAAATGGTTTCTGAAGTCTATCTATCCACTTTATTATTATTTTAATATTTTTAACATTTTTGGTAATTTTATGATTTACCAGCTGGCAACGTAGCTGGCACGTAATTTCATTACCATTAAATGACCAATTCATGACGTCGCCTGCACGAACTCCTGACGTTACACGATAACCAAAAATAGTCCAGTTACGTACTATATTCATAGTATTTTGGTAATTACATGACCTACTGGTAAAGAAAGCACACGTCCTAGCCACGTAAATTCTTTACCATTAAATGATGGTATGACGGCGTCTTTACCGTCTCCTAACGTTGCAAGATAACCAAGAACGGTCAAGTTACGTATATCATGTTTGTACTATTTTGGTGATCACATGACCAATGCAGTGGCGGCGCTAGGGGCGGGCTTGCTGGGGCTATAGCCCCGTCTGAAAATTGCTTAGCCCCGGCAAAGCACCCCAAAGGATTTCCTAATATATTTTTTGTCTATTTACACTGATCGAAAATAGCCCGTCTTGTAAGCAGAGGCTGTTCACCAGTTGCAATCTGATACCAGGTCCCATGATGGCACCATCGATTTTACAACGGGCCTCAGACGCCGGAACCGAACAGCGAGTGGGTGTGCGCCGTCTATGCCCTCATGACAGGCCGAGATTGCTGGCAAATAAACTTTTATAGTGGAATGGGAGTGTAAGGTGGTGAAAAACTGTGTGAAAAGAAGAACCACCAACCACCCACTGGCCCAATGGCGGAGTCCAAGTGGCATGGCGAAGGCATGCTGGCGTTCTGTCTTTCCAGCGCTCTGGGTTGTTACAGTTAACGTTATTTTAACACTGTGTAATTTATCTGACTCCAAAAGATAAAAAAGGAAAACCTTGTTGAATGATATTATTTGTATTTGATTATTATGTGTGATAATAACCATGCAATTTGGGTCAATGTTTGATTCTTATGGCTTATTCTAAATTACACTCCTTCATCCGATTCTCATTGTCGCTTAGAGTCTCGCGCCGGCCTTTACACGCGGATCTCACGGTCACAAACTCGTCAGTCCTGGTCACTGCCAGAGGTTCTATGACTAGTAATACTTAGAGAGTATTATTTAATCTAGTCCCCTTAGACTATAAAAACTTAATTAAAGTAATGATTATTTCTAACCAGAGGTCATGACCACTCCATAGAGATAAAATAGACCAATCTTACTTCCTCTGATGGTAGCTTTGTATAATCATGCCATAGTTTCCCATGTACACTTAGTTAGAATAATATTCCAATAACCAGAGGTTTGAGACTTACCCTATTTAGATTGGTCAGACAACATATGTGCTGTTCTAAACGGAAACATTAGCCCCTACGGTCTAAGTACACTTAAAATAATGCCAAGTGGTTAGCCGGAGCTCTAAAATCTCAGCTGGCATGCCCCAATGCTCCACCTAATACAGGATTTTAGTCCGTCACTAACCTGAACATAGATTTGCGGTAACAAAGGATATAGCGTGATCTACTAAAGTTAATAAACTCAGAATAATGCAGAACAAATTCAAACATGACAATTTATTAGTCAGGTAAATGTTTCTTGCCAATTACAGTTCAATTCAGAGAATAAGAAAACAAAACATCAAATCCTCAAAGATTAGTCTACGAGTCTAAGATGCATTACCTGACAGAAGATGCGATCGGAAAAAACACAGCGAAGGCACACACAGCACCATGGGGTTCATCTTAGTAAGAATTCCCCTGGACATTTCGCCAGCTTCCCGTAAATACCCAGACCAAAATACCCTTTCTCCACACAACAACAATTTACATTGTACTGATCAGGCCACAAATGGGCATTTGCATGAAGACACAACCTCAACAGTGAGCAGAATATCTTTAAAGCCTCACACCTATGTTATGATCTACTCAACTTATTGGAAATGAGACCGTTGTATCGCGCTGAGACATTTCAAATGATACCAAACATCCATATGAAGAATCTTTGTTCATATAAAATATAGTATTTGCCATATCCATTTCATGGGTGAGCTTTGAAGTGCTCTGAGTTTGGTTTGGAGAGAAAGAGGAGAGGGGGAGAAGAGAACACACGTAAAGGTGTGAGTTGGTAATCATCATTCAATTATTATGCGCTGTCTCAGATGGAGATGCAAACCCTGTGGGCAGTTCATTGTATTGGATGAAGTTCTGTGTTTCTCGGAGTGTGGTGGCCTTAGCCTTAAAGTTCCCCCCTTGACTCCGTGGGGCAAACCCAGATCAGTTTTCTATGGGGTCATTGTAAGACATTTGTAAAGTTCTTGGCAATGTTGCTTGATGTTTCAGTCTCTAGTACCAGAAGTGTTCAGACCAGTGTGCCTTGTTCAGTGAACATGCAAGTCCATAATGGGAAACTTTCTGCTTCCAGTGGCTTCCTCCGTGTGATGAAGTTCTGAACCTTTGAAGAATTTTATATCACCTCCAGACGGTGTAGTCTTCTGTTTCAGATCTCGGAGGGGGAGTTTTATGTCATGGAGAACACACCACTGTGTGTGAGACACCTGCGGATCTTCATTGATTGAACACTAATGTACTCAGTTACTGATTAAGAGAGTGGTGAGGCATAGCACAAGAAACGAAACATAACACAGAATAAATTCATATAAACAAGTGCGAGAGGTACAAGGGGTCTCAGGTGTCTTTCAATGTACTGTGCTTAAGGAGGTGGGTTCCTAAGATGACCAAATTTCTTGATTACCACATAAAGTTTTAAGGTAGTGGAACTTAAATATTCTTGGTTTCTGGGAACTGAAGGAAAGCAAGCAAAAGATTAGGTTAACTTAACATAACATGACAACATAGTCAGGTATACATATCTAGAGCATATAATAATAATAATAGACACATAATTAATCATCTTAAATATGCAGATATCAATAATAATTAATCTTTCAAAGGAATTAAGAATTTTCTAATGTAAATCGCTTGGCAGGTATACAGTTTTAATGATGTCACTCAAAACATAGCCAGGATTTTAAACAATTGGAGATTCAGAATCTCATGTCAGATTTGTGTGCGTGTGTGTTTGTGCGTGTGTATGGTGTGTATATGGTGATCTGTTGAGCTTGTCATTTTTGCTGTTATGATCAAGATGGGTTTAGTCCTTCTGTGTCATATATGTGAGAGCATATGTGTTTGTGTAGAAACGGAATGTAGATGTGTTGTTATGTGTGATGTCAGTGTTAAAATTTTAAACCTTTACTGTGTTGTAGGATGTGTAGTATTTATGTCTGGATAGTCTTTAGGTCTGTACCAGATGAGTTGTGGTACTGTAAGGATGTGTGTTCTTTATGTGTATGTCTGTGAGAACCTGTTAAACAACAAAGTTTGCTGTCTTGGCTGGTTTCGAGGAGGACAGACACCTCTCTGGTGTCTGGCCCTCAGGCTTTGCAGTTTTTTACCCTGAAAGCAAATAGACATGGAGAGAAATAGTTTATCCTGAAAGTTTGGAGGAATTTGCATTAAGACATGTGGTACAATCTTTTCTCTGATGGTTTCATATGGTTTTATGCCTTCAGGAAGTAGATGTACCATTATCATGTTACTTTTGCAAATTTGATTTCATAGGCCATATTAACTTAAATGTCCTTGGTCGTTTTTTTACTTAAAACTGCTGTTACAGTGTAGTCTGAGTGTGAAGCACCTTAAGCTGTTCTTTCAGGTAATTCTTCACAGTCTGCTTGTCATGAGCACTAGAAACTCAATTATTTTTGGAGATGTATTTATTTTTTGTTAGTGGGTGACTTTCACCCTTCTATTCACAAGCTCAATGGCTTTACTTTGTTGCTCATTTCAATAAGATCTGTGGTCTCACCTGGTGTTCTTCACAAGTTTGGTCATTTTAGATCTCTTCTCTCAGAACATCATCTCAGACTGATGTTAAGCATTACCATAGATTTCATTACTCAGCTGTTAAAATAAACCTCTTTATGAATTTAAATGATGATTTGATTCACTATCACTTGTGGCACAGTATTTGCTGTGTTACGGCAAAGCAAAAGGCAAAGGTACACCCCCCTTTTTGGCACTGTGTAGTGAACCAATAAATTATAAATGTAAAGATTCTTAGGACCTTCAGTGGTTCTGGACCCTGTAGATTTGTGAAGTTGGTAAAGTATGTCATGCATTACTTTTACCACCTGAGGCCTGTCTGGCCCGTATAATAAAATATATATCATAATGTGATTTCGTTACACTGTACTTGTTATATGTGTAATGACAATACATTGAATCCAAATCCAAATAATATCTATTACATCATATTAAAAATAATATAAATTAAAATAATAATTTCATTACTGGTCTCAAGGGCTTCCAGAAGGATATATATATAAATTTGCATAACTAAGATCACATTCCTGTGATTTGATGCTGCATTATGTCTGTGTTGCTATAAACATACAAGGAACTGCAAGCACATTCAGGACTGGGAGCAGGGCTCAATTCTGCTCAATTTGAGATTTTTGCGATAATATGGAATTAAGCACAGATTTCTCCTGTTTTTGGGCTGAGCGTTCTAATGTTAATCCATTTACATATGAGAAGGAAGAAAATAATTGGGCAGATTGGTGTGGAGCACAGATTTTCTTTTAGGTTTTAAAAGCCTACACTTTCTGTCAATCTTAAGGCATAAAGAAGTACAAAAATACTTTTAGTAGCTCTCACTGAATTACTGTAAAAAGGGAATTCTACATTCCTACAGTGATTTCAGCACTTAACTATCAGCTTTTTTTATGGCTTTCAACAATTTTAGCAATTGGGAATCCTGCATTGTTTTTAGGAGTTGTAATAAGACTTACTGTCATGGTTCCGCCATCATGTCATGTCTATTCTTGGTCTTGGGGCAGAGCCATGACATAGCCTTAGGTTTTGTGTGAGAAAGGCATGGCTTTGTTTAGATATTAACTTGTCATGTGCTTTCTCGTGTCTCGTCTGTGTTCCCGCCCTTTTCGTCTCGTTAGCTTTCCCTTAGTGTTTGATCTGTGTCACCTGGCCCCTATTAATTATCCTGTGTTTGTTCCCCTATTTATACCCCTCATGTTTCATTGTCCTGTGCTGGTTTGTTGCATGTACTTCCGTGAGTTTCGTGTTGTACTTCGTGTTACTCTAGCTAAGGAATTTACCCGGTGACTACCTTGTTTTTGTTGTGGACATTGTTCTTGCTTCAGTTTAGTTTTTGCCCCCTCGTGGGAAGTCTTTTTACCTTGTTATCGTGTTCTGTTTTTTCCCCATCGTGGGTTCTTTTGTTTGTTTATTAAAGTACCTTTGTTGTTCCCCGTATTGCTGCCTGCGTTTGGGTTCTTCCGTGCCTATCCCCTGACAGAACGAACCAGCCAAGAACTGAACCCAGCAGCAGCATGGACACTGACCGGACAAGCCTGGCCCGTCTCCTCTGCAGCCTTCGCCAGGGAGAGGAGACTGTGGACGAGTATGTGGGAGATTCCTTGACGTCGCCGAACAAGGCGCCTTCGGAGAGGAGGAGTTGGCGGTGCTATTCAACGCCGGTCTCAGAGAACCACTCTCTCGCTCGGAGATGAGGGTGATGAGGCCGTTGGACTTCGACGGCGTGTGGCTAACTGCCGCGGCTCGTTCGGAGTCCACGACCTCATCAAACACCTACCTCTCATCTCCGTTGGTCGCGATACCCGAGAGTGGTCCTCTGCAGATCGGGGTTGCGGGCATCGCCACAAACCCCTCCTCAACCTCTGCAGTCTCCCCACGACCGCCCAGTCTCACTGGCAAGCGGGGAAGACGGGAATCCTGGGGGTCCTCGTCCGAGGCTTCCAATCCGGAGCCGGCCGTCTCGTCCTTGTCGTCCCTTCAGCCGGCCACCAGGCGGGTGGTTCGGCTGAAAAAGAAGAGGCAACGGAGGGCAGCCAGAAGTCCGGCCCGAGTCCGGTGGTCCCGAGTCAGTGGTGGTCCCGAGTCCAAAGTCCGAGTCCCCGCAGAGCCGGCGTCAAGCCCTGTCCAGAGCCGTTTCCAGCCGTTCCAGCCGGCCCTGTCCAGCCGGCCTTCCAGCCGGCGTCAAGCCCTGTCCAGCCGTTCCAGCCGTTGTTGCCGGCGTCAAGCCAGCCGGCTTCAGCCGGCGTCAGCCTGTCCAGCCGGCCTTCCAGCCGGCGTCAGCCCTGTCCAGCCGGCCTTCCAGCCGGGTCAAGCCCTGTCCAGCCGGCCTTCCAGCCGGCGTCAGCCCTGTCCAGCCGGCCTTCCAGCCGGCGTCAAGCCCTGTCAGCCGGCCTTCCAGCCGGCGTCAAGCCGTCCAGTCCGGCCTTCCAAAGGGCCTTCCAGCCGGCGTCAAGCCCTGTCCAGCCGGCATTCCCCCAGGCGGCCTTCCAGCCGGCGTCAAGCCTGTCAGCCGGCCTTCCAGCCGGCGTCAAGCCCTGTCCGCCGGCCTTCCAGCCGGCGTCAAGCAGCTTCCCTGTCCAGCGGCCTTCCAGCCGGCGTCAAGCCCTGTCCAGCCGGCTTCCAGCCGGTCAAGCCCTGTCCAGCGGCCTTCCAGCGGCGTCAAGCCCTGTCCAGCCGGCCTTCCAAGCCTGGCCGGCCTTCAGTCAAAGCCCCAGCCGGCCTTCCAGCCGGCGTCAAGCCCTGTCCAGCCGGCCTTCCAGCCGGCGTCAAGTCCAGCCGGCCTGCCTCAAGCCCTGTCCAGCCGGCCTTCCAGCCGGCGTCAAGCCAGCCGGCCAAGCCGCCCCTGTTACCCCAGGACTTTCCCCAATAAGCCCCCGGGGCTTCGCGCTCCCGAGCGCCACCCCAGCACAAGACTGTTCCCCCCAGTCCCAACCCAGCCGGCCTTCCAGCCGGCGTCAAGCCCTGTCCAGCCGGCCTTCCAGCCGGCGTAAAGCCTGTCCAGTGACACCCAGACTTTCCCCAGCCCAGCCCCCCAGCACAAGACTGTTCCCCCATCCCAACCCTTTGGTCTGCCCCCCATGAACTCTTGTTTTGCCCCACCCCCTCCCATGTTTATTATTTTTATTATGTCACCCCAACCCCGCAGTATTGTATTCTTGTTTGCCCCTAGTTTTGTTTTCCATGTTTTGTTGGATCTTGTCTGTCACCCAGTCGGTTGTCTTGTTAGTCTCCCCCTTGGTGAACACCTGGGGGGTGTTCATTAAAGGGGGGGCTTCTGTCATCCGCCGCCGTCATGTCTATTCTTGGTCTTGGGGCGGAGCCATGACATAGCCTTAGGTATTGTGTGAGAAAGGCATGGCTTTGTTTAGATATTAACTTGTCATGTGCTTTCTTGTGTCTCGTCTGTGTTCCCGCCCTTTTTGTCTCGTTAGCTTTCCCTTAGTGTTTGATCTGTGTCACCTGGCCCCTATTAATTATCCTGTGTTTGTTCCCCTATTTATACCCCTCATGTTTCATTGTCCTGTGCTGGTTCATTGCATGTACTTCCGTGAGTTTCGTGTTGTACTTCGTGTTACTCTAGCTAAGGAATTTACCCGGTGACTACCTTGTTTTTGTTGTGGACATTGTTCTTGCTTTAGTTTAGTTTTTGCCCCCTCGTGGGAAGTCTTTTTACCTTGTTATCGTGTTCAGTTTTTTCCCCATCGTGGGTTCTTTTGTTTGTTTATTAAAGTACCTTTGTTGTTCCCCGTATTGCTGCCTGCGTTTGGGTTCTTCCGTGCCTATCCCCTGACACTTACAGGTTGCATTCTACTTTCTAGCGCTATCTTATACCATTTTTGAATCCTGAGTGTTCTCTAAGATATCCACAAGCACTCTGCATACACTTCAAATAACTTTCTTCCTACTTGTTAAATATCCAAACTTCTGTTCTACTCCAGGTTTTTAACTCTCCAACACGGCCAACTTAAACCATTCATATCATACACTTCCCTTTCTCCATCATTCTCCTTTTGATTACAATATCTCCAGATCTTACTTCAACAAGCATTTATTATACTGATGCTTTCAGCATTAAATTATCACAATTCTTTTATCTGTGCTTTTGATACATCTTTTTTATTATTTTTGCCCAAATTCTTATCTAAAACAATATCTTGCAATTTACATTTTTTCCAACAGGACTTTTCCAATTGTTAATTCTTGTTCAGAAGAGGCTTGTTTGCCTTAAGTGTTGCATATTTCTGGCATCATCATAAGCAATTGTACCATGAAGTTAAATTATGGATTTTAATTGTAACCTTTGTTGAGAACCAGAATAAAATTTGAATGATGTTAGTCCATTTTAAAATTACCTCCTGTAAGGCACCAGCCTTAAGGCACCAGCCTTACAGGAGCGAACCTGTTCCAATAATTCCTGTAGGAACGTCAAAAGACCAGCAATCAGGCACTGATGCGTGATAACGCTCTTTGCCCACACCCCCTTTCAAACATGCACCATTTCTGCGCATAAAGTCCCCTTGTTGATGCCGCTCTAGCGCTCTGAATCGTTTCCACCACATTGGTAGGGAACCCCCGCTGCCATCAGGTTCTCCCTTTCAGCGGGTAAGTCCACAGAGACCGAAGCGCCGGACGAGGATGCAGGATCTGCCCTCCTGCCTGTGATAGTAGGTCGTAGGAGTGGGGAAGATGCCTCGGTGCCTCTGACAACAACTCCATGATGCCCATGAACCATATCCGTGCCGGCCAACGAGGTGCCACTAGAATACGTGACAGACCCTCCTGACGTACCCGGTCTAGAGTAAGTTGTATCATGTCCAACAGGGTACAGGGCCATACAGGCGAAAGTGCGTCTCCCTCTTTATATATGACGCCACTGTCGTATTGTCCGTCCTGACTAACACATGTTTGTCCAGCAGGCACCAGGCAAAGTGTTTCAGTGCCAGACAAACAGCCAGCAGGTCCAGATAATTTATGTGATGCTGTCTTAGCGCATTGACCTGAGAGAGCTCCCCATCCATGTAGCGATGTATCTGCTGACACCACAATATGTGACATAACCCTGCCCAGGGGAACTCCCTCCGATTGCAAAACTGGGTTTCCCCAGGGAACCAGAGTCTGAACGCATGAAGGCGTGATCGTCACCTGTCTGTGTAGATGCTGTGCCGCGTTTAATCTCGTGCTCAGTACCCATCTCTGAAAGGCACACATTAAAAGGAGACCCAACCGGACTGCGCTATCATTGCGGCCATGAGCCCCAGCAGTCTCAATATTAAATAAAAACGGACCAGTTTGCCCAGCTGGAACTGAGCCAGGCAGCTGCTAAAAACCTTGACCCTTCATACTGACAGCATAGCTGTGTTCTGTACGGAATCTATCTTCAAACCGAGATATATTATCTGCTGCTTTGGGACCAGGGAGCTCTTTTCAAGATTTATTAGAAACCCCATAGGCCTCAAGTGGGAAACAATTGCTTGTGTCTTAATACTGCTGTCTCTCTGTTGTCTGAGGCCAGGAGCAGGTCGTCCAAATAGGCAAACACTCTCATGCCCTTGCGCCACAACGGTGCCAGCACTGCCTCATATGCATTTTGTAAAAATGCATGGGGCTAGGGACAGCCCGAACGGTAGGACCTGAAATTCGTACACGGTCTCCTTGAAGGAGAACCTTAGAAATGTCCTGTGCCCCGGGTGAATTGAAATGTGGAAGTATGCATCGGTTAGATCCACTGATGTTACCCGGCTCGGGGACGCAATATACACATAAGATGCCGTACCGTAAGCATCTTGAATTTGATTTGTCTGAGATGTTTGTTCATTCGTCTCAGGTCTAGGATAGGCCGTAAACCCCCGCTCTTTTTCGGGAGGAGGAAGTAATGGCTGTAAAACCCGTCTTCCATTTTCCCCCGCGGAACCACTTGAATTGCTCCCTTCTGAAGGAGAGCATGGATTTCCTCTCTCAGTACCGGCGAATACCTTCCTGAGAATTATGTTGTGCTTACCCCGCCGAAGCAGGGGGGCGTGAGAGAAACTGTAGTCGATAACCCCACTGGATCGAGCGAAGCAACCATGGTGCTGGGGTGCATGCGCGCCACCATTCTAGGCAGACAGTGAGGATCCCCGTCATTTACTCGGGGAATCTCCGCATCCACTTGACCATGATGCTGTGTATGAGACATCGATGCACCTTTTACCTCTGTCGGCACGTGGCCCGACTACGAGGTTTGTATTTCTAAAATGTTCTGATTCTGCTGATAAAGCAAGACATGAGGCATTGTATGTTGAACACAAAACTTTATTTTATTGTCTGTGACAAAAAAACTAAAAACTGAACCCTCTCATTTGTAGGGTCTTGTCTGCGCCAATTGGAACATGGCTGCCTCGAGACTGATAATCCTCTCTCAGCTGCTGGTCAGGCTGCTGGTCCCTTCCTTGCTGCAGAGGGGATTCCGCTTTAAGCCGGGGGCGGACCACGTCTTCCAGGACTGCCCTGCTGTCTGGGCTGTGCACGCATTCTCTGCGCTCCCCAAGCATTGGGTCTCGGCGCTGCCGCTGGAGCCGGTGGTGGCCGGTAGACTGACATGAGGCCCGCGTTGGTAGTTGACGGCCCCGGAACGTTAAACCTCCGCGGCATCGAGCCTCTCAGGGACTCTGCCTGATTTTTGGAATCCTCGAACTGTGCTTGGAACGTGCCTAGACCTTCTCCGAAGAGCCCGATGGAGAGATCGGTGCACCAAGGAACGCACTCCTATCCCGCTCGAGCAGGTTAGCCAGGGTCAGCCAGAGATGAAATTGCGCCACCACGGTACTGGCCATAGCATGGCCCAATGACCCCAGAACCCCACGGGTCGCAAGAAGGATATAATCCGATGTGGAACGTACTTCCCCCATGAGCGCATCACACGCCGTTCCTGCCGACCTCTACAAGGACGGCCAAGGCTGTCTCTGGGTTGGTCTCCGTGAGGGGGCCATGCCTCCCTACTGCCCCGCTAAGCACCCGCTCTACAAATGCTATAAGCCGCTCTAGCGTGGAATGGCGCGGAGCCGCTGGCAATGTGCACATGCCCCAGGTTTGGAGACAGCAAGCCTCGCATGGACTATCCCCATTCCCCAGACACACCGGGCAGTGCTCGTGAGTATCCTTTTCTGATAGTGAATACCCACATGCCATACGGATGGGGCGATCTTTTTTAGACATTTTCCCTTCAAAGAAGTTTTCTTTGCTGTGGTTAGCAGTCCTAAACTGAAGCTAAAAAACACACTTATTTTATTACAGTTTCAACCGTAACCACAACATGGGCTACCACTCGTGAAAACAGAATTGCGTGACGGTGTCCTAGCAGCACGGTGAAGAGCTGAAGAACAAAGGTAATGACAGATGCGACTGCATTTATATGCTGTGGCCAGGCAATCCCGTGTATATAGGTATCTTCAGTAGATGGCGCAAGAGCGCGATATCCCATAGTCATGTTGTGTTGTACCGAGTGGACCGACTGAATGGGAACTCGGACACATTTCTTACCGGCATGCATCTCGCGCTGATCACCGGTGATCGGTTGCGCAGAATTTGGCCATCTCATCTGTTTGGGAGTTAGGTTTATTATTTGCCAGTTTTTTTGTATTTTCATACATAATTTATCAAATGATACATTTTGCTCCGAACTCTTACTCGTATACAATAAAAATATATGTACATTTCAAAAATAATGAGAAAACTCACATGCATAAAACCGAGCATCAGCTGACGAGAATCACATGGCGAGGTGACGTCAGAGCCAGCTGATCAACATCACTTCCTGAATGAAATTCGCGATGTTTTGACGGAGACTGTCTTCAAATCAGTGACGGATCATCCTTCACGTATAATCTCTCGCATTTACAGGTATTTCAGTCTTTCCCCTTGTACGCTTCATGTTGACTTGTTTGAGTTTTGATCGGGGATAGAACTGGGATAACTTTCCAGTCACATTCAATCGGAGGGGGAGCCGCGGATCACAGGGAAGGCTAAAATGATCTGGGTTTATGAGTCATTATAAGTGCGTGGCATTATTCATTTTCGAGAAGGGTATATTAACTATTGCACTTAAATTTCCCTTTTTATGAAATTCTTTGCATCGTCCCAGAGATTGTTCTTATTTTGTTAACGGTGGGAGTGTTTTTGCCCATAACACACTTAACAGTTACAAAAAAGTATATGTATGGTATCCGATGGTAGGCTATTAAATTAGGGCTACATTCAGAGTTTTGGATAATTTCAATAAATATCTAAATATTTTTTTTAGCTTGTTTTCCCAATATGCTTTTGATTTTACAGTATTAAAGAAAAGCTGCTAGGATTAAACATCGTAATATTGTCACCAATACAGTATTCGCTTTTTAATTTAATTGTGTTAAATCCATTATATCCTTATTTCCATTTTTGGGAGTTATTAACGCTTTTATTGTCTTGTTATTTCCATGCTTATTTTTTATTATTACCCACAAAGCTTCATTTTATGAAAGATGCTGTACAGTCGAAATGTAATATTGTGATACTTTTGGTACCGTAAAGCACTTCAAAGAATACTGTAGTTTGAATGGTACTCTTGACACCTTGTATTGAGATGCGTTTTGATCGATCGGATCACAAGTGAACGACGTTAAATACAAGTGTAAACGGGATGTGAAACTTTTGAGCTTGTCTGCTTTTTTCCACTTCCAGAGGTAGTCGAAAACGCATTGGACAAGATTGCTTTTATAAGCTGTATCTCGTTCTTAAGGCTGCGTCCTTGCGTCCTCCATCGGTAAAGGATGCGGTATACTGAGGATTCTCAAGTTACAATTAAACGAGACATACTGGCAGAAAGGGAAACAGGAAGTACCACGTTGCTATGACAACACGTTGCACTCGCACACCTGTCGAATTAATTAAAATGATTTCAACATGATTTAAGAGGTAAAAAGTTGGTTAATTTCTACCCTTAACAATGGGAAAAGAGTTAAGCAAATATACATTTTTGCCTAATTGTTTCAAAACGTTTAAAAATCCCTAAACACTTGTAAACTGTTAACATTTAAACACCACATATTTGATTGAATGTGCAGCTTTTGCCGTTTATTCAAATAACAGACGTTAGCCGACGCAAAGAATTGTGGGTTATCTCTGGCAACGAAGGACACAGCTCATGGATCCTCCGAATTCCTGTCAAAGAAGGAGAGTCCTGATTTAATGAAACGAGACAGGCTCGATGACGTAGCAGCCTTCGAATGAGACCTCTGGAGGACGCAGCCTTAAGAAATGAAACACAGCCATAGTGTAGAAGACGCTAATGCGTTCGAACTAGAGATGAGGAGTCGACTCCAAAAGAGTCGATTCCTCGACTCTCAATGTCCCTAAAGTCGGAATCGACTCCTTTTCGACTAATCGACTCCTTTTCGTAATGTATTGACTCAAATCGGAAAAACATGAAAAAAACAATCATGTTCAAGGTAAAAGTCAAACCTCAACTCTCTCTCTGACTGTACACTGCGGTAATCAGTGCATGAGCGACACCTACTGGTATGCTCACAAAAGGGCACGCAATATTTCCGTTCATTCTTCACCTTCAATACAATCACTTTAAATTCTCACAATCTTATTAAAAAACTTTGTCGGTCCCTCTTCAATCTTTTATTTCTCTAAACAACTGTAAAGACTTTGTAAGTTGCTTTGAATGAAAGCGTCGCGCTGTGAGTTGTGTGCAGTCAATCTGTTTGTGGAAACAAAAAAACAAAAAAATCAATTTGTTTAAAAAAAATAGCAAAAAATAAAAAAAATGTCACAACAAAGTTAAGTTCTTGTGGGGTCAATATTATCATGTTGGTTTTTTTGACAAGTTGATGTTTTTAAATACTTTTTTTGATAAATGCCTAACACAGAAAGTCAATGAGTTACATTATGAAAATAACAAGTTAGGCTTAACGTCTTTTCTCCATTTTTTAAAGTGTTTAATTTAGCCTAGGGTGAATATATTAAGGACGTTTTTTTAACAAAAATTTATTCAAAAACGTTTTAGGCTTAATGCAAAACAATGAAACACGGTTTCTTAAACATTTGTGTGACTGTAACTCTGCAAAATTGATATAAAATAAAAATAATAAACAAAACTAAATGTCTTAACTTTACCATTAGTCTAGTCATGCCACAGGCCACTTTTACAATGCTAATTCCACTGACAGACATAAACCATTTACGACAATACGCATTTTACTCTTTTGTCTAATTTTGCTCTGAAATATCTGAAAAGGTCCATACATGTACATGAACAAATCTTTGTATAGCATGTTTAGCAGCAGTACAAGCAGATGTAATATTAGTGCGCGATAACCCTCCCGGTCGTGTTTTGATGCAGACTAAGGGATCCACCCATTTACCCTCCTCTTGACGTCATCGGGATCACGGGGGGTAATCTGGTCGAAAGTAGACAAAAGAGACAGAGTTAAACACCAGGTGTAAACGGGTAGGCGTCTCCTTTGTCCACTTGTGATCCGATCGACCAAAGCGCATCTTAATACCAGGTGTAAGCAGGGCCTAAGGTATGTGACTTGATGCCCATTGCAGTTCTGGGCGTTTCGACTGCGGACACGTTCTCTTCATGAATACTTCAGATAGTGAAGAGGACTCTTATAATGAGAGATCAGCTCTGGTCCAGTCTGAAAGCCCAACAATACCCACATACATTCGAGATCATGACATGTCTCTACCCCAGGACACAGACACCAAACAGGTGAGTGGAAATGATTTTTTTTTTAAGAGTATTCGCCTACATCTGTCACACTTAGAAGACAGCATCATGCCCTAGGGTTTTGTGGTTAGTACAGTTTAAAGGACATTGTACTGTGCCCAAAGTGTGTTCTTGGTCATGGAAACCTTTAAATCTAAAAAAAAGATTTGTAAGATGTAGATTTTATAAGTTATTGGGTTTTGATGACATCAACATTCTAAAATATGAGGGAATTCAAAAAAATAGTTTGAATGTAATATTAAAATCATGAAAATGTTTATAATAAACTCTTGATTCATTTAGCGACGGCCAGTCAGCTCAGGTCCTGATGAAGCAGGGCAGGTGGAGAGAGAGAGAGCGGTCACTCCTGATGGGGAGGAAGAAGAGCTGACCCTCAAATATGGCGCCAAGCACGTCATTATGCTCTTCATCCCTGTTACGCTCTGCATGGTGGTCGTCGTGGCAACGATAAAATCTGTCAGCTTCTACACGGAGAAGACTGGACAGCAGCTGTACGGTTTTATGCTTAGTAGCGGTCACCTCATGTTGTTTAGACAATGGGTAGCGCCATGCCTTTCTGTTTTATCCGTCACTACCTTTGTGACCTTTTCTTTTTTATGTTCTGCTTTTCTGTTTGAATATATACCCGAGTATACCTACAGAAACTTACTATAAAGTATTAAAAGGTCTGAACACCTTTCGTCACCAAACTGAATCGCAACGCTCTGTTTCGCAGCATCTACACTCCCTTCGAAGAGGATCCAAACAATGTGGGTCAGAGGCTGCTGTCGTCCTTCCTTAACACCATCGTTATGATCAGTGTCATCGTTTTCATGACGATCATACTTGTGCTGCTTTACAAGTATCGCTGCTATAAAGTGAGACCCTCCTTTTATTACTGTAGCTGTAGCACTATACTATCTGCAGAGTATCATTTACAGCAATCTTTTTAAAAGGTAGCAGCCCTTTTTTTCTGTTTTAAAATGAACAATGGGCAAAGTGCGCAGAGCTTTAATCTAAAAAAAAGAAGAAGATTATAATAAGATTTGTTAGATTTGTTAGATTTAACAAGATTCATGTTATTGAGTTTTGATGACTAATCTTAAAATCTGGCCTTTCGGTTTCCAAATCGTTTTTTTTTTTGTCTGTGTGTTTAGTTTATTCATGGCTGGCTGATTCTATCTTCCCTGATGTTGCTTTTCTGGTTCAGCTTCATGTATCTGGGGTAAGTGAGCTTTTCTTTCTTATCATATTACATATCTTGAACAGCAAAGGCATGTTAATGTGGGCATTCTTGTAAAAACATCAGAAATTCAAGGATTTTAGATTGAGATTTTGTGTTTCTTAGCTTGGGAGGATGTTTTGAGTTGTTCGGTTACAGTGTGTTTATATAGCACAATGAACTCAAACAATCTAAATGTTTGTTTATGAACTCTTTAAAAATCGGATCATGTGCGTTAAGATTTGACTTTTTTAAACACTTTACTTTACAGAGAGGTGTTTAAGACATACAACATCGCCATGGACTACCCAACATTAATAATGATCATTTGGAATTTCGGCGTGGTGGGAATGATCTGCATCCACTGGAAAGGTCCCTTAAAGCTGCAGCAGGCGTATCTTATCATCATCAGCGCTCTCATGGCCCTCATATTCATCAAATACCTCCCTGAGTGGTCGGCGTGGGTCATACTGGGAGCCATTTCTATTTATGGTACATTTACCTAAAGATCGAATTTGCGACTTCGCATTTGTTCTTTAACTTAATTGTTTGTTGGTCTCTATGGCAACTCCCATTCACATCTGAAAGAGAGTTTGTTGTTTCTAGTTCGTTAAGGAATAGTTCTCTAAAAGAAAAAGTATTTCATAGTTTACTCGTCCTATTGTCATTCCAAACCTGTTTGAACACAAAAGAAGAGATTTTGATGAATGTTGGTAACCAAACAACACTGGCCCACATTGACTTAATTAATATGTTTGTTCTTCAGATCTGATAGCAGTGCTGAGCCCGAAAGGCCCGTTGAGGATGCTGGTCGAGACGGCGCAAGAAAGAAACGAGCCAATTTTCCCTGCGCTCATATACTCATGTACGCATTCAAAAACGAAAGCAAGCGCTTACGGCATATAGCCCCAGAGCAAATGGGTCTACATGAAGGCCTGAAGCATGAAATGCTGTACTAATTTAGGCACTGTTGATCTTTTTCAGCTGCTATGGTCTGGATGGTTGGCATGGCAGATTCTGGTCATCAGGATTCAGGTTTGTACTTTTAATACTTTAGTGTTTACTAAATGACTAGCACTTGTAGAAGAACTTTACCAGTAGAAAGTGCAACATTACTTGAGGTCATTCAACTTTTGCTGTCATCATAGCCGGTGAAAGACACCTCGGTGAGGACGGAGCTCGGCCACAGCGAGGGGTGGAGTCAGATGATGATGCAACCCAAGCACCGAGGCAAGGATATTCAGCAGAAGAGGAGCTTGAAGAAGACCGTAAGTCGTTTCCATGGCCTCGTTATTATTAAGGTCATTTCTAGGTATACATTGCACTATATTATATGGGCCATGATATGCTTTGCTGTCAAAGGGGCTCATATGTACCGATGACAATGAGGGGAAAAAAACATGCCCAAGGAGGAAAGGCAAAGCTAACAAACAGGTTTTACATTGACTCAAAAATGGCACATTACACCCAACTGCTTGTTTGTTGGATATTTTTCACAGGAGGGGTGAAACTGGGACTTGGAGACTTCATCTTCTACAGTGTTCTGGTGGGAAAGGCAGCTGCCACCGGAGGAGACTGGAACACCACGCTGGCCTGTTTTGTGGCCATTCTCATTGTGAGCATTTTTAAATTCATCAATATACCTGTATGGACCAGAAATGAAAACCATGTGATGCTCAGAGCCATTGAGAGAGAGTTGCGTCCAATGGAATTTTTTTCCACAGCAATAGCGGTTCATGGAAGCTCTCAATAGTTTCCGGAAGTTACTAGTAACGCACGGAGCTGTGGCTAAACAGACCGACTGTGATTAACTTTTAATTAAGACGTAAATAATTTAACGAATAAAAAATGAAAGAAATAAAGCATTTAAAGAGAAAACATAACTTCCTGGAACTATCTGAAGGCTCCATGAATCACGTGACATGCAAAAATATTGAACTTCCATTGTCGCGACTCTCTCAACAGCTCTGGTTATGCTAAAAGAAAATAAGCTAATGAGCTGCCACCCCTCGTGTGGGCACTGGGCAGGCCTTAGGAAGAATGATCTTGAGACTCAATTCTAGAATACTTGATGCTGATTGGTCAGTCGTGGCATTCAGATTCTGTCTGAAGTTTCTGATGAAATGTCTTTGCTTGTAGGGACTGTGTTTGACACTTCTCCTGCTGGCCATTTTCAAGAAGGCCCTGCCGGCTCTACCCATCTCCATCACGTTCGGTCTTGTCTTCTACTTCTCCACTGACAATCTGGTACAACCCTTCATGGACAGCCTGGCGGCCCACCAGTACTACATCTGACAGAATCCCACCGGGTTACAGAAGACTTTTTAAAACCCCTCCAGTAGATATGTTTAAACAAGATGAAGACTTTTTTAGTTCTCATGAATCTGAGCTGGTTTCAGTCCTATTTGAAGATGCCGGTGAGGAGCTAAAATCTTGACAATGCTACAAGCAAAGCTATTACAGTTATGAGGTGGTCAAAACAGAGCAGCTTTTTCAAATGCAGAATAGTTTCACTATTTCGCGAACCTTATGAAAAGGTAAACAGGGGTGCAATGTTACTAGCATTCAGACAGGTGTCGAAAAATATCGTTTTCATAGTAAATAATATACACAAAATCATTTTTAAATTATTAAAGGAAAAGATTGTTTGCATATGTGGCCTGTTCCCAGCTGGTGTGTGAACGTGCAGTAGGTCTGCCAGAGGTTAAAGCTTTACCGCATAATAAACTAATGACACAATCTTACATTCGCTTCATTTTTCAGATAAATAGCCCCATGGATGTGTACCAATTGTTTACCATTATATTTGTTTTAAATCATATTTGTTAGCTTTGTTTATGTTACTGTTTTTTATGTGGATGAATGCCACATTCACATCAGTTCACAAGTTTAAATATGGTCCTTTGTTTACAATAATCTGGAAATTCTTCCGAGACTGGCCATATCAAATTTTGCACACTGGGAATTGATTTAAGTACTTCTAGACTGACCAATGGTGGAGATGGCGGCTCATATATATTGTTGGTGCCTTTGTTGTTGTTTTTTGTGCCACAACGGATGCAGTGTTATAGTTACATAAACCACCGAAGCTACAAACAAAACACACCAGTTTGGGGTTGTAACAGGTCATATATTTTAGTTATTTAATAATGCTATGTTTATAATTTTCCCAGCATATTAAGGTTAAACCCCAGTATAAAACATTTTAAATGAAGTAATAGTTATTCATTATGACTAATGAATAGTAGTTTCTCTTAAAAAGAAATCTCTGAGATTGAATTAATGTACTGTTCTTTTTATTAGCATTAACAAAAACCATTGCTGTCTAAGATAGTGCTCTATGAAAATAGAGACATGTTAGTTATGGTTACTTTAGTTGGCTATTTAAAACTGATGAAAGCAGTATTTTGCTTATACTGAGTGAGTTTCAACTTTATACTGAAGAAATTATATTTACTATAAATTAAATTTATGATTCAAAATTCTTTTCTTTACTAGTTTTGTTTTTTATTGTGTACATGCTTGGTGTTGTGAAATAAAATATTGATCAAGCAAATTAATCGGAATGATTTCTTTGGGATATGCTGTACAACCACGCTTTCTAATATTTTAACGTTTTTTTGTGGTTTTGCTCCTCAGCAACCTGTCAATTAACATAACAGAAATCTCTGCTTGAACATGTTTATTTGAGTAGAAAAGAAACTACATTTAAATGGGCAAAAAACAACTTGGAGAGTGTGACTCCATTAAATTTAAATTCACAACAATGAACACAAAACCCTATTAGTCTTCAGCTGCATTTTGTCTGTACGGCTCCTTTAATTCCGTTCTTCAAACTGGGATTTGTTCTTCAGCAAAAATGCGGCTAAAAACTCTATGGGATTTGGAGGCCTAAAGAAAGAAAGTGAGATGAATAATGAAAACACAGATTTGACTGATTCCAGACAATCAGACGTGGAATTAACAAAGAACAAATTGCTTTTCAATTTATGTTAAATATCCTTTGGTCAAAACAATCTTCACCGCAAGTTAGACAACTTTTTGTGTAATAATGAAAACATGGTTATGGAACAAACAGCTAAACCAAACAGTCCTTGGCTTAACAGTGTTTTTGTACGGACACCAATTGCTGTGGATGTAGAATCGCACATAGTAGCACAAAAAACCAGCAGAAGTTTTCAGTTACTGCTGCTATTAAAAGTTGCTTACTTTAATTATCAGTTGTAAGTGATAATAAATGGAATATTATTCAGGTGGTCATGTAATCTGTCTGCATTCCTTCAGTAAAATGTAGCCATTACCCCTGCAAGACAAAGTTGTGTTTGGTAAAATGTTAGCTTTCCTATACAGACCTTTCCTTGGCGAGAACCGACAAGCCCTGCAGGAGAATCGGAACAACAGTCTGATCCAGATACGCTCGTGTGGGAAGAGTCTGCAAGGTCTGGGGATCCACCTTCTGTTTGGTAACTTTTTCCGCCGTTTTCTCATTCTCCACTATTCTCTGGTAAGGCACATAAAAGCATATAAATTCAATACGATCAGAAAGCTTGTTTCTTTCAATATGATCTTTAGAATGGTGTATTTGCACTTTTATTTACAAATAATGAAATCAGATCCACATCTTCCTCATGTTTTTATCAGCCATTTGAATCTAAAACCTGTGACTAAACACTTTAAGTGACACACAGGAAGGCCTGTGAACTGTAAGGAGCAAACAAGAACTTCTGATGTTCCACCTGGATGTTTTCAGAAAGGCCGTATTCTGCATGCGGATTATCTGGAACCTAAAATAAGAAACTCACAATAATGCCAACTGCTCAAAACAAATAGACAACAAACTCTTACTGAAACAGTGTTGTGGTACTTACAGGACCCTCCATGCTCTGCTCTGCATCAGTATGCTCTGGAACCAAACCAACATAATGCATTATTAATGTAAAAACCCATAAACACATTTGCATCGTTTTCAAAGCACATAACAGACACTTCTAACCAGTACACTAACAGAGAGGAGCAAAGTGGTGTTTTGCACAATGCATCTCGGTGTGCCATAGAAATACCAGCATTTAGATGATAGCAATGCTATAATGTATGCGATACGATACGGACAGGATCATTTAAAAACACTTTTTACACATCGGTGCTGGAACTATGAAAATAAAAGCACATGTATGATTTCATTGATCTTACTGCAGTCAATGGCGGGATTCAATGAGCCAGCGAAGAAAAGCTAAGAAATAGCAATACTTTAAACAATCTGACGTATGCAGAGATCCGCAGAGATCCACAGATCTCCCCACCACATGTTAACACCGACATGCGCTAAATTCATAGACAATACCACCTCTACACAAGTTAAGAGTACGAAAAAATCACAAAGGTGAGAAACACAGCTTACCGTCCGCCATGGTTTGTTGTTGGTTTCTACGCAATTGGCGTTGCGCATGCGCAGAACATCCGCAAGACCGACGGGACCGATTTCTTTTTATTATTACGGGCATGCAAACATGAATACAAAACATATAAAATGTATTAAAAGATGAATTAGTACAATAATCAGTAAGAGATAAACGGTTAAATAGAGTTTATTCGATGCACCTTTTTTAAAGAGGCGGGGCTTCATTGTCAGGATGAGCGAAGTACTTTTCTCAGCGCCGGTCAGAATAGACCAATCACAGTGGTTCAAGATGACACAATTTTTACAATAAATGTAATAGAAATTGCACGAGTGGATTCACGTTTGCATATAATTTATGAATGTTTTTACTACTATCATATTCAAATAAAACAAATTTAGATTGTTGTAACTCCAATAAGATAATTATTTGAGTAGGTGCATCCCGGAATAAGTGTATTTAGGATTTCATCGGATATTTTTGAAGACGTGAAAACATAAACCAGACACACACTAAAGCCAAAAATATATAATATGCACGATTAACATTATGTCGCCAATGCGACGCAACCCTAACGTTACGTCATTCGCCTGAGACCGTATTCACAACACTCGACGACTTCCGCAATTGCTACGGGTGAAAACAAACCAGAAAGCCGACATCACCGAATAAATTAGACAGACACCCCACAACAAACACCCGGCCCGTCATTGAATGGAGAGCCCGAATCGGGTGAATGACTTCTGGGAAGGGAGCGAGACACAGGGGATCAGCGCGTGCGGGAGGACACACCTGCGCTCAGGTGACTGACGGAACTGGTCGCGGTCCATTGGATCGGCTGCGCTCTCTCATCCGAACCCTCTGCCGGATCCCGTGTTCCCTGCTGTGGGCTCTCCTCTTGCTCCTCTCGTGGGTGTACCGGCCCTTCCGCCGGACCATGGCGGCCAGAGCCAAAGATGTCGGGTCCGAGAGCTGTGATGACACGGGAGAACAGATCCGAAACTATCACAAACAAGCGTTTGAGTTCATTTCTGTGGCTTTACAGATCGACGAGGATGATAAAGGTATTATTACCCTTTAAATTTGAACAAAACGTACTGACAAGAGTAAACTAGTAACATGGTAAAAAGTACTGGTAACTTTAGGCAATATGATACATACTAGTGTTTTGTTTCCGGGTTATTTTTTACTAATTATAAGTGCAGTTTTTGAACATTTTGTTTTATAATGTTTAATTGTAATGATGGCCTTGAAACCCCAGTGTTTTTAATGTATTTCTATGTTTTGTACACGTGTACATGTATCTGAACAAACAGGAACTATTTTTTAAACAAAACAATCCATCCTACTACATTGTCCCTTGTGTGGTTTTACTTTCACGTCCAGAAGATCTACTCTTGACCCCAGCGTTTCACATCATTTATTTGTTTACCTCTGCTAGAAAAAGGTCAGGTCTCCAATTCTCAACTGGTTTAGCTGTTGTTTCGCAACATGGTTTAACCAATTCATCCAGGTCCGCAGTAGCTCAGAAAGCATCCACAGTGATCTGATGATCCATCTGATCAGCCACCTAAACCAGCTTTGGACCTGCTTAACCAATGCACTGGCATACCAAGTCTACAATGATGATCGGATCTTAGATCTTAGCCATTATAAACTTGGTCCCAATGGTGCTAGGGTGTCAGAATTTTGACTGGGATCGCTAGACTCGTGAGGCCTAATTCAGGCTGACACACATTGTCCTTGTCAGCAGTCCAATAGAATGTGGCCTCACGAGCCAGCGCTCACTCTGCTGTGAACAGTTTGTGTTCAGAAGTTTAACTTCATTATTATCATCATATTTTGGTATTTGCTGATAGCAGTTCTTCCCGTCTCGAAGGACAGGGGAAGAATTGTCTGATACTACTGTGAGCTGGAAAAGGGGAAAACCTAATTTCAACCAGAAATGACATTTTATAAATGTAATTGGGAGATCATGTTTGCTTTTCACTATGTAGTCTCTTTGAGTAGATGTCAGAAATGTCAGCGCTGTGATAAACAAAGAACTTCAATGTTCATCAACTGTTTTTCAGTCCCATCATGCCTCGGGGCAGATGGTTAGAGAACGCATGACGTTCAGAATGTCCTGTTTTATCTAAAGAACTTTTGTAAAAGCATCTTATTTTAGACTCTTAGTATGAAGTTTTCACAACAAGATATTGTGTTTGGGGAAAACATGCCAGTATCTAAAAATATAAGGTAAATGGTACTCTGTATGGTGTGTTTCATTGTCGCATTAATATTAATATTATACAATGAAAATGAGTCTGTATTGTCTATCTTTTATGTGTTGTAGGTAATAAGGAGCAAGCAGTGCAGGAGTACAGAAAAGGCATCGCTGAGCTGGAGAAGGGCATCAGCATCCAGGTCACTGGAACTGGTGAGATGATTCAGTCATATTGATTTCCATTACTGTGTAAAGTCATCACATCCCTGTCTGTGACGTGTTTTAATTACATTGCATTTTATGCGTCATTAAAATAAGTTCACAGTGAAAAACCGCTTCGTTTTGGTGCATAACACCCATTTTTCACCATCCAAACTTCAGATGCCTACGTCTTATTCTTGTCAAACTTCACACAGATATACAGTATATCTGTTTAAAAGTTGTGAACTTTAACACACAGTTTGGTGTTGGTCTTTTTTAGGTGAGAAGGCAGACAGGGCAAGACGTCTTCAGGACAAGATGACCAACAACCTCAACATGGCCAAAGACCGACTGAAGCTTCTGGGTAAGCAGACACATTGAGTCCTGGAGAGCATCCGGAAAGATCTGTGCTGATTCATTTACTCTTATAACACTTGTATCTAAAAGCTTTTCTGATTTACCATTGTGATCTGTTTTATACGTGCATCATTTAAAGAGGCGGTGTATAAGTAAGTTTTGGAGTACTAAAAACTTTTCCCAAACACATCACGAAGCTCTCCTGCCATTATTTAGAAAACAGGATGCCCCGCCCCACACTCGCGCTATTGGTTGAGCCAGAAGTTGATGTCAGATCATTTAACAGTGTTTACATTGTTTAGGAAAATGACGCTGTCCATGGATGACTGAATACTAACCTGGGACAGATCAAAAGTACTCTGAAAGAGTAAAATGACACATGTTTCAAATAAGGCATCTTTTTTCACAATATGCAGTGGCGTTCTTGCTCCTTTCATTCCCCTGTTAAAATATATAACACACTGCATATGTTTTTCATTATAAACACCTTTCTGTGTCTTCAGTATTTTGAGTAAATCTTGCAAAAACCAGTCAGATTATGTCGAGGTCACATTTATTCTCAAAATAAAAAAAGGAAATCTAATTTTGTTTAAGCAAATGCTTATGCATAAATGTAATATTTACAGTTAAATATTTTGTGCCAAATAAAATGTATTGTGCTTGGTGATAAAGTGTGACCTGGACATACATTTAAACGTCTGTCACTGGTCTTCTGCATTTAGATTTTTTTCTAGTGTGTTCTTGGTTTTTCCATAAACGTCTTATCTCTCTCTCTTTCTCTCTCAATGTTTCATACTTAAAGCCAACCTGCAGATTCCGGCGGAGGTCTCCTCCGACCGCACTTTTCTTCCCCTCTCCAACGGGAACCTGCGGCCAGGTGGGTGTTTCAACTGTGCCGTAGGAGGGTATTCTGGGTGATCTTTGGTGATCTTGTGCTGGTTGAATTGTATATTTGCTTTGTTTGAAATTCTTTGCTCATGTTAGGATTCTGTGCTAGTGAAGTATAACAGAACAAGTGCATAGAAAAACGGTATCTGTCTTTATAATCACAGGCAGTGGGGCTGTTTCTAAAAAGAAAGACACCATCCCCAGTCAATCCCATCCGCGGCCTAAAAACCCACCCAAATCCTCCAACAGCGCTCCTGCTGCTGCCCTGCAACGTACACCTTCAGCATGTCAGACCGGCAGGACCGGCCCACAGAACAACCAGAGGGTCAGTGTCACAGGGTGTCTTAAAATGCTTCCTACATAGGCAGCTTTCTATTGTTTTGTAGTCGTGTTGGACCTGCGTTGTTTTTATAGGGTCTCTCTACAAGAGGAGGTAACAGACCTAACAGCAAACCCAGCCAGGCCACTACAGCGTCACCTCAGAAGAAACGAGACATGAAGAACTTAAAAAATGTGGACAGCAAGCTGGCCAACCTCATTCTTAATGAGATAGTGGACAGGTACATAAGAACGTATCATTCACTTTACTCTTTGGTAATATATTGAATATTCGTGATGTTTATAATGATCTTTCTGCAATATAAAACAGCATTAACATCAGTGTGTCTTTTTTTATGGACTAAACACTTCCTTAAGATCAAGAATGCAATACTTACTAAGTATGAACGTTTAAAGACATGTTTAGCACTCTGGTAGCTGATCTTTTCTGTGTTTGTTTCAGCGGCTCTTCAGTGCGGTTCGATGATATAGCAGGACAGCAATTGGCCAAACAGGCCCTGCAGGAGATCGTGATACTGCCTGCTTTACGTCCAGAGGTACGTCTGTGACACCTCAGGTGGTGTGACCTGTATGACTTTCTTTTGCAGAACACAAAAGTAGATATTTTGAAGAACGCTGGTAACCATACAACTTTGGCCCCCATTTACTTACATTGTATGGCGAAAAAAAGAGACATTTTCAAAATATATATTTTGTGTTTCACCAAAAAATAGAGTCAAATGCAGGTTTTGAACAACATGAGGGTGAATAAATGATGACCGAATCACTTTTTTATGGAACTATTCTACTAATCAAATCTAGAAATAAAAAGATAAACATTTGAATTGGTTAATGTTGGCTGGTCAAAAATCGTACCAAAATGGTAACATTTCAGTCTTCAGTAAAAAACAATTTAATTCTCTATAACACTGCAGAAACTAATATCCTATTGTATTATATTGAAATTGGAATCTATAAACTACAAGCTTGACTAAACTCATTATGAATGTTCAAACATTTCATGTTTATAATGTATGGATCTATTTTCAGCTGTTCACAGGTCTCAGGGCTCCTGCAAGAGGCCTCCTTCTCTTCGGCCCCCCTGGCAACGGGAAGACCATGCTGGTAACACAAAAAGAGTTTCAAATCACATATTTGTGTATCATGTGAACAGAACTGTATTTAATCTCTTCTGTTTACTCACAGGCAAAAGCAGTTGCAATGGAATCTAATGGCACTTTTTTTAACATCAGCGCTGCCAGTCTGACCTCCAAATATGTGAGTGATAAATAATCTTGTGGTATATTTGTCTGTTGGTCACTTGGTTTCTGCATAATGCATGATAGCTCCACCCACAGTTGATTCTGATTGGTTTACGATTTCAGCCATTGCGTTGCTGCAAATGTACAATCAAATCACTGTAACTGCACGGCCTTGTGACTTACGGCAGAAGTGTTTATTTTGTTTTTTTTAAAACTTGTTTTTGTGTTCGCAGGTGGGAGAGGGTGAGAAACTGGTTCGGGCTCTATTTGCTGTTGCTAGGGAACTACAGCCGTCAATCATCTTCATAGGTGAGAACCAGACTCTATCATGCGTCATGACTCGATTGTTTTTGTAAACGTCCTGCTCCTGTCAGAATGTCATTTTATGTCGATTTGGATGCAGATGAGATCGACAGTTTGCTGTGCGAGAGGAGAGAGGGAGAGCACGACGCCAGCAGAAGACTCAAAACCGAGTTTCTCATCGAGTTTGATGGAGTGAGTAGGAGTACAGATGATGTGCAGCAAACTGTGATTGGCCGCCCTAAGTGTCAGTCAAACGGTCTCATGTCTGAATGGGCGGGTCTTATATTGTGCTGTGTGTATATTGCACGCGTGTGTGTTGTAGGTGCAGTCAGGCGGTGACGATCGTGTGTTAGTTATGGGAGCCACTAACAGACCTCAGGAACTTGATGAGGCTGTGCTCAGGTGCTTGTGACCTTTGACCTGTCTTCCGCATTATGTCAATGATTTTACAATTCCCTAAATGAACTGTGGTCTTTTTGTTTTTCGCACAGGCGATTCGCTAAGCGCATTTATGTGGCTTTACCTACAGAGGAGGTACTGTGTATGGTTTTAATTAGGGTTGCCAGTTATTAATGAACAATTAAAGACACTAATATGCTTTTATTTGAGCGTTTCAGACTCGCTTGAAGCTGGTCAAGAACCTCCTGAGTAAACATGGAAACCCATTAACTCAGAAAGAGCTCAGCCAGTTAGCCAAGTACGAGACAGCTTTATATTTATGCATAATATGCAAATTAGATGAATGATAATGTTGGATGTTTAATGTGTGTGTGGTGTTTTCAGGTTGACTGGAGGTTACTCCGGCAGTGATCTGACCTCACTGGCTAAAGATGCGGCTCTGGGCCCTATACGAGGTATTTGAGAGATTACTTTAGGCGTGTATTGATATTTGTCATATAACTGTGTACTGATTTTCTTCTAAATGCAGAACTGAGGCCTGAACAAGTGAGGAACATGTCGGCCAATGAGGTAGAAAGTTTCTTCACATTTTAAGATTATTCCGCCTGTTTTTTAAAGGAACAGTTCACCCACATATTTATTACTAATTTCGCCCTCATGCTGTTATTCTTCTGTTCAGATGAGAAACATCCGATACTCTGATTTTATCGATTCTCTGAAGAGGATAAAGCACAGCGTTAGTCCTCAGACACTGGATCTTTATGTCCGCTGGAACAGAGAGTATGGAGACACAACTGCCGTATGACATCATAAACTTTGACCTCACAGCACTATGGGGGAGGAAGTGCACGCCTCTTTTTACTAAAAACAAAACAAACAAATTGTGGTAGGAGTTTATATTATTTTCGCTTTTCTACCATGACTATGGGAAACTCAGGGTGTGATCATACGTGGACTGTTTTGATTGATTTACACCCTGATCTTGAGACAATTTGGACAGCAAAGCAACCAGTGGAGATGCTTGCCTGGATTTGTCACATTAAAGTATTTTTCTAAGTCAGAGATCATTCAGAAACATTTTACATGCTAGTTCATATATCTGACCTATGAAGCACTTGTGAACAAGACTCTGTAGTGTTTGTGTGTTAGATGCGTTTGTTTGTTATTGGACGATTCGTGTGTTTTACATTATGTAACTTCAGATAAAGTGAATCCTCTAATGCCTCTTTTCTGGGACAGGAAATGATGTCTCGCAACGCTTGTATTCCTCATACATACAGTTGTCATCTCGCCGATTTACTCCACCAACACTTTTCTGATGAGTTTGAGTTGTTATTGTTTGATCTTTAAATAAGGTTATTATGTAATATAATATAATAAAATGTTTGTAGATGCTGTGGGATTGATGCAAAAAGATAATGACTGATGGATAAACCCAATGACACCTTTAAAGGGCATTTTTGCCTGAATAATAAAATATATTTTTCTCAAAGATAAAATCTTTTTTTCGTTTTGGAACATTAAAAAACTTGCATCGATGAAATTGTGACATCACATTAATTAATACAAATTCATTAATTTCCGACATTGAGGAAATTGGGAAATGTTTTTTGTATTTTAATATGATTGCAACTACAAAACTTGTACATAGATCTGAATTTGCATACAATGTACCCTGTTTTTGAGTGCGTTCCGTTTACAGCCACTAGAGGGCATCAAATGCTGAGACATAAGAGTCTTCCTAACCTGATGAGAACTGGAACAATCTCATACAACAAACACATATTGTTATTTGTACAAATGTTTTTCCACATCATCCGTGTAATGTCAAATTTTGAAACGTTTGCGGTGATTCATTCATTAAATGAAAATGTTGTACAGGGCATAACAGATTCTTATGCTTACAAGTTGTAGATTTGTCTTTAAAAGAATTTGTGAATGGTTGATCATTTCATATCTGCTTGCAATAAGTGCTTCATTAAGTGCAATTCAAGTTATTTACAGAAAGTAACCAAAAACCAAAACATTTCTCATCCCACGCAGAAAAAATAGCTCGGGCAATTAAAACTTTATTTTAATTTCTGTTTTGAAATGCACAGACATCAAGCACAACCTCAGTCATTCAGATTGTTGTGTTAAAGAAACAGTTCACCCTCATTCGCATAGTCATTATTTACCCTCATTCGCTCTAAAAGTGCTGTTACTTTAAAAAGAACGTTCACAGTTTTTACAATGATAATTGACACTGGACACATCTATAAGCTCTAGAAACATCCAAATGTAGTCACGTGGGTTTGAAACAACAGTGATTTTGGTTCAATATTTTTGCATTAATTACTCGTGTATTTGTTTTTGTGATCTACTATGTAACAATTACAGCTGATCTGTGACCAGTCTTTAGAGGGACATTTGATAAAAAATACCTTTTTTAAATGGTACTTATCCTAATCATATGGACAGCATATAGATGACATCACTCATATTTCTGACACACACATATACAGCCTGCAACAGTCCAGGCAACATGTTGGACATGTCTGTGCAATGGTTGTATTTTTGGTTGTAATGGCCTCAGTGGTCCAGGATGCGCAGGTTTCCTGAAACAATCTTGTTCTCCAGCATCGCTCCAGCTGGGATGTCGATTCTGTCTCCATGATTAGCAATAATGATAACAGTCCCCTGTCAACAACACACAACGGTGAGATCATTTAATATCTTACATCTCTTTCTTCTATTTATTCTGTTCAAATTCCTGGACTTCTATACCTTACAGACATTTTCGCATCACGTAAACAACAGTGGTTCAACGCGGGTACAGAAGAACTTCCAGTTTTAGTTTTTTAACACTATTTGTCAATACTAACAATAGACAATAATATATGTAAGATTAAAATAAATAAAACTAGAAGTAGTTCTGGACCAGTGTTTACATCTTGCAAAGTGGTCTATACCTTGAGTGTAACTTGTTTTCCAAAAGTAACATCTCCCGACACAGTGAGGTGGTCCAGTTCCAGCATGTCGGGAATGCTCTCGAACCGTTTCAGGAAGTCTTGAACCTAAAAACACACAAGTGTGCAAAGTTTAGCTGGTTTCTGTCATGTTACAATCTGAAACTTTTGCCCCTCTATCGCCATCTCAGTTTGAAACATAAAACTGCAGGTTTATTAACCTGGGTTGAAGTCAAAGAACAAGAAACTAACATTTCCTATGAAACCTGGCAACTCAAATTGGAGTTTTGCTCGATAGCAAATCAAATAGAAACCAAGCAAAAAATATCCGTGAAATAATCTGTACATGGTCAGAATAAAAGGCATAATAGACGAGAAATCCTGCAGATCATCGAAAGATCTTTGAGACCTGTTCAGTGCTGCTTACTTTGGTGAAGGAGCTGCCCAGTTTGACATGAGGTGTTGTGATAAACTCTCTTTTGGGACTCATGGTCAGAGACCCCGCCTCCATGCTGTATAGATTAGACATGACCAATAGGAGATCAGAGGTGGTTTTGACGGGCAGGAAACGGCTACGAGGAACGTTGATGCCCAGCGCGTTGTCGAAACTCTTCATGGCAGCGCCGACGGCTGTCTCTAGCTGAATCACGTTTAGCCCGCCATCTAAAGTCTTGAGACACCAACATTATGACATCACAAAAGAATACAGTCATCCACTGAGTTCTCCTCTATAGTGAAGGTGTGTTCACCTTGGGGTTAACAATGATCTCCATGTCCATTGCGTTCTGCTCGTGAAGTCTTTTGATGGCTGGCAGGCTGATCCACAAGTTGTTGGTGTTGAAGATCTTGAACTTGGTGACGGATTTGAACTCGTCCACGTGAGCTTTGGGCACCTGGGCGATCTCCAGCAGCCTGAGTTTACCGTCAAACTGCGTCAGTGTACCACCCTAAAATTGTATGGGAAAGATCTTTTAAAGATCCCCTTAGTCCCATAGAAGGATACGAGTCATAGAGATTTGAAAGGACAAGGCTATGACAACATGATAACGTCACCTTTACGTCAGCTCTGGTCTTGTCTGTGACTTCCATGACGAACTCGCACCGTTTTCCAGTGGGTTGGCTCATGAGGTGGTTTAGGATGTGCAGGTCCACCGTGGCACCCAAGTTATCGATGTTGGACACAAAGATGTACTCCTTCCCTTCAGCGATGAGCTTGTCCAGCAGTCCCGAGTTGTAAAAGCTGGTGTAGATGTCTCCGTGGCCGGGCGGGAACCAGGCTTCTGCGTTCTCGCCCGTCAGGCCCATGTTAGTGGCCACTGGCAACAAAGACTCCTTATTGATTCTGGGATATCTGTGGAAACGTGGAGAAAGGCAAGTCAGTGTATTGTTAATATTTAAAAAACGTTCGGTTGTGTGGTAGCATTCAGTGTGTTGAGGTGTATAAAGAGTAAGTAAAAATGCCACAGTAGGAACAGAGAACAAAGATCTACAGAAAGATAAACAGAGGTCAAAACACAAAAGAGAAGCTTATTGGAAAGGGAGGAAAGTCACAGCTCACAGATAGAAAATATTTTGTTCATATTGTCATATAAAGGCATAAGGGTGATGAAGTGTGTGCGCACCTGCTCTGGTTGAAGGTGTGTATCTTCACACGGTGATGTGTGTATTTCTGCAAGATCTTGTTGGTGTCTTCATCTGTGTTGAAGGAATTCATTAGCACCAGTGGCACGTCTGCATTATACGTCTTGTTTAAATGCTGAGAGAGAGAGAGAGAGAGAGAGAGCAAAGGCAATAAAAAATATTATGATGTTGAAAAATAGTCTAAACCCTACAGTAAGAATTGTTGTGTTAATAATATTAGTAGGCGCACAGAAAAACTAATCTCTGAGAAATGTTTATTTTGACAAGAAAAACTATATTATCGCTGTTCTTCTGAAACCTTGGACTGTAAGTCCAAATTTGCTGTTTATCAAGAAACGGAAAAAAACACTATACTTTTTAACTGATTAAATACTGTTTTGTCAAAGTTCAGTCTTTTTAGATATTTGCAAAACCCAGTGACAAACATAAAGGGTTATTAATAATAGTATTTTATGGCAAAAAACTAAAATCATGAAATATGGAGATACAAGGTTTCAGAAGGACAGCAGCGTTAAGCAACTTCGGGGTAGACTGTCATCGACACAGAGGAAGAATCGATAGCAGATATCAGATATCTAAACCTGCAAACAGAGGCTTACATCATCTTCTAACAGATCACATGTAATCCAGAGAAATGTTTAAACTGGTGTACTTGACCTAGATGTGGGTAAATACAGCTTGGCACATCACCTGCCTTCCACACAAGTTCCACACAATATTACAATTTATTGCCTTTAATCAGTTTTTGCTTAAATATTACCCAGAAATGTTTATAGTGTAACATCCTTATCCATATGTCCTAACACAACTCATAAGTATTCATCAATAAAAAATATTTTTCAATTCATTGAAATTCAGCTGAAATATGATAAGAGCAGCATTGTTCATGCTGTAAAGGTACGTTTTGTTACAAGACTCATTTGTTCTGTTCACAAAGCGATATAATAAAAAGTCACCTACATCCTAGAAGATGGCATGAGGTGATTAAATGAACCATACATTTTATAAATGTCTGAACTGCATTACCAACGAATTCCCCTTTGACTGTTTGAACGCAGTACCTCAATCTGCTGGACGGTCAGGTCCAGGAAAGTGTTTTCGTTGCGGACGCTGATGAGACTCTTGGGTCCTTTGCAGCCCATGCTGGTTCCCAGACCTCCGTTCAGTTTCACCACGGCCAGTTTATTAAGACTGGACGCCACGTCGGCAGGAAGGCCCTTCAACTTAATCTTCTCATAGGGCTGGATCTGTCAAAGAAAGAGATTAATATATATATTAAGTAGGACTTTCAAACGATTAATCGCGATTAATCGCATGCATGATAAACGTTTGTGTTTACATAATTTGTGTTTGTAAACTGTCCATATTAATTTTGTTATTTTAAAAACATACACGTACACATACATTTATACACATTTAAGTAATATTTACATGTATTTATTTATATTTACTAATAATTAAATTTATATATAAATATTTATACATTTTTTTTTACCAATTTTCTTAAATATATGCATGAATGTTTTTATAAATACTAAATTAATATGCACAGTACACAGACATATATTATGTAAACACAAACCTTTATTCTGGATGCGATTAATCGTTTGAAAGCCCTACTTTTTAATATTAATACTATTATTAAAAACGTTTCTCTTTCAGGTTCACAACTGTCGTGATTGGATAAACATAAAAAGTTCATGTTACTATGAAAAAATGGCAGAGATGGTGACACACTTCCTGTGTGATGCCTTTACAAAAATAAATAGGTTATTCTAGGTTGATATATGTGAATCGTGACCACATGCGGTGACGGAAATAGAACCGAGCCACTGATCTCGGAGCAGATGTGGTGTTGATATTGTTACAGGTTGGATGACTTAAGATATATTGTAGCTGATTTCAGATCACTGGTTCTGAATTACTATGCGCTGTAACCTGAGTTTTCACAACGGCTGTGTGCTTGGAAAGAAATGTCAGCCAAGGTTGTGGGATGCTGGAAGTGTTGAGCTATTCATAGTTTAACCTTCAGTGTGGGAGTATTTCTGGAATGGTTGTTGGTCATTTGGGGAGGGGACCAGAAGCAAAATGTCATGAGCTTGATAAACTGCCTACGCACAAAACCAAACACCTCTCTCTCTCTCTCTCTCTCTTCGGATATTTTGAATGTACAGAAGTTGTCTCGCCCTTTTGTTTGATGTTTGATTCTTCATTTGGTGCTTTTTCTAACATCTCTCACAAGGGCTTTGCCGTCAAGTAACATCAACAACACCGACTTCCAAATTTTGTTCCCAAAATACACGGTTTTAGCTCGCACTGCCACGGTTGTCGCTCACGCAAGGGTGCACTCGTGAATCTTACCGAGTCCTCAGGTGGTCTCTGGATCTTGGCCCAGTCCACGGATGGTCCCTTCGCCTGAAGGAAATTGTGAAATAGCTTCTTGAAGCCCTCAAAGTCCTTCCTGGAGATCTGCAAGAGCCACAACCCCCATGGATTAGGATATTTCGGAAATACATTAAGCTTCACATTAAACTGTACATTGTACTTTTGTAGTATTATATTTTGAATGAAATACATATAACCTATGTTAAACTCCAAACAATAATGTTTAATACGTTTGATTTTTAAATAATCTGATTCGCTAGATCATGCAGCTATTAGTCATATATCCCAAATTACCAGGTTAAGTGATGTGCAGTAATTGCATATTATTAATATTCTCACTCGACCTTTAGACTAATCAAACGACAGGCTATAATTAAGACACGCCTCCTCTGTTAGGTCATCGCTTCATGAACATCTATGAGAAAAATAATAAGTGTGGCTCATTGCAGGCGGTATGCGTCTACTGCTCTCATTAACAGCGGGTTTATAGTTGGAAAGCTCATTTTAATGGCCACACAGAGTGCAAAACTCCACTGAAATTCACAACCAAAAATAGCATTAAATGCTTTAACCAAATCTATAGTAAAATGGTTCCATGCACATTACATTCATATACATTACAGTAAATGTAAATAAACACATTTATGAAGCGTTGACATTTTTTGAAGTCTGAACTTATGTTACCATGAGACAAAAGAATAAAAAGGTGATATTTAAACATGACACACAGTCATAAGTGTTTATGGGGTTAACTGAACATTCAAAATTTTACTAACAAAAGTGGCCTGGCACAAAAGAGCAAATGTCGAAATAGACATTAGACAAGCACTACAAAATAAAACAAAACAAAATAATAATTATTATATACCTTTGTAAAAACTGCAATTATTAACAGAATAACACAATAAAAATAATAATAATAACACAAACTAGTGGTTCTCTGCAAGTTCCAAATCCTCCACTAAGTTACACAAACAAATAATATTTTTCTCCTTCATAAACTTGAGTGACAAGAAAGGCTTCCTGCATGTTGCTTTCACCATTCTGATATCAACAAAACTGCCTCTCTGCTTATTTTGTTAAGAAATAAGCTGTCTAGGCATTCTTAATATCACGTCCCACTTAGAAGCATCAAAATTCATCTATATCACATATTCAAATAATTTGTGTGCATTAATTAATGTACTTTTATATAACTCAACAGATCTAGCCAAAACTGGAGCGTCACATCATTTCGTCATTGACCCTTATACTACGTACATTTATGTCATCATGTGATAAACATGTCTGTGCGTGCGTGGTGATATATTTGGGTACAAATGTGAGTCAAGGACATCTCTTGCGGAACATGCTGGTCACCTCAGCAGATCCCACTGTTTGAGACTCACCTCCACTTCAGATGTTTTGGCAGTGGTCAGGAGTTTCTCCAGCTCTTTGTGCATGAAGGTCTCATGCTGCAGTCTCTGCTTCTCCTGAAACTCCGTCATACCTGCGTTAGGACCACCTCTGTATAAATCTACATAAATGCAAAAACATGACAAGGAGTTATGAATGCAGTGACAACAGTACAAATGCATGAGAATAATATAGAAATGCATTATCTCTCTCTGAGTTTTGAACGTAAAAGTTAAATAATGAAGAAAGACTGAATGAGTGTGAGTTGCATGTAACATACCATGGTATTCTTTCAAGTTTCCATGTAAATACCATGGTGATCATTTAGGTACGTTCAGATGCCATGATATCAACACTGATCTAATACCATCACTGTACCGTGGTAACAGGGCAGCACTTATTATAAGGCTTTGAAATTCAACTTACCAGCAACCAAAGACATGATGAAACACTTCTGAAGGCTCTCAAATATAAAGTATGGAATGAGTTAATCCTTTGTTGGTTTCAGAAGCGTAGAATGGTCCGATTCAACACTGTACATATATTGTCCTATATAACTGTACATTAAACAACAGTTACAGCAATAATCCTTTGAAAACCTCCAATCTACTAAAGACCAAAAGACACAACGTGTTCAGAAGTCAAACGAGCTGCCAGCATCCGCATGAGCCGTTTGAAGTCAGATTAGATTTCAGAGGGTCTGGGGGGCTGACATCTGATCAGAGCTTTGTAACGCACTGTACTGAACGCAGCGCGCGCGAGAGAGCGAGAGGGAGAGCCAGAGCGCAAGGTCACTTTAATAAACAACAGTAAGTTAGCCTACGTAAAGTCACGCGTCGAATACAGTGGGAATGTGTCGAGGGAACAATGAGAAGAACCATTTTATGATGAATGGTTCCATAAGCAATCCTTAACATCCAGAACCTTCCGTTACAGGTGAAATGTGCTGGTGGAACAATATTCTTAGACCATAGAAAAATAAATAATAAATGGTTCTACATGAACATTAGAACCTATTAACCAAAAATATGGTTACACTTTTAGCATCTTTTCAAACGGTGCAGGACGCGTTGTTACGTTCAGGATCTCGTGCGGTACGTGCGCCTTTACGCATTCAGTCGCTTCGTGCGTCTTTGACTTTTGCAATGGACTCATTTTCTTGGTAAAAATGTAAAAGCTCGTGCCCATTGTCACGTAACGTTACGTTTACGTTACGTTGCGTCAAAAAGTGGTACAAATACAGTTGTACGCAGTACAGTGAGCACAATAGTTTATTTATTACACAAAAATAGTTTAGCTGTGCATCCTCTGATACAAAATTGCATTAAATCTTATAAACGAACGAAATATTTTTTTTTATTAAAGATAAAAAAATAAATAATTAAATATTTAAAATTAATACAATTCTAACCATTGTAAAATCATCGTTTATTTATTCCATGCTAGGAAACAAGACTTTATTGACATTTTGCGAATGGAAGTTAGTTAATGCAACAAAAAGGGTTTGTGATTGGTTGTCCCGGTTGTCGTCTAGCAGCATGGCCCGTTATCCCAAGCTGCTACTGTTGAGTGAACTATGACATATGACGACTGCAAGTTGCACCGAAGGGCGATTTACCTTTTCTACCGTCTGTAACAAACATTAATGGGTGCTTCTGCCAAACATACACACAAAAAGCTCGAGGGCGAACTCTCTTATCCAGCTAATAAGATCTGTCATGAACTTTACTGTACCATACAAACATGGACAGCGACCCTGGCAAGCAAACACAAAACACTGCGCAGAGATAGCGGGCTGTTTGGGGTTGGGGAACTATAAAGCACATCTAGAGAGCAGACCGGCTCGCTTACGCATTTTGACAGATCATGCGAGGATACTCACGTCAACTGCACTGCACGGCGTTTCAAGGGCGGAAGTGTCGCGCGAAATCGGGGCGTACAAATGTGGTTGGCTCACGGACCAATCAGAAGAGGAGGCGAATCGGCTGAACCGAATCAGTCAACTGGTAAAAAAGCGACATCTCCTGGCTAAATCAAACGAAGAGGATCTTTCACCTTGGAGCGTGCTTTAAAATGTTTTTTATTATTACTTTAACGTCCTCACTTTTGTGACTTTAAATCATTTATAAAAGATGGACTTATAGGTATTCCTACCCTAAAATATTTTACAGATGAGCTTAATGAACCTGAACCAGAAAAATATAGGCCTATATCACTATGAAAATGAAGGTACAGTCATGAGGATGAACATGACTTAATCTTGCACAAGAATGAAAATATAACCCAAACAACGATTTTTTTTCCTTTTTATTGGTGGACAAACAGTTGTTATTTTGGTCAGGAAAACTATGTGCGTATTATATGATCTGGAAATTTTCTCTGGCGAGGTGATTCCCCAGACGAGCAGAGGAAGTTACATCGCAGACGTTTCGTTACATTTGACACACACTCACACACACATCCATCCATTAAGGGACATGCATACAGACACGCACGCACGGACAGCCGTGGAATCTAAAGGACTTTATAGTCGGGAGTTTGGGGAGTTGGAAGAGTCTACTGGCTGCCTTGTCTTTGAAACATCAAGTCACGCTCCAAGGAAGGTGACTGCAGTGTCTCTCTCATCCACCAGCTCGGCTGCGGTGGCGTCCATCTTGCCGCGGGAGAAATCGTTGATGGAGAGTCCGTCAACCACCTTCCAGGTCTTATTCTGTTGGGACACAAATACTGAGTACAGAACGCAACAGTACCTATATATACACATTTTACTCCAGAATCGCCAGAGTTGGCTGTAGGCTATCTCTAAAACCGCCAGCGGGTAAAATGTACACATGCACACATGAATATTGTTACGTCTAAAAAAAACGTATGTCACTGTTTTATGTGACTTTCATCACAAAGTAATGTCTTAAGACATAAAAAGGATCATTTTTAGTCATGAACTATATGTTTTTCTGCTATTGTTTTGTGTTCAAAGCTAAAGAAAGAAATACTTTTCTTAGCGGTATAATAATTGATGCAATGATAAACGTAAGCGCACAGTTTCACCTAAATAATGATTCATTTGTTTAGTTATATAATTTATAAGTCGGACAAAAGAACAAAAATAAATTTAACAACAGGGGATTGTCAATGACTAGGAGACTTGGGTATTTTATTGAAAATCTGTTGTGTGTACATTTGATACACATCCACAGGTAAATTTTACACCGTGGCGGTTCGAGTGTTAAAAAACTATTTTGCAAGTTTTGGCTGTGAAAGTATTTTTATTTATTCAACACTTATAGGTGAACCCAATGTAAATTAGTCCTTAATTTGTAATTGCAAAATAACAATAATTGTGATATTGCCACGTTGACATCAACAGGTCATTAAACAAGTATGTTATAATGAAGACAAACCTTGATCGTAACAGGGAAGGAGTACATGAGGTCATCAGGAACTCCATAGGAATTACCAGAGGAATAGATGCCCATAGACACCCACTCACCCTGCTCAGAGACAAATACACAAATTTATGACGCATCAGTAAGGAGCAAATCATCACATGACCCAGTGCACTAAAAATAAATGTTTGTTTATCTCTCTGTATTGAAAAATCTGTTGAAAAAAACAAAACGTGACTGTCCAGACACTTAGTGGACATATAAAGTGCTCATATTGAGGTGTAAACTCACATCTGGAGTGCCGAACCAGATGTCTCTCATGTGGTCACAGATGGCTTTGGCAGCAGACATGGCGCTGGAGAGCTTCCGGGCTTTGATGACAGCTGCGCCTCTCTGCTGTACCATCTGAAAAACAACAAGCCACGTCAGAAAAAGCCTTTCTGAACTGTAAATTAAACCAATAATCCACAGCTAAGTAATACAAAAGGAATACCACGAATAGTCTTCAACAGTCCAGTTTATGAATAATTATAATAGTTGGAGTAGTTATGAACAGATCTTTGACGTACAGTGATAAAGTCACCCTTCAGCCAGCTTTCGTCCTTCACAGCGGCAAAAGCGGTCACCTCCTTCCCATGATACTTCAATGTAGCGTGATGCACATCTGGGTACTGAGTGGAGGAGTGGTTTCCCCAGATAATCACATTCTTTATTTCATCAGAGGGCACTCCGACACGCAGCGCCACCTACAGGCAAATAAAACAAACTGAAAACACAAGCCTTCGAAAAAACAAATAACATACAGGCACAATTTGAGCTCAGCTTTAAAAAAACCCCACAAAGTTCAGACCTGGGATCGGGCCCTGTTATGGTCCAGACGGGTCAGGCAGGAGAAGTTTTCCTTGGGAATGGAGGGAGCAGATTTGGATGCGATCAGACAGTTGGTGTTGGCTGGGTTTCCAACAACAAGCACCTATGGAGAGAAAAAAAAAAATGAACATAAATGCTCAGTGATCGATTGAAGTGAAAATGCAGGAAAAACCTAAATCTACTAAAGGGCAAATTATGGCTAAGCTTGTGAAGAATGTCAATACCACAAAGCATGAAACTCTTAGAATCATTATGCAGAGACTGCAATTTTGTAAGCATTTGTAATTTATTTATTCGTGACATCTTGACATCACCCACATTACCTTGACGGTCTTCTTGGCATACTTCTCCAGGGCTTCGCCTTGGGTTTTAAAAATGGCCACGTTAGCCTTCAGCAGGTCCTTCCTCTCCATGCCCTCCTTCCTTGGCATAGAGCCCACCAAGATGGCAGCGTCAAGATCCTTAAAGGCCACCTCCACCTTATCAGTGGGAATCACATCTGTGAAATGGAAAGGAGGAGTGAAAAGATAAGTTTGAATGTATAACAGATGCTTTAATACAACTGTCTTAGGGTCAAAGTAAACACTGCTTTGAGAACAGTATTAGTTGAGCAAGCAGGACACAACAGCGTGTGATTGGACGGCTGAAGTGATAAACTCTCTTATCATGGTCCAATCATCTAAACTGCACATCAGCACTGATCTTAAGGTACTTTTTCTCATGACCGTTATCTTTTGACACTTTCATATCTTACCATCATAAATCATTCATCAAGATGCTTAATTCATTGACAATGCAACAGTGAAAGTCTATTTATCAGAGTGAACTTCACCCGAAGCTCAACTTCTGTGACAAGCTGTTCTTTGAACACCTCCCCTCTGCCCCCATTGTTGTGTCAACATCATGTTTCTGATTGGTTCCCCACTGTGAAGTGCATCCTACAGCGTGAGCCAATAAGACGACTGGATGCTGTGCACACCTCTCAACTCCTCAAATGCAAGCACATCAGACACTGTGAGCCGTTCTGCAGAGTCATGCCAGCTCTTGTACATTTTTAATACATTCAAGATGTCGCAGGCTTTACTGTAAACAAACCAATTACAGGAGGAACCAGTCTGTGGCTTAAGGGTCTGATTCGGGCATATGTCCTCCCATATGAATTTCTATCAAAATCGATTCAGTGTGATAAGGGTGTAAATGATTTCAGAGTCAGTCACCTGACAGGAGCGGAAGAGCGCAATCCTGCAGTTCCATGACGACACCGTCCAGCACGGGGAGCATGGGAGTGATATCGAGCAGCACCAAGATGATTGGCTGTCGGAGGAAACGAATAGAAACATGATCACTTGCTTCATCAAAGGCCATATAGCTCAAATTCTAAATGGAATACTAACTTACTCTGTACTAAATACATGTAGTATACATACTTTTTATAGCAAGTGAAACCGAGGGCACTATGCAAAAATTTTAATGTCACATGACTTCTGTTATGTGAGTGGCATTCAGTTATCTTCATTTCGCTACTTTTTATACGTTTATTTTAATTGAATACTGTGTAAATGTGTCAAAGTTAGGCAGTTAGTTAGGCATGGATACTGTAAAAATCATTTGTACATGTTATCATGTGACTTTAGTACTTCAAATGCAAGCGTGTTGTCCACTTGTCATCAGTTATTTGTGAACAAAACTCTCACGTTTATCGTGTTGTAACGAAACCATGTTGAATTGAGATCTTTGCATTGGAGGATGCAGTATCTTATTGGCAGTTGTCGCTTTTAACTTTTTGGCTAACCAAAACCAACCCAAATTTTTTTTTATGGCAACCCTAACTCATGCCAGGATGTAGCCAAACTAATGCTTGGCTTTTTGTTTCGAGCCTAATGCCGTTTCACACAAGACTGTAAAAAAACAATGCCAGAATAAAGTCAGAAGAATTTGTTGCTATCTGGGTATTCTAATTGTGTGCTTTGGGGCATACTACAAACTTTGATATTTGAGTATGGGCATCATGCAGGGTATTATATGCTCACATTCAAAATTCACATGATGTGGCCCAAATAAAAGTAGTGCATTAGTTTGCTCTTCTAAAAACGCCACACAGCTGCATCAAAGAGGAATCCAAGCAGTCATGTTTTCCCATATTCTTTTCTTATGTAACACAAGAGGACGGTCATAGGTTTTCCCAGTCTTACCTGGTCTTTGCCGAACACATCTCCATTAGCGATGCTGTACAGCAGAGCATAAGCGATCTGTCCGGCTGCGCCGGTCACCAGAACACGGATGGGTATGGCCTAAAATAAGGATACAAAGCAAACTCAATGGCGCCAAACAACTTGACCTATTGAACAGACATTGTTGCGAATCAATAGCGACACATGTCTGAAACACTGCCGCTGGTTTCGATTAATTGTGCCATTTAAATCCTCAACGAATGAATGAATGAAAAAGTAATGCAATCGATGCGCAACGATGGTAACTGTACGTTACTGCGCGTGCTGCTTCGCGATCTTAATAACTTTATAATCTGATCAAAGAAATGTAAAATACACAGAAATACTGCAAAGGGGCACAAATGACTCATTTTTAGCTGCACCCTCCCCACAACAGCGTTAGCGTATATATCTGCAAAGGTTGACAAAACCGCGTTATTGCGCATCGCTCACAATCTCTCATCACAAACTTCACATTAACATCACCATCAGACATCCAAAACACGTTGACTGTTTGCACAAAACCAACCCGCCATCTTATGCACGGAACGCTGCAAACTTGACCTATGCCGAAATGTAAAATGAAAATGGAGGAATGTGAATCTCACCATTTCTAGGTCAGATTGCGGAGGGTGAGATGTGCGCCAGAGATGTGCTGCTCGCGAGCTCGGTCAGACTGAATGGAGGGTCACCTCTATTCTTGAATGGAGGTGTCACGCGGTTGCACGAAAGCATTTGAAGCTGTACGCTGGGATATGTAGTTGATGTTTCAGGAACTGCTGGTCTCCTCCACCAACCAGCTCACAGAAACGAACACATTCCCCATGAATAGCAGCTCTGACGCAAGTCATCATACACGCCCCTTTCCATATATAGAGGATTATGCCCCAAAATGCTCTTTAAAGGTCGACTTTTGTTACTCTGCGTTATGGCAGTAGGTTTAGAGTCTTGGTTGGTTTATGGATCGGAACGACGACCAAAAGCTGTATGTATTCTGGTGTTAAAACATGTACACAATACCTTAATGAAACATTTTCAGGTGTTCAAATAATCAAACGTAAGTATGCAAACTGTATGACTGCTACCAATGCAGTGATATTAAACAATAAATGACTAACAGGAACTTAACAATCAGCTGACTAGCACAGAAAATGGTGTTCCTGGAATCCAGAGAGTCATTTCTTTGTCCTCTGTAGAGGACGTCTGATTTGTGTTAAAGGGACACACAGGAAGATATCTGGAAGATTGTCAAATCTCACCCCCCATTGACTCCCATAGTATTTATTTTCCCAACTATGGCAGTCAAAGGGTGGGTGAGATCTGACATTCTTTCAAATATCTTCCTGTGTGTTCAGGAAAACAAAGAAATGTATACAGGTGGTGAGTAAATTATGACAGAATTTTCATTTTTGGGTGAAGAATCCCTTTAAACTAAGTATCTGTGACCACACAACAAGCCATGTAGTTCATAAAATGCCAATCTATTATTTGCCACATGTCCAGATTTTGCAGGAGACTAGTTACATTTTTTTGTATTAAATATTGCAATTTAATTTGTCTCTATGCAAATGATGAAGTCCAATTTTTTTTGCATTTATATACGGTGAGGTTCAATAATCTGAAACCACACTGAATATAAACAAAAAGTTGAAAAACGTAATTTGTCTGGGTTACTAAATATGCTACATTTAAAGGGCCACAATCCCAGAAAATGCACTTTTAAATGTTTATCTACCAGAAATTGAGTCGCCAGCGTGTGTGCAGAAACACCCTGTAATTATACAAATCCATCTAAGGAGGCCGGGAGGAGACCTTTCCGACGAGCCCGGGTCCGTCCCGCTGTGACCTTGGAGGCCGGAGTTATAAACGCCGAGAACTTTGCGTCTGAGGGAGAAGCACTTTTTTTCGACAAACCAGCATTCACCGGTCCGTATCTCCCGTCCGGAAAAACTTACAGAAACGAGCAAGTTTGTTGGAAAGGTCGCCGCCAGGGCATTCGAAAGACGCTGACCGCGAGTCGATGCAACCCCCAGGTCGGGAGCTAGAGCTCCCGGTAGCCGGAAAGGTTAAAAAACGGCCCTGCGCCCGGGAAGACCAGGCTCCGTCCAGTCGCCTTCCACCGAATGTATCTCCGGCTCCCGGGGTCACGGCGAGTCAATGCGGGTCAGTATAGCAGGGGTTTGGCAAAAAGAAATATTCACAAGAGTGGATCAGTACCAGCTGTTCGTGATCAGGCTTCATCTCCGGAAGAAGTATTACACATCGTTTTGAAATCGCTTTTAAATAATCTGTTTAGCATGTTAGCAGCTTTTGTCTACATGTTCGTGGCTAATCCTGAGACTTTACATTGGTTCAAAGACAGGTGTTGCGTCGTAACTTTACTGGTAAAACGCATCGTGCCCATCGGTTCAGAAGACATGTGACCGACACAATTTCTGTAAAGCTTATTCATTACAACGAAAGAAAGTTATAGCAGTGTCTTTCTCTGTGACTTCAGTGTTTTCTCGTATGTCCTAAGTGCGACAATACTTAGAGCGGATCGAAACAGAGTGCGCATTTGTAAAACAATGAGGTTACGCAGAAATTGCTACTCACAACTTATAACACACTGGTTGTTGATCTTTACATACCTGTCTGTCATATACAAGTACTCTGAATGCATGTTTTGCCTATATCCGTGTTTATGTCTGTTAGTAATATGCATGCACATGATTGATCCTCAATGGCCAACATTTCATACAGCAAATGGTCAGCATATGTTGTTCTATCTATGTATTTGTCTTGCCATTTAATTCGTTTTTATGAACAAGGCATTATGGTGATTTTTATTGAAGTTAATGTATAGTTTTAATTGGCAAGGGCATTACAGACGTAATTGCGCTTTCCGCTATATTGTTTGTCTTGATGTCATCCAAAGCACATGTGTGGCGCTCTACCTCCCATTCTGCATACGGGGAGGGGAGCAGAAGCTCATTTGCATTTAAAGAGACACACACAAAAACGGCGTGCTTTCCATTGCAGCCACAAATGGTCATGTTCAACATATTGTAATGAAAGATATGTGGTGCATTTTGAGCTGAAACTTGAAAGACACATTCTGGGGATACCACTGACTATTTTTACATTGCAGAAAACACCTGGGATTGCGGCCCTTTACGTAAGTTTGTACAAGATTTGTACAAAGTTGAACCAAGTATGTAGATAAATATGTTTGTGATAATGCCTAAGCAAAGGCTATATATTTGAGTGCATATTCAAAACGTGTGAGTAATCTAAATTAAGCTCCACATCTGTCTACATAGCTATTTCAAAGATATGGGTATACAACATTTAAACAATTGCGCACACAGAAAGCATTGTTTAATTTGATATATCTCTACAATATCAGCCGTTTTTAGCAATTGGCTTTCCAGCTCTCTAGATATGTGTATTAATATTGGACAGTAAGAAATCTATATTGATTAACCTGTCCCGTACATTAACCCCTATTAAGTTAAAAAACTTTCACACTGTAATTTTGAAACCAGTTAGCACTGATTTTAACCCCGGCTATGAAGGGTATAACCTCAAATTGTGTTTTTTTTTAATGTTAAAGCCAGCTGTCGTAGAGATGGGTTTGCTTTGTCAAAATATCTGTGTTTTTTGTTCCCTATTTTGTGAGTGATTTAAAAGCCCCAAACAAACATCTAAACTGCAAAGCCTTTTAGAGTAAAGCGCTACCGATCAGTCAATGACTGATGCGGACATTTGCTTCAGTCTGGGACAGAGCCAATTGAGCAGTATGCTAAGTTAACATGCCGACGAAAGGGTGGAGCGGCCGGCCATATGGGGGCCCGGTCTGCGTTCCGGAAGGGAACGGGTGCTATCCATGGTGCTGGACTCTCCTCTCAACGCCAAAGCATCGTGCATTAATCACCAAAGAGGTCACTGTCTTCCCCTCGCAATAAGTTTTCATGTCGTGCATTATGAATGAGTCTATTCAACTATTCACTAGAAACTACCAGCGGTCATACCGAGCAACCACTAAATAAAGAATTAAACATTCGAGTGAGCGCACGCGAGGGATAAACACGTATACACATATTACGCAGACCGGTGGTTTTCACAGCAAACCCGTACGCCTCATTCATGGGTGCATCGTACGCCTCCGTTGTCAAGGAGAGGCGTCTTACCTGCGCCGAAGCCGTGCGCACCACCAAGTACATAGCCGATAAGAGGGTCAACATGTTCAAGCAGTTTGTCCCTCGAAGTGTCCGATCGAGTCTGTATTTTTCCCACTGAGCGCAGATGCTTTGAGACGCGATCGGACGCAGAGCGACGTTTCTGGTAACCTGAGATCAATGCACGAGATCCGCGTCTCTCTGCCTCGTATGCGCGCGCCTACTGTTTTTACTGTCACCCCTACGCGGTGCGTGCGACAACGCTGATGAGCTTTGGGGGACAAAAATAGCTAGACATCAAGTTCTCTTTCCGCCATTTCGGATCGCAAGGCTAAATGAACGGGGTAAGTGAGTGATGATGGGGGCTGCGAATTTTGGCGGTGACGTCAGTATACAGGACCGGTGCTGCAAACATGGACTGTAGGGATGAAAGATGTAATGTTGAGCAAGTGGACAGTGCGGATATCCGAATGATAAAACATGTTACGGTCTGGTTATCTAAATATGTATCGAAAAATGTACACTTGGCATACGTTTTGATCCTTTTTATCAGTATTTATCCCTGAAAACATTAGGGCATTAAAGGGCGCTGCAGTGACAAGTTAAATATGCACATTTTGCGCTTTTTTCAGACAGTGATTTGTACTTTATTTAGATATCAACGTCCTGCTACAACGTGTATTTGGCATCTTGAATGAGGCTGTTGCCTGTCAAAAGTCGACAAGACATCTGCAATTCACTCGCCACGTTGCAGTGTTTATTTAAGCAGCAAAACAACATGTTTCAAAATGTGTCTCCACACGATGGAGACATAGTACCATCCATATCCCCAATATTATATTCCTGCAGCGCACAACCGTGTGGAACTGTCCTTTAGTACTTCCTTCGACCAGAAGTGGGCAGTATATCGTGGCCATAAATGTGTCCGTGTGACAAGTAGACCAATACAATTGTCATTTTTAGTTCATTATTGGTTATCATTTTCTAGTTTTCAACAGTGCCATTCAAATGTTCTCCAGTACACTTCAGCTGTAAACGCATCGTTTCCATTTAAATAGAATCACTGGTCAAATCATGACACAAAAAGAAAAGCAGCATTCCTTACTCAGCACATCACTGACAAACAACTGATTATACAGCCTAGAGCCAATAAACACAAGCCATAACCTGAGCAGCCCCCCCCCACACACACACAATCTCAGTTATTTACTCATTCACAAACAACACTGTCACGGCCGTGAAAGGCTTTTATACTTTCATCCAGTCATTTAAACATACATTTTCATTTTGTCTTGACAGTAAAACACGAGGTATGTCTGCAATGATTGACAAGTATGAGAAGTGGAGAGAAACAAGAGTCAGGAACCTCCTCTTGGTGCCAATAAACACTGTCCGGCATTACTCTGACTGGCGCTTTCTTACTCTCTATTGCTGTCAGTCAATCAGACTTGCCCAGAAGAAAACTGGAAGAGGTATGTTTCAGTAGTTAATGGGCGTGAGTGACTTGTTCCTGTCTGCTCTTTGTAATTACACCAGCATTGACAGGGGCTGTCAGTATTGGATTAGAGTACTGAGGCATGATGGGAATGTAGTTCTATTTGCGCAATTTAAGAACTCAAAATGTACTGCATTGACAGAGAACCCTGCAAAACCCTTGCTTAAAAATCGCTGTTTTTAATTAAAATGCTATTAAAATTATTTAGGTCACGTGACAAGAACTAGCTGGTGTCAAACATGGTATGCATACTTTGATTCTACTTATCTGTTTATAATTAGAGATATTCAAATAAGTCAGAATATGGAATTCAATCCTATCATTCCCTTCTTTAAGACTTGTGTCATAATGCACAGAATTTGTTGCCGTGGAGACCTTTAAAGACAGTGGAGAACCACGGGCATTCTATCCTTGACACACACTTGAACCCCGAGCTTGTGATCGGCCTTGTGATTGGTGGGTTGATCTAAAGCTCCGCGTGAGCATGAAAAGCTGCCCCACGAGCTCTATGTGAGCTGTTTGTGCCCTGACCCGATGACACACTGTGTCTTTAACTTAAACCGAAAAACAGAACTTTTCAGCTCTCATGGTTCAATCCTGATGTGTTCTGCTGCTTGTAAATACAACATATCTGTTCCCAAACCAGAGAGGTGCCTAGATGTCTGCAGTCTACATAGGCAACGGCCCTCAGAGGCAGCATCCTAAATGAATCCTTATTTAAAAATGTTCTACAAAGACAACAATTCAGATTGTCTTGGAAATAGGATTTCTACTGCACGGCACACACAAGAGTGAAGTGGATTTAATCATGAGTTTGACATTCGTTGGCATGTAATCTAACTATAAAATACTCTAAAAGGGTTTACCTAAAAATTACAATTCTGTCATCATTTACTCACCAAAGTTGTTTCAAACCTGTATACATTTCTTTGTTATGTTAAACACAAAAGAAGATATTTGAAAGAATGTGGGAATATATACAGTTCTGGGGCACCATTGATAACCATGGTAGATTTATTCCGACTATATATATATATATATAGTGCCCCATAACTGTTTGATTATAAACATTCCTCCAAATATATTTTTTTGTGTGTTCAACAGAACAAAGAAATGTATACAGATTTGAAACAACTTTGGTGAGTAAATGATAACAGATTTTTCATATTTTCTTAATATTGAATGAATCAACCAAATTTCATTATCATCCAAAAAGCTGTGACCTAGGCAAATGGTGGCTATTTTGTGTTGCTAAATATGTGTATTTTTGATTAAACAATTACCTTGTTCAAAATTTTTAATAAAGAACATTACAGTAGGTGTGGCAGAACGTTTAAATCATTATGAATGCATTATAAGATTTCAGTCTGTGTTTAAATATAATAAAATATAGGCTAATTATGTTCTAATCTGATTTTTATTACTCTTGTTAGACATGGCTTTATCGAAGAGTTCATTCGGAGGTAAAATTGTGCGATTAGTATCTAAATAGGGGTAACGAAGACACAAATACATTCCGACAGGGATTAACAAACAGAACTGGGATCAGTATCTTTATCCGGATTATATCGTAGACCAGTTGATAAACCGATATGAGATGTCAATGAAACACAACAATCCTCCCCGCTTTTCCATCAGACACAACAGCAGACGTTTGGTCGTCTCCGCATTAGTTTTGAAATAATGCATCACCTCACTGTTGGGTTTCATGAGTTTTAAAGGAAAACATTTAATCTCATTACTGTCTAGAAGAAACGGTTTTACATGATTTTAAATCGCATTTTGACTGTCGAGACCAATACAAAAATAATATTTGTTCACCATTTGCAATTGTGACATGATAGTGACAGATATAGAATTTATAAACCCAAAATACAGACTAGACGAGCAACAGATTAAGCCTGTGACCGCACATCATATATTAATGGCCAAGCTGCTACTTGCTCGGTAACCTTAAACAGAAAGTTAAATACTTAATAAATTACTTTACAGTTCTCAATTAAAAGCTGCAATATGTAATATCTTTCGGGTTAAAGATACAAAAGTCTTCAGGATTCACAACAATAAGCTTATAATAACGATTTATGAGTTTAGCTTTCAGTTCAGATTTGGCCGGAAATGTCAGTGTGACATGATTTGAATTGAACAGAGGTAAAGATAAGTATGAAAAAAAAGTGCACAAGTGCGTAACATGCAATTTCTAACAGAGATGGCGATAGAGAGTCAAATGTTTCCGATTGAAGCTTTATAATTGTCACATCCAGTCTTTGTTTGCCCTGTGTATTGTGGACTTTAATTCTACTTCCTGTCCTGTCACATTTTGTAGTCCTTTGTAGTTCTGTTTTCTATTGGTTCTTCGTGATTGTCTACCCAGGTGTGTCTTGTTAACCCTCATTAGTTTGTGTGTTTATACCCCTGTGTTTCTCCTGTAAATTGTCTGGGATTGTAGATCTGTAATGGTGCGTAGTACCTGTGGTCTTTGGTTTTATTAAATATATGATCTGCATTTGGATCCAGCGCTCCAGTCTCTTTGTTACAGTAATGTTGCGATCGGTTCACTTCAGCTAGTCCTGACCTGTGATCAAATTAGTTATAAATTTGCGTGACACAAATATGTTATGTAAATTATAAAGTATATGATAGATTTTGACAAATTGAGGTGTTCAAATGTTCTTTTACAACGCTGAAATGATTTTAATAGACACTACATTCCATTATTTTGATATGAATTAGATTTGAATTGTTTTTAACCTTTTTTCCCACAAAAAACATAGGTTGGCTTTTTATTCTTTGACATGGACAATATTAAAGATATCAAGGTTATATTTTCATGTATTATCACAAATAATAGTAAACAGATTTAATGCTAATCACAAAAACAGTAAATCACACAAACTAGTTACAAGTCACTAGTCACAAATAGTTACGATTTGCCGTGAGATTGTGTTGGCATCGCTGGCACACAGCTCATGTGTTTGTATGTGTTTGTGTTCACTCTTAATCTGTGTTTATAGTCACAAATTAAATCTTTTGTGTTTTTGACAGTGTTTGTTATATAAAGTCTGCAGTCTATTATTATTTCCTTAACATGGGATGTTTTCTTCCGGACTCATTAAAGTGACGTGTAAGTGTGTCAAAAGCTTATTTGACCTTTAGCCGCAACATGAACTCTTCAACTCGTCATCTGCACTTGTCAAACAAGGATTTTTGTCACACACATGCACCAGCATGCACACGTGAATGCGTGCATGCTCACGACGTGTTCTCACGGCACTACACGCATGCATATACACACCCACTTCTACACTAAGAGCTATCTTGTCTGAGATACTCGATTAGCTGCTAGGAGGCTCTCTCTCATTCTTACTCTCTTGCTGTGTGCTGGCGCCAGTATGTCGCTGTACGAGGCTGAATGGAGATCCAGTACCACCGGGTGCGGCTGTGCTCGTCCTCCTCATCCGCCTTTTCTTTATCTCTGTCATGTCTCCATTCTTCTCCTCTCTGTCCCTCAGGGCCCTGCAGGGAGCGAGAGGCACACAGAGGTCTGGAACTCTAGAAGGGAAATTAGTGTGACGCAAATTGGGGTTGGATGTCTTTTTTTGATCAGTCAAACAAGGAAAACACGCCGAACGATAACTCAAAGGAAAAGGAATCGTTTTACAGAAAGCGTACAGCTTCGAGTGTCACATCGTGACCTATTGTATTTTTTCATTTTCCATTTGATCAATTTCTATTCTATCGGGGTTATTCGATTGAGTTAAGGTTTTCTTCCAAAATTTGGCGTGATGCTAAATTAACAAAATCAGATGTTAGGGGCAAAATATAAGACAATATTCAAAAGTCGATATCGATGAGGTCTTCTCATTCCTCAACCTTTGTTAGACTACTAACATTTTAAGTGCACTTAAGTGAAGTTCGAGTATATTTTATAATTTACTAAATGTAGTAAGTATACTAATATCAAAGCACTTGTAGTATACTTGTAGTCGTGGCCTAATGGTTAAGAGATTCGGACTTGTAACTCAAACGTTGACGTTTCGAGCCTAAGTACCAGCAGGGATTGTAGGTGGGGGGAGTGAATGATCAGCGCTCTCCTCCACCTTCAATACCACAGCTGAGGTGAGACCCTTGAGCAACGCACCGTTCCCCCCAACTGCTCCCTGGGTGCCGCAGCTATGGCTGCTCACTGCTCTGGGTGTGTGTTCACGGTGTGTGTGTTGCTCACTGCTGTGTGTTTGCACTTGGATTGGTTAAATGCAGAGCACAAATTCCCAGTATGGAACACCATACTTGGCTTCAAATCATTGTAGTTGTACCCACTTTTTAGTTATATGAAAGTAAATATACATTAGTTCATAGCAGTACACTTTGAAGTATACTCTTAGAAAACTGCTTTCTTACTTCATATATAGTTTATTATTTATATATATATTATATTGTGTATTATTGTTACTATAGAAACTCTATATGTACTATATACTAAACTATCTAATAGTATACTACTCGCGTAGTATACATATAGTTTTTCCCCCTATTTGGGACTTAAGTGCCAACTTTTTACTTTATAAATGTATACTTTTAAGTACACTTAAAGTGGAAAAGTCAACTCTAAATACAAAACTAGTTTTTACTGCAACTATATTGATAGTTTACTAGTTCAATACTTGTAGCGCATTTTCAGTTCATACTCCTAGCGAACAACTTTCTTACTCCTTTAGTATAGTTTACTATTTATATATTATTATATTATGTATTATTGTTACTAGAAACGTTACATAATATAATGGCCTATTATACTATATAATAGTATACTAATATCAATGCGCTCATAGTATACTTGTAGTTGTACTATTTCAATACTACTTTGGACTAATTTGGCCCACTTTTTAGTTTATAAAAGTATACTTTTAACTACACTTCAAGTGGAACAGTATAGTCAACTTTAAGTACAAAACTAGTTTTTACTGCAGCTCTCAAGATGATTTACTAGTTCATGAAATTACACTTTGAAAGATACTTTCTTACTTCTTTGAGTATAGTTTAATTTTGACATTTTATTATATTACATATTATTGTCACTAAACTTTATATAACATACTTTATACTATATAAACAAGTGTATAAAACACAACTAAGTATTAGGATACTTCAATACACTCCATCAGTATATCTCCAACAAAATATTCCGTACAAGTATGTCAAATATATACTTAAACTTGTCTGTCATGTACTTATCCTCTGTGTAATTGTAAATATATTTCTAAAAAGTGCACAAAGGTAGACTGAAAGTATACGTTCCTAAATAAAGTTTAAAAGAGATTGCACACTTGAATAAACTTTACTTTTCCATAGTCACGTTCTACTCTACTCACTAATGAATTATGAATGTCGAAATGAACCTTGAATTTGACACTTCACTTTCAAGTGCTTTTTCGTCTTCACAGTGCCAACACAACACCAAGTCTCTGGGTGTGTATTCCTTCCAAGACGTCATTGCAACCCTTAAAGGGCCCTGTCAGCTTCTGGCAGAGTTTTTCATATCAAAGTTTTGAACAATATAAAAATACACCTTAAGGCAAGAAGAGGGATTTATTGAAATGCTTAGGTGAATGGTTAGAAAGTACACTGTCAAACACATGAGGATGAATGAGAAGTCAATAGTGAATAGTGATTTTAAAAGGCTTTGGAGGTGTTGAGTGGTGACTGACAGGTTATTCATTGCAGTATTTGCTTTTGACTAAAAGCTAGTCGCAGTGTGTTCCCGAAAACAGGTTAGTCTTACACAAAAGTAGATATTCTGGTACAGGTTTTTCGATCTGTGGTGCTTATGAGGCAAACATTATTTCTGTTTCACATTTGAACAAATAGCTCTGTAGCTATCCAACTTCAGCCCATTTGTAATATAAACATGAAGGTGTAGTTCAACCAAAAATGAAAATTCTCTCACAGTTTATTGACCCACACGCCATTCTAAATGTATATCATAAAAAACTAATACTTTTATATTAAAATGCTATCATGGGACTCAAAATGTACATTTATAGGCTATATCAATAGTTCAATAGTATACCAAACAAGTACAAATGCCTTCCAAAATTTTATCAACCAGAACACCCTGATATTTTTAATTCCCACATTTCCTACAAAAAATCTCTTTGCTTTTGTAAATCAACATCACAGTTTTGAACAATATACAAAGAAGCATTCACAGCTTGTTTTCCATGTTTGAAGGGCATCATTTACAGACAGATATTGTCTGGTGTTGTAAATCAGATTGGAGGATTTGTGCAATCGGATTCATCGCTCCTCTCGGTCTGGATGGGATCAGACCGTTCCACACATCACAACACAAGACTCTTGTGGGTCGTAATCCAGATTACCGCCAAAGTGATCGTTAACTGAGGAGCCTTTTTTGTTATTGTTTTGTTTGTTTGGTCATCAAAAGGGATCGATCATATTAAAAAAACACATTAATCCCTCTGACGCTCATTTCTTGTGCTGACATTGTGGTTCTTGTCTTTCTAATGGCCAGATGGACTGATAGAGGTGTAATTTATCCTAGAAGAGGCTGAATCAGGAGCCAGTGATCAGTGATAAGACTTAACCCCGCCCCCCCAATTGGCCCCCAATCCTATAGAAAAACCTTGATTACTGTGCATTACAACAAATGTGAACAAAAGCAGACAGACAGACACACACACAAAAGGAGAGAGAGAGAGTTTCTTATGTAAAGGTTTAAATTTAACCCAAATCTACAAATTATATTTCTTTTACAAATATTCCCTATAAAGTCTTGTTACCATAATCATTTACCCAGACATTTTATTAACAAGTTATTTATTCTTTGTTTGTAATTATCTTTAAGAACATAATACATTTATTTTGCATATCGTCACTATCCTTCTGAAACCCGAAGAAATGGGAAAAAACTGTACTTTTAAGATAATTGAATACTGTGTTGTCAAAGTTGACAAGCATTTTAAATACAAACAGTGACAAACATAAAGAGTGACTAATAATAATGATTTATGGCAAAAAAATTTAACATACAAGGTTTCAGAAGGACAGGAGCGATATTGTTTAAAGGCAGTACGACAAAACTATTACAATGGAAATCATAATGTTTTTAATTTTTCACCAATAAACATCAGCAGGACCTAAAACTTTACCTAAATAAAACTTATCGTATATAAGTTATTGCAATATGCCCATTTGCATTATTTCTGTAATTTAGAATTCTTGTCCAGACCTATGATTGATTGTTTATTTTTTCCAAATATGGTTATTTCAGTTTTGCAATAGTGAGATGAGTCATATTTGCACAAGATCAGTGTTGTACATACTTGCCTTGAGAAGTCTTGAGATGTGTACATCTGTCTTCCCCCTCACACACATATCTAATTAAAGTGTGTGTTGTCAAACGGCTGATCTTTAGCGTGAAATCATCTTAGCAGATCGAAGTCCTGTGAGAAAGAGGGTGAAAAGACACAAGGACTTCAATCGGCTCCAGCTGGGACGGTTGTTTTCATTGTTGCTTGCTTTGGCTGTATAGTCTAAGCCTGTTTTCTGCTTAGAGCTTGTGCACAAATGTTATTGCGAGTTCTCTCACTGCGCGCTTCACCTGCTCAGACCAGACGCATGTAGAATGCTTATAAAAACTTCCCCACACATCACATGTTTATGAAACTCCAATCAGCACTGCATGCTTCACACTTATTAAATGGAAATAAACTTGGAAACACAAGACAATGGCTTTTGTGTATGTTTAATGTTCTTTATCTTTCTTACAAATAGTACATGTTTTATTGTAGTAGCTTGTGTTTATTGTAAACATTGTTTTTTTAATGAAATTTAAGATTAATGCTCAACAACCAAAATCTTACCAATGGCAACTTCCTGTGAATATTTTATCTTCCAAGCAGGGCAATTTTGTCATTTTGTGAATAGCAAACTCAGGGTTGCCTTTATATGGAATGATGATGAAGTTTTAAAGATGTTCAAATGTGTTACTACATTAAAAGTTTTCTTAACTATTGTTAACTGTCCTTAACTGTCCTTACCGAAACCTCAGATGTCCAAATTCGTTGTTTTTCAGGTAATGGAAAAAACACTGTGCTTTTTAAATTGAATATTTAATACTGTGTTGTCAATGTTGACGAGCACTTTTTAATACATTCATTGGTTAGGTGTTTGCAAAATCTGGTGACAGACATAAAGGGTGACTAATAATAATGATATCTGGCAAAATACAGTATGTATGGAGGTACGAGGTTTAGAAGGACAGAAGCAATTATTATTGACATTTATTGACAATTGACATTCTTAAAATTCAGCAGAAAGGGCCTCAGGTTTCCACAGACTTGAAAGAATAAAAATAAATGTGGCTTTTAAGAGTGTGACACTTCGAGCTCCATTGAACACATTTAACCGCATACATCACCTTTAAATTTCCCCAAAATTTGGCCCAGAAAATGCTTAAAAGTCAGCGGATTCCATCCGGGCCAAACTATTGGTTGTGTACTTTGACTGTAATCTCTTACATACACACTGGGCTAATCCCAACGATAGCAACAGTTCCAGTTGAGCCCCTCTGAGGGCCCACTGAGGTGCGCCCAAATTGAAAGGGTGGGACCGGGGCCGCCGAGCATGAAAAAGGATCGAAACGAGGTAGAGAGAGAAAGAAAGCATTAAAGAGAGGGAGAAACAAGGAGGGCGGCACCCTTGAAGGACCCCATCCCGCTCTCTTAAGGAACATGAGAGGGCGCAAGTGACGGAGGAGGAAAAGAGGGGAGAGAAACAAATTATTAACAGCCCAACGATCACTTTAAAGAAGACAAAAGCAGGGAATGAGAGAGGAGTAGACGCCGACAGAGGTGAGAAGACAGAGGACGAGACACCTTACTGTTTCACCCAACAAGAGTCACCCAAAAATGAAAATCCTTTCTTCGATTTCTCACCCTTATGTATTTTCCTAACCTGTATGACTTTATTTCTTCTACAGAACACACAAAAAAAAGATATTTTGAAGAGTTTTGGTAACCAAACAACATTGGACCTCATTGACCTCTATTATATAAAACCACAAAGACATTTCTCGAAAGAAAGAAAAAGACATATAGAGGTTTTGAAGGATATGAGCATGAATAAAATATTGACCAAATTTGTTTTTGGGGGGGGATTAAAACTTGTGAGAAAATACTTCACCAACTACATTTGTCCTCCTCTAAGGCCCTTTGATTCCTAAACCATCACAATTTCAGCTGCTCACATTTTGAAAATTCTCTTCAAAGTTTCGTTCGGGACCGTAAATAGTCACACAATGTGTTCGAGTGGCCCACCAGACCTGCGGCAGATGAAACCTCGGGGTTTGTTTATGCTTGGCCAGCATTAATCCTGCAACTCTCTGCTTTGCTCTAACTGTCACTCAACATCTGACAGTACCCAAAGGCTGCTGGGAGATCCGTTTACGTGCTTGCAGAGACATGCTTCACAAAGCAAACACACAACAAGCTGCACAGCTGTAAACACACTTTGGGTGCACAGAGAATAGGGCAGATTTGTCGGATGCTGGATATAGTTTCAAAGCTTGGACATCGGTGCGTGTGTCTTCAGAAAACATGCCAAACAGAGGAGTCCAGGGAGTCAGCAAAAATGTAGCTCTCAGATCTCATCCACACTTGGTTCTTATGTGTCACGTGATCAATTGTGACGCCGAAATTTGAAGATCCATTGTTAATAAGCAAAAGCAGATTCTACAAAAATAATAAGGTCGTAAAGACTGACTCATAATAGGTGGACCGTTTTTATACATTGTTTATCTGTTTCTTTCTGTATGTTATGTATCTGGTTCTCTGTTTCACAGATAAGCTACACATGCAAATCATTAGAGGCAATTGTGAATTCATTGCCTGGTGAAGGGAGAGAGCAGGTCAGCTACAGTTTTAGAGCAATCAAGAAAATAGCCATGATTGAGTGTTTTCTTTCTACTGGCTGAATTATTCAGAGAGAGAGAGAGAGAGGGTAGAGATGAGGAAAGAGAGAGAGAGCTGACACCACACATACTATTACATGGCTATTTTGAGACCCGGTGAAGTCATGATCAAGGACTTCGGTGAAACAATAGAATGAAAGACAGGAGAGAAAGAGGGTAGAGATGAGGAAAAGAGAGAGAGACAGATATAGAGAATAAAAATTAAGAAAAAGTTCAAAAGAAAGAAAGAAAAAGTAAACACACTAGAAATTTTGATTCTGCCCAGCAATGAAAAACTGCCCTTCCTGTTTGTGGAACCCCATGTATAACACAATATGCATCTTCCCTGACTTCTTTACGCTATTTAAAATAGTTATAATCTCTATTTTTAGTAAATCTCAACTTTATATGTTGATATATCTTACTATTTCACTCATTCAAATGTTAAGGATCACTTGACTGAAATGTTATTTGTGATCTCAAATACGTTTTGATTTAAAGGCATTTGCTTATATATTTAAAATGAGACAAAACTAAAATCTTGCCTGAGAAAACTACAATTTTATTTACTAAAAAATGGATGATTTGGACTGAATAAAATGGAAAAGGCAGCCAATGAGAGCCCAGCTAAGATGGGAACTTCAATACTGCTTAGAAAACATCTCAGGGTGAGACCTGAAGGAAAATGCCAATAACAAAATGCCAATTCAGCAAATTCAAGGCACACGGTATATACTTTCAAGACACTAAAAGTTTTCTTTAGCCACAACATTAGGGTATTATCATCACATCCTTATCTTGATGAGTTTTCATTACTCTACAATCTACAAAAAAACATAAATAAGGAATGAATAGTGATCTTAAACTTTTGAATGGAAGTGTACATATTACTTTTCTTCGTAAATTTATAATACAAAAAATACACAAGTATTTGCACTACATCATATGTACGCAGCCAGGTTTCAGAATGCTTCGTCAATACAAATGTAATTTTTTCGGTCATGAAAAAAAGCTAAATTAAACTGAAATCTAAAAGTGAGAGAGAGCGACAGAGAGAAAAAAGGAAAAACACATGCAATTGGGATGTATTAATGAGTTCATTCGTGTTTTAAAGAGAAATAAAATACTAAACGTGTAGATCTTGATGCTGACATCAAGGGTCACATGTCCGTTATCCAATACAACTCAAGCACAACTTTGGATCACTTTGTAGAACCAAAATCACGCTTTCAATATTCAACAACCATGAACTATGAAAGAAAATACATCCCAAACTCTAAAAACGTTTTTTGTGCTGGCTTAAAGTCATTCAAACTTTGAAAATTTCAATTTTCCTATTTATCCGATGTCTTTTGAGAAATTATGAAGCAAACCTAGAGACTATGAAGACATACGAATTGGTTTATTGAATAAAGAGAGGGAGACCGTTTTGTGTGGCCAGAACCAAGGTGGGAACAGGTGTCTGGATCACCGCGGTCCAGTTTAACCAGACGCGAGCGTTCCTTAAATATGCTCAGAGATTATTTGAGCTTGTTTGATGCAGATTCTAAATCCCGCGATGTTTGGGCCTCAGCGGGACGCCGTGCGGTAACAACACCGTGGGATTTCGCTGGGCAAACAAGCAAACAACCCAGTCCCATTTATATAACCCTATTTACCCAGCTGCACCGCACGGAGCCTCGTGCTGGCTGTTAATTAAATTCGTGATTCGTCGTTTTGTCGTTGGATAAATAATTTCGCGAATCGCTGTAAGCCACCGATTACTGCTCGCGATGCCAATACGTGTCCATCAGCGTGTTGATGTGATTTAATTATGTTTGTATAATTTGTCAGTTTACGAGCACATATTTTGTCCTGGTTTAAACTAACAGTGTGTTTATTATTCTAACAAAAACAATTCTGATGCCGACAAACAGTTGGTTTTGACTCACGATGGTTGTTAAAATATAAAATTATGCGCGTTGTAAAATTCTAAATTTCTGATTGGTTTAGCGGCGTTCGTTCCACGGCAACCAACCGTAATCCTCGATTTCGAATTATTTTTTTAAACTTGTTTGAAAAATTAGTTTCGCATCCTTTCTTCCCATCAACTGCTAAATTACAAAGCACTTTTGAAGTACATGTCTCGAAAGTTATTACTTATCGGGGTTCATAAATCACTGGGAAAGTCAAAAAGGAAAATCAAAAACAATCTGTCTCAATTTTAAATTTATATTTATTACATGAACATAAATTTCACAGGAGCTGTCAAGTTAAAGTCACCTCTGAAAAACAAAACTTATATAAAATTATTATTGCCTTCATTGTTGAAACCCCAAGAGTCTCCAGTGTCATTTATTCAGTGCATCATGCCAGGAGTGCATGGTAATGGCCCTTATTTGTGGGAGTACCCTTAAGAAATGTATTTCAGCATACATTTTGACTCTGTCCACGTAGGGCGATGAACATTTTTAAGCAATATCAGTTTTTAATTACTTTTGACAGAAACTTTGGAAAGGGCCAAACTCTTGTCACAGTAGCTCTTCCGAGTCATTCCCCTGAAAGGTGGAAGTATTTGGCACAGAAAGCAGCCTCCTGATGTCGTCCTCAACACCCCGCGGTTCCCAACGTACTCTGTAATGTTGAGGGAGGGTCTTTGTCCGAAGGAAAGCAAACAAGCAAACTTTAGGAAACAACATTACCAGTCCTTAACTAAGAAAGTTCTCACAGGACCTGAAAACGCCAGGCCGCCTGGTCTTTGTAGTCCAAGCAATCTGCCGCCGCCGAGCTGAAGTTCAGTTTCCATGACGACGCCACGGCAGCTTGTTCTTTGTAATCTTTGTAATCCAGACAGTCTGTGGAGCTGAAGGGCAACCCTGTGCTGCCGTAGCCCTGGTGAGGGTGGTGCGGGTGCCCGCTGCTGTGCCCAATGTGGTGCGGGTGGTGGCCTGACACTGGGGTGGTGCCAGCCATGGTGCTCAGCTGTGCGTGATGGGCATGTGGGTGATGATGGTGGGCGTGGCCACCCATGGGTGCCAAATAGGAGCCGCAGTCCATGCCTCCAAAGTAAGAGGCAGTGTTGGTGGTCGGGTATCCCTGGGCATAGCTCGGAGCCTGGTTGTAGGGCATGGGATAGGACGGCACTCCTGTGGTACCACCACAGCCTGAGATGGCCCTCTGCATGCATGAGGCGCTGGCCGGCGGCGAGATGTCGGGGAGCGAAGACGGAGCTGGTAGTGGCGAGACCGGAGCGGGACTCCAGATGGAGGAGGCGGGTGTTGTCCCTGAGGAAGAGCTGCTCATGTGACCCACTCCATTGAGACCGGAGGGGTTGGAGCTTGAGGATGATGAGGAAGATGAGTTGTTGATGGAGACAGCTGGGGGAGTGAAGTGGCCGCTGCTCTCTGACCCCGGGCTCTCGCGGGAAGGAGAGGACTTCTTCTTCGCCGGACGGATCTTGGATCCGCTGTTGCTCTGTTGTTGCTGCCGACACTTTGCCCTTCTGTTCTTAAACCACACCTGTCAAGACACATGTCACAATTAAGCCCCCGCAGATCCAATAAGCTCAGTTACAAGAGCTAATTTGGAAAAACTAAAGCTAAAATAAACAGTGACGCACTCACCTGAACTCTGGACTCGGGCAAATTGATTTTCAAAGCCACCTCCTCTCGCATGAAAATATCTGGGTATCTCGTCTTGGCAAACAAATTCTCCAATATATCCAGCTGAGTGCGAGTATAGGTGGTTCTCTCTCGTCTCTGTTTGCGGGGATGATTACCTGTAAGAAAGACAAGTAAAGTTATGAAGACATTCCCTTTGTTTCTGAAGATGTACTTTAAAGTAAAATAAGGTAAATCACTTTCAATATTACAAACAATAATAATTCAAAACGAAAGGAATGTGTGCATACCTGGGTATCCCACAGAAGGATGGAGGAGGTCTATGGTGGCCCCGCTGAGACCCAGCCCGTTCATGGCATACGGGGCCTGTTTGAGGTATGACATCATCGTAGCGAGACAATGATGCTCCAGCCAAACTCAGACGTCTTATCCAGAAAGACACCTGCAACAAAATCGATTAATTTGAATGTTTATTTATTTTCTTTTAAAATGTTATAAAGAATAGCAAAAGTATAATTACATAATATCATATAAGAGTTCGTTTTGTCGCAATAACTTTTTTTAACAACAGAAAGTGTTGGAATAAATTATAAACCCTTTCGTAAAAACAATAAAAACTCATTGGCTTTAAAAATAGCCCCCTTGCCCCGAGAGCGATCAGTCGGGAATATGTCCTGCGTTTAATGATCTGTTTATTCACACTTCACTAATCAAGGGCTTCGGACACTAATTGGCCATTTACACGTCATGCCCCGTTAATCGTTCATGATGTACAACACCGCAAAACTGTTTGATCTTATCTTTTGTGTTAAACACATTCGAGGCCTGCATAACAATTTAGTTTTAATCTAACTAATGATAACAACTTCTTTTTAAAAGCTTCAAAATATAAGGCTTGTTGCAAAATAAAAATAAAATGAAGAAAACTAATTTATAGCAAAATAAATGTTTTGATGACCGAATGTTTTGAACGATCATTTGTATTTTTGTGACATGCGCTTTCATCGCCACTTCGGGGACGCAACCTGAACTTTTGCGCAACTTCAACACAGCAAAATAATGATGTGGTCTGTAAATAATAGCACGTTTTACATTAACTCAGGAAATTGCTTCAATATTTTCTATAAGTTTCAAGCATTAATTAAGATTTAAAATAGTGAGATAAATAACTTGTTTGAAGTTTGACTACACTTAAAAAACTGTTAAGGCAGCCACTATAAGTTTACAATGGAGCTGTGCGAATGCAAAACATATAAAAAATGTGCTACTTAGAACAAAATTGTCAAAATGTATACTTGGTAACGAAAAGAAGCTTTGAAACGTCTGTAACTTGGGAATGTAGATGTGTTAAATGAAGAGTGCCCAACAGGCCGGTCCGAGATAAACTTCAGGTTTATGCGCATTTGGAATTATTTGGGAGGACCAAATTGTGTTTCGCTGTAATTGTTATGTGGCAATAGTACAAATGTATTCAGACAAAAGTTCGATAAATGACATGTTGCGCTTTTTCTCCTTCCCTCATGCCTATGAATGGACCCATTAATCTCACGCTGCGGACAGATAACATGGCCCTAAAGACTCCACTGTAATTCCACAATCGGGGTTTAACTATATGTAAATGGCCAGTGAGTGTGCAAATTATTCTCCATAGCCATTTAGATTAGACCCAGAGGGGACTCCATTTGCAGAAGAAACCTTATCAGCTAAATAAACGACACAATCCCTAAGACAAAAACATGCTGTGTACGCACACAGACAACTCTGCAAAGTTTTGCGTTAGTCGCTAATGCAATTGCAGAATTATCTCCCTTATTAAACCGACTCGTGTTTTCTTAAATGCATATTTTCTAATAGCCTTAGAAAAACGAAAATGTTGTTTTACGTATATCTTTAGTTTAAATAGTTTCCTCAAACATGCAATACACTACTGCTGCTTGCAGGGCCTAATTTTTTTAAGCCACACAATTTTAGTCTGAAAATAAATAGCGCCTACATGTTAAATACACTTTTGAGTTGAGCCCGTGCAGTGAAATATTTCAGTTAAATCAGATTCTAAAATACTTATATATATAAAGTACTCATATTTTAATTAAAATTCAAACTAAAACATAACTTTTACCAATTTCTTCACGCTAAATGTATATATTTAAAACTTATGCACTGAGGTTAAAACAGATATTTAAAGCATTTACCTTGTTTTTGTTGGTCTTCAGCTTTGTTCGTTTTTTTTAGGTCCTTACAGAAAATCCACAGAAGCAAGAACACGTTTTTGATAAGTCTTGATCCAGCTGAGAACTTATGTCCGCTGTTGTAGGAAACGAATTAGCCACAAACTTCAGAACTAGTTCCAAAAATCAGCACAAACTCCTTTGTCAATCAAATTTCGGTGCCCAAAGAGCGTCACTACATCAACGTTGGTATCCCCACGCTACGCTAAAGTGATGGCCAATGTTGACGGATTGAGATTGATCACCTTCTTGATGCCCTGTCCGTCTAAGAGCAAAAGACACCTGCGGAACCGCCCACCCCGGCCAATCATAGGTCTCGCTTGTCATTACAGACGACTGGTCTAGCCAATCAAAACGACGCCCTGCTCATTAACTCCACCTTTTTAATGTGACGCAATATTGACCTGCAGCGTGAACGTGCGAATCTTGAGGAGAGTAAACTATTTGAATACACTTTTATACGAGCTGTTCGTTAGCACAGCACTGCGGGAAAGTAAACACACATTAATGATAATCGAATTGTTAAACTGATTTACCGTTTGGCAGATAAACATTTTTCATTTTAGTCATCATATCTTTTCTGAACATTTATAACACGGAAAACGTTAACTACCATGCATTGGGAAAAGAATACAATTATGGAAAGCAGCTACTCCCCAAAACACACGAGGATATAATTTGACAATATTTGTTTTTAAGAATTTACTGATTTTAAACGTATTTCCATTGAGCATCTCTTTAGCTGGTACCCTGTAAAATTACCTTTTTAAAGTTGTATTTGTCAGGCATAGGCTTAACTTTAATTATGGCTATTTAAGAAAAACTTAGTTAAACGTGCACCAATTGTTAGCTTTTTGGGAGTTAAAACGGCTAAGACAGGATAATTTAAATACATAAGGTATATTAGCTGAATAGAGAGAAATAATTTAATATTACTGATAATAAGGGCAGCAAAATGCTTTTTACAATATATTGTTTAATTTAAAATACCGTATATGACTAAAGACATATAAACAAAAGCACAATGATGAGATACAATTATACGTCATTAAAGCCAGAATTCTGACTCAATTCACAACTTTGCTCGCACAACAAGCTGTTAAAGACGGTGCAATCGATCGAAAAAAATCAAGATATCCAGAGGCACTAATCTATTGTCGAGGGGGTATTTGTGTAATCCCAAAATGCAGTAAAGTTTCCTGAGCAGTATGAACGCATAAAGCCGCGGGATCAGCCGGCCTAGCGAGTGTGTGTGTGTGTGTGTGTGTGTGATTGGTCTCTTTTGCCAGGCGGATTGTAGTGCCTCTTGGAAATTGTCGGTGCTTATTAAAACGATGGTGCATAAAATCCCCTCTAAACCCCAGAGTTGTCAGAGAGCTTGGGTGCCAGGACAGGTTTATCTTTCACATGCAATCGGTGGGACTTCGGTGAGAAGAGGAAAGAAGCGGGTCCGTTTAACACCTGGATTTTGGAGTTCGTCTGAGTGTGGATCCGCAGGTATCCGACTTTTCCGTGCGGTTCTTTTAGGCCCTGCCATTCGTTTGTATAAATGGAGATTACCGAGGGGATACGAAAACTGCTATTTCTTCACTATTTTAAGTAGCCTAATTTGTTATTCTGCTATGTTGTGTTTTCTGGTTGAAAGTTTACATGTTTTAGTTATATTTTAAGTGAATTTGTAACTAACATGTAGTAAACTTCGTGTACGAATATTACATTAAACGTGTTCTTGCGGCTTATTTTTCCTAACTGATCTAAAGTGTAAGATGTTTTATAGTTGTTAAAATAGATAAAGGCCTGTTATTGTTAAAATTGGTTGAAGATTTAGGTGTTTGTTATTTTAAATAAAAAAGGTTTGTATCGAGTAGGCTAATTATTTTCTATTCCTGGTCACTAGATTCATTTTTAGTATTAGATTTAAAGAATTTTACATAGCATAATTTTAGAGAGGCTAAACCATGTAAGAACTGTGAAATTGAGTCTTTAGAAGACTTATACCGTTCGGTATAAATTACTGTAAATTAATGTTTACCATGATAAACAAAGTATCTCTAAAAATCTTAATTGAACCGAAATAAAATGTTATTCACTGCTCAGAAAGATATTGATTGCTTTGTTGTGCATTCACACAAAATACTCAAGTCAATCTATCTAAAGTTTTTAGCACACACACACTCACATTTAGGAAAGGCAACAGTTGCCGTTTAAACCACCAAATGTTTTCTGTAATGAGAGAAAAAAAAGGCAATTTTTACACTTTGACCAACTCGTACACCGATGTTTAAAAATGGCAAAAATGAAGAACTTTTGTTGTAGCACAATATATTATTATGAAACTACAATATTTAACTATTAACATAACTTCTAAAGTCTACATGCAGAGATGCAATATTAAAGGAATAAAGACAACTTTTAGAAAAATAAGCCACAGTTAAACATGGCAGAGAATATATGTGCAGGACTGATCTGAGCTTTTTGTTTAAGGGAAAATAAAAATATTAAGGTTTTGTAACCGCTGCCAAATTCTGTGCAGAGAAACCCAACCCCTTTTTCATCTTTTCAGCTGATCCCAGTTCAGAGTTGGCCAGATTCTTATTATTGGCTAGAAAAATAAAAATAAAAGATCAGATCCCAGATCAGGAGTACTGACCAAAACATCCTAAACATCAACCGCTAAATTAAACATGCACGATAGATTATTCAAATAACTAATTTTATTTGGTCAAAAACCTGAGGTGTATTAAATTAAGAACTCTTTTCCGAGTGCATGTATAGCCTGTAATTCATTATTTAAGTAGAATGAGTGACTAAAAATGGCCAATCCACATTCATGTTAATTTCTTTTATTATGATTTTAAAAATCATTCTCTAAAGTGTGCACTCAGAATAAAGTTGCTATCTAATTTATTTTATACATATCTAAAAAACTGTTTGTTAGATCTTAAGTATAGCACAAATAGGGTGATGAATATCTAAAACTAAAAATTATACTTGATGACATCATAAAATGACGGTGAGTAAAAGCCAAACACTCACTGTGAGTGTGGACATGAAGATAATGGAGAGCAGGGGAGTGTGGAGCTGTCAATCACAGCACTGGGGTCCCTCCCCCCTCATTAGGAGAGTAAATAGAAGGGAGGAGTGATGAGAGATAGAATGAGAGAAACAGGACTCAGGAGGAGAAACCAGATACACGACTTAAACACACACACAAACACCTACTCTCTCACCCCCGTACTACTCACACAAAGACACAACCACACAACAACAAACTAGTGCGAAACACACACAACTTCACCACACACTAAGACTGTTTCGGTGACATTCCAGCAGAGTCTTAAAGGGAAAGTTCACTCGAAAGTGATTTGCAACCTTATGTGAAATACATATTTTTCAAGAATCTTCATGGAGCACTCATCCAGATACTTATGAAGCGCCAAACCTCATCTTTGTGAAGTTCCTTGCACAAAGCTACCATATGGCTTTAAAAAACGTACATATAGAATTGTATACATCATATAGAATTTAGTGCATATGAACTACATTTATTAAAATGAAATGCTTTTTCCCTATGTGGAGGATTACATATGTTGGCACTATTAGCAAACAATAACCCAATTTATATTTTTGGTTATTCCTTTAAAACACAATTCCACCCTTTAAACTTTGCACATATATACCCTTTCATAACATTAAAACTACAGCTCAACGTCCGCCAACAAACGCAACAGGCCGGTCTGAACAGAAGAACAACATTCAGCTGCTAAAAGCAGAACTGGAGAGAGTGGATCTACGAGTGTCTCGCTTACTTCTTGGCTTTCTTCCTTTGCTTTTGAAAACTCACGTTAAAACTTGCATGGCTGACATAATCTCTCTCTCTTTCTCTCTCTCCCTAACAATGCGGTTCACCGGTTACCATGTGAAGCTCATACAGCCTCGCAAGAATGTGCAGGTTCAGATCTCCATGACCCGCCCCACACAAGACAGAGAGCACAAAACTGAGGGATTAAGACCTGCCTGCAGGACCGATCGGAGGGAGACCGATTAAAAAATGGGTCTGTTGATAGACAGACGCAAAACTACAGGGAGGGAAATCATCTTGGCTATCGTATAAATCGCAGAGAACGACTAAATTTGCATTTGTTGAAGGAAATACCAATGCATGCGGGGCGACCGGTGTTCAAGTTTTAGATAGGCTAAGTAAACGGTGGATTTGGTCTCGTGTTAAGTGAATATGGGATGTAATTTGGGAATTTTTGACAGTTGTTTCAATGTGAAAAAGTATCAAATTTTCCTTAAAATGGCTTTCCGGTAGAGCATGGCACTAACAATGCCAACGTCACACATTGATTTCATTAAATATATAGCTTTTTAAAAACACTGCAACCTGTATGACTTCAGCAGACCACAAACCAAACAACATTGACCCCCATTGACTTCCATTGTATAGACACAAACTTTCTCAAAATGTCTTTTGTGTTTCACAGATGAAAGCGTCATACAGGTTTTGAGTGACATGAGGATGAATAAATGATGATTGCATTTTTATTTTTAAGTGACAAGCAAATACGCATTGTGTATGGATCATGTAAAGCATATGTTCAAGAATTATGCAATTTAGATGCATTGGTTTACGCTGTTTGAACCGCACAGACAGGATTGGGGATAAAAACAGAAAATAATATTTCTATGTTACCTTCAAAAGTCAGCAAGATGAGTTTTGAACCAGATAGAGGCATCGTAGGGGACAGATTGGGACACGTTGTATCGTGGATCGTGATGTGTCATGGTATCTTCCTGTCTCGGTGTATTGCCTGTGAAGGAAGCGGTTTACAGGTTTAATTACTTGAAGAGATCAATCCCAATTCATCACGCAAACAGAACTAAGATAGAAAGACGAGCACTTGCAGTTCACTATGACAACACACCTATCACTGACATTTTTTTTGAATGTTAGAAAATAATCTTGACAATTGAAAGTTTTAATAATAACAAAAACACAAAAAAAGATCTAGAGAGAGAATAAAGTCTGAATCTGTTAAACCAGTATGGCAGAAAACATACTTTTATATTTAGGGTAAAAGTGATAGAACAAAGAGTATCAATACAATGTTGATTAGCAAACGGTTCAGATTTTGGCAAGAGACCCCTTGCATCTGTACCTATCTCTCATTCAAATCACACATCAGCATACATCTACATACATACAGATAATAAGTAAAACAGAATATGTTTGTTTGTGGATTCTTGATGATATATATTCAAACTATTTCAGTTGGCAATGAAAATTTCTTCATCCTTTACTCACCCTCATGTCATTCCAAACCTGTATGACTTTCTTTCTTTTGCAGAACACAAAAGAAGATATTTTGAAGAATGCTCGGAACCAATCAACATGGGTCCCCATTGATTTCCATGTATGGACACAGAACCACTGAGACATTCCTCAAAATATCTTCTATTGTGTTCCACAGAAGAAAGAGTCGCATATTTCTCAGTTTGATTCGGTCTCATTACACAATAGATTTGAATAAACTCAGATTATTTATCTGATGTGCATTTTTGATTGCATTTCACAATGAATTTTAAACTGGATAACAGCTCACTTCCTATTACAAAATAATCTTCTGAAGCAAGTACGTTTAAAATTGTGTGCACACGACACTCATTATCCCCTCGTATTTTATTCACCAAAGAAGCTACTTAATCTCTGTTTCATAATCTCATTACTTGATATCACACCAACAGATTATGAGAACCAATCTCCTAATTACCATGAAAAAAATACAGCATTACCGGCGTGCATTGACAAAGTTAAGCCGTCTGGTCATCAAACTAATTACAATCTATTGATTATGGATCTGAATCTTTATCTCGGGCTCAGCGGATTCGCCGTGGCAACCGGTGCCGCTCTGGAAGGTTGCCAGACAAATGTCGGAATCGATGAGATGGAAATTGACTATTTAAAAAGCTTGCGTGACATATGGACAGACCCTTCGGAATAGTGCTTTTGTACAGGCCTGCGGACAAAATAAAAAGGACCATTTCTGCCCCGACCGCTGCTGTTTATAATCAGTGGCCAATGTGTTTTGGCTGGGTTAAGCCGGTTATTGTCACCGAACCGTATGACAAATTCAGATAACAAAGACGGTGGTTTATTTAATCAGCATTTTGTTCTCTAAATTTTTTAAAATCCTTCAGTGTCCCAAGGCAATTATCCTTAAGGAATAAAGCAATTGCAAGGTGTCAGCGAGTAATGGCTTATGAAAACCATGAAGTCACATATCTGCATACGAACAGAATGCCTTATCAAAATACCAAACAGATAGGTTTATGTTCGACAGATATGTTTAACATTTAAACATTTTTGCTTTTCTTTTTTTGCGAAATGCTTTGCTTCTTTATGTGTTGGATAACTATGTATGTTGCACTCTTAAAAATGGCATAGTTGTGGCCAAAGGTGATGTCCACAAAAAAGTGATGTTTTCACTTTTTATTTGTTGTATTAGAACCTTTGAATTCATGTTGCAAAGTTGACTTGGAACGTAAACCGAAGCTCAGCTTTAGGAAGAATTTAAAGAGACTTGGCAAGATACACACAACACGCAGGAGAATGACTACAATATATTCCTACACAAGAAAACGAAACACATGATTGATTTTCATTTCAGTGATTGTGTTTCATTTAAAAAAAATCAGAATTTACCATTTATAGGTATGTGTTAGATAAAATTATAATTTTGTTTCATTCTGTTAACTACTAACAATATGTCTCCCAAATTTCAAATAAAAATATTGTTTCTATTTGCATTTATTTGCAGAAAATGAAAACTGGAGAAACAGGTCATAAATATGCTCTGTATTTTTTCAGACCTCAAATACTGCAAAGTTCATATACAACAGTAATATTTGTACACCTATTTAGGAAAAGTTTTTAAATGTAATAACCTGGATTTTTAATCACAGTTTTCACGCGTCTTGTCACGCTGTCAGTCTTTCACATTGCTGTTTGGTGAATTTGTCACTCCTGAGGTTTGATTTGGTTAAAATTCAACAGACGCAAGACTGAAATGGCCACAAAATCTAGAAATGCTGATTTAATGAAAATCTGGAATGGTCTTTTCATTTTTTTCACGACTGTAATATGTTAATATACACTCTTAAAAATAAGAACCACTTTTGATTCTTCAGAAAACCTTTCTGGTACGCTCTTAAAAATTGGGGCTTGATGATGTCATAGAAGAACCATTTTTGGCTGAATGGTTTCATAAAGGATCTTTCACATCCAAAGAACCTTTCTGTTGAACAAAAAGTTCTTAGTTGTGGAAAAATGTTATTTAGATTATTAAAAAGTATGAAAAAAGGATTCTTATCAGAACCTTTATGGAACCAAAAGTGGTTCTCCTATGAAGAACATTTTCGAGAATGTAAAGGGTCTAAATTATTTCTTACCTCTTTATCCACCACAAAGACGTTTTTGTTCAACAAAATAGTTCTATGGATGTTCAAAGATCTTTATGGGACCTTTTAGGAACCTTCAAGTTTAAAAGCTTTACTTTTCAGAGTTATGGAAGCAATATCAAATATTCCCAATACTAGTCACATATAGTAGCTGTGCTTGTAAAAAAAACACTGAGTGTTCACTTGTGTAAACTCATTCTAGGATTACTCACTTTGAGGCATCCGAAATTTGACTACTGGCCACACTTGGACACTTCACGACACATTTATGCATGAATACTTGCACACACACGATTTCATATGTAAAACAGATCGGGTAAATTTGTTTATAGGTTAGCTCTGTTGTATCTAAATATAAGACGATTGATTTGACTCAGGACCATGTGCACCTGCAAATCAATGTTGACGCAACTGTCTGAAAAACTGCAACAGTGCGAACGACTTGGGTTGATTTTTCAAACAAGTCTCGATGGCTTCCCTTCTTTTGTAGCGAGGGACATATTACAGGGATACGACTTTCACCTAATCTGCAAAGCTCCTTAAAAAGCTCCGTCTAAAACTTCGGCGTCTTTTGTGCGCGCGTTTTATTGCGCTTCACTCTGTTTGCTTTAGATAACAAATCTGCTGCTCGCCCTCAGGGTAAAGGGAGCATTACAAATTAATCCCAGCTTTAATAAGTCCGGACTAAGCTTGAGTTTTCCCTCTGTAAGGAAGCGAGCGAGAGGGAGGGTCAGTGGGGAAGATGAAAAAGGAAGAGGGGAAAGAAATATATTAAAGCCTGTGATCACAGCGGCGCGTTTTGTTTGTCATCCTCCATTTTTATTTAATCCCTTGCTCTGTAATCCAATTTGTCTATCGGAGCTTCGCCTGGGCCTCGACCTGCCCCATCCACCTTCAAATGCACACGGTTAATGTCGGAAGATAGGTTTCTTTGAAAATCTACTCCATGAGCCGAAAGAGTATCTGGTTTGAACCTTGAACACCTTTGGATGCAACTATTTACTTCAATTATCTTCTGTGTACTTGCATTTAGGGTAATATTGTACATTTTAATGTATATGTGCCACGGTAAACTATAGGCAATGAAACAAGATATTGGTTGTTACACATCTCTAGTACGTAAAGCAACTCGATACTCAATTATTATAGTTTTGTGAGTGACGTGATTTTATTAAAACGCAACCAAATGAGGTTTTGGTTTGTGGCCATTTGGAAAGCGTGTGAGTCAGCAGAACACTTCTTGTTCGCTCTGAGATGAAAGAGAGAAAGAGGATTAAAGATCTTGATTTAATTACTGTGAGAGGTTGAGCTTCAAGCACACCGACTCAAGAGCCGCTGGCTGGCAAACGGGTGGTAAAGAGGAAAAGATAGAGGGTCTGCTATGGAATGGGGATCGGTTTATGAATCAGACTTCTTTTGAAACTCAACCGGCCACACCAGTCAGCATATATCAACATTTGGGCAATTCAATGCAAACGTCAACCCTAAAGGTGAAAAAAAATAAGGTTTTCACCATACTGATCGGTCAAATGTCAATATTTGGTAGTTTAAATACCCATGTGTGGACTCTCTTAAACATTTACATTTACCTTTGGTAGGTGCTTTTAACCAAAGTGACTTTCAGTGCAATTAGGCACATCTATAATAATCCATACGGGCACATGAAAAAAGGAATACTGAAGCCCCTCCCCTAACCCCGCCCATAACCCTAACGTCACTGACGCGAAAGCAAATCAGACTAAAATGTACGTAGAAGATCGTAAGAATTAGCCGAAATTAGCCACATCGTAAAAAAGGTATGTTTTTGCCGTGAGATTGCATTGTATTGCTTCTGGTTAGCAAATTTATATCACAGAAATCCTACAAAGTATGTTGTCTCTAAAAAACGTATTACTATTCGAAAAAAGCAATACTGAAGCCCCTCCCCTAACTCCACCCCTAAATCGTTACTGGCACTAAAAAAAGTTGTGCTAAAACATAACTAAAACCAGTAAGCCACCTCATAAAACAGTTACGAATTCCTGTGAGATTGTGTTGAATTTACGGATAAAAAGAGTACACTGTAATAAAAACTGTACTTTTACAGAATTTTACTGTTTTGATTTACAGAATTTGCACATATTTTTGAAATGCAGTTAAAAAAATATTGCAGAAATAAAACGCAAATTTACAAATTGGGCGAAAAAAAACCATGAAAAACATTTCGTTTTATTTAACAAAAAAAATATTAGAAATTTACTCACCCACTTGTCCATTCAAACCTGTACGACTTTCTTTCTTCTGCAGAACACAAAAGAAGATATTTTGAAGAAAGCTGGTGACTGAACAGCGCTGGCACCCACACACGAAACCAATGGAAGTGAATGGGTGTTGTTGCTGTTCGGTTAACAACATTCTTTAAAATAACTTATTTTGCGATCTACAGAAAAAAAGAAAGTCATAAAGGTTTGAAATGACAAGAGGGTGGGTAAATGATGACAGAATTACATTTTTTTGGCTGAACTCTCACTTTAATCTTCCGTGAGGCAGGAGCCACACATACACACACACACACAATGCCAAACCCAACCTGAGCTCAATCCGCACAGTAGGTTATAGACCGAACAGAGAGCATAACAGATCTTCATAATCTCATGACAAAAGCTAAAAGGTGTCCCCCTGCCCAGCGAGCAGACCGGGTGTATGATACGTGCAGCCTCCCGTGGCTCTCAAAGACAGTCTGTAGAGAACGGCGGGGTTTCTACTCTCACGAGGAAATCTCATCTCCGTCCACCCTCCTCTCTCTTTACCCGAAAGAAGCTTCAGATATCGCCGAACGGATCGCGGGGGACTCTTTTTGTCTCGGGGTGTGCAATCTGGCTTCCTTTTAAGAAGAAAGCTTATGAAACGCACTTGTGGATCCATTTGGGATTGTGAAACGTTACTGCTGTTCATGTGATGTACGTCCTTCTCTTCTCTCCGGAGAAGAGAAAAGCTGAGAGTGCTTAAAGGGATAGTTCGCCCCAAAATAAAAATTCGGTCATGATTTACTCACCCTCTTGTCAATTCAAACCTTTATGACATTCTTTCGTCCGCATAACAGAAAAGAAGATATTTTGAAGAAAGTTGGTCACCGAACAGCACTGACCCCCATTCGCTTCTACTGTATGGACACAAAACCAATGCTAATGAATAGGTGCCATTTTACAACATTCTTCAAAATATCTTCTTTTGTGTTCTGCGGAGGAAAGAAAGTCATACAGGCTTGAAATGACAATCAGTTTTATTTTGAGGTCAACTATCACTTTAAAACACCATCAAGTGTCTATCTAATAACTTGTTCTACAAGACAGCAATTGGGATTTTGAAGTGACATAAAAGCGGTATAAAGTTTCCTTTGCGTCAACTATTATATATTTAGAAAGTGTTTTTTTTTTAAATCGCTCTTGCAAACCATGCGCTGATTCCAAAAGAGCAACATTTCACATCTAATTACTTAAAGCTTTCTTTTAAACACGATTTTAATATCCAGGGAAAAATTACAAACAACAAAAAAACGTCTTTCACCCTTTCACCGTCCCTCTGTGGACCTCGTCGAGGGACATTACTCTCGCCCGCTAAAAAGACAAACCAGGGCCAGATGTTACCGGACCTACCAACATTTAGAGCGGTCAAAAGCGTCCGAGGAGCGAGGGAGGAGGGAAAGAATAAATTAATTCTCTCTCTTTTCTCCGTCTTTCTCCTCTTTGATGGAATTAAGCTCACTCGCTTCTCAACGATCTGCCGTGTGAATGTCCATGCGTTTACTTTTTTCTCTCTTTCTTTCACTGCCAGCCTCTCTCTGTCTCCCATCCTGATGGAGAGCATGAGGCCACCCAGAGGAGATGAAGAACAGAAAGAGAGAGAGAGAGAGAGAGAAAGAGAGAGAGGTAATCCCTCCGTTGTGAGGGGTCCGGGCCCCTGTCCTTTACCCCCACATTATCCTCTACAGAAATCCTCTCCGCTCCCCCCCAGCTTCTCTGCTAGTGTGTCTGCATTTACATACAGCAACAATGTGTGTTTCACAGGACAGATTAGTTGTAAGGGGGAGGTGTTTTTGTGTGTATGTGTGTTTGTTGGGGTTGGGAACCGAGGTTCTTTACGTTTTAACGTTATAACGTTTAGTTGTTATATTAACATAAAAACTCCTGCAATGCTGTTGGACAAAATATACTCACCTACAAAGTGAATCAATGTGTGAGGAGATTGGAAGTCAACTTCACTGTTTGAATACCTCATAAATCCAAATAATGTTTTCTTAATTTGACGTCTAATAATACCCACACGATAAGGAGAGGGAAAATAGTTATTTGAATGAAAACTATTGTGTTTGGGACGTCATATAAACTCTTGAAGGGATAGTTGACCCAAAATGAAACATTCTGACATCACCCTATTATATGACACTTTCTTGTGTAAAACACAAAAGAAGATGTTTTGAGAAATGCCTCAGTGTTTTTGTGTCTATACAATGGAAATCAATAGGGGCCAATGTTCTTCAAAATATCTTCTTTTGGGTTGTGCAGAAGAAAGACAGGTTTGGGATTCATTTTGGAGTGAACTGTCTTTTTAAGATGTACAGTATAAAAATCATTATGCCTTTGGACTGTCCCCACAGAGATAATAAACCAGACATGTGTGTGTGTGTGTTTGTCTTGGAGGGCACTCATGGGTAATGTGACACTACACTGATTTGTTCCAACACTAATTGCAGAGGAGGGGTCTAAATCCTACACACACACACACACATACACACACCCGTCTGCGCACACACACACACACCCTTAGCATTTAACTAATGAATTAATCTCACACTAAGGCATCTTTAGATAATACCATTAACTAAAGTTGACTCGAGTGTGTTGGGAATATCCAAAGACCCATCTGGGAATTCTGCTCCGTCTAATCTGACTGGTTGTACAATGAGATCTCATACATTTGTCCCATATTATGACAATATGAATATACAATAATACAGCTAATTCTAAAAAGGGCTGCACCTTGTTTCTGCAAACACACCAATTCGCCGATCTGCCGAACCATCTTAAAGGGACAGTTCACCCAAAAATAAATATTCTGTCATCATTTACTCATCCTGGAGTTGTTCCAAATCTGTATATATTTGTTGTTTGACTGGACACAGAGAAAGATATTTGGAAGAATGCCTATAACCTAACAGTTCTTGGACCCCACTGACTACCAAAGTAGGAAAAATGACTTTGTAATCTTTTTTAGTCTTCTGTTGAACACAAAAGAAGATATTTTGAAGAATGTAGGACAGCAAACAGTTCAACACTTTTGACTTGTTATTTTTCCTAATATGGAAGTCAAAGATGTCCCACAAATGTCAGTTGCTAACATCCTTACAAATATCTTTCTCTGTGTTCAACCAAACAAAAGAATATATACAGGTTTGGAACAACTACAGTAGTGAGTAAACCAACCACATCTCTCACAACATTAAAAAAACTACTTAAAACCCATATCTTCTGTGAATACTTGACAGACAAAAAAAAAAAAAACCACTAACCCTTTCTCTCAACAGGTATTGGTCTGGCTTTTGTTGAAACCAGTAACTTTGTATTGGCACCTAATGTATTATGGCTCCTGTATGACATATCGCTTATTGCTCCCTAAACTCTTTGTAAGTCACTTTGGATAAAAGCGTCTGCTAAATGACTAAATGTAAATGTAAACGTAATTCATGACAGAATTGTAATTTTCGGGACAACTATCGCTTTAAAAATTGACACCAGAACCAATTCGTTTCATTTCAGGCCTTATTCATAAAACCTTTTCAGCAGACGTTTTCTCAGGCCTATCAGAACCATCACGTGTCATTCAGCGATCTCATCTCGACAAACAATCCGGACATCCCGCGAAAACACAAAACAAACACAACAGGCACTAAAGAAAACAAGAGAGCTGAGGTTTGAGAAGCGGAGCTGGCCGTCTTTATCAGGCCGCAGGTAAGAGCGTCTGCGGCAGTTCACATATGAATGGGCCTCTAATTAGCGGCATATCTAACGTGGAGAGCTTTGTGGAGTTAATGACGCTCCATTTAGGAGAGGGCCTTTGGCTAAGATTTCAGATTCCTTCAGGATATCCTGAGTGTTTGTTTATCTGATACCAAAGCAATAAAGGCTTGAGAGGGGGAACCGGGAAACAACTCTTACGAAAATTAACATGGTTTAGCCTAACCATAGTTTAACCCTGGTATTTAGGATAAAACCACCGTAGCGACACATTTATACTCTTACTACATACTTTAATAACCCTGCTGAGAAAAAACAACAGAACCCTGTCCAAAGCATGACAGAACATTTTATGGATTTAAAGGTTATAATGGGAATTGTATTGGTTTTAATGGAAACTACAATGGTGTCTACTGGTATGAGATGGACTGTATTGGTGGGGTGTTATCTGGCAATTTAACCCTATTGAAATATTGCCCAAAGGACATTACAATAAGGGGTAATGTAATGGGTTTCAATGGAAAAAGCCAATAGTTCATATTTATTAGAATTTCTGTGATGGTTGCTATTGTTTTTTTTTCAGCAGGGAAACGCTCCATGGTTGGGTCAGATGTGGACAAACTTAACTTTGTACTCTTCTGTACAGAACTTTTGAACAGGTTCATTTAACTAAGTTGTTTGAACAAAATGATTCACTTAATTGAATCAGATGCCTCCATGCTACATATGGGATATAGGTATAAGAAAGTTCTCACAAATGCAGAAATATGGCACATTTACATGTCAATCCAAAGTATTGTTTTGTAGGAATACCATGGTATTACCCTGATACACTACCAGAAAATGGTCAAAAATGTGTCATTGGTGCACTTTTATGACAACTTGGATAAAAAATGTTATGACGGAGGCTGGTCATTTCAGATCTTTGCAGGACGGTCTACGTTCATTCAAGTGTACACGCAGACCATCAATGTAATGAAAGGTCTGACTTTACAGTCTCATACTTCATACCTCAAAACTATTATACGATTCGAAAAGAAAGAGGCCGAAGAGTACTACAACAGACACGCAACCAACGAAGCCATGTGGGAGATTACAAGGCGGTCATCATCACACACAACATTTTTGACTGTTACCATCGACCAATCAGAATCAAGCATTTCAGCATATTATTGGTTCAATTCAGTCGTTATCGTGCGTGCCATCGGCTCATTTGACTGCGCAGTTAAAGATCCTGGAGAGACGAACCCAAGTGAGCATCCAGAGGGTCCGATGGCAAGCGTCTCTTCAGCTGTACACAGACTCTGCTGAGTAAGAACATACACTCTCCTAATGAATGCATGTTTGCCCCCCAGCCTTTCAGAAACACACCTCCCTCCCCCGTGCTCTGACCACCTGCCCCTTGCTTCTTTATCTCCAGATTTCCAGACAATGCCCAAGGGATCCCAATGCTTAATCCTCTCTCTCTACACCCCTCCATCTTCCTCCACCCGGCCTCCCTCTCTTTTATTTATTCTCCTTTTAGAGTATTATTAAATGCAAGAGATCGAAAATATGCTGATAATGATAAGGTGACAAATACGTTGAAAAAAGAACACATATTTGTATTACAAGAACATTGCAACATGGTGTGCAGTATGAAAAAATGAGATTCAGTTCGGTTTAAAATGAATCTGTCAAAAATACTTGCAAATCCTTCTTAAACCGTTTTGGTTTGAATCACTCAAACTGATTTACTAACTCACTTATGGATCAGTCTGGGAAGCTCCTCTTTATTATTCCTTATTATTCCAATTTTTTTTTAATTATTTCTATACTTTTCTAAATAAAGCAGACTTTTCTCTACATTAAAGACCTTTTCTATGGTAATAAAGCTCAAACCACAGGATCCCCCCACACATACACACAGCTATACAGAAGACTAGACCAAAAACTCATATTCCCCACAAGTCTCCCTTTCCTATCGCTCTCCTCCTCGCCCTTCGGAGGATGCTTTTCCCCGACAAACTCTTGAAAGATTATAGCAGTTATCCCATTTGAGTTGTTTAAGAACGCCATTCTTGTGCGTGTAAGCCAAGGCATAGGCCAGGTCAAAGAGACCATAGCGCTGATTACAAGCCCGAAGTCCGGCGTAAAGCTTGGCAGAGTAACATTAATGAATGGTAAGCTTCTTTGGCCGCGTGTTCCCTAAAGAACCGCGCCGATAATATACTTAAGGCAGGATGCACAGTTGTTTGTGTCAAAGCCAAGGCGGCGCTTTGGACACCCCGCTCACGTAGCGGGGCTTAGCACCAGACGGACTCACAATGTGAAATCATTTACATCACAGGCCGCACCGGGTACCAAAAGATGTCAATAGCAAGTCGCGTAACAGCTGTTTGTGTCGTTCGAAAAAAGCAAACACTGCCGTTGTTGTGTTGGACAATACATGTGAAACAAAATGTAAGTATGAAAGACTTGTTTTTGAATAATCTCCAGATATGTAAAGAAAACGTTGTCTCAACTGAATCCAATGTTGTTTTCAGCCACTTAAAATAGCCAATGGTGTAACTTTTAAGCTTGACTACAGTTTGACCGAATAATGGAAGACCAAGAGTTTTTGGCGACCTGTTTGCAGTTAAATGTGTGGCACAGAAGTGACGCATTCCACTTTTAGAATTGATCTTAAAGTTCACGCAAAAATACAATTTCAGTCATCATTTATTAACCCTCATGCCGTTCAAAACCTGCATAGGACTCCTCCTTGTGTGAAACACAAAAGAAGATATTTTGAGAAAAAGCCAATGGAATCTGGTTGTTTGGTTACCAACGTTCTTCAAAATATCTTCTTTTGTGTTCTGAAGAAGAAAGTCATACAAGTTCGAAACACGATAGTGAGTAAATGATGAAAGAACTTTCATTTTTGGGTGAACTATCCCTTTAAATTCTGTTATAACTGTGAGCACTTCCAGTTACATGACTCTTGCTCTTCAACCAGGACCCGTTAACCTCATTAATGAACATCAGTGATTATCACCGTGTATCAGTATAAACATCAGTCAGATGAGCAATTACTCGCGGTTAATGAAAGAGTCGTGTCAGTACATAAAAAAAACACCTCTCATTCAATCGCTTGTAATACCCATCGAGACAGGAAATACAATGATCTAGAATCATTAATCACATTCAACTCAGCACTTTTTCTTCACAAGTAATTACTGGTGACAAAGATACCAAACACTATAAATTCATTTAAATATGAACTGAAAACATAAATCACATGTAGGATGTTATCTCTGTCAGATGTTGTCTCAACTTGTTTTTGTGTCCATGTGAATCTATTGCATTGCATCTCACATTCATGTTCACTCAACATCGCTGTTGTCCTTCTTGAAACCTTATTTAATTTTTTGCCATAAATCATATTAAACAGTATTATACCATTTAAAAAGTACAGTGTTTTGACCATTTCGTATAAAAAGGAATATGGATATCCAAGGTTTCCGAAGGACAGCAATGATATATAAAAATGGAAAAATGAAAAATTAGGTTTTTGAATTTGTTAATTGATTGATAGTTCGCTAAACATTAAATCTGTTGTTGCCCTGACACAAATTTATTGGCTGAAAGAGACATTTTGCATTTACTAAACGAACAAATTCCAATTGGTTAAACAAATGAACATTAGGTTGTTTTATTAGGTAATTGAGACCTAATCTCAATTGTGTCCATGTAACAATTTTTTATTACAATTAATGTTTTTTTAGGTCGTTGAGTAAATACAAATTTAGTTTTTAGTATTTTTCCTTATGATATCATAACCAACAGCTGTAGGTGTAACTCACACTTGTCTAACTCATGTCTTTTACTGACGTTACCAGCCATCCATGAAGAAGTGTCCTCTAATGAAAAAGCACTTCATCAGAGCTCTTGATGAGGTCATTAAAATGTGTCATTTCAAGCCAAGCTGTTAACAATGTCCAATCAACAATCAGGGGGTTCACACTTGATAACAAGACTTGTGGATTCACATCTGTGAAAGAAGGCGATAAACAAATGAAAACAGGGATGGACTAGTAAGGGGAAAGAAAGAAAACATTTGTCCGCCGGCCAAAACAAATGAACAGAACTGAGAGGACGCTGTTTGAAAAAGCTATTTGTATCTGCTTTGAAAGGTTTTGAAAAGGAAATTTTGTACAACAAGTCACATTTGCAAAAACATTAAACAAATTGCCTTAAGAATTGAAGTTAACTTGGGATGCCTTAACTTTTAATATGGAGGAAACATACAATTATTTTTCTATTTTAACATCTGTTAACCAATCAATCAATAAAAAGTATAACAAATTTATTAATAATAAAACTTTTGTTGTTTCATCAGATCTTTACATTTTAACAGATCACTGTCGTCCTTCTGAAACCTTGTATGTCCAAATTAGCAGTTTTTCAGGAAATTAAAAAAAACAAATAACTTTTTCTATGAATGTATACTGTGTAGTCAAAGTTGACAAGCTATCTATTGTTTTCAAAACCCAGTGACAAACATAAAGAGGAACAGATAATAATGTTTTATAGCAAAAAATAAAAATCATGAAATAAGGAGATACAAGGTTTTAGAAGGACAGCACCAATATTAAAAGAGTACTGTTTGGAGTATACAGAAAAAATAAAAAAAATGTACAATACGGGTCCTGGCATCAATTAACTAAATCTGTTCACAATGAACTAATAATGAACAATACTTCTACAGCATTTATTCAAATTACCCAATGCATTAACTAATGTTACATAAAATCGTATTGTTTACAGATATAACATCTTAAATCACAAAAGAACATGAACAAGGGAAATTCAGGTAAATATACAATTCACCTCAATACTCGACAAGGAATTTCTGTCTGCCTAAAATGTGTTGTTAATTCTCTTAGACAGCCCCCCCCCTCCCCACTAACAGTCCCAACACAGATAACTAATTAGCTACATTACAGTCATTTCCATTTTAATGCATTGTTTGCTGCCATTGTTTAGCGGCACAATGGGGAGAATTGCAAATGGTAGCGAACTGGTGGGATTCAGCTAATGAAACTGGCCATACACTGCCCTAGCCTCAGGACAAAGACAGACAGAGGCCTGACTTAAAAATGGGACTATTGATAGTCATTTAATTGACAGATATGACTGTTAATGTCCATTTAATGAACTAGACATTAAGTTAACACTGCAGTGGTGTGGATGCTTTCCAAATGAAAGCGGTGGAATTAAGTTTGACGAAGTGTAACAGGCGCTTTTCTCTTTCTTTTTTATCTGCATTTCATTGATAATTAAAATGTTCATTGTAACCATTTTCATTAGAATGATCCACTCCGTTTGCAGTACTGTACTACAAGAAATATCATTTTCATTACATAGAAGTGAGAATAATACTGCTTGATAATTTTAGTTGTAAAGTGCTTACATCACAGGAAAATGTGTTCTGCCTTATAATGATTCAATTCTATGTAATAGAATGCACATTGTGAAAAGCGCTATATAAATCAATTGAATTGAATTGAATAATACATTTCACAATAGCACAATGACCTAAAAAAGAAAATGTTCTTTGGTCAAAACTGTGTGAAAAAAATAATGTAATAATAATAAAAATCCACGGAGAATGACAATTAAAAAATACAGGGATTTACAAAAAACTCACAGTAAAATGCTCAGATATATTGCTCATAATGAGAATTCAAGAGAAAATTTGGCTTAGTTATCGTTTTGGAATGGGCATCCTAACAACCACTTGGACAGATTCACCAATAAATACAAACGATTATTTCGTTCTATTTACATTTTTACTCTTTGAAGAATGCTGTGGTTTTAAGTCGTAAGGTTTTAAGTGAGAAGCAGAAGTCAGAAATCAGGTATGTGTGGAATGTTGGCTACAGCACTAATCTATAATCCTTCTCTGAGTACCGGCACTGAAGGACCCTGGGTCAGTTACTCTGTCTGCATCTGTGTATGCACACGAGATGGTGAGAGGGAGAGAGAGAGGGGAGAAATTAACTAAATTAGTTTTGGCTTGTTTCCTTTTGCTTTTTAACAATTCTGTTGACCAATCAGCTTCGAGTATAGAGGATACTGTATATGCTCAGGATTAAATTTGTGTTCACAACATACCAAACTGTATAGATTTTCTCCTGGCTACCTTTCTTAAAGCTTTTTATGTAAAAGTTTATTTGGACTTCATTTTTAATCATAACTATATGATTTATATTGGGACTTCATATGCAACATAAAGTTGACACGGATGGTTCCGGGCTGTTAAACCGAGTGTTTTAAAAGAAGAAATAATCACAGGATTTACCTAAATTTGTCAGGTTATCAGATTACAGAATCACTCTTCTGTACAGTTCTTTGCAAAATCAAAGCGTTATTTTATTTGTTTGTTTTGATTGGTCTTTTTACGTCTTGGCCAGAATAAACGTGACAGTAAATCAGACTGTGATTGGTTAACAGTGTCTACCACAGAGACGGCCATCAAGGGACTTTAGCCACAAAGACACTAACAAGACCCCTTTAGTTTCTTCATAAGTGTTGCAAGATTTGGCTTTGAGTTTTGACATGGCTTGTGGTCCCTCTAAAGACTTTGAGGATTATGAGGGCCACCCAAGAAGACCGAGAGAGAGAGGAACACATGAATTAGTAATGCTGAACTATGATCAAAAACCTTCCAGAAAACCAAGATGTACAGAGGGACAGAATATGCCACCTAATGAGAGGTCAAAGGTCAATAGAAATATGTACCACATGACCTCAATTAATATGTTACTCTTTTAAAGTCTTGAACTCTCATCCTAAAACAAATGCTTTAAATTATCTGTAGGACAAATACAAATTAACCAGCAAATTGTATTTTATGATCATGCAGTTCACTCCCAATTTTATGAAGAGCTCTTGTGCTCAAACACACCATTAGCATTAGCTGACTGCTTCTGCCCCCTATTGGAAAAAAACTATTACTGCACTTTCCTCAATAGTGTTCCAAAAGAGTATTTGAACATTAGATAACATAACATGAAACCAATTCAAACGAAATTCATATTTCAGGATTTTTTTCAGGCAGCAAAAGCTAACTTTAAGGTAAAACACATCAACTTACATTTTTTTCATGCGTCCAAAGTCAGTTAAAAAAAAAGACTTTTATACATAGTAAATCAACAGTTGGGTATGAAAATAATCCTGTCTGTCTAGTGAAAGCTGGGGTCACTCACAGACTCCAGCTCATCATATGAGTGTCTATGGTTCAGTGGGCTGAAGGCCTTAATTCCCACCAATCAAATTACACCCATAAATCCATTTCTGTTATTGAGGCCGTGTCACCCCTCAAAATCCAATACAACCACTTAGCTCTCATTTCCATTTAACTCTCTCTCTCTCTATTGAGGTAATAACAATTTAATTTTTAAACCAAAACATAAACATAAAAAAAATACATTAAAAACAGGACAAAAAATTATTTAATGTGCAAATGAGTACATTGATATATTATAGTCATAATGCGAGGTGGCAAAAATCATTGAGCAGCAATTACATAATTATTCTATGGAGGAGTAATTTTTTAATCTGGAACCATGTTGTTCGGCTGTATTGCCAAGATGGGAAAAAAAAAAACAGATGGCCACCAAGTTGGGATATAAAGGGCACAATACAAGAACAAGCAGGGCCTGAAGACCTCAAAAACATATTTTGAAACCCAGAGTTACAGTATTTGCAATGTGGTTTTATATATGGTTTTACACATAAAGCATTGAGGAAAGGTAAGCTTTCGGATGAAATGAATTTCTGACCTGCATCCATTTCTTTGAACTGGACGTAGAGAGGACACCAATTCATCTTTCTATTTAGAGACCAATCACAATCTTACAGACAGATATTTTTATCGTTAGTATTGCTTACATACAACTTGGCTACACACTTGCTTGAAGGTGTACAAATTTCATTTCAAAGTGAAAATTCGGTCATCACACTGTGAAGCTTTGCCGTAGTTTGGCAGCAGGCTTGCCAGTAACTTACTGTGGATTTAATTTACAGTTTTGTTTTAAACATAAACTTAGTTCTGATATATTCTTTCATAGCACAAGACTAAATATCGTAGGTCACTTTTCTTGTTATGTAAATATATTGTAAATTAAGAAGTTTTAAATATTTTTTACTAGAAAACAAAACATAAATGCTTCGCAAGAATGCGATTTTTTGCAGTGTTCCTGTGCTAATGCCAGTAATGAGACCAGTCTCTTCTTGCTCATTTTGAATCTCAATAGTCAAAGCAAAGTTTTGCAGTGCATTTATTCTCTCTATCGTCCAAAATCTGTATCTGGCTCTTTATTCTGTGGAAAAGAAGATATCTTGTAAAATGTCTCTGTGGTAAAACTTTGCTGTAGTTCTGCAGCAGGTTTGCCAGTAACTTACTGTAGATTTAATTTACAAATTTGTCTTAAACATAAACTTACATATTTCTTATGTTTTCTTTCATGAAACAAGACATTTTATCTAAGGTAACTTTTCGTGTTATGTAAATGTATCGTTATTTATGACGTTGCAAATATTTTTACTAAAAAAACAAAAATGCTTTGGGAGAATGTCATTTTTTGCATGTGTTAATGCTAGTCATTTCTTGCTCATTTTAAATCTTAGAAGTCACAGTGTTTTAATTTTGGTTAAAGTAACGTTTAACTTGAAAACAGTACTTATAGGAAAATAATTAAATCTACAGTAAGTAACTGGCAAACCTGCTGTAAAACTACAGCATTTACTGTAAAATTACAAAAAGTGCCACAGGATTCCATTTTTAATTGAATCGAAAGTTTTCAGGCGAAAATTTGTGGACGTAAGGTCTTTGCACACACTACAGTTCCTATTTTGCGCTCGTTCGTACGTTGTCTCTGAAATTTCAAAACGCCTCTCAAAATGCTTGCTACGGATGCGAAAAACGAAGAAAATCAAACCCAGTCCGACGGTTGAAAATATCGGAGGCAGTGTGTAAATGTGATTGACATAACGTGAGGTCGTTTTTATCTTTTAACGTGCGCTAATTTCGGATGCAAATTTCGGACTCAATGTGCAATGGCCTTAATACAGACACTGGGTTCAGAACCGGGTGTTTTGGTGGGTGTGTCCTAATATGAACAAGGTAACATAAGCCTTTCTAGTTTCTTTTTAGTCATAAATCTCCCGGCTCTGTTTCACATGGAGCAGTGCATGAAGGGTTCTAATTAAAAAGTGCTAACGGTTAAAGTTGAGAGCAGAGAAGGAATATAAACCACTTTGGACTGAATGGGTGGAGCCTTGAGTTAATCCAAGGCCTTGGGCCTCTCTCTTGCACACACATACATCCTTGGCCTCAAGAAGTTTATTGATCCCAGGGCTGAGATACAGGGAGGTTTAGGTTTGACCGTCCCATCAAAGCCAGAGGGCCACACACACCTGTGTGTGTGTGTGTGAGTGTGTGTAGCGTCGCTAAGCCAAGATTAGGCTAAAGTTACTCGTCTCTCTGCCCTCTTGCCATGTCATTCAAACCCTCGATAGCTGGACGGCCACACGGCACACACAAAGACCCTTTCTGGGCCATCCTCAACGCCATCAGCTCTCAAACATCAAACACTGGGGATTATGGGATTGCTAGAAGTCCCCGAGGGTAAACGAGAGACAAAATGGAGTTTGCCAGGGAACTCCCTCGGCCCTGGCGTCTTCTCTCGGGAGATTTGTTTCTCAGAGACAAATTTGTTTCCTTTTATTCCACCATTTTGCCTGACGTTCACCGTGCCGCCGCGGCTGTACAGTAATCCCATGCGCTATGAGAGATTACACACGGCTTTTGTAAATGTGCTTAATACCTTACTGTGAGGGAATCGACAAGGTCTTAAAGCACTTAACTCCCTAAGAAGGTTCATCCACACCTGACGCGTGAATACAATCCAGGGGTTAACACCGCGTCGTGTGATATTTGCTCTGCGAATCAACTATTCATGAAATCCTCAGTGTCATGTTCATGAGACTGTGGACTGTGGAGTTCTGTGCAAATGGATTTTGTCAAGACCTGGTAATATAGAAATACTCCTTATAAATGCTTCAAAAATGTCATTTTGGACCACAAATCCAGTCTTAGGTAGCACGTGTATATTTGTGGCAATAGCCGAATAAACATTGTATAGGTCAAAATTATACATTCTTCTTTTATACCAAAAATCATTAGGATATCAAGTAATGATCATGTTCCATGAAGATATTTTGTAAATTTCCTACCGAAATATATATCAAAACTTTATTTTTGTGAGTGGATGCAGCGAAATCGCGAACAAAAATGCCCGGAAACACGCTTACAAACTTCACACGCTGATGCCTGCTCTTTTGGAATAAACCCATTCAAGTTTGGTTTCGATGTAAAGCTTAGAATTTACAATTTCAGGTTCATCTACTCTCCACAATTGAGAATCACAAATGAGAATATTGCTTATTAGTCAGTTCATTAGTAAATAGAAATGTCCTCATTTATTCACTCTTATGTCATTTCAAACCTGCATAAATGTATTTTTTCTGCAGAAAAACACAAAGCAGTGAGAACTAAGTTCACCGATCCCAATAACTTTTAAATGTGACCCCTCACCCACTCCAAGCATAAAACCTGAAGGCAAAAATATGTCAAAACTGAAGTGTTGTAACATCTGCCACTAAACATTGCTTCTTCGTGTAACTAATACACCATTGCATTTCAATTTCTGTATAAGAGAAGTGAATGGGGAGTGATGTCAAGCTGCAAACTGACAAGAAACGTGAAGTGGTTCATATGACATCAGACCCGATGTGATGTGTCTAAAGGCGAAATATTTGACTTGAGACTACAACCAAGGGCAAGATTGTTAATGTACAGCAACTTAAATTTCAGTCGAAGCTATTCAGAAGACGTGGAATATAGTCATACAGATACCATAATGGTGCTTTTTAGTTGTTTTTATTTTCTATGGTGCTACACAATGCTATAGAAGAACCATTTTTGGCTGAATGGCTAAATAAAACATATCAATCACCTGAAGAACATTTCTATTTCACAAAAGATTCGTCTTTATATTGGAAAAAGGTATGAAAAAATGGTTCTTCTAAGAACCTTTGAGGAAATGGTTCTTCTATGGCATCGCTGTGAGGAACCTTTTGTAGTCTTTTTCCTTGTGGAGTGTTTTACATTTTGCTCGTCCTAATAAACATCATTTTGTGTTTTTCTAAAAGAGACATTTCATTTCAGGTTTGTACTACGTGACATTGAAACATGTGGTTGAAGGACTATCATGACCGTGTGTGTTTGTCCTTGAGACTAATGAGGTGAAATCGCCTCCTGAGAAGATCAGGAGATGTGACATCTATTGTCCTTGATGTACAAGTGGACACAAATGATGGAGCCATTGAAAGGATACATATTGTTCAAATGGTTCAAACCTAAAATATTTAAAAAAACATGCATACCATGAATCTGAGCAACGTCATGGTCCATAAATGATGGTCTATACATTCTATACGGCGAACAGCCTGTCATAATCTTAAGCATTTTCCCATATGACAGCCTACTACGACAAAAGAGCATATGCTGTAATTTCTGTCTCTCTCATCCAATGGTGGGGTGACCTTAGTTTGAATAAAGTCAAAGAGGATTAAGAAGAGGATGTGGGGTGGGGGTGTCTCCATGGCAACAGCAGGTCTTTCGGTCTGGGGAGGGAGGCTGTCGGGTGAGACTGAGAGGAAGGTTCAAAGAGTAACAGATGCTGTCTTTGTGGGACATGGGTGGTGGGTGGAGAGCTTCTCCACTTAGAGGCCAATGATCATGTGTCTGTTCGAGGAAAGTGTAACGGATCTTCAGAGAGCAAGCGAGAACCGGGTCCCCAAGCATCATTTGGATAGCTCAATATGGACCACAGAAAGAAATGAAGTTAAAGAAAGTCATTTCATCTCAGTAATTTACTGTATTTATTTTAGAGTAAACTTTCTATCGATGCAACGTTATGCTTTCGTCTCACTAATACAAATAGTGCTTATAATCAACATCTGTGGATTCAAATTGAGTACCCAAGCGATTTTCCAAACTGCAGTGCTATGAAGGATCATGAGGAATGAAACCTTGCATCTGGAGTCTGGACAGGTGGCCAGTCCATCACATCTGAGACTTTCTTCAACTGTAATGCTAAACACCAAGTGCGAAATCACATGACACTCAAAGATGCCTTCATGATGATAGCGAACATAATGAGAACGCCTTTTACAATATATATATATAGGTTGAATTTGGGATGATTGGGACACTTTTTGACATTGCGATGAACCTGAAATCATAAATATATTTACAGTCACTTATATTAAACTCATAAAAACATCTGTGCACTAAGGGGCTTTAAATGGAGTGTGGGAAATTGGTGACAATGGTAAACTGGCGACCGGGCTAATCTGACAGTGACCCCTGCTGGTCAACCACGGACATGGACGCTTACTGCTTTTCCTTCACTATTAATCTTAGAATTATTAAACTTAAAATAATTTAAGTTTAATAAAAGTCAAATGTGTCCAAACGTTCGACTGGCAGTGTATGTATAATCACATTGACATAACATAACATTTCTAATAACATAAAACCAGCACAAAAGTTTGAAATGACAAGAAAGTGATTAAAATATCTATATTTATATATATTTTTTTCAATTAACCTTGACAAGTCTGACAAAGCGTAACCTCAGCCCATATGACCTGAAAGATGTAATGAATGGAATCTAGCGCCTGACTGTCAGGATAATCAGCCAATCAAACTCTTCAATTGTTCCTAGTAGGCGTGATCTTAAAGACTGGTTAACAGACAGCAATCTCATGGCGACAATAAACACGGCTGCCTATATTTCGATTTACAATCCGTACTGACTACACTAAACTAACAACAATGTGTCTATAAACTTACCAACTAGTTGATATAATGTCAGGCTGTGCCACTCATCCGAAGGTTCAAGTTCCAGTTACTGTCGCTTACAGTATTGGGAAAAAACTGTCGTTTATTGCCGCTGGTCCCATCATCAACTTTGTAAGATATCCTGTATTCTTCACTTCACGAAAATGCTCAAACAAACATATAAGAAACTTCAAAACTTTCTGACGGATTCATTATTGCGTTCGAGTATTATAACTTTCCAGTGTAATCAACGTCGCCATCTTTGATTTCATATTACGGTCACACAAGTTACCAAAGGTGTGTTCGACTTAATGCGACGCCACAAGAACCGACAGCGTATGACATCGAAGTACCGCGAGAGCGATCAATGAGGAGTTTGCTTTCGAATCGCTCTCGCGGTACCTTAATGTCATCTGCAGTCGCCTCTTGCGAAGCCAAGAAAGGTCGAGGTTAAAACTTTCGATCAAATCTGTTATATAGCGAAAATAAAATACTTTATAATCGTTTATAGCTATTCGTGCACACTGTATTCGTCCTGTATGTTGTTCAGGACAATTCGCGGGTAACATGTTGGACAACATGTAACAGCAAGGAGCTTAATCAAATAAACAAGGTTTACGTTGAGTTAAAGAGCACATGTCCTATGGAGTTCATATAGATTCTTGCTATTGTGTAGTTACTGCGTATTGCCTCTGGATGGCAGTATAATAAAGTACTTTCTCAGCAGTTAGACGTTTTTCTTTATTTTTTATTATTGCTTCAAACAATATACATAACACAAATACAATAACATAATACAAAGAATAACAGTTTTTAGTATATTACATTACATTCACGATATAACTGTTCATCGTACATTTCTATTATCATCGAGACATTTCAGTATAACATAAAACCCAAATAAAAAATAAATAAAATAATAAACAGAAAAAAACGAGGATTATAACCAAACCAGCTTTGCTTTTAAACAGATGTTGTGTTCCTGACAGAGTCAAATTAACATAGTATTACTTTTCCTTGAAGTTAGACCTTTTTTAGTTGCAGTAGAAAGAATTTTAACACTCCAGTACCAAAAACGAACCGTCTGTCATCACTGACTATCATGGAGCAAAAGATCCTGCATTTAAGAATCCGACATTATCTGCATGAACATATCTGCAGAATGTATTAAAAATTAAAGAAGAGTTCATTTTAGCTTCAGCCATAGGTAAATACCTTTTTGCATGGTTTAGCAAGGTTTTGTTAAATATAGGTTTAAACTAGGTTTGCTTCGTACATTTCCTGAGTGTCTAATGCTCTTAGAGCTTTCTGGGATGACCAATAGCATCATCTATTGTACCCTATGAGTGACGTAATGTGTGTTCACCGTCCTATTGATTATTTATAGGCTTACAACACAATGTATAGGCAACCAGGATATATCTGTCAGTCAGTGTGTATTTACTTTAGCGATTAAGTTTTTAAGGAACGAGGGCTCCATCTAGCTGTGATGGAGAGACGCGCGTGCTTCCTGCTGCCAACATCCACTCCACTGTATGATTAAACTTGATTCGGATGCGCTTTGAAGGCGTGGTTTAATCTCACTGACACGCGGCTCTCATTCTTTCATTGATAACCCGTCGAGTGGACTATCTAGTGCACGAGCAGCGTGTCAATAGCGCATTCATCATAGGGAAGAAGATGATATGAGACAGACGGGCACGTACCAGGTAAGATTTTTCTACGCGTGCATTCTCGACCGCAGGTGCTGCAGGAATACGTGGGGTGATGAATTTGCCAACAAGGTCAAGTTATTGGATTTCATAGCTGACGAGTCATAGACTTCTGTGTGAATGTGGGATTCGGCTGTTTTATTCAACGTAACGTTTTATTATTTGCATTATGTGAATGCATTTGCTTTTCTTATTATTTGCCATTGTCTTCTAAAGGTACCTGCAATTATAATTACAGATCATTCAGAACCAAAACAAACATATTTTTACATGCATAATATAGCATGATACTGCTTCGACTTTATCGAGCTTTTTTTGTCCGATTGTGTGTGTGTGCGTGTGTGTCTGTGTGTAAGTGAACCGGATCATAACCCAATTTAAACAGCACGGTGTCTCTTTCTAAATGTGTGCATGCGTTGCAAGTTATCGTCTTATTTACAGCCCCACTCAATATGCATGACTTCATTATTGAAAGAATGATTTAGGGTCATTTGTGTATATTTGAGTCCTTGTGATAAAGATGCATGGGTTTAGTGTGGCATGTGCAGTATCCTATATATTAACGTGTGATATGAGACTGTCGCTTGAACTTAAAATTGCACAGTGCGTTCCCCACACCCTTGCCCATGCAGATGCGACCTCGTATCAAAGAGAGGTCGCGATTTCAGACTTCACGTAATTGACTTTCACGGTTTTGCATGCGGCTAAAGTGAATATTTCCGCAGCGGCCACTGCATCAAGCTGGCTTTTTTAGTCCGTCACTGACGCACATTATTGGGTGAGCTCGTGTGACATTGGTGATTTTTGCGATAGTAACAAGTGCAACGTGCTGCATGAACCTGTTAAATGCGTCGTCTTATTGATGCACGTGTATGTTTTCTACTTCCACACACATAGAATCTGTAATGTGGACAGTAAAGCTTCATGCAGATGAAAGTAACATTGCTGGTTGTGCTAGGAAGCAGATTTTTAATCTTTGCATTTTGTGTCACTGCCCATATTATGATTAAATAAATTATTGACAGTGTTCAGGCTGCTTTCATATATATGTAGTATGGAAAATTTGTATTGCTTTGTTATTGTAGTGAAAGTTCAAGAATATTGTTTTCTGATCGCATGCTGTATGCAGTGCCTTACATTCACTTTTTTAGGCAAAGAACACTAGAGCCCATGCAATTCATTAGCTTGTGAATAGAATACTATGTGGAGCATCACATGCCAATGAAAATGTCTGGGATAGTTTCAGTCTCCAAGTGTTTTCATCATAACAAATCTATTTGATTCACATAAGTTCAGTTCTTTAAAAAGGGCATTGTGTAAGAGTCACTGAAAACGTGCCATCTACAGTAGTTGTGGTCTAAATTATATATTATAATGTATAATTATAATGTGTTATAATGTACAAAATTTCTGTTTGCAAAATGTCATTTATATTTCTTAATATTATTTCTTAATTGAATAAGTTGTGTTTTTGCCATATTAGTATCCGTTTATTGACTTGAGTTTGTTTAGTATACTTGTGTAATTTACTGTATATTTGTGACAGGCACTGGATTCATTTTCTAAATCATTTAAAGAAGGCCGAGTGTTTGTTTTGATACAGTAGTTAAACCTATGGGCACGGTTTATAATGTTGGCTTATGTGTTTATCATATTTGATTCATTTTATTGGAACTAATGCTCTACCATCAACTTTCCATTGAGCTGTCTTGTATAGACTTTCCCAGTTATAAATAACATTTATTCAGCATGACTGAAACACATTCGTATTTACACCTTTGTTATATTTTGTTCCAGCTTGCTTGTGCACCTACGTAAATGTGTAACTGGTTTGCAAACACAAGAATTCATGGGTCATTAAAATGAACATTGATTTATTGTGGAAATATACAGTCTAAGGTTATTTTCATCTGTATTTTCTAGGGAAGCTTTGGAGGTGCCACCGTTGAAATTTCAGAGTTTGGAATATTTACATTTTAGATCACATAAAACGGAATTGATCATGGAAAACGTACCAAATGCCAAAAGGATCGTGACTGTCCAGATGATGCCACAGACAGCCAGTATAGATGCACTGGGCAATAAAGAGTTAAATGCTAACTGGGACATCGAGCCAAAGTTAAGCATCAAACAGGATTGCTCCTCTGGCCAGAAACCGAAATCAGATCAGGATAATATGAACCTTAAGTCCTCCGTCAAAGAGTCCACATCCCACATCACAGTTTTGGGAGGAAAAAACACTTCATCCCATGGCAGTGAAGATCGCAGGCAACCTCAAAGTAGTCTTCCAGACATGAAGCCATCTGAGAAGTGTGCCAGGAGCAACGAAGATAAAAACAAAGATTGTGATGCTCTTTCCAATTCTGTCCTTTGTGCTAAAAACCTGACCTCTGACCCATCTACTGTTGCGTGTAAAGTCGACAAGGAGAAAAATGGCAACAGCAAAACGGAGGCACTTGAAAAGGAGTCCAAAGCACAAAGCAGAGCGTCAGCGGTTGGAGAATCTAATGCAGTTAAAGAGACAGTGCACAATGAAAAACCAAGCCAGGCTAGTCAACAAAACCCCTCTAAATCTGATACATCCCTCCAAAAGAATTTATATCCCAACACTGACGTCACAAACAAAAACACATCGGTTGTATCTGAAACAAAAGAATCGAGTTTGACCACCAGCGTAACCCATGCATCCATCATCTGCTGTACCCAGTCCAAGCAGCTCCACATGGGAACAAACGTCAATGCTTTAAAAACCAAACATCCTTCTGGAGCCACAAACACAACAAATGACCAAACATCTCATCCTGAACACAATGATAAGAAACCTCCACAAGAGCTCCAGCATGTGCCTGTTAAACAGGACAGCAGTAGCATCGAGTGCATGGCGAAGGATCTAAAACCAACAGGAGTCTCTCAAGCGGCTTCCTCCAGGCAGCCATCGGCATCTCCAAGTAACAATGCAGCTGATACCTCAAGTCACCAAATGAAAGTGATGGATGAAGAAGTCCAAACACAGGGAGCCGTTCCTGAAGATCAAAAGCGGGTCTACTGCAAACTCTACCGTGAAGCCTCCACCATGACATCAACCGATGAGTTTGGCAACCAAGCCAAAACACAAAGCCAAGACGTGGAAGTCCAAGCAGTGGCTACGGTCTGCAGTCAATCTACAGCTACTAGTCCTAGTCTTCTATCTCTGCCACCCCAGAGACAAGTTAGTCTACTTCCCGAGGAGGCTGAAAGCCTAGCGGTAGTTATTGAGGTGGACACCACAGACAATCCCTCACGTGTCATATCAGAGATATGTTCGACCGCACCATCTGTCGTGTCATCCACTAATGAAAAGACTCCACGATCGGGCACAGTGATGGTGCACGTAGGTGCCGACCTTCAACCGGAGTCAAAGCTCGGGGCCAAGCCTAATGAGCCTCGGGATTCTCAACACAATGCCCAAAGAGGATTTTCGCCTCTACAACCTGTTTATCAAATTAATATAGAGACATGCAACCAAAACAAATCTAAGGAAACTAGTCAAGTCACATCTGCTGTCTCAGCATCTGGTCCTCATACAGCATCCATCAAGCAAGATCCCATCACATCATCTGCTCAGGCCAAGCCTCCTGCATCTAAATTAACTCTCTCACACTCTGATTTGTCTTCTCAGACCAACGTACCATCGACAAAACCACCATCAAATATTACAATGGATACTCCTCCAACGTCAAGCTCCACGCCGCAAGGCAAGAAGGCAGGAGCTTCCAAGCCAGAGCCTGAGAAAGCGAAGGAAGAGGACGAGGCAGCCAAGCAGAAGAAGGAGAGCGTGCAGGACGTCGTGTGGGACGAGCAAGGTATGACATGGGAGGTTTACGGAGCGTCGGTTGATCCAGAGTCGCTTGGCTTCGCCATTCAAAGTCATCTGCAATGCAAGATCAAGGAGCACGAAAAGTTGATCATAGCCAAGACGTCTCTCCGAAAATCCTTATCTTCATCTCCTGGCAAGAAGAAAAAGAGGAGGCAGGTCAACATCAACTTCAGGACCATGTTCCAAAACATCAGGCGACCCAACTGTTGCACACGACCGTCGGTGCAAGAGTGAAAGACTTAAGGTTTGTCGATAGGTCAGTGTGATCAAATCTTCTGAGACTGTTCAAGTGCAAAGCATGCTGGGAAGATTTTGTTAAATGTATAGACACATGGTGATTTGATTGTTGTGTGGAAAACAGTAACCTTAAAGAAAATATTTTCAGAGAAATACTAAATTATTGATGGCGATAGTAAAGCTATAGCAATGTTTAAAGTGAAATGGCAATAATTATAATTAAGAGAATAATAGTAATGATGTGTAGTTATATGCATGTATATTAGTTCAGAACCTATTGTGGTATCCAAGATTATGCACTGTATTGATCAGCAAATGTATGCATATAACTTTAAGTTGAAAACCTTATTCACTCTCAGAGTCGTAGTTTGCTTTGTATACCATATTTTTAATTTACAGCCAATCCCGAACTTGGTAAAAACGTATCCATTTTGTTTTTTTAGAAAAGATAAAAGCTTCTGCTTGTCATTCTTGTAAAAAAGAGCCTGTCCAAGGATTTGTCTTTGATGGTAATATATTATATGATTTTATATTAAAACTACAAAATGTTTGAGTCATGAATAATGTACTCGCATATTTTTTAATGCTTTGTGTGTCTATACATTTTGTTTATCTTTTACAGTAAGTTTTCTGTCACTTACATTCTGGTTATATCACTTACATTTGTACAAAATAATGCTAATGCATGGACAACCCTTTCTAAAGGAATGTGCAGAAATGTGAGAACTAACGTCTGTCATTTGCGGATTTAGGTAACGAAAGACAGAGCTTAAAACTAAATGATGTAAGCTTAAAAATTATATTTATCTGAGGTCCTATAACCTAAATAACCCAGTTGAATATTAAGAAATACACATTTTAAAGTGTCTTATGTATTATTCATATCATAATTAAGGGCAATACATCTCCTCTGGATGTGATTAGATATGGATTTTGACATTTTCTACAGTGAATGTGCTAAACTTACCGCCACCTTCCAAGTGTGTTGCTATGCAGTTGTTAAGGTGCTCTGGGTGGTTGTCTGTGCATTGCTGTATGATTGCTATGGTGTTTGGTGTGGTTAAGTGGTTTGTTACAGACGTTGGGATGTTTTCATGCATTCTATCACCTGTCAGGTGAAAATCGTAAATGGGGCTGGATGACAAACATGGTCAATTTTTAATCCCTTACTTTTGAGAAACATCTTACCATAACCCAAAGCAAAAGTGCTTAAATATGTTCCTTGAAATGCAAAACGTTATTACAAAATTGGAAATAGTTTTGCGGTCGTGAGTGAATGAGTGTTTATTTTAAGATCTTTATTTTGCGTCAATAAAAAACTATTTATTTGCCTGGGTCATATGCTTTGCTGTAGCTCAGGGGTAAGAGCATGGCGCTAGCAACACCAAGGCCACGGGTTCGATCCCAGTGATTGCACATACTCAAAAACAAAAAAAGTAAAGTAAAATGCAATGTAAGTTGCTTTGGATAAAAGTGTCTGCCAAATGCGTAATGTCATATCACGTCAAAGTGGTTCAAGGTCAAAGCCTATGCAACAGTATTCACTGCGGGGAACTCTGCAGTTATATGAACTCTGCATTTACAGTTCATTACAGTATATCTCACAGTCTATTCTCCATGCAGCATCGCTGTTCAACGCTCTCTCAGCAGGAGATTACATCAGAGCGTCTCTCCTGTTGTCTGATCAGTTTTGCATCACCTCCTGTCCCCGTCGCAGCTCCCTTTTGTTTACCTGCTGCATTAAGTAACTGGAGAAGGTCCAGCGCTTCCTCTCATGCCGGCGCTCCCTGTGGAATATTTGCCCTAAATATGTTTGTGCAACACACACAGCTTCATTGTCTCTCTGTGTCCTTCCAATACACCTCCCTCGCTTTTTGTCTGTATGTATGTGAATGTTTGTATGAGTTGAAGGAATTTGTACTGTTAATACTACATGCAGTATGAAGCTCCCTTGAAGGTCCCTTGTGAGACACACACACAGAAAATCACTACGGAAAAACCTGCAGGCTTATTTTGAAATCTTTTCTCTTATTTCTTTAGCAATATTTTCCGATTCAAAAGTCAAGCCTGAACGTATGAAAAATCAGGGGTTATATCTGGTTGTTGAAGATTATTTTTGGATCTGTAAGTAATACCTTCTATGAAGCTTTTAAATGGTACTCATAGTCATTTTTAATACTTAAACTATATGACATATTAACATTATCAATAAAATATTGAAGGCTAGTTAAGGGGATAGTTCGCCCAAAAATCAACATTTGTTAATCATTTGCTCACTTTCGCATCATTCCAAACCTGTTTGGCTATCTTTTGCAGAACACAAAAGAAGGTATTTTGAAGAATGTCGGTAACCAAAAAACACTGGCCCTCATCGATTTCCATTATATGGACCAAACCATTTCTCAAAATATATTTATTTGTGTCTCACTCTGTGGGAGTCATATACAGGCTTTGAACCACACAGGTAAATAAATGATGTCAGAATTTTATTTTGAACAAATTTTATTTTAAGTTTTGTGCACCCTTTAAATAGCTTACAATGGGGTTTCGGTTGAATTGTGAGCTAAATAGTCTGAAAAAAATCGGATATCTGCAGCTTGACAAAGCGTCATCTGTGCGCACCTGAACTCACGCTGAGAACGCAGCTTGCCCTTCACATTCTCCATCTTAATTAAATACTCACAATATGGTGCTCGCAGCTTCAGCTAACAGCCGCTCGCAGAAATCATGACAATCCAAATCAGGTGCAAGTAATTCAGCCGCACGTAACTCTGTGAGAGCTGTTGAGATAATATGTCTTGGATTGAAAAAATCCCATTTACATATTTTATGTTTATTACAGGATCACATTGTTGACTTGTCAGCAAGCTAACACCAAATCTCTGCACTGTTTGTTGTTTTAATGTGTGTTTCTGTTTGTACTACGGCACCGTTTTTTCTTCGTCATTATCATGGCCAAAAAAATTCACAATAAAATTATTTCTGTTATATTTATAGATTGTTTTACTGTTTCAATACTGTAAGCAGTGGTGGAATGGCCAAGATTCACTGGTTAGACTCTATTTTGGGCATATTTTTTATATTTTTTATACATACGTGCAAAGAACACCACAATATACAGTACATTCTGAAATACAATATATTTATTTGACAATTTTTGTATTTTCTCTTTTTGGCTATTGAATTGCATTCACTGTAAAAAAAAAATATTTTTACAGAAATTTTAAAGGGGTCAAATGACACGGCTAAAACGAATATGATCGTTTGTTTTAGATGTAATGCAATGTGTTTACATGTTGGTTCAAAATCGCTGTATTTTCCACATACCATGCATGTTTGTATCTCCTCTTTGCTCCGCCCTTTGCTCCGCCTAAATGTAACGCCTCTTACCATATTTGGAACATCAGGTTTCAAAGCAATTGTACTGACAGGTATGCCCACACTTGCGTATACATTGGGCGGTCTTAGTCAAATCATACCACAAACTGACGTAGATTTGTGGGGGTGTGGTTACACGAGGCGTTTCAGGCAGGTCTGGTTGAGCATTCGCTTTTAGATAGAACGCATCTTTTTTTTACACTTACATTTTTGCAATTTTACGTGTCTAATACATGCATGGGCAACTTACTGTATAACACACCAAAGACACAGAAAAACACATATTCGCGCCATATGACTCCTTTAACAGATTTTCCACGTGTAATGGAAGAAACGGAAATTTTACAGAAAGTTACTCTTTTTTTTACAGAATGTTTATTTCATTTAAAAAATACGATAAAAAAAACTTAAATAACTGAGAAAGGCCACAAATTTACAAGAAAACTGGGAAAGATGTAATTTTAAAGGAAAAACTGTTATTTTATGGTTTATTTCGGGCAGCTTTTTTACAGGATTTTTCCCCAGTGTTCCATATAAAAGTGCAGGGAGGCAGACACGGAGTTTGTAACCATTTAGGTCTTAAGACAAAATGATGTCATAGTGATGTCAACCAGGTACTGGCTCTAAATGTTTCACGATATTATGTGTAATATTAATGCAATATCAATAATCACCATTATAAATATAACACTTCAATCAAACCTTCCACTTAACTACTAAATCCAACTGGGCCAGTGATGTTGGTGGTTGCTGAATTGCATCATTGCTCATTTGCATGAAGTTGACTTTTGTCCAAATGACAAATTCTCATTAAAAGAATATATGCTTTTGACTGATACTACATGCTAAACTATAAAGGTGACTTTGTAATCCTATTGATAGCCTGCAGTTCTAGACAACTGTGGGAGCAAATCGTCCACTCATTATCTTTATGTGCCATAAAATGCTGTTCGTTGCATCCGATGTCCAGACCTTAGAAAAAAACAACAGTGAAACTGCTTTCCAAAAGTGAAAAATACAAGCAGATTCAATGGAGCTCTTTACGAACACCGTTCATGTTTAGTGCCTCAGCAAAAAACTTTCATTTTCTTCCCTGTTGATTTTTTTTCTTAAATACAACAACTACAGTCATGCTGGCCTAAAGTGCAGCTTCACAAAGGTCAACATTAAGATATCAGACCATCCGCGAAGAGAACGTTCCTCAGTTGGCTTCGATCGGATGCCCCAATGACAGCTTCTCCATGGGGCACCTTGAGGAACATCAGGACACATGGGCTCCAAAAAAGGGACGACCACCGTGGAGAAGATTCAAATCTTTTTTTTTGTGCTCATGACTGCAGTCTGCATTGGAATAGTTGTGGTCTATGTCATCGAGAAGAACAACTCTACAAATATAAATACAGTAGGTGGGTCACTGTTAATCCACGATTTTTTGCGCACTTGTCTTATTTTAGCTCTGACTTCCACTCAGAGCCAAGTACAACAGCAGATAATTCATTTCAAGCGTCTCGGCAGTAATGAAATCTTGTGGCTGTATTTATGATTAATAGGGTCCAATCAATAGATGCCACAGTCAGAAATTTTCATTCAATACAGAACTGTAGTTAGCGAGTAATGAATCTCTGCCGCTTAAGATTCATGAAAACGAAGATTTACTACAGTGGTACTCCATGTTTGTATATTTTATTCTGGCTGTATCAAGTTTAGGGTGATTGCACTTACTCATGAAACTTTAAATGGCTATTAAATTTAAGGTTTCTGTGAAAATTACTTTTGGACTTTGGAAAGCAATGTTGTCAGATCTTTGCCGTACAATATAATCATCTTCAAAACGTTAGAATGCTGGATATGCATGTAAATTACAAAAGTGTATTGCATAATACACTTAAAATTACTCTGTGCACTCTCAAGAGCTTCCGGTAATCACACTCTATTTCCAAAGAGACTCTTTTCACTCTAGGGCACAATAATGCAGACGTTTCACCCTTAAATTGCATTTAAAGTTTTACTGAATGTAAAAAAATATGTTTTATTTAATTGACAATGTTGTACATAACCAAATGCCAAAGATTATTTTTGCATCTGGAATGATTTAGATATTCTAACATTACATACGATTTGTTTTATTGTCCTTTCTGTTCTGGAATTGCCAGATAATGTTGCCTTGACTTCCATGAAAAAGCTTCTCCTGCTGTGTGCCGCTTTAATCAATCTGATTACACAGACTTTGTCAAATTCTTTCCCGTCTCTGCACCCAGACGATGTGATCAATAAGGAATGTGGGAGTTTGCAGGAGCTCACTGCGCCGTCGGGGAATTCTCCTGCAGGAATTACTCCAGCAGCTATGACAGCGGTATGAGATGTAGTTGGCGCATCACGGTTGAAGCCGATAAGGTACAGGGCGATGCTTACCTCAGCTCATTATCTGCTTGTGAGGACACTGCAAGGCTTTAGTTTGAATGATATACACACAGGTCAGAGGTTTTAACGAAAGGAAAATACACCAGCAACTTGTAACTGGTTTAGACCATCAGTGGGTTCCAAACTGGTGTAGACAAATGTTTTAAAATAAAGACTATATGAAGAGTTTGGTTGCAAAATGAGATAACTCCGTTATCCCAAATATTTTTTTTTATTATGTTATCATGTATTTACTGGGTTTTATTGTGTTAGTTGGCTGTATTCTTTTTTTTGTTATTATGGCTAAAACTGTTATTAAAACAAACCAACTGCAGTTTGATTGATATTAATTGGAATGTACAATATAAAAAACATGATTTTTGAAAAAAATTAAAATGGAATTCTCTCATGCTCTTCTTATTATTTAAAGATGGCATTTCTAATTGGCAAAAAAATGAAGAAGCATTGGAATAAAATAATTGTTTGCTCATGTGAAAGAGTATGAGCATTAATGTATTTGACATTTTTCTAGTAGGGGGTTTGTTTACTAAAGGTTTTTATTCTAGGTGATTCATCTGTGGTTCGAAAGACTCTGGATGATATTATGCAGATTTTGTCATTCTTAGTGATGAACTGGGAATCATCGGTGAGTGCATGCAGTGGTCGGCGGCCATTTTGTCGAAAACCTTTTTACCACAGTTAGTTCATTACTGTTAGCACAGAACTGATCCGCCTCCATCTATTCAAGAGTCAATTAACATCTGACAGACTGACTGAATGTTACGGGCCTTGCTTACTTGCTTATGTTGAAAATAACGGCCTTCCAAAACTACAATTTGAAAGAAATTGACAAAACCACAGCTGTTTATATTATAATATCTTAAAGAACGTTGGTGACTTAACAACACCAACCCCTATTGTATGGACACAATACCATTAAGACAATTCTTAAAATATCTTCTTTTGTGTTCCATGGAAGAAAGATTTTCAATCACATGTTGGTGAACAAACACTGACAGGATTTTTATATTTGGGTTTCATATACTTACAGTAAACATCTGTGGTCTGAAAATGGGGTCTGATGAGCTTTCCTGTAGCTCAGTGGTAAGAGCATGGCGCTAACAATGCCAAGGTTGTGGGTTCCATCCCAGGGGATTTCACATAATTAGAAACAAAATGTACAGGATAATGCAATGTAAGTCGCTTTGGACAAACGCGTCTGCCAAATGCGTAAATGTGAAATGAGCGACGCCTGGTTGTTCCATCACAGTGAGGAACCAATAAACATTTACCGTTCGGTTCCCCTGTGGTGGAATGAACTGCCAGCTCCACCCGAACTGCAGCATCCTTCACAACTTTCAAAAAACAGCTCAAAACATACCTGTTCCGCATTTATTTGACTAACCAACATGTCTTGTGTATAAAAAAACGTGTTGACAAAATAAAAAATTGCTCTACTTGTAAGTCGCTTTGGATAAAAGCGTCTGCCAAATGAATAAATGTAAATGATTTTACAAGTTAAATAAATATATTTGTATCCTTTTGAATTATGGTCATTTGAAATTGTGGTATTATGGAATTACGTTTTAAGAAACTTAACATTTACAACTGTGTTGCTCTTGCAGGGAAGTATTACAGCTACTCCACACCCAAACCCATAGGAAACAGCCTTGTGTTTTTTGACACCAATGATGGACACGACGAGAAAGGATTCAAAATCTGTGCCGCACCATATCCCCTGAAATGACAGCAGGTATTTATAATGAGAGTTACATAATTAACCAAATTATCGGCTCAGTGAACGAACATTTCGAGTGCAACAATATAATCGCCTGCTGAGCTTTATGTATGAGCATTTAACGTGTGTTATTCTGCTGAGGACAGATAGTGGAAAGCTGTTGTATGTGTCTCACTGCAGTTGACCTAGAAAGAGAAGCTGCGTGTGTGTGTGTGTGTGTGTGTGTCTGGGGTGTAATGGGGAGGGGGCTGTCAGAATATCATTTGGAGTCTCTCATCTGACACACTCTCTCTCTCTTTGTCTCTTTTCTAGAAATAGTTGGGGCTGGTGGTGTTCTTCAAGGTGACCGTGGGGAGCTGTTGACCCCTGGCTTTCCAGCGCAGAACTATGAGAACGGAGCACACAACCAGGTGCTGCCCATGATCAATATGACCTCCGTACCCTCTCTTTAATTATCACAATCTGCCCTTTTCCAGTTTGGGCTCTCTAGGGACTGCGTTGTTGTCCCTTTTCAATCCACAATGTTTATTGCTTTGAACAAGGTGTTCTATATATATATATATAATTTCCATATTCTCATATAAACCCAGCTTCGCAACCAGGGATAAGATGGAGATATTTGGGTCTCGCATTAGTGGGATTTCCTGTTTGTTCATGTGCTGGTGTTTAAATCACTTGTATATTTGATTATAGTTCGAGCATGCGGAATTCATTCGGACGGTGCTGCGAAAATGGGGGTCGAGATTCCTCTATCTTTCACATTTCTGTACCGAGAGTTCACGCTGTGACGTTTTGATCTTCTATTGGTCTCAAGTGAGAATTCGCAGGTCAGAGTTCACCAAACTTGAACTTTGCCACGCAGTGAAATGCAATATATCTTCATACTGGCTTGCGTTTTCTGTCTGTCGCATTCGCATGCGTATGAATGGAAGTCATTGGAGCGAAAAGTGTGACCGCGGTTTTACCCCGAAAAGCAACCTCCCAGAATATCATAGCAACCACCCTGATCATCCTAGCAATCACCCAGAACGTCATAGCAACTACTTACCAATGCCCTCAAATTACCCTGAACATCCTAGCAGCCACCCAGAAAATTGTAGCAAACCAAAATGCCCAAGCATTATGTCTTAGCAATCACACAGAACACCATCTTCCAATGCCCTAGCAACCACCAGTGCCCTACCAATCACCCTGAACATCCTAACAATCACACAGAACATCTTAGCAACCATCTACCAGTGACCTACCAATAACCTTGAACATCCTAGCAACCACCCAGAACATCATAGCAACCACCTACCAATTCCCTAGCAACCACTAGTGCCCTACCAATCCCGCTGAACATCCTAGCAACCACCTAGAACATCATAGCAACCATCTACCAATTCCCTATCAACCACCAGTGCCCTACCAATCACCCTGAACATCCTAGCAATCACACAGAACATCTTAGCAACCATCTACCAGTGACCTACCAATAACCTTGAACATCCTAGCAACCACCCAGAACATCATAGCAACCACCTACCAATTCCCTAGCAACCACTAGTGCCCTACCAATCCCGCTGAACATCCTAGCAACCACCTAGAACATCATAGCAACCATCTACCAATTCCCTAGCAAGCACTAGTGCCCTACCAATCTCGCTGAACATCCTAGCAACCACCTAGAACATCATACCCATCTACCAATTCCCTAGCAACCACTAGTGCCCTACCAATCCCGTTGAACATCCTACCAACCACCCAGAACATCATAGCAACCATCTACCAATTCCCTAGCAACCACCAGTGCCCTACCAATCCCGTTGAACATCCTACCAACCACCCAGAACATCATAGCAACCATCTTCGAATTCTGTAGCAACCCCCTAAAATATCCCTGGTCATCCTAGCAATCACCCAAAAACATCAAAGCAACCATCTACCAATTCCCTAACAACCATTTACCAATGCCCTACTAATCACCCTGAACATCCTAGCAGCCCCCAGAACATAATAACAACCACCCACCAAATGCCTACAATACACCTCCCTAGAAAGTTTTGCACTGGCAAATATTTCACCAAATGTAAAGAAAGTTTCATTGTGTTTTTCGACAGACTAGCAAAGGTTATGAATCTAGCGAGGCTAAACTCGGAGGAGATTGTGGTGGGCTTTTGTGAGCAGATTTGAGGATCAGTCTTAACATGAGGGGCTTTGATTGGGGAAGTTCAGATTGCTAGAAGCTTCCCCGCAGTTCTGCTGCGCCATCTGGCAGGATATTTACTCACATCAGCTAGTCTACAGCCTGGCACCCAGCCTCCATTTCAAACTAACTACAGATGCATGAGAAAGCACAAATTTACCAGCCTGTCAGAACACCAAAATTGCATCAACAGCTCATCAATCTCTGTATTAAAAGTGTGAGGCAGAGTGAGTGCTCCAAATTTGCAATTTGCATGTCGTAATTAAGATAATGGTGTTGCAGTCTTTGAGTGGATTAGTTATCAGGTGAGAAGAGTAGGTTGATGATTGATGTTTGTTGTAGCCAAACAAGACCAATTGTGAAGGAAACATATTCGTATACGTATTGAATTTGTCATTTTCTTGAAAATACAGGTGCCGGATGAACAACGGGTCCGGCTAACATTCACAGCCTTTGACCTTGTCCCAGAGTCCTGTGGTGATTTTGTGGACGTCTTTGATGTGCCTCAGATGGTGGCGTCCAGTTTTTGTTTTGTTTTCTTCATTTCTCTCATTCTGTAGGTCGTTTCTGTGGAAACGAGGTCCCAGCTGCAGTGGTGTCTGGCGGCAGTATCATGGTGGTTTCAAATCTGATTCGAGCCAGACCGCTAAAGGCTTCAGTGCTGTCTACACCGTAACAACTGCCCCGCCTGTTACAACCCTGTCAACAACTACCACCAACCCCACAACTACCCTACCAACCAGCACCTCCGTTCAGACAACTGCCTTAACAGGTGCTGATGTCACCATGAAACTGTCTAAATGCATCGTGGACACTTTGTGCTTTTTCAGATTAAATCACTGAAGAAAGAATCTATTTTTAACAAGCACAGTTTTTGTCAACATCATTGTGTGCGATAGAATTGAAACTGCAGGATGTGATGAAAGTGTCCAGGGAATAACGCTCCATCACTCTCCGTGCAGATTCTGACTTCGGGTCCCCCGGGAAGCCGTTCAGACGTACAGGTCAGATAAACTCCATGAACTATCCTCAGGCTTATCCTGGGACATCACGGCCTCTTCATCAAATTGCACATCACTGATCTCGCTGTTGTGGGTGAAGCGGGCCAGTGCGATGATGATAAACTCACTGTCTCTAATAGTCAGCAGTCTTTGGGTCTCCTGTTACTTTTGGTTTCTTTTAAACATGTGCCGGTATACAATAATACAATATATTGCGATTATGAACATAAACTACTTCTAATTTTTTAAAGGTTATCTGAACAGTTTTGATTTCAAGATCACACATTCGATTTTTTCATCAACGAGTTCAAACAAAAGTGGCTGATGAAAACTTTTTGCCATTATTAATATTACTATTTTTTAATATAATATTGGTTTTTATTCATTTTTCAAATTAGCTTTGACTTTTTTTGTTTGTTTTTGTTCATTTTAATTCCAATTTTAGCTATTATTTTGACCAATTATTAACAATAATGTTGCTTTAAAATCAAATCATAAAATGTTGCTATAATAAAATTAATTATTTAATTATTTAATTTAATTTATTTTAGTTTTAGCTTAGCTTTTATTTATTTTTGGTTAATAATTTCAATGCCTCAACTTAAACTTAATTCAATTTTAATTTTCGTTTAGTTTCCAAATAATATTTAGGCCATTTATTTAATATTTGTTTAATATTTATTTTCCCTCAATAAACTGAAATGTTTTAACTGTCTTAGTTTCTGTCTATAACTGTCTATAGTTTTAAACTATAATATCTTGATGTTGAGAGTGACAAAAGCATAAATTGTGTTATAGTAAAACAGATATCTATCTTATATCTTATATTTGAATCTGTTTGAAACTGTTGGTTAGTTTTAAATGTATTAAAATATAATTTTTTTGTGTAAAAATTGGGCAAAGTGCAACATGAAGTTTTTCAACTTGTTTTTGTAACAAAACCCATAGCGACGCACGACTCTTATTGCACGACGCAATGTTCACGGTATAAACCGTGGTATTGGCCCTTGCGGTATGATAACGTTCTAACAATTATCACGACACAGTGAACGTGTGAACAATTATCACGACACCTAGTATGGACACATATGCTAAATTGTACTTAAATCTTACCCGAAGCTTAAATTTTCAATCAGTTTTTATAACACATGTCAATACCGTGATAAAGTATTCAACAATTGCTATCCAGTATTGTCACATTGCCCAACATGGTCAAGACTAAATCTTCTTATTCTTCTTTTTCTATTTCTGCTCAAAAAATTTTTTTTTTTAACTGTTCCTCTAAACTCAGCTCATCCTGCAAACATTAAGCAGACCTGCCTTCCTTTGAGTAAACAAATCCACCGGTAATTTCATTGGGTGAAACGTGCCAGAACGTAGCATATCCGAGAAGACCTTAGACTTTATTTTGAGTCCCATAACTAACACTAAATGGCACTTCTGGCGCTAAAGTTGCTGGCGTTCTCATGTCTCTCTCTCTCTTATCCCTCTCACAGAGGAGCTGAAAACTGATTATCATCAGTCTGAGCGAGGCATGAGCCAGCAGGCAAGCGAACTATAAATTACAGCTGCTTATTACTGAACATTAGAGCTGCGAGCAGCCGATACGCTTATCTGCGGGGGCTTTTCAAGGACTGCGCACCAGATACAACCGATATGTGCCAGCACAGGCTGACAAAGTGGAGAAGAGAGAGTCTGAGGGAAAGGTGCAAGAATTCTCAACACTTGATGAGGAATATTAGAAAGGGCAAACTGGATACCTGTTTACAGATCAGTTGAAAATGTAAAGTTAATAATAATTAGTGTAAACAACTTATTTATAAGTTTTGTAAGCGTTTTGTTTATGCGTTTATTGAAAAACAAAGATTTATTTCATCAATACCAAAAAAAAGGCATGAAACAAAAAATAAATAAAGTTTTTGTCCTCCTGCCGTCGTGAATTGTAAGGCTCATGGGTATTCTTGACATTTTGTCCTTACTTGTCAGTTGCAAGTGTGTGTGTGCGCGCGTGTGTGTGCGTGTTTTCTCTACATCACTTCCTTTATCCTGACGGTCAGGATGAAGTTGTGTGTGAGTGATAGTTCCACTGACAGCCTCTGTTACCCCGAAGAGAGAAAGAGCACAAATCGTGTGTACAAAATGCATTATGAACAAACTGGGTTTGTCTTTTCATTTTTACAATGTATGGCTTTAAAACATGTCTAATATGTTGCAGGAAGACATGAACGTCTCTCACATGATCATGAAATGCCATATGAATGCTGATAATGACTGGCTAAAGGTTTTCAAGCACTAATAATTGCATTTTGTTGTTGATAATGTGTGTTATTTCCAAGCATAACAATTATATGATAATGTGAAATAATATCAATGCTGAGCCAGTAGATGGTAAGCAATGCAGAAACGGACCCTCTCTCTCTCTCAGGCACACACTGCGGCTCCGTTCTGTTCTGGTCACATCAGTGACAAAATGTCACTAAGTTTTCAATCAGACGCTCGACTGACCGTCCGTAGATTCTCATGGGAGGCTGTGTATCCAGAGGACCTTGCCGGTAAAATACTTTGTAAAGTTATAAGACATTTATCTACTCTTACCTCCACACACCTCACATGAGCCCTGCTGATGCAGCTGGGAACTCTGCCCAACGGCTATCGGTGTTCTGTACTTGCAACCCAGTGTTGTGATGTGTGTGTTCCTCCCTATGGAGATTTTTAAAGGGATACTTCACCCAAATAATACAATTCTGTCATCATTGACTCACCTTCGAGTTGTTCCAAATCTGTATACATTTCTTAGTTCTGTGTCGCCATCGTAGTGCTTCGAAACGGAGGGGTGAGCGGAGGAGTCAGCCGTAGGTTGCAATTCGCAACCTCACGCTAGATGACACTAAATTTCATACACTGGACCTTTAAAGGAATAGTTCACCGAAAATTACCTTTCTCTCATAATTTAATAAAAAATTCAATAAAAAAACCAAACCGTACTTCTTATGTCCTGCTGATATCCAGGGATGTGGAGAAAACCGGAGTCATCAAAACTGGCCCATGAACTAACCAGCTAACAGACACATGTGCCTGTGGATCATACGCAGTCCCGAGGGCAAGATCATTAAATTGACGTTCACTGATTTTGACGTGGAAGAGGCGGGCATTCTATTCGGCAGGTGCTATGACAACGTGATCGTCTATGACGGAACACAGCCAGGAGCAGAGAAATACGTTGAGGAAGGACGAGAAGGGGGGGGTTCGGCGCAACCTGTTTATGAGGCTTTTTACCAAATCAAACTGTGACATGTTTACAACCTCCAGAGGTTGTGTTTGTTTATAATTTACTATGCTGGTAACGGTAGGTTGTGGTAAATGATATAAGGCTACGTCGTATTTATTACAGGCCCCTTTTGTGGCGTCATTGAAAGCACCTCAAATGAATTGGTGATCCTCTTAATAACTTGATGTTGAAAGTGAAGAAATGTTGTGTATAGCCTATGTCAATATATAACATTATTAACTTAACAAATATTAAAAATTAGAGCTATATTTCGATCAAATAATTTTAAAATATATAATAATTACATGTAATCAGGTTATGGGTTTGAGTCCTAGGGAACACACACACTGCTAAAATTCAATGCATTTTGCATGACTTACTGTAAATGTCTATAAATTCTCAGCTATCAAATATGTTTATCACGTACTAAATTCTTTGAATAAATCTTGCACCTGCTGTTATGTATAACTAAAGCAGTTTCATCTCCTCTGACCTTTAACAGATTGGCCCGTGAACTGCGGGAAGCCTTCAATACCTCCCGCAGTCAGCTCTCGCATAGTGAACGGAGAGCCCGCCAAAGCTCACTCCTGGCCTTGGCAAGTGTCTATGCAGGTACAGTTAAACATAAATCTAATGTCACATGGACGGTGGTTCATGCGTATGTTACATCATATCACAAATGTTTGCCTTTGTATCTCTGTCTATATACAGTAGATCAGATGTTTTTTCAAATGGACAAAATATCATTTTTCCAGGGTCAGAGTGCTTGATCAAAATCAACATTATTTAAATGAAATCCATAACTTTGATTAAAAATAAAAAAGTTATTAAGCAAGTGCATACAAACATCTATGTTCAAATCTGTCCTCTTATTTTACCTCGTTTTGCAACAATTAGTTTATAATAATGATTTATTTCACTTTTTTTTATTATTACCCGACGCTCAACTGATTTCAATTATTTGAGGGTACAATTTTGCAGGAAATGTCAATTGACATATTTTAAAGGGACATTTCGCCCAAATATGAAAATTATGTCATCCTTTACTCACCCTTGAGTTGTTTCAAATCTGTACAAATGTATTTATTCTGATGAACACAGAGAAAGATAATTGGAAGAATGCTAATAACCAAAAAGTTCTTGGCCACCATTGACTACCATAGTAGGAAAAATGACAATGGTTGTCAAAGAGGCCCCAGAGCTTTTTGCTTTCCTACATTCTTCAAAATATCTTCTTCTGTGTTCAACAAAACAAGTATTTTTTTATCACATTTTCCTACTATGTTTTTTTACCTTTTCTGCTGTAAAAATCTTTGAATCATCATAAAGATCAAAATATTATTTTTTAATTGAAAGTTTGGCCTGAATCTCATCCCACGCCTGCATTCTTTCATACATGCGGAGGAACTCTCATCCATAAGAACTGGGTTCTGACAGCTGCTCACTGCTTCATCAGGTAAAAAATATAATTTCTACAGAGTGAGATTTGTGAAATGTATTTATTGTAATGCATGCTCATCTTTGTCTTGATTTTGATCAGGTATGCAGATCAGCTGCACCGCTGGAAGATGTGCCTGGGGAAACACAACCTGACCTTCTCCGAGCCGACTGAGACTGAGCAGTGCTATATTGTGCGGCGCATCTATTGCCACGAGGGCTTCCGGTACCCACAGGTGCCCAAGGTGGAGTTCGACAATTGCTCTGGTGCGACTGTATTCCTTCTGTTGAAGAGGTCCTGCCCGGAGGCAAAACATGCTACACCCCCGGCTGGGGGGATGAAACAGGTATGGTTATCAATTCAATCACATGACTGAAATCAGTGTGTTTTACAGTTATTGATTTATAATAATTGTTTTAAGAGCATAAACATGCGCACAGATGCAAATATAGTCATGTCTGGTCTATAGCATTATACTAACGGTACTGTTAGTGTTGTTAACAGTTCTATCATGGTTTTGTTTACAAAGTTTTTTCTACCAATGTCTTTAAATAGGAAGCTCTGACATCCATTTGCTGTAAATGCTTTTTATATATGTGTATAAGAATGATTTTATACATTCTACATAATGGCACAGACAGTTTAGGAGTTATTTCGCCCTCTGCTGGAACATTTTAATAATGCATCTAGAAACATCACAATTATTTTAAATGAAAATTATGGCTTTAACAAAACAACATTGGTCCCCATTGAGTTCCACTGTTTAGACACAAAACCACTAAGACATTTCTCAAAATGTCATATTTTGTGTTCCACATAAGAATTTGAGTGATGAACTCAAGTCTGTGTGCCAGGTATGACACTATTCTAAGATAAAGTATTGGTAAAAATGTCCTAGATGTTGTATTTCAGAATAAAAAGCCCGCAATATTCCACATGAATGTATATGTCGGGACAGGGCAACTCAGGTAGGCCGTTGGTTTGTCAAGACAGCCTATTATCGTCCCCCTTGGAGGTGCATGGCATCACCAGCTTTGGCCCCATCGGCTGCATCATGGAAAAAACGCCCCAGTGTGTTCACCCGATCCTATGCCTACCTCTGGATTGAAAACATAATTCGGAAAGATATCTACGACCTCACCAGTGTGCACTTTAACACAGCTGGATAAAATAACCTGAGATTTTGAAATCCCAAAATGTTTATAATAAATCCAAATGGTTTTGGTTGTGGAGGACTCAAAGATCTGGTTGGCACCGAAGGTTTTCTGTCATCAACAAACTATCCTGGACAACAAATGGAGCTTCCTGCCAGTGGAATATCCGTGTGCCTACGGGGAAAAGCGTCCATCTCCACTTTAGCAACTTCTCCCTGGAGGAGACCACACTGTGCCTCCACGACAAAGTCACTCTCAGCGATAACATCGGCTCTCTAGGCTGGAATATTCCCAGTGGCTTTTCAAGTTTTACTCCGGTGGGCCGCTGTGGCGTTGGGGGAATATGGATGATTTATGAGCTAGTGTCATATCTTGTCTGTTTCTCTCAGGTACCCACTGTAGCACAGCTCCACCGAGAGATTTGGTCACGGCTGGCGACACACTGTCTGTCAGTTTCTCCTCCAATGACAAAGTTGTGGACTCGGGGTTCGGTGCCCATTCGAAAGCAGTTGATCCTGCTGACATCGAGATTAAGTTATAACACAGAGAACACTTTAGTCAACTTCCATGTGAGGTAATATACACTGTGCACTTGAAGTATACTAATAAAAAATGATTCCCTAATAATACCTGATTATAACTTCTGCACAGAAACTAGGAAAGTTTTTGTTTTGTCCCTATTAATTATTGACAATATTATACATATAATTATCAATACATCTTTAAATATCAGTGTTAATTCATATTTTTATTATTATAGTTTTGTTTTTAGTTTTATTAATGTTATTTCATAAATAGTATAAATATGAGTATTAATCAATAATGATTATACATTTTTTAAATATCAACACCATTTAATATTTATGCAATATTATAAATAATATGAATTCGATATTTTTATAATTTTAGCTTTTTATGTTCATTTTGTGCTTTTGCCAAATAAATATTGCTTTAGTTAAGTTTATTTGTATTTCAGTTTTAGTTTTAGTTGATTTTCCACTTTTTTACTTATTAATTTTATTAATTTCATTTTTAGAGAGTAATTTTAGTGCCTTGTTTTTCACATAATATTCAGGCTGATATTTTATTTCATTTGAATTAACAAAATGTTTTAATCATTTTAGTTTTAATAAACTATAATAATCTTGCAAACATTACAATAAACGCATAGCAGTGCCCTGGCAACCTATTAGAACACACTGTTATGTCACAGTGAGTTTTTCACATATAGACCATCTCATCGGATGTGCGCGCCTGGACTGCAGTTAACTTCCGGTCTGTGTTTGTTTATCGGCCTGGCTAGTGGCTTATTTGACTTATGTTAATATTCACTTGTATTATTTTATTGTATAATAATTGTATGAAATAATCTAAAGGCACTCTATTTGGGAATGTGTACCAGAAGTTAAGGGCAGTCCACGAAAGGGCGCATGCGCAGTAACGTTTTTTTAGGTTGTTGCTTTGAAACCGTCTGGCGCCACTTTATGTTTTTCACAAATATACAAATATTCTTGATATCAGTCTTTAGGAAAAGGAATATGAAATGTCACATGATGCCAACACGGTTGGATTGGAATACTCAAGGTCAATAGCTTTTGAAATAATATTTTACCAGCCATAAAGGTGGTATCCACGTGAAAATAACGTAATATTTTAGCACAGTAAAATAAAATTTTTAGCACAATATTTTTTATTGGTTTTATTGTTACTCCAGTCGTCATTGGTTGCGGGGGGCAAGTTACAGTCCCCAAACCAAGCAGTGTGCACCTGGATAATCTCCATCCCTTCTGCCAGAATTGATGTGGTATTTACTCACTTTGAACTGCAGGCCGTCAACCTGCTGGGAAAGTGTGTGGCTTATGTGGAGATCTTCCATTCCAGTGATTTATCAATGGATAAGACTACAGTATATCCTGACCTATACATTACATTCTGACATATACTCCAAGAACTGTTTGGTTACAAGTATTCATCCAAATATCTTTCTCTGTGTTCAGCCAAACAAAGAAATGTATACAGGTTTGGAAAAACTAGAAAAAAACTAAATCACCATCCGTTTCATAATTAACAAAGCTGGACAGGAAAGGGGTTTCCGGCGGTACTGGACCACAGATCCAAGTGTTTTTCCCACTCTCCCCCTCCTCCGCCCAATCCATGGGATGACGTTCTCATCAGTGAGTATTTTAGTGTGCTGCTATTCATTATTATCATCAGTGCGTTCCATTCTGCATTAAATCGCATGCAAAATACTGACTGTTCTTGTGGTGAAAAATTGCAATGCCAATTTTCCGCAGCATGGACAAAAATGTTGATTTTATTTGTGAAGTGATTTTACTGTTGCTGTTTCTAACAGTTTGGCCTAAAGTGTGTGGAACACCAGCTGTTACCCCATGCACCTCTGTTACAAGGGTGGTGAACTGAGTTGAGGCCAAACCACACTCCTGTCCTGGCCATGGCAAGTGTCCAACCAACGTTTAACCTGGACAATTTATTGTTGCTGCAGTTCTGTTGTAAGTAGTTCAGGCTATAACAGGGTTGATGTCTTGAGATGTACAGTTTGTATTATAGAAAATGAATTAACATTCCCGGGATCGTAATGCGTCAACCAATCTCACAATGAACCATAAAAAAATGACACGGAATAAATAACACTGTGTGATTTACTTGCAGGCCCGTCCATCCATGACCAGACCGTTCCAGCATGTTTGTGGAGGCTCACTCATGAGCAATGAATCTTCTGGCTGCTGCTGTGCTTCAATATTCAAATTCTTTAGCCATACTGAACATGTATGAATTTCAACACATTAGCTAGCTACATCTCTTCTACATCTCTATTTTCTTGTAGATCTACAGCTCCTAATGTTTGGCAGATGTGTCTTGGCAAACATCACATGAACTCCGATTTGAACGGTCCGACCGAAGTCGCGTCCCTGTCGATGCGATCATATCCCACAAGGACTTCATGTACCCACAGAACAATGAAGTGTCCAGCGACATCGGCCTGGTGCGACTGACAAAAGCGATTACCGTAACGCTCGAGATCAGTCAGGTTTGCCTGCCCAAACCTGAGTCCATCATGCCCGCTGGGCACGTTTGTTACGTAACGGGCAGGGGGGATGAGAAAGGTTAGCGAAAAACAAAGAACCATTTATATGAAGGGTTTATTCATTGCTGTCATTACATAAGTGCATATTTCTGGGGAAAATTGGGCCCCTCGATGTCTGTTTATTGAAGCCACTCCATTGACAAGCATTGCATAGATGGGGTGTAAAATATGTGACGGCAATTAAAAATTCAATACGGCTTTTTTTTAAACTGAAATCCGTCTCTATCGCATCACTGTTTGATAGAAATTTGCTTTTTATTGTGAAAATGCAATTCCAAATTTATTGCCAAAATGCTAATACATAAGTGACTGTATGTATACTATACACATTAACTTTGTGTTTGACCACATGCAGTTTATTTCCTGTGGTGGCACGGAGGTTAAATCAAGCCCCTCTCTTTACATTGTGCCATATGAAACGTGCAGTAAACCTGGTTACTGGGGGGCGGAACGTCTGACCCACCATGATCTGTGCTGGTTATGAGCAACCTGATGAACTCAAGTCTGCATGCCAGGTATAAACCTATAGACTCCTTTGCAAGCACTGTCGGCAATTTTTTTCCAGGCGAACAACCATGCAAATTTACATCGGCCTAAACTGTTTTAGAGAGAGTAATCCAGTTGAAATGAGCAAATGCGTGAACATATAATAAATAACCTACTGTATGATCTCATGCCAGTTTTATGTGAAATGCCCTTCATCTGTGTTAATGCTTAACCGTAAATGTGAGGAAGTATTTAAATTGTGTAAATCTCTTAACAATCTCCTATTATGTCTCCCCCCGTTCTCATGTTTTATTAGGGCAGTGGTTCTCAAACTGGGGCCAAGATAAATCCAAGGGGGCCACAGACTTTGTGGAATTATATAAAATATAGAAATGTATAATCAATTGTATGCAATTAAACATTAGAAAGACCTCCAACCAGAAGTATTGTTGTTCCAGCATTGTATAACAGTATTTGTTTATGGTTTTATTAAAATTCTAAGTTCATGATTCAAAGTTTTTATTTGGGGGTCCACAAAGCGATGCACTCTACACAAAGGAGGCCTTACAATGAAAAAGTTTGAGAACCACTGCATTAGGGTGACTGCAAGCAGACAGGCACTGGAGCATCATGGGAAGTTCACGGCGTGGTGAGCTTCGGGCCCCGGGGCTGCATTGTGGATAAAAAGGCCTCGGTGTTCACTCGCATTTCAGCCTATTCTCAATGGATAGAGGACATCATCAAGTGTTACACCTACGAGAACATGTCAGATGACCCCGAATTGTCTGAGGAGAGATGGGGGTAGTGTACTAACCAGGAAAAAGACAAAAAGTTTTTGTGTGATGTAAAAAGGATGAGTCGATTCATAAAAAAAACATCAAAAGATGATCATAGATGGCACATTTCAAAATATTTTGTACAAAGTTCTAATAATAAAAGCATAGTTTACTTTACATTGCTTCACAAAACAGCACCTAGTAAAACAATTTTGTTATAAATAAATAATAATAACAAATAAAAATGATGTCATCATTTACTCGCCCATAGAGGGTTTCAAACCTGTATACATTTTATTGTTATGTTGAACACAAAGAAGGTTACATGGAGGAACGCTTGTAACCAAACAGTTCTGGGTCACTATTGACTACCGTAGTAGGAAAATAAACTACTATGGTAGCCAATGGTGGCCCAGAACTGTTTGGTTGCCCACATTCTTTAAAATATCTTCTTTTGTGTTTACCAGAACAAAGAAATATATAAAGGTTTGGAACAACTTGAGGCCGAATAAAAATGACACCATTTTCATTTTTGGGCCAACTATCGCTTCAATGCATTACTCAAAACTATGTTGAAATGTGAAAGAAATAGTAATAAGAAAGAGTGGTGGATTTGTCCGTAGTTTTGATGGTTGATAGTTTACAGTGTATTTATTCATACGCGAAAACCTGGAATTAAAACAAACACAGTCACATATTCCAAAGTCCTCGACCTGTTGCCAACAAATATCGCTTATTAATTCAGTAAAATGAACAAATGTAAATGCATAAGTTCCCATTTAGCATAAAAACAAAGTCCCCTGAAAAGCGGTGAATTGGTGAGCTCCCCTCATTTGCCCCATGTGGAGAGAGACTTTCAAAGGTTTGAGCCAGCTGGTCACGTGACTCGCGAGACCGGCCAATCCGAGTGCTGGGCTCAGATTTCATTCGGTGAGGAGTCACTGAACTCCACTGAGAAGGAGAGGGAGACTGACTTCTCTTTATTGCCTCTAAAGTTTACGGCTATGTTGCTGTCCGCTCACGTGGAGCAAAGATGGACTACTCAACACATGAAGACCCGTGGACTTGATAATGAGATGTAGAAAGGAGCAGAACTTTGAAGAACTCATCATTCTTTCATTTCAGGCTCTTCCTGGAAGGAGAATGGGGGCTGGAGCTATAACCATCTGTGTAAGTACAAAAAAATGCTTGCAGATGATTCCTTATAAGGGAGAGGGACTCGGCTCAGCCGGGCCTTAAAGACAGTCAGTCAGAAACAGTCTGTGAGTGTTTACATGCATTATTATGAAGACGCTGCATGTCTTGATGTGTCCTGAATGTCATCCAGGGTTTAAAAGTGATTTTAAGATGCTTGGCTGACGTAATTTCTTCCCACTTGCTCACAATATCTCCAGTGTTGGGTCAGATGGAAATGACAACATCTCTCTGTCATCCAACAACTTTCTGAAGCACAACTTGATTTATAAACCAACAATATATTGGTTTAGTAAAGTTTAAGTGTGAATGATGAATTTCTACTATACATTTGTTTTCTGCAGCTGTTGCTGAATGTATCACCATTATAACTAGTTGCTTGCAGGACCACCCACAGAACGTGTGTGAGAGAGACTGTGTGTGTGAGGCATGAATGAACGTGTTAAGACTCGCTTCTCACCCAACCGAGATGGAGTTTGCAAATTTAAACAAGAATAAAAGCAGAATTTAAAACACATCATTTGCAGTCAATTATTTGAACATGACTGAAAATAATTGATATATCTACAGAAGTATTTTCTTTAAAATGCTAGATGAACCATTTATTGTTCCCTAAAGAGCTTTTTAATAAACACACATTTTTTACTTGTGAGTTTGAGGGATGTTAAAAGTTCTCTTGTTGAGGTTCTCTACAGAACTATGTAGCGTTACCAAGAACCATAAGTAACCTTTATTTTCAAAAGTGTTATCTGGTCATTTGTGAAGTCATTACAAGCACTTGTGATCTGAGGGGGAGGGTTTGAAGAGCCATTATGACTTCCTTCAACAGTCAAGTGAGGGGGGTTCTCATGTACTTACCTCGGTGGAAACTAGCAGCACAATGTTTTTGACTTTGAATTACCAGATCATTGTTTGTTAAAGTGCTGTAAAGATCCGTGTGTGGGGTTTGGAGGGGATTCCTTGGACATCTGCTTCTGTAGGTCTCTCATGAATGTAGTAGCTCAGACAGGATTATGTTCTTAACCAAAAATTCTTAGGTTGAAAGTATCTGTCATCCCAATTACTTCATTAAGGTGTTTTATATAAAACCCTAATCTGGAAAAAATAAGTCTGTTTTTATACAGTGGGGTACAAAAATACCAACTGCGTTTTTAATACATTTTGAAACTAGTTAAATCTGTCACCAAGTATACTATTTGTATTTAGTGACACATTTCTCAATATTCTAAAGTGTCAGTAACAATGGTCTTGCTTAACGCTTGGCCTAATGGATTAATGTTAAAGCATATACGGGTCAAAGAAGAAAAAGGGTTTAAGCATAAAAACAATAACTGTAATACTGCTTTAAATTGTTGTTGAAAAGTTTTATGTTTAATTGCATTTTTGTTTTTCAGATAACAATCTTGTCAGGCATATTTATAACAGAAATCAATTTATGACATATTAAAAGACTTTACTTTCACCCCAATTGCTAATTAGTTGTAATTTTACTTTTTTTATATTTGCCAAATAGGTTTTGTCCATTTGTCAATAAGAATTTTCCACTTATTTAAAGCACAATAAAATGTAATATGCTCCCTTATTCTTTCATATATTTTGACACGTACAAGTCAGAATAAGTATGTTGTTTGAATTTGTACATAAATATTGTGTTACACTGAATGAAAATGTTCTCCAAAAACTACATTTTACTTATATATTTAATGCGCTTTCTATGGACATAAAATCCCTTTTGTAAATTACTTTTGATGGGGACATCTTAATGTCTTTGACCCAAATATTCTTACAGGTACTCTTTATTCTCAAGCTATCCTCCATATTGTACATTTCCCTGCTATTGAAATGTATATGCAATCAATATTTTATATATCCGTGCTGAACTAAATGTATTTGAGTTGATATGTGTTTTAATGTAGCTTGTGTCTCGCTTTGCTGAGAAGACATTTGGTACACATCCAGATTTAAAAGACATCCCCTGTTGAAAAAACCAGCATATGCTGGGTTAGGTATGTTTTGATGCTGGTTTGTGCTGGGTTAAGATGGTCATGTGCTGGTTTAAGCTGGATCAGAACATACCTAACCCAGCATATGCTGGTTTTTTAATCAGGTTGCTCTGATCACAACACACCGCACAGAATGAGCAGGCAAACCCTTCTCACTTAGTGAAGGGCTGCTAACAACCTCTGAATACAATCCACTCTTGTGCTCTTGTCTCATTTGTGTGAGTCTGTGTGTTTGTGACAGCAGAGGATGAGCTGTGCTTTGATGTTGCGCAGTATTTTTTGTGTGTGAATACAAGAAAGACTTTGATTAAGTCTCTGTGATGATCCAACACTTCATTAAAAGCATTTCTGCAGCAAAAAATAGGCTTCCGTATTTATAAGTAAAAAGTTAATAATAAGTCTGTTCGAGTTTACGTCAGAATAAAGAAATTAACTTAACCAATTAAATGTTATTAGTATTAAGAAGATACAGGATATAAGATATAGTTGCACAAATGTCCAGCTATATTTGGAGACAACTTACCAGCACACGAAAACAAGGCAAGCGAAGGTTATCGAATCAGAAGAACGTATTTCCGTCCCTGCCAATCAAATCGATGTAATCTTTCACGAAGTCGTTTATTGGTCGAGCAACTGGCCGTCGTCGTATCACGCATTGGTAATAAGTAAAACGCGCGAGAGAAACACAAACAATCGAACAAACACACTGTTTGCAACACATTAAACTTTCATACAAAGGCGTAAACACAGTAACTACACTTTTCGCGAAAACTGTGTAACGATGGAAATTGGACGGTGGTCAATGACTGGTGGGTTTGGCTTAATCTTGCTCAGATTCGATCAAATAAACAGTTCACGTTAACGCAAACATTACGTTTTTTCTGTTGTGGTATTGTAATAAAATCCACACTGTAACTTCAACCTACAGAAGAATGATTTCTTGTAGATGATTTAAAAAAAATTAATGTGATGAACGATAAAAAACATTGTCAGTCAAAATCCATTTTAATTTAAATGGCTCGCGCATTAAAACGCGATCAGCGCGAGCTTGGAATAAACAACGGCTTCATACCATTTTGTATTTAAAGTTTGCTATGAGGTATATGTATGTCAATCCATAGCCTGTTGTTAATGGTCAAACGGCTTTAAGCGCATTATATAAACTATAAAAATCCAAATATTAATGTATGATACTGTAAAATAGTGAACCCGCTCATAGTTTGTCCGCGTGCACTTTCCGTAGCGTTTTCACAATCCCAATGTTGACTTTTGTGTCAGAAGTGTCAATATTTGTGCGCCCTATCAATATTACTTCCTGAGTTCATAACATTAACATCCTTCCTCTTCTAGACCAACATGTTCTGTAGTCACAGCTGAGCTGCATACTGTACTGTCAGCTGCCAGCTGACACGTGTGTGTTTCTTCTTACCTGGTTACAGGTGCATGGCAACCCTCCCTGCCGTAGTTATACAGACACACTAGACAGCCTTCCGGTAGCTGTCAGTTTCACCTACGCTGACAGTGGGGAGAAAGTCTTCATGGTTGACTTTAAGGGCGCTAAAAGGGGGTCTTCACGATGCAGCCCGTCAAAACAGTGGATGTGGTTGATTGCTCTTTTCTCTTCTGTTTTTCCAAGCACAACAAGGCAGCGGTCCAGATTAAGGAGGACGTGAAGAAGATGGTCAAGTTTCCCATCCTCAAACCCTCTCCGGCAGGTCCCGCCACAGGGGGCAAGAAGATCTTCGGGGTTTCCCTGCTGGAACTGAAGGATCTGGGGCTTGTCAAGGATGGGGTTCCTGTGGTGGTCCGGAGCATGGTGGAGTACCTTGAGAAGCATGGTGAGTGAAGGATGAATAGGGATGAGGCTCTGGACTTGGTTTAGGGTCAACGTTGGGTTTGTTAGATTTGACACTGTTGGTGCGAGGAAATCTGATAAGAGGAAGGTGATAAAGAATTTAACCCGAGTTACTTAAAAAGTAACCCGAGCGTTTCTCGAGGGAGATACTGATAACACCAGCATGTCCCGACCTGCTGTTTACAGTCATCAGGTATCTAATATAATTGTTAGAGGGCATTGGACCATGTCTTTGTATGATTTACATGCATTTATGATTGTTTTTAGGGGTGGGGCAGAAATGTTCTCTATAGTAACAAATGAGTTCTGTTCTGGTGTGTCATGTGGACAGTGACAAATGAATTATCACAATGCAAACTCCTTTTAGTGTTATATGCTTTATTAAACTACATATGCAATAATTCATTTGCTAAATTATATAGAAAATGTTACGAATAAACTACAGTGAATAGTTTTAGATGGAGTTGAAGGACACTTGAAGGATGGCACACAGTTACAGAGAAAGACTTTCTTAAAACAAGAAACAATTTATTACGCAATGAGCGTTCCTTAAGAATGAATAGTTTAGTTTTGAATACTCTCACTCAAGAAAACTGTGGATACACTGTGCGTGCTTTGACCAGGCTAGCTAAAGTCAATGTGAACTGGCACAGACTCCATTGTTTCTGCCGGCCAACAGTACAGGTTGTCTAAGAACATAAAGTCACACTTTTTACTGCTTTAGTGCACTATTCTAAGCTTTTAGCAAGCAAGCACAAAACTGTTCTTAATATTGCAGCCTATTGACTTACTGGTTCAAGGTCAACCCAAATAAAAGAGAGAATAATAGAATAGAGAAAGATTTGCTTGAAAGTTTGCAAAATTAGTTTTTTTTAACCAAAAAGTCATCAAGTTTTTTAAGATCCTGAGAATGTGATTCAGTCAGTGGATGGTATGACTGTCATTTCCCTTATGAAACAAAACTATATATGGGAACATACTGGAAAATATTATATATACAACAATAAGAGAGTAGACTACCTTCAGAAAACCTGAAGCCCACAAAATGAAATAATTCTTGTTTTCCACTGGATGGCGCTATGACATTTCAGCCCAACCGGCCTGTGCATTGGACCTCTTACACAGCCTGTTGTGGTGTTGCGACTATTTATATGACTTTGTAAATAAGTTATTTCCACTTCCACTTTTTAAGTTTTTAACTTTATTAAGTTAATAAATCTTGTATACTCATATTGATCAAGATTCAATATTTGATCTAAGAGTGACACAGATTGACTTTTTTGATCTAATGAAGTTAGATCTTATCTGTCTTTGATCTCTCAGGTCTTTCATCAGGAGGGTCTGTTCCGAGTCAACGGAAGCGTCCGGACAGTAGAAAACATGCGGCAGAGGTTTGATGCTGGCGAGGAAGTTGACCTGTGTCAGGAAACGGATACCTTTGCGATAGCCAGTTTACTGAAGCTGTTTTTGAGGGACCTACCTGAAGGTCTCATCCATCCCTCCATTCACAATCCTCTCATTCAGCTTTTTCAAGGTGAACCTCCTTTACACTATTTTTGCAGCTGTGCTTCGTTGAAAATAAATAGTGAGTAAACTAATACTTGACTATGTTGTCTGATGCCAACAACCTAGCAAATGGAGGAATAACCAATGCTATATTATTGAGGGCTTCTTTTTTCAACCCAGAACATCATAAGGATTTAATGTATCTATGTATCATGCCGTAACTATCATAAGTCATAATTCTAAAGTAGATCAGAGGTTTAGTGCTAATAAACGTGTCAAGCAACTGAAAATATTTGGGTCAAAGTGATGGTTGGTTCCATCTTTAGCTCATGAGACAAGTTGATATACACGAGAGTCACAGTCCAAACCAGTGACATGTGCAGCCTTTGCCTGCTGTATCTGTTTATACAGACCATTTATCATGCATATACACCCATCACTGCCATTTAGAAAATCTGTTATTTCACACCAGCTGAGACGTTCCAGGAGGGATTTTAGCTTGCGATCCATATTAAATATTATTACATCTTTGATAACAACCTTTTTGGTTGGCTGAAAGCCATAAAGTGCATTAGAAGTCTGATTTTGCAACCGTGTCCTCATTTGCTGACCTCTGTGATATGCAGAGAGGACATCTCATTTGATTTATGTCGTTTTCGTGTCAAAGGATTACTGGATGTTAAAAAACATTCCATTATGAGGGAAGTTTTCCCAAAAACACAGTTTGTGCTACAGATTTGTCTCTCTCCATGCCCATTGATGTCGGTTTCCCTCCCTTTGTGGCCCAGATGGATGCCAGATCCTTGGTGTTAGCATAGGCTTGCGGATAGAGTTGCACAGCAATTTGTCACATTTTGCCATGTGCGCCATATGTGATCAATCTCGCCTCGATGGAATCTTGGACTTCATGTTCTCAACTGAAATCCGTGCAAAGTTGTTCAGTTTTTTTAACTTTTAATCTATATTATCATTAAAACTATCCAATATCAGATCATGAAATCTAGCAAAATATTACCTTTGTGGTTCCATAACTCAATAGTAGCTATCAAAGAGACATGCAGTGCATGCGCAATTGCAATTCTGTCCCTTCACTTCTAATGGCTGTCTAGGGACTTGCAAGCATGATGAGAACCTTTTCGCAACATGCCACTTCACACGCACCCATACACCATAGCAACCACCCTTCCCCTAATTCTCTTTCCTGAGTCAGCTTTATTCACTTCCGCATTTACCCACAAATCAAATACTCTCTGCCTCCATTTCTAGATTTTATTGAATAAAATAAGATTTCACAGCAGCTTTATCATGTTTCTCTGTTATTCTCGCAGAACGCAGTGAAGATGATTTCTGTACGGACGTGTGCGAGCTCCTGCGCAAGCTTCCGGAGATTCACCACACACTTTTGCAGTACCTCTGCCACTTCCTGTCCCAGGTAGAGGAGGAACATGCCCATAACCGTATGACCGCTACCAACCTGGCCACGGTGTTTGGGCCTAACGTCTTTCAGTGAGTCACAATAACACACAACTTGTAATATGCTATATGCATCATTGCTGATAGTTTGCCTTCTATGTTATGAAGTCTGGGTGTCATGTTCTCTCTTTGGCCTCTGATTGGCTGTCGGTCTAACGCTGAATGCACGGTGCTCAGATTTCTGAGACACACTTAACACGACCCCGACCAACCCACAGCACAAGTGCATACTTTAAATGTACTCGCAATGATTGATGATGTATAGTGATATTAATGATTTTATACATGGACTTTTAATGACATCTTATTTATAGATGGATTGCTTGGAATACTTCATTAGGTTTAGTTGATCTCACAGCAGGGCCAGTTATGTGTCTTGCTAAACAAAAAAAACTGATAAATCAATGATTCTTCTGTCAGTCGTAAAGACTGTTTTTCCGTTTTACGGATGCCACAGATTTCTACTCCAATAGAGGGGGCCAAAGTCTAGCTGGCTCATGTAAGAACTAGCACAAAAATCTCTTGCATGCATTCTATGGTCATAAATTACAAGGTTACAATGTTATTTTCAGGCCCAGAAACACTGAGGCTTATTATTTACAAGTGAATCGTTAACATAGGAATAACAACCACAAACTGCCTCTACAATGCATAACATTCATACAGCAAATTCTGCCTTACCTACCTACAGGTAAAACAATGTTTTTAAAGTGACACATTTCTCACCATTAGTGATTTTGGCAGACATTTTATCCAAAGCAACATGCTTGTTTTCAAGTCATACGTTTTATTAGCTTATTAAGATATGTTACAAATACCAATAACCAATTCATTAAAGGAACAGTTCACCTTTAAAATGAAAATTCGGTCATCGTTTACTCACCCCTTTGTTTTAAACTTGTGTGATTTTCTTTCCACAAAACCCAAAAGAAGATATTTTGAAAAATGTTGGCAACCAAAAACCATTGGTCCCCATTGCAGGGCTCAACGCTAAGGATTTTTTCTACTGGCCCGGTCGGGCAAGAAATTCCTATTTTTACTGGCCCTGCCAAAATTTTCACTGGCCCCACCACAAAAACGTATTAATTGATATCTAGTTATTTTTTGTTATTTTTTTTAACCTATGCAATCTTAATAAATAAGAGTATTATACCATAAAGACTATTAGCCTAGAAGACAAAGTTTCAAATATTGTTGAAGACAACTAATCAATTAATAAAATAAGATCAAGTAATCAAAGTATGTGCAATAGCACAGATAAATGTAATAAAGCAAACATACGGTTTTAGGTTGGTTTAATAATAGTAGTTATCAGGTGCAGAAATTAAATAATGTATTAATATATTTTTTTAATATATAATATATTTAATAATTAATATAATTTAATTTCAGAATTTTCATTTTGAACGGAAACTATTCCTTAAATGGGCCTAAAAAAATGATGTTCCAAATGCATATGGCTTTTTCATTTTCTGTGGAACCTAAAAGAAGATATTTTGATGAATGTCCGTGTTATTTTTTCTATATGCACGCATTTTAAGTAAAAACGTTTAATGTCTCCACAGAAAACAGAAGTCACGTCGGTTCTGAACAGCATGAGATTTATGTAAAAGATCATACAATTTCAGGTGCACTTTAACTTAATCAACATTAGTTTTTATTGTCAGTTTCGAAATGGCGACTTGTAAGCGACATTTATGCTTATGTCTGCTCGCTGACAGATTAATAGCACGGTCACTATTAATACATCAACCGGCCCGTTTCAGGGAATCCCGGACACCTCAGCATGTGTGTTTGACAGCTCAGCATGAGTAAATGTGTGGTGATTGTAACTTAAGCCCGTCGAAGTGGAAGTGGCAAAACCGTTGCCCTTTAGAGGCACATACCTCTCCTGTTTCTCTGAACAGCATGTTCTCTTTGTCACAAATAATTAAACCACAAATATAGCTGTCAGGAAAGCACTCCATGACCCCTAACAGTAGCTGGGTTTACTGTACACTTTATGACTCTTTATGATGAGACCGGTATCTTTCTCTGCAGACCCACACGCTCATTTCTTTATTTGGTTTGAATTAGTTGTGCTTTCCTGGAGTAAATTAGGGTCATGTTAAAATTTCAATAAACCCGAGTGTTATTTAATTACATAAATTTCCAAATATTATGTTCCACACCGTTAATGTAAATATCTGTTTGCTCAGGTGTAATGTTTTTAACGTGTTTGTTTTGATTTGTTTAGTCTTAGATTTGTTTTGTTTCGATTGGTTTTGTTTAGCTTTGGTTCGTTTTTATTTGTTTAGTTTTTTATTAGTTTTGATTCGTTTCATTTCGTTTTGTTTTGTTTGAATTTTTTTATTTTGTAATTACATTGTACATTTATGCTTTTGGCAGACGCTTTTATCTAAAGCGAGTTACATTACATTATACTACACAATTGTTTCTTATACTACACATTTGTTTCTAAGTATGTGCAATCCCTGGTATCGTACCCATGACCTTGGCATTGCTAATGGCATGCTTTAACAACTGAGCTAAAGGAAAGCCAATTTTCAATTTAATTTGTTCTTTATTTTTTTTATTTATTTTTTCGTTTCGTTCTACTTTGGCTCCTCCGATCCTGCCGTATAATTATTACTTATCAGCAAGGGCTAAAGAAGGGCTCACTTTTTTCTTGGAATAATGCAGTGATTGTTTATGTGTGATCAATTGGTTTGGTTTCATTTCGTCTTGATTGGTTTTAATTAGTTTTGTTTCATTTTGTTTTAAATTCATATCGTTAAGTTTCGTTTCGTTTTGATTTTAGTTTTTTATTTGTGTTGTTTTGATTTGTTTAATTTCATTTTAATTTGTTTTGATTCGATTCACTTCGCTCAGATCCTGCTGTATATTTATTCATTATTACTGGCAAGGGCTGGAGAAGGGCTCACGTTTTTCATGGGATAATCCATTCATTATTTGTGTGTGTTTTCCCCTCAGCGTGTCGTCTGGTTTTGATGGTATACAGGAGCAAAATATTTGTAATAACATTATGGCCAAGCTGATCCAGAACTACAGCACCATCTTCAATTCTGCGGCCGAGAAAAGTCAAACCCAAGAAGAATATTCCAACATCATTGTTGTCAAAGTAAGTGTTGATAGTGTGATGAACTACCACTCCACCGACATTCTGTTGACGTTATCCTCAATGCGATGCCATAAAGGAAATCATTAGAGCATATACAGTATATATACAGTTCAGTACACCAGGTCATTACAACCTTTGACCCGGAAAACAGTAGCAATAACACTATGTGCTTTAACTTGCCAAGCCAGGTTGCTCATGTGGATGTCAAGAGTTTGTGTACACCATCAGACGACACATACGTTGCATATACGTTTTGTTGCTGTAGTCATTGGGTACAGGTGATGTCATGGGAAATCTCTGAATGTTTTGTTCTGTTCCCAGGAGGCCATCACAAACACTGAAAACACAGAAATGTCACCTTACTCTTCTGTTCCAGAGGCAAACGCTTCAAATCTCAAGAAGATGAAGGTAGGGACAAAAGTATCAGTGAAGCAGGTGACAGAGACAGATGCGGGTGTCTTTCCACAGCCATATGCACTTTTAAGTGTACAGAGTGAACCATACGAAGTTCCAATGACGTAGCATTTCTGAAACACTTCCAACAACACTAAGTTAACTATCATAAGACTCAGCTTATAGCGTGAGCTGAATGATGCAGGTCTCAAGTGACTCAAAGCCAATTTTTCAAAAGGAGTTTGGATAACTCTCGGTGTACACTTCTTGCTGACTTTGGATCAGATTCTTGTGACCTTAATTCCAGTTAAAGGCCCCAGTTTGTGATGTATTTGTCTTTCCGATGAAGTATTAAAGTTACACCCCTGAGGATATCACAAAAGGTGTTATTGTGGACTACAGGATGTGTTTGCTCATGTGATCACTAACAATTTTGGGTTAAAAAAAAAAAAAGAACAAATCTTTAGTATCTTGTACACATTTTAAGACATTTATTGCCTTAACGTACAACCGGCGCAATGTGCAGCGCAAGTGTTTTTGCTAGTTTCAGCCCGCCGCAGTTCTCATTTTCCCGTCCTGCGCCGTGTTGTTTAAATAGCAAATGCAATTCCAATCATTTGTGCGCCCATTGGCGTGTTGGTCTAAAAAATAGGTGTTTTCAGGCGCATTGTTGGCGCGTTGCTATTTTGAGGAACTAAAAATTGATTTAACTTAAGACCAGGTTTGAGTTGGTCTATGGCGCAGTCAATTTTTAGTTCCTCAAAATAGCAACGCTCCAACTATGCACCTGAAAACACCTATCTTTTAGACAATTATCAATATTTTTGTGTTATTTAAAGTGCGCATTAATAGAAAATGTGCCTCTGGGCGGGTCCACAACTCGCTTTTACTTATTACACAGAGGGAAGCGCAGCAACATACAAACATGGCAAATATAAAAAATAAACGAATTACAATGTAAAAGATTATTATTCTGTAAATAAAGATAAAAATCCGGCTTGTCCTGTAGACAATCTGCTATCGCGCTTTAACCTCACGCATGAGCTGATAAGTTTCTTCTCTGGAGAAGTTTCCAGTCTTTGCTCTTGCAAATCCCGCCGTGTAAATAGCGAATCCGCCATGGCTCAAGCGCAACTGGCTCTTAAAGGGAATGAGAGGTGAGACTCTTTTTGGTTTACTGCACATTACTTATCAAGAGAATCGGGACAACCTGTTTAGACAATGCGCGTCGACCGTTTTCCCGCCGTTAAACTAGCAAAAGTGGATTCGGACACGCCCTGAGTTTGAATTGTTGAATTGTTGGTCAACATTAGCAATAGTTCTTCCTTTTTTTCTATATTTACTTGTAGAGAATGATTCTTAAAAAATGAACACGGTTTAAAAAAAACTGAATCAAAAATTGAACAAATTGTTGTCAGTATGGTTTCTATGATGGCGATCATGCGTACGTGCTCAGAACCGTAGAGCACAGTGTTTGTATGTCTGCTGGAGACGGGCTTGGTCTCGTGTTTGTTTATGTTCACTCTATGAACCAGTGCGAACTGTGACCCTCTTAAATTTCTGGCGTTTTCATAACAATAATATTGTTTCTGTAGATTGTAGCTCTTGAATAAGGGTGCTTGTTTAACCAAAAGGGTTAACCTCTGATCCTAAATGCACACAAATTATGCAACTGTCTCTAGCCTTGCTTTTGTTAAAATTCTATTGAAATGAAATGGATTGTGTATGATATAAAGATATAAAGATTGTTGACTGAACGCTTATTGTTTTGTTAGGCTGCACAATGCACTCCAGTTGAAAATACAAACTCTCCAAGAGAGACACAGTTCAGTCCGGACACCTCTATACCCACCCCAAGGAAAAAGAAGGTAAGAGTCATTCAAAGTAAATATATATACAAAATCATACCCAAATAATATAATATAAATTATATTATATAAATTAAAAATAGTTATTTCATTTAGGTCACAAAATACATATATATATATATATATATATATGTATTTATTTATTTATTTTTATTGTTTGGGCATTAATATCTGTTCACGTAATTTATAGTTCTAAGGTCAATAATCATCATATTCATCTTGATAAACATAATTTTAATTTATTTGAATATTAATGATGTCATTAAATATAGTGTCAAAAATAATTAAATGAATAAAAACAAAGACACCCATAAATAACCTAAAAAATAATAACAGTATTAATAAGCACAAAAGCATGTTATTGTATTGATAATATCAACCTTTCTTCTTTTAACCTTAAGTTGGTTGATCAGCATTGCGACTGCATTTGTAATCTCAACCATTTTGCCATCTTCCACCTTCCTGAAATATCTCAGCCGAGGAAGGGCTTAACACATACACATATGCAGTGTTAGCACTGAAATCCCTAACTATTGAAAGTCCTCTGTTTAGACAGCACCACATGTCGATGTAAACAGAGTTTGGCCAGATAAGGCCTGTGGGAGAACGGTCTAATCGGCAGACCGATGTCATAAACTGGCTGCGAATTGCTGATGGAAAAAAACATTGTGTATTTCGTGAAAAACAATACACTTTCCTGCAGAGGAGACGTTTCCAGTTACATAAGGGGTCAATGAAATCTTTTAGCAAAGCACTAGCTTGCTCAGATTACCGTACTTCGTTTTGGAAAAAGCAGCATTAACAAACAGAACTTTATACATGGGACATCTGTTGACATCTCCGCTCGTGATATCAGGACACAGGTGTCAAACTACGGTCCTGTTCCAAGCCTAATCAAACCCCCCCTCCGAAACAGGGTTACTTAAATATCAGGTATGTCATGGAGAAGATTGTGTGTTTTATTTATTGCCTTTTTTATGGTGTAATGGTTTTAAAGAATAATTCACCCAAACATGTAATTCTAGACTTTCTTTCTTCTACAGAACACAAATCAAAATATTTTGTGGAATGCTGGGAACCAGTCAACCTTGGCCTCCATTGACTTCCATTGTAGGGACACAAAACCACCGAGGCATTTCACGAAATATCTTCTTTTGTGTTCCACAGCAGAAAGAGTCATATTTATCTTTTATGTAGGGCTGTAAACTTTAACGCGTTAACACATGCGATTAATATTTTTCAGATTAACGCGTTAAAAATATTTAACGCAATTAACGCAACACCTGTTTGTTTTGTCATCCTTTGTCTAGCATTACATTATGTAATCGCGCTCTTATTCGTGTACAGGCTTTTAAACCACATAAGGGCGATTTGAAACAGTTGCTTTGACGCGTTCAATGTAGATAGACAGCTTCTAGCTGTGGGAGGCTGCTAAACGCAACGCAAGGTCCAGTCTGGTGTATACAGTCACGGGCTAAAGGCTGCCTCGGTGAATCTCTGTCAGAATCTGCCAGACAGCGCACCAGTAATACGTTCTCTTTCGTGCTTGAATTAATAAAACCACCGAAAATTTATGCCATAAAGCCCGTTTTTTCCAGCATTTTCGTAAGCACAGACTTCAACATGTTAAAGGGTCATATGGCGCGAATGCGTGTTTTTCTGTGTCTTTGGTGTGTTATAAGTTGGAACAAAATATGCATTCTATCTAAAAGCGGATGCTCACCCAGACCTGCCTGAAACGCCTCGTGTAACCACACCCCCACAAATCTACATCAGTTCGTGGTATTATTTGACTAAGACCGCTTAAATGTATACGCAAGTAAAGTGGGGTTACCTGTCAGTACAATTGCTTTGGAACCTGATGTTCCAAATGTGGTAAGAGGCGTTACATTTCCGTTACACTCTTGCAGTATTCGACCAATCGATTTAACTGGTTAACTGGCCAATCATAGCACACCTCACTTTTCAGAGCGATGAGCTTTGTAAAAATTCTGCGCGTTTCAGAGAGGCAGTGCAAAGAGGAGATACAAACATGCACAGTATGTGGAAAGTACAGCATTTTTGAACCTTAAATCGTGTTTACACATTGCATTACATCTAAAACAAACGGTAATATTCATTTTAGCCGTGTCATATGACCTCTTTAAATAAAATCTTAATGAATGCAAAGAGTTGTTAAAATGCGAGTGGCGTCAAATCTGCGTAAAGAGGAAGCTCTTAAAGGGGCCGCATTCTTAAACCTGCTGCTGTGACTCCTGTCACTAATGTTAATCAAAGAACAAAAGAAAAGATGAATTCAATGTGTTTTGTGGCTTTAATGAGAATTCTTATTTAATTTACAATTTAGCATTAAAGACTTGTCGAAGAGGGAAGTGTTTGAAGTGTTAAGAACTTCATTAAATTTCTGTATATTTCCTACCTGTAAGACACGATAACTCAAAATTATACTGTTGAATGGCTATAATTAATGTTAAAATAAACAAAAAATTATAAATTGAATAGAGACATCAGATACATTACTAATATCAGAATGATGGCTTTCATTCATAAAATGATGCTGTTAAAGAAATCCGTTGCTTCTACATTAATTTGAAGATTAAATATGAAATTATTGATTGTAAAAGTATATTTTAAAACATGAATGTTATGTGCGATTAATCGTGATTAATCACAGAAAAAAGTGTGATTAATCAGATTTTTTTTAAATTGATTGACAGCATGGCAATATGGTCCTAAAGAGTTATTCACCCAAACATGTCATTCCAGACCTTTATAACTTTCTTCTGCAGAACACAAAAGAAGATATTTTGAGGAATGCTGGGAACCAGTCAACCTTGGCCTCCATTGACTTCCATTGTATGGACACAAAACCATCAAGCCATTTCATAAAATATCTTCTTTTGTGTTCCACAGTAGAAAGAGTCATATTTATCTCTTAAATGATATATGGTTGAATAAATGATGACAGAATTTAAAACTCTGAGATTGTTGACCAGGTGCTTAATCATCAGGTCCCTCAAAGCACTCCAGATGAAAATAACACAGACACCCTGAGAGAAAGTGAGTCAAGTCCAGACAACCCTGACACCACGCCGAGGAAAAAGAAGGTATTCACTAAAAACAGTTGGGTTAAAATTGACCCAATAAATAACCCAATCCTGGGTTATAGCACCGACCCAACTATTTTGTCATGAAATATCTAATTTGTTGGGATATTTTTGTCAACATGTTATTTATTATTTTATGATAATTGTTATATTTGTTGTTGATTATTTTTGGCAATCCTATTTATTATTATTTCATTGCAGTGTAAACAAATAATGCACAACAGAGAAATTCCTTTATAATTCTTTATTTCCAACACAATTGTACTTAATTTCATGTGTCATATGATAGATTATATGAGTTTCATCATATATTTGTTTTTCACATGACTGTACTAACATAAAGTTTTCAGACATTAATCTCTTACCTGCAAATTTGTCAGTTAAGGCTTCAGGCTCCCACTTCTGAAGATTTCCTTTGCATACAATCTCTCTAAAAGATAGATAAATATATTGAAAGCTTGTCAATAAAGACCATTGCTGCAAGTCTGTTATTACCAGAAAACAAAACTGCGCCTGAGGCAAGCCCCCTCTTGTTTTTTGTCAATGAACGACCCCAAAAAATTGCTTATTTGCTGCAATTTGCTTTAAAAATATAATAAATGTAACAAAATAAAATTAACACACTCGTCATTTCAATACCGGTGCTTTTGACTGAGTGGCGCTGTAGCGGTTGGGAGCCCTGACGCTTCCGCTGGGTCCTAAAACCCTAGTGCGCCACCGATTATCTAAAATATGATTACCACAAAAGTTCACGACATGACTAAAAGTTTCGGACAAAGAAAAACAAAGCGAGGGGGCGTCCCAAACAATTATTTTTATCTAAGTTTGAAATAGGTTGATTATAAAAGCAAGTGTTGGCATCGACAGTCATGCAGATAGTAAAAACAGTCGACTGAGAGATGTACGTTTGTGTTGCTATGAAAAAACACTGCATACAAACTAGGGCTGCAACGATTAGTCGACATTATCGACAACGTCGACAATAAAAAATTGTCGACAAATAATTGTGTTGTCGAGTAGTCGTTTGATTTCACATGATTTGATTTGAGGTCCCGCAGTTACGTGGTTTGACCTGTGGCGCTGTAGCGCGACTACCCTTCAAGAGGCAACGCATTTACGCAATAGAAGAATATGCCGCTTGCCAATGCTAGCTGACCTAGCAGAGCGCTCTGTTACGATTGCCATCGAGAGATTTTTGCATCTTACGTCTATTTCACCTAGCATATAAACACATTAACCCACCATCCGTCGGTTTATTGAAACGCAAGTGTGTAATGTGACAGGGGTGCATCCTTACTGTGAATTTAAAATGCATCCAGAGTCACAGAGCGAACGTTTTGCAGTGAGGGAGGAGGAAATATACCGCAAACACTCTCTTGACCCCCCGAAAACATGTTCTATTTAAATGTTCTATTTATTCATTTAAAATGCTCCATGTGTAGGCCAACCTGCATAAACGTCCCGGCTGAATAAACAATAAAACCCTGTCCAAAATTACCATAGAAAATGTTGTGGATTATGGTAAATGAATTGGTTTTAATGGAAACTATAATGGTCTAATGTCTAATGGAACGTGATGAATTCTAACAGTGGGAGTAAGGCCCAAAAAACACTACAAAAAATGAGTTTTGTTACGGTTTTAATGATTCAAGTTTATGGTTTGTAAATTATAATATTTCAATGGAAACCATTAGAATTTCTTTTCATGGGTTCTATTGGGTTTCTATAGTTTATTCCAGCTGGGGTATAAAAGCCTATATTTATCTTAAATAAATTATGTAATTGATCAGTCTTTAGAATAATTAGTTATTATTAAATATGATTATTTTTAAAATCTTTAGTAAATGTAGTTGTATTGACTATAAATAATTTGTATAATTTTAACGTTTAATGGTATGTTGATGCACTGACTTGGTTCCCTGTATATGTTTTTACATCATTAGTTGAGATTTTCCTTAATATTTTTTTTTAGCAGACACTTCTGTTGAAAGCGACTGACAGTGCATTCAAGCTATACATTTTTAATCAGTATGTACTCCAAGAACCTACTTTATATATTCAAATAAATTGATATTGAATCAAACAGAATTTAGGAAAAAAAATTAAAGTTTAGAAATCAAACAGCCGAAATAATGTCTTTGTTTTATTTATTAGTTAAAATAGGTCAAACTTAACATTTTAATGAATTGCAAAAACTGAATAATCGACCAAAACCTCCCGATTAATCTGAGAAAATAATCAATGATTAGTCGAATAATCGTTCTAATAATCGTTAGATTAGTCGATTATCAAAATAATCGTTTGTTGCAGCCCTAATACAAACACGCACATTTAATAAGTATAACTATTATTATCTTACCTCATGTCTGTCAGGAGTGGCGCCGGTCGACTGTTGAAATTTAAAATTAACCACTCACGCAACTCAATCTTAACCCAACTGGCTGGGTTGTTACAGAAATGACCCAATGAACGTCAGAAATAACCCAACAAAACGACCCAAGCTCTGTAACCCAACGTTTTTTAGAGTGATGAATGTGTCACCAAACAGCATGTATAGCATAAAACGCTATAAAAGCAGCAAATGTCCTTTGCCTTTGTGTGACACCTTTACAGTCTATAATCAGTCTCTGCGACGCATTTAATGTGGAACTCGATAAATCAACGATTTTCCTGTGCATTTGCATCATTAGCACATTAACACATCAATGTCCAGGATCAATATCATCCTCTTTGCTTTATGTGTTCAGAGACTTAACTACTTACTGTCTGCACTCTCACACAAAGTGGGTTTAAGATCAATCTAATTGTTTTCCAGTCTGTGTTATGTGAATTTGCTACATATTTTGTGTTTAACGCGGTGTAGATGCAGACCTCTGAATCCTGTTAGCCAGGTCGAGAATCACAAAGTTTAATAGCTGTGGTGGGGAAATCTTGGCGTTATTGTCAGCCGTAATGTTCTTATTGGTTTAGCATATAGTAGTAAAAGCAACACAGGTTTTGTTCTTTTGAAGGTTAGTAAACTATCGCAATAGTAAAAGCTTCAGGCTGCATCGTTCTTAACCAAAGTGGCAATGAGTCAAGCCGAATTTGATCTGGCTGTTGTTCGGGTCAAGTTTTTTACCTATTCCACTTATTCAAACGGTTTTCAGCATGTACAGCCTTTAGCAGTTAGCAAGGTAAGAGCAATGTTGATTCAGCTTATTTATACCTATAATTTGTTTTGTTTTTGTACTTCAAATTATTACATTTATTTATACCAATAGCTCAACAAAATGAGGTGATATTTTACCTCCTTTTTTACTTTTGTCTCTTCCTTTTTTCGTCACTTCCTGTTCTTTTATCTTTCAGGTGAAGAAAATAAAGACGGACAGCATGCGAAAACCTTTTCCTCAACCAACACCCTCTGGGGTCCCCATCTCCAGGCCTTGGCCCCATCTTCCAGACAAACACTCAGGGTCTGGACCGCAGTTTTCCCCTCATGCTTCAAGGTTAGTTTGCCTTGTATGGAAATGTATGTAAGCCGTGTCTAAAGGGGTCTTTTGTCAAGAACTTTTTTGAACTGTATACTTTTGGCGTGTTATAACACAGTATCAAATTACTGATACATACTATATATAATGCTTACATTGCGAAGCCATTGAAGTATTTGTTTGCAGTATGTACAGTGGCGGCGTTTCACCAAAACCTAGGGTAGGGCAAAATTTCCTCGGGACATACAACAAAGACATTCCAAAGTAATGGAACCATAAATTATACCACAGCATATCTTAACAAAACGTGTACAAGAATAATTTCTGCAGAAAAAGGGCGACTGCAACAATATATCTACTAAACCATCTGCCATTTATACCGTGTGTGACAATCGCGTCAAACCCACAGCCATGTCTTTCCAGAACAACTACGTTAATCAGGTACGAGTCTAAAATATACGGCAAACATTAAATGAAATAAAATTAAAACATGTCTTACCTTGTCGCAGTGCTGTTTATTGCATATGCGGCGATGTTGAAGCAGTGCAAAATCTGTGACATCCAAATGAAACACGGGTAATCCAAATATTTAGTGCAATGAACTGCAACTGCGCAACACTGGCACATGGAGTACATTTTTGGATTATTCACAGATAACGTAAAAAATATTATTCATCTTGCGATATTTATACATCTGGCTTGGACAGATGAGATTGTTATGTGACTGTTAAAATAAAAAATGATAATAATTGCCAATTTATTGGCATATGTCGACAGTAAAGACCATACTACTACCCCTTACTATACCATAAACGTTATTATTAAACACATGTAAGCATTTTTTTAAATAGTTTTTCATTTTCTTGAAATGAATGCCTGTATGATTTAATATTTGTGGAAAAGGGAAAGGTGGATTCGAACCTGCATCGCGATAGTGTCAAAATTACTGGTCACGCGCGTGTCTTACTCACTACACCATTGAAGCTGTTGGTGAGTGAGCATCGTTTTTACACTTTAAAAAACACATGCTTCCGACACCCATGCAAATATACAGCAGTCTAAAATATTTTGATTATCTTTTATGAGCATCAATATGCACACTTTGTTTCCACTGTTTTGTCTGAATGCTTGGGTATGGCAACTGCCATACTCTGCCTTACGCAAACGCCGCCCCTGAGTATGAACTTTATATTGTATTGATGTACGTTTGTGCGTTACGGCACTCTCCTTCGAGCCGCGATGTCAGAAGCCGAGTGGCTAGATCCTCGCCTGTGACTCCTGGACAGAGTGGGAGAGGTAAAAACACAGGCAGAATACAGACATGACATAAAACGAACCCACACAGAACGAAGGCAAGGAACAGGATTAAACAGGAGGGAGAAAACAAGTTGCAGGTGTGGGCAGATGAGACACGCAGATGAGGCTGATTGCAGAGCACGGTAGGGAGGGGTAACGGCCAAAACAAAAGTGCCACGTGTCGCTGACAGTGACAACACACACACGGGAGAGAGAAGGAAGAAAAAAAACTATTGTACAGAATGTGACACCGAACATCAGAAAACTATCAGTCTATGCATGAGTTTTCTATTTTAAAAGAGGGGGAAATTAATGCGTTATGGATGTGACAAAAAAGATGCACATTTTTGAGGGACAACATACTTTGTAGGATTCTTGTTAATTCAAATGTGCAAACCAGAAGCAATAATACCCAACAGCTGAGGAAGGAATGGCATTTTCATGTGCCCTTTTATGAGGAAGATGACCCGTATGGATGTGACCAAAAAAATGCTTAAAAACTTCACATGGTTATTTAAACCACCGAAATTGACATCTTGCCTATCAGTATGGTAAAGACCTTTGGTAAAACTTTTTGGTATTTTTTTTTCATCTTCAGGTTGACATTTGCATATAATTGACCACATATATAAGGAACAATGTAGAGCAAAGAAAACAAGTCCATATCTGTGAAAACAATCTTTACAATATGCAAATATAACCACGTGATATGTTATCATTATGTTAAAATATATGTATGCTTCATATATAACTTTTATGGCATGGCTTAAGAATGTCAAGTATTACAAAAAGTTACAAATTCAACACATGCAAGAATCTAGTAAAATCCTGAAGAGAGGTCAAAGGACAGATGTACAAACTTTTACAGCGCTACTATAGATAATAGATATAGGAAGTAGTAGTAAATACAGCCGTTTTTTTCTCAGCACTGTCCCTTCCATGTGTAAAATATTTAGACAATGTTTAACTTTTAGAGAGGATGCCGCGCAATGTTCTGTGTCCAAAGACACAACCGCCTAACTATAGTTCAACAAACTGGTATTCCCTTTTTTATTATCTTCATCTTTCAATTCCCTATGAAAATGCATTGTAAACTGCCAGACAATGGGAAAATAATGACAAATGAGTTTATTGCCCAGACATTTAATTAGTTTAAAAATGAAATAGCGGGCTATCTGTTTGACTAGAGTACTTTAAACAACGTTAAAAGATTAGCGGTTGTAAAGTCGATTGGTTGTCACCAGTGATGAAATCATTGCAGGAGTGTAATGTTTGGGCTGGAATCTGCAGGGAACACATTTATTGACGTTGTAATGAAATAAGTCCTGAATGAAATGAAAGGTATTTTTGGTATATCAGTTTATCTCTGTTAAGACAGTATGTTTATTTTGTTTACAGTATATGATGTTATGCAGTGAGCGTCTAATCATTTTTCGTGCTGGCATGTCAACAGTACCTTAATAATGTCAAATGATTGTTCTTCAGACAGGAAAAACCTGTTTGATAGCACTTTTCTAAAAAAAGATTTTTGCTTACATAGACACAGGAAGATAAATGGAATGTCAACGGGAACCTCAACACTGTAGTCTCTGTACCTAACACCCTTATGTAACACTGTCGAGGGTAATGACCCGTTCCCATCAAGAACAATTAAAGGGATAGTTTACCCAAAAATGAAAATTCTGTCCACATTTACTCACCCTCAGGTTGTTCCAAACCTGTACACATTTATTTGTTTCGATGAACACAGAAAGATATTTGGAATTTTCAGTTCTGGGACATTATCCACGACCATAGTAGCAATAAAAATATTGATTTTATTTGTTCTGTTAAACACAAAATGATTGGTTATGAAGAATTTAGGAAACAAACAGTGCTGGGGCACCTTTGACTACCATTTCTTTTGTCCTGCTATGGTAGTCAATGATGTCCCAGAACTGAAAATTACATTCTTCCAAATATCTTTCTCTGTGTTCAATTTATACAGGTATGAAATTACACGAGGGTGAGTAAATGATATCACTTTAACTTTAGAGATAATATCCATTAACAGTTGTATTAAAGCCTTAACTTTTAACAAACTGGCTAGTTGAGTAACTTAACTAGTAAGAGTACACATGTTTAAAGTAACGTGTGGTGAAAATCTAGTTTTTAATGTTGTTTGAATGTCTGTGATGTTTTTAGTATGCTTTCAGATAAACCATGCGCAAATTCATCATTTTAAACCATTGCGGAGTATTTTCTCCATAAAACTGCAGTTTGAAACTGCCTCTGTTAATGACATCGTAACCCTGGAACCAATCACGTTGACATGAGGCATCTATGTATCAATGGTCCGAGCTCACACGATTGAATGGAGTCGGAATAATTTGCATATGCATGAGTCCCTGTAGAGTGAATGAAGCAAGGGTATAGAGTTGCATTCAAGTTTTTGAAGAAATTTTAATCAAAGGAAAAACCTTTTACATATGCAAAGAGGAGTTTTAAGTGATGGAATTATCGGGACTTTCAAGTCAACACGAAATTAAAGGACCCAGTCTTTTGCTGTTTTGAAGCTTTGATTATGTTTTTTGGGTGTTTAACAATGGATGTTCATGTTTCTAATAAAAAAAACGCTTAATATTTCACATATTTCAAGTCTATTGTTCACCGCTGTCCCTCTTCTAACCAAATGTCTGGATTTCTTCCGGTCTATATATAAGTCCCTCCTTCCGAAACGCTCTGATTGGTAAAGCTGACCAGGTCTGTCGTGATTGGTTCCCTGCTTAGAGCGTGTGTGTGAGGATGTCCCACCCATACCATATCAGCGAGCTTCCACTTCTCAGGCTGTTGTGATTGGTCGATCCCCCTCTCAGTGCACTTGTTTTCATATGCTTTGGCTTTTAGCAATAAACAGTAACAATAGCATCAACTTCACTTCATCAGTTAAAAACATGCGGATCGATCGAAGTCTGCAGATGTCTGCTAGTGCAATCTTTGTTAGATATTGAACATTTATTTCCTACTATGGAGAGGGAAATGACACCGGACCGAATGGAGTCAGACCGGATTAACACTGAATTAACACTAATAACAGAAGCATTAGTTTTACCTTTTTATATTGGACCCAAATTGGATAATAAAACGAGCAGATTGACCAGGAGACATTTGCAAGCAGGACTTCAAAGGACGTTTCATAGAAGTGTTTTAGAGGTAAGCGCACACACACATAATATCAGTTCTGTCGAGACCACTGTTGTCAATTATTTAACGATAGCATATATTTAGTTTGGCGGAATGAAAGTGTTCTGGCGAAACTCTCTGCCCGTCCATGCAGCCTTGCTTTTACATAGCACAGCAATACATGTCCCCCCACCTGGGGAACCAGAACAGTTCCTGATGCGTAACATGATTAAATTAAAAGATCCGAAGATACAGGCAGATAAGGATGAGGTTGGGTTTTAGGTGCAACACGATTAAGTAGCTGATAAGGAGCAAAGTAATGCAACTTAAATGGGATGCAGTCTAGTGTGTGTTGTATGACTATTGGTTAACGTTGATTAGCTGCACCTGATGTGATCAGCTGATGCAAGCTGAACTTACGTGACCTGCCAGAACTAATGCTACGATTGATTGTATTACACAAATCCGCTTTCACAGCTGATGTTAAAGTCATGGAAGCTGTTATTTGACCGTTGGTTATCTAGAATGTGTGTAGCTGAATTCTTATTACCAGCTGTAGGACTGTGATGAAAGCGAACGTAGTTTAGCAAGTAGCTCAGTGAAATGTTTACAATCTCTGACAACCGAACACTACTCCAGCGGCTCTTCCTCTTCTCTAAGGAAGGCCTCGTCCCTTTTTGGCGTATTTCTTTGGGTGAAGGGTTATTAAAAGCACTTTTGTAATAGTAGAGGGCTGTAGTTCGATTCCAGCCGTTCTCTGTAGTCCTTGAAAAGCGAATTCTGTTCAAGACAATATCTCGCTTGGCACTGAACTTTGAGCTTTATCATTTTGCATGTATTGTTTATGCTCTAAAAGCAGCATTACACACTAACTGAAGGTTGAAAAATGGGATCGCGGGGAATGGGATCTTTAAAGCTACTTTATAAGAAAACTTTCCATTGGGCCCCGTACAAGCCGAAAATCCTGCTGTGTGGAAGCCGCAAATACGTTCATGAATAAGGTCGGAATTTCCACGGCTGCGTCTCACCTTTGTGCTAAATATCAGCAGGATTACAGCATACCTCTGTGACTGCTGTAGAGTTATCAGATCCAAGAATGGATTTAGTGAAATCTACTGAAATGGGATGGTTTTAGTTAATAATCCATAGAGTCATGTATTCATTTACATTTTACGTTTTATGAATTTGGCGTTTTTTCAGTCTGCACGTTCCCTGCGCTCATAAAAACGATGTGTTGTTTTCCACCAATGGTTAGGTCAAGCATGGGCTGAACCAAGCATTGAGTTTAATTCACCTAAGAAAATGCGTTTGACCCAACCATGAGTTGAAAAAAACCCAATACTAGGGCTCAAACCCATGACCAAGGTGCTTTACAGAATGTTTTTTGTATATTTACCTATTCTGAAATTATTTTGATTTTATACTTCATATTTTTATTGCTTTTTATCTAACCTTTTATTGTAAAGCCCTTTGGATCAATGATGGTTGTGTTAAAGTTGTGCTCTATAAATAAATTGACTTGACTTGACTTGACAGAAATACCAGACTTGTTCATACATAGAAAAATTCATTGTTTAACTGTCAACAACATTGACAATTTTACAATATTCTCCATGTAGTCAAGGGGTACTTTTCCATTATGACTTGAGTTACAGAGCTGGTATAATGCCTTGTTGTTTGCTCAGAGAGGTCGTGGCTGAGCAGGATTTCCGTTTTATAATTCATGACGGCAGTCATTATTTTAATACCCTCGGCAGACTCTGCAACCCCGCTTAGAAACTTCACTGAAGTGGAAAACTATTTGTCCTTTACTCTGATATTCTTTGAGAAACATTACGAAAAATGCTTGTTCGTGTGTGTGTGTGTGCGTGCGTAACCCTAATTCTCAATGGCTTTTACAATCAGATGATGGATTATATATTGTACACAAACACTGAAAGTTGTGGAAGCGTTTTCTTTTTATTTCAAAGCGAAATGAACTTTCATATTTTAGGATTCCTGTATGAACATGACTGGAGAGTTTTGATTTACCATAGCCAGAGCTCAGATTGTCTTTCTGACTAAAACAAACTCGTTTAAAACAACCTTCATGGCCACACGTACTTATGTCTGAATGGCGTGTGCCCACGTACTCCATGAACCGGTCTTTCAATGATCCACTTTTCTAGTGTTGTCCAAACAACAATTATTATGAATAATTATATTAGCCTTTTGTTTTTTTAACATAATCCTCAGGTTTCCTGGAGATGTGGATTGTTTTGTTCTCTATGGCAATAATAATTCCCAGCAATTGGAAATCTGTGGAACATCAACTCGTGCTGCACATTGTGTTTTGTTGACTGGACTCCAGCATGCGGAGCGGATACCTTTTGTTTGAGCTGTAGTAATTACTGGAGACAAGCCAAACAAAAGCTCTGAACTGTAGCGCGAGGTGCGCATTGTTCACTAGACAAAAGACATTACCAGATACTCGGACCATGTGCTCCAAAAAACTGTTTTGTGTCCCCTGGCAAACATTTTGTATGTTTGGACTGTGCTGCTTGGTGTTACTGACATGTTTTTTTATTTGTTTTCTATTCCAGCGACCAAGAAGACGACAGACCCATATCTCCTTTCTATATTGGGTAGGGCCAAATATGTCACTTTTTTGTCAATCACTCTTGGGAAATGAAAACCAAAATTACACTTATAGATTAAAAAGGGTGTGTACATATAGCAGATTTTTCACAAATATTTGTATTTGCTCTGCAAGGGTCAATTTTTCCCATATGTTAGACTCATCAAAATGATGGAATAACAGAAATATAAATGTAATTTTGATATAATTTTGTTTACAAATGTTACGCATTAAAATATGAAACAAATTTGTTAACACTTTACAATAAGGTTGTATTTGTTAACATTTATTAATTCAGTAACATAAACAATAAATAATAAAGCAGGATTGGTTGTTAGGTTAGGTTAAAGTAAAAGTGATAGTGATTATTAGTTGTAGATTATGTGTTGGAAATAGAAAATAAAATTAGTTTGAAATTTTTTTCCTTCAAATTTTTTTTATTTGAGAGCCCTTCAATTATATTTTGAAAAATTCTTTACGAACTGAGGTCATAAGTTTCCTAACAATTGGAATCTGCCCAGCATCATGTCTGAAACGGATAGTTATGATTTCTGGTTGAATTCAGTCTGAGCGTGATGGATCTGGTTAGGAACAGATGAATGTGTCGACTCATTACATCAGTCGGCTCACGTCCCTTGACGCACCATAGCAACTGACCCTTCACACGTTTCTCATGTTTACACCATCACATAGTTTACTCAACCCACCCCTCGCTCAGCGAATGCTCTCTCACTCCAGCACACGTGCTCAGATTGTGGCTGTGGGTAGAATCAGACCAGAGAGCCTCAGTCAACTTTAACTCCATTTTAGTCAACTCAGAGATAATACATTTTCGTTTGTCATTAATTTGAATTATCTGCTGCATATTTGCCACAAACAGTGGAAATAGAATGCAGTAAATGCTTGCTGCAAAATCAACCACAAATAATGTGCCACAAAGCTAAAAAATATAAGCTTGTGACTGATTTGTGTTTACCGAATGTTTATCAAAATATTATAATTTTCCAAGAGTAAATGATTGTTCAACTTATAATAAAAACAAGCCTGAACATTTTTTAATTAGACTCTTAATATAAAATAATTTTTTTTTGACATAATTGACATCATTCTGCCGTTGCAGTGTTTGTTATTGTTTAAAGGGATAGTTGGTCAAAAAAACAATTCTGTCATCGTTTAATCACCTTTGAGTTATTCCAAATCTGTTTAATCTGCACACAGAGAAAGATATTTAGAAGAACGTTTGTAACCAAATTACTTAATAATTTCATTGTTCTGTTGAACACAAAATAAGATATTTTGAAGAATGTAGGACAGCAAACAGTTCTGAGACACTTTTGACTACCATTGCAATTTTTCAAAAAAAGTCAATGGGGTCCAAGAACTGTTCCAAATATCTTTCTCTGTGTTCATCAGAACAAAGAAATGTATACAGATTTTGAACACCTAGAGAGTGAGTCATTCATGGCAGAGTTACATTTTTGGGTGAACTATCCCTTTAATGTACAGTAACTTTCCTCAATCACACAGTTTAGAGTTATTTGTTTGTTCGTTGACAGTCTGTAGTGGCTTTTCTGGAACCTTTAACCTTTGCTTAACCTTTAGTTAAGTATGCACATGGTTGAATTGTTTGCTCACTTGGCTTCGGTTCAGAGAAAGTGAACAAATCATTTTAGGCTGCTTAATAAAGTTCTCACCAGCTGACCTGCTGCTGTTATTTTTGTTCTGGAGTTTTCTATTGCCACAATAGATTATATAGATAGACTGACAATATTATAAACAATATTTTTCATTTTAAAAGTTTCATTTCGCAACTTTGTGTACAAAATGTTTAACATTTAATTATTAACATTAAAGGTGCTGTGTGTCATTTTTTAGAGTATCTATTGACAGAAATGCAATATAATACACATATATGTCTTCAGATGTGTATAAATACCTTACATAATGAAGCGTTATGTCCCCTTACATGGAATTCATCATGTTGTTTCAACATTAGCCCTAAACGGACAAACTGCTCTTCAGAACACGTTTTGTAAATACAAAACGTGACGACATCTTAGTCCTGTGTCAGCCACCGTAGGTGCTTTGAAATTCCATACACTGGACCTTTAAGTATTTATGAGTTTATTATTTTGTAGAAATTGACTTTATATGTGGCACTTGTTATTCACATCACCATTCAAGGGATGTTTATGTATTGTGACACTTAAGAAAAGGTTTTGTTTCTTTAAGTAATGTGCACATTTTTACTGTTAGCCTGCATCATGCATTAGCATTGTTAGCTTCCCACATGTTTTTCCAAACACTACGGACTAGATTTGGGAGATGATTGTACGGAAAGAATGACGATAGCAGTCCAAAGTTAACAAGGCTAATAGCCTGATCATTTCTAGTTTCCCGTCTCAACGCACAACTGTTCACTGGCCTATTTTGGGTAGCGTTTCATGCCATCTTGGGTGACGTCTAAAGATCGTTCCTGAGAAAATAGTCTTCTCGTCTGTGTTCTCGCTCATGGTGTTGAAATAGACTACAGTCAGCTTTGAGTGGTTAACTGGTAGTGACCCTGGCGACAGAACTGTTGTGTCTGAAGTCACTGCCTGTTTCCGGATCCAAAGATAATGCTTCTATTTATTCCTGCCAAGTCACTTTCTGTCACTCTTTCTCTCTCTAGTCCTTGAGCGCTCAGATTTGTTTTTTGCGGCCCATCGTATTTGTTTTTTTGGGATTTGGGTGGGTAGATCAACTCGAATATTAAAACAAATTCTGGGAACAATGCAGAGTTTCGAGAACTAACCATGTTTTCAACCAGAAAGGAAAGAGTGTTTCTAAAATGATATTGAAAAAGCTACAAAGTGACTCTTGATAGACATAAAGAACTGCTTAGAGTCTTAAAGGTCCAGTGTGTAATTTTTTGGAGGATCTATTCACAGAAATGCAATATAATATACATAACTATGTCTTCAGATCTGTATAAAGACCTTGCATAATGAAGCCTTATGTTTTTATTACCTCAGAATGAGTTGTTTCTATCTACATACACCGCGGGTCCCCTTACATGGAATTCTCCATGTTGTTTCTACAGTAGCCCTAAACAGACAAACTGCTCTACAGAGCGTATTTTGTAAATACGTTATCTCCTTCGGCAAAGAAGCGACAACGTGACGACATCTTCATCCTGTGTCAGCCACAATAGTGCTTCGAAAGGCAGGGGCAAGCGGTGGAGTGAGCCGTTGGTTGCAATTCACAACATCACCACTAGATGCCGCTAAATTACCTAAACTGGAACTTTAAATACAAATACCCTTTAGGAGGGTTATAATGACATCCGGAGATTTTCTTTCCAATGTTTATGATGTATTTTGAACTAAAAGTTTGAAACAGTTTCCAAAGCTAGCATCCTTTCTTAACACTTCCTGAAGTTGGGAATTAAAGAAAACCTAACCATGAACATTATGGTACAGTACGTACTGTATGTACGCCCTGGCAACCACAGGCAAGCTAGCATCACTTGGAAAGTTTTGCATGTGCAAGCGCCACTCATTCTTGTAAAAAAAATCTAGCTGTAAATATTTTTATATTCTCTCTCTTTAGCCCACAGATCTCTTCTAGTGACTGCGGACCTGAAATAACACAGTAAGGAATTACTGTCATAATAAATTTAACTTTTTTAACATTTTCAAATCTGAATAACCTGGAGTTTTTCATTATTCATGTAATTATAGCAATCATAATTTTTTTACTGGCAGAAAAAACATCTTTCTCCCTCTCTCTTTGTCTAGTTTCTTAGAGAAGACCATTCGCTCAGCTGTCCAGCAGCACCTTTTCAACGTGCACAGGCACACGGGTCAGGGGTCGGATGGCACGGAGCCATCTGCCCATTGTTCATCTCCCGCGACAACGGCACGTGAAAGGCGGCGAAATCTACGAGAACAGGAGGGGAATTTGAGGTAAAAACAGGTGACTCTTGAAATACGGCTATCCTTATAGCAGTTACTTTATTCAGTGTATCAGCATGCCATCAAGGAATCGATACGGTTCCTGTTTTCCTGGTCATTGTAAAATGTCTTTGTTACGCAAGATATTTTGCAACCCTATAAACTGTCCCTGTAATGTAGCCCCCGATTCACACCTGTGATCTCATCCGTTTAGCAACTCCACCTACAATTGATGGGTTTTGTAACATTGTAATGAATGATGCAAATCTTCATCCTCTATTCACAGCTAGTCCAGCTAAGGCTGTCACGATGATGAAATTTGGCTAACGATTAATTGTCTATTAAATAATTGCGATTATGGCGATTAATTGTCTGTTTAAAGGCTTTGACAATTATAACGATTAATTGCAATCCATTTTTTTAATGAATAAAATATAGATACATTGAGAGATGTAAAATTCTGTAATTAACTAGTAACATTCCCTATAGAGTGACCTTAACAGAAAAACTGTCTTAATTGAAAAAACTGAGATACGACGATGATGTCGTCTTTCTGTGTCGATGGAAAAAATCTGGAATCACTTTAATAAACTCATAAACACAAAAAATTAAAATCTCAACTCAAATGATGAAGAAATGTAATTCGAACTTTACAGCGAGTGCAGATCAACCATGGTGGATGTAAAATGCTGCAGATCGCCCTTGTTTTCTAAGAATTTACAATAATTGCGATTATGTCAAATAATTGCGATGAAACGATTTTTTAATCATTTTGACAGCCCTAAGTCTAGCTAATATTTTATTAAGTAGTTTTTTGACAATTAATGACTTCCGATGTGTTTTATTGTTTCCGTGTATTTATTATACAGTGTCGTGTCCCAGTTTCTGGCTAAATCTCAGAGCAATCTGACAAATCCTGTTGATACAAACTACATGTGACTGAAAACATTATATTAGTGACTAAACAGTGCTGTCGAATGACACGCTGATACCATCTGAGTTTATACGAGACAGGTGTAAATAAACCGCTGCTTCAAGTAGACGGTACATAAGGCAGGCGGTTCACTTTTGCACTGGAGTTAAATGACAAGTGCAAAAAGTCTGTGGTGGTGTTTTCAGGGTCGGGGGAGATAAAGAGAACGTCCCATCTCCGGGCGCGAGGGTCACCGAGGCAGGCGAGAGACATCTGGTGACTGAAGCAAAAAGGAGCAGGAAACCCAAACACAGTCTGACACTGACTGAGGTCTATGACATCCAGGACATCCTTGCTGTAAGTGGCCTGTTTCCTCCTCTTTCTTTTTCAAGTGGTTTTATCTTCATGTCCTTTTTTTCTGGAAGTGAGCAAGCGTTGTTACACAGCAGAACTGCTTCGCTGCATGGCAAAGATCTGGCAACCCACACACTAAGCACTGCATAGCAACCACTTTAAGGTGGCTTTCACACTTGCAGTTTTGTTCGGAACGGGGCTCGGTTCGCACAAAAAATCGCTTATGTGAAAGCTGTCAATCCTGCTCGTACATACAGTAAACCCAAGTGCCGTTAACTCTGTTAAACACAAAAAAGCAACCCATGTTGTGTTTTCTATCATGCGCCATGCACGATTGTGATGACATAAGATGAACGCACAAGGGTGCAATAGAATCCTGTGAAACCACACCAACGCTGCAGGAGGCGCCAGGAACAATCGCACTTGGGTTCGGACCGCAGCAGACATGCCCAGTCTGAAAATGCCCTAATTGTCTTGGCATTGTGAAGTCTTGCTTAAGCAAAAATCTCACGTTTTAACTGTAATGCACAATGCATGTTGTTTCATCTGGGCAGACATCTGAATATGTTAAGGTGACTGTTAAGCCTCTGAGCCTGTACCAAACAAACAAATGGAAAAGCATCTTTTTATTTGGATCATCTTCAGAAGGAACAATCAGGGAGGAAGTGTTTTTGACAGTTTTTTTTATGTTTTGTTTTTCAGAATATTGCAATAACAACAATTACAAAACATAAACGGTGGTACAAAGCTGTAAGAGTAATAGCCAATTATCCTAAAGTCCTTCATGTACTAGTTGTTTTTGGACAGCACACGCGGCATGTTTTTATGGTTAAGTGTTTTGGCGAGGACCTCTCGCAGGCGTGTGTTTGTGTACCTCAGCAGATATAACCACACCGTTCAAAGCACACGCTGGGAAACCACAGTGACGTGCATTACACATAATTACAGATATTTTACTCGAGTAATGTCTTGTTTTACTAAAACATTTATCGTTGAAAAAACACTGAAAATGAACCCACAAATTTGTCACTGCAAACATTCTACAGACGAAACAGAATAAAGCGTTGACATGTTGACATGACATATTGTTTTCATTTGCATGCTCCGGTTTGTCTCTTCCATCTGCAGCACCTAAGAATAGTCTCATTTACATGTACACATTTGACAGACACTTTTTCCGTGACATTCAACATCATTATTTTTTGCATGCGTTTTCGCTGGAGATTGAATTCATGACCTTTGCAAACGCTAACAATTGAGCTCCAGGAACGTTTTGGTTTGAAAGGACGCCAGTGGGATTAATGTCGATGGTGATTTTTATTTTTTGGGGTTTGGTTTGTTGGTTAGTTAAATGCTATAATTGACCATTTTAAGGTGTATGTGTTTGTTTACTTCTAGCCAATGGAATGTAAAGAAGTTACAGCATCAACTCATAACAGGTATTTTACACACTCCATCACATATGATTCTGTGCATGTGTTAACTTTAAGGACTCTGAGGGGCCGATCAGACAGAACGCCTCTTTTGAATTGTTATCAGTTGGCAGGGAGCGTTTTTCGCGCTGCTTATGTGCGCCAGCGCCTCAGGTTTTTCCGCTTGCAGCGCCTCGTGTTTTTGGCGGAGCGCTCTGAGCGCCTGAAGTTGAAAAATATCTACTTCTGTGCAGAAAAGTGGTTGACGTCATGGGCCGTTTTCCCATTGTCCAATCGAATGAAAGGAGACATTGTGGTGACGGAACTTTACAGTTGCTTGAAACATCCGGAGAGCGCAATGAGGAAGGGGAAGCTTGTGCTGGCTGACGCAGGTTAACTGGGCAAGGTTTATGCTAATATGACAGGTTACAGCAACTAGATTGCTCGCGCTATAATCCTTGACTGACAGGACAGCTGATTCAGCGGTTGCATAGCAACAAAAAAAAAACGCAGCCGGCTGCTCATTTCAAAAAGTCATCAAAAAAGGTAGTGCAGTGCGCCACACACAAACAGAAAAAGGGCGTTCTGTGTGATCGCCCGATAAGGAGTGTATTATTCAAGCACTGTATCTTTGCATTGACTATAATGTTAAAGAAGTCACAAACACACATTGTAGCAAGCTTTAGCATAGTCAACTGCTTTAAATGTAAAAACAATATAAATGCAAATGCATGTTATTAAAACAAATAATATTTCTACAGTAAATCTAAATAGTTGGTAATGAAATGTATGTCTTTCAGGAAACACCATCAAAAGGAAAATTCCCAGGTATGTTTAGTTCATACTATAATTTTGCTGTTTTCATCTCATTCTTATTTTGTCTTATTTCTCACATTCTTTTCCTGAACGTTTTACCGTGATTTGCTACTGTTTAGACGGTACATTCTCTTGCTATCACAAGCTTTTGTTTGTTGTTCAGAAAATATTGACGTACAACATACTTGAGTGGTTTATGGCTGATAAAAAGCCACCTGTAGGAGGCACCCAACTAGACAGACGCACTGAATGACATCTTACGGCTTTTGTTTTGGCAATATCGTTCTTTCTGGTAGAGAGTTTAAGGCTTTGTAAGTCGATGTGGATGGGCATAATGATGCCCTTGGGCTGATAACCTGCGTTTGTCATAATATGACATCAAAAATGTATTCAAGTTTGTTGGTGCTACAGTGAGAACATCCTGGATTTGTTGGGCCAACATCAACCTCATATCCCTGTTGTCATTCCATCTGTTATCTGGCACCATGTGATGTCAGCGTGCCAACAGACCAGAACCCATCTGCTTTAGTCGTCTACCTGCATGGGTTAAGCCCTGCTAGCTTTAAATCTCTTTTTCTTTTCCAACATTTTGTTATGTCATTTTGACAGATTTTTCTAAAACAATTTGTTTTGTTGTCATTGTGATGCCCCATACTGTACGTGAGTATATTCAGTGAGTCGCATGTCATGCGTGAGAGGTGCTTCTACATACGGTCTAACAGTCAGAACATGTTGTTCCCAGTTGTGTCACATATGTGCAATGCATCATGGGAAAATTGCTGCTATTGCTCTTTGATGCAGTTTGCTGATTACAGACGTTTTTCAAGAACGTGTTGAAAGCCACAATCCTATGCACCTTAGAAGAGCTTTAAAGCTTTTTTCTTTTCTTTTCTTTTTTCTTTTCTTTTAACTCAAAACAAAAGCCCTGCTTGCAAAAGCGTTTATTATACATAATGTAAGCAAACAACCCGCTTAAAATTGTTTTCCAAACTTTGCCCCAAAAAAGATAGTTTTGTTTGCAAAGCATAAAATGAAATAGAACGAAGTAAAAAATATAGTATAAAAAACATAAAGAATAAATAAAATAAAATATAAAGAATAAATAAAATTTAAAATATAATATGAGATAGGATAAAAGTTAAATATAGTATATAATGTAATATACAAAATAAAAAATAAAATTACATATAAAGTATAAAAATAAATTAATAATAGGTTATTTTGTAATTTAATTTTTCATATGAATAATAATATTGAAAAATAATAAATTATAAAATAACATGGATAAATAATAATAGTTTAAAAAATCTCAATAATTAGATTACATTTTTTTGCATCAAAATCCTTAATCTAGTTATTAGAATGCAGAGATTCATTTGTGCACAACTTTTGAAATGCATCATTTTCCCTCCTATTACAAAATCCTGAATATTTGTATGGCCTACAATTTTCCAAAATTCTAACTCAGTTTACTGGTTGCTGTGAATAAAACGATTTCTAGCTTGAATTGTGTTTAACCATAATGACTTGAATCTCATCTTCTCTTGAATCTTCTTTAATCACGTGTGTGTGAATGTAATGATGTAATTGCCATTGATTAGAGAGATTTGACGTTGAAGTACAAGCATCATGTGAAGGGTGTAAATCTGCTGTTGATCTAAGTCAACTGACTTACACTGCTTGGTTTATCAGATCTTAACTTTGTTTTCCTCGTGGTTTCACCCTGAGCCTGTGGGTATTGAATAAACATTAGGATTCTGTAGTACATTGCTCATTACGTACAAACGGCAGTTTAATTCCCGGACTTGATGAGTGTTTGTGCGTGTGGTGTGTTTGCTCAAAAGCCAATTAAACGGCATGTTTTAGTAAACAGTGCCAGCATGTTTGCCACTAAAAAATCGAAATCAAATTTAATTTAATAAAAGTAAAAAGGACGTGCTCTAAGGAGTACTTTCTGACAAATCAGACGTAACCCTTATTTTGATGTTGTCCTTTTTCTCATTATTGTTTATACCACAATGACTTCAGAGCCAAATTAGATCATCACGTACAGGATTATGGGAAGGCTGGGTGTCTGTCTCTCAATTCACGGCTGTTTGCCATCTCCTTATCTCTGCTGGTAATACATGACACTTGGCAGAGCGAATAGACCTTCACGAACCAGTCGGTCATGTGTGACAAAGTCTCGTTTGCCTTATTTGGATGCTTCAGATATCAAACAAACAGCAGTGATGCAATTATAGTGCATGATGGGAGAACGTAACACACTTCACCAACCCACAAATAGCACGTATGCAACGATACAAGTGTTTTCTTAAATCCAGTTGTAATGACTCATGCGGTCGGAGAATCAGGCAACTTGTAGCGGGACTTTTTGTCATGCACTCTGTAATGCAGGCCAATTTGATAGAGAGAGAGAGGGAGAAAAAGCCCCCTGCCTTGATCTGCTCCAAAAATAGACCCTGTCTCACGCCCCAGCTGCGGAAATGAACAAGTGACCGACTTTGAACAAACCTAACGTCTGCCCCCTACACACCTCCCATGCACCAGTAAGAAGGTGTTGAAAAGCACGGAAGGGCACGAAGTAAAAACACAAACGCGCGTCTCAATCCTGTGGTGCCGTTCTCAATAACAGACGGGAAATCTGCCTGCGTGCTTTGCGTGCTCCGTGTGTTCCCTCCCTCCCTCTCCCGCTCGCCCTCTCTCCTCTGCTACTGAAACAAACAGCTGCAGAGGCGCAGGAGCGCACACAAAAAGTGAAGAAAAAGAAAGGGAGGGGAAAGAAATGCACAACAGACCACACCCACCTTGAAAAAAGCAGAGTGGGTTGGGGCAGGGTGGGTAACCAATCGGCATGCAGGGGTTGGTCCTGTAGCCCCGCCCCCTACCTCCTCCCAGCCTGTAAGTAGACGGGGGCAGGCGCACGCAGGGTATTGCTCAACTTAAGAAGCGCACAGCCCCCACTTCGGTGTAGTTGGTGTTTATCTCTCATTCTCTTCTGTGTTAGACGCCTGCCATGAAGATCCAAGAGGCTCTCCGTGGAGCGGAGCCGTGCGACGACGTCCCTCGTCTGGACTTGTCTGCACTGACCGAGAACAACAGCTGGACAGGTCAGTCTTCTCTTTTTACATTTGTTTTTCTTTCACATTCTGCACATGGGCGGCAGCTGCAAGCCTGGCTCGCCACCAGCGTGTCCTTATGCAGACGTACAGTAGATCTTATTAAGCCACTTTACAGAGACGAAGGAGATTTGGGATGTGCGTTTTTCACTTCGTGTCATGCATACCGAAGTACGCTCAGCCCGGAGAGATTATTGCATTGCCACAGCTTGGAGACGTCACGATGTTTAATGCGTTTTTTGTGTGCATGGTTGTTGAAGGTGTAAATAGTGATGAGGTCATCAAACACCCGGAGCCTGTTTAACCCCCTGAGAGGCGTTGATTGGGATTCACTTGTCGAGTTTGATCTGGATTTGTTGGCGATGTTTATCCGTTCCTTTCGGCCACTTGTTCGTAAACACTCAAAAGGGCGTTGATCCATTTCGTTCATTCATTTTTTTCTCAATCCGAATCGAAACAAACTTAACGGTACGGTAAGCTCACAAAAATGTGTACAGTATATGTAGTGTACAGGCTTTAATACCGTTTGTTTCGATGGAGTACAGTGAGCCTAGCAACAAGCAGTTGGTTCGGCTCGTTGAAGACCGTATAGTCATGGCAACAGAGGAGTGAAACAGGAGGAGATTAAATGCAGGAGTCTGAGAGCTGTTGCTACGTGCACGTCGGTCCAGCGCTTTAAACTTGTCAGGGTTGTGCACGACACGCTCGGATCCCTTTCCTGTTTCCTCTGGCGTTGGTGCAGCATGTGCTGTGACAGACATGAACAAACACGCAGGGACACACCCCTTTTTGCAGTGACCTTGGAAGTGCGCAAAATCGGGTGCAAATTTGAGCTTCCCACTTTCGAGGTCTGAAACGGATACAGTGTTAAGTGCTGTTGCTTTTGGTTGCCATGCTGAGTCACAGTTGCCCTTTAGTTTAATGTAGTGGTCACAGACTCTGAGATTCTGTTTTTCTGTATTGCAGGGCTCTAGAGCGCCCTCTAGTGAGCGTTTTAAGATGTTGTTTGTTTAATGGCATAGCTAGAGCAACACTTGTGGTGAGATTGTCAAAACACAGCCGTACGGTTTTGCAGGATTCTCACAGGAGACGTTCCTGAGGGGCGTGGGAGATATTTTGTGCACGCGCTTGTTGTGTAGATGGATGTTGATTATATTTTAGCTTTAGCCTTTTGTGGAACTATGTATTGTGAATGCGCTGTATTAATAATGCATTTAAAGCTGCAGTCTGGGACTTTTGTTGGTTAAAAATGAACAAAGATTTGGTAAGGAGCAAGTACGTCAAATAATATGTTTTGAAGACTGATTCACAATGCTGTGGGGCCGTTCAATGAATAATCGTGATTGATCACATCCAGAATAAAAGTTTGTGTTTACATAATAAATGTATGTGTGCTGTGCATATTCATTTTGTGTGTATATATTTAAAACATTTAACAGAAAACACGTTTATATATATATAGTTTAAATATAATTAAATTAAATATAATTAAATTAAATATTTTTATTTTATTTTTTAAAAATATTAATTTATAAAATTAAATATAAATATACACATGCAATCATTTCCTAAATATATATGTGTATATAAATATATATGTGTTTGTAAAAATAAATAAATATATATGTCTACGTGTATTTTTTTATAAATACAAAAAAAAACGCACAGTGCACAGACATATATTATGTAAACACAAACTTTTATTTTGGACGCGATAAATCGTTGAACAGACCTACAATGTTACGATTATTATAATGATTTATAATTTGAGCCTAGTCCAGTTCAGGTAAATGTCAGTTTAGTGTCATTTTACTTCAACACGCATAAAGAAAGGTGTTTAAAGTAATCCGCAAGTTTGTGTTTCAAACAGAGATGGCGATGTAGAGACAAAAGTCACAGATTGCAGCTTTAAGTATTCTTTTATTGAGAATATACACTATATACATGTCTTACATTTTGAAATACAATTTAAGTCATTTCAACCCAATGTTTTAGTTTTGACCAGTGGTGAATTGTTGCAAGGTCATAAGCTGTGGTTATAGTTATGGGCATTCAAATGTGGATTTATTGTGCGTGATATGTTGTTATCCACAACAAATCCAGGCTTTTAAGTTTGTCACGTGGACCTAATCGCAGATAATATAAACACATAACATGATCTGTTTTGGAACAGTGTGTGCTTTGAAAAGCTCTGAACAAATAAATAGAATAAAATAGTTTGATGGCCATTGGAATGTATTGCTGTGGATTTTACAGTTATATTTACCATTGATCTATCACAGATAAAAGGATGAAATCTCTAGTTGTATCAACATAACATTGAGCCGTCAGACCTTTGTCCCAGTGCGGCTGGTGCCAAAACACCTTGTGGTGACCCGTGTGGCGATGTGATTGGTCCATGAGCTCAACCATCCCTTGCTTTCTCTCCCTGCATCACTTGACTCCACACTGCAGTAAATCGACGTTCTTTGTTTGGTTACCTCTGTTTTTCTGTTCCTTTCAGATTCTCATTTCTTTAGCGCCCCGTTCCTTGACTTTAAAAGCCTTTTCCAGCAGAGTTACAATGAGGGTAAGGGCTGAGATCTTTTGTTTACAACCTGATATCCAAGAGACCCATCTCTCGGTGACCTTTAGACGCTGCATGGAAATCCCATAAAACACGCCACACTGGCATGAGCCCACCCCGCATCTAACAACTTGCAGCTTTTGATGGCAGGAGCAACAATATACGGCTTTATTTATGTGCGCAATAACCTGATACGCCAGGACATCATTTGGCAAACGTCTCGGCAAAAGGACGTCTCATACCCCATGCCTGGATGTGTTCTCAATGCTGGAAATCTACTAGCTTCCCAGATATGATAGTAACAGGATTGTTTGCATTTTGAAAAGCATGCTGGGATGCTAGTGTGAATGTGCATGTAGTAACCCCCTCAAAACTAATTTTGTCATCATTTTTCATCCTCATGTCATTACTAACCTGAATATGACTCTTTCTTCTGTCGATCACAAGAGAAGATATTTTGAGAAACGTTTCAGTGGTTTTGCGTCCATATAATAGAAGTCAATGGGGGAGAATGTTGTTTGGTTACCAACGTTCTCCAAAATATCTTCTCTTGTGATCGACAGAAGAACGAAAGTCATACAGGTTAGGAATGACATGAGGGTGAGTAAATGATGGCAACATTTAGATATTTGGGTGAACTTTCCTTTAAAATTGGTGCTGGCTAAGGTACAGATAACACGTGGAGTTATTGTACATAAGCTTGTATTGTTTTGTTGGTACATCAATATACAATGTCACAAGACACTCGAACACATTGTTTTATTGCTCGTCCGAATGTGCGTTGGTGTGGCTAAACATTTATAGAAGGCTTGTACCTGTACTTCAGTGTTGTAAACACGGTGATATCAACTTTATGAGACGTGATAAGGTTGAATTTAGTCGTAGTGCATGTGGGTGGCTTTGGATTCACATTTTACCACCACATTCCTTGGCATACATCATTCAATCGCTCTGTGACCTTACAGAGAAAGTTCGAAAAGCATCACTATAGTAAATAAACACAGCAAAAGTTACCACGTTACCTAACATTCGTGTTTGCTTAACAGTCCGCAGTGTTCATTAGTCGCTGTTTAAGGACACATAGTCACCCATACATTAAATATGTAGAATATCAAAATAAAAAGAAACAATATTGTGTATTCAAAAAGGTGTTTTTGCTCAAATATAAAAACATTTGTCCACAAATGAGCCAAATATGTTGCAAGGAGCAAAATGTTGCAAGGAGCTGACCTCAGGAGTACAGGACAGGGTCAACAGTGTCAGTCTGGTTAATGTTTAATTTTTTGGTCATGACTATATATCAATGAAGACTGAAAGTGGACGTCCTGTTGCTGTTCTAAGCAATGACTAACTTGAAAAACATTTTAAATATGAATGTGTAGTCAACTCGTGGGCATTTATTTATCTTAACAGAACCCGTTCCCGCCTACTCATCATGGCAGAGAGAAAGCGTGGACCGCGAGGAAGCTCATCTCTCGCCAAACGCCAGCGGAAAACTGATTCGACAGTTATTGGAGGAAGACAGCGACCCAATGGTCTCGCCTCGGTTCTATGCCTACAGGGACAGCCAGCAGTATCTGGATGACACGGAGGTTCCACCGTCGCCGCCTAACGCCCACTCTTTCATTAGGTACGTAAATCACTAGCAGACTAGCCTGACGTGATGTGTTGATGTCCACATTTTCTATCGTTTGCTCATCTGCAATACATCTCTGAATCGTTTCTTGTGTGGTGCCATATAGACATCTACAGTATAAGATGCATGTAAGATGTTTGTGATTCAGAATAGAAGCAAAACTGCCTTTTTTAAGACAAGAGCTGTTTTTTCAGAGCTAAGGTACATCGTACAGACGTACCTGTGCTATCTTGGTAGTTGGCGAAATGTTTATTTGTGAATGTTTCTGTGCAGTAGGCGGAGGAGTTCTTCTTTAGGTTCTTGCGACGATGAGCACGAAGAGCTCACCTCGGCTCAGCTTTCAAAACGGATCCACGTGCTCAAGAAGAAGATCCGCAGGTTTGAGGAGAAGTTTGAGGAGGAACGCAAGTACAGGGTGAGCCAATGAGATGATGGAAATGACTAGACACTTATATGAAAATGTTGACTGTAAATATTGAGTGTAGCGTTTCTTCACAGCCTTCACACGGCGATAAAGCCGGCAATCCTGAGGTTCTGCGATGGATGAATGAACTGGCCAGGCTGCGCAAAGACTTGAAAGGTACCAATCTGACGCTTCCAAAACGGAACGGTTACGCTCGTCATTATCAAGTTAATCCAAGATTTTTTTCTTTGACAAACAGAAACAAAATGTTGAAGCTATAAAAATGGTTTTGTGTTCTGGCTTCCCATAGATAACAAGCTACTGAAGTCAGAGGAGGATTTGACGCCCCTACCCCGCCAGCGCAGTAACACTCTTCCGAAGAGTTTCGGGTCACAGCTGGAGAAGAAAACCACTGAGACCAAAGCGCCCAAACCCCCTGTGGAAAGCACACTGGAGACTGTCATGAACAAGCTGCAGGAGAAACGCAAGGAGGCGGGCCGACCCGACGAGATTAAAGTGAGGTTTTAGAAAAAAACAAAAATATTGTATATACATAAATACTTCACTTTTTGGTGGGACCTGATGTAGTTTAACGGTTTTGCTTAAGTCATTTTATACATTTATTTAACAAAATATTTAGTCCAAATGTAGAATTTGAAATAGGGCTGTCAAGCGATTAATCGCGATTAATCGCATTCAGAATAAAAGTTTGTGTTTACATAATATATGTCTGTGTACTGTGCGTATTTATTTTGTATTTATAAAGGCATATTCATAAATGTATACATATTTAGGAACTATTTAAATGTATTTATTTATTTATATTTATTAATAATTTGAATTATATTTAGATGTTTATACATTTTTATATTTTTCTTAAATGTATGCATGTTTGGTTTTATAAATACAAAATAAAAATGTACAGTACACAGACATATGTTATGTAAACACAAACTTTTATTCTGGATTCATCGTTTGACAGCCCTATTTTTTGGCAAATACCTGACCGATATTTTCCTTTTTAACTTCTAAACATACATTTTCAGGATATGACCCGTGAGCAGATCGCAGCAGAGAAGGTGGCCCTTCAGAAAGCTCTTCTGCATTATGAGAGTATCCACGGAAGACCAGTAAGTTTAAGAATATGCCTCAAAATAATACAATAAAAAAAATGATGGCGTCGACGTAACTTTCTCTTCATGTTTGAAGATCACCAAGAATGAGAGGCAGGCCATGAAGCCTCTTTACGACCGGTACCGTCTCGTCAAACAGATCCTGTGCCGAGCGTCAGCCATTCCAGTCATCGTAAGTTCCGTTTCCTTTGGTTCAACTTCCTTTCTTCCTAGCTACAGGGAATCGTCATCATGTTAAAGCCACATTTGTCGGTTGTATTTATTTTAATTCTGGAAGAAATCTCTACAGTATTAGTGGGGGGAAACGGCTTTAGCCGTCGCACAATATGGGCATTTAGCCACAGTATTGGTGCTGTGGCAGTGCTGGGACTGGTTAGCACCGCTAAGCCCGTTTTAAGCAAGAGCTCAAGATTGGCCTTTGAGGTCATATCCTGTAGCTGCATATTTGCATTTCTTATAATTCCTTCCCTACTTAAGTCTCTTACACACAAATATCCCCAAAGCATAAAACCTTCCATTTCGATAAAAGGTTTTGTCACACCATAGTAAGCTGCATTCCTTTAAAGCCCTTTCCTCAGTTAACAGGATGTTGTTTTGTTCCAAGTACGTAAAATACATGCAAATATTATGTTTGTAGTTTGAAAATCATATGTATAATTGTGTATACATATAAGGAGAGCCCACCAAACATATGAACAGACACGTGGCAACGGAAAACCCTGCAACATTTATTATGAGTTGCATGAGTCCGTAAGGGTTGATGTTGTAACTTCATTATTAACACCCACCACAGGGCTCGCCCTCCAGCAAGCGCAGAGGCCCCCTGCTGCAGCCCATAATCGAGGGTGTACCAGCCCTGTTCTTCAGCGACACTAAGGTGATGAGAGCTGTTACCGCGCCATCAATCAGTTATACGACTGACCCCAAAAGCCATCCACCCACTCACTACCCCGGTTTCCTCAATTAACCCAATCATGAACACAGCCTGTGATTCTTGTGTGACCTGTCGGGTACCCGAAGCAAATCAGTAGCTGCATGGAGTCATGCTGGAATTGCTTACATAAAATTGCTGTTGGGAAAATCGAATAGATGCTTCTGATTGTACTAACACAACAGCTTGTTAGCTCAGCGGCTAATTCCAGTGGGATTGTGTTGATTTTGCCTTGGGAACTTCAACGCTGATAGCAGAATGGTGTTGGTTGATCGTTGAGTTCATCTGAACGGGAACTAACCAGCACCATCTGCTCTTTTTCAGGAGGAGGAAGAGGGCTCGGACGAAGAGGGCGACACTAGGACACAGTTCACGGTCACTGTTAAGCCGGAACTGAGCATGCTGGGATTGCTCGACCAGCTGGATGAGGACACAGACGGCTTTATCTCGCCTGTTGATGAACTGTCACCATCTAAGAACGCTATGGACATGAGATTGTCCAATTTACACGCCGCTACCATGTGAGTGCTACCAAAGTCTGTTTACGGAAGTCGTGCCACTCGGCGGCCATGTTTGCAACGCCTCTGGGAAGCTATTTACGTCATAGCAAGCCCACAGTCCTTTCTGCTTGAATGGGGGAAGGCAGATATTTCTAAAATCGCTGGCTAAAATCACAAATAGACAGCATGTTTCCGATCAATAATTCAACATGACATGAACTGTATCAGAACTTTGGTTTGCTAAACTTAAATTGCGAGAGCCCCGCCCCTTTATTGATTGTTGATTGACACGTTTTACTGGAAGGCAGGACTTCCTTCGCTAGAGCGGCCATATTGAGCGTTGCATTCCTCGCCATTCATTGCAAAGGCAGTGGCGCATCTTGTTAAAGTCCCCGCGAACCGGAAGTTGCGATCGTTTTAACTTCCATATTTTGACGCATTTCCGAGCGAAAGGGAATTTTGATTGAGAAAAATAGTGGACGTGACTTTCGTTTTTCTCTGCGATTTGATTGGATCTATAAAAAGAGCCGTTGCATATTGAAATGAAACTGGCAGCAGACTGACAGTCGAAGGGGAGGAGTTAACGGATGCTCCGCCCAAGCCGTCTAAAATACGTCATCTAAGATGGATAGTTATTACAGGACGGAAGTGCATTTTCTAAGATTTTAAGTAAAGATTATAAGGCCAGGATTTTTAAAAGAGAATCACCCACATTGATAATCTACAATAAACAATTGAAAATTTGCAATATTTCATGAAAAAATAGGCGTTGTTATTTTAAATCACAGTGGGACTTTAATATTAATAAACCTTGGTGCTACCCAAACCAATTCTTAAATTCTTACTAGTAAACAGTTGCAACACGTCCAAAATTTGCAACACATCCACATTGCAATCCGGCTTTTGGGTATTGCATAAAAATGCCATCACAGACATGTCACGCTACAGAACTGCAATGTTTGTCAAATGAAAAAATGTCGCTGGAAGAATCTAAAAACGTCGCTCTCTTCTACACAAACACACAGGGAGGAACTGGTGGAGCAGCTCCAGGAAGCTCGTGAGGAGAAGAAAAGAATCCGCAATAACCTCCGGGAGTTCGAGGAGGAGTTCTTCAAGCAGAACGGCAGGTAAAGCCTTTTGTCCTCAGAAAGACTCTTGTGTGTAAGCTTGACTATCGTCAGAAAATCACATTAGTTTCTCATTCTACTTTCTTTGTTCTCATAGGAACGTGCAAAAGGAAGATCGATCACCGTTGGCTGGGGAATACAATGAATACAAGCACATTAAAGCCAAGCTTAGGTTGCTGGAAGTGCTTATAAGTAAAAGAGACTCATCCAAATGCATCTAACGCTCATTGTGATCAGCCAAACAAGAACCAGACATTTGCTTTCAAAAGCGGCGCAGCATGTACAAAGATGCTTGATATTTTGGATGTCAGTAAACGCATGTTTCAGCAAAATCAGATCTGCGGTGCCGTTATTATTCCATCGTGCAACGAAAAGGACTTCTGGTTACGCTTCTATGGATGAAGATTTGTTCACGTCTGCTATACGACTGTGCATTTAAAAACAAGGAACACGATTCCCTTTGAAACCCTGCTGAATGTTTGTGATATATTTCATGTTGTATCATGCGACAGTTTGTAATGATTTTTAGATAGTTTTCTATCTTAATATTGCTATAATATAGAAACGGGAGTTTTCCTAATCATTTCCTGGCGCCGACTTTTTTCTTTTAAACACATTTCCGAAATTAAAGGAGAAAATGCTATTTTCATTGATTGGATGTGTAAAACAAGTGCATTGATTTTGAAATGAAAATGACAGTTGAAGGGGGAGGAGTTAAGAACTTTTACGTCCAGATGGATAGTCATTCAGGCCGGAAGTCATTTTCAGATTTTAACTGACATGATTTAAAAAAGAAGAAATGCTTTTAAATTTAATAAATATAAAGAATTATCATTTTTTATTTCACTGGGACTTTAAGGTCTTGCGTCTTAGTGTAAAAAAAGAATCGACAGATGTTTGGAATTTCTGAGGACCATATATAGAAAAAACATAATTGAATTTTAACATTGTAAACCAAAGAATCTACAACCAAAAAAATAAACACCTTTAAATTTGTTTGTTTAAGAAAATAAAAGGCAAAAGCCAAGAGGCGTACGTGCAGTTTTGTTCTTGGTAGATGCAGATCCCAACCGAGCGAGCTCGTAACCCTTTTCTTATTCTCCAGATTGGAAGCTTGTAGTGTGACCTTTATTTTTACGGAACGTATAACGCTGATGGATAAAAATGAATACCCCGTGTACATTTTAGTACATGGTTGTATTTGTATTTTGTATATATAAAACTATTTTTTCTGAACTCTTGTTTTGTATTCATTTTTAATATATCATGAACTGCTATAAAATATCAGCTGATAGGTCTACATGCGGGATATAATACATGGAGAATTATAATTATTAAATTAAATGGAAACATAATAATTAAGATGATTATAAAAAAGAAATATAATCTTAAGAAAACTGTGCAAACACCTGGTCATGCAGCACATGCAGCTAAAACAACGGGGTCACCACAGTAAACACATCACTGTGGTCCCTCACAGACACGTGCGCATCAAGAACAACTGACCGTCAATATTTTCCCCAAAGCAAACCAACAGTCAAACTTCCGAAAGAAAGAAAATGTAAAAAGGAGGAAACAAAACAACCTTTCTGAGAGAGAACGTGATCAATTTAACTGAAAACTGACAGATTGAATGTAAAAATAATGTGACTATTAGTTTATTCACATTTGTTGGATTACAATGCAGATAGCTATTAATAAATCCCATTAAACGCACGCAAATGTCAACCAGTAGTTATTGCTGATTTCACATCCCTCAACATCATCTCAACCGAAAGCTTCCACGAATAACTGCAAAAGATGCAAAATATTTTTTTTAAAGCAGCATCCACCTGCGGCGTGGCATAGTCACGTGTTATGATTGTATGGAAAAAAAAAAAAAAATGGATTCAGGAGATGAGAAACTGCATAATCTGTCCAAACTGTGCACAAACACAGAACAAAAAAATATTGATTTCTGTTTGCGTGATTAAAGGTTGTGGTGATAGCCTATCTTTCTAGGCGGCCTTTAAAGGGATCGCTCACCCAAAAATTCACCCTCGTATCCTTTAAAACCTTTATGACTTCCTTTCACATGTGTAACGCAAAAGAAGATACAGTTTTTGGAGAAATGCGGTTTTGTGTCACGTGGAATGCAATGGAAGGCAATGGGGGTGGGTGTTGTTGAACGTTCTTATCAGACATGAGGGTGAATAAATAATCAAGAACTTTCATTTTTGGGTGAACTTTCCTGATGGGTGATTTGTTCCAAAAAAGTCTAAATAAAATGAATTTACACAATAAATTCAATATATTTAAAAAACATACAGAAAATGGAATATTTATTTTACACACTATGCCATCCTAATCTTCGATATTAGTTTGTCATTATTTAAAAAATAGAAACTTTACCACCCACACCCCCCCTCCCGCGCCAAAAAAACAAGAGTAAAAGAAACATTGTGCAACCAAATCAGCAAGTCACTCTGTAAAAATAGAAAAATAACAGATTTACTCAAATCATATTCGGTATGTGCTCGTCTGCGCTAAATACGAGAGTAGCTTTTCTTCCGTATCTCCAAAGGATTAAAGTGCAGTTCCAGCATATGGCAAGCAATCTCTCTGGCCGACTTCCAGACCAGACCATTCCCCCAAGTCCAGTTCAGACCAGACTGAAGCCCTCGTACTGCTCCACGGCCTGCGTGAGACGCTGGCGCAGGGTCTCTTTGGTCTGGTAGCGGGGCATGTCCAGCATGTTATAGCAGGTGTGAGCCACGGGCAGATAGTGCTCTTCAGCAGCGGTGGACTGGAGGACTATACGTAGACTAGCCATGCCGTGGATTGGGATGCGGTCGCTGCCTGTCAGGAACACTACAAGAACAACAGGATTCAGTTTGCATCATGTTGCAGTTGTGAACGAATAGCTATACAGACCTTCTTTACAGAAAGATCCAAGAATGACTTCAACTTACATAAGAACTGCTTCTTTTTCTCCAGCGGAAACTCATGAAACACCTCCCAGAACATTCCGACCGTTGGGTGGGAGGCAGTGAACTCGCCCTTGTACGTTGCATTCTGGGTATAAAAAGAAATAGATTTTGATTTATACCGTGTGGATTTTTCGTATCTTTCACATCTCAGTGGTAGAAGCGAGACCTTCTCCATCTCCTCCCAGTTGTAGTTGTTGTTGCCGACCACCATGGCCATGAGTTCAGAGGGCTGGAAGAGAGAGAGAATCTCTCCACCGCAGACCTTCAGGAAACCGCTGGAGAAGGCGGAATACTGCTCCTGTACCGAGTCAGTGAACACATACTGCAGATACGCCTGAACAAACTCCTTCCTGAGAGTCAAAACACCAACGTACGTACAAATCTGTCATGTTGATACTTTAGTCCTCTCATATCGTCGCTGTCAGACTGAAATCTCGTATAGGAAAAAAAGAAAAATCCATTAAAATCCATTAAAAACTGACTGTGTTGTCAAAGTTGACAAGTTCTTTTAAATACTTTTTATTGGTTAAATATTTGCAAAACAAACAGTGTTACGTGAAGGGAGACCAATAGTAATGCTTTTTGAAAAAAATTAAAATCCCCAAATAAATAAGACGCAAGGTTTCAGTCTGACAGCGTCAAAATACTATTTTCATTTTAAGGTATTACAAAAAAAGATGACATCAAATAATACAAATAAATCATTGTATTACAGTAATTGGCACCTTGGACCTTAAAGATACGCAAAACATGACAAAGAATATGGAGACAGTTCCTTTTTAAATCAACAGATTTGGCCAATCCAGTCATTTCGACGTCATTCAATAGATTTCTAAAAAATTGGGTGCTTCTAAATTCTAAAAATCGTGTCTGAATGAAAGCAAATCCCAGCAGCCATGTTGCAACATCAAGTGTAAATCCTTCCCAGAAATGTGTAAGCCACAGCAAAGAAAAGACATAAAGCTTGTGGGTTTACAATTAAATTAAATGTCTGCACATGTGCAGTATAATGCATATGACTTACGAACAGTTACAAACTGTGAACACGCACGCACCACCAAGGCCGTACCTTGACAAGAATACTGAACTCCATATCAACACTGTAAAACCTCTTTTGCCAAATTAGGTCAATGCACGTATTTTCTGTCTCTCTCTCTCTCTCTCATGCACGCACGCACGCGCACACCACACACACACACGTCTGAATGTGAAGTTTGGGTGAATAAGTGAGCACGTGTTAACCAAATGCTTCTTAAAAAAAATACATTATTCATTCTTGCTGTAACAATATCAAAACAATATTATAAGGTAAAAAATGCAATAAAGTAAAAGTTTCTTCTCCCATAGTAGTCGTAAAATGTCTCCTCCCATTTTAACACTTAAGCGGTACAAAAGCATTGCAACAATGTCTAGAGTCTGTTAAATTTTGCAATTCCGTCCCTCCTCCACCCATGCACTCTACCACACATGCATGCAGGCACGCACACACGATGACCTCTTTCAGCGGTTTATTTAAAGAGACACACACGCAAAATAGAGTGGAGAAGTGCACCTGTTTGTTTTGTCCACGGCGATAGTTTTTCCTCCCTGCACCAGCTCTTTAACCTCTGTGATCCCATAATGCTCCCTTGTAATCTGTGGAAACACTTCGTCAGTCAGTATTTTGATGTCTAATGAAACCAAACATCAGTACAACATGAACTGTAAGTCAGAAGCACATCACTGGGAAATTCACACACATCAATCAATGTATTCACTAATACTAATATTAATACTTTTATTCTTTTTGGATAAATGTGTAGTGAATAAATCATAAATGTCAAATCTGTTTTAAGCATCATAGAATGAAGAATAACATTTCATATACAGTATGTCTGGGTGATAAAGAGAAAACTATAAATATGGATACATTTTAATACATCCAAATAGATCTACATGTAAAAAACGACCTCAAAATGTCCTTCTAAGAGGTCTTATAAAGATAGAAAGATGTTTTTGATATCTTACTGTAAAGTTCAGACAGAAGGTCTCCTCAACATCACCATCAAAGTCCAGCAACTGCTGAAGACTCCTGCCGAGCATTCAGTAGAAACATTGTGACGACACAACAACAGACTTCTTAAAGGGACAGTACACCCTAAAATGTAGTTTTGTTGTTTTAAAATATCTTTGTCTTGGAATGAAGTCACAGTGGTAAACAGTGTAAACGAGTAAATGACGACAGAACGTTTTTGTTGTGAAATGAACTTGTGTTTTTTATCATCATCTCTTTTTATCTCTGAGTCATGGATATAAATGGTCTGTCTGATGTATAATCACAGTTGAGAGGACACCAGCTGCAGGATATAAAAGCAAACCTGAGGATTACCAGCGCGGGGACACGCAACATCATCTCCTACTTATAACAAATGACCGTTTTTTCCCTATGACATTAGTAGCCCAATATAAACCATGACAGGTTTGGAGTGGCGTTGTAAAAAGAAACTAAAATCAGTAAAACACAAAAGAAGAAAGTTGGTTATCGAACAACGGCGGCCCACATTCACTTCTATTGCATGGACACAAAACCAGTGCAAGTGGATGCCTTCGCTGTTCAAATGATTTTCTTTTGTGTTCTACGGAAGAAAGAAAGTCATTCAGGTTTGAAATGACAAGAGGAATGATGGCTGATGACAGAATTTTAATTTTTGGGTGAACTCTCCCGCCACAACTTTTAAAATAATAATGCTAAGCCATGGTCCACATGGAAAACTAGCTTGCTTTTTTACATCTCAAATGATTCAGGCACTACGAAGAACAGCCCAGCAGCCGAGAGAAAATACGATTCCAGACTTGGACTGACTCTCAATTCTCTGTCTGCAACCAATTAGTGGCCCGATGTTGACTCACAAACCCTTCAGAACAGCATTTGGGTGGCTTCTTATTAACGTTACATAAAAACAACTTGTTTATGTAGTGCTGAAGCAAAGGGCACAAAAAAAGAGACCAAACTGTTGAAAAAGGTTCCTCCTGACCGCTCTGTGCAGACGTCGATTTCCCAGTAAAGCCTCAGGGGTCAGAGGAACTCTATTGATTTCACTTAACAAGGGCTGTGATATAGTGACCCACAGAGTGTGGGAGGTCTGGATGATTCGATTAGAGAAGACTAAGAGAGTGGTGACCACACTATACCTAAGAACTGTCTGTTTTTTAAAGCTTTGTGTGGCTGGTTGAGAATAATGCTAAAAGGTCATGGGTTTGATTCCTAGGAAATGCATGTAGAGATGAAAATTTAAATATAAAGGATAGTTCACCTAAAAATAAACATTCAGTCATCGTTTATCCACCCTCACGTTGTACAAGACCTGTATATGACACTTTCTTCTGCGGAACACAAAAGAAGATATTTTGAGAAATGTCTCAGTGGTTTGTTGTCCATACAATGGAAGTCAATGGGGGGTCAACGTTGTTGGTTACTGACATTCTTCAAAATATCTTCTTTTCTGTTCTGCAGAAGAAACAAACTGATACAGGTTTGAAAAGTAAATGATGCCTGTTGACTTCGATAAAACTTCAAAATGTGGACCGAATTTTCCTTTTTTGGATGAACTGGCCCTTTAAGACGAAGTCGAATGATGTCAGCACTGTGTGTTATACCTGCCCTCCGTAGGAGAAAGCTCTTTTAGGTCATCAAGCGTCGGCGAAACATTCAGAAGCTTCTTGTAGAGCACCAGAGGAAAGTGGAGGTCCACCACAGTCGAGTTATAGATGGCCAAACCACAAATGATTCCAATGAGGTGAAACCAATTGTGCTCCACAAAACACTGCAATGTAAAGAAGACATTAATTATGAATAAAAGCTTTTTAAAAAACAATCTCATTAAGTCTCATTCACTTAAAGGGACAGTTCACCCAAAAATAAAAATTCGGTCTTCATTTACTCGCTCACGAGTTGTTCCAAATCTAACCAAACGGTTCTTGACCGCTACTGACCATAGTAGGAAAAATGACCATTGTAGTTAAAAGAACTGCTTTGTTGCAAGCATTCTTCCAAATATCTTTCGTTGTGTTCGTTGGAACAAAGAAATGTATACAGATTTCAACTCGAGGGCGTCAGAAGTCAGAATTTTTATTTGTCCCTTTAAGGATTTTTACAATTTAATTTGACCAAGCAATCAGGGAATGCAAATGAAAACGTTGTGCAGAATCACATGTTGTGTTTTGTTAACATCATGCCATGAAGTAATCCAGCAGAATAATCATGTTTGCAGTAAAAACAGCTGTGATGGACTAAATATCTTTAAAAAATAATATTCTATGGATGATATACGCTGTGCTATTTTGACATTAGCAATATGTCCCAGGTTATTTTTTACCAAACCATTGAATAACTGAATGAATACTTACTACGAAATCACTCAATGTATCGAGTGTAGATATGGAAACTAAGGCCTAAACTCACTTTATCAGAGAACCAGAGCAGATTGGAGTCGGTGTACTGGGTGAACATGCCATAGATGGGATCCATCAGCTCTTTTAGAAGGAGCAGGAAGAACTCCTTAGTGACTCCTCCAGCATCTACTGCTTCCTCTCCATCAAAGATGACCTATAACCATCAACGACTGTGTGTTATTATGAGGTATGAACAATAAAAAAATAAATGCAACTTAATACAATTCATTGCAGAACGAACAAACTCTTAGGTTCCAGAGCAATGAAGGACCATCTGAGGTGTGTTGGACATTTTTTGAGGAGCTTTCAAAAATCACAAGTTCATCTGATCAATCTTCTGCAGTTTTTAACAGAAAACTGAAGCTGTTTACAAGCTACCAAGCTGTAATAAACCGCGCTTTTAAGGATAAGCGTGTCATTATTTGTATATTCTTTGTATACCTTTAGATGGTTTCAAAGCAACAAACAAACGTTACTCCGCATGAACGCTTTTGTGGCCCAAATTTAACTTCCGGTTACTCTGCACAGAATAGAATCCCAGAATCACCATTTCCTTCTTCATATACTTCTCGTATAAAAAGAATGCAAGCTTTACAAACCTTGAGCGGCTTCTTCAGGTCTATATCGTTGTAGACGGTGAGCTCCCGCAGAGCGTCGCTGACTAAATGATTCCTGCGTACGTGAAGCACAAGAAAAGGATTCCTGGCCAGCAACGGTTCCATGGTCAACAGCATGAAGACGTTGTGCAAGTTGGCGCCGCTTACCGCCATCTAAACAAACAAACAAACAAAGATAAACTCACAGACCAATAGAAGAAGATATTATTGTAGTGTATACCTCAAAGTTCACAAAACACTCATTCAAAACTGTTAAAATTGTCAAAAGCAAAAATTGTCTGATTCCAAATCTAAACCGGGTTGTTTTCAGTACCTGCATCTGGAGCTCGGCATCTGTCTGCAGCACGGTTGTCTTGGCTTGAGCGTTCAATAAGAACGGATAGGCACATAACGTGACGGAACTCTGAGAAAAAAAGATTCACGCGATCAAACAGAGACCGTCACGACTGTCCGAGAACCATCTAAAATGGACGTAGGGCAAACGTACCTGCACCGGAGGGTATCGCATTTTCTGTAAGAGGAAAACAACGACAGGACTGTTGCATTCAAAGTCATTTACATTGTCATTTTTTGATAAGCAAAGTGGCATCTATAAATGCGACTCGCATGCGAAAAGCAAAGTTCACAAATCTTTGACACTCTACGCACAATATCGGCTTTACGCAGAAACCATTTGAGGTAGTCTTCCTGGATGTCCACCAGGCTGGCGATGTCAGGGATGTAGAAGTGGTTGTATTCCACACGACGGGCTTTCAGGTTGACCTACGGCAAAAACGACACTTAAATATTGAGCAGTGTTCGAGAAGTAAGTGTTGAGGTTTGAGAAGTTACCTTGTGCAGTTTCTCCAGCAGTCGTAACGCAGCGCTGATGTAGCTCTCCAGAAACACGGGCATCAGGAGCGCTCTACCACCAGCCAACAGAAACACCACGATGCTTTTATACATCTCCACTAACCTGGAGAACACTTCACAATCCACCAGAGACCACCAGTTATCTGCGATCAAGCGACAAGGCCGGAGTTGACCACCTTGACAAACCAAGCAAACGTTGTGTTGCTAAAAATGCATCAGGAGCATCATACCGAGCACTTTGCTGGGGTTGGCGTCCAGTCGGAGGATGGCCATGGCGAGAGGGATGGTGAGAGAGATGTAGTTTTTGGAGTCTTGGAGCGCGGGACATTCCGACAGGATCAGGTAGATCCTCATGGCCTCCACGTCTGGAGGAGAGCAGGGCAGCTGAGGGATCAACAAATTCTCGAAACTCTTCGTAACCTTGAAAAACAGTTGAGAGACATTCCATCAGATTTGTGGGATATGTGTGATTATGATTTATAAGATAAATGTGCAACATGGCAGTGTTTTTGTTTTTAAATTGCGCATTATTCATGTGCATCATTTATCAACGTACAAAAGATGGAAATTCGGATGGATAATGTACACAAGGCTTTTCATGTACATTTGAAGAAATCCACTGAAGACTATTTGAAGAGTTTGGTTCCAAAATTAGATTTCTCCGTTTTAGTTTTCTTTTTGCATACCAATTAATATCATAACTGCATAAATATCATAATCATAATAATCATCAATAAATAATATAAAATAACTGCAGTTGGTTTGTTTCGATTTAAGCCATAATAACTAAACAAATACAGCTACTAACATTATAAAACACATGAAAAAAACACGATAACAAAATAAAAAACATGATTTTTAATCTCATTTTGGAACCAAACTCGTTTAATTGGTGTCTTTTAAAGGTGACATTTAGCGACACCTAGCGGTGAGGTTACGAACTGCAAACAACGGCTCACTCCACCTCTCCTCCTTTCTTTCGAAGCACTACGGTGGCTGACACAGCACTAAGATGTCGTCACGTTTTCGCTTCTTTGCCAAAGGAGATAACATATTTACGAAACACGCTCTGTAGAGCAGTTTGTCCGTTTAGGGCTACTGTAGAAACAAAATGGCGAATTCCATGTAAGGGGACCCGCGGTGTATGGAGATAGAAAAAGCTTATTCTGTGGTAATAAAAACGTATCGCTTCATTATGTAGGCTTTTTATATACCTCTGAAGACATAGTTATGTTTATTATATTGCATTTCTGTCGATAGATCTGAACCCGATCTTAACCCGACATTATAACACACACACCTGCTCCAGAAGTCTCGAGAAGGTCGGTTTCATGAGAGTGTCAAACAGCAGTCGGACTGCATCGAAGTCGATGCCAGGGACTTTAGGGTTGGTTTTGAAATGGCCATCATCACTGTGATAGAAACAGGTTAAACTTTTACTTTCAAACATTGTCTTGACCCTGTAAAGCCGTAAAATGTTTGAAACAATTAAAACTGCAACCCTTGAAACAATGACTGTGCTGCTTTCAAACGGTTACATTCTTAACAAACAAATAATAATGTAAAATCAGCTATTTTTTGTCCACAAAACGGTCATTGCGCGAAAACCAGTAAGTAAATAAACAGAGCACCGGCTCTTACAGTATGTCTTGAATCTTGTTGGGAAGGGATAAAGGGGGATCAAGCTCTGGTCAATACAAATCTGCAGGTGCGTAGACTGAGGATGATATCGACACACAAGCATATGAACCTGAGCCAAGTGTGTCAATCATCTTCGTCCTGTCCACGCGAATGACTCCCGAACACACTAAGACAAAGACTGATCCCGGAACAGTTTCGAGCCATTGTTGATGGTTTCGATTTGGCTGTCAAAGCAATTTGATCCATTTCGCTTTGACTCCATTGATCAGGTTTAATCCGGAAATCTGATCCGATTGATCCAGTTCGTTTGGTTTTAACTCGATTCTATTCCGTCAGTTTAATTCAATCTAAATAGATCTAATCCCATTCAATTTGGCCTGCTCAACTGATTTAATTTAACACTATCTAATTAGATTCGTCAAAATAAAGCAGGACAGAAAATAAACCTAAAAAGAATCTTCATCGAGAAAATGATTATAGACAAAGGCCCCATATGAGCACTCAACCTTTCGTCCCATAACACTCAAGTCTGAACGCTCGCAGAACCATTGCCGCTTATGTAATCAGATAATCTCTTGAAATGTTTTTGGCCGAAGATTATCGACAGTGTACGCTAGCAAGCGCTGGATCACGCACTAGCCGACTGAGGTTTCTCTCAGACTATCAGGCTGCTGAACACTCAGAACTGACACTCGCACAGCTCACCTCTCTATCTATTCCATTTACCATTCACCATGCACTTTAACACCACCACCACAATTTTTACCAAGTGGACTTCAATGTAGCATGCACGGCACTTATATACAATAACACTGTAACACAATAATACTCTGACAACATCTATTTACCAACCATAACATCTACAACCACTCTGTGCATTGTGGATTATGTTGTATTTTTTTATTATTATTATTGTTTTATTTTAGTGTATATACTGTATATGAAAGTATACTGTTATTTGTAAAATGTCTAAATGTGTATGTTATTTGTTCAAAATGTATTGTAAACGTGAACAGTATGTTATTTGGTAAATGTGTAAATTGTATTCTGCACTGTCTGAGGAACGCTCCCAAGCGTTTCATTCAATAAAACAATAAAAGTGATTTGATTTTGATTTGATTTGATCAAGGAGAATGAGGTTTAAAAGTGTCTTGTTGAGAAAACAATCATCAAGCCATGTGCACACTTTAAGACGCTCTGCTTTTTTTGTTTGCTGATGTGTTCACAAAGAATTGGTATCTGGCATTAACTGTGGATCCATCAAAAATGATCAGCTCTCCATCGGGAAGATGTGAACTGCTCACCTTTGGTCCAAGAAGCTGGCGTTCCAACAAGCGGTCGAGGACAACAGGACTATGATGTCACTAGATGAAAGAGATGGATAGATTTGAATTCAGCAGTGAAACCTGTCTAAAAAACTGTTTTAATCAAATCGATATTCATTTTGAAAAGAGAGATATACAGAATATCATCTTTAAACAAATGTAATAACTTTCATTGCATTTGAAATATGTTTATTAATTTATAATGAGTCTATACTGCGAGCAAATTTGCAATAACTACAAATTATTATTTTTTCTCTTTGAAAATAAAGCTTCAATTTAAAAAGAAAGAAGAAATGATCTTATAATTTACTCCAGCGCATGCCATCCCGGATGTTTATGACTATCATATAACTAGTCACGAGACATGCAGGAACATATGAGATGGCGTTGATCTGAACTTAGATCTCAGATGGACTCGAATTGGTTTCAATATCACTAAATAAGATCAAAATATTAGTTTTAATATCAAATATGAAACATTTTCAGTCCCAAACCTATAATGTCACTTTTTTATTTTTACATTTTTTGTGTGTACTCATTAATTAATACATTATTAATATGTGTGTGATTTTGAGAACAATATCAAATACAATTTTAATATAACTTCCTATAAAATAAAAACTATTTAGCTTAAAAAACTTCAAAACTGAATATATTTAAGAATTAATAAAACTGCATACATTTAAAATATATTATTTAAAGTTTTTATTTGTTTGCTGAAAATAAGGAAAAATACAAATATAGCAAAAGGTGAGAAATGTTATTTTAGGGTGAACTATGTAATGTTGCTGTTACAGCATAAATAATACCTAAAAAAGGATAAAGCTCAAAGTTCAATGCCAAGTGAGATATTGTCTTCAACAGAATTCACTTTTCAAGGACTACAGAGAATGGCTGGAATCGGACTACAGCCCTCTACTTCCCGGGTACATGATGTCACTATTCCGAGTGCTATTGATTACCTCCGCCCAAAGGAATACGCCAAAAAGGGGCGAGGTCTTCCTTAGAGAAGAGGAAGTGCCGTTGGAGTAGTGTTTGGTTATCAGAGATCGTAAACATTTGACTGAGCTACGCGCTAAACTACGTTCGCTTTCATCACAGTCCTACAGCTGGTAATAAGAATTCAGCTACACACATTCTAAGATAACCAACGGTCTAATAACAGCTTCCATGACTTTAACATCAGCTGTGAAAGCTGTTCTGTGTAATACACTGATATTGTGTGTGTGTGCGCATACCTCTAAAACACTTCTATGAAACGTCCTTTGAAGTCCTGCTTGCAAATGTCTCCTGGTCAATCTGCTCGTTTTATTATCCAACTCGGGTTCAATATAAAGGCAAAACTAACGCTTCTGTTATTAGTGTTAATTAGTATAACCGGTCTGTCGCCATTCGGTCCGGTGTCATTTCCTTCTTGCCATAGTATGAAAAAAATTGCGATCTCTAACAAAGATTGACGTTTGCACATGCACTAGCAGTCCTCCGTTACACTTCAATCATTTTTTTTACTAAAAGTGAAATTGACGCTATTGTTGCTGTTTATTGCTAAAAGCTAAAGTTTATGATTACATGTGCACTGAGAGGGGGATCGACCAATCACAACAGCCTGAGAAGTGGAAGCTCGCTGATAACACCCAAAAATCATATTCAAAGCTTCAAAAACAGCAAAAGAATGCCCCCTCTATGTATTGTATCAGTTAATGTACCTTAAATCACACATTATTCCAAAAAAAAAGATATATATATTATGTAATTTTGAAGTACTTCATATTTAGTTATTTACGTGCATTGTAATTTAACTGCATTGGATGAATTTAACATTGTAAGATGATGCACCGTTTGCTGAGCTCTATTAACTGCCTACCAAACGAACGACAGACTCACTTCGTGATGCTTGAATCGCAGTTGTCGTGGAGTTTTATCCTCCAGCTGTCCAGACTCTCAGAATTAATCAGCGTGATGCTCTTGGTGGTATTCATAATGCGAAAATCCTCGGGACAACACGTTCTCTGCTCCCACACACACAGAAATATAACAACATACCTACAGCACAAACCAAACAAATGTTGTGTCCTAGAACGAGTCCTAATTCCTAATTACCCTGAACAGCGACTAAACCAAAAATTGTATTAAACACACAACAACAGCAGCTTTGTTTGCCATGTGCGTATTTCCATTATACTGAGGTTACAGCGCCTCCATGTGGACAGCAGGATGTCCTGACCTTCTTTCAGATTATTACACGGTTGCTTAAACATTCATCACAGATAACCCAATAATGTGAGCAGGTACGGTGTATAAACAAGGCTAATACCCCTAAGGAACATAGTATTGCATAAACCTATCAAAGTACTATAATACCATCTGTGTTTCACATCTCTGCTGATATTACTGTGATAAATGGCAGGATTACCTCCTTGTTAGACAACATGAGGAAGTTGTGATCGCCCCCGCTGTGAATTTTACTGATGTTGTAGCGTTCTGCTTCTGCACACAGAGAAGATATTAAGTTCACTCGGCAGTTACGTAACAACACAAGTGATTTGTTCAAAGCTATTCTCCAATCGTAAGCAATTATGTGTCATTTGATATTCTCATCCGTCAACCTAATCATGTCTCACAATGGGATAGATGCACATACTTGTGTGTGTATTTCCAGTGCACAGGGGGTGGTTGTTGCGGACAGGAAGTGGGCTCTTGGAGTTTCCTATGAGGCCGGTGCCTAGCTGCCCCTGGGCGTTGCAGCCGAATGCGTACAGCAGACCTGTGGAGGGCACGAAGGCCAAGGTGTGATGCCTGGAACGCACAAAGAGAAATGCATTTGCCTACCTGAAGACTGACAGATCGACAGACAGAGGCCAACAGATGGATTGTGAAATTCTTACCGTCCACAGGCGATCTGAGACACCTCAGTACCCATGAGCTCCATGACTCGGCGTGGAAGAGGCTCACTGTGTGCGGAGTCGTGGCCCAGCTGTCCTCTCGAACCGTTTCCAAACGTGAACAGACCTCCTTCCTGAAGCCAACACAACAAAGCAATGAGCAAACTCAGGCATGAAAACCCAAAATATTGTTTTTCTACATTTTACATTTAATCAGACACAATTTAACTTAACCCTCTTGTTAAGCTCAAAACTGACCCCAAAACAACTTTCACATATTTATGAATAGTTTCCTGATTTTATTTTTAAACCTCGAGTCTTGAAAATAGGCAGCAAAAAAATAAATATATATGGTAAAAATGTTTCCAGTTATTTCGTACTAGAGCTTTGTTTTTTGCTTGTTTTGCTTTTTTATTTGGAAGCATCTATGAAAATAATTTTCATTTTCAATCATTTTTTTTATTTGAACTTATTAAGTCATGTAAAAAGTCAAATAGAAAAGTAAGGTTAAGTAAAGTAAAGTAAAGCTAAAAATCTAATTTAATTTTTACTTTACTTTTTAATGAAATTACTTTGCTTTTCTTTACTTTACTTTAATTGTTTTACTTTAATTAAATTTTACTTTACTTTACATTAGTTTGCTTTACTCTTACTTTACTTTTATTTAGGGCTGTCAAACGATTCAATAGCATCTAGAATAAAAGTTTCTGTTTACATAATATATGTCTGTGTACTGCGCATATTAATTTTGTATTGATAAACACAAAAACACACACATGCAATATATTGAGGAGAAATCTAAATGTATTTATTCATAGTTACCAATAATTAAAATTGTATATATAAACATTTATAATTTTTATATTATTCTTATGAAAATGCATGTATGTGTATGTGTTTATTCATAGAAAATGAATATGCACGGTTCACAGACATACATTTTGTAAACACAAAGATTTATTCTGGATGCGATTCATTGCGATGAATCGTTTGACAGCCCTACTTTTATTTTTACTTTAAGATTCTAGGTGGATAAAATTTGAGTATTGAAAGCAAATAACAATTTCAATTTGAATAATTTATATATAAAAACATGGGGTTAATATAACCATTAAATCATTGCTAAAATTTTTCACTTAACAGGATGGTAAAATATGGAAAACTTTGGACAATTGACATCTTTGCTCTTTATTCAAATAGTTTATTAAAGATGTATTAAAAATGTTGTATTTATGTTGTATTGGTGTATTTGGTCAATTTAATTTAAGACTTTAAGGAGCCTTAAATATAACACACAACACACCTGCACCGCCCAGAAGATCGAGTCCAAAATATTACCACAAGAGAGGACCAAAAAAAAAAAAGATGAAATCTTTATCTAATACATTTTTCCTTAATTCCCTGTGAGCATTATGATTTTTTTGTATATTAGAATAAAACCCATGTTCCCTTATATGCTGTAGTTTGCTCTTTTGACAAATAATATTGTCTGATAAATACCTTACATTTTTAAGTGTTTTGTCCATTTTGTAACATCGACCTCACATTTTGATGCCTAACCCAAGAGTGCATAAAAGCAAATAATGCACAAATATGCCACCCCAGACATCACATTCGGCCACTATTGTAAAACGACAACTGGGTTGCATTAGATGTTCATCTCCAGTATGTACGGTACCTTAGTTAATGCAGCGGTATGTTCCTCTCCACAGCTGATGAAGACGACTTTCTGTGACCTCAGAAACTTAATATGGCAGGGAACAGCCCGATCTATGAGATCACACACACAAGAATAAGACAACACTGCGTGACAATCGTGTTGTCTGTTATATCGGCACGCTACAGTGCCATTTCACAAAAATTGTCAACCGTCTGTCTGCTTTACCTAGTTCATCATTGAGTCCCAGCTGCCCGGCGCTGTTCTTCCCCCAGCCGAACACTGCTCCAGAGAGGGACAGAGCGAAGCTGTGATCTCCTCCAGCGCTGATCTGAGCCAGTGGAATCCCACCCAAAGATTTGAGAGGCTGGGGGGACCGAGTGCTCGGCTCTCCCTTCCCTAAACCCAGCTGACCGCTGGCGTTCTCACCCCACACGAACACCTGACCGTCTGAGGAGAGCGGGATCGTCAGATTGGTGCAACGACAGAGATGCTGATAGAACAAATGAATCCGCTCTTACCTTTTGAAAGTGCTATACAATGTTGGTTGCCGCACATAACTTGTGAGATTCGATGTTCGCACAACTTTTTGATCAACCTAGATGGAAAACAAGAATGAGTTGGTATATGTAAGGGATAATGTACCCGCTTCGGGTCCTGACCACACTGTCGGGGCTTATTTCTGCGATAACAACCAGCGGCTTATACATTATCCCGCTTATTACATAGCTATTTGCCACATGAGAAAAAAAAGGCAATGTTTTTATATTTTATTAGCTCATTTTTACCGAATCCTGACCTTCCGTGAGGAAAAGCTGTTTTCTTTCAAACATTAAAATGTCATGAACAGGCAATTTGGTTTAATCATTTGTAAATATATTGTCATATATGTTATTAAAAAACATATTTGTATTAAATTTGTCAAAAAAAATTTGTTACTGTGCTATTAGTTTTGAGAGGTTGTTATCTGGGAATAACCAACCTGCAAATGTCGCGACTGGCCAATCAGAATCAAGCATTCCAACGAGCCGTGTAATAAGTCATTTTAGCATACTACTGTTTCATCGAGTGTAAAATTGTTCTCGTGGTCCATGAAGAAGCAATTAAATGTTTAACCTGGGCACACGGACCGCCTCCTCGGCTGTACCCAGACCGAGCTGTCCTCCTTTACCGGAGCCCCAGGCAAACACCTGACCCTGCTCATTCACAGCCAGAGAATGAGTCTGACCACTCGCCACCCCAGCTATCTTCTGAGCATCCAGAGATCCAACCAGCTCTGAGAAAGGCACACAAAACAAGCATTAACACATCATCTTTATTTCATTGTGGACATTGGCAAGTGACCTGGGCCATGTTTGTTTTTTAAAGCAGCTTGTGCCAGGGCAGGGAATATTTTACTTTGTTTAGCATCAACATACCGCATCGAATATTCTTTCAGTTTTAATGAAAGAGAAAGCAAAGAAAATCCCCTGTGTGTGTGAATGTGAACATGGCATGTTAAGCAAAACACAACCAAATCGAGGCTTTCTGAGCTTTTCAGTAACATAATGACAGTGGTGAACCTGAATTTCTTTCAATTTCTTTATTGAAACATTTGATGCTGCATTTAAATTCATGCAGGCATAACATGCTACTGTAAAAACCTCACAAGCTGCTTAAAACATTAAAATACAGACACAGATAAAAACATTTTTATTATTTAATCAGGGATTCTAGATGTATTTTGGCCGTTACAGTCAAATGTCTGTTGAATTTCAACAAAATCGAACCTCAGGAGGGACATAAAGTCATCCAACAGCAGTGTACAACTGACAGCATGACAAAACACACAAGATTATCACATTAAAAAATATCTTTTGAACCTTTTGAACAAATATAAATGTTGTGTTGCTTAAATTGCATATGAACTTCTTTTCTTTGAAGTGATTTTGAAGTGGTCTCTTAATTTTTTTAGGGCTTGTGGCATTTCAGGTTGCCAGATTCCAGACCTACTGTCCTGCATCCATGGAAGCCCCTCATACCAACACACACACCCAGAACAGAGCCTGCTATTGGATAAATGGCACTTGATAGCATTCATTAACACTGAAATGTGAGAGAACCGCCTGCAGCTTGGAATAGTTTTCTTATAAACCGGATTAGCAACCATGAACTGAGGAGTCCCAGTGCATCCTGGGTAAAGAGTTTGCCCGTCATCACTGTTAATGCAATATAATGCAATACTAATATCATAAGCAAGCATGCAATGATTTTATAGGACTGTCCATGTCACACGATTGCTTCATTGTATCATCGCTGGCAACAAACAAAGGTTACACAACATTGTTGACTTGGCATACAGTCAACCCTAAGATCACATAAACAATCAAGCAGAAATTTCCAAATGTGGTTGCTAAGGGTAGTGTAGTCTGCTATGCAGTTGCTAGGGTGTTGCTAGGTGGTTGCTTACCTGGTCTGGATCCTCCTTTGTCATGGCCCAGCTGACCGTGACTGTTAGAGCCACACGTGTACACGCTCCCGTCATGCAACAGGAAGACCGAGTGGTGGGTTCCGCACGCAACTTCTTTAAGACCCCTCCCGTCGAACACGCAACAGCTCGGCTCGGCAACAGTCACCTCCGACACGCCGATTCCCAGCTGACCCCAAGAGCAGCTTCCCCAGCACAGCATCATGATTCACATATATAAGAGACACAGATGGAACGATCCGGAATTAGGAGCTCCTAGGGTATACAGCCTTGCCCTCTCCGCCTGTAGACGATGGACCTGGAGAACAACAAACAGCCTGAGATGAGAAACTGATTTATATCTGGAGAAGCAAATATCTAAGAGGGACGGGAGGTGGACACACCTCATTCCTTCTTTCATATCGAGCAGTGCGTGTGTTGAGGATGACAGCTAGTGAAGACGGCAGGGACTTGTGACGTATCTTAACAAACTACCTGGTGTGGTTACATAGAATAAGCAATTCCAATGCCATTATGAACCATTAGCTCCATTAAAGCCATAACAAAATTCCTTTATGTGGGTCGTATTCCAGTAGGATTTAATGGTGTTATGCAAGATAACATCCCACCAATAGAACCCAACACATTACATTACCAGTAGAGCCTCCCAGACTCCATTATAACCAACACTATGCCTACGACCTTTAAATCCATAATAGTCCAATAGACTTGGTTTGTCATTTCTGAAACGGATGCATTTGGGCAAATCGATGTGACATTTTAAGTCAAAACTTGCAATATAAATTCTCAGAAAATGTATTTATAACCAGCATATCGAATCATCTGTTTATATTATTCTTAACCTGATAGACATAAAAAAGATCAGTTTATGCACGTGAGAAAAATTCATGAGTTATGGATGTGACAAAAACGGACACGCATTTTTGAGAGAACCATACTTTGTAGGATTTCTGTGACTGAAAATGTACAAACCAGATGCGATAATTCCCAATATATGCAGAAGGAATGGCTGTCTATAGAAATGTGTAATTTGCATGTGCCAGTTTATGAGGAATATGGACTGTTGCGGATGTGACAATAAAACTTTATCTAACATGGGTATTTAAACAACCAAATATTGACATCTGACCTATCAGTACAGTGAAAACCTTTGGTAAAAAGTTTTAAGTGGAATTGCCCATTTGGGAAATTTCTGGGTCTTTTTCTCAGGAGAAAATATCCAAGTCACATGACACGATTCCATTTGCTTTTCATTTAATCTCACTGATGTCTAAGACATCGACCTCTAAAACTATTTCGACTTGTATGTCAAATTTCTTGAAACAAATGTGAAATAGGCGTCACATACATATTTTGCATCACGCGCACATTGCATTACACAAACCTGACGCATATAATGAAGGTTACGTGTGAAAATACACCGAGCTGCCTTCCTAGACAGCGTCATAGGGTGCATCACTTTTCCAATATTCATCACGTGTCTTGTGACCAAAAGCTGTTGCCTTTACGAAAATTAACTAACGTTAAATGTACACATGGTCTCACCACCACAACAACACCATAGTTAAACCGTTGTGTGTGTGGTAACACTTCCTAATATTATAATACAACCTGCAGTCAATCAACCAAAAAATTATATTCAATTTTACTAAATAAAACCATTGTTTATTCACCTAAGGGTGGGTTGGCACCTCACTGAGGTTTGGGAACACAACCCGATCATGTGTCGGATGATGAGCTCGGCCTGTAGGAACAAGCCTGACACATTACAGTCTCATTTTCCTCATTAACCTTAACCCCCCGTAACGTTTATAATGCAAACACCATCACTAACACATCCGATAAAACTGTCGATTCGGAATTAAACTCATATCCTCGATCGTGACATGCGATGTAATAAAGCACAAACTGACACATCGCACTGACTGTCACGCAATGTCTTCTGAGTACCGTAAGAAGAAAACGAGCACGTGCTAAGATGGGTCGTTATAAACAAATAGTGTTACCTGGTCAAACGCATTTCGTCCCCGTGTGTTTTGATCGTATATTCGTGGAATGGTTTCAGTTCAAAGGTTCCGACAAAAACAAGGAAGTTACGACTCAGATTAGGGGCGTCACTGATCACGTGACTCTTGTCAATCTGCACTGACGCCGCTGGCCGATAGATGGCGACAGAGTAGCTTTGTTAAGGCACAAATACTTGATAATATAAAACACAATAATTTAGTGTTGCATAGGTTTACTTTATTTATAATTTAACAACAATCACTAAACCAATTACAAGCAATGAAGTGAAAATTAGAAGCAACAAAAGGATGTTTTGAAGACATGTAAGGATATTTTGAAATAAATTGACTTTTGACATAGTTGTTGACCATGAAAACTGCCTCATGGCTTTTATTAAAGTCACACTGGGTGAATTAAAAGCTGGGTTGGTAAAAATGGTAATATTGCACACTTGGTTACCTTGGTTTTAGCAGTAGGCTAATATGAATGAGGTTTGATTTTCTTTGTTTACATTTTTGTAAGTATCAGAAATCAGTAGCAGCTTGTCAAATCCAAAAGTGCAGTTTGTTTAAAAATATAAATAATAACATTTTAACAAGACAACTCAACTACAACTTATCACTTAATAAAAAAGCACATCACATAATTCGTCCCATTTGATGTCAAAGTGCCAAAGGTTATCAACTGAAATAAATGTGTAAACCTTTTACAAAAAATACTTTTTACCTTAAAATTTTTACCTTAAGATTTTTTATTATACAAAGCTATAACATTATACACATGACAGAATTTTTATTTTTAGGATTAAACTATGACTTTAAAATTAATAACTCATTCCTCCCAGAAACCCCTCCTGTGGTTGAGGGCTTCAGTGAGTTTCTCCTTAAGTGTCGCTCTGCTTTGATAAATAGGAAGTTCTAACAGGGAATAACATGTCAGGGCCTGTGGTAGATGTTCCTCAGTTGAGTTGAGCAGGTTCGTCACTCTCATCTTCACCTGACTCATACCCAGAATGGGAACTCGCTCGAAACCCGTCAAGAACACTGAGAAATCAAAAAGATTATTTTAATTATTGCTTGGTTATTTAAAGGCAGGGTGGTTGATCCTGTCCAGAATTTTTTTTCTCATGTTGGTTGGAAATCTCTTTACATCCTGAAAGCAATCAAGAAGTATATTGGTCAAATAATATTTTTATAATTATGTATCATCTGTAAAAGGCGTAGGACCAAAAAACTTTCGCCCAATCAAAACGTTCTGGCCGAATGCTGTGACTGGTCGTGTGTACATTTTCAGCATATTTTTTGCATACCACTGCACACCCTGTTTACGCAGACATCATACGTCATCAGTGCACTCAAGTCTGCTGTGTCAATGTAGGGAGAATGGCGGACAATCAGCAACAGTCAAATCGACAACAAGTAAATCTACAAAAACGAAAGTCGGTTATTGTAAAAGTAGTGACGAAAATACGTCTGGATCATGAAAGAGGAAAAACTCGAATTAACATCGGTTCAGCTTTTACATGATGGAGACAGCTCCAGTAGGCAAGGGGACTGAAAGACAATACCATGGTTGCTCTCTTTCTTTTGGACAGGTATACATGCTTTGAGAAGAATTTAATGGATTAAGTTTGTAATTCGTTACGTGGATTTGCGAAATACATTCATGTGTTTGGAGGAGGCGTGGCTTTGGATGGCAATCGCATAAAGGGTGGGATTATAATTTCAGTGCTAGCAGGCTAAAGTTAGCACCTTTCCAAATGTATCTGCTTATTTTTATTTTCTTAAAAAAATATATGATTTAAGTGTTAAAAGGAAATATTTAAAAAATCACATTTGAACAATTATTAAACTCAGTCCTTTGTAAAACTCGGAAGTAGGTAACTTACATAGGAAAGTCTTCTTTTGGTTTGATGTAAGTTCTTCAAACACCTGCCAAAACGAGATGACGGTCAAATGCTCGGCATAAAGCAATCCTTCATATGTTGTGTTCTGTTGATCACAAGATTTACAATTTGTCAAGAAACTTTGCCAGTCGTCTTAGCTTACATGTTAATACAAATTTGACCTTTTTTATTGAAATGTTAAATGATGCCTTTATGCTATAATGTATATAAAACACATTTTTGTTTGTGCACGTTTTTCTTTATTGTTTTCTTTTTTTGCTTAGCTCAAGGTAGAAAAACATGCATAACGAATATATGAACTATAAATGGGATTTCAAGCTCCCTTAAAAAGCTGTCTCAACCTCATACATTTCCAAATAAATCAAAATTATATTCATTTTTCTTTCAACTTTGTGATGAGCGTTGACCTGTTTGAGTATGTCCCAGTCATAGTCTTCATTGCCCACCAGCACCCCTCTCAGCTCCTCGGGTTCAAACATCACCACCAAGTCTCTGTCACATCCTTTGTAAAAGCCTGTCTTGAATTCCTCAAACACTTCCTCCACGGATTTATTCAAGATGTAATCCACACAATTGTCCACAAATTCTGTTCTGTTGTGAAATTAATACAAAATGTTGAAAATTAGTCTTTCATTAATATAATATTTCATTTAAAAAGTGAAAACTGACTTGTTAGAATTTGTAACAATGTTTCCTGGATTAGAAGGATCCAATTCCACCTCTCTTCCACCCCATGTGACCTTATTTGGAAAACAAAAGTTTTGGTTGCTTTCTTTCTGTTTAATGTCCTTAAAAGATATTTCAGTGCATGAGAAAAACAAAACAAACCAACCGTGAACGTCATTTCCAATTCCTCAAAAACCTCATCGCTGTACTTGAGAATATGCTCCAAACTCCTGTGTTTCAGAATATATTAAACATTGTCATTTAATAATCTGCATTACACTGATTCTATAAGCGCTGTCTAAAAACCCAGACATATATCTAGCAGATGATCAGGACATTGGAACACTCACTGGCCAAGAACTGGGTCAAACTCCTTCAGATCTTGAAGAGTTGGTTTGACGTTGAGAAGTTTTTTGAACAAGGCTAAAGGAAAGGGCAGGTGCACAACACAATTGTTGTTGAAGGCCAAACCACACAAAATCCCAAGCAGTAAGTACTTCTCCTTCTCCAAGCTCGGCTGGGGTGCACAAAAGTAAACAGAGACACACACAATATAACATTGGACCGTGCATAACTAAGGTAAAACTAAGGAGTGTCTCCTTCATTTAAAAATCAGTCACATTGTAAAAATCTTTGTCTTGCCTGTGTTGGGAACCAGATCATAGATTTGTTGTCATTGTACATGAAGAACTGAGAGTCCTGGTTCAAGCAACTCCTTGATCACGTTGAGGAAAAAGTCCCTCTTGCTGACATCAGATCTATATGTAACATCCTCAGCATAAATGACCTAAAACAGAGATTTACATTTTTTCCAAAGCAATTTACACTGTTTGTGTGGCCATTATCATATTTAGTTATTTAATAGCAAAAGTCTATCTTATTTGCATCAATATTAATGTTATATTGTATTATAGAGATGTTAAATCTAAACACATATCACTTTCTGTGATATTGCATCAATACTTCAAGTTTAAGATTATGCTAGATTGATCGATTATGCCTTTTGGTTTACTGTTCCCCCAGCCCCAAGCTCCCAAAACAACTGACAAAAAACAGAGCTCAAACTCTGTAATCATAAGTAAATAAAGTATTTTATAACTATTTTATGTATTTATTTTACAGATTAAAATTAAAATTATTATTATTTATAATCATTATTATATTTAAATTATTATATAATTTAATATAATATAATAATGATTATAATGAATTATATTTATTATACTTTCATTATTATATTTATTACAATTATATATATATTTTATATATATACTATAAAGAAGAGTATAGGCTAAAAGAAATGTTGATTAAATCACAATTACCGGACGTAGTGTGTTTTTCATAAACCTGCATTTGGCTTCCAGGTTAAAGATGCATGGAAAGGATTTTAGCTTCTTCAACGTTTGCTATAAAAAAGCATATTAGAAAGATTATGCTATTTACTCTAAAATATACCCAGGCCAGATACAGTAAATACCCTCAATAGAAATATGCACAGAGAAGTATACAGAGAAATGACTTACATCATAGTAGTTTTCCAGATCCCTCAAGGCTTGAAGGTTCCCATTCCAGTTATGCAACCACCATGTGTTGTTTATATCTTCAGTGATGGATTGGAGCTGTTGATAAAGGAGAGCGAGCAATAAATTATTGTTTATTGCATGTTTAATGGTTTTCTCTACATTGTCATTGAGATTTGGAACTAGCGGTGGACTTTTTCTGGGCAATACTTAACCATGCCGGTAAGTTCCTGGTTCCCTTCCACAATTAAATAAAAAATGGCTAAATTTACTGACGAATCAAAAGATATCCAGTGTGTTTCCCATTTTTATTTATTTTTTACAAAGTTATAAATATACAATATTTGGCCAAGCATTTTTCTTTGTGATGCTGATCCTGTGTAAAATGACATAACAAATCTGCCAAGAAAAAAAACTTTTTCAAGTTCTCACCGTATCAAGAAGATCATTAATCTCATTAATGATGAAATGACTTTTTGTGATTTTGTTGTGGGCATTGCAGCAGACCTTCAGAGCAGAAACACAAATGTTAACCATATCTTAAACTCGACAGGTCATATTAAATGGTGAACAAATGTGTAATGAAGGCACCTTATAGATCATCTGCAGGACCTGGGCAAGTTGCTCTAAGCGTTTCGGTGTGTTCCAGTTTATGTCGTCAACCGCAATCCTGCCAATTGACTTTGAAGTTTCTTTGCGAAATAACTTCACCAGGCCTTTGAGACAATCGTCAGGGAGTTTGGACCAGTACGTTTCTAAGAACAATACAAGACAAACTCAAGCAACAAAACATAAAAGCCATGTGAAGGACGACATTAAATGACAGATTCACCTAACACTTTAAGAGCATCAGAATTCAGCTGAAGAATATTAGAGGCGAGCCCTTCAAGAAGTTTAGCCCTGTGTGGTCTCTGGCAGACTCTGATGAGCTCTGGGAGGAGAAGAGATAAACTCTCAGAGCTTCCACACTAGCTGGACTAGCCGGCAACGTTGCACTCCCAACAGTCTCCACAACCTGAGTTTCACAAGAAGAAATGTGACTTAGTTAGAGCGCTTACATTACATAACGTAAAGTAACAATGACATGATGCTTAAACATCTTTTAGGTTTTCTGATGTCAGATTTGTCATTACCTTTGACATCACCCTTTTATTCCCTGCTAATTTTGCAAATGATTTTCTGACCAGGTCAAAATCCAAACCACAGAACTCAGCAGAAGTCTGGAAATGCTCATCACAACTGCAATGACAAAAATGATACAAATGCGTCATATTTAAGCAGACTCATCTTGGGCACGGATGTGAAGATAATAGGTCTACCAGGTTCTAAGTTACCTTGTTTTCAGAAAACTTCCATTCAAACAGGCAGCAGATGAGAAGACTTTGCTTATTTTCCTGAAAAGAAAACATTTGACTTACAGTAAATCTCAGGTAACACTATATTTGCATACAGACAGGCTGTTCTGATTAAGTAATGTTCACCATCTTTTGTCCTTATCAGAGCACAGCTCTCTTCCAAGTGATTTTTTTTGTAGTTATTGCAGCATTCAAGCTGAAAACGAAAGCTGCCACATAGTGGATGTACCCACAGTAACATTTGCATTATAGTAACTACCGTGACAGCTTCTGAATACCCTGTAAAGTGGCATTGTCCGATATAAATCCAAACACTCACTTTTGTGTTGTTTTCCATGCATTTGAATCACATTCAGACACCCATTGGTCGATCATTTTGTCATCTAATGTCACAATCCTTCTGCTTTGATTGGGCTCAAGATTTGTTGACTCATTTCCATGTACCTAAAAACAATAAAACATACACAGTGCATAAATTATTACTTTTGTAAAAGTATTTTTGAATGAAAACGATCCGGCTTACCTTATAGAACAAGGCAAAGGAATGGTTCTGCCCAGCAATGACTTTTCCAATTGTATATTCATCATTAAATTCTGTATTTATAAATTATATATATAAAGTTAGAGGTCTGAACAATGTCATTGATATAAAATTATGAATCTATTATGTATTGATAACGGGAGGTTTGTAATTACCAGCTGGTAGGTGCACTGGTGAAGGCACAGACTGGTTGGTCATTTGTCCATTTCCCAGCTGCCCTTGCATCCCACATCCAAATGAGTAGATCTGCTTTGATGATGCCACTAACACAAGTGTGTGATGTCTTAATACGACCAAAAAAAAGAACAAATGACTAAGTTGATCAGACCATACATCTTGTATTGTAGCTAGCAATCTGTAAGTTTACCTCCCACATGTGACCTGTGACACTTTTGAACCCCACAGTTCAGGAACCACTTGTGGACGATGTTCATCTTTAAATGAGTTGTGCCCAAGTTGACCAAAAACTCCCGATCCAAATGTGAACACAACACCTCCCTAAAAATAGAATAAAATTCTCATTAGAGCATTATTTTTGTGCGGTTGGATATATTCTTTCACATTTACATTGATTCATTTAGCAGACATTAAAGTTATCGAACAGCATTAGCCTAGCCCATTTCAACATATGTGATATGTAAAACTTAACATAGTGTGTTAAAATACCTTTGATAAAGTTGCAGTGTGTTCTCCTCCACACGAGATGAACTGAGTTTTCTTTCCATTCAGGCTTTTTACAACTGTGGGCACATGCCTGTCTGAAATCACATAAAATCGTCACTTTTAAATATGGCAAATTCATACTGTTATATATCACACTTGACAGTAGATACAGTACCTGTAGTGTCTCCCAGACCCAACTGTCCAGAAGAGTTCTTCCCCCAACCAAACACAACACCAGAGAGAGACAACACAAAGCTGTGATCTCCTCCAGCGCTGATCTGAGCCAGTGGAACCCCATCCAGACACCGAACGTGTTGAGGAGTCTGAGATCCAGATCGACCTTCACCCAGACCCAGCTGACCATGAGAGTTCTCCCCCCAGACAAACACCTGACCCTCTGAGAGGACAAGAATAAACTCAAAAAGGTACATTTACACACTTCATTTTTCAAATATGGTGTTGATGGAATAGCTGTGGGTACCCTGGGTTAATGCCATCGAATGCTGGTCTCCACATGTGATCTGAATCACATGTCTGTTGGCCAGATCTTTGAGAGGTCTGCAGGGATTTACACAGTATATACAGTATTATCATATGAAATATGTATAGTCCTACACTTATAAATACTGTAGTATAGTAATGCAAGTGGTGTTATATGACAACATACTTGTACTCAAGAGGAGATTCCATATTAGTGAAAACGTTCCCCCCATGGGTAAGAAGAACAGCCCCAGATTCTCCACAGTCTATTAATCTGAAATTGTCTTTTAGGGGTGGACTTTCTACAATATAAACATATACATGAAATAACTATCTGGATTAAGTCAGAGTCACACGCAACATAAATTGCTTTAAATATGATTTAAAAACATTAATTATGTTATATATTATAAAATAAATGACACATCATATTTCATTGTTATGTATTATCTACAACATGTAAATAATAAAAGCGTAATTTTACTGGTCGATTTGAAAAGTTATTACAAAATGTTACCGTACTTAGTTTGCCATCATGACCATTGGGTTCACCGCGCAGTCTGAGCACCGAAACTTTCCCATTCCGAATGAATCCAACAAAACATTTTCCTGCTGACATGTCCTGAATTTCTGATTTTGGACACACGAAGCGTACGACATCATTCACATGTTGAACTTTGTCAGGCAAACCGAAGCCCTCTCGAACCTGCGCTCCCCAATAACACAACATCTTCAGCTTATGTGTGAAACCTCTGTGACGAATGAAACACTAAAGACTGGACTGACAGACCAGTCCGAGTAATGCACAGCGACTTCCCACAAAACGAAACTAGGGAATCATACTGACTCAGTGTTGTTGTTCTTATATTGTTTGTATGATGACGAAGGGGGTGTGTGCTTTGACGTTTAGACTCGAAAACGAAAGCACAACTCCCGCTGTGCATCCGTGTTGTGGACATTTGATTTAGATTTTCTTTAGCTCACATATTCACCAACACGTTACCCATTGCACGGGTCTACGTCTGATAAAATATATTTATTCGTACTATTATTAATTCAATTCATTCAAATAATTGAATGCCTGTGCCATCAGGGAAGAAAAACCCATTGATGTATTCAGGTAGCCAGCTGACCTCATTCTTTGGGCACGTAACGTTGCTGAACCTATAGACCTCCAATCCAATGGGAGGCTTGCTGGGTTAAATCCAGGTGGTGACTGTTTTATGGATGGGCAGTGTATTTTAAAAGAGGGAAAAATCGTGGGTTATGGATGTGACAAAAAAGAAAGATTGTTTTCGAGAGACAACATGGCCTACTTTGTAGCATTTCTGTGAATTAAAATGTACAAACCAGAAGCAATATAATACCAAACGAATGGAGAACAGATGCCTTTTCATATCACAAAATAGTTATTTTTATTTTAATGTGCCCTTTTATGAAGAATGTGGAATGTTATAGTTGTGAAAGTATAATTATGAAAACTATATGCTTTAAAAACTTCAATAAAGACCTCACATGTGTATTTAAACCACCAGATATTGACCTATCAGTATGGTAAAAGCAAGACTATTAGGTTTCCATTTGCATGGAAATGCCCAGTATTGGAGTTTACCAAGACAACAATCTTTGTGTGTGCCAAAGCTCTTCATGATTCCGATTTAAGGTTTTTATGATTATGATTAGTGGGAAATGCAAAATAAACACAATTTAAAAACATAATTGTAATCAATCTCATAATTTCAAGACCATTATGTTTTATAGCAGAGGAAAGAGATCAGGTAAGCCTTATGAGCAAATATGTCTTTTTATTTCACTTAAAGTAAACATTCATAAATAACAATACAAACTTTAAGCAAACTTTATATGGTTTTTCGAATCGCTCTCGCGGTACTTTGATGTCATCCGCCTGTCGGATCTTGCGGCGTCGCATCAAGTCGAACAAACCTAATGCTTCGTTGTCACGGGAACATGCCAGCTGAAAATAATGAGGAAAGTACGTCGGTCCCTTTGCCAAGTGCTTTCCAAACGTCTACATAATGTGACGCAAATGCCCGTTAACTCCAAAGTCTAAACTCCAAGGGCTCTGCCCTTCGAAGGGAGTAGGGTGTATGAATGATGACTATATTTGGAATGTTACCCGTGACGGTTCAGTACGAATACACGTACCGTTACACCCCTAATTAATTTATTTGTGACTGAAAGAAGCAAAGTGACTTCAGTGCATTCAAGATATACATTTCATCAGTCCATGTGTTCTCTGAGAATTAAACCAAGACATGACATTTCCAATGCTAGAACTGTGCAACTGAGCTATAGGATTTGTTTAAGGTTTCATAATGAGATACAAAAGGCAGCCGTCAGCCTACTGCTGATCAGATATATTTGGGGTTCGGTGCATTCTAGCATTGTTGACCTTCTCACCCCTTTCCAAAAACCTCACAAAAACTGATAGCATGTATTAGCTTGTTACGAAGTGTGTTGATGTCACTGTATTTGGGAAGACGTAATGTGCCAAAACATGTCAGTGCTTCTGGGAGATGATGATCTGAATCAGTTTTGTTCAACAGCACAATCTTCAGAGTCAGCTTTGAGAGACCTCCAGCAGGAACACGGCCCGTTCCATACATGAAAACTGTGAGGACACAGTATATGCCAATAATATATTATAAAACATATAGGCATACGTTAGATGCACAAATAACTTAAATATGGACACAATTATTTACATTTAGCAGAGACCTTAATCCAAAGGGATTTAAAGATTGTGTGAATCATTCTGTGGACAAATGTTGTTTCAGATACGAAGATGTTACTTTTGTTTTCTTCAGACAGCTTTCCAGAAAGTTTACACACCACCGCTCTTAATGCACGGTGGTGCCTTTTTGAGCATCAGCATTTTTCCTTTTCTTGTTTCTAAAATTGTGGACTTTTTTGCTTTAAGATATATTGTAGAAAACTAATGTTGTTTAAAATAAAATGCAGAGGAAAACCAAGTCCTCTGTTTGGTGATCCCTTTGTGATACGTACTTTATCAGTGTTCCAAAGTATTTAGATTAAGTTACAAAATTTGTGTAATCTAACGAAATACGTTACAAATTACTTTTTAAAGCATGTATATTGTAATCTGTAGTGAAAAACATTTTAAAAGTATCCTTTGATTGATTGATTGATTGAATAACGAGCACGTGCTAAGATGGGTCGTTATAAACAAATAGTGTTACCTGGTCAAACGCATTTCGTCCCCGTGTGTTTTGATCGTATATTCGTGGAATGGTTTCAGTTCAAAGGTTCCGACAAAAACAAGGAAGTTACGACTCAGATTAGGGGCGTCACTGATCACGTGACTCTTGTCAATCTGCACTGACGTCGCTGACCGATAGATGGCGACAGAGTAGCTGAGCAGCTTTCTTAAACCACCAATAGTTGTTTATAATACATAACAATTTAGTGTTGCTTAAGTTTACTTTATTTATAATTTAACAACAATCAATAAACCAATTAAAAAGCCATGAGAGAGGTGAAAATAAGAAGCAACAAAAGAATGTTTTGAAGACATGTAAGGATATTTTAAAATAAATTGCTTTTTTACATGATGGTTTGTTTCTTTATCAACACGCCCATGAAAACTGCCCCATGGCTTTTATTAAAGTCACACTGGGTGAATTAAAAGCTGAGTTTGTAAAAATTGTAATATTGCACACTTGGTTACCTTGGTTTTAGCAGTAGGCTAATATGAATAAGGTTTGATTTTTTTCATTGGTTACATTTTTGTAAGTATCAGAAATCAGTAGTAGCTTGTCATATCAAAATGTGCAGTTATTTTAAAATATAAATATTTTAACAAGACAACTCAAATACAACTTATAACTTCATAAAAATAGCACATCTCATAATTTGACCCATTTGATGTCAAAGTGCCAAAGGTTATCAACTGAAATAAACGTGTAAACATTTTACAAAAAAATAATTTTTACCTTGAAAATATTTACCTTGTAAAAATACCTTGTTTTTTCAATTATACAAATCTATAACATTTAACACATGGCATCAAGTTTTAAGTGACATTATGTGAAGCACCAGAGTTAAAGGGATAGTTCACCCAAAAATGTTAATTCTGTCATTATTTACTCGCCCTCTTGTCATTTCAAACCTTTAAGTCTTTAGTTTTTCCGTAGAACACAGAAGAAGATTTTTGAAGAAAGTTAGTAACCGAAGAGCACTAGACCCCACTCACTTCTATTGTATGGACACAAAATCAATGCAAGGGGTTTCACTGATTTTAAATTACGAGAGGGTAAACAAATGATGACAGAATTTTTGTTTTTAGGAGTAAACTATGACTTTAAAATCACAACAACTTATTCCTCACTTAAACCCCTCTTGTGGTTGAGGGCTTTGATGAGTTTCTCCTTAAGTGTCGCTCTGCTTTGATTTATAGGAAGTTCTAACAGGGAATGACACGTCAGGGCCTGTGGTAGATGTTCCTCAGTTGAGTTGAGCAGGTCCCTCACTCTCATCTTCACCTGACTCATACCCAGAATGGGAACTCGCTCGAAACCCGTCAAGAACACTGAGAAATCAAAAATATTATTCTCATTATTGCTTGGTTATTTAAAGCCATTCTGTTTGATTTCATGCATCACTGCCACAAATCTACAGCAGTTTTCTGAATAGTTGTTATAGATGTATAGTTTATTGAAGCTGTATCTGCTTATTTTTTTATTTATTATTATTTTTGTATTTAAAAAAATCACATTTTAACAATTACTAAACACATTCCTTTGTAAAACTCTGAAATTACATTACATTTACATTACATTTATTTATTTAGCAGACGCTTTTATCCAAAGCGACTTACAAGTAGGAGAGCATATAAACATTTTGTCAACATGCTAAACAGTACCGTTTGTTTAGAAGGCCATGTTATTCGGAGGATTAAAGCTGGAATATAGCTAACTTACATAGGAAAGTCTTCTTTTGGTTTGATGTAAGTTCTTCAAACACCTGCCAAAATGAGATGACGGTCAAAATGCTCGGCATAAAGCAATCCTTCATATGTTGTGTTCTGTTGATCACAAGATTTACAATTTGTGCGTCATTGTCAAGAAACTGTGCCAGTCGTCTCAGCTTACATGTGAGTACAAATTTGACTTTTTTATTGAAATGTTAAATGATGCCTTTATGCTATAATGTATATAAAACACATTTTTGTTTGTTCACGTTTTTCTTTATTGTTTTCTTTTTTTGCTTAGCTCAAGGTAGAAAAACATGCATAATGAATATATAAACTATAAATGGGATTTCAAGCTCCCTTAAAAAGCTGTCTCAACCTCATACATTTCCAAATAAATCAAAATTATATTCATTTTTCTTTCAACTTTGTGATGAGCGTTGACCTGTTTGAGTATGTCCCAGTCATAGTCTTCATTGCCCACCAGCACCCCTCTCAGCTCCTCGGGTTCAAACATCACCACCAAGTCTCTGTCACATCCTTTGTAAAAGCCTGTCTTGAATTCCTCAAACACTTCCTCCACGGATTGATTCAAGATGTAATCCACACAATTGTCCACAAATTCTGTTCTGTTGTGAAATTAATACAAAATGTTGAAAATGTAGCTCTTTTCATTTAATATAATATTTCATTTAAAAAGTGAAAACTGACTTGTTAGAATTTGTAACAATGTTTCCTGCATTAGAAGGATCCAATTCCACCTCTCTTCCACCCCATGTGACCTTATTTGGAAAACAAAAGTTTTGGTTGCTTTCTTTCTGTTTAATGTCCTTAAAAGATATTTCAGTGCATGAGAAAAACAAAATAAACCAACCGTGAACGTCATTTTCAATTCCTCAAAAAACCTCATCGCTGTACTTGAGAATATGCTCCAAACTCCTGTGTTTCAGAATATATTAAACATTGTCATTTAATAATCTGCATTACACTGATTCTATAAGCGCTGTCTAAAAACCCAGACATATATCTAGCAGATGATCAGGACATTGGAACACTCACTGGCCAAGAACTGGGTCAAACTCCTTCAGATCTTGAAGAGTTGGTTTGACGTTGAGAAGTTTTTTGAACAAGGCTAAAGGAAAGGGCAGGTGCACAACACAATTGTTGTTGAAGGCCAAACCACACAAAATCCCAAGCAGTAAGTACTTCTCCTTCTCCAAGCTCGGCTGGGGTGCACAAAAGTAAACAGAGACACACAATATAACATTGGACCGTGCATAACTAAGGTAAAACTAAGGAGTGTCTCCTTCATTTAAAAATACGTCACAATGTAAAAATCTTTGTCTTGCCTGTGTTGGGAACCAGATAATTTTGTTGTCATTGTACATGAAGAACTGAGAGTCTGGTTCACGCAACTCCTTCATCACCTCGACGAAAAAGTCCCTCTTGTTGACATCAGATTTATATGTAAGATCCTCAGCATAAACGACCTAAAACAGAGATTTATATTTTTTCCAAAGCAATTTACACTCTAAAAAATTATTCATGGCATCTTTTGGCACAACTTAATTTAATGCATTGGTGCAAGTCAAAAATTGAAATTCTTGGTATAATTCAAACTTTTAAGTGTGAAACTCTATTTTGATGAGTTGTGCTGACTTAATAATGTTGATAATTACTTAAGCTTAATATTGTGCATAATTTTTACCTAAAAATCTGTGTTTATGTGTTTACAACAATATTTAAGTTGCGGTAACTCAAAGTAATTGGCTAGATAACTTAATTTTTCAACACCAATTGAGTTCCGGATTTAAAGACTCCTCCCAAACCATGTAACATACGTAAACAAGACCAAACTCGTGTCAGGTGTTTGAAAAACAAAAAATAAATGTGTTCATGACCCAATGTAGTTTGTTGGATTAACTTAATTTTGCTAGAAGTTGTCACAACTCAAAAATATTGATGCAAACTGTTTTTTTATATGTGTGTGCGTTATCATATTTAGTTATTTAATAGCAAAAGTCTAGCTTATTTGAATCAATATTAATGTTATATTGTGTTATAGAGATGTTAAATCTAAACACATATCACTTTCTGTGATATTGCATCAATACTTCAAGTTATAGATGATGCTAGATTGGTCGATTAGGCCTTTTGGTGGGAAATGTTATATTTGTTTTACCGCCAGCCATCCTTTGAGATCTTGATCAGTGGCTTTTCTCAACTCCCTGAAGCAATCGTCCAGAAGTGCTGTGCGTCTTAACTCCAGCTCATAACAATACTGTAAATAAAATATTTAATTACTATTTTATGTATTTATTTTACATTTATATTATATACTATAAAGAAGAGTATATGCAAAAAAATATGGTTTAAATCACAATTACCGGACGTAGTGTGATTTTCATAAACCTGCATTTGGCTTCCAGGTTAAAGATGCATGGAAAGGATTTTAGCTTCTTCAACGTGTGCTGTAAAAAAGCATATTAGAAAGATGATGCTATTTACTCTAAAATATGCCCAGGCCAGATACAGTAAATACCCCCAATAGAAATATGCACAGAGAAGTATACAGAGAAATGACTAACATCATAGTAGTTTTGCAGATCCCTCAAGGCTTGAAGGTTCCCTTTCCAGTTATGCAACCACCGTTTGTTGTTTATATTTTCAGTGATGGATTGCAGCTGTTGATAAAAGAGAGCGAGCAATAAATTATCGTTTATTGCATGTTTATTGGTTTTCTCTACATTGTCATTGGGATTTGGAACTAGCGGTGGACTAATTTATTTTTCTGGGCAATACTTGACCATGCCGGTAAGTTCCTGGTTCCCTTCCACAATTAAATAAAAAATGGCTAAATTTACTGACGAATCAAAAGATACAGTGTGTTTCCCATTTTTATTTATATTTTACAAAGTTATAAATTAAATTATATTACATAAATATAAACGTATTACTTCATCTATCTTGTATAAGATATATTCAAGCAGTGGTCCCAATATGTGGCTAAGCGTTTTTTCTTTGTAATGCTGTACCTGTGTAAAATGACATCAGAAATTTGCCAAGAATTTTTTTTTTTAAGTTCTCACCGTATCAAGAAGATCATTAATCTCATTAATGATGAAATTACTTTTTGTGATTTTGTTGTGGGCATTGCAGCAGACCTTCAGAGCAGAAACGCAAATGTTAACCATATCTTAAACTCGACAGGTCATATTAAATGGTAAACAAATGTGTAATGAAGGCACCTTATAGACCATCTGCAGGACCTGGGCAAGTTGCTCCAAGCGTTTCGGTGTGTTCCAGTTTATGTCGTCAACCGCAATCCTGCCAATTGACTTTGAAGTTTCTTTGCGAAATAACTTCACCAGGCCTTTGAGACAATCGTCAGGGAGTTTGGACCAGTACGTTTCTAAGAACAATACAAGACAAACTCAAGCAACAAAACATAAAAGCCATGTGAAGGACGACATTAAATGATAGATTCACCTAACACTTTAAGAGCATCAGAATTCAGCTGAAGAATATTAGAGGCGAGCCCTTCAAGAAGTTTAGCCCTGTGTGGTCTCTGGCAGACTCTGATGAGCTCTGGGAGGAGAAGATAAACTCTCAGAGCTTCCACACTAGCTGGACTAGCCGGCCACGTTGCACTCCCAACAGTCTCCACAACCTAAGTTTCACAAGAAGAAATGTGACTTAGTTAGAGCGCTTACATTACATAACGTAAAGTAACAATGACATGATGCTTAAACATCTTTTAGGTTTTCTGATGTCAGATTTGTCATTACCTTTGACATCACCCTTTTATTCCCTGCTAATTTTGCAAATGATTTTCTGACCAGGTCAAAATCCAAACCACATAACTCAGCAGAAGTCTGGAAATGCTCATCACAACTGCAATGACAACAATGATACAAATGCGTCATATTTAAGCAGACTCATCTTGGGCACGGATGTGAAGATAATAGGTCTACCAGGTTCTAAGTTACCTTGTTTTCAGAAAACTTCCATTCAAACAGGCAGCAGATGAGAAGACTTTGCTTATTTTCCTGAAAAGAAAACATTTGACTTACAGTAAATCTCAGGTAACACTATATTTGCATACAGACAGGCTGTTCTGATTGAGTAATGTTCACCATCTTTTGTCCTTATCAGAGCAAAGCTCTTTCCCAAGTGATTTTTTTTGTAGTTTTTGCAGCATTCAAGCTGAAAACGAAAGCTGCCACATAGTGGATGTACCCACAGTAACATTTGCATTATAGTAACTACCGTGACAGCTTCTGAATACCCTGTAAAGTGGCATTGTCCGATATAAATCCAAACACTCACTTTTGTGTTGTTTTCCATGCATTTGAATCACATTCAGACACCCATTGGTCGATCATTTTGTCATCTAATGTCACAATCCTTCTGCTTTGATTGGGCTCAAGATTTGTTGACTCATTTCCATGTACCTAAAAACAATAAAACATACACAGTGCATAAATGATTTCATTGTAAAAGTATTTTTGAATGATTTTGAAGCGATCCGGGTTACCTTATAGAACAAGGCAAAGGAATGGTTCTGCCCAGCAATGACTTTTCCAATTGTATATTTCATCATTACATTCTGCATTTATAAATTATATATATAAAGTTACAGGTCTAAACAATGTCATTAATAAAAAAATATGAATCTATTATGTAATGATAACGGGAGGTTTATAATTACCAGCTGGTAGGTGCACTGGTGAAGGCACAGACTGGTTGATCAATTGTCCATTTCCCAGCTGCCCTTGCATCCCACATCCAAATGAGTAGATCTGCTTTGATGATGCCACTAACACAAGTGTGTGATGTCTTAATACAAAAAAAACCCTAATGAGAATATTGATCAGACCATACATCTTGTATTGTAGCTTACACTCTTTTAAAATTGTATAAATGTGTGATGGTTGTGTATCAAAGATTAAGTGCTATAAAAATAGATGTTGAAAAATAAAACAGTTTAGCTTACCTGCCACATGTGACCTGTGATACTTTAGAACTCCACACTTCAACCACTCGGGGAAGATGTTCATCTTTTAATGAGTTGTGTCCAAGTTGCCCAAAAACTCCCGATCCAAATGTGAACACAACGCCTCCCTAAGAATACAATCATATTTTTGGTACGATTGGATATATTTTCAACATTTTCACTGATTCAAGGATATATTAAGGTTATCACAAAAGAGATCCCCTTTTATTTATATACTGTATTAGTGTCTAAAATACCTTTGATAAAGTTGCAGTGTGTTCTCCTCCACATGAGATGAACTGAGTTTTCTTCCCATTCAGGCTTTTTACAACAGTGGGCACATACCTGTCTGAAATCACATAACACATAAACTCATCACTTATAATAACTTCACATTCATGTGATATTTCACATTATGTCACACTTGTCTCAAAAGTACTGTGTGATGATGAGATGTGTTACTAAATGGATGCGGTGAACTTCTAAATACTAAAGTTAATGATCAACTTATAAACATTAACGTAGATACCTGTGGTGTCTCCCAGACCCAGCTGTCCAGAAGAGTTCTTCCCCCAACCAAACACAACACCAGAGAGAGACAACACAAAGCTGTGATCTCCTCCAGCGCTGATCTGAGCCAGTGGAACCCCATCCAGACACTGAACGTGTTGAGGAGTCTGAGATCCAGATCGACCTTCACCCAGACCCAGCTGACCATGAGAGTTCTCCCCCCAGACAAACACCTGACCCTCTGAGAGGACAAGAATAAACTCTGAAAATCTCAAAAAGGTTATTTATGAACTTAATTTTTAGAATGGTGTTGATGGAATAGCTGTGAGTACCCTGGGTTAATGCCATCGAATGCTGGTCTCCACATGTGATCTGAATCACATATCTGTTGGCCAGATCTTTGAGAGGTCTGCAGGGATTTACACAGTATATACAGTATTATCATAGGAAATATGTATAGGCCTACACTTATAAATACTGTAGTATAGTAATGCAAGTGGTGTTATAAGGCAACATACTTGTACTCAAGAGGAGATTCCATATTAGTGAAAACGTTCCCCCCATGGGTAAGAAGAACAGCCCCAGATTCTCCACAGTCTATTAATCTGAAATTGTCTTTTAGGGGTGGACTTTCTACAATATAAACATATACATGAAATAACTATCTGGATTAAGTCAACATTAATTATGTTATATATTATAAAATAAATGACACATCATATTTCATTGTTATGCATTATCTACAACATGTAAATAATAAAAGCGTAATTTTACTGGTCGATTTGAAAAGTTATTACAAAATGTTACCATACTTAGTTTGCCATCATGACCATTGGGTTCACCGCGCAGTCTGAGCACCGAAACTTTCCCATTCCGAATGAATCCAACAAAACATTTTCCTGCTGACATGTCCTGAATTTCTGATTTTGGACACACGAAGCGTACGACATCATTCACATGTTGAACTTTGTCAGGCAAACCGAAGCCCTCTCGAACCTGCGCTCCCCAATAACACAACATCTTCAGCTTATGTGTGAAACCTCTGTGACGAATGAAACACTAAAGACTGGACTGACAGACCAGTCCGAGTAATGCACAGCGACTTCCCACAAAACGAAACTAGGGAATCATACTGACTCAGTGTTGTTGTTCTTATATTGTTTGTATGATGACGAAGGGGGTGTGTGCTTTGACGTTTAGACTCGAAAACGAAAGCACAACTCCCGCTGTGCATCCGTGTTGTGGACATTTGATTTAGATTTTCTTTAGCTCACATATTCACCAACACGTTACCCATTGCTATACACAAAATATATTTATTCTTACTATTATTAATTCAATTCATTCAAATAACTGAATGCCTGTGCCATCAGGGAAGAAAAACCCATTGATGTATTCAGGTAGCCAGCTGACCTCATTCTTTGGGCACGTAACGTTGCTGAACCTATAGACCTCCAATCCAATGGGCGGCTTTTACCTATTTGCTGGGTTAAATCCAGGTGGTGACTGTTTTATGGATGGGCAGTGTATTTTAAAAGAGGGAAAAATCGTGGGTTATGGATGTGACAAAAAAGGAAGATTGTTTTCGAGAGACAACATGGCCTACTTTGTAGCATTTCTGTGAATTAAAATGTACAAACCAGAAGCAATAATACCAAACGAATGGAGAACAGATGCCTTTTCATATCACAAAATAGTTAATTTGATTTTAATGTTCCCTTTTATGAAGAATGTGGAATGTTATAGTTGTGAAAGTATAATTATGAAAACTATATGCTTTAAAAACACAGAGAAAATGCTTTAAAAACTTCAATAAAGACCTCACATGTGTATTTAAACCACCAGATATCAGTATGGTAAATTATTAGGTTTATTAGATAGGTTTCCATTTGCATGGAAATGCCCAGTATTGGAGTTTACCAAGACAAAAATCTTTGTGTGTGCCAAAGCTCTTTATGATTCAGATTTAAGGTTTATATGATTATGATTAGTGGGAAATGCAAAATAAACACAATTTAAAAACATAATTGTAATCAATCTCATAATTTCAAGACCATTATGTTTTATAGCAGAGGAAAGAGATCAGGTAAGCCTTATGAGCAAATATGTCTTTTTATTTCTCTAAAAGTAAACATTCATAAATAACATTAAGCACATTAAATGTGTTTCCAAATAAAAACATCCACACAATGTTTAATTGCACAACAGGTATGTAACAGAAAAATGTTTCTTTCACATTATAAAAAGGATGGATCATATAAGAACTATTGACTTAAGGTTCAATGGGGAACCATAATTGTCCTATTGCTACAAAGAGCCCCTTTCTGCAGGAAGCAGAAGGGTTATAAATATTACTTATTTTTAGGGGTGTATAAGTGTATTCGTACCGAACCGTCACCAGCAGTCACAGGAAATTGCAAATGAAGTCATCATTATGCCCTACTCCCTTTAGACTGGAGTGAACAGGGCATTTGCGTGCCAATATGTCGACGTTTGGAATGCACTTGGCAAAATGAGCGGTGTATTTTCCACATTATCTTCAGCATGAAAACAGTTTTTATGCTTAAATTATGACATTAAATCAGCGACATCTGCTGACGGACACAATAGCCTTGTTCGACTTGATGCGACGCTTCAAGATCCGACAGGCGGGTGACATCAAAGTACCACGAGAGCCAGTGCCCCCGTGTCAGCACACTTGGCCACCCCCCTGGCCCCCCTAAATCTGGATATTTTTCACCAAACAGAGCAATTTTGAGCTGAACTCGTTTTCAAATGAGAAATGAATGAAAAATAATCATGACAACAGATGTTAGTGTGCCCCCTAAAAGCACAAGTGGCCCCCCTAGTTACAGTAGTCTAGAAACACCACTGACTGAAAGAAGCAAAGTGACTTCAGTGCATTCAAGATATATACAATTCATCAGTCCATGTGTTCTCTGAGAATTAAACCAAGACATGACATTTCCAATGCTAGAACTGTGCAACTGAGCTATAGGATTTGTTTAAGGTTTCATAAAGAGATACAAAAGGCAGCCGTCAGCCTACTGCTGATCAGATATATTTGGGGTTCGGTGCATTCTAGCATTGTTGACCTTCTCACCCCTTTCCAAAAACCTCACAAAAACTGATAGCATGTATTAGCTTGTTACGAAGTGTGTTGATGTCACTGTATTTGGGAAGACGTAATGTGCCAAAACATGTCAGTGCTTCTGGGAGATGATGATCTGAATCAGTTTTGTTCAACAGCACAATCTTCAGAGTCAGCTTTGAGAGACCTCCAGCAGGAACACGGCCCGTTCCATACATGAAAACTGTGAGGACACAGTATATGCCAATAATATAAAATATATTATAAAACATATAGGCCTAGGTTAGAGGCACAAAGATCTTAAATATGGGCAAAATTATTTACATTTAGCAGACACCTTAATCCAAAGGGATTAAAAGATTGTGTGAATCATTCTGAGGACAAATGTTGTTTCAGATACGAAGATGTTACTTACTCAAAAATTTCTTCTTGTTATCTTCAGACAGCTCAAAGAAAACGGTCCAAAAATTCTTTATCAACTCATCAGAGGGAGAACAGTCTTGGTAGGTAGCACACTAAATATGAAGCAAAAATAATTAGTACACTAAACATATGTCAAACCTGACACACTTCTTGCATACAAACATGCACGGTTTTTAAAACTTTTATCTTCATATACCTTCTGAAGGTCTTCCCACTCATACTCAGGAGAACCACTGAAAACTTCTCTGAGTTCTTCGGGGTGAAACATTTTCCAGGCTTTGACCGGACAGCCTACAGAAAAACCTGCAGAGAACTGCTCGAACTGGTTCTTCACTGACTTGTTGAAAATGAAATCCAAATACAAATCCACATACTTCTGTCTGCACAGAGATAAAAAATCCACTGTTTAGCGATGAAGACCTATGGTATCTATAGCCTTAATAAAATGTACTCTTTTATTTTTCTGATCTGTGACATCTCTTCAAGTAATACAGTCTCTGTAGACAGATAATAAGACAATGACATAATCATTCCTACCGATTAACTGGGGTTATTGGAATCTGAGCACCATTTGGAATGAGCTCTTGTCCTTTGATCTAAAAGAGATGAAACAATGTTATTAACATATTCATCCCATCAGCAGCTGCTCTACATTAGACTCATGAAAGACTGAAGCTCAGAATTACCGTGAAATCTAAGAAAAGCATCTCCACCACTTCCTCTTCCTCCTCCAGAAGATTTCTCAAACTTCTGATTTTGGATTAAAAAAAAAGTAAATTGATATAAATCCAAAGATAAACCTGCAAGTTGTATGAAACTCGCACTGTGATGAAATGTTACTTAAAAGTGGCCAATAGGGTTTATGCACAACCATAGGGTTTATGTTATAATGCTGGCATGTTTACCTGGCTTCCACAGGGGATATTTCCTGAAGATCACTCAAAGTGATGCTCAGGTCCAGTAGTTTCTTAAACAATGCCAGTGGAAATTCAATGTTCATGTAACAGTGATTGAACAGCGCCATTCCACAAACGACGCCAAGATAGTAAAAATCTTCTTTGCATGTGTGCTAAAAAGGCATTATTGTATAAGTATTAGTGTACCTGCTTTTAAAACTGAGAATATCAATAAAAATGATTTCATAAAAAAAACTATTCGTTATAACAGTCTGATGCATTTTGTGACAGCAGTAGATACCTCAGAATTGAACCACACCAGTGAATTTTCCACTTTCAGCAGCTTCTTGTCCCATGTAAGGAACGATTGTGAAAGCAAGGAGAAGAACTCTGCAGAAAGAGCCCCTTCATCTATCCCATCCTCACCGACAAACTTCACCTGGGCGGGAGACATTGTTACTATGCATGGAAGACAAAATATGACCAACAGAAAATGCCAATGTCAAATATATTTCAAATGGTCCAAAGTTCTTAGATTCTTTGCTGTTCTTTCCGTGGGACTACCTTCAACCGTTGGTGAAATGAGTGGTTGTCTAGTCGGAGATACTGAAGAATGTCCTTCAATGTTGAATTCCTGTTTATGTGCAAAGTGCTGCCATTCAAAAATAATGTAAGCTGTTGGTCTTGAGACCTTTCTCCAATGAGTTTATCCTGTAAGTACTTAGAAAAGTAACATGAAGGTAAAAAGGTGTAGTAGTTTCATTAAACTATAAAGTTTCAATTTGAACAGAACGCTTTAGATAGTCACTTCATTAGCACACTTACTTGAAAAATTCTCCATTTAGATGCCGTGTCAGCCATAAAAGGGAAATTGACCAACACTTCAATCGTTTTCTGAATAAAAAGAAGATTGCTTAGAAAATGTTGTTATGTTCATTCATCATGCTCATATTCATCAAGTTCATCGTCAGACGTTTGTGATACCCACAGCATAGTGGAGCGACAGCACCAGCATTTCACTGATATTATCGAACATAAAAAATGACTCAATGTCTTCCAGAGTTGCTTGCAGCTGTTGAAATAGAAAAAGATGAAACGTTTTTTTGGGGGGGTTCCTTAAAAGGAAAGGTTCACCTAAAAACTAAAATTACTTCATACTCACCCTCATTCCATCCTAGGTGTATATGACTTCCTTTCTTCTAGTCATACATAATCATAGTTATTCTAAAAAAAATCTCGCTCTTAGGTTGGCAATGCCTTTGGTTTTGAAGCTCTAAAAAGAAATGTCTTCTGAAGCAAAACGATACATTTTTTAGCAAATTTATTGTTTTGTACTTAGTTAGACACTTAATTGCGTGTGCAATGACTAGTCACCATATATTTTGGTGTGACGAAACATATAACGAAACGTATAAAAAATATTTGAAGTTATCATTGTTAAGCCGATGGGCGTATCATCCTGTCAGCACTAATGTTGACATTCAAACGAAACATAAAATATGAATCGTCTTCTCTTACAAACTAATTGTTTTTCAAAAGACATTCATTAACCCCCTGGAACTATTTTTCTTATTTATAGATGTGGTTTTCGGAGCTCCAACATTGATGAAGAAAGAAAGTCTTATACACCAGTAAATTGTTTAATAGTAAATTATGGAGTAATGTCATTTCTGGGTGAACTATTCCATTAAAGTTTGTCAGATGGAATTGATTATCGTTTTGGCACTTACCATATCTAGAAGATCATTGATGTTGTGAATAATGAAATCTCTACTTGTGATGTCATTGTGGCTACTGCAGACCTTCAGAACGGAAAGACAAATGTTTTAAAAGTGTTCTTTAGTAAATCTTTACGGTTATTATACTGTTAAATGTGTGTGTTCTTTTGCTTTAAGTATATTGTGAATGTAAAATGAAGGCACCTTATAGATCATTTGCAGGACCTGCATAAATGTCTGCAGGCGTCTCGGTGAATCGCTGTTTATTTTGTCACAAGCAATGCTGCCAATCAACTTTGCAGATTCTGTGCAAAATAACTTCACTAGGTCTTTGAAACAATCGTCAGGGAGTTTGGACCAGAACGTTGCTTAAAACATAACAAAACATAAAGATTCTCAGGCAAGCACAAGAAAAGCAAGGTAAAGAATAACAATATCATAAACGAATGATCGATTCACCTAACACTTTAAGAGCATCGAATTTCAGCTGAAGAATTTTGGAGGCGAATGCTTCAAGAAGTTCAGCTCTGTGTTGTTCCTGGCAAACTCCGATGAGCTCTGGGAGGAGAAGATAAACTCTCAGGACTTCCACACTAACTAGACTGGGGTCAACACTGAGGGTTTTCAGAGAGGGCAACAGTGTACCATGAACAGTCTTAAAAACCTGTATAAAATGATGTAAGGGAATATAAAATAAAATATAAACAATAAAGTAATAAACAGAGATGAATAGAAATTCTGTGTCAAGCTATTTGTAATAATGCTTATTAACCTCGTCTTTTATGGTGTTAGAGAAAACCATGTTTGCAGTAAGGCACGTCCAATTGAAATATATTCAATGATTGTACCAAGTGTTTGACAAGGAGAAATGCCACTTTGTTAGAGCAGTTACAAATCGGTCACTTTCATTTTTATGAGACAGAATTGCTGCAGCTAAGTGATATGCCTCTTAAGGATCTGACAGGTTTTTCAGTCTAGAAATTAACAATTATTTTTTATTATCAAATACAGTATATTTGTTTGCGTTTGTCTTGGATTTTTAAATTTAATAATTGGGCTGTCAAAAGAATAATCGCGATTAATCGCATCCAGAATAAAAGTTTGTGTTTACATAATATATGTCTATGTACTGTTCATATTAATTATGTTTTTATAAATACAAACACATACACATGTATACATAATTAGCAAATATTTACATGTATTTATTTATATTTACTAACCATTTAAATTATATACAGCATAAATGTTTAATCATTTTTAGATTTTTCTTAAATATATGCATGGATGTGTATGTGTCAATAAATACAAAATTATTATGCACAGCACACAGATATATATTATGTTAACACAAACTTTTATTCTGGATGCAATTAAACGCGATTAATCTTTTGACAGCCCTAGTAATAATGTCATCATTTTAAATAAATAAATATATTGTTTGCTAAATAATATGCAAAACAATATGTCAAAATCAATTTGTCATCACCTTTGACATCACCCTTTCATCCACTGATAATTTTGCTAATGTTTTCTTGACCAGCTCAAAGTCCAAACCAGAGACCTCTGCAGAAGTCTGGTAATGCTCATCACAACTGTAATGAAAAAAATATATATAAGTGTATGACAACATCATACTTTAAGAAGACTCATTTTGGGCACACATGAGTAAATGATGCATACCAGGTGCTAAGTTACCTTGTTTTCAGAAAACTTCCATTGAGAGAGGCAGCAGATGAAAACACTTTGTACATTTTGCTGAGAAAAAAACAATCATGTTATAATCACATACATACCATGTATTATTTCATAAAAAAGTATTATATGTATTGTCATCAGCTAGAAAATAAAACACACCACAACTCTTCCATTTTAGATGTGTTTTCAAGCTTAACACTAACCCTATCACTGACTTGCTGTGCCCTTAGTAAAGTTTGTCTGCAGTATCTACTGCAAAATCATCTGCATGCCCTCTATACAGGCACTGTCCTTTAACCTAAACTGTGTACTGTGTAACCTAAAACACCCTAAACACACTCACTTCTTTATTACTTTCCATGATTTTGAATTACATTCAGACACCCATTGATCGATCATTTTGTCTTCTAATGTCACAATCCTTCTGCTGTGGTTAGACTTAGGTTTGGTTGACTTATTTCCAGGTACCTAAAAACAGTACAAAATACACTGCACATAAATTCATCAATACATATTAAATTGTCAAAGTATTTTTGAATGAGAACTATTGCCATCTTACCTTATAAAATAGGGCAAAGGAATGGTTTTCCCCAGCAAAGAGTTTTCCAATTGTATATTTATCATTAAATTCTGCATTTAAATATTCAATAAGGTTAGAGGTATGAAGAATGTCATTCATAGAAAAATATGTATATAAAAATAAATAGATAAATGTAGGTTTGTAATTACCAGCTGGCAGGAGTACAGGTGAAGGCACAGACTGGTTGATCATTTGTCCATTTCCCAGCTGCCCTTGCATCCCACATCCAAATGAGTAGATCCGCTTTGATGATGCCACTAACACAAGCGTGTGATTTCTTACCAAATAATACAAAATTACCATGTTAACTTTGAACTAAAATATTTACAGTAAGCGAATATTCGTATATATATATATTTTTATTTATACTGTAGACAGTAAATAGTTTACCTTCCACATGTGACCTGTGACACTTTAGAACCCCACAGTTCAGGAACCACCTGTGGACGATGTTCATCTTTAAATGAGTTGTGCCCAAGTTGACCATAGACACCTGAGCCAAATGTGAACACAGCGCCTCCCTAAGAACACAGTCACATTCTCATTAGAACAATATTATTTTACATTGATAGATTTAACAGACATCCATCTGTTGTACAACCATTTTTGGCAAATCTGATATACAAATCACAGTGTGTAAAATACCTTTGATAAAGTTGCAGTGTGTTCTCCTCCACACGAGATTAACTGAGTTTTCTTCCCATTCAGGCTTTTTACAACTGTGGGCACATGCCTGTCTGAAATCACATAAAATCGTCACTTAAATATTCAAATTCATACTGTATATATCACACTTGACAGTAGATACAGTACCTGTAGTGTCTCCCAGACCCAACTGTCCAGAAGAGTTCTTCCCCCAACCAAACACAACACCAGAGAGAGACAACACAAAGCTGTGATCTCCTCCAGCGCTGATCTGAGCCAGTGGAACCCCATCCAGACACTGAACGTGTTGAGGAGTCTGAGATCCAGATCGACCTTCACCCAGACCCAGCTGACCATGAGAGTTCTCCCCCCAGACAAACACCTGACCCTCTGAGAGGACAAGAACAAACTCAAAAAGGTCCATTTACATACTTTATTTTTCAAAAATGGTGTTGATGTAATAGCTGTGAGTACCCGAGGTTAGTGCCATCGAATGCTGGTCTCCACAAGCAACCTGAATCACATGTCTGTTGGCCAGATCTTTGAGAGGACTACAAGATGCAGAATAAATATGAGAGTAAGACAGAGAGAGAGAGAGAGAGAGAGAGAGAGAGAGAGAGAGAGAGAGAGAGAGAGAGAGAGAGAGAGAGAGAGAGAGAGAGAGAGAGAGAGAGAGAGAGAGAGAGATTGAATTAGAGCTCTGCAATTATATTCTTTTTTTAGAAAAATTAATTAAAGAGTCTCAAAAATGCAAAGTAACTTTGGGAACATTAAGTTAACTTGGCTTGCCATACTTAAGATACGCAAATTATGTTGGTGATGTGAGAAAACATACGTGCACACAGTAGATTTGTTAATAATGAAAACTTTTCCTCCATGAGCAAGAACAACACCACTAGATTCTCCACAGGCTATTGACTCGATTCGGTCTTTCTTCAGGTTTAGTGGTTCTGTATGAATACAAATAATTTGGATCACAAATGGTCACAAATCTGCAATATAAGATGAAAAATGTGAATTATAAAGGCTAATCTAATAAAATGTTGTCACAGAATGTCATACTTAATTTGCCATCATGGGCATTGCTGTCACCGCGCAGTCTCATGACCGAAACTTTCTCATTCCGGATGAATCCAACCAAATATCTTCCTGCTGACATGTCCTGAATTTCTGGTGTTGGACACACGAAGCGTATTCCGGCATCCACATGTTTTACTTTGTCAGGTTGTGTCAGACCGAAGCCCTCTCGGATCTGCGCTCCCCAATAACACAACATCTCCACATCTGATGAACGAAACCTTCGTGTCTCACAACAACTGATCCCGCTCTGATAGCGACATACTGAACATGTAGTGCATCTGAGTAAAGGTGTTGTTTATTATTACGCAACTTCCCACAAAATGGAGCTACAGAGTGAAACCTACGGAGTGACTGTTGCTGAACGTCCGCGTTTGTAATAGAGAAAAAATACGTGAGCAGCCTTTAATCGAAAACGAAAGCGAAACCTATGGTAAAATTCCTCGATATCAGTATCGTATTAGTATGCTGTACATCTTTACATTACATTATGTCCTCCGCACAGGTGTACATAACATCTGTAATTGTCTCACAGAAAACATTTACCCTATTACTACTCAATCATTATATTTCATTTCAATATTAGTTGTCTGTTGTTATATTTGGAAATGCACTGGTTTTAAAGGGAAAGTTCATTTTGTCATCATACTCAGCCCCAAGTTACAGTAGGGTAAAAACTTTTACTTGAACACAAAATAAGACATATTGAAGATTGTGGGAAACTTAGCAGTTGCCCCAGATCTGTTTGGTTACAAATCTTCCAAATAGGCTATCGTTCTTTGAGTTCATCAGAACAACGAATTCATTTACACAGGTTGAGGGCGAGTAAATATGAGAGAACTTTCATTTTTTGGTGACATATACCTTTATATTTGTATTTATTTAATGTATTAATGGATGAGTATTGAAGTGGGACATTGCCATAAAAGTGAAAATGACCCCAATTTCGAACACGCAACAGCTCCTCGGCTCGGCAACAGTCACCTCCTAGACGCCGATTCCCAGCTGACCCCAAAAGCAGCTTCCCCAGCACAGCATCATGATTCACATATATAAGAGACACAGATGGAACGATCGGGAATTAGGAGCTCCTATACAGCCTTGCCCTCTCCGCCTGTAGACGATGGACCTGGAGAACAACAAACAGCCTGAGAAAAATATTTGTATCTGGACAAGCAAGAGGGACGGGAGGTGGACATACCCTATATCCCTTCTTTCATATCGAGCAGTGCATGTGTAAATGACAGCTAGTGAAGACGGCAAATTTAAAGAAATCTTTAAGTTCATGTTGACTTTTAAACTTGGTTTGTCATTTCTGAAACGGATGCATTTGGGCAATTCCAGCGTTATGTATGTGACATTTTCAGTCAAACACATGAAATACAAATTCTCAGAAAAAGTATTTATAACCAGCATATTGAATCATCTGTTTATATTATTCTAAACCTGATAGACATAAAAAAAGATCAGTCTATGCACATGAGAAAAATTCATGAGTTATGGATGTAAAAAAAATCCATCCTTTGTAGGACTTCTCTGAATGAAAATGTACAAACCAGATGCGATAATTCCCCATATATGCAGAAGGAATGGCTGTCTATAGAAATGTGTAATTTTCATGTGCCAGTTTATGAGGAATATGGACTGTTGCGGATGTGACAATAAAACTTTATCTAACATGGGTATTTAAACAACCAAATATTGACATCTGACCTATCAGTACAGTGAAAACCTTTGGTAAAAAGTTTTAAGAGGAATTGCCCATTTGGGAAATTTCTGGGTCTTTTTCTCAGGAGAAATATCCAAGTCACATGACACGATTCCATTTGCTTTTCATTTAATCTCACTGATGTCTAAGACATCGACCTCTAAAACTATTTCGACTTGTATGTTAAATCTCTTGAAACAAATGTGAAATAGGCGTAACATACATATTTTGCATCACGCGCACATTGCATTACACAAACCTGACGCATATAATGAAGGTTACTTGGGAAAATATACCGAGCTGCCTTCCAAGACAGCGTCATAGGGTGCATCACTTTTGCAATATTCATCACGTGTCTTGTGACCAAAAGCTGTTGCCTTTACGAAAATTAACTAATGTTAAATGTACACATGGTCTCACCACCACAACAACACCATAGTTAAACCGTTGTGTGTGTGGTAACACTTCCTAATATTATAATACAACCTGCAGTCAATCAACCAAAAAATTATATTCAATTTTACTAAAGTAAAACCATTGTTTATTCACCTAAGGGTGGGTTGGCATCTCGCTGGGTTTGGAAGCACAACCCGACATCATCTGTCGGATGATGAGCTCGGCCTCTAGGAACAAGCCTGACACATTACAGTCGACCTGATTTTGCCAAGTGGTTGATGTCCTCAGGACAACATGTTTTGTTGCCCTAAGGACAACATTTTTATAAATAAAACCTAAACCCACACCAAACCTTCCCATAACTTACCCCTAGAATCAGAGGGAAATGATAAGTGAATTATAATGGTCTAGAGCCACCTAATCCTGGTTGGAAGATTACATTTAAAATAATCTCTAAACTCTAAAATCTGATTGGTTGATTTAAATGTTGTTCCAGGGTCAACATGACGTTGTCCTAAGGATATCAACCACTTGGCAGAAACAGGAGAGCCAACATATTACAGTCTCATTTTCCTCATTAACCTTAACCAACCCGTAACGTTTATAATGCAAACACCATCACTAACACATCCGATAAAACTGTTTCGGAATTAAACTCATATCCTTGATCATGAAATCTTGTTGACAAATTGACTAAGAGAAACATCTTTAAAATGCTTATTATTTAAGATCACAAATACAACTTTAGAATTTAAGAAACAATAAAACAGCAATAAAATTGATAAAAATGTGAGTGTATATATAAAAAGAATAAGGACATGAGAAAAAGAGAATAGAAATAAAAGTGCAGTTGATGTAAACCAGCACAGTGTTCAGGTTGTAAATGCACAGCTAAACAAGTGTGTATTAAATCTGGATTTAAAAGTATCTATACTGTTGGTGAACGTCTGATGTCTTCTGGAAGCAGATTCCTGCTATGGGTGGCGTGATGGCTAAACGCCGACTCGCCTTGTTTTGAGTGAACCCTTGTTATCTCTAACTGTCTCGATCCTAATGATCTGAGAAGTCTGTCTGGTTTATATTCAATAAGCATATCTGAAATGTATTTAGGTCCTTGACCATTGAGTGATTTATAGACAATTAATAATACTTTGAAGTTGATTCTAAAAGTAACTGGTAACCTGTGTAAGGACCTGAGGATTGGAGTGATATGGGACAAAAACAAGGAAGGTCCTACTCAGATTAGGGGCGTGACCTATCACGTGACTCTTGTCAATCTGCACTGACGCCGCTGGCCGATAGATGGCAACAGAGTAGCTTTGTTAAAGCACAAATACATGATAATATAAAACATGATAATTTAGTGTTGCATAGGTTTACTTTATTTATAATTTAACAGCAATCAATAAACCAATTACAAGGCAATGAAGTGAAAATTAGAAGCAATATTTACTCGCCCTCTTGTCATTTCAAACCTTTAAGACTTTCTTTCTTCCGTAGAACACAAAAGAAGATTTTTGAAGTTGGTAACCGAAGAGCACTAGACCCCACTCACTTCTATTGTATGGACACAAAATCAATGCAAGGGGTCCAGTTAAATATATTGTTTGTGTTCTGCGGAAGAAAAAACAGCTTTGAAATTACGAAAGGGTAAGTAAATGATGACAGAATTTTTATTTTTAGGATTAAACTATCACTTTAAAATCACAACAACTCATTCCTCCCAGAAACCCCTCCTGTGGTTGAGGGCTTCAGTGAGTTTCTCCTTAAGTGTCGCTCTGCTTTGATTTATAGGAAGTTCTAACAGGGAATGACACGTCAGGGCCTGTGGTAGATGTTCCTCAGTTGAGTTGAGCAGGTTCCTCACTCTCATCTTCACCTGACTCATACCCAGAATGGGAACTCGCTCGAAACCCGTCAAGAACACTGAGGAATCAAAAATATCATTCTCATTATTGTTTGGTTATTTAAAGCCATTCTGTTTGATTTGCTCATGCACTACAAGAACAGTTTTCTGAATTGATTTAAAAGATGCACAGTTTATTGAACTAAAGCAGATATCTGATCTGCTGTATCTGCCTATTATTAAATAAGTGTAAAAATGGAATATAAAAAAAATCACATTTTAATCACTAAACACATTTCTTTGTAAAACTCGGAAGTAGCTAACTTACATAGGAAAGTCTTCTTTTGGTTTGATGTAAGTTCTTCAAACACCTGCCAAAATGAGATGACGGTCAAATGCTCGGCATAAAGCAATCCTTCATATGTTGTGTTCTGTTGATCACAAGATTTACAATTTGTGCATCATTGTCAAGAAATTGTGCCAGTTGACTCAGTTTACATGTGAGTACAAATATGACTATTTTTTATTGATGGTTAATGATGCCTTTATGCTATGTAAAATGTATATAAAAATATTTTTTTGCTTGGCTCAAGGCAGAAAAACATGCATAACGAATATATAAACTATGAATGTGAATTTCAAGCTCGCTGTTACGTATTTCATTACGTTATATATTTGTTTTGTTATGTCTGTGGTCGAGTTTGATTTGCTTTACAGGAAGGTGCTTTTGACGATTTAATTTTAGAAGTGGTCACACCTGGATGAGGCTGAGGATGGCGCTCTCTTAAGCGGTCTCTATTTGCCGCTCTAGGTTCTTCTTGAGTTATCATGCTTCCAGGGTGCCATTGGCTTCATGTTTGTTTTGGTTCCTCGTCTTATGTTCTTTTGTTCTTAGTTATTTACCCTATCGATTTATTTACTTGTTATTCTTATGTTAATAAATTCATATTTTTATTTTACAATTATCCAGCGTGTAGTTTCCTTCTTTGTCACAGCTTTGAGCCGGCAGTGACACTCGCATAAAAATCTTTTTTGAGTCTCAACCTCATACATATCCAAAGAAGTCAAAATTATATTCATTTTTCTTTCAACTTTGTGATGAGCGTTGACCTGTTTGAGTATGTCCCAGTCATAGTCTTCATTGCCCACCAGCACCCCTCTCAGCTCCTCGGGTTCAAACATCACCACCAAGTCTCTGTCACATCCTTTGTAAAAGCCTGTCTTGAATTCCTCAAACACTTCCTCCACGGATTTATTCAAGATGTAATCCACACAATTGTCCACAAATTCTGTTCTGAAATTAATACAAAATGTTGAAAATGTAGCTCTCTTCATTAATATAATATTTCATTTAAAAAGTGAAAACTGACTTGTTAGAATTTGTAACAATGTTTTCTGGATTAGAAGGATCCAATTCCACCTCTCTTCCACCCCATGTGACCTTATTTGGAAAACAAAAGTTTTGGTTGCTTTCTTTCTGTTTAATGTCCTTAAAAGATATTTCAGTGCATGAGAAAAACAAAACAAACCAACCGTGAACGTCATTTTCAATTCCTGAAAAACCTCATCGCTGTACTTGAGAATATGCTCCAAACTCCTGTGTTTCAGAATATATTAAACATTGTCATTTAATAATCTGCATTACACTGATTCTATAAGCGCTGTCTAAAAACCCAGACATTTATCTAGCAGATGATCAGGACATTGGAACACTCACTGGCCAAGAACTGGGTCAAACTCCTTCAGATCTTGAAGAGTTGGTTTGACGTTGAGAAGTTTTTTGAACAAGGCTAAAGGAAAGGGCAGGTGCACAACACAATTGTTGTTGAAGGCCAAACCACACAAAATCCCAAGCAGTAAGTACTTCTCCTTCTCCAAGCTCGGCTGGGGTGCACAAAAGTAAACAGAGACACACAATATAACATTGGACCGTGCATAACTAAGGTAAAACTAAGGAGTGTCTCCTTCATTTAAAAATCAGTCACAATGTAAAAATCTTTGTCTTGCCTGTGTTGGGAACAAGATCATAGTTTCGTTGTCATTGTACATAAAGAACTGAGAGTCTGGTTTACGCAACTCCTTGATCACGTTGAGGAAAAAGTCCCTCTTGTTGACATCAGAAATATATGTATCATCCTCATCATAAACGACCTAATACAGAGATTTATATTTTTTCCAAAGCAACTTACACAGTATGTGTGAGCATTATCATATTTAGTTATTTAAGAGCCAAAGTTGAGCTTATTTGCAATTTTTTTTGTTAATCTAAACACATATCACTTTATGTGATATTGCATCAATACTAGAAGTTATAGATGATGCTAGATTGATCGATTGGGACTTTGGTGGGAAAATTCATATTCATTTTACCGCCAGCCATCCTTTGAGATCTTGATCAGTGGCTTTTCTCAACTCCCTGAAGCAATCTTCCAGAAGTGCTGTGCGTTTTAATGGCAGCTTATAACAATACTGAAAATAAAATATTCTATTACTGTTTTATTTATTTATTTTACATTTATAATGTATATGCTAAAAAATGTTGATTAAATCACAATTACCGGAGGTAGTGTGTTTTTCATGAACCTGCATTTGGCTTCCAGGTTAAAGATGCATGGAAAGGATTTTAGCTGCTTCAACGTTTGCTGTAAAAAAGCATATCAGAAAGATTATGCTATTTACTCTAAAATATGCCCAGGCCAGATACAGTAAATACCCTCAATAGAAATATGCACAGAGAAGTATACAGAGAAATGACTCACATCATAGTAGTTTTCCAGAATCTTCAAGGCTTGAAGGTTCCCATTATGCAACCACCATGTGTTGTTTATATCTTCAGTGATGGATTGCCGCTGTTGATAAAGGAGAGCGAGCAATAAATGATTGTTTATTGCATGTTATTGATTTTTTCTCCATCGTCTTTCTGATTTGGAACTAGCGGTGGACTGATTTATTGTTCTGGGTAAAACTTAACCATGCTTGTTCCCTTCTACAAATAAATGAAAAAAAAGGCTAAATTAAAAGATACAGTGTATTTGAAGTTATAAATGAAATAATATTACATAAATTATAAACATATATATATTATAACTTTATCTATTTTGTGTACGGTATATTCAAGTAGTGGTCCCAATATGTGGCTAACGCGTTTTTTTTTTTTTGTAATGCTGTACCTGTGTAAAATTACATCACAAATCTGCCAAGATGTTCTCTGAATGATTTGTTTGAAACTAAAAAATATATTTTTCCGGTTCTCACCGTATCAAGAAGATCATTAATCTCATTAATGATGAAATAACTTTTTGTGATTTTGTTGTGGGCATTGCAGCAGACCTTCAGAGCAGAAACACAAATGTTAAACATATCTTAAACTCGACAGGTCATATTAAATGGTGAACAAATGTGTAATGAAGGCACCTTATAGATCATCTGCAGGACCTGGGCAAGTTGCTCCAAGCGTTTCGGTGTGTTCCAGTTTATGTCGTCAACCGCAATCCTGCCAATTGACTTTGAAGTTTCTTTGCGAAATAACTTCACCAGGCCTTTGAGACAATCGTCAGGGAGTTTGGACCAGTACGTTTCTAAGAACAATATAAGACAAACTCAAGCAACAAAACATAAAAGCCATGTGAAGGACGACATTAAATGACAGATTCACCTAACACTTTAAGAGCATCAGAATTCAGCTGAAGAATTTTGGAGGCGAATGCTTCAAGAAGTTTAGCTCCGTGTTGTTCCTGGCAAACTCTGATGAGCTCTGGGAGGAGAAGATAAACTCTCAGGACTTCCATGCTAACTAGACTGGGGTCAACACTGAGGGTTTTCAGAGAGGGCAACAGTGTACCATGAACAGTCTTCACAACCTGTATAAAATTATGTAAGGGAACATAAAATAAAATATAAACAATAAAGTGATAAACAGAGATGAATAGAAATTCTGTGTCAAGCTATTTGTAATAATGCTTATTAACCTCGTCTTTTATGGTGTTAGAGAAAACCATGTTTTCAGTAAGGCACGTACAATTGAAATATATTAAATGATTGTACCAAGTGTTTGACAAGGAGAACGTTCCCTGATGGAGGGAACGAGATGTTGTGTCGAGCCGACAGATGGGGTTCATCCTTGAGAACCTATCAACTTCTGACTTGTTAGAAAAGGCCAGTGAAATTGGCGAATTAAATTTGTATGCCGGACTCCGCCCCCGGATATCCGGGTATAAAAGGGATACGGCGTGCTGCATTCGTTCACTTATGTGAATGACGTTGTGTCAAGCCGACAGGTGGGGTTCCTATGAAAAAACGCCACGGCGCTGTACCTCGAAACAACCTCTAGCAAAGCGACGGTGACTTGCCTGGGCATGTCAGACGTGAGCGCTTTCGCAAAATTGTATAAAAGAGAGTTGGCAGCTTGCCCCGCAGCAGTGTAAGCTCTCGACACCAGAGAAGTCGAAAGCCTACATGCTTTGGACGGGAGTCTAGGTCGAGTCCCCCAGGTGGCAGCCATCTGCGGTGCACCGCGACGGCACATTCCACCTTGGGGACATCGACGTATCCTCTTGCTGCCCCACCATCGAGGGGAGAAAGGGTGATGGAACTAGTTTGACGTGCACGCGCCAAAAAGGGGGGGTTTCCAGGTCTTACTGAGTTCCTCATGCACTTCTGGGAAACACAGCACTTGGGGCGGGCGCAGCTTTGACCCGCGCTCAAACCCGAGGCACCATGTATCCAGCAACGAGTGCTGGGAGAGGCAGTGCGGTGCACTGCCACCCAATGCTCACGGCGGCCCGAGAAAGCATGGCTGACAATTCGACGTCCGCTTCTTCCTGAGCTCGACCCCCTGGAGGAGGGTGCTTCAAGGAATCATCGGAGTCAGATGCCAGTAAGTCACCCTCTGATGCTGCAAGGGACATCTCATCATCATCACGCACCGTTTCCGAATGCGTGGTTGAGGAACAAGACGGTGGGGCCGTCTCTTGGGGAACGGTCAGACGAGCGAAACGAGATTCAAACGGTTTGCGAGCCAGTGGCTGACGGGTTAAGGTTCACAGTAACCCTCATATCACAGTCGCTGCTCACCGTAGCGGACGCCAGGGCCGTAGCCAATGCTGTCACCGAACAGGAAGCAGACGAGGTGGTGACTGAGTCCCGAGAGAACACAGCCACCCGTGATGCAATGTCTGGATAGCCATCCGCCCGCAGTGCAGGCAGAACGTATCCACGAAGGCTGCCTCAGCGTGCTGGAAACCCAAGCACTTGAGGTAGACATCGTGTCCATCCTTCGAAGATGACCAGGGCTGCTGGGAAGCAGACGGTGCGCGGGATCTCGACGGCCAAAGGGCGGCCAAGACGCGGCGGAGGAGGAGGATATGCTTGATAGCCTCAGTCTGCTTCTTTACTGTCGAGAATTGCTGCTCCACAGTATCGCCGAACAGCCCCCCCTTGCGAGATGGGTGTGTCGAGAGAGCGGACCTTCTCAGCGTCACTCATCTGTGCAAGGTTCGGCCAGAGGTGTCTCCCATGGACCAAAAGTGTGGAGATCGTCCGACACGGCGCCCGCGCGGTCACCTTGCAGTGCGGGCAGAACGTATCCATGAAGGCTGCCTCAGCGTGCTGGAAACCCAAGCACTTGAGGCAGACATCGTGTCCGTCCCCCTCCTCAATGAGTGTGCTGCCCCCATGAGAACAGCGGGACATCCCCGCTGGAGAAATTTGCTCTTTTAGAGGAAAAACTCGAACACCACTGGAACCGCCAAGACGCCCAGGGGAAGTCACTGCAGGGAGTGACAGTCCACTGCACCACGTCGTAAGAAAACGGCAGTCTAGAGTCTAGTAGTAGATTCTGGAAGTCTTTCAGTCATAAGAGAAGGCTCCGAAGAACAAAAGGTGAATGAATACAGCACGCCGTATCCTTTTTATACCCGGATATCCGGGGGCGGAGTCCGGCATGCAAATTTCATTCACCAACTTCATTGGCCTTTTCTAACTAGTCAGAAGTGGATAGGTTCTCAAGGACGAACCCCATCTGTCGGCTCGACACAACGTCGAGAGACCGACAGAAAGGGAAATACCACTTTGTTAGAGCAGTTACATGAAACAAATCGGTCACTTTCATTTTTATGAGACAGAATTGCTGCAGCACAGTGATATGCCTTTTAAGGATCTGACAGGTTTTTAAGTCTATGGAAATGAACAATCCTTTTTTATCTCAAATACAGTATATTTGCTTGTCTTTTACTTAAACATGTCTTTTATTTTTAAATGTAATGATGTAATCATTTTTCAATAAATAAATACATTGTATGATAAATAATATGCAATAAAATATATAAAAATCTAATTTGTCATCACCTTTGACATCACCCTTTCATCCACTGATAATTTTGCCAATGTTTTCTTGACCAGCTCAAAGTCCAAACCAGAGACCTCCGCAGAAGTCTGGTAATGCTCATCACAACTTCAATGACAAAAAAATATACAAGTGTATGACAACATCATATTTTAAGAAGACTCATTTTGGGCACACAAGAGTAAATGATGCCAAGCATACCAAGTGCTAAGTTTACATTTACAATTACGCATTTGGCAGACGCTTTTATCCAAAGCGACTTACATTGCATTATCATATACATTTATACATAGGTATTTGCAATCCCCTGGGATCCAACCCACAACCTTGCATTGTTAACGCAATGCTCTTACCACTGAGCTAAAGGAAAGTTACCTTGTTTTCAGAAAACTTCCATTCAGAGAGGCAGCAGATGAAAACACTTTGTAAATTTTGCTGAGAAAAAAACAATCATGTTATATTCACATACATACCATGTATTATTTCTTAAAAAAGTATTATAGGGTATTGTACTATTAATTAACTTCAAATAAGAATCTGCAGTTATGTTTACAAAATTTGTCATCGGCTAGAAAATAAAACACATCACAACTCTTCCATTTTAGATGTGTTTTTGTGTTTTCAAGCTTAACACTAACCCTATCACTCACTTGCTGTGCCCTTAGTAAAGTTTGTCTGCAGTATCTACTGCAAAATCATCTGCATGCCCTCTATACAGGCACTGTCCTTTAACCTAAAACACCCTAAACACACTCACTTCTTTATTACTTTCCATGATTTTGAATTACATTCAGACACCCATTGATCGATCATTTTGTCTTCTAATGTCACAATCCTTCTGCTTTGATTAGACTTAGGTTTGGTTGACTTATTTCCAGATACCTAAAAATAGTACAAAATACACTGCACATAAATTCATCAATACATATTAAATTGTGTAAAAGTATTTTTGAATGAGAACTATTGCCATCTTACCTTATAAAATAGGGCAAAGGAATGGTTTTCCCCAGCAAAGAGTTTTCCAATTGTATATTTATCATTAAATTCTGCATTTAAATATTCAATAAGGTTAGAGGTATGAAGAATGTCATTCATAGAAAAATATGTATATAAAAATAAATAGATAAATGTAGGTTTGTAATTACCAGCTGGCAGGAGTACAGGTGATGGCACAGACTGGTTGATCAATTGTCCATTTCCCAGCTGCCCTTGCATCCCACATCCAAATGAGTAGATCCGCTTTGATGATGCCACTAACACGAGCATGTGATTTCTTACCAAATAATACAAAATTACCATGTTAACTTTGAACTACAATATTTACAGTAAGCGAATATTCGTATATATTGATATTTGTATTTATACAGTAGACAGTAAATAGTTTACCTTCCACATGTGACCTGTGACACTTTAGAACCCCACAGTTCAGCAACCACTTGTGGACGATGTTCATCTTTAAATGAGTTGTGCCCAAGTTGACCATAGACACCTGAGCCAAATGTGAACACAGTGCCTCCCTAAGAACACAGTCACATTCTCATTAGAAAATGGTTTACACTTGGAAATATTATTTTACATTGATAGATTTAACAGACATCTGTTGTACAACCATTTTTGGCAAATCTGATATACAAATCACAGTGTGTAAAATACCTTTGATAAAGTTGCAGTGTGTTCTCCTCCACATGAGATGCACTGAGTTTTCTTTCCATTTAGGCTTCTTACGACTGTTGGCACATGCCTGTCTGAAATCACATAACTCACCACTTCTAATAACCTCACATTAATGCTGTGATATTTCACATTGTCACACTTGACAGTAGATACAGTACCTGTAGTGTCTCCCAGACCCAACTGTCCAGAAGAGTTCTTCCCCCAACCAACACACACACCAGAGAGAGACAACACAAAGCTGTGATCTCCTCCAGCGCTGATCTGAGCCAGTGGAACCCCATCCAGACACTGAACGTGTTGAGGAGTCTGAGATCCAGATTGACCTTCACCCAGACCCAGCTGACCATGAGAGTTCTCCCCCCAGACAAACACCTGACCCTCTGAGAGGACAAGAATAAACTCAAAAAGGTACATTTACACACTTCATTTTTCAAAAGTGGTGTTGATGGAATAGCTGTGAGTACCCGAGGTTAGTGCCATCGAATGCTGGTCTCCACAAGCAACCTGAATCACATGTCTGTTGGCCAGATCTTTGAGAGGACTACAAGTATGCAGAATAAATATGAGAGAGAGAGAGAGAGAGAGTCTCAAAAATGCAAAGTAACTTTGGGAACATTAAGTTAATTTGGCTTGCCATACTTAAGATACGCAAATGATGTTGGTGATGTGAGAAAACATACGTGCACAGAGTAGATTTGTTAATAATGAAAACTTTTCCTCCATAAGCAAGAACAACACCACTAGATTCTCCACAGACTATTGACTCGATTCGGTCTTTCTTCAGGTTTAGTGGTTCTGTATGAATACACATGAAATAATTTGGATCTGGATTACCCTAAATCACAAATATGCATCATAAATTGAGAAAATGTGATATTAAAGGCGTGATGTTCGGCTAATCTAATAAAATGTTGTTACAGAATGTCATACTTAATTTGCCATCATGGCCATTGCTGTCACCGTGCAGTCTGATGACCGAAACTTTCTCATTCCGGATGAATCCAACCAAATATCTTCCTGCTGACATGTCCTGAATTTCTGGTGTTGGACACACGAAGCGTATTCCGGCATCCACATGTTTTACTTTATCAGGTTGTGTCAGACCGAAGCCCTCTCGGATCTGCGCTCCCCAATAATACAACATCTCCACATCTGATGAACGAAACTTTCGTGTCTCACAGCAACTGATCACTACATACCTACTGCATCTGGTTTATTACGTCATTTTCCACAAAACGAAAGTAAAGAGTGAAACCTACTGAGTGCCTGTTGCTGATCTTACGCGTTTGAAATAGAGAATGAATGGGCGAGAGATGAAGGTAATGTGCTCTAAAATTATACTCACCCTATAGTAGGTTAAAACCTTTCACTTGAAGACAAACTAAGACATATTGCACATTGCGGGAAACTTAACAGTTCTGGGGCACCATTAACTACCATAGTTTTTTCCCCTACTATGGAAGTATAGTGCCCCAGATCTGTTTGTTTACAAACATTCTTCCAAATATCTTTCTTTTTGTTCATCAAAAAAAAAATTTATACAGGTTGAGGGCGAACATTTTTTCATTTTTTGGTGACATACCTATTTGTATTAATGGATAAGTACCGAACGGTTAAATTACCATAAAAGTGAAATTGACCACAAGTTGCAAGCATAATTCTAATCAATCTGACAATGTCAAGCCAGTTATCATGTTAAGGAGCATGAGATAAGGTAAGACATTTGGGCCGGTAAAAATGTATTTTTATTTCTTTAAAAGATACATCCACAATTCATTTATAAAAATAAAGGTTTTACGTTTCTTTGTCGGGATGGGATGGCCTAATCAAGGGTGGGGAAGGATGGGGTAGCGTGGAACTGCACCCAAGTTTTTCACCTACTGTTGCACCTGTGTATATGGTTGAGTGACAATAAAAAGGGATTTGAAAAGTAAAAAAAAGGATTTGAAATCTCCGGCCGGATCACTGACTGGGCTGGAGCAGAAGAGCCCTTCCGTCTCTTCTTCCTCCTCGGCCGGGTCGAGTAGATAGCAGCCTAAGCAGTCCTAAGATAGGGTCCTAAGCAGTGAGTGTGTGTTGCGCCGTCCAGGACGAATCCGACGCCCACGATTTCCTTCTCCCTCGCTTGCCACGGAGGTCCGTGGCCGGGGAATGAGCAGCGGGGTCTGAGGTGGAAGGGGCGGTGGTGCCTACGGTTTCGATCGTCAGAATGCGACCCTCCGGGATCGTGCCCAAGGGGAGCGGAGAGTTGGCTTGGGCTGAAACCCTGAGCTTGGGTTGAAGTCTGGCAAATCTCACCATGTCCTCAAAGTCCAGGGGTCTCACCAGCTTCATCTCCGCCGTCGTAAGAGGGATGCTGAGGCAGCCGTTAAACATCACATTGAACTCCGCCTCGCTACAGCCCGTATACTTCAAAAATAACTATAATACAAGAACGTGGCAGAGACAACATTTCCAGACAAGGGGTAACATGACATGCACTAGAAACAATGAACCGCATGGAACAAGAGACGAGAGGCACTTAAATGGGGACAATAACAAAGGACAATAATTCAGGGCACGTGACGGGCAGGGGGCAAGCATTAACACTAAAGAAAAACTAACAGGAAGATACACGGGGCAGTTGAGGGGAATGAAACACAAATGGGACGCTAACGGAGAAACAAGGCGGCGGGGCGAAGAGACGAGACAGGAGGACATTTGGCACAAAGTCATAACAAACAGCCACGTGTCTCCACACAAGATGTAACACACACACACAAGACGCGGTACTGTCATGACCCTGTCCACAAAACTAGGAAAATCTGGACAAGAGGGACAGGATCATGACAATTTGCTCTAACAACTGAATTATACGATTATCTAGTTTATGTAACATTTCATAAAAAGATTAAAAAGGAACCCATCAGCTGACACATTCTAGCATTGTCTGTATTTTCACCACCTTCCAAAAACCTCACAAAAGTTGATAGCATGTATTAGTTTGTTACGAAGTGTGTCGATGTCACTGTATTTGGGAAGATATAATGTGCCAAAACAGGTGTAGGCTTCAGGGAAACGATCATCTGAATCAGGACTGTTCAACTGCACAATCTTCAGGGTCACCTTTGAGAGACCGCCAGCAGGAACACGACCCGTTCCATACATGAAAACTGAGCAAAAAGAATATATAGGGTGAGGATATAAGCCAATGTAAGAACATTATATTAAGGCACATGTTAGATGCACAAAAAACCTAAATATGGGCATAATTATTTTGTTTTTCATTGTGCGTATGTTTTTTCAGACACCGAAATGTAACCTACTCAGAAATTTCTTCTTGTTTTCTTCAGACAACTCAAAGAATACGGTCCAGAAATTCTTGATCAGCTCATCAGAGGGAGAACAGTGTTGGTAAGTAGCACGCTAAATATTAAGCAAATAGAATTAGTATACTAAACAATGACACACATTTGTTAAAGCATATTTTTAGGCGTAGATCTTCATATACCTTCTGAAGGTCTTCCCACTTATACTCAGGAGAACCACTGAAAACTTCTCTGAGTTCTTCGGCGTGAAACATTTTCCAGGGTTTGACCGGACAGCCTTCAGAAAAACCTGCAGAGAACTGCTCGAACTGATTCTTAACTGACTTGTTGAAAATAAAATCCACATACAAATCCACATACTTCTGTCTGCACAGAAATACAAAAAAATACAACATTTAGCAATGATGACTTGAAAAGTTCTGAAAAAAAAGTTGAAAAAACTTTTTTAAAAGTTTTAAAAAGCATTTCTTGCTAAGATGCTAAGACAATGACATAATCATTCCTACCGATTAACTATGGTTACTGGAATCTGAGCTCCATTTGGAATAAGCTCTTGCCCTTTGATCTAAAAGAGATAAACAATATTATTAATATACTGATCTAACCAGCAGATTGTCTATGCAAGACTCATGAAAGAGTGAAACGCAGAATTACCGTAAAATCCAAGTAAAGCACATCCACCACTTCCTCATCCTCCTCCAGTAGATCTTTCAAACCTCTGAAAGGGGTTTTAAATACATAAATTTATATAATTTACAGAAAAACCTGCTTGAAAGGTATTTGTAAAAAAAATATTTAAAAGTGCTCAGTGGTCAGTATCGCAACCGGGCTGACGAGTTCTGAGGTTAAGGATCATGTGTGGGAATTTTAGCGGCATCTAGTGGTGAGGTTGCGAATTGCAACTTTTTCCACCCCTTCTTCCACACTGGTGGCTGACACAGGAGCGTCACACATTTTTGCTCAGGATAAAAAACGCGCTCTCTGTAAAGCAGTTTGTCCGTTTAGGGCTACTGTAGAAACAACATGGAAAATTGGGGGACCCGCAGTGTATGTAGATAGAAATAGCTCATTATAAGGTAATAAAAACATAACGCTTCATTATGTTTTTATATACGTCCTAAAACACAGTAATGCATGTTAAATTGCATTTCATAATCTCACACATTGCACCTTTAAGTGATGGTATGATACTGCAATATTGCATATTACAACATAACTATACTAAAGGCACAAAAATGTTCTGTCACATTTGCGTTTTAAAGGGGAGTCATATTTAGCCCACGATTACCTGGCCTCCACAGGGGATATTTCCTCTAGATCACTCAGAGTGATGCTCTGGTCCAGAAGTTTCTTGAACAACGCCAGTGGGAATTCTATGTTCATGTAACAGTGGTTAAACAGTGCCATTCCGCAGACAACGCCAAGATTGTAGAAATCTTCAATGCTTGTGTGCTGAAAATACACAGGAATTAGTGTACAGTATGTATCTGAAACCTAGAACAAAACTGACATTAAATGATTACATTAATTATAAATTTTTAATAGTGACATACATTCTGGTTGATACATTTTATTAATACATTTAATTTATTAATTAACTTTATTTTTAATGTTATTTATAAACTTTATTTTTATTATTTGAATATTTTTTTTCAGTTTTGAGATTTGTTATTATTGTTTATATGTATATATGCGTGTGTGTGTGTGTGTGTTGTGTGTGAGTGAGTGAGTGTGTAACAGCAGTAGATACCTCAGAATTGAACCACACCAGTGAATTCTCACAAACTTCCAGCAGCTTTTTCTCCCATGTAAGGAGAGATTGTGAAAGCAAGGAGAAGAACTCGGCAGAAACGCCTCCCGCATCTATTCCATTCTCACCAGCAAAATTCACCTGTACAGAAAATATAAAAAAATGTACGTTTATTAAAGGTTATTGAAAATGCTAGTCAATATACAACCAACAGGAAATGACATGAAGAATAAATGGTACAAAATTCTCAGATTCTTTGTTTCTGTAGGACTACCTTCAGTGGAAGTAAAAATGAGTGGATGCCTTGTTTGAGATACTGCAGTGTGTCCTCCAACATTGACTGCCTGTTTATTTGTAAAATGTTGCCAATAGAATATAATATAAGGACATGTAGATTTGGAAATCCCTTCATGAAGACTGGGTTCTGTAAGAACTTAGAAATTAGGTTAGTGTTAAAACGTGTATTTGCTTTGTTAAAGGGATAAAGGATCGTTTATTCATCCACATGTCATTCCAAACCTGTATGACTTTTTTTTTCTGCAGGAGACAACAGTGGACCCCATTGACTACCATATGGACACAAAGCCACTAAGACATTTAAAAAAAATCTCTCCTTTTGCCTACCACAGAAAAAATACTTATATACAGATTTAAACCACATGCAGGCAAATAAATGAGGAGAGATTTGTTATTTTGGGGTGAATTCACAATACTAGCACACTGTGCTGCTGGCTTAAACTTACTTCAAAAATTCTCAATTTAGATGCAGTGTCAGTCACAAAGGGAAAACTGATCAACACTTCAAGAGTTTTCTGCAATAAAAATAAATGGAAGTAAATTGAGATTACTCATAATTATCTTGAATAAATATCACAAGAATCTTGTTGTCAGACGTGTGTTATACCCACAACAAAGTGGTCCTTCAGATCCAGCCAATAATTGATATCACCATAAAGGAACCACGATGCAAAGTCTTCCAGGGTGGTTTGCAGCTTAAAGTAGAAAAAGATGAGAACTTTTTTTGGTTTTTCACAAAGTTTGTGAGACGGAATTGATTGTTTTGTTTCTCACCATATCTTGGAGATCATTGATCTCGTGAATAATGAAATCTCTGTTTGTGATGTCATTGTTGGTCCTGCAGCAGACCTTAAAAAACATATGAAAAGCACATTTGTTATGTGTTACGATCGTAAATGTATTATTGTGATGTTTAACAAAGGGCACCTTATAGACCAGCTGAAGGACCTTCAAAAATTTCCTCAGGCATTTTGGCTCGTCCCGATTTATCTCACTAAAGGTAATGCTGCCAATCAGCTCAGCAGATGCATTGCGAAATAACTTCACCAAGTCTTTGAGACAATCTTCAGGGAGTTTGGACCAGTAATTTTCTAAAAGCATAAAATATGAAACACACGAAAGAGAACACAAGACAATGGTATACTCAAACAGAAAAATGCTGCTATAGCACTAAAAGTGGTTCTTGGCTCGTAATCATATGGGGAACCACTTTAACCATCTCTTTGTGCGTGAGTGGTTCTTCAGAGGTTCTTCAGTGGTTCTTCATGATGATTGAGGTGCTATATAGAACCGCTGAAGAACCATACAGGGGCTTGACAGGTTCTTTATATGGAAGCGGTGCTGTATGGTTCTTCAGTGGTTCCCCTATGATTACGAGCCAAGAACCACTTTTAGTGCTATATAGCACCATTTTGTTTAGAGTGAACATCAACTTTATAATTGTACCTAACACTACAAGAGCGTCAGGTTTCAGCTGAAGTATTTTGGAGGCGAGTGCTTTAAGGGTATGGGTCCTGTGTTGTTCCTTGCAAACTCTGATGAGCTCAGGGAGGAGAAGATAAACTCTCAGAGCTTCCACACCAGTGAAACCCTCTCGAGGGTTAAGAGAGGGCAAAAGTGCACCCCGAACCGTCCTCACAACCTGTGGTATAAAAATGTAAGAAATATATGTTTAAAGTTTGTGGATTTTTTTCAGAAGTAATAAACAGCATGTTATACATATTACCTTTGGATCTTAACGTTTTCTTTTAAATTTGCTGATATGTACAGATGTTAAGTATTTAGCAGTTGGGTTTTTGGGGAGGGTTTGTCAATAGGAGTTTCGCTTGTGGTCTTGCATAAAACAGAATATTCCTTGAATTACATCTTTTATTGTAACAAATTACGAAGATTGGATTTATCATTACCTTTGACATCACCTTTTTGTTCTCTGATAGTTTTGCAAATGATTTTTGAACCAGGTCAAAATCTAAACCACAGACATCTGCAGAAGTCTGATAATGTTCATCACAACTACAAAGACAAAAACATTATAATATTATTTGTATGATATTATAATAATAATTGTCTAAATTACTTTTATAAACGAGAATGATACACAAGTCCAACGAGTTACCTTGTTTTGAGAAAACTTCCATTCAAACAGGCAGCAGATGAGAACACTTGGTTTATTTCACTGCAAAAAAACAAACAAACAAAAAACTGATCAATGCGTTTCATCATATTGCATTCATATAAATAAATACCATATAACATCAGTACAGTATTAGGCCACTTTGTGTGGCCTACTATTTTTCACACTATTTTAAGAGTGATATACTTACATAGGCTCACAATCACAGGCCATGCGTGTTATACTCACTTATTACATTCAGACACCCACTGGTCAATCATTCTGTCATCCAATGTTAAAATCTCTCTGCTAAAATTGGCCTCAGGCTTTGCTGATAGATTTCCAAGTTCCTACACAATACAACAATATTACTTATGACAATGCAGAAATAATGAAAGTCTTAGAATACCTATTGCCTACCTTGACGAATAAGGCAAAGGAATGGTCCTCAGCAGCAACGAGTTTTCCGACCGCATATTCATCATTAAATTCTGGATTCAGATATGTAGTTGAGATTGGAGGTCTACAAAATGGTCACTAAGCTAAAAATATTTATCTAAAATTAATAAATTAATGTAGGTTTATAATTACCAGCTGGAAGGTGTACGGGTGATGGCACAGACTGGTTGATCATTTGTCCATTTCCCAGCTGCCCTTGCGTCCCACATCCAAATGAGTAGATCCACATAGATGATGCGACTAACACAAGCGTGTGATGCCTTAATACAACAAATCTTAAATCTAAGAAATATAATCATTTAGTTGAAATCAAATAATATAAAACAAATCGTGTAAACACAGTCTAGTTTACCTCCCACATGTGACCTGTGACACTTTAGAGCCCCATAGTTCAGCCACCACTCGTGGAAGATGTTCATCTTTAAATGAGTTGTGCCCAAGTTGACCAAAAGCTCCCGACCCAAATGTGAACACAACACCGCCCTAAAAAACACAGTCACATTCCTATTTGCACATTTTTCATTTTTGACATCCGTCCATTTTTTGGCAATGGCAAATGTTATTTATTCCTTATGGAAAATGTGATATATAAAACATGTGTAAAATACCTTTGATAATGTTGCAGTGTGTTCTCCTCCACACGAGATGAACTGAGTTTTCTTCCCATTCAGGCTTTTTATAACTGTGGGCACATGCCTGTCTGAAATCACATAACACATCACCTTTTATTTACTGTACATTCATATTCTGATATAATTGTTAATTTCAAACAAGGTCACCATTGTCTCAAAAGTCCGGTCAACCACATCTCCCACAACATTCAAAAAACTACGTAAATCCCATCTCTTTTGTGAATACTTGACAGACAAATTAGAAAAAACAACAACAACAAACAACTAACCCTCTTTCTTTCTCTCAACAGGTATTGGTCTGGCTTTTGTTGAAACTAGTAACTTTGTATTAGCATCTATTGTATTATTGCTCCTGTATGACGTATTGCTCCCTGAACGCTCTGTAAGTCGCTTTGGATAAAAGCGTCTGCTAAATGACTAAATGTAAATATAAAAGTACCACAGTATGATAAGAGGAGTGTTGAGATGTATGTGTCGAACTGATAAACACATTACATCTTGAATCTTAGTAGCATCATACCTGTAGTGTCTCCCAGACCCAACTGTCCAGAAGAGTTCTTCCCCCAACCAAACACAACACCAGAGAGAGACAACACAAAGCTGTGATCTCCTCCAGCGCTGATCTGAGCCAGTGGAACCCCATCCAGACACTGAACGTGTTGAGGAGTCTGAGATCCAGATCGACCTTCACCCAGACCCAGCTGACCATGAGAGTTCTCCCCCCAGACAAACACCTGACCCTCTGAGAGGACAAGAATACTCTGAAAATCTCAAAAAGGTAAATTTATGAACTTAATTTTTAGAATGGTGTTGATGGAATAGCTGTGAGTACCCTGGGTTAATGCCATTGAATGCTGGTCTCCACATGTGATCTGAATCACATATCTGTTGGCCAGATCTTTGAGAGGTCTGCAGGGATGCAGAATAGATAAGAGAGAGAGAGAGAGAGAGAGGGCAGTTGTATTTTTATTAGAAACAAATTAATTAAAGAGCTCTCAAAAATAAGTAACATTAAGTTAAAATGCATACGTGCACACAGTAGATTTGTTAACAATGAAAACTTTTCCTCCATCAGTCAGAAGAACAGCACCAGATTCTCCACAGACAATTGACTTGATTTTGTCATTCTTCAGGTTTAGTAGTTCTGTAGATAAATGAAATCATTTGGATCTGAATTAAGTCACACTTAGTCACATCTACAGTATAAGATACACATGTGAAATATAAAGGCATTATGTTGATCAAATGAAAATACGTAGTATTTCATACTTAGTTTGCCATCATGGGCATTGCTGTCACCGCGCAGTCTCATGACCGAAACTTTCTCATTCCGGATGAATCCAACCAAATATCTTCCTGCTGACATGTCCTGAATTTCTGATGTTGGACACACGAAGCGTATTCCGGCATCCACATGTTTTACTTTATCAGGTTGTGTCAGACCGAAGCCCTCTCGGATCTGCGCTCCCCAATAACACAACATCTCCACATCTGATGAACGAAACTTTCGTGTCTCACACTAAACCAAACACTGCAGGCTGAACGAACTGAACTACTTCATGCGAGGAAACGTGTTGTTTATTACGAGATTTCCAACAAAGCGAAACTAAGTCAAACATTTCGATACTGACCGCGTATATGGCAAGCCGAATTAGCTTTAATCATGCTCAGGATATATTTTTACTTGTAAAAATTATAATTCTCTATATCAAGAATAGAATTTCTACTAGTAACAATTGCTATATTTGTTTATCAGTAATTACATTTTCACTAGTAAAAAACGTAATTCTTGATATCTGTAATTGCATTTTACTAGTTAAATATCACAATAGACTGCCATTCAAATACAATTTCAGATATCAATAATTAATTTCGTACATGTAAAAAAAATTATATCAGATATATAAAAATTGCAGAAATGCAATTCCTACTAGTAAAAAACATAATTTTTTATATCAACAATTAGCTTGTTACTAGTATAAATGTAAATTCCTGATATCAAGAATTCAATTTTCACTAGTTGAAAAGCTCATTCTTGATATCTGTAAAATAATTTTAACACGTTGCATTTGGTATTCCTGATATTATAAAATTGATTTCAGATATCAATAAATCTGAGTGTAATTGTTACTAATAAGAAGAAAGCCATTTTAGATATCTACAATCCAATTACTGATATCAAGAATTAACATTGTCACTTGTGAAAATTGAATTATTTATATCAGAAATTGGCATTTTTAAATGTAGTAATTAAATTGTTGATATCAAGAATAGACATTATTCCCACACAATCATTGAAATAAATTATGTTTTTAACTAGTAAGAATTGGATTTCTGATATCTGAAATAAGATTTTTACATGTAAGAAATTAAATCCACCCTTCGGGGATTGTTACTCGAGCTCTCCTTGTCGTGTGATCCTTCCACCTTGCTACACTGGTGGAGAATGCGGGCAATTTAGTGGAAGGAAAGCAGACAAAAGCATCTCCGGCCTTTCACCTTCTGTGTATTTTTTTGTTTTTGAATAGGAGGACGCTCCTTCTCCAACATGGAGGAACTTCTTCAACAGCTGACGGAGGTCAGCATCCGCGCCAGCAACAAATAACCGAGCACCTCGCTACCCGAAAGAGTCAGACCGAGCAGGAGCTTAGTGCCATGCGCACGGCTAACCCCACGACGTGTGCTGCTGCCCGACCCCCGATCATTAGTCACACAGATAGTTTGAAACCACAGCAGTGAGTGAAGGCTGGTAGAGTGATGAATGGGCGCAGTTATTGGCACCCCTCCTCACTGGTGAGACCCAAAGAGCTTACTTCGCCCTACCTACTGCGGCCGCGAACTCCTATGCGGACCGTCTGCGGAGGGTGCTGACAGAGCTGCGTAGGGCGGGGCTTACTGCCAACCCCCCATAAAATGTCACCTGGGCCTCTCCGAGGCGAAGTACCTGGGTTTTCAGGTGGGATGTGGGTTAATTCGGCCCAATGAGAAGAAAGTGGAGGCGGCTCGCACTGCCCTGAAGCCCAGGACAAGTTAGAATGTAAAAGAATCTGTGAATTGTTTTTTGAACCGGATAATTGAAACGAACTGTCCGAAAAAACCTGTTCAAAGAAGAGCCGAACTTCCCTTTACTAAATCACAGGCGCAAGGGCTTTGGCTTAAGTGTCTAAAAAAAACGTATGTCCATTTGCGATATATATTGCTGGTAATATGATGGTTTTATCTATATAGCAAATAAAAAGGATTCCAACTCTGTGTCATTCATATGTTATTTAAAAAGTCTCTAAAATTGTTATGGGCAAATACAGACAAATTAAATGAGTTGTATACTGCACATCTGCCAAAAGAATATGAAATTCAAGATTAAAATTACTAACCGTTTACCAACACAAAATGTTTAATCCACGTTGGCACGACGTGACCACGACTGGCAAATTAAGTCACAAGGAATTTCACTTTTCAGGCTACGACGTCAATTTGGTCACTAGATTACATTGACGTTATGTAACAGTCACATTATTTTGGCTAGCTGGGTAGTACTAACTGTTAACAACAGCATTCTGCGTTCGTTGTCACGGAGAGAAAAGCAACTGAATGAAGTATTTTAGGGATTATTAAATAATATTAGGATGCTTTCATATGGGAAAAGGTGTCCAGCATTCATAGCACTACGATATTGAGTAATGTTGCAAAACGGACCAAACAATGTGTAATATTCAATAAAGAACAGCAAACTGCTTGTTTTGTTTTATATTCCTTTTTAAATATTTTGAAAAGACATGAGCGAAGAACATCATAATAAAGTCAAACACAGTTTATTCCACAGCACAAACACATCTCAATATTATCCTATTTTATGATATTGAATTTGACAAAACCCTCTGCATACCTTATGCTACTTATACACATGCACCAGCAACATTTTTATTTCAATACGTTTGAATGACTTCTGTAAAAGCAGTTTGAATGACACGAAGATGTAGGGCCTTTATTATATACAATTCTTGCAAATACCTATGTATAAATGTATAGGATAATGCAATGTAAGTGGCTTTGGATAAAAGCGTCTGCCAAATGCTTGAATTATGATTAGTACAGCCAGGGGTTTTTATGCTAAAAGCGCTTAAATGCTTGCGTTTCATTATCTGCCTTTGTTTCATATCTCTTGGTAGCACAAATGGTCCAAAAGTAAGTAACTTACAGTGTTCTGACACAAAACAAAGTTGTAACGTATCCTTGCATCTTTTTAAGAGGGTATACGGAAATCCGTGACCTATAGTGGGTATAGAGCATACACCTGCGTATCACAGACTACACCACTGCTCACCGCCTTCCAAAAACCTCACAAAAACTGATAGCATGTTTTAGCTTGTGACAAAGTGTGTCAATGTCGCTGTATTTGGGAAGATATAATGTGCCAAAACATGTCTGGGCTACTGGTAAAAGATCATCTGAATCAGGATTGTTCATCTGCACAATCTTCAGTCTCAGCTTTGAGAGACCTCCAGCAGGTACACGGCCCGTTCCATACATGAAAACTGAGCAAAAATGCATAGTGTATGAGCATATACAAATAATACAAACATTTATAAAGGCACAGGTTAGATGCACAAAAAATATTTCACAAATTATTTTGTTTTTTATTGTGTGTATCATTCTGAATACAAATGTTCTTTCAGACACCAAGACGTAACTTACTCAGAAATTTCTTTTTGTTTTCTTCAGACAACTCAAAGAAAACAATCCAGAAATTCGTGATCAGCTCATCAGAGGGAGAACAGTGTTCATATGTAGCACCCTAAATATGAAGCAAAAAGATTTAGTACACTAAACATATGTCAAACCTGACACACTTCTTGCATACAAACATGCACAGTTTTTTAAACTTTATCTTCATATACCTCTTGAAGATCTTCCCACTTATATTCAGGAGAACCCATTAAAACTTCTCTGAGTTCTTCAGGGTGAAACATTTTCCAGGCTTTGACCGGACAGCCTTCAGAGAAACCTGCAGAGAACTGCTCGAACTGATTCTTCACGGACTTGTTGAAAATGAAATCCACATACAAATCCACATACTTCTGTCTGTACAGAGATAAAAAAAAAATACAGCGTTAAGCTGTGATGACATCCATGACATCTATGTGTCTAAATGTACTCTTCTTGACTCTGTAAATAGATGCTAAGACAATGACATCATCATTCCTACCGATTCATTTTGGTTACTGGAATCTGAGCCCCATTTGGAATGAGCTCTTGCCCTTTGATCTATAAGAGATAAACAATGTTAAGAATATATTCATTCAATCAGCAGCTGCTCAACATTAGATTTATAAAAGAGTGAAACTGAGAATCACCGTAAAGTCCAAGAAAAGCATCTCTACCACTTCCTCTTCCTCCACCAGAATATTCCTTAAACTTCTGATTTGACAAAAATGTAATTGAATATGAATACATTTTTCACAGAAAAACCTGCTCTGAAAGGTGTTTGAAACTCATACTGTAATCCAGTACCTCAAGAGATGATGTATTTTTGTAGGCCAACCCGGAAGTAAGCGCCATGCTTGTCAATGTATTTTTCTCAAAGACGTTTGAAAGATCGCAAAAAATAATATCTGTGATTAACAAATCATGATGTTAACACGTCCGTCTACCAACATCATCTTCACAGATTCTCATTATAAAAAACGAGTTCCTTGGTAAGTAATAATTACTCTGTGAATGAATCCCAACAATGTACTTTTTCAAAGATTTATTTTTCGAGTTTTTGCCTTTTTTTAACAGTAAAGTAACTGGAAACGACGTTGGGGTGGGATCAGGAAAGGACCACAAGGCGGGACTCGAACTCGGGATGCCCAGGGCACAACAGCACCATATGTCGGAGCACTCACCACAAAACTATTGGCTCTGACAATCCCAACAATGTTTTTTAGAGATTTGTGCTCATGTTGCATTATTTGTGAGCTTTATATATGTGATAACATAAGCAACTTGTTAGCAACCACTGTTTTGAAAGACACAATAAAGCTTTAAAAAAAATCACAACCGTATTAAAACTGGTGTGTTTTATGTCATCGATTAAAAAAATAAAATATTTAGAGCTTTTATCAACCATAGATATTATTTCAGGCGACTTACCAAAAACCCATTAAAAAAACCCACAGACTTTGGGCCGATGGAACCGGAAGTCCTAAAATACTAATTTGCTTCAAGGGTTTCCATACAAAAATACGTCATCTCTGAGGCACTCAATGAAATGTTATGTAAAAGTGGTCAGTGGCCCGTAATAGAGTGCAACCATGGGGTTCGTGATTTTCAGGTTGTAAGGTGGGCGTATGATACTGGTATATACAGTATATAATGTTAAATAAGTTGCCGTTGCATGTTATAAAATAAAAAAGTAAATTGGAAGAAAAGTCACAGTTGCGTTGTATGTATGTATGTTATTTAGCAGTAATGTTTACCTGGCCTCCACAGGGGATATGTCCTCGAGATCATTCAGAGTGACGCTCTGGTCCAGTAGTTTCTTGAACAATACAAGTGGTAGATCAATGTTCATGTAGCGCTGGTTGAACAGCGCCATTCCACAGACTACACCAAGATCGTAGCAATCTTCTTTGCGTGTGTGCTAAGAAGACACAACTCTTACAGTTTAGAATAGGATAGTATCAGAAGCCTAGAAAATTGAAATTCAGTACATTTACTATGAAAGTCTTTGTTACAAAACTCCACCAGTCAATCTGCTTTTACATAAGCATGATTCAAACTGATTGGCTTTCAGGTCATTCGCAAAGGTTTTGTTGGAGTGCTGTTAGCAGTATGGTGCAGCGCATTGACAATCACCCACCTCCACCCCCAACTCCAACTGTCTCGATCTTATTACAAGGTATTGTGTCTAACATTTCAGCAGACCAAATACACTGTTATGGCTGAAATAAAAATATAAAAAATGAGTGTGACTGATGTGAGAGGTGCCACAACCAGGGCTGGAATTAGGGTGGGTCTGGGAACCTCTCCAGGGAGTGAATTTCAGGGGGATTCCAGATAAAAATACTTCATTTAAATCCACATAATAATAGTTACCTCAGAATTGAACCAAACCAGTGAATTCTCACAAACTTTCAGCAGATTCTTCTCCGTAAGGAACGATTGTGAAAGCAAGGAGAAGAACTCTGCAGAAAGACCCCCCGCATCTATCCCATCCTCACCGACAAACTTCACCTGTGCAGGAGACATTTCTATTATACATGGAATACAAAATATGACCAACAGTATAAATGCCCCATTGAATAATATTTCAAATGATCCAAAATGTTCAGATCTTTTGCTGTTCTTTCTGTTGGATTACCTTCAGTGGATGGTAAAATGAGTGGTTGCCTTGTCTGAGATACTGAATCGTGTCCTTCAATATTGAATGCCTGCTTATGCGCAAAATGTTGTCCGTCCAAAGAGCCAAACACTCATCTAGATCTAGAATTGTCTTCATGAATGGGTTCTTTAAGTACTTAAAGTAAAAGAAAAAGTGTACTTGCTTGATTAAATTATAAAGCTTCACACTTCACAAGACTAGCACACTGGAAGACTTTCTTTGACTTACATAAAAAATTCTCCATTTAGAAACAGTTTCAGCCACAAAAGGAAAATTGACCAACGTTTCCATAGTTGTCTGAAATAAATAAATCATGGAAGTAACATAAGACTGCTTATAATTCTCTTGAATAAAGAAAAATAAGTATCCCAAGAATATAATTTTTCCCTAAATTATACCCACTATATAGTGATCAGTCAGATTCTGCAGTTCAACGGGATCAATAGAAAAATCTGCCTCAAAACATTCCAGGGTGGCTTGCAGCTGTTAAAGCAGAAAAATATTAGATTTTCTTTTGTTTTGGGTTTTTCAGAGTTTGTGAGATAGACTTGATTATTGTTTTGGTTCTCACCGTACTTAGGAGAACATTAATCTCATGAATAATGAAATCTCTGCTTGTGATGTTATTGTGGGTCCTGCAGCAGACCTTCACAACAAAGACATGAAAGGCATAATCCAGGTTCAGAATTCCTCAACCTGTTGCTCCAACATTACATTTTTGGGTGAACTATTCCTTTGGTAAGTATCATGTTTACAAATTGAATGTGTAACAAAGGCACCTTATAGATCATCTGAAGAACCTGCAAAAAACTCCTCAGTTGTTTCGGCTCATCCAGGTTTATTTTATCACAACAAATCTTGTCAATCAAGTCAGCAGATATACTGCGAAATAACTTCACCAAGCCTTTTAGACGATCTTCAGGGAGTTTGGACCAGTAATTTTCTAAAAAAATTTAACACATGAAACAAAAGACAAACAACACGAAGCAATACTAACAAAGAGGATAAACATACATATATAAATATGTACCTAAGACTTCAAGAGCGTCAGGTTTCAGCTGAAGTATTTTGGAGGCGAGTGCTTCAAGGAGATGGACTCTGTGTCGTTTCTTGCAAACTCTGATGAGCTCAGGGAGGAGAAGATAAACTCTCAGAGCTTCCACACCAGTGAAACCCCCTTGAGGGTTAAGAGAGGGCAACAGTGCACCCCGAACCGTCCTCACAACCTGTGATAGAAAAAGAAAATAAATATATCCAAATGCTTTTATTTTTGTTTTATATTCATTTAAAGTAATCAACAGCATATTACACATTTTGTCTTTAGATCTTAACTATTTACTGAATTTGCTGAGATGTGCAGAATTTAGTAGTTGGGTTTGTAGAGAGCGTGTGTCAATAGTACTCCTTGTGGCTAACAGTGCTTGAAGAACATTTAATGTGTATTTTGCACAGAATATTTCTTGAACTGCATCGTTTATTGTAATATATGTAATAAATTAAAAAGGTTGGATTTGTCATTACCTTTGACATCACCTTTTTGTTCTCTGATAGTTTTGCAAATGATCTTTGAACCAGGTCAAAATCCAAACCACAGACATCTGCAGAAGTCTGATAATGTTCATCACAACTACAAAGACAAGAAATTATATAAAAATTAAAAAATATAATTGCCTAATGACATTTATGAAAGAAAATGATATACACATATACCAGTTCTGGGTCACCTTGTTTTGAGAAAACTTCCATTCAAACAAGCAGCAGAGGAAAACACTTGGTTTAATTTACTGCAAAAAAACAATTATTTTAATAATCATATTATATCCTATACATACAGTAAATGACATGTAACATCAGTGCTGTATTACCACTACAGGTACTGCTTTCAGGAGTATCTCCTGTATTATACACAAATTCACAGTCACAGGCTTTACAACGATTCCATAATCATTTTAAACTCACCTATCACATTCAGACACCCACTGGCCAATCACTCTGTCATCCAGTGTTAAAATCTCTCTGATTGGTTTGGTCTCAGAATTTGAGACATTCCCGAGGTCCTACAGAGTAAAAAACAAAAATGACATATTACTGATGACAGTGCAAAAATAATTCAAGTCTTAGACTAATGAAATAAGAACAGTCTTCCCTTACCTTGAAAAATAGGGCAAAGGAATGGTTCTCAGCAGCAACGAGTTTTCCGAACACATATTCATCATTAAATTCTGGATTCAAATGTCAAGTTAAGGTTTGAGGTCTGAACGTTGTCAATCATTTAAAAATATTCATAGAAAAATAAATCGATAAATGTAGGTTTGTAATTACCAGCTGGCAGGTGTACGGGTGAAGGCACAGACTGGTTGGTCATTTGTCCATTTCCCAGCTGCCCTTGCATCCCACATCCAAATGAGTAGATCCGCATTGATGGTGCGACTAACACAAGAGTGTGATGTCTACATACAAAAAATAACTAATGTGCGATAGTTGCGTAAAGGGTAAACCAAACTCTATTGCTGTTCTGAATGCTGAATGGTCCAAAATCGTGTAAACACGGTATAGTTTACCTCCCACATGTGACCTGTGACACTTTAGAGCCCCATAGTTCAGCCACCACTCGTGGAAGATGTTCATCTTTAAATGAGTTGTGCCCAAGTTGACCAAAAACTCCCGATCCAAATGTGAACACAACGCCTCCCTAAGAATACACTCAAATTCTCATTTGCACATTTTTTTTTTGACATCCATCCATTTTTTGGCAATGGCAAATGTTATTTATTCCTCATGGAATTCTTTATAAAACATAATGTGTAAAATACCTTTGATAAAGTTGCAGTGTGTTCTCCTCCACACGAGATGAACTGAGTTTTCTTCCCATTCAGGCTTTTTACAACTGTGGGTACATACCTGTCTGAAATCCCATAACACATCACCTTTTATTTACTGGACATTCATACTTTGATATACAAAATGTCATACTTGTCTGATGCCCGTCTCAAATGTGACGATGAGATGGGGATATGATGAACTTATGAAACGCATTACATTAGGATCTTTCTCAGTTAGATCAATAAAGTAGAAACTGTACCTGTAGTGTCTCCCAGACCCAGCTGTCCAGAAGAGTTCTTCCCCCAACCAAACACAACACCAGAGAGAGACAACACAAAGCTGTGATCTCCTCCAGCGCTGATCTGAGCCAGTGGAACCCCATCCAGACACTGAACGTGTTGAGGAGTCTGAGATCCAGATTGACCTTCACCCAGACCCAGCTGACCATGAGAGTTCTCCCCCAGACAAACACCTGACCCTCTGAGAGGACAAGAACAAACTCTGAAAATGTACATTTGAGTATGGACTTTATTCTCGAAAATGTTGTTGTTGGAATAGCTGTGAGTACCCCGTGTCAGTGCCATTGAATGCTGGTCTCCACAAGCAACCTGAATCACATGTCTGTTATCCAGGCCTCTGAGGGGTCTGCAGGGACAACACAGTTAATAGAAGTGAACAGTTAGTATTGATAGACTGGTGTATTTGGTACATGGTAAAGTTGTTATTTTGGTATTTGTTTCATACCTGCACTTATTGGATTTGTTCATAATAATAACTTTCCCTCCATGAGCAAACAGGACTGCACCATCTCCGCCACAGACAATTGATGTGATTTCCTCATTCGCTAGCTCTATTTGTTCTGAAATAAATTATAAACACATGATTGTAAGTGCATCAAGCACTCGATTATTATTAATCAATGAATTCCCTGACAGAAAAGCCACATGAAATTAACATCATCTGCTAAAAAATGCATGTGAAACATGTGGTTTTGAAAAGTGGATCACGTCAATCTCTATAAAAAGTCCCCTAATCACAAGAGTGCGGAAGCCCTGAAAAAAATTAGGTGAAGAAAAAAAAATGCTCCTTAGATTCCCCTCTCCTGTAGTCTAGCCTAATGTTTTTTTCTCTTCAAATGTTTTTTCATTTTATTTGGTGCTAAATAATACATTTTACTACCGAATAAAAACAATGGTAGTCATGCCCCAGAACTGTTTGCTGTCCTATTCTTCAAAATGTCTTCTTTTGTGATCAACAGAACGAAAAAAAAACGATAAGGTATTTTTTCCTATACTATGGTACATCAACCTTGATTAGTTAAGTGATTCGAGAATAGACATGAAACGACTCTTAATTCATTCAAATAAATAATATGAAACTACATAAAGTAGTATTATTAACTGACCAAAGTATTACAAATGTGAGAATTTTACACAGATTTTAAAGTTAGACTTTGAATTTTGATGTCAATTCCACTATTGCACACACATACTGTATATTAAACAAAGTATTTAGTTTAATTACATCAGAAGTAACTGTAATTAAATTACAGAAAAAATAAGAGTATTCCTTTACTTTACTTTATTCAAGGGAAAAGTAATTAAATTACAGTAACTAATTACTTAGTAACTAGTTACACCCAACACTGATGGTAGTCAATGGGTGTTGAGATCTGTTTGGTTATAAGCATTCTTCCAGATATCTTTGTGTTCATCAGAACAAATACATTTATACACATTTGTATGCAACTAGAAGGTAAGTAAATGATGACAGAATTTTCATTATTGGGTTCACTTTAAGATTATGAGTGAACACGAATTTTATAAAAGAGAATGACCCACATTGATAATGATACATTTTTTTACAATAAACGCTGCAGTATTTCATGAGAAAAATGGTATTATACATTTTTATTTCACTGGGACTTTAAGCTCGAGGGTAGGTCACGGCACCGTCTTCGCATACCTGAAACACAGCTGCACGAGGTTTAGCCTATTGCTTTAATAACGGTACGTTAAATGCCACACTAAATATGTAACGCATTGTATACTTTGCATATTGATATTCATAAAATAAAGTAAATCATACTTAGTTTGTCAGCAAGACCACTGGGTTCACCGCGCAATCTCAGGACCGAGACTTTTCGATTCCGGATAAATCCAATAAAGCTTCTTCCTGCTGACATGTCCTGAATTTCAGATTTTGGACACACGCAGCGTACAACATCATTCACATTTTTTACTTTGTCAGTATGTACCAAACCGAGACCCTCTCGGACCCGAGCTCCCCAGTAACACAACATCTCCACATCTGATGGGTGAACAAAGCACTGATTCATTGTGGAAAACGGAACTTGAAAGTTAATTTTGGAGCTGCTATTTTGACCTAAACGAAACTTTTCGGATTTCTCATAAAATGAAAGTAATTAGTTAAACACATTTAAGATGTTTCAATTTGTTATAATGATGAGAGGAAAATAAATGAACAAAAACACGCAGATTATAATATATTCAGCCAAATGATGCCGATGACGCTTTAAAGTGAAACGGAACACGAAACCGAAACTCATCAAGGTAGAAACATGTAGTGTCATGAGAATTACATTTTTATTCGTCAATACACATATTAAGACATTATAATAAAATAAAAATTAGAACATAGCATGTATAGGCTACACTGTGTTGTGATAAAACACATTTTAATGTATAAAGTGAAAATTGCTTTTTACCCTATAGTAACCCTATGTAATCTATATTGCACATACATTTAGCAAAAAACATATATAGTTAAAATACCCAGTTCATGATAGTCTGCATGTCACGAGACTGACATGAAACAGAACCAAAATGCAGACAACATTCAACAAAAACACTTTAACATGAAGACAGAAGATAACTCAAAATCCCTCGAGGGGGAAAACATGAACAAAATACTTTAACCAAATCAAACTTAACTTAAAAACAGAGCAAGGGCAACAGGACAAGACGGGGATTAAGACAAACAATCCAGCTCAGGACAGCAAACACAAGGGCATTAAATAAGAGAGGAACAAAAGAGGCATAACCAGGGCAACAGGTGAACGAACCAATGAATATAGAAACAAGGGGCGGGGCTAAGACGCAAGACAGGGGAGCACATGGCACAAAGAATCAAACAATGGCCATGTGCTTCCAAATACAAACACAAGACATGGGACTGTCATGATCCTGTCCTGTCCATGACACTGCAATGCTCAAACATATAATGGACAATATATATTCTGGGGTTAGCTTATTTTAACATTGCTGACTAAGAGGAAATTTCATGCCCGTCCAAAAACCTCACAAAAGCTGACAGCATGTATTAGTTTGTGACGGAGTGTGTCGACATGGCTGTATTTGGGAAGATATAATGTGCCAAAACATGTCTGGGCTACTGGTAAAAGATCATCTGAATGAGAATTGTTCATCTGCACAATCTTCAGTCTCAGCTTTGAGAGACCTCCAGCAGGTACACGGCCCGTTCCATACATGAAAACTGAGCAAAAATGCATAGTGTATGAGCATATACAAATAATACAAACATTTATAAAGGCACAGGTTAGATGCACAAAAGAATATTTCACAAATTCGTTTGTTTTTCATTGTGTGTATCATTCTAAATACAAATGTTCTTTCAGACACCAAGAGGTAACTTACTCAGAAATTTCTTTTTGTTTTCTTCAGACAACTCAAAGAAAACAATCCAGAAATTCGTGATCAGCTCATCAGAGGGAGAACAGTGTTCATATGTAGCACCCTAAATATGAAGCAAAAAGATTTAGTACACTAAACATATGTCAGTGTTTAATTTTTTTAAACCTTGATCTTCATATACCTCTTGAAGATCTTCCCACTTATATTCAGGAGAACCCATGAAAACTTCTCTGAGTTCTTCGGGGTGAAACATTTTCCAGGCTTTGACCGGACAGCCTTCAGAGAAACCCACGGAAAACTGCTCGAACTGATTCTTCACGGACTTGTTGAAAATGAAATCCACATACAAATCCACATACTTCTGTCTGCACAGAGATAAAAAAATCATTCAGCAGTGCTGACACCTGTGGCATCTATAGCCCAGATAAAACTCTTTTAAGCATCTCTTTAAGTCGTATGGTTTCTGATGTACTGCACACAGATGCTAAGACAATGACATCATCATTCCTAGCGTACCGATTAATTGTGGTTACTGGAATCTGAGCTCCATTTGGAATGAGCTCTTGCCCTTTGCACTGAAAGAAATACGAATGTTGTTAACATATTCATCCAGTCTGCAGCTCCTCTACACGAAAGAGTGAAACATAGAATTACCGTAAAATTCTGGAAAAGCACCTCCACCACTTCCTCTCCCTCCTCAAGAAGATCCTTCAAACCTCTGATTTGGGACGTGAAATTAAATTAATACAAATTCACAGATAAACCTGCTTTGAGAGTCGTTTTAAAACCTCATTGTAATGAAAGATGATTATTCAAAAGTGGTCAATGACAGTAGTGAATTCGGAGTCATATAGTGCACCTGGCTTCCACAGGGGACATTTCCTCTAGATCATTCAGAGTGATGCTCAGGTCCAGTAGTTTCTTGAACAACGCCAGTGGGAAGTCAATGTTCATGTAATACTGGTTGAACAGCGCCATTCCACAGACAACGCCAAGATAGTAAAAATCTTCATTGTGTGTATACTGAAATGCAAACGATGAAATGCAAAAATGTGTTGCAAATTAAAACGTTTTAATAAATCGTTAAAGTGATTTAATAAAAACGTAAAAACTGTCCCAGAAGTCTTCTTTATAAGTGTCTGATGCATTTTGTGACAGATACCTCAGCATTGAACCACACCAGTGAATTCTCACAAACTTTCAGCGGCTTTTTCTTCCATTTAAGGAACGATTGTGAAAGCAAGGAGAAGAACTCTGCAGAAAGAGCCCCTTCATCTATCCCATCCTCACCGACAAACTTCACCTGGGCAGAAGATATTGTTTTAAAAACACTGAATATGGTCCAAAATTCTCAGACCCTTTGCTGCTCTTTCTGTAAGACTACCTTTAACAGATGCTGAAATGAGTGGTTGCCTTGTCTGAGATACTGAAGTGTGTCCTTCAATATTGAATTCCTGTTTATGTGCAAAGTGCTGCGAATCCAGAGCCACATGAAGTCATGTTCGTTCGGAATTTTCTTCGTGATGGCTGGGACCTTTAAGCACTGAGAAATCGGGTTAGTGTTAAAAATGCAGTAAAATTGTTTTGGTAAATTGTAACAATTTTAATAGGACAGCACGTTTAAGGCTATCATATATCAATCTTAAGACTCTTTGACTCACTTGAAAAATTCTCCATTTAGATACAGTTTCAGCCACAAAAGGGAAACTGACCAACATTTCAATAGTTTTCTGAAAGAAAAATTCACTGACGTAACTTAAGAAAGCTTATTATCGTCTTGAACATAGAGAAAACATATCAAAATAATCTTGTTGTCCATATTGATGATGTGCATTGTCACAAGTCTGTGATACCTACAACAAAGTGGTCTTTCCGCTCGAGTATTTCCTCGATATCACGGATTAAGGATGACTCCAAATTTACCAGGGTGGCTTGCAGCTAAATAAAACATAAACGTTTTTTTTTGTTTTTCTTTAAGATTGTAAGATGGAATTTATTATTGTTTTGGTTCTCACCATATCTAGAAGATCATTGATCTTGTGAATAATAAAATCTCTGTTTGTGAAGTCATTGTGTGACCTGCAGCAGATCTTCAAAACAAAGACATGAAAAGCACAATTCAGGTTCAGAATTCCCTCAACCTGTTGCTCCAACATTACATTTTTGGGTGAATTATTCCTAAGTGTGATGGCATATTTAATGTTGTGATGTGTAGCAAAGGCACCTTATAGATCATCTGAAGGACTTGCATAAGTTTCTTCAGATGTATCATCTCATCACAATTCATTTCACCAGATGAAATTTCGTCAATCAACACAGCCGATGTATTGCGAAATAACTTCACCAAGTCTTTGAGACAATCTTCAGGCAGTTTAGACCAGTAATTTTCTAAAATGTATATGAAACATATCAAACAAAGGATAAATAACACCAAATCAAAAGTAACACAAAGGATAAACATCAACGTTATAACAGTACCCAACACTTCAAGAGCGTCAGGTTTCAGCTGAAGTATTTTGGAGGCGAGTGCTTCAAGGAGATGGACTCTGTGTGTTGTTCCTGGCAGACTCTGATGAGCTCAGGGAGGAGAAGATAAACTCTCAGAGCTTCTACGCTAGTGAAACCCTCTTTAAGGTTAAGAGAGGGCAACAGTTTATCCCGAACCATCTTCACAACCTGCAAAATGAACACTGTAACACTTAAACTCTTCTTTGATTCCCATGGAAAATGAATTAAACTCATCTCACAGAATCTTCAGCAAGACGATTACGTTTTACAAGGACAATGATTTTTTATAATAAATATTACTATACGTGAGTGAATAGGAGTTTATTGTAATACGTGTAAGAAATGGACAAGATTGGATTTATCATTACCTTTGTCATCACCTTTTTGTTCTCTGATAGTTTTGCAAACGATTTCTTAACCAGATCAAAATCCAAACCACAGACATCCGCAGAAGTCTGATAATGTTCATCACAACTACAAATGAAAATGAGAAATGATACAACAATGAGAATTGAAATGACATTCATTAAAGAAAATGATGAACAGACATCTATCAGACTACGAGTTACCTTGTTTTGAGAAAACTTCCATTCAAACAGGCAGCAGATGAAAACACACTTGGTATATTTTGCTAAAAAAACACAGAACAATGCTTTTATTGTATTTATACATAAATACCCTATAACAGCACTACACTATTAGATCACTTTGTGGACTGATATACATATACTGTACATAAACTCACAATGCCATAATCATTTTTAAACTCACTTATTACATTCAGACACCCACTGGTCAATCATTCTGTCATCCAATGTTAAAATCCCTCTGTTTGGATTGGGCTCAGGTTTTGCTGATATATGTCCAAGTTGCTACACAATACAAAAAATAATAAAATCATATTAATGACACTGCATAAATGATTAAAGTCCAATTTTGGAATGAGACCTGTCTGGCCTACCTTGAAAAACAGGGCAAAGGAATGGTGCTCACCAGCAACGAGTTTTCCAAACACAAATTCATCATTAAACTCTGGAATTGGATATTTAAAGGCTAGAGGTCAGAACATTGTCATTAATATACAAATATTTATGAATAAATAGATAAATGTAGGTTTGTAATTACCAGCAGACAGGTGCACTGGTGATGGCACAGACTGGTTGATCATTTGTCCATTTCCCAGCTGCCCTTGCATCCCACATCCAAATGAGTAGATCCGCTTTGATGATGCCACTAACACAAGTGTGTGATGCCTTAATACAATACAAATAAACAGAATTACTATGTTGAAATCAAACCATTTTGTATTTATACATTTACAGTGTATTAACAAAACATTGCACCTCCCACATGTGACCTGTGACACTTCAGAGCCCCAAAGTTCAGCAACCACTCGGGGAAGATGTTCATCTTTAAATGAGTTGTGCCCAAGTTGACCAAAAACACTGGATCCAAATGTGAAAACAGTGCCTCCCTAAGAATGCAATCATATATTTACTAGATATACCCTTTGTTAACTTGAGTTCTATTCCAAATATTGGTTCTTAACTATAAAATGTAACACAATACACCCTCAGTAAAGTGTTTTCCGTAAAGCTAGACCAAGTTTACATTTATTCTTTCAAGTTGATTGCACATACAATATGGTCATAATTCACATAAAAATGTAATCTATACTATAAAAGGCTGTAAAATACCTTTGACAGAGTTGCAGTGTGTTCTCCTCCACACGAGATGAACTGACTTTTCTTCCCATTCAGGCTTTTTACAACTGTGGGTACATGCCTGTCTGAAATCCCATAACACATCACCTTTTATTTACTGGACATTCATACTCTGATATACAAAATGTCATACTTGTCTCATAGGTACCACAGTGCGGTGTGACGATCAGATGTGGATGTGATGAACACAATACATTTTGAATCTTTCTCAGTGACATAACAGAAGTAGATACCTGTAGTGTCTCCCAGACCCAGCTGTCCAGAAGAGTTCTTCCCCCAACCAAACACAACACCAGAGAGAGACAACACAAAGCTGTGATCTCCTCCAGCGCTGATCTGAGCCAGTGGAACCCCATCCAGACACCGAACGTGTTGAGGAGTCTGAGATCCAGATCGACCTTCACCCAGACCCAGCTGACCATGAGAGTTCTCCCCCCAGACAAACACCTGACCCTCTGAGAGGACAAGAATAAACTCAAAAATGTACATTTACACACTTCATTTTTCAAAAATGGTGTTGATGGAATAGCTGTGAGTACCCTGGTTAATGCCATCGAATGTTGGTCTCCACATGAGATCTGAATCACGTGTCTGTTGGCCAGATCTTTGAGAGGTCTGTAGAAACAAAACAACACCTCTTATGATTCTGCATTCATATTTATTTTTGTTTGGTTTAGATAGATTTTGTTTAGTTTAGATAGATCGATCACTGTTGTCAGTGATGGTACAGTAATGACATACCGGCAGTTAGTGGATTCATCCATAATAATAACTTTCCCTCCATGAGCAAGTAGAAATGGATCATCCCCACCACAGACAATCAATGTGATTTCCTGACTCTCCGTCTCTAGTTGTTCTGTAATTGGAATATAAGTGTATATGGCATCAAAGCTTCTGTGACCGATAGCAGTGCAGTCTCAGTGGATTGGTTTGTTCTAAAGCCGGATTGCTTGTCATCCAGTAGTTTATTCTGGGATAAAACCCTTTCACGTGTTTTCACAATAAATGGGAGGAGAGAGACAGGTCTGTAACTGTTGTTAATAGAGGGGTGCAATGTGGGTTTCTTAAGTAGGTGCGTGACCTGGGCCTGTTTGAATGTGGATGGAAAAGTGCCGGTGAGCAGGGAGGTGTTGATGATGTGTTTGAGTGATGGTGTGAGTGTGCTGGATATGGCCTGAAGGAGATTGGACGAGCTTGGGTAAAGGGGACAGGTGGTGGGGTGGCTGGAGAGAAGTGTTGTGACTTCTGTAGTAACTGGATCATTGAGAGAAAGCCATAAACCCCCCTCCCACTCCCTTTTGTCCTGGTTTCTTGATCTATCATCAAAAGACCATAGCAAAACCTGGCTCCAGTGGTCTGGTTGTAGGTTTTGCTATCTCACAGAGAGTCTTGGTTACCCTGTGGGATATTTTACGACTCCGAAGCTTCAAAGCAGAGGTGTGACGTCTCTGTTTCTCACCTCAAACTTATCTTCTGAGGCTAACCAGAGAAACTTCTCTGACCAATAGGAAATTATGAGATTAAACTGTCCTTTTCTATAAATGTATCGTGCCATATTAAATAGTCTGTAACTGTTAGATAAACAATTCGTACATACGAATGAATCATGACTTGATGCAATTTAAAACTGTCCATTTTTTATTTCTAAATGTTTCTCTTTACAATTCCTCATTGTTTGTATATATTGTGTGGCCATAGAACACCACACTCATTATGTTATAATTTGGACTGGTGTTTTGTAAAGTTGCTAGATGATCATAAATATTCAAATTAGCTGTTGAGTGGACAAAGAACCTCTTTCCCCACTCAACATTGATTGGTTCATTCAAACTCGGAGGGCATGCCCTTTCATGAAGTTTAAATATCGACCGAGGACACAGACAGTCAGTCGGAGTTTGAAGTTAGTTACGTTTTAATCTTTTCCTCTCACCTTCCCCCTTATGGCAATGAGATAACGTAAAGTTTATAATATCATTGATGCATTCGCTGGATGAATGCATACAAATATTGTTATACTTTATATTACAAATCAGACACTGTAAAATATGTATATTTAATAACGATTATCATACGTATTTTCCTTTGAGCTAAACTAATTTAATATACTAATTTAATCCTCATTAATCATTGTTTTATGCCCGTCACCTGTTGCCCCACTTGTGTTTGCTGTCTTGTGCTGGTTCGTTTTGTATTACCTCATGATATTTTGATGTTCTTGTGAATTCAAGTCATGTCCAGTTTTAGTGAAGTTTATTGTTTTGTCTAGTCGAGTCTGTTTATTTTATTTTGTCAAGCTCCCTGTTGTTTTAACCCCTGGTGGGTTTTGTTTCCCTGTTTTCGTTGTGTTTAATAAATTCTGTCAACTCGCTGTCTGGGTTCTGTCTGCCAATTCCTGACAGTTACAAATAATGTTTTTTCAATGATATGGTTTATCTCTTACAATATACTTTATTATTATAAACATGTAATGTATGTTATATCATTTAAAAATGATTTATTTTATACATTTCTAATTTTACAAAATAAATTTTAATGTTTTTATACCTTTATGCATTATCACATGAAATTTTGTAATTCCTTGACTGAAATTTATGTTTTAAATAACTCATTACATGGATGTGATCTTGAAAGATCTGGTGGAGAATCATATTTGGTGAGCTAAACTCATCCTTATTTTAACATACAGCTAAAATCGAAGGATAGTTCAATGCTTGAAGTGAGGGTTGTGTGTACCGAGGTCTGAGGTGCTGAGAATTGTTTGCAATAGTATAATATTGTTTGCAGATCATACAAAGATCAAAGAAGTTTAAACAAAGTTGACCAAAACTCCATGGAAAAATAGTCCACTGTGAAAGTAGTAAATACTTACCATTGCAAATGATCAAAAGAGTTGCATGCATTAGCATGAACTTTAATAACACTACAAAATATAACAAATATGAAAGCATATGACAAATAATACTGTAGTTACCATTTTAAACATGCTCTAATTGTATTTAATATTTTTATTTTTACAAACTGTATACAGTCATTACAACCAGTGATTAAAACTTTTAAAATAAATGTCTTTGTTTGTGCTTTTGGTAATGGATCTTTACATTAAGCTTTTTATTTGGATTTTATTTGGACTTTATACAGATCCACAATGTGCCCTGAAGTCTAGCCCATTACAAAAGACATGAGAAACACGCCTCCTATGAAATCACAGCTCGGTTTACACGGTATTTCCGACTCTACTTGAAGGCAGCATCCAACCACAGCTGCTCGGGGCATGTATATGTTATCAGTTAGGCAAGCTATCAAGATCATATACTTTCCTATTCATGAAATGAAATGATATATAGTTAATTATACTTAGTTTGCCATCATGGTCATCGCCGCACAATCTTGTGACCGAAACTTTCCCATTCCGGACGAATCCCACAAAGTTTCTTCCCACGGAAAGGTCCTGAATTTCTGACGTTGGACACACGCAGCGTATTCCATCATTCAGATGTTTTACTTTGTCAGGCTGAATCAAACCGAAGCCCTCCCGGACCTTCGCTCCCCAATAACACAACATCGCCGCATCTGATGAACACAGCCCGGTTTTGCTGGGGAAAACGAACGTGAAGTCTGGTAGCTGCTTTTTATTCTGCCTAAACGAAACTCGTCATTTCTCTCAAAACGAAAGTAGCCTAAGTCGTGAGACACATTGAGTTGTTTTACGTTGGACATTATGGATAACAAAAAGAAACATAGCCTATATAATATAAACATGTGTAATCACAAAAATGATAAAGCTGATGACGCTTATTTATTTGCCTTAAAGTGGAACGAAAAACGAAACTGACACCAAGGTCAGGTATTTCTCATGTCATGTTTAAGTTTTTGGCAATATACATTACAAATAGAAAATATAATACATTATAGAACAGTACATTCTATAATTATGTGTTAAAACGAATATTTATGGTATTGAAATCTGCATAAATATTGCAATTATTGTGTAACTTGAAGAAGAGGGCAAAGGAATGGTTCTCCCCAGCAATGAGTTTTGTATATTCATCATTACAAAATTATGGATTCATATACTGTATGTAGGGTTAGCTGGCTGAACATAGTCATTATATAAAAATATGAATCTTTTATGTATTGATAATTGGAGCCTTGTAATTACCTGCTGGCAGGTGTACGGTCGATGGCACAGACTGGTTGATCATTTGTCTGTTTCCCACATCCAATGAGTAAATCCGCTTTGATGATGCCAATAACACAAAATCAAATACCCCATACTACTTTTGTAAAGTTACAAAAAGGCTAAACAGTGAACTTAACTTATTAATAATAATAATAATAAACTTTATGTTTATAGCTACCTTTCAATGTTACTTCTCAAAGCCCTTTACATAAAAGAGTTCAAAGAAGACAGACATTTATACAATATTAACCATGAAAAATAAAAGCGAAAACAACAGCCTGTAATAAAAAACATGACAGTTATCAGCAAGTCTTGAAAAAAAGTTTTAAAAACACTGATGTAGCCTGTCTACTTTCAGAAGGAAGGGATTTCCAGAGTTTTGGAGCAAAGGAGGAAAAATCCCTATCACCCATAGAACGTAAAAGGCCTTTAGTGACAAATGACCACATAAGATCGCAAAAAATTTGCTCTGTGATTAACAAAGGTTTATGTTGTTCACACGTTTTGTCTGTCACAGTTACTGTCACAATCCTGCCTCTCTCGGTCATGCTTTTCTAGTCTTGTGTCAGGATTGTGACAGTCCCACGTATTTTGTGTGGAAGCACATGGCCATTGTTTGTTGTGATGTACCATTTGCTCTCCTTTCTCGTCTACTAACTCCGCCCCCTCGTTTCCTCATTAATCATTGTTTTATACCCGTCACCTGTTACCCCCCTTGTGTTTGCTGTCTTGTGCGGGTTCGTTTTGTATTACCTCATGATATTTTGATGTTCTTGTGAATTCAAGTCATATCTAGTCCAGTTTTAGTGAAGTTTATTGTTTTGTCTAGTCGAGTCTGTTTATTTTATTTTGTCAAGCTCCCTGTTGTTTTAACCCCTGGTGGGTTTTGTTTCCCTGTTTTCGTTGTGTTTAATAAATTCTGTCAACTCGCTGTCTGGGTTCTGTCTGCCAATTCCTGACAGTTACAAATAATGTTTTTTCAATGATGTGGTTTATAGCTCTTACAATATACTTTATTATTATAAACATGTAATGTATGTTATATCATTTAAAAATGAAAATGTATATATTTTTTTAATAATATTTTTTTTTTAAATAAAAAAACAGTTTTTATACCTTTATGCATTATCACATGAAATTTTGTAAGTCAAAAAAAGTCATTTTGGGGGGAAAAACGCAAAATAATACATCATATAATTATGTTAAAACAAATTACTTCATTGATATGGGCATTCGTATAAAATGTAAAGTGATTGGTTGGTACTTATACAGTACAGTATTTTTTGCAACCCTGCAACCTCAAGTAATCTATATTGCACACATCTCATTGCATATCTAAATTACATAGTTCATGAAAGTCATGATCAGTAATGCTGAACAACTGACAATGTATATTCTGGAGAGGGAATTTCATTCTCGTCCAAAAACCTCACAAAAGCTGATAGCATGTATAAGCTTGTTACGAAGTGTGTCAATGTCGCTGTAATTGGGAAGATATAATCTGCCAAAACATGTCTGAGTTTCTGGGAAATGATCATCTGAATCAGGAATGTTCAACTGCATAATCGTCAGGGTCACCTTTGAGAGACCTCCAGCAGGTACACGATCCGTTCCATACATGAAAACTGAGCAAAAACGTATAGCGTGAGGATACTAGTAATCCCAAATAAAATAAAGTGCAGATTACATACATAACAAAACTTCTGATTTTCTACTGTTCATTGAGATGAAATTGTTTTAATCTCTTAACTATAACATCTGAAGACAAATGTACCACCAGCCACAAACATATAACTTACAAAGAAATGTCTTTCTCTGTTCTTCAGACAACTCAAAGAAAACAGTCCAAAAATTCTGGATCAGCTCATCAGAGGGAGAACAGTGTTCATATGTAGCACCCTGAATTATTAAAATCAAGTACATTAAAACTAGTTACATTTATAAAGAATGGGATATGCAACTTTATGCAAATGTTTACCTTCTGAAGGTCTTCCCACTTATATAGAGGCGAACCGTAAAAAACTTCTCTGAGTTCTTCAGGGTGAAACATTTTCCAGGCGTTAATGGGACAGCCTTCAGAAAAACCTGCAGTGAACTGCTCGAACTGATTCTTTACTGACTTGTTGAAAATGAAATCCACATACAAATCCACATACTTCTGTCTGCATAAGCATGGAAGATACAACTTGATGTTTTTATTAACAATTTAACAAAATCTGTAACATCTAGCTGGCATCTAGCGGATTAAATGTGTTAACATGGAAGCTAAAATTAATTAAAATGCATGATTCATACCTGTTAAATTTGGTCACTGGAGTTTGAGCTCCGTTTGGAATGAGCTCTTGGTCTTTGACCTAAATGCATAAGCAAAAAGGCATTGGACTAGGGCATATAAACAATACATATGAAAAATAAACTTGCACAGTGGTCATCCAATGGATGCCAATATAATTGAAAACTGGAAAGGTACTGTAGCAAAGCTGCCTGTTTCATTTGAATGATCTCAAAAGCATGTGGAAAACAGTAAAACAGAATTAGGTTTTCTTTTCAATGAACAAAAACGTCTAATAAAACTTTTAAGTGAAGTGCAACATAAAAGCATAAGAACATGTTACTTTACTGTAAAAAACAAGAGGGATGGTATTACCATGAAATCCAAGTAGAGCTCATCCACTACGTCTTCATCTTCTGCCAGAAGATTTTTCAAACTTCTAATATAAGATATAAAATATGTGCTGTCGGTGTCATTTTAACCCCGTAAAATGGTTAAACACTATTTTACACAGTCATCTCGATGAAAAGATTTCACAATATTATCACAATATCTATATCTAGCTATAATTAAAAAAATAAAAATAATAATAAATAGATCTTTAATTTAGATTTTGTAGGTGTGCAGACAGGGAGAGTTTGTGTCTCAAAATCTTAAGCAGGTGCTGAATTTATTTATAATATTATCATATGTGTTGTATCTTCCAGTGTGTCTACACGGACGAGGCTCAACAAGATAAAAGACAATAGAACGCATTAGAACCCATTATAATTTTTGTCCCATTATACCCATTATTTGAACCCATTATAATTTGTCCACACTGGATGCGACGCCGGTTGCGTCTGGTGTAGACTTGGTGTTAGTCCTGTGTCAGCCACGGCTGACCGCAGTGCTTCGAAAGGGAGTGGAGTAAGTGGTAAGTGAGCCGCTAAATGCCGCTAAATTTCATACAATGGACCTTTAAAATAGGTTACAATCCATGCTTCAATATTAATTCATACCTAGCCTCCACTGGCGTCAGTTCCTCTAAATCGTGCAGAGTGGGACTCAGGCAGAGCAGCTTTTTGAACAATGCCAGGGGGAAATTGATGTTTGTAAAATGAAAGTTGTAAAGTGCAATTCCACAGACAAGCCCAAGATAGTAAAAATCGGTGACATCAGCAATCTGAAATTAAAAGGAAATCAAGTATTGACCTGAATGGAAATAAAACATGAAAAAGTGTGTTTAAAGGTGTCATGAACTGGCCTTTTTTATTATTTTATACGGTTATCTGAGGTCTACTTATGACGTTCACGGGGTTTTTATATTCAAAAACTTTTTTTGGAGGGTTTTGAGGTCGGCTCAAGAAACGCTAGTTTTTTATGGGCGGGCCGCATTGAAGACTTGGACGTAAACGCCCACTGCAATGATTGGATAACGGTTCCAAAAGACAGCAGTGTGCCATGTGATGTACATTTCTGTGTGTCTGTTTGACAAGCTATGTCTCTATAAAGCCCTCTATAATCTTGGTTAGCAATAGCGACGCATCGTATATATATTTGTTTCTCACATAAGGTTCGGTCGGATTCAATATTGATTTAATCTCAGTCTCTCTGCAAATCCAGCGTCGACATGTGCCTTGTTTACAAAGGAAGATCCACGGTGAAATGAAGCGAAAAAGAATAATAATTCCACCACCACGCATTATAATATCAGAATCCGAAAGAGGCAAATGTGTTCTTCCGCAACCAGGCGCTGCACAATGTGTTGCATGTTTTTTGCTTGGTCGCTCTAAATAAAAATAACTGTGAAATAAGTCCTCACTTTTGGACATATGACACGGGGCCAGCCCCTCTCGAGAGCCCTTCGCTAAAGTGACAGGGTAGCCAGATCTTCAAAGAAAAAATAAGCAGATAAAATAAAAATAAAGACGAAAATAAACCTTAAAATGCTTACTGTTTATATATTTTATAAAACTCAAAATCTGCAACTGACCACATATTAAGATCTAAGTGCCGCTACTTTTTGATCTAAGACCAAACACAAGAATAAAAGCGCTTATTAATAACGAACATGGCAACATTGCTCAAGATCATCCGCGTATCAGCGATTTAGTTGAAACTAACAGACAAAACTAACCTTTAGCCGAAAAATATGTCGCTATGGGTACAATTTTGTCAATCATCACAAATGCGGGAGTGTGTACATGGCTTAAGTCATTTCATATAACAAAAGCTCAGGTTAAAATTGATTTCTTTATTCATGACACCTTTAAACTAAACAGTTTAACTTTAGTGTACAGTCATTTGTTTATTGAGTGTTGAACCACTGAGTGATCAATGCTATTATAACTGTGAATGTTAAAGGAATACGTATTTAGGATTGAACCAAACCAGCTGTGAATCCTCGAAGACATGAAGCGGCTTTTTCTGCCATGTGATAAAAGCCTCTGAAAGGAGGGAGAGGAACTCAGCAGATAAGCCCCGAAAATCTACCCCATTCTCCCCTATAAACTCCACCTGTACAGAAGATATGGTTTAAAACACTGAAAGAAATCAGAATACAATGCCTTAAGTATAATGCCTTGTCATATATCTCAATTGTCAACTATTCGGTTTCAGGTAGTTATAAGTTATTTGCAGATGCTTATATTACATTCGATGTTGTAGATTAGATGTTTCAGTATTGTAATATGTGCACGCGTATACATTTGACTTAAAATGTATGCAAGTAAACAAACCATCAGTGGTTGTGAATATTTGTGGATGCCCGCCTTGAGATATTTTAGTGTGTCTTTTAACAATGATTTTCTCTTTACGTGGAGCTTGTTCACAGGGATGGGCTGGAAGACTGCATCTGCGTGTTGGAGTTTATTCTGTAAGTACTTAGAAAGTAAAAATGATGTTAGACCTAAAATGATCAAAGTAAAAAAATACAATCATTTAAATAAATCGAATAATTGAACTTGTTTATTAACTTCAATTAGTATCGTAAATTTGTATTAATATCATACTTAGATAACATAGCAATTTGAACAGTGTAATATTTTCTTGTTTTCCAATACAGGATGATCTAAAGATCTAATGGCACAGAAGTTACACACATCATAACTGAAACGTAAAAAACGACTTACAATAAAAATTCTCTTTTTACTTTCAGTATCAGCCACAAAACTGTAAGGGACCAACTTTTCAATATTACTCTGAAATATGAAAAAAAGGGAACTTGAAAGAGGGATGAATAATAGCAGAGATTCACTACATACAGTATGTGCAGACAATGGTCTTACATTCCCAGGCAGGTTGGCAACTTCAGTGATGCAAAACTGACTTTTCATTAGTGCACATTTTCTTCGCCTGTTAACCTGCATCACCAAAGAAGAAATAGAGCATCCTGTATTTTTCATCGCCATGTCTGTTTGGAGATACTCAAAATACCGAATTGTTTACCGAAAATAACCGCTTCAAAACAGAAAGCATGGTGGTCAATGATTCCCAGTTGTCACAAGGTTGTGTTGTCATTTGTGTTAAGAGTCTCGTTGATTGCGAATGGAAGACTTTTACAAGCGTTCTGAAGTATGAAAATGGCATTCTAGTCCAGAGTCTTACTGTTGATATTTAAACATAAATGAAATGTTTTAAAAATTAAAAGATTTTTTTCATTAGGATTACATTGTTTAGTAACAAATAACTTGAATGCGCATTTAAAATTGGTGCTTTACCCAGTCCATCACATGGACCCTGTTTTTCAATGGCATCAGCCAAATATACAGCCAGCTGTGTTTTTAGATGTCCTTCCTGTAGGACTCGGATGAGTTCAGGCAGAATAAGATAAACTCGGAGAGCTTCTACTTCGCCCCGACAGATGCTCAGAGATTGAAGCAGTTCTCTCTCCACAGTGTGCTGTACCTAAAGAAGTGTCACTCTATTTCACTATTTTTATGTAAAACTTTTTCATGAGAATAAAAATGGCTGCGCATTGAAAAATATGTTTACCTCTAACAGGACTTTAGTCTTTGTAGCAATCTTCTCAAAAGCAACACGAGCTAAGGAAAGATCCAGACCAGAATATTCCACTGACGTCAGAAAATGTTTGTCACGACTGATGATCCATACAAACCACATTTGAAAGAAACAGAAAGGAAATTTGCTATGAATCACTACATAAAAAAGATGAATCTCCTTACCAAAAAAAGATGTACTACCTTTTATCAATAAAACTCCCATTTACACATGATGGCGAGGAAAATATCCTTTTGATTTCCCTAAAAAAGCCATTTATGTACTTATTATAAACATGAAATCTGATGTATAAAGTGTCCAATAGTTTATAACGTGATGACACTCCCACCTTTTGGTCTGTCTGAATGCATTTGTGTCATATTCTTTTAGCCACCTGTCAATCATTTTGTCATCTATTGTTGTACATACATGCGATATCACACTTGTTTCATGGTTCTAGGTAGAAAGAGACATGAGGTGTGAAACTGTGCAAGCAAAGAAGTAAAAACATGAATATATGCTGTATACTTGCTGCTTTACCTGATAGACTTGAGCAGTTGAAGTGTTTCCAGCAGCTAGAACTCTCTTCACTTTTAAAGTAGGGCTGTGGTCTGATAAACAGAGCACACATACAAACGGTGGGTATAAAACAACAAAATAAATGTGTCCTATTATGATTATTATTAATTATTGGTTGTATTTTCTACCTGATGGCAGATGTACAGGCAAAGGCACAGCTTGGTTAATCATTGTTCCGTTCCCCAGTTGCCCTTGCTTTCCACATCCAAATGAGTAGATCCTATTGAATGACTCTGACAATGCTAGTGTGTGATGCCTATACAGAAATAACATGAAGGGACTTACCATGTTTTCTTCAACATCCATAACCATTTTTAATGAGAAAAACATGAGAAAACATCACTGCTGAAATAGCTTAAACCGCTCTAAAAAACAGAATTTATAAAATGAAAATATTAATATAGTGAATTGGTACCCACCATCCGCAGGCAATCTGAGACACCTTTGCTCCCATGAGTTCAGCGACCAGCCGCGGGTGATACTCGTTCCTTAGTGAACCGTGTCCAAGCTGCCCACAACTGCCTGATCCAAATGTGAACACATATCCACCCTAAAAAAAAGATGTATTAATAATCAGTGCGTACAAATGTATTCAATAATGAGAAATAGATTAAATATTGACCAAAAAATACATATTTAGGTGTCAATTTTACTCATCCGACCTTTGTCAGAATAGCAGTATGCTCTTCCCCACATGAGATAGAGATTGTTTTCTTCATATTCAAACTCTTGACACAAGTCGGAGTGTGTCTACCTGTGACAACATCAACATCATCAACACTATATTTTTTAAGTCAAATACATTCGTAGCAAGACAACAATAAATAAGTACTAGTCGTGTTTCCCAGGCCGAGCTGTCCAGCGTTGTTCTTCCCCCAGCCGAACACTGCTCCAGAGAGAGATAGAGCAACGCTGTGGTCTCCTCCAGCACTGATCTGAACTACTGGAATACCATACAGAGATTTGAGCGGTTGTGGGGACTGGATGCGGCATTCTTCCTTCTCCAAGAGAGAGGATTTCTCTAAACCCAGCTGACCATGGCTGTTTTCCCCCCACGCCAACAACTGACCGTCTGAAAGAGAAAGACGTCAAGTGCAAATCTAATATGTGATGTATAAACAAATATATAATAAACAAACAAATAAAATATAATAATACAAATAAGAACTTTTTATATATATATATATATATATAAATAACTATGACAGAAAGTTAAAAGATGTAAATACCGCGGATCATTGCAATGCAATGTTGGTTTCCACATGCCACCTGTGTAACCTGTCTGTCACAGAGAACTTTGAAGAGCCTAAAATAAATTTAAATATTGAAGAAATAATAGTTAATTGTACAAATATAAAATGCATAAGTAATTGTAATTCAAAATAACTAAAATGTGAGATTTTAATGTGAGATTTTAACACCGACGCACCTGCAGGAATCCCATGTCTCCATAAAAAGAATCTCTCCGTCAGATTTGCGCAGGACCGCACAAGACGTTCCACTCGTTATCAGTTTAATATTGTCTTTCTTTAAGTTAAGGTCTAAAGAAAAAGCGCAGATTTTCATTTAATAAACTTAAATAGACAGTACATATATAGTGAAACGTTTTAACTGTATATTTACTACACTTGTAATAGATAGGCTAAATTACTTTGAATTACAGCCTCATTTCCTTGTCCATCCCCACACTGAAGGACCGAGACGTTTCCATTTTCGCCGATGAATCCGAGACATCTTCCTATTGGTTTATCTTTGATAGTTGACTTTAGACACGAGATCTTTATCACAGAGTGATCGTGTGTTGCCTCCTCATCATCAACTCCCCCACCCTTACGAGTCCCCCAGTAGTAGAACATCTCTACCTACGTTTGAAGCCAAGTCATCGATGCCAGTTTTCTTCCTGGAATTGTAACTTCCCTTGTTTACTGACAACAGGTGTCATCATTTCAAGCACAATCGCAACTTAATCATGTTCCCTAGAAACGAAAGTAAAAACGTATTCCTTAAAAGTTATGTGAGAATGTGCGCATGCATATTGCTTACTTATAAGTTATTGGTGCGATAATTTGATTGCCTGATTTAATAATGAACCTTTTCGGATATCTTTGACGTCATCTTAATGTATGCTACTTCGTATTTTCAATCATTTAAAAATGATATTGTCACACATCATTATTTTCTATTAAATCATATTACTTCACGTCCTAGTTATATGTAGGATTACGTTGGGAAACATGTTGGCTCACTAGGCTGAAAAAAGGTTTGGATAAACTCAGTGGAAAGAGCATTGCGTTAACAACGCAAGGTTGTGGGTTCGATCCCAGGGGATTGCACATACCTATGTATAAATGTATAGGATAATGCAATGGAAGTCGCTTTGGATAAAAGCGTCTGCCTAAATGTAAATGTAAATGTAAATTTGGGCTCTTGTTTACAACTCGAACGGAGAAGAGAAGCTCAGTGTTTTGATTCAACCATTGGCTTAAAACACTGTCATTCACAGAGGAGTGTCCAATCAGTGAACGGGGAACCGATGGCTCTGATTGGTTTACGGTTTCGTATATTTCCTTTTGAGGCGGTCGTTAGTGTATTACTGCCGCTCAAATGAACCGATTGTATGATTATTGACGGTTTAAAATTGCATTGTATTAATCCGTTATCCGTTAAACACCAACCGAACAACGTACGTCGCTATCATTAAACTACAGGTATGTATGAAATATAAAGGTGAAGCTAATGTGCTTTGTTGTGGCGGGTAATCGTGTTTGCTAACATTAGCGCGAGCGCTGAAGGACACAACTTGATGGTTCATCTTCGTCTATGCATATGTTTACCACCGATTGAAATTAATAAATACCTTAATGGCGTGATTACCGTCTGTTTTAGGCATTGTGTGTTATGAAAGATGTTAAAAAGTGTTTACAGCAAGCGGTTTGAATGTATTGCTAGCATGAACTTATGTAAGCGGAGTGTTGCGTCATGTTTTCCCCATCTGTTGATACTTTATTTATTTTGCCATCTAACTGTCTTCATTTTAGTTTATTCTTCTTTAAAAAGGATTATTCCAGCGTCGTGTCCATGTATTATATGTGAATTTGTGTCAGAAACCTAGTGTGAATTAAGTAGGGGGTAGGGCACATAACTTGTATATGTAATGTAGTTAGTGGGGAACTCCAGTGGGAGGGGCAGTAAACGCATTGTATGCTTCATGAAAATGTGTATTGAAATCGAATGATCCTCCAACCTAGCATTTCTAGGCCTGCTTTATGCATATGTGTGCAATGTTAATGAATGACGAAGGGACGAAGTGAACTCCCTGTATAGTGTTTAAACAACTAGTGAGCTTGTTTTTGATACACAAACAAAGGTACGTGCATTACGTCACACGCTGACATTTCGATCGGTATGTTAAGGGGATTACAATCCTCAGGGCGGATAACTAATTTTTCTTTTGCTTTTCAGAAGTCAAGATTAATCAAACAGACCCACTGAGAACTTTTCTGCGCTGAATTTTCCCTTTATCAAGGACATTTGAAGGACATTCCTTACTGTTTTTCTTCTATTTGTGGACCACCCAGTCGCTGAGCATGTCAGTTGCCCTTCTCGTGCGATATGCCACGCTCAGCGGGTCTCGAGTCTGCTGCAGGACTGCCCTCGTTCTGAATGGCGCTCACCAGAAAGAAAGACCCGAGGCGGTCTCTACACTGTCCATCATCCGTCCGGTCCAGCAACTCCCGCTTTGATCCGGACAGCAGCGGCCAACCGACTACCTGGGACTCGTTTGGGATCTGGGACAACCGGATCGATGCGCCTATTTTACTTCCGTCGAGCATCCGCTACGGAAAACCCATTCCCAAAGTCAGCCTGTCCAAGGTGGGCTGCGCCTCGCTGATCGGCCAGCGGAAGGAAAATGAAGACCGATACCAGCTGTCTCATATGACGGACAATATCATGTACTTTGCAGTGTTCGACGGGCATGGAGGGGCAGAGGCTGCCGAATTTTGCCACAAGCACATGGAGCAGTATATTAAGTAAGGATCAGTCTTTAGCAATAATTGACAGTTCACCAAAATCTTTATATGTCCACAAACACCTTTCCATGATGGTGGTCACGTAGACCTCTGTGGTGACGCAACACAAACTGCATGTTTACAAGAACAAGGCTAATCTTATGAGATAAAGTAACCTATTTAAATGATTATGCGCTTTAGAGTTAAGAGGAATATGATGTCCATAATATATCAGGGATCTAGACTAACATTTGAGAGAGGTGGCACTGGTGCGACCAAGTTATTCAGTTGGATGCACCAGCCCTTAATTTGGTAGCAACAGAGTCACGGCGTGAGGTAGGAAAAAAAATCACTAAAATTCAAATGTGTTTAATACATTAATAAATCAATTAGAAATGTAATAAATCAATTAGAAATGAATACAAATCATTGTTAATGATTTAATAATTTTTATTGCATATGTAAACTCTCTTTCAACACTTTTTCGTATTTAAAGCACATCTTTCTTATAGCTACTTTCTTCCTTTATTTATTGTGAACAACTCGTATTGAGCGCTTTACTCTTTGCTCTGTCGGTCCTTCCGCTTCATAGCATTTACATGCACCTCTTACACCTGCCTATTACGTTTTGGGGGCGGGGACACTGATGGATAAGAGATTAGTTGAACGAAGGGAGACGGAAATGAGTGACTAAATGCGCCGCACGTGCAATATAACATTTCTGCTCTTTAAATTTATAATAGGAAAAAATTATATACTGATCAGTTTGGCAGCCGCACCATTAAAAAAAAACTGGTCGCACTGGCAGATAAAATAGTGGCAAAATGCAACCATTTAGTCGCAGTCTGTGTATATAAGACCTAACCAACTGCTTATAATGAATTTGATTATTGTTTTTAGAAAAATTGCAGAAGAAGAGGATAACTTGGAGTTAGTTTTAACCAAAGCTTTTCTTGAGGTGGACAAAGCATTAGCACGGCACCTTCACTTCAGTGCAGATGGTAGGTTCCATTGGATTCATATGTTTTTTTAAAGCATGTCTGCTACTTGAAAAATAAATTATATCCAATATTCTCAGTGTCTCAGTTGTAGTTTGAGAAGTCTCAGTTTCTTCAAAAGTTTTGCATTAATGCTTTAGGATACAGAGAAGAAAGCCAAGGAAATGTTTGTGAACTGAACACTGAAGTTATATTTGGATAAAATGATGCCTTATAGAGAACAAAGTTGATTTTATTTGTTATGGTTCACAGATGTCTCCTTGGCTCTGTAAATTGCATCATTTTAAATTGCATAGCACCTGCAAGTATATATTAGGGGTAGGGAAAATGAGGTAACACTTCAGTATAGGGAGCAATCTCACTATTAACTAGTTGTTATTAGCATGCCTATTATTGGCATATTGGCTGTTTATTAGTACTTTTAAAGTACGTATTCTGCTTGACCATACTCTACATCCCTAATCCTACCCAATACCTAAACCTAATAATTATCTTACTATTAATAAGCAACAAATTAAGAGTTAATTGGGGGGAAAAGTCATAGTTAATGGTTTGTTAAAAGCGGGAATTGCCCCCTATACTGAAGTGTGACCGAAAATGTATTTACTGATTCTTGATTCTGACACACAAAAATGTAAATGAGTCACTATTAAATCACACTAGTGGCCAACTTAGAAAAAATCAGATGTTTCATTAGATGTACAGGGCTTGGATTGTAAACCACAGCTTTGAGAAGACTTAAAGTCACCATGAAACGGAAGTTGCGATTTACTTTTCCGTATCGTGTGAATCGGCTTCTGAAATGAGAAAAAATGTAGGGTGAGGCTTTAATTTGGCCTTCCTTATTGATTGGTTCGTTGTTAGTTGGGCCTCGGGCCTGCAAAAAATGATACCCAATAAAGCTTAAGTTGAGAGCCAGAAGAAAATATTGTTCCCATATATTACTACAGAAGAGAACAAATATTATTATATATGAAATTATTATTATATATATGAAATTGTAGTCAGTGTATGCTTTATGTCCTTCGATCTTGTTTGTTTTTATAAGCATTTTTATAAATATTCAAATAAATTAATTATTTTTTAGTGTGTTGTTTATTTAACATACTTTAACTTGAGGGCTAAAAGCAAATATTGTAGAAATTCCCCCCTTAGGACCATTACTGTATATTTTAAAAGGTGTGTTGACACTGTAGAATTTGTGGGAATAAAAACATGGCAGCTGTGAGATCAATTTAGAAGCCAAGGACTATGAGGCTAAACAAACCTTAAGAAAACATCCAATCCAACCAATGTTGTCATAAATATTAGGCATTTAAGGGAAAATGTAATAGAAATCTGCTGAGATGCCTCACTTATTTTAGTATGTCACCAAACCACTATAAATCCCCAAACATTCATGCTTCTATGCTGTTGATGCTAAACATGAAGCATAATTCGGAATCACATTATAACTCTTGATATGAACAATCCCGCCCCTAGTATATATCATTCACACATTTTATACTGAGCTTGTTTAATTTTCTTGAATTTTTGCTTTTCTTAGATTCATGTGTTTTGCTAAGGATAATAAATGCTGTTTTGACATATTGACTAAGGTTATGTTAGGTAAATGTAGTGTGCGGCCTGCTAGCGTGGCCTGCTGCGTGACATGTCCAATCTTGCCCTGTGTGTGCGTGTTATATCCACAACAGCCTCGGACCCAGCTAACCCCCTATAAGAGCTACAGGTCTGCGGTACCTTTATGGAGGCCGGAGGGCTAGATTGCTCCAGCGGGTCCTTGCGTGGACTTCTGGAAGGTTCCTCAACTTTCTCTCTCTCTTCTTCGTTCTCTTTCTTATCCGTTGTTTATTCTGTTCCTCCTTCATGTGTTGGTTGCTGGAGAAACGATCGGCTTGTTGTGTCCATTTGTATGGATTAACATGTGTATATATATATAAGACTAAAAAGATGCTATCATAATTCTTAGTCGAAAAATTTGCTTTACCATAACGAGAATTGTAGAATTATGTTGTACTTATTTTCTAGGCTAAGCGTAACATTTTACCTAAGCAGTGTTGTTTACTTTTATAATGTGTAAGGTTACAATGTTTTAAGTCAATAATGCTGTGAGACCTGCTAGCCTTGACTTCTTGAATATATAATCTCCTTTCAAAATTCCTTTAATGTCATGTTTCATAGTTATCAGGTGCTCGCTTCCCTAAGCAAGTGCGCATGTCGCATCTATTTGTGCAGAATTGGATGTTATGGTCAGTGTTTCAGAACAGGAAAAAAAACTATAGGGGGTTGTAAATAACAATACATTTCCGTTTAAGTTGTTGTGTGTGATAAACTGTCTCGTGTGAATCACAGACAGTTAAAACATTATAGACAGTAACCACACTGCCTCCATCTCTGGTGTGTTACAGCCTCTCTGTTAAGCGCAGGCACCACGGCCACAGTGGCCCTGCTGAGAGACGGCATCGAGCTGGTGGTGGGCAGCGTAGGGGACAGCCGTGCTATGCTGTGCCGCAAAGGCAAGGCTCTCAAGCTCACCGTGGACCACACACCTGAAAGAAAGGACGAAAAGGAGAGGTAAGATTGGATTGGTTGGCGCTCCCGGGACATATTAAAACAAGCCATGGGAGAGTGATTTGTCTGATGGTGATTTTTGTTTTGGAAGGATACGTAAAAGTGGAGGTTTTATTACGTGGAACAGTCTGGGTCAACCACACGTCAATGGAAGGCTGGCCATGACGCGCAGCATCGGCGATTTCGACCTTAAAAGTACAGGAGTCACCGCTGAACCAGAAACCAAGAGGATTTCGGTGAGAGGAGCAGTTTTTTGGTTTGTCTAATTCGCTGTGATGTACTATAATGTACCGAACTGCAAAATATCTCTATATATTATTATGTTTGATGTACATACTTGTGTTTCAGTTACATCACGTGCACGACTCATTTCTGGCCCTCACTACCGATGGCATCAACTTCATCATGAACAGTCAAGAGATCTGTGACGTCATCAACCAGTGTCACGACCCTAAAGAGGCGGCGCAGCGAATCTCTGAGCAGGTTAGATGACATAGCTACACAGCTCTGTTTTTTCTGTCTGAAATCGTGTGATTTTGTAACGACTGTATACATGTGTGTTGTTGGATTATGTACATGTCTGCACATTTTCAAAAGGTATGCGTCTCTTGAATCCACATTTGAATTTGTTTGGACTATTTGAATTGTTATGGTGACACTGTTTTTTTGTTCTTCAGGCTCTTCAGTATGGATCTGAAGACAACAGCACTACCATGGTGGTGCCATTTGGTGCGTGGGGCAAACACAAAAGTTCAGATGTCAGCTTCTCCTTCAGCCGTAGTTTTGTCTCCAGCGGCCGCTTTGCCTAAACTGGGAAAAAAACCAACAGACAAAAGTGCAATATTTCGTTAATCCATATGTTGAGGGACACATCAAAAAACCATAAAGGCCACAACTCAAAAGTGTGTGGTTTTGTAGAACACATAACAAACATTGTAATAATGTTTAAAACGCAGGTGAGAAACATCACAGATTTGCACATTCTCAGTTTTTCCTTCCAGCTTCTTGCTTCAGTGTATAGCTTTAAGTTTCCAGTGATAACAGATGTTACGTGGTTACTCCGGTTCGGCTTCTGTTCACAGACACAAAACGCTAGATAACTTATGTGAATGTTATGGTACTGTAAATTTAGTACGGTAAATAGTCTGCCTTGTTTCTCATTGAAGAATCCAGGGCCGTTCTCTCTAATGGAATCTCAAAACAACTTTGTTTGATAACAGGAATTTTAAGCACTTTGAAATCTTTTAAGGTTTCGTTATTATTGTAATGGGTGTCACTGCCTTTGTAGTTATATGACACAAGCACATTTCAGCAGCGGTCCAATGATCTTTGTCTGTTGACTATGCATTTTCATTGGTCCATAATGAGTTTGTCTATAAAACCCTTTTGCACATTCCTTGTGCATCAACACATTTAAATTAACGTCTCTAGTTTGAAGCATAAATATGCATCTTTAAGAACAAATTTGAAGACAGATCTGCGGTTGCCGTTTCAGTAATTTGCAACCCAACTTGAGGACCATTTCACAAACTAGTCGATTTTTCTGTGCCTTTTCCAGAACAGTCTGTTTTTATTTGCGTGTAGTTGTTATAAAGGACTGTGGGATCGTAAGTCAAATTTTGAAACTGTGACTTATAGTTTTGCTAGTCAAACCTCATCATGTTTTGTACAGTTTCACCTACAATGCATAGAGAAAATTACAGATTTATGGTTTGTTATTTATATAATGTGAATAAAGGACAGTTAACTGTGTGTACAATTGTATAGAAGCTATATATAAATGTTCTTTACTCGTACGGTCTCGGAGCTGAAGAAGTATTTCATTTTAATTTTGCTAATGTGATCTTTGTAATCGTTCAAGCTTAAATCTTTAATACACAATGTGGTCATCTCTTATATCAGCTGACTTGTTTGTTTCTAGAGCCATACACATGTGACCTCAGCATCTCATTTTAGGTCTGCAAAAACACATTACTCTTCTTATCATTAACATTTAAGGCTGTTTGTTTCATTTATTTCGTCTCATTTTAACCTCTTAACATTGTTTCTTTTGTTGCAATGCTATACTTTTTTCTGTTATTGTGTATTATATACAGTGTTAACGTGCATGGATCTTTACAAGAACTTTCTTGATCTGTAATATGTATTTTCTGTTCTCATGGACCTAACCTTGCTTTATTGATAAGCGGTTTCTTAAACTTGTAAAGTGAATAAAGTTTGGTCAGAAATACTTATGTTGTTTAAACATGATTTATTTGGAACCAAATTGTTATACCCCTACAAACTTGGCAAAAAGTCATTTTTTGATAATTTCATTATAGACTCAGTATAGACTGTACAGTTGACAGGAATAAACTGTATAGAGAAGTTAAGCCTTATGCCTGCAAATCCCTCCCTCAGCTTTATATAAGATCTCCACACCACAGATGAATCGCAGACAGACTAGCTTTCCTCGTCTAATAGAGATCAGACACCTCAGGACCTCCAGAATTTACTGCAAAAGGATCTAAGAGGGTAAGCACCACTTACTCTTAAATCTTTCAAGTTATTTACTTCTTGGATTATTTGGGGCATTGGGTATGGTGAGATGCAAATTTGTTAAAGAGAAGTAAGGGGTGCCATATTCATATATATACTTCAATATATATATATCCTTTTACATGGTTTTGATACGAATCAATTATTAATCAGCATTTTCCTATTTGAATTATGATTTGGATGGATTAAAATAAATAGAACTATCCTTTTATTGGTAATCATGATAATAACAAATAATTAACACGGGTTCAGGCCGTGCACAGAATCTTAATGACAAATTAAATAAAAATAATAGTCTCAGAACCTTTAGATTAATTCACTATAAATAACAGGTAGGAAATATACAGAATTGAATTAAGTTCTCAAACACTTTACTGCTTAATTCTACATTTAATACGGAAGAATAATCATTAAAGCTACAAAGCACATTCATTGCTTCCTTTCTTATGTTTCTTGAAATGCGCATGCTGTTCGACACACTCTATTTGCTAGGCGCGTAGGCGCCGCATCGTACGGAGCCCGGCCAGTCAACGGTCGGAGGAAAAACGAATTACAAATCTGTGGCCACGGATTTGCGGGTCTTGTTTTTTTTCCCCCGACGGGTGACCAGACGGGCTCCGCAGCATCGAGATGAAAATAGTTCAGCTTTTCAGAATGCCGCACGCGCACCGTGAAAACAGCTCGATGATAGAAAATTGCGTTAAATATATTTAACGCGTTATTATGAACAAGTGATGCCATATGGGAAAACCCATCACACGGTAAAGTTGTGTACACATTACAGGTTTTGATTAAAGCTGGTTTCAACTTTCCAACCACTTTCCAAATCCAACTTTTAACAGCGTGAGCATGAATTAACCATGCGACCATACAATACGATTGATTAATACATTAGCTATCATCAATCATAAATTACAAAATACATTTCTTAGATATTCACCTAGGTGACGGTAGGCAGTGTTGGGTGTAACTAGTTACTAAGTAACTAGTTACTGTAATTAAATTACTTTTCCTTTGAAAAAGTAAAGTAAGGGATTACTCTATGTTTTCCTGTAATTTAATTACAGTTACTTCTGATGTAATTAAACTCAATACTTTGTGTAATATCTATGTGTGCAAACATGGAATTGACATCAAAATTCAAAGTCAAACTTTAAAATGCATGCTTTAATGTATTATTCTCACATTTGTAATAATTTGGTCAGTTAATAATACTACTTTATGTAGTTTTATATTATTGATTTGAATTAATTAAAAGAGCCGTTTCATGTCTAGCCTTGAATCACTTAACTAAAGGTTGATGTAGGATATAGAAAGTAATTAGTAATAAGTGTTTTTTTGGAGAGAGTCATTTGTAAAGTAATCTAATTACACTATTGAATATGTAACTAGTAACTAGTAATTAATTACTTTTTCAGAGTAACTTACCCAACACTGACGGTAGGTAAATATCAACGTTTTCTAAACAGCAGTGCATCAAACACTCAGATTTTAGCAACACACTTGTATGTAGGCCTTAACGTCATAATGTTATCATTTTTGATTTATCTCATTCTCCCGTTTACGGAAGTCGTGCCACTCGGCGTCTGGGCAGTTAATAGTAAGTCCACTGTCCTATCTACTTTAATGGGGGAAGGCGGATCTTTTTGAAATCGCTGGCAAAAATCACAATTAAACAGCATATGTCCTATCGATAATTAAACCTGGCATGAACTGTACCATAACTTGGTTTTGCTAACCGAAATTGCGCTAAAATCACCTTTTTCAAGATGAAGATTTTTTGAATGATCTGATAATAGATTTTACTAGATACTTTACCTTAAAGCACTTTGACCACAAACGCAGTTTATTTACATTCTTTGCTTAAATCAAAGTACCGAGAAAGTGATTTGAAAAGGTTGCTGTAGAAACACTGAATAAGTCAATCGCCTTAATAACAGACAGGTCTGACTCAGTAGAAAATACAACTTATAATTCAGCTAGTGGGTGCACGGGTTAACCGCGGCTTGACGCTCATCCAGATGCACTCTGATCGTCCGTTAATGTTTGCTAGCATTTACAGGAACAACATGTGTTGTCCTTAAAATGAACACAAAATGTCTTGTTTTTAACACAACTGTGTTCAAAGCAAACTGCATAGTATGTTTACATATACAAATGACAGGTGTACATCTACATCTTATTTCAGACAAAAAGATGATTAAACTGATTTCCCTGGAAACAGTCAGGTATGCATGTAGAATCACTATAAATCTAGAAAAAAATCTGTTTTTCTACAGCACATCAATAACTTCCGACATTTTGAAAGGTATACTTAAATATGCCTTAAAATTATAACATTATCATATCAAATATTTTCAGCAATTTAAAGGTCACCAAATGGAGGGCACTTCCCACATCACAGGACTGTCTTTGCACACTACATTTCCCATAACCCGTTACCCGGATCAGCCTCACCCTTTGTAATTAACCTTGTCACTTCTGCCTACATAAGCCTGGTCTGCTCCTTCCATCTTTGCGAAGTCTTGTTTTTGTGTTGCACTGCATTTCTGAGCATTCTTCTATTGGATTATTGTGTACTGATCATTGGATTTGTTTATCTTGTACTGATCATTGGATTTGTTTATTTTGTTGGAACCTCTTCTGCCTGCCTAGACCTATGCTTGTGACCTCGTCTATGCCTGTTTTCTGCCTGCCCTGACCATTGCCTGTTTTGTTGATTTGTTTAATAAAGCTGCATTTAGATCCGAACCTGTCAAGTCTCGGAGCAGTTTGTGACAAACGGGATACTTCACCCAATAATGTAAATTCTGTTATCCTTTATCCCTCAGATTGACCCAAACCTTTATACATTTCTTGAGATTCTAAAGATATATTTGGAATATATATATTTGGAGGAATGTCAGATCTCAATCCCATTGACTCCGATAGTATTTATTTTCTCTACTAAGGCAGTAAAGGGAAATAAGATGTGAAGTAGCCTATCCGTTAAAGGAATGAAAGAATCTAGAACAGGGTTCTTTACTGTTTATTAAAACTGTTTACTGTTTAGCTCAATTTATTATTGATAGCTCAAATTTTATTACATAGTTTAGTATCAAAATTTGCCCCACCACTTTCGTAACAGTGCTGCCACCACTTCCTGGTGAAGTTATTGTAGGCAAGAATAAAATGACATATTTTAAAAAGTATTTAATTATGTTAAAATACAGTCTCTCAAAGTATTTTATTACAAATTACAATTTTTTCCGTCATCATTAAACCATTTTAATAAACAGGTTACAACATTGTTGTAACGTCCCCATCGTTGTCTGCCACACCTCCTTTTCATCTGCACCTTCCCCAGCACTCTGTTTAGTTTCATCAGACTTTTACCCCAGGACTACATTTCCCATCATGCACTCGCACCCCTGACATTACTGATTACCCCTCACCAGATGTTTTTTTACACTTCACCTGTATTCAATCCCATGGACACTATTTAAGCCTTCAGTTTTGTCTTGTTCTCAGTCCAGTATTAAAGTAACGTATGTTTAATGATATATGTATTTTCGTATTCCTTGGACTCCTATTTCTCATTGACCCGTTGTTGCATGTTTTGCTGTGGATATTTCTGTTGGACTCTGTTATCGTGTGTGGATTATCATTTGGATTTGACCCTTTTGGATATTTCTGTTATTCTTTGGATTCATTAAACACGTTTCATTTTGACACTCTACCCGCTGTCTGTGTGGCACCGTTCATCCCCGATACCGGAAGTTTTAGTTGTTGTAGCTATAAGGGTGCTGTTTTCCTGTTGTAAAATACATGTCGCCAAATTATAATTTACAAAAGATGAAATGCTACTGTGTGCACAGGCTATTAAGTGGAGGCAAATGCTAGCCCTCTCTCTCCGGTCCCAAATATCTCAAACCTTAAATACATAAAAATGATCATTTTAGACATAATGTTTCTTGCAAAAAGAAAACACCGTACTTGTTCAAACAACAAGATATTTAACGACAATGTTACCCTTGCAAGACGTTCAGCTGCTGTGGAATGAACTGCAGCTTGGTCAAGACAGAGAAGGGTGGAGCCACGAGGTTTTACTGACAATGCGTTTAGTCACAAGCTCTTGCTAACGTTTCATTGCACTTGAGTGTAAAGGCAAAAAGGGCATGTGCTCTGTGTAGGTTAAGCCCTATCTGTGGACGTGCCTGCACAGTAGAAAGTATATTACTAGAATAATTTGAGTTTAGTCATCGTGACTATTAGGAAACATCTTATTATCATGTTCGAAAACATCTGCAGTTATCATGCACTATATCCTGAGGGGTTTTGTGTGTGATTGTGTTGTTCCTGGAGAAGTGAGAACGATTGGAAAGTCACAAGATGGACATAACACTGCCAACCTTTGAGTTCAGCTTGGAGTAAGATTTTTTGGCACGGGGGATTACAGAATGTTGTGGAGGAACTGCAGAGGGTACGGGATGGCGGAAAGTTGTAAAAAAACCCTGAAAAATTGTGATATTTAGATTTTCATTACGTTCATTAATTTTGGTTGAACTATCCCTTAAAATGTTTAGCACAGACCAGAGGTCACATTTGTCTACCCCATACATCATCGAGGTTGTCTCATTTATGTTAAAAAACATTATAAAATGAACATTTATTTATCGTTAGACAATGTCTACACCGGATGCGACAACTCAACTCAACTCAACTTTATTTATATAGTGCTTTTTACAATTTTCATTGTTACAAAGCAGCTGTACATGAGACGCATTGAATACAAGAAAAACAACTAAAGTCATATACCTGTAAAACAAGAAAAAGGTGAAAACAACAAAAGACAGACATACTGTAGTGGAGTAGGCGGGGCGAGACCGTGGTTCGAGACCGGTGAGTAATTGTTAAAGAGCGCCAGCTGTGCGCACAACCGGTCTCGAATCACGTAGGAGATCGGGAGCACATAAGAGAACGAGCGACCGGACCGTCACTGAGAGAGGACCGGGGCCCGAACTTGTGTTACGTTTGTATTTGTATTTATGTTTATGTTTTGTTCGCCGGCGGTCGTCCGTGAGGGGCCGCCGGCTGTTATATTACTTTATTAAATGTTTTAAATGTCTGCCGGTTGCCGCCTCCTTCCTTCCTTTTATTGAACCTTTTCTACACATACAAATGCTCCACACACACAATATGCATACACACTACACACATTGACATAGACGCACACGCGCAAACACACTAGCACACACGCACAGTGAAAGCACACATTTGAGATAAAAGAGAGAGAACCACATGTCCAATATTAAACGGACTATAAAATTCTTATATGCAATATTAATTATGTCTAACTTCTAAATTCTAAAGCAACCCCCCAGGCCAGGCAAATAGTGCAAAACAATATGCAAACAGTGGCAAGGAACCCAAAACTCCAATGGAGAAAAAAAACCTCAGGAGAACCCAGGCCCAACCAGGGGATTCCAGTTCCCCTCTGGCAAAAGCTGCTGCCTCTGCACAAGCTCAACAGTGCTTGCACAACAAGGCTACATAAAAAATAAATAAACTTACTAATAAAGTAAATTATAGATTTAAGATTATCATTAACAATCTACTAGCATTTGAAGTGTTGTAGAAAAATCGTGTCAAGTTGCCGCATCCTTTATCCAGCTCTATCATCTCAGCTCGGGTCAGGTCCTGCGGTAACCTTGGAACAAAGAGACAAGACTGGCTGAGAGTAGAGTACTGTTCTGCACTCTTTGATGCAAAAGGTACTTCATTTGTTGTTGGATGTGTTCCTGGTTCCGGTTGATCTAAATAATGCAGCCTAAATTTTTGACTCCCCGTCAGATTACTACTCCACTTCTCATGTCTCGTCAGTGTCCCCGCCCTCTCGTTTCCTTATTATAAATGGCAAATTAGTTCATCCCTGCAGCTGTTCCCTTTAGATTTGACTCCCTATATTATGCCCAGTTGTCTACTGTCCTGTGCTGATTCGTTTTGTGATTTGAACTGCTCGTTTATTCTTCCTGTTCCTCGTGTTCCTGTTACCCTGCTTTGTAGTTTACCTTACCCGTGTCCGGATGTTTATTGTTTATCATGTCTTGTTTTCATTTTTGTAGGCCGGCAGCCACCTTACAATATCATGGAAGTAAAAGGCCGACAGCCACCTCACGGTCGACTGCCGGCTATAAGAACATAAACTTAACATACTTAAACACATGTCCGGGCCCGATCCTCTCTCGTCGTATATTCTGCCCGCTCGTCCTATTATGCTTCCGATCTCCTCCGTCAGAAATGCGGAGCCGATGCGCACACAGCTGATACACATAATCACTCACGCCACCGGCCCCGCCTCCTTGTCTGACGGCTCTCATCCCGCCTTCCTCGCTACACCCGTCCCTTGTATTTGTCGCATATCAGTGACTTTATATCCGGTGCTCTGCACTACCCTCAGTTTCCGGTTGTAGAAACTACGGCAACAGGCAAATGCGGAAGTGGTTATACAGCATCGGATGCAGCATCTGCTGTTCTGTTATTATGGATCACAAGTACTCTTTGGCGAGTAAAGGAAACCCAAAAAGTGTAAACGTAGGCCAAATGAGGCAAGCCAGGCTTATGGACAAACGAAGAAATAAATCGGTGTGGCGTTTTCTAAATGGAGAGAGCTTCGCAAACAACTTGGACTCGACAGAGACTCCGCTCCCACATTTGTTTTAATAGACATGTACGCTCTGTTAGAATAAATATCACTGTATTTTGTAAGGCAGAGCAGCCTGTGGAACTCCTTGAGAGTGCTGATCAAGATAGCAGAGGTACATCTGTAAAAACATCTGCTAAAAATCTTAGAGAGAGCTGTTGTACATCCATTCTAAATCATACACATCTTAGAGACATCTTCTAGAGGTCTATATGACATCTGACAGCAGACGTCTCAGAGATGTAGGGCAGATGAGCGAAAAGCATCTGCCAGATGTCTTGCGGATGAAAATGCAGACATTAAAAAGATGTCTGCCAGATGTACGTGTGCTATCAGGAGAAGCTGACTTCTGCTTTCACGAATTGCGGACAGAACCCAGATGTAGACAGCAGGTAGCAACACAAAAACTCTATTAAATTCAAACCCAAGATAAGGGGAAAACTCAATTAAACAAGACTAAAAGACAATTACTACCCAAAAGGGGACAAAACAAACAAAGTAAAAAATGATAGAATAATAAGTCCACTGACACGACATGGCAAGACTGGAACAAGGGACTCTTATACGAGACTAGAAACGAACATTAACAATGACGAACCGGCACGGGACAGAGAACACTAGGGCCTTAAATGGGGAAAACTAATGAAGGAAAATTACACTGAGCAGGTGAGGGGAATGAAAGGCTAGGGGAAGATTACGGGAAACAAGGGGGCGGGGCCAAGGCACGCGACAGGAGAACACGAGGCGCAGTCACAACAAAGGCCACGTGTTTCCACACAGAACACAACAAGCACAAAAGACATGGTACTGTCATGGAACTAGAAAACTCCTGACAAGAAGGACAGGATCATGACATCTTCTGGCAAAACTACAAACAATTTTTCTTCAGTATTCTTCTATTAATTGCAATCCTGACTTTTTGTCTACATTCATCATAACTGGCCTACGGGTCTTTTACTGTAAATCCCCTACAAAAGACTTGCCAAATATACAGGTATATGTACTACTGTCTATGTATTAATTTCTAATTATGGCTAATTGATTTATCTTAACCTTTTAAACAGTTTTGAAGTTCTCATTTATTCTGGGCTTTTATCAATATTTTTTTCTTAAATATTTAGTCAAAGTCACTGATTTATTACATTATTAAATTATATAGCCAGTATATCGTTGCCTACAAAACTACTTTGAGGCATGTGCATTCAGATTGACAAGTCAAAAGAATCAGGTCAAAAGAAACATTTTACTATTACCATAAACTTACCTTTTATAAAATACATTCTCTACATTTCATTTTTCCAGTTTCTCATGTAAAATTATTGTTTCCAAGGCAAGCTGTAAAATTCACAATATGCTACATTAATACGTTGATTTCTGTTAAACTGATTTCTCTGCTGAGTTCTGCTTATGTGTTTAGGAGAACACCTGACAAAAGATGCCTGACAATGCTGTCTTTGAGACTGATATAATCACGCAAGCGACAGGGAGAAATGGGATGTCCGGGTCAAAGGTCATCCGCATGGAGCCCATCGAACAGCAACATGGAGCCACCCTCAGCTTCCACAGCATCTGCTACAGAGTAGAGCAGAAGAACAGATCCATCTGCAGCACACCTACAGCTCGGAAACAGATTCTGATGGATCTCAAGTGAGTCAGTGACCAATGTCAAAAATAAGAGGTGTGAGAGAAGAAGAGAGGACGAAAGAGTGCATAAGTGTGTTAAATGTTAAATGTTTGATCTGTTATAAAGTCACTGTCATGTACTGAAATGATGGTCTGTACCTTGAAAAGTACTATGCATGTTGGGAAATCCGAGGTACGATGTGGGACGGCCAGAATAGACGCCGTTCAGAATGTCAGCATACGTGTGACTGATTTAATTCGACAAATATGAGTAAATAAAACAGGTACGCAACAGTCACTATGACAGACATTATGTCTTTTATATAAAAAGCTATATTAAAACAACTACATGATTCATAAAAAAAATTTGAACATTGAGATCTTTAGATAACTATATTAAATTTCTACTTTTCATTCAGCACCGAAGTAACAGCTAAGTCCTCTTGAGGACTTTGTGTGAGTACAATGAGTACTTTTTCGGACTCATGAACCATTTGTGGCTCGCCGCAGAACTTTTTAGTCAGATGTTTTTAAAAAAACATTTCTTTAAGAGTGCAAGTTCATTTATGAAGAACAATGGAACCCAGACAGATTTTGACTCCTAAAGGCATTAAATATCTGTGACATTTCCCACAGCAGAATGTGTAATTTCTTTGTCCTTGGAAAATCTCTCCGTTGTGTCTCAATTATATGATATTAAGCATGGCTTTTTGAGTCTAATCTCTTGATCTTTTGGCTTTCAAAGCAACAGGACATAGAGTGAAATGCAGTCATGTGTGATTTTGACCTAATAATGACGTTATTTCTGAGCAGCACACAGAACATTGTACACGTCTTTCCACGCTTTAATGATCAACATTCAGAAATCTATTGACATTTCAATTAATGAACAAGTGACATGACATTACAAGTTATTATCTTTTTCAGTGGGATCATGAGACCAGGTTTAAACGCTATTTTGGGCCCAACGGGAAGTGGCAAATCTTCGTGAGTACATTTTGTTCCTTTCAAGGTGCCTTAATAAGATTCCAATGCCAAATAGTTCCGGAAAAGAGGGATTTTATTTGCCCCGTTTGACCGAAACATTTGCAAGTTTTTCCAGTGGGATGCATTTTTATTAATCTGCATGTTTGTTACTCAGAAGGTTTGGATTTGTTTCATATTGGCAGGTTTCTGGATGTTCTCGCAGGAAGGAAAGATCTGGGTGGTCTCTCTGGGGAAGTGCTTGTCAACGGATCCCCGCAGCCGCCGAATTTCAAGTGTCTTTCTGGTTATGTACTCCAGGTAACGCGTTTGACATGAGACTCATCTGTGTTCATATTCACTTACAGTCCAAGGTTCTTAATAGTGATTGAGAGATTTAGTGTATCCCATATCAACTGTTATTCCCAAAAGTTCAGTTAACTCGACATCTAAGCTAAGCTTTTCCTCAGATTTGTTTGCAGGCTTAAAGGCTCAATGTGTAATTTTTGGAGGATCTGTTGACAGAAATGCAATATAACAAACGTAACTTTCTTCAGCGGTGTATAAATACCTTATGTAATGAAGCATTATGTTTTTTTCCATTAGAATGAGCTATTTCCAGCTATATACACAGCGCGACCCCTAATCGGACAAACTGCTCTACAGAGCATGTTTTGTAAACATGTTATCTCCTTCGGCAAAGAAGCGACAATGTGACAACATTTTTGTCCTGTGCCAGCCTCCGTAGTCCTTCCGAAAGGGGTGGAGTGAGCCGTTGGTTGCAATTTGCAACCTCACCCCTAGATGTCGCTAAATTTCATACACTGAACCTTTAAACCTGTTTACAGTGTACTAAATGAATTATAATGCAGTAATAGTGGGATACATTTTTTGTTGTGTGTGTATTAAGGATGACATAGTGATGGGAACCCTAACAGTGAGAGAGAACCTCAGTTTCTCAGCTGCTCTGCGCATGTCTTCTGGAGTCAGTTCACGAGAGAAGGACATCAGAGTGAATCATCTCATCTCAGAGCTCGGCCTTAACAAAGTCGCAGACTCAAAGGTGGAATAAACGTTCTCACTTTTATATTTCTCATTACACTGGATATACATTTTCATCTTTCGTGCAGGTGGGCACGCAGCTGATACGAGGCATCTCGGGTGGGGAGCGAAAGAGGACAAGCATTGGGATGGAGCTGATCATCGATCCGTCTGTTGTCTTTTTGGATGAGCCCACCACCGGTCTCGATGCAAGTACGGCCCACTCTGTGCTTCTGCTGTTGAAAAGGTCTGATTTATTATTTTATTTCATGTATGCACTTGACATATGCTTTAACAGTTCTTGGCCACCATTGACACCATGACAACCATATTCATAGACAATTCCTTTTTAAATGCCTTTTTTCTGTTGAACACAAAAGAAGATATTTTGAAGAATGTAGGAAAGCAAACAGTTCTGGTGCACTTTTGACTGCCATTGTCATTTTTCCTACTATGGTAGTCAATGGTGGCCAAGAACTGTTTGGTTACAAGTGTTCATCAGAACAAACAAATGTATACTTGGAACAATTCGTGGGTGACCAAAAGATGACAGAATCTTTATTTTTGGGTGAACTGTCGCTTTAAGTAGATATCAATAATGTAGACATGCAAGATTTTATCATGTTCATTGTTTTTTAGAATGGCCGGTCAGGGTCGCACCATCATCATTTCGATTCACCAGCCACGATATTCCATCTACCGGCTCTTCGATGGCCTCACCCTTCTGTCCAACGGCAAACAAGTCTATCATGGACCGGCGCAGGACGCTCTAGATTACTTCTCTGAGATCGGTGCGCTCAACTACAAGAAATCAACTTTCAAAAATAACATCAAGTCAATACTATAATATTTGATTTTGTGTTTAGGTTATACGTGTGAAGCCCATAACAACCCAGCTGATTTCTTCCTGGATGTCATTCATGGAAATACCACAACCGTGGACACAACAAAGACTAAAATTAACGGAGGTAAATACTTCGTGAAAAGTTGCTTGGAACTTAAAAATACAAATGCAATTGGGTGGGTACCATTGAGATGGGTACTTAAATGACCTTTAAACTGCGTCATATGTGCTGTGATGTCATTGACAGACGTCCAGTGTGCTCTCGTCAGTCAGCAGTTTATTGAAGATCTGCTAGTAGAGAAGTATAAAACCTGCAGCTACGCACTGGGCATCAAAGCAGAGCTGGATCACATCAACAACAAAGACAACAACAACATCAGACCCGAGTGTCAGTCCATCACTTACAACAGCTCTTTCCTCCAGCAGCTCCGCTGGGTGTTATGGAGAACCTTCTGGGACCTAATGTTGAACCCACAGACATCCGTAGCTCAGGTACCACTGTGATTTTAGACACGACCACAGGGCCGTTCTTCATTACAGTAATGCAAAACTCACATTATTGTTAAAATAAATATGCTTAAATGTATTCGAAACATCTTATGTACTTAAAGGGTCAGTTTACCCAAAATCTAAAATTCTGTCGTCATTTACTCACCTTTACTCACATTTACTTGGTAAGTAAATGATGACAGAATTAGTTTTTTGGGTGAACTGTCCCTATGTATATTTGTGGTATATTAAATTGGTATACTTCAAGTCTGCTAAATTAGAACAACTAATATGTACTTAATATACTTTAATAAAGATATATTTAAGTGTATTTGATTGTGCTAAAGTGGAACTATTACAAGTGTACTTCAGGTACACTTTAAATATCTTGCATTGAAAGACTGATTTTAATAAAATCATATAAGCTATATCAAAAGTGACATTAGAACACATGTTTATTAAAACGCAGGTTCAATATTAATAAATAATATTACCCTTCTGTCCAATGGCAAACAAGTCTATCATGGACCGGTGCAGGACGCTCTAGATTACTTCTCTGAGATCGGTGCGCTCAACTACAAGAAATCAACTTTCAAAAATAACATCAAGTCAATACTATAATATTTGATTTTGTGTTTAGGTTATACGTGTGAAGCCCATAACAACTCATATATTAATATATAAATTGAAGCCCATATATTCATATATATAATATATGAAGCCCATATATTAATATATAAATAATATTAATATAAATAATAATTAACTACAAGTAGTACTCCACATAAAGTTTAATTATAATTTTATATCAGTAGGTCATGTCAGTAAATATGTTAACACATTTGAACCATATACCGAGTATGAAATAAATGTATTTTAAATTAATCGCTTTTTTAGAGTAGTAATGTAGTGTCAAAAATATGTTGTAGAAGAATTTATAGGTCTTATAGTAAAAGTATTTTATTTTATTGTAAGAATATTATGAATACCAAAAATATTAAAATAGTGTCACAATTAATGTCACAAAATGATGTAATGTCCTAAAATTTGGCTAACATATAATATTTGTGCTTATTGTGCAGAAATAGATTGCACCAAAGCAAAACTTGTTTTTCCACCCTATTTAACATTTTTTTAATTCTGTTTTGACCATAGCTAGACTTTTAATTTCATAAATTCTAAAAAAGCGATCCCGAACATACAAACATTCCCTTCTTTCCTCCACTGTTCCGCTCCATACGTTTCTAATCTCATTTGGGAGAAACCTTGCAGAGATCCTGCGAGCTCATTAACCACCAAATGCCATCAGAAGAGACCTCACTTGAAACATTACTCACATCTGACTGCTCCCAGAAACCTTTGAGGTCAAAGTTAAGCGGATTTGTTGACTGTTGTGTCACCCCCTTGTAAAGGATCTGAAGTTATGTGATTTCTGACAATATAAAGCAGAACACCAATGTCTATCAAGCATGAACATAACCAGACCATCACATGACCGGAGTTAAATTGTGTCTTGACATTAGAGGTGAAAGGTTATAGGTGAGAGCGGTTTCTCATAGGCACTTAGCCTTTTACCCTGGTAATGGCCTTTACACACCTGTCTGGACACATACCTTAAGCTATCAAAAGATACATGTCAAACGTTTAAACTCTTATTAAATTAGTAAATGAGGATTTTGAGGGTTGTGAAAGGGATTTAGTCTTGCTATGTATGTCTGTCAGGATAAAAGCAGACTAGTCTGTTATTATGTGAAACCATTTACTGATTATATCTTACACATTATAGACAATACATATAGACGTATTGTATATGTGTTTTTGCTGTTTTGTACATTGCCTATTTATACATTCTTGTATATTATTCTTTTATCATCTGTGTTCTGTCCTGTTGCTGTCTTTCTGTTGCACTGTGGAGCTTGGCCATGCAATGTGGAAACATACTTGGCCAATAAAGCTAATTCTCTCATTCTCATTATTTTCTCATTCTGATCGTTGTTTTTCGCAGTTGGCTGTCATAGCACTTATGGCTGTAACTGTTGGTGCCATCTTCTATGGAGTCAAAGATGACCCGAGTGGCATACAGAACAGGTAAATAAACTGTTTGTCTTCTGGTTGAAATACTTTAAAATTAAATAAAAAAAAATAAAAAAAAACATAAAATTGTAATATTTTTTTTAATGTAATGTTACCATTTGTTCTGTAGTATTGTAAACGTACATTGCCATCTAGTACAGAAAGTTCAGGGATCATTTGTGCACATGCTTTATTCGGGCTCTCTTTTAAGAATTCAGTTTATTTGTTTTATTTTGTTTTTATATTTTCACGTTAATAAACATAACAGTAATTGTACCAGATTTAGCCAAGACTATTTTTTTTAAATAGCAAAACAACATTTTCAAAAATTATTAAAAAAAGATGTTTTGTGCAGTATTGCAGTATTGCAGTTTTTGCTTTAACTCATAAAAACAAACATACAGCTAACTAACACAATTAAACACAATAAAAACATGTTAACATAATATTAAAACATGATTTTTGAAAAAAAATGAAACAGAGTTATCTGTTTTTGCAAATCAACCTTTCGTTTGTACTCTTTTTCAGGTTTGGTGTTTTGTTTTTCATTACAACCAATCAGTGCTTCAGCACGCTCTCCGCTGCCGAGCTTTTCATCACAGAGCGCAAACTGTTCATGTATGTATTTCAACATCTGTGTGCTTTTTCATTTTCAACATTGACAGACATAGATTATCGATCATAATAGATAATATTATGCAATCAGCATCCAGAACTAAAACGGTTTTATAAAAAATGTTTGTGTAATGAATATATTAAAATCTTAATGAAACAAAAAACTACTGATTTGATCACTGATGTTTAACAGCTGATTGGTGAAAGATGATTTTCTCTTTTCCCAGTCATGAGTACACGAGCGGATATTACCGTATGTCTGTGTACTTCCTGTCTAAAATCCTGTCCGACATCATCACTCAGCGCACAATCCCTTCCATCCTCTTCACCTGTGTGGTTTACTTTATGGTCGGTATGTGTGTCATAATTGCTAAAACTGATATTCCTGATCTCCAAGACTGCAAATATTCAAGACTTATTGCGATACTGTAAAATAAACAGATGTTTTCTGGTGTATTAAATTTGATGTAATTTGTTTTAAAACACGGTTGATTTACATTACCTAAGTGTTACTTGTGTGTATTTTGAAGTGGTTTTGACAGGTGGCTGTGGGTCCAACTGAGATCTCGACAGGATCATAATCTCACTTTTATCTCAAATATTTTGTAGGGTTAAAACCCACGGCAGATGCTTTCTTCATCTTCATGTTGACAGTAATACTTGTGGCTTGTACGGCTGCATCCATGGCCATGGCTATATCAGCCGACCAATCGGTGGTGGCGGTCGCCAACATCCTCATGACAATCAGCTTCATCTTCATGATGGTATGTCAGATATTGTAGATTCCAACCCCACAATCAGTAATTTGAGGAATATAATAATACAACTAAACGTAGTCAGTTTACTTTGCTATTTCCTATGACCAGTATTGTACTTCTAACTTTATTCTTCTATGTTTGTAGCTTTTCTCTGGTCACCTGGTTAACATGAACAGTATCATGGGCTGGCTGGCCTGGTTAAAGTATTTCAGCATCCCTCGCTATGGGCTTGAGGTTAAAACATTCCTTGCTGAGTTTTATATTTGGCAAAGTAAATCTAGTCTACTAAGAACCTTCATGACTAATTCAACTAAAAAATGTTGTCTGCTTTTGTCTCTGTTATTCGTTCGCACAGGCATTGCAAATTAATGAGTTTGTGGGGCTAAAGTTTTGTGGAAATGTCTCCGTTGTGCCCTCCCCAGCTAGCCTGTGCACCAATGGCAGCAGCAATGCCGATGACATCATCATGTATGTAAACATCTACATATTACTTTTAAATTGTAATATCTAAATCTTTCTGTAATATTCAGTTTAGAGTGTAATCTTACATGACATCTTATTTTGCAGATGCACAGGAGAGCAGCATCTTAAATTTCAAGGGATCGATGACTCGACCTGGGGTCTATGGCAGAATCACATTGCTCTTACACTCATGACCCTGAGTTTTCTTTGCATTGCTTATGTCAAACTCAGATTCACTAGGACATTCTCGTGAATGTTATGATTCGTGTCAAACATTTGATTTATGAATCATTATGAACATGCCATCTTCCTCCAGAGGTCTTGTATATCAATATATGTGTACTCTAGCACACACAATTATATTCATATGTTCAGTTTATTATATCATTTTGGTCTTTTGTATAGTTGTGCTTAATTTTCAGTAATGATTTAATCCCCTTATGGTTATTTTTAACTAACCAAACAAATTGAATGTTGTTGTATCATAAAGGATTTATTTTTAACTACAATACTTATAGTACAAGTACAAGTTTTATGGTTTTCAATATCAAAGATAAACTACATAAGTTGACGTAGTCTGCATTTTCTTCACATCATTCACCATTTCACGCAACACCATTGTTACACATTTGACAGGGGTTTGATATCCAAACTCAAGGAGCAGGTTACAGGTCAGATGTGCACGGTCCTGGTACCGCTCATCCCATGGGAATCCACATAATTGGTGTGGCTTAATCCAAAACCAGCAAACATCAATGAGAAGATTACCAAACCCTGTTCCTGTGCCATGAGCACACATTTCACTAAATCCATCCACAAAAGCCAGCAAAGTCTGCGAGTTATATCTACAAAATATCCCTTTCATGTATGAAATTAGTAGTTATGTTATATTTTCAGTGATTCGTAATGCTGTGTTGAGTCAGTTATGTCTAGGATGAAAAGATACACGGGTTATTGTCAAATAAAGAGACCTTTATGGGTTTGAATGGATTTTATTGTACACGATTGTGACATTAAACAATCAAATTGTGCATACTGAAAAATACTTCAAAAAAATACTAATACATTTTATCACGATAAAAAGTGAGGTGTAATTGTTGTGCCCCTCATGGCAACAAATGAAATTGCAGCTTATTTGTGTGAATGGTCACATATTGGGGGAGGATACTTGTTTTTGCTGACCAATGGCAGTTGGAGATTTGAAATGGATAAGAAAACAACTTTAGTTTTGCTGTTATGTTTTGATGCTGAACAAACATTCTTCCAAATAAATGCTTTAATTTACACAGGTTTGGAGCAGGTTGAGGGTGATTAAATGATTTTTGGGTGAACTGTACCTTTAAAATCGGTGCCTTAAAAGACAAATACACATGGATATCCCATGGAATCAGAAGCACTCCAAATTGAAGTTTGTTTTTATAATGCAAAAAGTATCAAAATGATTTTAGACTTAAAATGATTTAAGATTACAAAGAAAAATGCACATTATATAAACAAAAATAATAAAACATGCCACAACTACAACTGTAATAAATTGAAGAGTGAGTAATAAAATATGAAAAGGAAACCATACTGTGAAATTAAGCTCATTGCTGGAGAATACATAGTACAAAAAGTTCATTCAGAAAATGGGTCTCTTTCATGAAACATTCGTAAATATACGATTGATTTGCGCGTAAATCGGACCTTCCCGAAAAATACTTTGTAAACCTCAGATTTGATAGTAAAACGTGTGTATGTTAAAGTCCTGGTGAGATTAAAAATGGCAAATCTTATTTTTTCATGAAATATTGCAGCGTTAATAGTAAATAGCTTATCAATGTGGGTCATTCTCTTTTAAAAATTCATGTACCCTCATAATCTTCAATTAAAATTTGAAAATGCACTTCCGCCCTGAAATGATGTAAATTAGACGGCTTGGCCGGAGCATCCGTTAACTCCTCCCCTTCAACCGTCAGTTTGCTGCCAGATTCATTTCAAATCAATGCAACAGCTGTTTCTACACATCCAATCAATTCGCAGTAAAAACGCAAGCCACACCCACTCAGTTTCTCCTTTGAAATTCCTTTTCACTCGGAAATGTGTCAGACTACGGAAGTAAAAACGATCGCAACTTCCAGTTCAGGGGGACTTTAATGAATTCCAATCATTTGTAAATAATGCTTAATCATAATTAGCATAATCCCCGCCTTTGAATGACGGTTACGCAAATTACGTATCTAGGAAAGCTGGAGTCCTCTGGATTCCATTCTCATGGTTGGCACGTTATATTGCATAAATGCATAAGAGACTAATAGGCTATATGCCTAACAATAAATTAATAAATTAACGCGTGTCCACCAAAGCCTTTTAATCAGTTGAAATAACGCCTGGTGCTCTTCTGAAAATAACCAGCTGGTGGCGCTTAAGAGCGCTTTGGATGCACTGCGCATTTTTCAGGAGACACATTGGTTGCTATGATTAGGAATATCCACGGCAGTAACATGTTACGAGTATCTTATTTTTAAGATTATTACTGAATATAAAAATGCAACAACCAACAATTTTAACTTCTCTATTGTTGTGTTGTGCAAGTGTGATGGTTGGTCAATGCACTGTTGTGTCAATGTACTGTACTGTCCTGCCCCTCCACTGTGATTGGACAGCTGTGTTAAAAGGGACAGTGACGAGGTCTGCGTTTTACCCATAGTTAAAGAGTAAAAAATACATATGCATCAAAATGTAGTGTAATCAGTTTGTCAGAAAGAACACCAAACATTTGAATGTTTTACGCACCATTCACATGGTATGGAGCAGGTGTACTTTTTTTTCGTACCAGCTAACATTTTGAAAATACGAACATTTTCATGAATCTGAAAATTTACGGAAGAACAGCATTGCGAAATATGTATGCAAAAATTCGTTCTGCTCGTGTTTCATGAATGAGGCCCAATGTGTGGACATTTTCAGTTTTTGTGATTTCTAACTAACTAGAACCAATCAACCAATCAGATTGTAGGGTTAGATTTAAGACTAGATTTGGCTTATCAAGCTTAGTTTTCTCAACCTAATATTTCCCTCTGATGTTAGGGGTTAGTTATGATCAGGCTTTAGGTAAGGACAGTTTTATCAATTTGTTTATTGCCAGTCATATTAAATCATCTAATTTGATGAATGTTTAATGCATTCTTCTGTTCAGTATAGAAATATATTGGTCCTCACTATACATACAGTACATTATATATATATATATATATATATCATATCAACTACACTGTGCACTTAATCATAGCAGGATACAGTTTAAAACTGTGATTATGTGAAAATGTGTTTTACAACAGTGGCCCTTTTTAAAGATTAAATGTGAAAAGCTGATCATTTGTGTATCATGTATGTTGTGCATATACATCGATAAAATTATGCTGTGAAATAACGAAAGCGTAATGTTTAAGCACAAAGACAAAAATGTAAAAGTCATCATGTACCTCAATTTTAAAATGCACAGTACCTGGAGTGACAAAGGAAATGTTTGGTTGACTCAATGTGTATAGCTGTGTGGAGCAGGATTATCAACCAATCAGACTTCACTGTGGGTGGAGCATGATATTGATATTATTACAATCCATTGACAAAATGGCCAGTCGCTCACTGTGAAGGTGGCAGGTTATGAAATTATCATTTTTATAAAAACATAGCTTTAATAACTCAAAAGCTTTATAGGAATGTATACAAAAGGCCCGTGTGAAAGAATTGCGCTTCAATTTATATTTCTATTTGCATTATAAAGCATAGGCTGGCTACAAACAAAAAGCCCCAATTAACTTTAATATAAAGAAACCTAAATAAATAGCTTTTGTGCGGCACTATTTAATCCTATAGCTGTGGGCATGCGGCAGGACGGCGGACCGTGCAATACTGATTTGAGTGTGTTTGGTTTAAAGTTCAACCTTCAGAAATGTGACTAAATAGTTTCTGCCCAATGCACTGCATCAGACACGGACCTGTAGAACGAATTGCGGAACTCCAAAAGTTGTCTTGTATACACAATCAAAACTCCTCACATGTGGCCGGCCCCGTTGGTTGCGCCATCTGGACCCTCAGTGGACAGAGATGAAGGTGGTCGGGAATTGCGTGGGCGGAGCGGAGCAGGTACCGTGGGAGTGGCCTGGCGATGGCTAACCTGCGATATTTGGTCGTCAGACTCCCATCGTTCCAGTTCCTCTCTCACCAGCTTGTCCATCTGTTCCCGGTTCAGCTCTGGATTCTTGCCTGTCTTCTCATCCTGAGAGCATAAAGTTACATCTTAAAAAACTGGTTACACGCAAAATTATTTGTTATTGTTAGTTCGTAGTTTCATCACCTCTGTGACTGGATTCCATGAATCCAGGATGCGTCCGAGCACATCTCTCCTTCTCATCTTGGCTCTCTCCATGACCTCTAACTTCACAATGACAGCATCTATCTTTGACACGATGCTGCCGATGGAATGCTCCATACGGTCCACTCTGCGCACGAGCCTGACCACAACAAACAAACAGTTATTATATTTAAAAAATATAGCTGCAAGCAGCAATCATCGGGGTTCAAGCGCTTTAAGGCATCTTTGCTGTTGGCGTCTCATTAGCAATTTTCAAAATGTCCAGTTTTAGCACAACGATAATTTTTGATAAAACATTTTTAATGCTTAATCATTATTTAAGTTGTGACAATTGATATTTACACTTGAAACTCCTCATATGACACGCCTCCTGAGCTGCTGCCACGGCGACGGGAACTGTGCCCGCTGTCCTCATCGTCGTCCTCCTCTGAGTCGTCCTGGCTACGGGAGAAGCTCCGCCCACTCTCTGGCCTAGGCAGTGAACTGTGCTCCAGATCCAAGTCCTCCTGGCGTGCGTTTAAAAGATACTAAGCATCCGTTTCAATGTGTGTGCTAATGAAAAATAAAGCTACACTATATTCACTCACTCTCTCTTTCTCCAGATCATCTCTCATCTGCTGGTGTTCGTGTTCCGTAAGCTCCTGATCTCCATCAAGGTCATATTTGGCAAAGATAGCTTCAATCTCAGCATCCGAATGTCCTTTTCTGTGTATAATCACATGGGAAACATTTAGTCAGGTTCATTTCTTCTTTTGTTTCATTAAATTCTTAGTAAATATTTCTCACCCTCTCAGATCTTGTCGAAGCTCATCAAAGCTGAGTTTTCCTCCAGCCGGATGCAAGCTGTCTGGGATGTCATTGATGGATGTTTTCTTCAGCTTGAGTTTCACCATCGCCCTGTTATAGCCCTGAAACATAAAGATAAAACATTAATATGCTGCAGAGTATATAGCTGCGACCCAAATTTGCGCACTTATGCACTATTCTACGTCATTTTGTAGTATAAATAGTGCGAGTAGTGCGTTCACATTGAAAATCCTCAAAAAAAAGAAGTGCACTTTAAGTACCCGGATGATGCACTTTTTCAACCGAAAATATGAAGTGTGGAACTGTGGACACTTTGGTTACCATTTAGTATTCCATTTGGGATGAAACTACCCTTCTAAAATGTATACACTATATGGTTGAGTGCATAGTTTAAGTGCATAGTATGTCATTTGGGACACAGCTAAAATCTTTGTGTAGTATTATTTTCTTCATACCTTTTTAATGAGATCTGTTATCTCCATCTCTGACCTCTGCTGGGCCATGTCAGCCTTCACCTCAGAGTAAGTGTCATTGATGATTGCCAAGAACATATTCTGAATGTCAGGGAAAAATATGGTAAAAAAATGATGGTCGTATGTGTTCATGGATATATATGTCATGTTTCTTCTTTTCTTTACCAGTAAAATCATAAATATGAAGAACACAAAGGTGGTGAAGTAAATGGGTCCCAAAACGCTGTCAGCTTCCTCAATCTCTGAGAAGTCAAAATCACCCAAAATGATCCGGAACTGTGTGAATCTGTATCAACGGAGAGCCATAGATAAAAAACGCATTGTTTGTATATTTTCTATGTACATGCAATACTTTCATACTTGACTAATGAAAGTATTTGCTTGTGAAAACCTGCAAAAAAAATGCAAAGAGGCCTTGAAAACTCACATGCAGGCCTGAAAGGTGCTGAAATCATCAACTTGCGTCCCGAACACCAAATACCCCAGCTGGGCGTAGGCCAGGAACACGATGAAGAACATGATGGAGAAGCCCATGAGGTCCTTAGCGCAGCGTGACATGGTGGTGGACAGCTGATTCATGGTCTTATTGAAATTAATGAACTTAAAAAGCTGTGGAAGAAGCAAGATGGATCTGTTTGTCTGCGTGTCAATGAAGCCAGGGAGCTACTTGATGATGTTCTGCAGGCCTATTTCTTGAAATGAGACCTCACCTTGACCCAAGATAAGAAGACGATAACAGCAGCCAGGTTGTTGAAGTGCACCTGGAGGCGAGCGAGGGGCTCGAAGTACGAGTGAAGTCGGCGACTGACGACTGATGTTCTGCAGATGTTCATGATGATGGCTGGAACGCTGAGCTGTGATAGTGTACAAATGGTTAATATAAGAAATAAATCGTGGCTCAACAAAGTATCATACTTGAAAGAGCAAACTACATATTAGTTTTTATTTTTTCGTTTGAGTGTTGTTATGGAATGAAAAAAAAATTCAACAAATCACAATTCTACAAAGTAGGTTAAAATATTTAAAGTGATATTAAATTAGTTCAACACCCCTTCAATGATGCAGAGAAAATTGATGACATCTTTATTCTCTAACTTAATTATTTGTAGTTAAAACTGATAAAAGAGTTAGGTTGATATCTATTCTAACATTAATAGAATTTATATTAATTTTGTGCAATTGAAAAATTATTTTGAATCAAATTGAAATTGAATCGATTTGATTCATGATCAAATGAATCATTCTGACGGAACAAACTAAGTTTTGAATCAAATCAAAGACTTATTAAGTGTAAGATTCACTGATAAATTTACTTTACCAAACTTGTGTTAAGGTTTTATTTCTGCCTACCGCAACAATGAGAACATCCAGACAGTTCCACAGGCTCTTGAAGTAGCGTAAACGATGTAGGCGGATCTCTAGAAATTCCTCCACCAGGTAATACAGCACAAAGAGGCAGAAGGACACTTCGCACATCCCCACGAAGTAGTCCCAGCTGGACACGTACCGGATGAGCCGGACGGTCTGGAACTGCCAGGAGGTCACAACGCCCCCTGTGGCCGGGAACTCCGCAAGCATTCTACAGCAAAAATATCTTTATTACTGTTAATGCCCAAAAAAATTTGAAATCTACACTGTAATTTCCTCCTGACATAATTTTTTTTACATTTTAAATTGCCTTTTGCACATTACTGTACATAAGACAAATCAATTAAAGGACACAAGTTAAAGGGAAATCTCATGCAAACCATTACCTGACAATACAAAACAGGTTAACGTTGCCATTATAAATGGAGAAGTCCAGGAACACTGCTCTGGTGCCACGATCCAACCAGAGGTTGTTTTTCAATTCTTGTAGCTGATTGGCTGACTTCTCTCGAGTGCGTGACAGTTCCTGGTAGTAACCTCCACCGCCATAGGTCGACACTTGGCCCCAGTAACTGCTCTCACCCAAACTGATCTCTGTCGAGTACAACCACCTAAAACCCAAACAGCAAGAAAAACCTTACAGACAAAATTTACATCAACAAATACATATTTTAGTCATCTAAGGCCACATACGCTGTGCCATTTTTAAACCCAAATGGTGCCTTTTCCTCTTTGACTGGGGAATAAACGCTGTAGCAGTCGTACACCTCTTCCAGCAGGTCTCTGTGGACAGAACAGGATTCGTTGCGTACTCTGAGCTGTCGAAGACGTGGAACGCCCAGCAGGAGGTTCTCGTAGTAGATCAGACTCTGGTTCTCTGGAAGACTCTTGTTGTTGTACCAGAACTCCCAGTACATACCATTAAGAAAAGGCCCTTCTGTGAACTACAGTACAGACAATTCATACGTTTCGTACAATTTAGCCATTTCTAAGTATAACGAAAAAAGCAATGGAATAATTACTTTCCAGAAGTCCTCCATTGTTGAAAGAGTCTTGAAGGTTGTCGGTTCTCCGTTTGTTATTGGTGTATCCAAGAAGAGTTGAGACATGACTTTAGTGTAATAATACATGTTGGTGCTCACCATTCCATAGGTTACTGAGAAACATTAAAAGACAATGAGAAACTGTGTGCCTTATTACAGAATGAGATGTTTTAGATTGGATGAAGAGTGTGTGATTCAGCAGAATACTGTATATTTATATAGACATACAGTATATCAAAACCATCGCAAAAGATGTGTTTTATATTATATTGTTTATTTGCATAGCATTTAAATCGTGTTAAACATGCATTTACTCTCTAAATTAAAGTATATCTAAAATAAAAAAAATTGTAATATATAATGTCAATTCAAAGTGTCTGTTATTCCAGCAGTAAAGACTGGCACTGCTGGAGCGGATGTATACATAACTGTATCTTTATGGAAAACTATGACATATTTTAATCAATTTCCACAACTTATTTTTGTGTTACGGTTAGCCATTAGGTTATGTGAAAAACTGCTTTTAAAAAGGTTACAATGTTCTAAATTAAAATATGACAAAAATATTTTACTTAATTACTAAATTAAAATGTTTTCAATGCACACAAGAAAAATGACGTGAAAACATAAAAATACATGAAAAACTGATCATGTAACATATTTTATATATATATTCATATAACGACAGCGCTGTTTCACTTACAGATGCAGATCGTGAGCAGGAAGAGTATGTAGGTGATCATCTCTCGGAGAACAGTCTTCAGATACATCTCTCTGTTGCTGTTACTTTCACCCAAAAGACGAGTGTCCCACAATACTGAAACAAAAATAAACTTTTTATATAAGTTTTATTTTATAATAACTACTTATAGAAGTATTTTTCGTAGACTGTTCTTACATCAAATGTATCACTATTACAAAATCTAATCCTGCTCTTGAATACAACTGGCGAATACAACAACTGGTTCATATATATTAGATAGACATTATAGAATCTCAAACCAGTTGTCTTTGTAAACGCCTTTTTTATTTCCTAATGTGCTGAACAGTGTTGGGTAAGTTACTCTGAAAAAGTAATTAATTACTAGTTACTAAGTACATATTCAATAGTGTAATTAGATTACTTTACAAATTACTCTGTCCAAAAAGTATTTAGTTACTTATTACTAATTACTTTCTATATCCTATATCAACCTTGATTAGTTAAGATTCAAGGATAGACATGAACGACTTATTTAATTAATTCAAATAAATAATAAACTACTTAAAGTACTCTATTAACTGACAACGTATGACAGACTACATTTTACAAACAAGTCTTTGAATTTTGATGTCAATTCCACTATGCACACACATATATTACACAAAGTATAGTTTAATTACATCAAAAGTAACTGTAATTAAATTACAGAAAACATAAGAGTAATCCCTTTACTTTACTTTTTCAAGGGGAAAGTAATTAAATTACAGTAACTAATTACTTAGTAACTAGTTACACCCAACACTGGTGCTGAAGCTAAATTCTCATTTTAATTATACAGTATACTAAACCTCATAAAACATATTATTATACAAAGTACATTATTTTCTGTAATCTCTTCATAAACAATTCTTCTTTCAAAAAATATTCACAAAATTAATTTTCATTACAAAAAATCACCCCACAATTACAGTTAGAATAGAGACAAAAACAATTGTTTTTATGACTTTTAGCTGACTTTTTACTTTAATCATACGTTTATTAACATTAACCCCACAACTAACGAGCCTATGGCAATACAACATCCCATCAGAACTGTTACCCCTCATTTTCTGCAGTATCCTCTTCCCGCAGCTGCGGTGCTCGTCCTGAACTGGTTGAGTTGGATACAGTCCTCTGTTTATTCTCGCAGTTATACCGGAGAAGCTACTTGGCCCGATGGTGCTGCTGCCGCTGGAGGCCGTGGACGCAGACCTCCGGCCCGGGCTCGCCGGGGGCCAGTCTGCCTCCAGCATCCCCTCCTCCGGCTCGAACCCCGGGTTGTCCCGACTCCACGCCTGCCTGGAACTGGAGGCAGGCGGGTTGGGGTCTCATCGGGCACCCCCAGGCCCACTTCTTCGTGCTGCATGTTTTCCATCTCAATCCCTTCATATGGCGGTGATGCTGCGGCAGAAGCTGCCGGGGTCTGCGGTGCTTGAGGACGGACGCGACTGGAGCTCATTGTGCGATTTAAAACAACTGTATATGAAGACAATCTTTAGTTACAGTCATTCTTTAATGTCGGTTTGATTCAGATGATGGTCGTGAAATGTGTGCCAATCGTACGAGAAAACTCCAAACTAGAGTTTAGAAAGTTTTTTTTTTTTATATTTAGCGTAAAAATTAGTTGCAGTGTGTTATTTGGCAATTGAAAAACTGTCCGAAACGATATTCCGCTGTTTCCAATAAAAATAAGCGAGAAAATTCGGTGGAAAAAAACCGTATACAACGATAATAACAGTAAAAGTTGTAGTCCAAAGGTACCGACGCGAACTTATACCTGCATCGTTTACTCTAATATAGTTTTAGAAACCCTTAGTCCAAAGTTTGTGAAAGTGGAAAAAGGCAGTTTTCCAGTCGACACTCAGCCATCTTGTTCCCAGTTGTTCCCCTTAAAATCCCAGACTAGAGGAATCCAGTTACGCTGACATCAACCTCTGGAAACTTCAACATTGCCCTGTTTAGTGCAGCCCCTCCCGATCTCTCCACTGCACAATTTCTCTCACACCACTAAAACACGCTTATATTAAAAAGCAAGATAATATTAATTTCTTTAAAATAAAGTGGTTAAAAAGCAGCTATACGATGTTACATGAACATTAAAAAAGTTTTTAAATGTTGACATTTCCGTCAAGCAGTATAAAAAGTTACGATACACATATGTGACGATTCAAGTAAACTAAACTACGCTATTTTTAATCTGTTGTTTTGTCTTGTGTGCTGCTAAGCAACAGGATATCGTCCCTCTTCAGGATTGGATGACGAACTCTGAGTGACATTCCCATGAACCAATCACCGCATTACTCCGTCAAAATCGATACAATATACAGTAGTTTAGTTTTCTTTAAATTGTAAAGCGCAAAACCATTACAACTGCAAAGTTCAATGTCTATATCGCTAAAATTTCTAAGATTTAATGCTGGGAAAACCTGATCAGATTTGTTTTTGAAGTTAATACAAGCCCAAATTCACCACCAATGATAATCAAGTATAAAATGAATGATTTTACTCCTGGTCAAATATTACATTTTATTTAACGGCATATTTAAAGTATTATTTGATATGGCTAAATTAAAGTTCCTAACACGTTTGGCAATGGTCTAGCCCGGCATTAAATTAAACGGTATATGTTTTTTCAATTCATCCATTATGTGCTGCAAAAACAGTGGGAGTCTGATTATGCAAGTAGTAAATAATGTGTCGTTCTCCCATTATGCACAGTTTTTTTTCCACTGGGTGGCAATACAGAGCACATGACCGCGTTCATTTTCCCTACCAGACTGGTCCGTGGTGGTACGTCACTTGTTTGTTGCAGTGTCAACCACTTTTAAACGACATCTCAACTGTACAATCAGATTTTACTTTGAAGTTCCTCCCACGAATCTGATTGGCTAGTGGACAGGCGCGCACGGCACGCAGGAGGCGGGTGGCCTCCGTAACTTCCTGTGCTGCAGCGTCTGTACCGCTACGCTTCCTCCTGGACGTCTACGTTCACACACATCAGCCGGTTTCATAAAAATAACGTCTGCCCGCACATATTACATTCCTTATTTGTTTATTTACCAACGGTGGATTTAGCCGTCCATAATATCTTAAATGGAGACCTCTGGCAACACGAATAAGAAGCAGAAACTAAGTAATGCACCCGAGAGCTGGGTATGTAGACTTTAGCTGCTGCACATTGAGGGATTTTTGTGTTGCTGATGTAAAACACAGTACAGTAACGTAACACACCTTGGATTGTGCATTTGTTGATTTTATTTTTTCATTTAATTTACAATAATGCTTAATTGTAGATTTGGAGGGCTCTGCTGTCATAAATGCATGAAAAAAATGTGAATAATTAAAAGCATAACGTTCAAAACGTACAGTAGTAAGCTGTCTACCCAGACAGCGTTTTAGGTAACGTTATCATATGCAAGCTACTGTCTAGACGGTTACAGATAAATGTATTATATGTGCTCACTGTTTACTTTACAGGGAAAGCAACGAGCTACAAATGTGACCTATCAAGCCCATCATGTGAGCAGAAACAAGCGTGGACAGGTAGTGGGAACCAGAGGAGGCTTCAGAGGCTGCACTGTGTGGCTTTCAGGTACTTCCTTTATTCTCAAATGCATAAAAAGTCCCGATGGCTAAAAACAACTGACCCCATAGATACAAATCTATCTTCAATATGCACTACATTAATGCACACTCACATTGCTATAATTCTCTCCTGTGTTGTCAGGTTTGTCCGGCGCGGGGAAGACGACAGTCAGCATGGCGCTCGAGGAGTACCTGGTGTGTCACGGCATCCCCTGCTACACGCTGGATGGAGATAACATCAGACAAGGGCTCAACAAGAACCTGGGTTTCAGCCCCGAAGACCGCGAGGAGAACATTCGCCGTATCGCCGAGGTGGCCAAACTCTTCGCCGATGCTGGACTCGTGTGCATCGCCAGCTTCATTTCCCCGTACAGCAGGGTGAGGAACATAACATTGATATATTGATGTTTATTAGGAATAATTTAATTGGATTTATCATATGCTCCTCTCCAGGACCGTCTGAATGCCAGAAAGATCCATGAAGCCGCCGGCCTGCCGTTCTTTGAGGTGTTTGTGGATGCTCCACTGGACGTGTGCGAGCAGAGAGATGTCAAAGGTCTCTATAAGAGGGCTAGAGCTGGAGAAATCAGAGGTACATCATTAACAGCCATGTAATGCAATGTTTTATATGTAGCATCAATGAATGATGTCGTATTAGTACATCAATTACACTTTGTCTGTTCACTGGGAATTGAACCCATGATGGTGTGGTGTTGCTAACAGCATACATTTGCTTCTGTTGAGCTATAAAAACTCTTTTGATGTCCTCAGGCTTTACAGGAATAGACTCTGAGTATGAGAAGCCAGAGGCTCCAGAACTGGTGCTGAAGACCGATTCATGCAGTGTGAACGAGTGCATCCAACAACTCCTGGATCTCCTGCAGGAAAGGGTACGTTCAATGACACCAATGCTGATTCATAGCGGTATCTTCTTCAGGGTTCATGATCTAAAGAGCAGAAATGGTACGTACTGATGCACATTTCATAATGCTTGGAGTATTTCTGACCACATTAAGAGTGTTACGATATATCGTGGTTTGATATCTTGAAAATAGGGCTGTCAAAAGATTAATCGCGATTAATCGCATCCAGAATAAAACTTTGGGTTTACATAATATATGTCTGTGTGCTGTGCATAATAATTTTGTATTTATTAACACATACACATCCAAGCATATATTTAAGAAAAATCAAAATATGATTAAACATTTATATATCATTTAAATTATGTTAACATAATTAATATGCACAGTACATAGACATATTATATAAACACAAACTTTTATTCTGGATGCGATTTATTGCGATTAATCTTTTGACAGCCCTGCTTGAAATACATACTTTTTTTACTGATATGAGGTCTGTTTGATCCTTTTGGTTGAGCTGCCAACAGGTGACCTGCGTCACGTATGAATTCACAAAATTGGTTTGAACTGAACATGAGCAGGGCAGAAACAATTATTATAAAATATTATTAAAATGTATATTTATAAAATAAGTTTTTTTTTGTGACCGGTTACAATTATTTGAACTGACATATAAAAGGTTCAATTAAACTTTTAATGTTGTCAATTCTATAACAAAAAAGTATACAATAAGAATATTATATGATAATTAACATTTCTGTTATAATAATGCTGTTTTGGTTCCATTTGTAAATTTTCTTTAAAATATTGTGATACTTTCATATTTTGAACCCAGTATTTTGGATTTAATTGTATATCAATACACCCCACTAACCTGTGTCTCATGCATGTATTTTTGTCCTTACATCTTGGTTAAACAAGCAGATAGATTCTCTTGAAAGGCTACAGTTAAATTTTTTTAGGAAACATATTGGGACTGTGGACGTAACTAACTACTGAAGATCTCACTTTTACTGTAGGACATTGTGCCTGTGGATGCGTCCTATGAGGTAAAAGAGCTCTACGTGCCGGAGAACAAACTGGACTTGGCCAAGGCCGATGCAGAGACTCTTCCAGCCGTATTGATCACAAAGGTAAAGCTAATCCTCATAGGTCACTTCACTTCAGATCATCACAAAGCTTGACCTTTGTGGACACAAAGAGCGTAATGTTACTGATCAGTTTTGAGTCAGTTTGTTTGTATTTTTTCTCTGTATATAAAGTTATTCGTTGAAACATAATCTGCATGGCGGTAAAACTTTCACATCCAGCATTGAATTATAAAGTGGCCTGTGTTACTGTGCATATAGGTGGACATGCAGTGGGTCCAGGTGCTCGCCGAGGGCTGGGCCACTCCTCTGAATGGTTTCATGAGAGAGAGAGAGTTCCTTCAGTGTCTTCATTTCGATTGTCTCCTGGATGGTAAGAGCTCACTTATACTTACAGTAACATGTATGATCTTGACAAGCAGTGAACACACATGATCAGTAAAGACAGGCTTTGGACAGGGATGGATCACATTGCCAGTTATGGTTTTGTGGACGTGACACTAGAGGGCGATGTTTAACAGTGCAATGTGCTTGTAATATTCTGCTGAGTGAAATGCAGTCATTTTTTAAAGCATCTAGATAGACATCTTTGTTGTTTCTGCTTTTTTTGAATTACAGACCAAGGTTAAATAAGTCATCCAGTTACCTGTAATGACTGTGTGAAACATTGTTTTGACAATTTATAACAAGTCTTGGAATGTTGTTGGGACCCATAATGTTACTTATAGAAATGTGGCAAGACTTTCCAACAAAGTTCAGTTCGTTGACTATAAATTAGCATGAATTAAAACAAAAAAATTCTTTGTTCGTCACATTTTTTCTATTACTAAGACATCTTTAAATTCAAAAGTTTCTGTGAACATTTTTGTTTAAGGCACAATAACCTAACATGAACAAACAGTTGTATTTGTATTAAATAAAATGCACAAAGCTCAGTAATAAATGCTGTGAAAATATATTATTTATTGTTAGTTCACGCTAGCTAAGGCTTTTTTCTTAAACTGTCTTTCTTGTAAGGCCAAAGGCATAAAAATATATGATACATTTCCATAATTCATAAAATAACAAAATCTGTGCCCCCCCCGGATCCATCTTGGGGTCCCCCAGGGGGCCACGGCCCCCAGTCCCCGGTTTAAGAACCACTGAGCTAAGTTGTTAACTATTGTTAACAAATATAACCTATTTGTGTTCCTGAAAATGTCATTTAAATCATGCACGAGATGTATAGAGATCTTTACTGTAGACCATCTGTTGTTCAGCCGAAAGGCCTGCCGGCAACCAAAAGTACAATGACCTCCTCCGGTTTTTATAGCTGTCGACGTGAATGTCTCTTAAACTAAATGGGTAGTCTACCAATATTTCGACCATACTGTCTGGTATATGTCTGTGAAATGCCTAAATGTTAATCTGGGTAAAGCTCCAGAAAAGAGCAACTTGACCACAAAATAAATTCAATCAAGCATATAACACAAAACACTGAGTGAATCTGGAGGGCTGAAAGTGGAATTTAAATGTAGAATTAGTGGTGGAATTAAAAGACCTCTTATAATTTTAATGGAGACTGAGGTTTTGTTCCTCATATGCTCTCAAAGCAGTTTGGCTTTTTAAAAAACATAACCATTCAAAATAACAAGCCGGTACCTTTTTGATTACAAATACGACAAATGTGCGAAGCGGTTTTCAAAAAGTAATGCGGCCCTGACATTTATAGAATTGCGTAATTACAGCAATTTCCCACATCAAGCGTAGGTTTCCAAAGAAGTGTCAATATAGTTTTACGGCCTGCTGTGTGTTGTCTTGCCTAGTTTTCTAATTTTATTATGTTCAAGGTATTCACACGCAGACGCCTATTAGGTTGAAAAATGTAGTTTTTTTTTAACTTCAGCTGTGGTAGAAATAATGACGTCGTGTTTCATTATTCACAGTTACAATATTTCACACCTTGTATTATTTTTTTGATCTTTCCAATGAGCCCGATTGGACAATTTTTGGACCACATCGATCTACGAATCAACTGAGCTGATTTGTATGGGCCCATGTGTGTCGATGCCTGATGCTAGTTTCATTTGAAATGGGATGCTTCATGGCTTTGTCTTATGGAAACCAGCTGCTTTTTCTATGATGTGTGTGTGTGTGTTTTATCCTCTAAATGGATTTTAAAAGCTTGCCGCTCATATTGTTTTAATCAAGGTGTAGGACCCAATGAATCTGCAAAGCCTCTTACTTTCCTAGAAAACTCACCACTTTCACATTCTCCCCTTAAATAAAGCCCCACGACCAATCTGTCCCATACCCCCCACTCATAGATCCGTAACAGTACCCACGGCTCCCCTCAAGACCCTTTGAAAAGTTGCCGATTGCTCGGAGCTTTGGTGTGGCTGATGTATTTGGTGTGTCTGACCTTTGACCTCCGTAGGTGGGGTTATTAACCTGTCGGTGCCGGTGGTCCTGCCCGTCTCAAGTGCAGACAAGGAACGTCTGGACGGCAGCACAGCGTTCACGCTGCTTTACAACGGCCGGAGAGTCGCCATCCTGCGCAACCCGGAGTTCTATGAGCATCGCAAGGAAGAGCGTTGTGCCCGGCAGTGGGGTACCACTTGCAAAGATCACCCGTACATTAAGGTGAGGACGCACAGTTTACAGTTGGAAGACAAAAAACGTGAATGACCAAACGCAACACAAACGCTTCCAGCAGCCTGTCACAGCCAATCAGAGTGTATTAAAATATGCCCGTGTGTCGACCAATGAGATTTATTGGTGGGCGGAGCAATCCAATGTAATGCAATGTCAATTTACTGAGAGAAAATTGCAGTGTAATGTGTGTTGTATTACCTTTGTCAAATTATGTAAGATGTTGGATAGGATTAACATCTGCCTGTATCGAGTTTTCGCCGTCATCTTCCTTCCTTTCTGACTCACAAACCACCTGGAAAGTCCCGATTCTAAGGCCGCCTTGAATGAGACCCTTGTTTAGACTACATGCATGTTAATATGAGAGCAGAATCGCAGTGATTCAGCATTAGTGCATCACTTTTCATCTGTCTGGAAATAGGTAAAAAAATGGATGTTTGATGGTTTCTTGATCGCAGCATTTAATGGTGAGCAATATATTTAGGGTCAGAACCTTAAATATTATATTGGTGTGTAACTCATCCCATACCATTCGTAACCCAGACACAAATGAAACTTCAAACTGCTCTCATAGACGTACTTTTTATCTATACAAGGTATGTCTACTGTAGACACTCACATTTTCCACAGTAAACGTGCTTAGTAATTGTGTTAAAAATAAACTATTTTCCACGTATTTAATATTTGTGAAGGTGAAGTCAAAGGCAACTCGAAGAACATCTGACCTGATGCTTTAATAAGTCCCGGTGTGGTATGGTTGCCAAGCTTTCCTTGGACCGTCTTCTGACAGTAGACAGAACCATGCTGCCCTCTTGGCAGGTCTGTGGAAAAGAAGGTTTCTCTCTCAAGCCCAGGTGTCTCTCTTTCTTTCATTCTCAGGTGTCTCTTTCTCTAACTCCATTTCTATCAGAACCACTACGTCAAAGATTTAAATAATAGCAATATTTAAGGTTGGCGGAATGAACTCTTCTGGGCAAACCTGTCGCATGAATTGCAGCAATGGGGAACTTAAAGCAGGTGTGATATGCAAGTTGAAGGCTTAGAAGAGAATTCATAAAGGGAAGATGCATAGAAGATCAAATTACCTGGTGATGCAGTCCGTGGCTGAACAGTAGAGGAGCTGAAAGAAGGCAACTTAAATAGGACAAACCGTTTAACTGACAGTAAGAATTTTGACCGATTAATACTATCAGTTTATACGATTTTTTTAAGTTAAATAATATTAATCATATTTTTTAAAAATAGTAATTCAATGATATGCTATATGAATGCAGGTGCTGTTGTTGATCTTTTCGTTATGCTGCTGTTTGCATGTTAAAAAAAAAATGTTTGTATTTTTAACATGTCACAGACCAGCGTCAACTTTAGCTTTGTCTCATTTCGAAGTCTGCGTCCTTAGATTGTCGAATGCGAAGGCATATGCGGTGGACAAACGCGACCTCCGGAGGATGCAGCCTTCGAAATAAGACGCATCATGTATTTTTATTTAATTCCAATTTAATATTAAAATCTTATCAGTTAACGGTTAATGTTCGGATAAGGAGAGTCGGTTCTCGGTTTGGAAAAATTAACCGAAATGAGCATCCCTATCACCATTGGTTGACACCGAGTACCTGCACCTGATGAGCTGAGCTGAGCAAGCTTGACTAACTTTGTCGGCTAGAACTGACGCTATATGCTTGATATGTCGCCTGCTTTATTTTGCTCTCACCTCCAGTCTCTCTGTCTCTACAGGTGTCTCACTCTCTCTTGTCTGACCCACAGATTGATCTTTTTCAGATCTAGGTCTCTCTGTCTCACCCTAGATGTCTCACTGTCTTTTTTTCTCTCTCACCCCCAGGTCTCTCTCTCACTCTCTTCACTTGTCTCACTCTCTTGCTCTCCCCCCTAGTCTCTGTCACATCCCAGGTCTCTCTCTCTCTTCCCAGGTGTCTCACTCTATCTTTCTCCCATGTCTCACCATGGATTTATCTCTTTTTCACCTCCAGGTCTCTCTCTCTCACACTCCAGATGTCTTGCTCTCTTTTTTTGTTCTCACCTACTGGTCACTGTCTCACTGTCTCTACTTGTCTCACTCTCTTCTCTTATCCTCTAGTTTCTGTCCCTGTCTCACCACTGGATCTCCCTCACTCTCCCCACTTCTCTCTCTCTACTCTCTCACCCTCTTTCCCTTCTACCCACAGGTCTCTGTCTTTCAACCCCAGGGGGTCTCTCTCTCACCCCCAAGTCTCTCTCAATATCCCTGCTTTAGTAATCTCTTTATTCTTTGACCTCCTTCATTTCACACATGTGTTTTAGTTGGATTTCTCGGCTCAGATTGTTAGTCAAACTGTGTTTAGTCAGGTTGCGCTTTCCTCCCCTCCTCTCCCCTGACCTTCCTATTACAGATCTCACAGAGTATATACTGCACAATTGTTTCCATCTGTAAGTACGGCTTGTGGGCTTAGGTGGACTTTAATGGCTCCAGCTCTCCCTAATGGGCGCCAACATGGAGTCTTCGGACTGTGGACTGGCTCGGCCTGTCTGCCTGTCTGCCTGTCTCACATCAAAAATAAATCCATCCCCAGTGTTCGTTCAAGTGCAACAGTTAAAGACTTTTTTTCATTTTGTGCATATTTATTACACTTTAAAGACAATTATTAGATGTTAAAATCTGCCGCTGTTCAACGCCGTAAATTAACCATTTCCGACTATATCTTGTTTTGGGCTTGCTAGTAACGCATTAATATTGCGACAATTATTTGTAATTAACCGTGAGAGTCATAAATCGTTATCATGGTTAAAATACGATTAATCGCGCACCTCTCATGTGCAGTACATATTAGCTGTTTATTTCAACTCTCATCTGATATAACATTGTAAATTTGGTTATGTTGGATGCCCAGGCCCTGGAGAATTTATCTACAGTAAATGAAATACATTATCGTTATTTATTTCTGATTGAACAGCTCAGTGATGTTTACTTAACTCCAGTAGTGTTTAATTATTGTCTATTATTATTATTATTATTGATAGAGCGGATTTATTTAATAAATGCGTTCCAGTGTCAACACACATAGATCCCCATAAATGATATAAACGGCCGCTACTGTTGCCATACCGTGGCCAACAACAGACAGCTGCCCATGCGTTTAGTCTTCAAATGCAATAGCAGACCATGAAGCATTTTATTAACATTCAAAGCTGTCAGAGCTTTCCAAGACTGCCTAATATGATCACATACTTTCACATAAAGCTCTTAAGCCACCAGCACTGCTGTCAAGTCAATTCAAAGATGAAAGTCAGAGAGGCCGTGAGACGTTGTTCTCCGCCCAAGCAGCCTCAGGTCTGCTGTGAGCTGCGGTTTTGATACCGTACGGTACTGCTTTTTAACCCCCGCCAAGGCAGCGGCTCAAGCAAAAGCCAGCGAGGACCTCTCGAAAGGCGAAAGTTTAAACGTGATGTTATAGATGCACGTCTAGAGGGTTTGGGAGTGAATTTTAGAAATAGTTTTAAGCAAAATAAAGAAGTCCAGTCAAGTACAATGAGTCTTTTATATTTTATATATATGCTTCAGTTTGTTCAGAGAGTTGTGTAATGCATTCTGATAGGTCACTTCCTGTCTAAGCGGCATATTTTGAGAACATCAAGGTGCTAAATATGTTATTGAATGCAGATGGCTTTCAGATTTCTTTTATATTCGTCGTGCCTCAAATGGAAAGGAAAGAATGTGCAGACGTGTATGACACTATTATGGGAATAAAATCAGATTGTTGCTATTCCTTAAGGTTTGATGGTTATTTCTGTTCTCAGATGGTGATGGAGAGTGGAGACTGGCTGGTAGGAGGAGATCTCCAGGTTCTGGATCGGATCTACTGGAACGATGGGTTGGATAGTTACAGACTCACCCCAACTGAACTCAAGCAAAAGTTTAAAGAGATGAACGCAGGTATGAACTAGTGCTGTGTTTACGATCATATGATCGTAATGTTATTTGCATAAAACTATTGCTTTACTCATTTTAAAGCAGCCCTAACACACACAGTTTCTGCCTGTTAATCTCATATTAATCTTGAGTACTATAGAGTAGTATTGCATACTTCGTATCTTCGAAGAGTATTTAGTTTGATCACATTTATAAAAGATAGATACAGCTGTACGATTACTTGCTGGAAATCATACGGCGCGTGCGGGGGGGAGGGGTAGGCTGAACTAAAGCACGTGCGCACCCATTGCCAACAAAACACAGACATCAGTTTCACTCAACGCTCTTTCTCTCTCCTAACACATTCTTTATCTGTGATGTCAAATTGCTGTTATCATGTAACTTTGCAAAAAGTTTGCAATCTTCTCTCATTCTCAGATGCCGTCTTTGCCTTCCAATTACGAAACCCAGTGCACAACGGCCACGCGCTGCTCATGCAGGACACGCAGCGGCGTCTCATCGAGCGCGGCTACCGCCAGCCCGTGCTGCTGCTGCACCCGCTGGGCGGCTGGACCAAAGACGACGACGTGCCACTTTCCTGGCGCATGAAACAGCATGCCGCCGTGCTGGAGGAGGGGCTGCTCGACCCAAACTCCACCATAGTGGCCATCTTCCCCTCGCCAATGATGTACGCTGGGCCCACAGAGGTCAGTGTGAGATTTAAACAGATTTATAATAAGTATTTTTCTATATATCTTTGATGTCTAATGTATTTTCATATTCAATTTGGTCGAGTATGTCAAAAATGTGGCAAATTGGCCATGCCATGTTGCATACTTCACATATTGCGTAATACGTGCAGTGTTTTGGAGGAGGAATTTCTAAAGAAGCTGAGCCAAATGTGCTCAGGACGATAATTAAAACAGCATTTGAAGAAAGCGATGAACTGTCGAATGGAAAGTTAGCGGTGAGGAAATTTGCGCCGGGCGCATTCCTTTGTGAGCTGTTGGTGGTACAGTACACTGCCGATTCGTTTCACCTAACTGTCCCGGGGGCTGAAGACAAAGCGAGGGTCTCATTTTGTGGGCATCATGCATCTCGGGACTGGCAAATAAGGATCTTTCGACACACATCGGTGGCGTCGCTCTTTGGTCCATAGGTAATAGCACAGATCGAAGGCTTTCTTCTTGCGAAAATCGCTGCTGGTGTTCCGCGGCTATTTTGACGTCTGCTGTTCTTTAATCATGTGGCGAGGGACATTAAAAATTTATTGGGAGCAGACGGACTCCCTAAGACTAAAGCAGCCTGCAGGAAGGAGTCGCTCGCCTCATTGAGTTATGACTCCACACTAGACAATTAGCCGGGCTGGTAGTGATCATGGGTCCAGTTTCAAGATCTGAGAGATGATTTTATTCATCTCAATATTAATATTGACAGTTGAAGGGTCTCAATGATTATTCTCATATTTAACCCTGAATTTGTGTCATTGATTGACATTGGCATCTAAATTTTCACTTTACAGATGTGTGTATATTGTTTTTCCTTAAAGTATTATCACTATTCCTTCAATTTGGAGCGAGGAAATAAACATGACTTTGCTGAAAAATCGGTTTCTATATTAAATATTTGATTGTTGTAATGGCTGTCATTTTTCACTTTCATTGTTCCAAAATGAATATACATTTGTTGTTTCTAACAGGTGCAATGGCACTGCAGGGCCCGGATGGTGGCTGGGGCCAACTTCTACATAGTGGGCCGTGACCCGGCAGGAATGCCTCACCCGGACACGGGTAAAGACCTCTATGAGCCCTCCCACGGAGCCAAAGTCCTCACTATGGCCCCTGGTCTCATTTCTCTGGAGATCGTGCCTTTCAAAGTGGCGGCCTACAATAAAGTCAAGAAGGCTATGGACTTTTACGACCCCAAAAAGTGAGTCTCTGTGGTATTTGTTTCTCCTTCAATACGAACTTTAACCACACTGTTGGTTCGAAATCTTACATGAGCAGATGGGCAGATAATTCTCTCAAACTTTAGAAAAGTGACAGTGGTGTGGTGTTGACAGATATGGAAATCGACGTTGTATGTGAACGTTTGTTCAAACAGTCTTCGTCTTGATTGAAACATCCATGTCAGCCGTTTTCGATTCTCAAGCACGATGGCAGGAAATGTTTTGTCATGTGCATTTACCAAATTTCTTTGAAGTCAAGCAGAAATGGAGATGTGCCAGTGTTCCTCTGGCTGTGTACAAATCCCCCGGAAGATGATTAACGAAAATCATGCCATTTCCCGTCGTCTCGACTTTCAATAATTAGTGGCCTACGCTATCAAGTTAACAGGCTTCTCAGTCGTCCCTGATGAAGACCATGCAACGTAACACACAGTAAATATGACAGACAGAACAACAAAGACTTTTAATGTCTTAATGCAAAAGTGCATCCAAGCCATGAAGAATTAAAGTGTCAGTTTAACTTACCCATAAAGTGTAAAGATGCTGAGAACTTAACCAGTCAAAATGTAAAAGTTGCATCTCAGTTATAGTCCACATTTTGAAGATGCTGACACCCTAGCAACTGCCTAGTGACACCCTAGCAACCAGCCAAAACAACAAAGCCGTGCAATAGTGAGAGAAACAAACCAAATCTAACTCTCCCAAGCATTCATTGTGAGACATGTGAGAAACATGTTTTTGCGTTCATTGTATAGAAAAACTCATAGTTAACCGTAATAAAATCTCTGTGCTCTTGAGAAACAAATTGTAGGGGTTTGTAAAGGGGGTGAAAGTAACTAGATGATGACCCAATGTTACTTTTTGGTGAACTAGACCTTGAACAAAATGCCTAGCTATTTGTCCTCACACATATTCTCTCATTACAATCCAGTCATGAAAATGTACATCACCTTGATACGTAAAGTAAAGCAGAATTGTGACAGCTCGGGGAGACGGGGGCAGGGCCTCGCAGCCTTGCACCCCGTCTGAGTTTCAAAGAGTCCCGCTTGGCGCCTTAGTAAATTTATGGCGTTCCGTCTGCTCCTCGAGCAGGGCGTTGGGCCTGGCCAAAATCGAGACAAATATGGATGCTGAGCCTAATTGCCAGCCGTTTAAGTGTCTCGAATCAGTCCAAGCTGTTTCTCATTTAAACGCGTATTAACTGTTCTCGGTGGAGTTGGAGTTTATGTGTCCCACCCCTTCACCCCATTGAAGTCACTGCCACGTGGAATGGTGTTAATATTCCGTAAACAAAAGTCATTTTGGATCCATCCAAATGAAATGACAAGTAGTGTGTGGAAGTTACATTAAAATATTTGCTTGTACGTGATTGGTGCATGGATGTTAGTGTGAGGTCGCCAAGGAGTTCTGGATGGTGGCTAGGGATGTGTTGCTAGACAGTTGGTACTCAATGATTTGATCACCCATTGGACTTGAACTTTTATAAATGCTACTTGCATCTTGCAAGACTGCTCATCATTTTCAGTTAAAGAAAACTTACAAGTATAGACCTTTTTGCCAAATCTAAAAAGCACATGTCCAGAAGCACTTCTCTTTCAGTTCTCTTTTAGTCCAACACAACACAAATGTTAGAAGAAAGCACAACCAATAGAACATGTATATCTGAAATGTTCAATAAAAATACTTTTTTTTCCATATCTTGACACATATCCTAGTAAAATGACCTCTGAAATAACAAAAAAATTTAATTTGAGATTGAATCTTCAGCCACATATAGCTGGAGGGGAGGGGCAGAGTCCCTGGTAGCCCCGCCCTCGCACCATGATTCGTGACAGAAAGAGAAGTCAGTGCGTGGATTTTTTTTTTAAGATCATGGGCACATGAATATTTAAAAAGGCGCGTCAATCACTCAAGCACTATAATATTCTATAAGGAAATTAGAATGAAGGTAAATTAAGTGCATTTGGATTTTCTGGTGACTATAAAAACTGAAACAGGAAGTGTTTCTGGACCAGTGTTTACGTCTCGCAAAATGGTTTAGTCGTTTGTGATACTTTCGTAAACTAAAAACTGTGCTGCATGTATTGAACTAGTAAACTATCATTATCAGTAAGTTGCAGTACAAACTAGTTTTAATCCTGTTGTTAGAGTTTTGCTAGGCTAGGGTGTTTTATTCCCTAGCCCATGTGAAATCAGCCCAACCCCAAGCTCCTTTGGCCCTGGATAGGATAGGGTTTGGCTCCTTTCTTTAATGCACAGTCAATTCAGTAGTCATTTTGTGCTATTGATAATATTTCAAACTCAAAAATGCACATATTTACTTTGCCTGACCATTTAGTAGTCCTGTACATGATGTACTAGCGTACAGCAGGCACTCTATTGTGAATAAATGCACGATTTTTTTGCGTTCCACATTATAAGCTCATATAAAGCATTTGTTCGTGTAGATGCGACGCATAGCTGAAAAACCACCACAAAATAACCCAGGCTTTTGAACGGTCGTGATTACGGCGCACGTTTATAAGCGCATCAAACTCTGCGAATGTTATCTTAACGTCTGCGTCTTAATTGAAGAATAACTAATCCTTAACAAATAAACTCTGTTCGCAGGAGCCACTGAGGATTGTATTTAGACTAGCGGTTGAATTTTATTCGTCAGTTGGAGTCTAATTATCTCTGTTTATCAGACATTTCGCACACTGTTTATTTTCGAGGCATTTGTTTGAGCGAAAACGTGAGTTTTGGATGTAATGGCACAACTCTGTAGTTTACATTTCTGTGTTTTTTTGTGTCTTGAATTTAAGTCGGTGTATTTACCTCATCTACCCTCGCACCGAAGAAAACAGCCTTTAAGGCAGTAAGGAATAATGTAGTTTAAGAGCCACTCGAGAGAACATATTTTATCATAGAGGTCTTTCAGAATATAATACGTGGCTCCATCCGATGTGGCGAACAAAGAGCCAGTGTACAGCACCCGGTTATTTTCTCTGACGCAAGCTCCCGGATCATGTTTCTTTTTATTTTCTTATCACACCGGGCACAACGCTGTCCCTTTTCTCGCCCATATTAAAATCCCTCTTTTAATTCGACTGCTTGTCGTCTCATTTTACTCAGCCACCAGGACTATGACTTCATCTCAGGAACTCGCATGAGGAGGATGGCTCGCGACGGCCAGAACCCTCCGGAAGGCTTCATGGCGCCCAAGGCCTGGTCTGTTCTCAAGGAGTATTACCAGTCGATGGAGAAGGCCTAAGTGGTTTTGCAGGTGTGTAGACGGGCGGAAACATTTCTGTTACAGTGGGAGGAAAGGGCAGGAGAAGATTAAAAAACAAAAAACACAATAATGGATCACTGGGACCACCCAATGGACTGTTTTTGGACCTTACTTGCAAGATGCACATGTCGTTCCTCATAAAATCACTGTCAGGTTCATGGCTCAGAGTCTTACGAGAGCATTTTTATATGGTCTGTTTTAAAATATGAATAATGCGAGTTAACATTGTGGAAGGTACCGAGAAAATGAATTCTTTAGTCTCTATTTTTGTCCGTTCAATGTTTCTCCCAGTCCTAAAAATGTCTGTTACTATTGGATAAGAGTAATAGTAGGATAAAATGTGATATTTCAAATTGCCTCACTTGCCTTAATAATGACATTTTGATTGAAATTGCTACATTAATGTTCAGGGTTTAATATACTTATTCTCTTCCTAAAACAATATTTTCAAAAGATTTTATAACCTCACGTAGGGGATGTCACAATATAACGGTATTGACAATAATTGTGATATTATTCAGCGTGATAATCAATATCGTTCCATTTTGTTATCATTTATTCACCCTCGTGTCATTCAAAACCTGTATACTGTTTGATTATTTCCTCTTTGAAACTCACAAGAAGATATTTTGAGAAATGTCTCTGTGGTTTTATGTTCATACAGTGGAAGTCAATGGAGGGCATTGTTGTTTGGTTACCAACATTCTTTATAATGTTTTGTTTTGCAAAACTGTCATACAGGTTTGGAAAGACATGAGAGTACATTTTTGTGCTACTATTCCTTTAAGTGTTACAATGGTTATAAACTTTCTCTGCCTCCCTACACTGGTATTAAGAGTGAAATTCATTGGACAAAAACACAAAATAAATATTATTTTATTCATAAAAAATGCAAAAAAACACTGATTGATATAAGGCCCTGTCGTGCAGGTATTGAACCCGGAACATTTCTGTAAGCCAAAATCCATGGCAGAATGTGACTATATATTGTTGTTTGGGTATGCTGAAAACCTGAGGCATTCTTTTGTATCATCTCAACAGAAATAGTACAGTATTTTATTCAGTTATCCCAAAACACGTGCTGTGACAACAGAATCTTGTTCTACTGTTCGGAAATGTGGGCAATCGTTTCAATAGGGTTGTTGTCTAGAAGGTCAAACAAACATGTAAATTGTACTGAATTCATTGCCGTTTCGATAGTCCGTAGCATTTCTATCCAGTGTTTAGATATTATATTGATGGTTTCCTGTTTTTTATGCTTTGTCTTTGGTGTAGGTGACATTTTAGTATTATTTATTTATTTGTAGTTATTGTGGTTAGACTATCATGTAGGTTTTCACAATTTCATATTTACTTTTAACAGTATTGTCCTAACATCAGTGTCTCTAATAAACCATTCCATCGAAACAGGAAAGAAACGCCTATAAATCACTTTGAAAACTCTGTGCTCTCGAGCACAAAGCACATCAAAGACATGAAAACATCTCCGATTCGCGTCGCAATCTGGATTGTGTTTCTCATAATGTAAGTTTTCCTAGTTCATCCGAACGTGCGCAGCAGCCACGCAGGGTCGACTAACCGTACGTGCTGAAACCCAGCTGGCCTCCAGATGCAGTGGCTCTGCTGTAAACGAGGAACACCTACGGTTAATCCTCACCCTTTAGGAATACTTCACCTTCTACTTTGATTCTAGCACGGAGATGAAACGTCCCAATGTGCCAGCGGTCATGTTTTTCACCCGTCATGTCTGCCAGATCTTGTTCGATCTCCAATCGTCGTCGAGTGGGGCTTTCAAAATGAATGAATCGCACTTCAATATGAAGGTGACTTAAGTGTAAAAAATGAACATTTGATGGTTTGTAAGATTTCGCTATTTTGTATCTGCTTTAAGTAACAGATTTAGTCTGAGCTCACCTGATTATTTGCTTCCTAAAGGTTCTTTAGGTACTCGGTTGAATAAAAACATTTGTTGGTTGTGAAGAAAGTTCTTCAGGCTGTAAAAGGTAAGACAGAAATGCTTCTTTTAAGAACCTTTGATTTAAAGGTTCTTCTGGGAACAAAAATCTTTCTTGTACCCTGGCTGTAAACCCTTTACAAACATCTATTTTTAACCCTCTGGTTGTTTTGGGGTAATACTCCACCCAGTCAAAAGAGACCCAATACCGAAAATCTAACTTTCATTTCAGTAAAATCAATGTGATGTTTTATCTTTGAAATTTTTATTTTATTTAAATGATATTCCCATTCATGTCCTATTGCGGTCAGTAGTAACAATGCGGCTTAAGACTTTTTAGCCTTTTGGAATAACATCAACATTTTTTTGTGTCTATTGGCAGTACAATAAAAATCGGTTTTGAATTGTTCTGCTAAAATAATGGAGGGCTTAGAGTGCATGCATAGTAGGGATAAAAGAAAGATTAACCAAAAAAAGGATTTATTTAATGAATATTGGTTTTTAATTATTGACTTAAAAAAACAAGTACAGCTGTGTCTGCATTTTGCGTGCAACCCAGGAAGTGACATCATTTGATGGCATGGCAGAAAGTAACTAATCTCATTCAATTTTTTATCTCTAAACATGTTATACATTTCGTCAGTTCAACGATTTAGACCTTTTAAAGAAGTTGTGGGAATAAAAATCACACTAGCTTGCCGCTGGTAATAGTGGATAGTTTAACTTAGTTAACATGTTTATGTAACAATCATTGAAGATAGACAAAGAAAAAGGTTTTTTTTGGATGAGTTGAGTTTTAAGTCTACTAATGGAATTTGCCTAAAGAATGTCCATTGTAACCGTGCGCTTGTAGACGTTTCTGCTGGCCACTATATTCACATGCTCTGAGCAGGATCTTTTAACACAGGCTTTATTAATATCGACATACAGAGAAGCCGCTCTCCGTAGCACCTGGTTCTTGTCTTTGACACTCTGAAGTCAGATCCTCGGTCCGTCTGACCTTCCCTCCAGTGTTACAAATGCAAACCACCATAAATGCAACAGGTCATGCGGAAATCATTAAGATCAGATAAAGATGGATTCTGGAAGTGGCTTTGAAAGGTGATCGAGAAGACTTGTCGTGGTTGTGTTTTTAACCGTTGTTGATGGATGGTTTTACCAGGTCTTTGGCTTATCACAAAGGATTGACTCATTACACTTTTAATGTCATTTTACTGTAGGTGAAGTGTATATACAAGTGCTATTTCAATTCTACATTTTCTGCGTTTTTCCGTGATTGAAGTTTTATACATGTATGATACATTATAACAATCAAATGTCTGTATTGTTGCTTTTCGTCCCATCCCAGATATCTTCTTGACTGTATCCCAATAACTCATATGCAGTACAAGCTCCGTAACTAATTGGTGTCACCAGTCCATCATGTGACATCATCTACCATACCGGTAGATTAAACTCTTAGATGAACCCCAGACACATTTTCTCTTTCATTTCCCCTGCATCTGCTTTTACTTCCACTTAAAGCCATCCATGACTAAATCTGCGTCCCATAAAAAGGACAATGTACTGGTACACCTACGTAGACTTAACTTGGTTGCCATATCCCCTGTGCTTTGAGTTAGTTTACCCAAAAATGAAAATTCTGTCTTCATTTATTCGGCCTCTATTCACGAATGAGATATTTTGAGAAATTTCTCAGTAGTTTTGTGGCCATACAATGGGACCCAATGTTGTTCAAATTAGGGATGCACGATAAATTATACGATAACATTATAAAAAAAGACAATTTATCGGGTGATAATTTATCGTACATCCCTAATTTGAACATGTAGGCCGATATAATATAGCTGATCAATTATTATTCATTTCCTCTGGTTGAACAACTTCAGCTGCATGCTGCTCATAGTTAAAATCCAATACCAGTACTTTTCTTTCTGTCATGATTATTCACTTACTGCTATTAGCAAACATTGTTGATGTAGTATGTAGATATTTATGAATGTGTGAATTATAGCAACAAAAGCAATGTTTGAAGCCAACTCCTGTCTGAATGCTTTCTGTCTTGTGTTAGACATGTGGCTATTGAGAACACTTTTCTGGGTTGCTCTGGAAGAACATCTTTAATTTGTTTATTAAATAAATATTATACCATAAAAGTTTAAAAGTTAAAGAATCTTGAAATAGTTTAAAGTAGGCTTGGTACATGATTTTCAGGTGAAAAAATCTTTTTCAGTCTCAGAAAATGTTATATTCAAATTTAGATAATCTATATCGGCCAATGAATCGGCAATCGGCTTCAGATGTTCAAGAATTATCGTTTAACGTTATCAGCCAAAATGTACATATCAGTGCATTTCTAGTTCAAATGTAAAATATCTTTTGTGGGGGTTCTCAGAAGAAAAAGTCAAACCGGTTTGGAAGGACATGAGGATGAGTAAATGATGAACATTTTTCTTTTTTAGGTGTACTGTCCCTTTAAGTGTCTTTCTTCGAGACGTCACAAACATTTATGATTTGCGCTTTAATCTGCTTTGATCCAGTTTGACTCCAGATATTAAAATGTGAGATATAGGGCATTACCTCAGATGTGAGGGGTTTGAAATAAAGAGATCGCTTGGATAGAAGGGTATCATACATCAAATACTACAGCCTGGCATGTTCACATCAAAGAGACGCATCTGTTTCAAGACAGTGTTCTGGTCCCTCAAAGCAGCAATGAGAGGAGTTTGACAGTCAACCCCTCCTTTCTTTCTCATCGTGTCCTCGCTCACCGTCTGAGCGTCTCCACACAATGGCAATGCTCCAACCTTATGCCACCTACCTGGGCAAGTAAAAGTTGATCCTTTTTTTTTGATGATGTTGTCCAAAAATGTTTTTCCTTTTACATTGTATAGCACCTCTACTTTTAGGAGAGTACAGGCATCTTAGGGCACGTGTCTTATAGTAACATTATTTTCACAGGGAAGTTGCATTGAGTCTCTGATTTAAAGCTGTCAACCCTCCCCAGTGCCTTCTGACCACATTTCGTCCACAATGCGAGCGAGTGACGAAGGTAGCGCTGATGCTATCATCTGATTTATGCTTTCAAACTTGTAACGGTGATTTAATAAGTCATTGGAATGCACCGAGCAGCCAGCGTATTCAAATGCAATGGCTCGTGTTGAGCCGTGTCCTGCGTCAGAGCTCCATGAATGACTCCTGATACGATACTGCAAACTTTTTATCTCTTCTTCCTCAATCAGTCTACAGAGATGTTATCTCCAGCAGAAGGGTGGCGAGCGCTAATCTCTGTTTATTTGTTCGTCACTAGCGGTTACGGACCACCCTTGAGGTGGACACCTGACCTTTCAAAATAAACACATGTGCGAGACGGGCAAACAAACGGTGTTTCATTGTTGACCGAAGCGCACGCTAGACTTGGCTAGCGAAATTTGCTAACTCATTTTGATTGGCAAGAGCACTACCTAATCTAAACATTAAATTTTTGCTGTGGGATAAATAAAAGTCGATTCGAAATTTTAAGAAAATGTAAGGAATTAATCAATCTATTTAAACATGGCCAAGGGTTATTTAAACTAGCTTACAAGATAGCGGAGTATGTGCAATAGGGCTGCATAATTATTCGACACGATCAAAATTTTGCAAATGTGCATATCGCAAAGATTCACAAAGAATGTGAAACAATCAAGTCACTTATTATTTTTTGTTTATAAATATGTTTTCATATACAGTAGTTAAAACGTATTTTACAACTTGAAGTCATTATCGCACTGCATATTGCATATCGCATTTTTAAGCAAGTTACCGCATTTTTTTTCAATATCGTGCAGCCCAATGTTCAATATCTCATTTTGAGCTAAAGAGATTTCTCACGGCATTTGGTCGTAAATAAACACATCTTGATGATGTACGACCACACTGGGGTTCGCATTCAAATTGTAGATGCTATCACTGCGGAATGCAAACAGAGCGAGAACTTTGTGAGGTCATAAACAATGTCCTCACCCTGTAAATAGCCCTTAGCGTTTATTTGTACCCTCTCCTAAATCCCCTTTCCTTCGAGATGTAACAGATAACTGCGGCCTTATGAAGTGGCCAGTTCACATAATTAATAACTGATAAAGGAAACAGAAGCGTGTACTTACATCTGCTTGGCCCCTTGCCACATGTTTTACTAGTAACGCATAGCGCTTGTGTTTCAGCCAGTTCTTGCTGGCTGAGCACCTGGTTGGCAATCTCGATTTCCCATATATCATCTACTTTTGAGCTATTCGATGCCGCGATTGTATTTGTTTTGGACATTGTTCTAGCTTTGATCATGAGCAGCTGTAATTATTTGGCCCTGTAGTTTCCACAGGAGACAGTCAGTGGAACGGGAGAAGCCAGCATGTGAGTGTGTGCACGAAAACAATCGCCAAACAGACCGGGCACAGTGAAGGACTTAAACAGAGGATAAATAGGCCAATTAAATGCCTCCTTTATGGTTTTCATCAACAATACGCACGGCTGGTATTGTGCAACACTCTTGAAGTTTTGTGAATGAAGACGGATGCATAAATGAGTCAGTTGAAATTGAAGCAGGGACCCCTCCCCTCTCCGATCTTTCATCTTCAAGTCCCGAAACAAAAATAAACACGTGCATTAAACCTGAGAGGTGAATGAGAGGGAATTGTTCATTTATAGGTTCCGGAAAACAGGAGCAATCGGGGAAGAAAACAAGGGCGATTCATTAAACTCTGTAAACCGCACATTTGTCTCCCCCCCACAACCCTACTATTGTAAGCAACAAACAATGGAGTCTTTTGTACACAATTTATTTTGTCTGTATACTGAACATACTGTCTGTGACCTTTTGAATGGCGTTGTAAATCCACTTCCACTTGCAGCTTTGAAAAATTGCCAACTTTAGAAAAAAAAGTTTAATCCTAATTGTTAAAATATTATAATAGACAATCACATTTTCACTCACCATTATTATACTGTATATATATATTATTTTAATTAGTATAAAAAATATTATTAAATCTATTATCGGGTCGGCGCCAATAGCCTTGTGGTTAGAGCGTCGAGATATAGTGCCAGTCTCTGCCCTACACTTTCCTGTCAACTCTCCACTTTCCTATACCATTAAAAGCCCCTAAAAAATAACTTAAAAAAAATCTACAATCAATTTTAATTCTAATAAACAATCACATTTTTCCTCACCATTTTTATACTATTATATATATTTCCTATGTATGTGCACTGTATATACTGTATTTTAAATTTAATATAAACAATAATTAAATAATTACATAATACAATTTGTAATCAGTTTAAGTGTACGTTTTAATTCAGTTATTAAATATATTTCTTGCTTTTAAAACAATTTTTGGACAGTTTTTGAGGATTTTTTTATTCTTAAACTTAAACTTTAAACTTAAATTACTTTTAAACTTAATTTTTACTTGAATTAATTTTTTATTTGTGTGTCGGTTTTGACATATGTGATCGCCATTTCTCCCCAAAAAAAAAAAACAATATTGTATTATTATTTAGATTTTTTCCTTCTCTTTTTTGAGAGAGCAAGTAATTGACTTTTATTGTGACATTGGTAGCCAGCAGGTCGCCCTGAAGTTCAGTTAATCCAGAAGTTCTTCTGCTCTACTCCTGATCTTTTACATTGTAGCTTCATTGTAGCTTTTACATTGTAAGTTCAGTGAGTTGTCAGTCGCATGTTTCCATTTCTATTGTCCAGAAATTCCAGCAAAACCCAGATCACAATAAATCAGTCACAATGGATCTCACAGTGGCATTGTTGCTGCCTCTCGGTTTATTCCTATAAGGTGGTTTTCAAACTCACTTTATATTGGACAGATTTAATTTAAGAAGACAGATGTATTTAGATGTGGGTATCACTCTTGTGTCCATGTTTACATTTGCATTTCTCTTGGCTACATTCTGAGAAAGATTTATTCAGTCCTGTCCTCAATAGCTTAGACAACTGAAGTCAAGGTGATTATGTGTGCTTTTCATTTTTTCCGGTCATATGATATTATTTTTATGTGCAACTGCTGTACTCTGAATCACTAAGAACAGCATCAAAAAGCATTGTGCTAAATGTAAATAAAAGCACAATAGAGGAACAGTTCACCCAAAACGAATGTTCCCACATAATTGACATCCCAGATGTACGGTTTATGACTTGGTTTCTTCTCAAAGGTACACACACACCGAAGACATCTGCAATTCAAACAGGTGGATGGTGATCGCGTGGAGGCAAACAAAACTAGCGAAACAGGTTAGCGATGCTAACAGGCTAGCTAGTAGCGGATCTACAGGAAGTTATATGAAATTGTTCCAGTGTTTTTAATGTAGAATATTAACAAGAATATTTTCACTCAATGTACAAACCGAGATTTATATAGTATAAATAAAATTTGAAGAGAACCAATAAGATTTGAAGTTACAGTATCTATGTGTCGCCATATTTGAGTTTAACGCTCAGATCTGTTTGTTTACATTTCAGTTTGGCTAAAGAAGCTCAAAATATTCATTGTTTTGCGTACAGTTTCGCTTCAGAAGACATTTATTAATCCACTCGTGATTTCTGAATGACTTTTAGGATGTACACTATGTGCTTTTTGAAGCTTTACCATTTTGAGTACCGTATAGAAGATAAAATGACAGAGTTTTAGTATAAAATGATGCATTTGTGTACAAGTGAATGTACCTCATAGACATGTCTCGTATGTGGAATGCACCAAAAGAAAGAATATTGTAAACATGTCAAGTGTATATTTTCTTACTGCAATGCATGTGTTAACAAATGCAGTTCTGCATCACAATTCCAAGGCAAGCGCATCACACCGCCATGTTATTGGCGAGGTAAGACAGAGCCATAAAATGGTGTTTCAGACCAGAAGTATATTTTTTATGCGAGAAACACTCGGCATTGCCTACGCCAACCCCACGTGTATATTTGTGGTGTTCTAGATTCCGTCTCTGCTCATTTACACCTATTCATTTATCAGTGTGAAAATCAGGCGTTGTGGAGGGACAGATGGAACATATTAAAAGTGTATACACACGACGAACGGCTCGCTAATGCTCCTCAGAATGACAGCGGCCATTCGCTATGCATATGGGTTCCATTTGCCAAGCTTGAATTTAACAGATTTCCGTCCTCCGTGAAGTTTGTTTTTCTTCTTGAAAACTTTTATTTTGTTTTCATGTCAGTTGAGTAAGGGTGACTGGCGGCTTGCTATTCTTCCCAGTACAGTTCCAGAACAATTTTAATACATTTCAAACTCTTGGACTGGCAGAAAAAAACTTGAATGCTCGGTCACTCCAAAGCAAAATGTTCAACATATCATTCATTCATTTACAGTATTGTACTGTTTATACACTACAGACAAATCTGTAATCAAAACAACAGTATGTGCCATTAGATGGTATAATTGACGTATTGAATAATGTGCGATTGGTGAACTAGGAAATATCATTTTACACGTGTAAAACCCATAACAGAAAGGAAGCCTGGAATCTTGCCATTGTATATTGTCTGTTAATGCCTTGAGGAAGTGACTGGTAAAGAGACCTTCAGAATACCTTCGCTTATGGTATTATTGAGTTCCGTGAGGCCCTTTGAACTTCACATAAAGATTTGTTTCCTCTCTATTCAGACAAATTACATTTGATCTTGTGAGTGTGCTTTTCTTTTAAAAACTCTTTTAACTCGCCTATTGAGTGAGAAAAGGCAAAGTGACTTTCCGAGTGCAAGTGAACAGCTAGGACCATATCGAGTTAATAAACATACAATGGCACAGCTGTTTTAGGGAGAGAATTTTTACTAGTGTTCCCTTTCTCTCTCCCTCTCTCTCTCTCTCTCTCTCTCTCTCTCTCTCTCTCTTCGTGTTTCTAACTACCATTCAAAGGTTTAGGGTCACGTTCTTTATTTATATTTTTCCCACATGGAAATGACATTATGTATGGTATGCTAAATACATTTTATTAATTTTATTCAAATGAATGTATTTCTTTTATTAAATAAATAAATCGACTATTTATTTATTTATTATATTTAAAAATTGTATCATAGAAATTCATATGTTGGCTCAATTGAAATATGAAAAACTTTTCAGTCAATATTGTGTGTCTAAATGTTTAAAAGATCTTAAAGAGACTCTTCCTTTGATCATTTATTTACTCTTTTGTTGCTTTAAAGCTGTCTATAAAGATATTTTGAGAAATGTCTGTGTGGGTTTTGTGTCTAAGCAATGAAAGTCAATGTGGACCGATGTTGTTTGGTTACCAACGTTCTTCAAAATATCCTCCTTGGTTGTTGTGCTGAAGAAAGAAAGTAACGCAGATTTTGAACGACATGAGGGTGAGAAAATGATGACAGAATTTTCATTTTTGCCTCAACTACTCCTTTAATCCATCGGTAATGCTAAAGTGCTATTACTAGATACCACATTTGCTTTTAATTTCATGTTTGAATCCGACTCGAGGATCAAATTTGGAGATTCACATAGACCGAAGCCAAACTTCATTAGACACTGTGTATTTATGTTCCAGTGTTTATTAAAGTGTGGTTTGAATGTTTTTGCTATTGAACGCTTGCTCGTCACTCTTTCTGCCCAGAACTGGGAATTTAAAGTCCAAGAATAAGATTGATGGATGTTGACAAGACATTGTGACATCCCTAGGAGTATCTCTGCACTCATTTAAACCCAAACCATTCCACTCGCTGCAAACATTCGTCACTACTCCGTGGAGTCGCTCTCGACCAATTGCTTATTTAAGATGCGGTGTTGCAAAATATGGAACTGTTCATTTAAAACGTTGCCCACAACTCTTCCTTACACCAGGAGGATCTTCTGGAATCAATTGTCACCTCAACAGTGTGTCAGCACATCTGAAGACTTCATCCAAGCGTCTGCTTCTCTTTGAGCTCTGAATAGCAAGAAATTGTCACCCAAGGCAAAATGACAGCCAAAAAAGTAGCCAGCACACATGAAAATCCAAACCAAAATATTACCTCAACTTTTATTAAAATCTGCCTACATTGGCAGCAATACACAAGAGATCATTTTGCTGCTTATTATTTATAGCTGATGATGCTGTCTAGTAGCTCCTTGGCTAATTTGTCTAAAGGCACATTTAAGTGCACTTTTTCTGTCTTAAATTTAATGAAATTAGCATTGCAATCCATTTCATCTTAATATTTTGGCCAATGGTGAGTTGCTGTAACTTACAAAAATAAGTTGTACAAACTTATTTTGATGAGTTCAAATAATGTGATTTACTCACTAGACATGCGAGAACCAGTAAGTTTATTAATTTGTGTTCAACTGAAGTCATATACATCTGGGATGCCATGAGGATGAATCAACAGAATCAGAGAATTTTCAATTTTGGGTGAACTGTTCCTTTAAATCAACTTCAGTCAATCATTCAGAAGCGCTTTACATCGTCTTATTATGCCAGTTGGGAACAAAAGCGTTTGCCTAAATGAACACCGTTAGTATGCCCGCTCCCTGCCTGTTGCTCATGCTCACGGGACAATGAACCATTGTGTTGCAGTTATTTAATCCAGCGAGCTCTGACAGTGAGTGATCGCAAAGAAAATGATGTCACTGGAAATGCTTGTAAGACAAGTACAAAGGAGCACCTTAGATACTGATCTGCGGCCAGCTTCATGTGAAGAATGTAGAGGAAGCCGGTAACGAAATCAAAAGCCCGTTGATTCGACAGAATAAGGCAATTCTCTCCCTAAAATAAGACATGTGGGCTGTATGTTCTGGAATGTTTACATTATACTGATACTGGGTCTCATCAAAAGGGACAAGACCAACAAAGATGGAAAAAAGAATTGGTACAGACAAGGCAAAAAATGTGATGGCAAAAGTCAAAATGAGGTATTGAAGCAACATGTGATAACCAGGCCCACATGGAACCGAATGAGGACACGTGTTGTTCTACACATGTCTCGCCCCTTGCACGGTTATTTGTTTGTAATTTCATCATGCATTCAGCTACCAATAAGAATGGACCAGATATGGATGTCTCATCTTTTGAAGATCTCCTGAACAAAATACGGAACCTGGGGGGAATCCCATTTTTATGGATTGAAGTTCTTCTGAGATAACTCATAGAATATTTCTCAATATCTGCTCTTATAGGTGACTTAAGTTTCATTAGATGTACAGAGCCTGAGGGATAGCTGCATTTGCCCAGATCAGCCTGCCATAGGACTGAGTCAGGAACTACGCATTTAAGCCTTTGATTTACCAGAAACTTCCCTTCATGTGGTTAACGCTTCACTAAAGAGCCGTCGCTGTTATCAATTAACAAATCTGAGTCATTAAGTTAAAGTCAAGAAGCCGCATTCATGCGTCGACCGCCGTTTGACTCCAAGGGAAAGAGTGTAATCCATCTTCCGGCCAATACCAAGACGCTGGAGGACCGCTTATCAGATGGGACAGCTCGGCTTTTCATCCTGACCCGTCATTCCATTCCAAATGACATCACCAAAACTTCTTGGAATTCAGGGATCCTGAGAAACAATCACTCTGAACCAGGTCTGAGTAGAGAATGTGTGTGCTGTTTTATTAGGATTGGACCATACTTTAGCAACAGTTGTAAATGTCAAAGATATCAAACAAAATAATACAAATCTTAATTGTGTGAAAAATTGCAATAACAACTTCATAAAGAGAAACATTTGAAATGTGTGTGCTGTTTCTTATGTAAAGACACAACATTACTTTATTCAGAACGTGCACCACTCTTAAGCAACTGTCAATTCGAAACAAATTAAATAAATAAACCAACAAAAATATGAATTTTATAAATACAACTGTAACGTTAACAAATTATATAAAGAGAAACAACTGCGGAGAAATGAGACATTTCTCTTGGTATGTGGGCTCGGGTTGTTTTTAATTCGTTTTTTAAATCTGATACATTTCTGTCAACTCAAAATAAATAAATAGATAGAAAAAAAAGGTTAGAAATTAATACAAAATCCTGTAAATAAGAAAAACTTGGTTGTATTGTAAATAATGCATTTTTCTTATGTAGAAGAATCCCGTTTTGTTTACGGGATGTAAATCATGGTTTTAGTTTTCCATGTACTTTCACCATTGGCAAACGTTAAATCGTTTCTTTTACAAATCTAGCTATCAGGCCGTGACTCCTATCAGAACTTTATGGATGATTGATAAAACGGAAATAAAACATGTTAAAACCACACACGTGTTTTTCATTATTCATCAAAAATAGATTAGGCAAACATCATGGTTTGGAAGAAACCCAAGGCATAACTCAGTCACAGAGCTGCAGACGTACAAATGATGTTTAAGTGGATAAATGCAATGGCAAAATTCTTGTTTGTGGTCTCAGTTTTTTTTTTTTTTACATTTATGACTGAAACTAGGCACACATTTAGCTAGCAACAGTGTTGTCCATTTACAAGCTGCGTCAAACAATCTCAATGTGTTGGAGCTGAAATGGACGTGTTTGTGACGCAAACTCAGTATGACTATTATCACAGTGAACCGGCACCTGGAATATGTTAGAAATAAAACATTCACATTTGGGGCGGTGTGTGGTTTAGCGCTAAAGCGACAACTATAAGTTACGGTGCATTCAAGGTATAGGCCTACTCGAGTTCTCTCCTCAAGTGTGCAAATATACAAGAACATTTAAATACTGACATACAGAAAACCACATTGTGAATTACTAAAAGCAGTCCCGTACTGTTTTTGAACGTGCAAAATCCAAACACATGCAAATGTTGACCTACTGTGTGTTTATGTTATGCGTAACGTGGAATAACACGCCGGCATGTGGCCGCTGATTTGACGCAAAGAACATAGTAGATGTTGGCATATGATGTAACCGAGATAATAAGATAATACACACTTCACTGACAGGTAGAGTAATGTTTCTCTAATACACCTCTCGCGGGCATAATTTGTGCTGGAGACGATCCAGACGTGACTCAGATGTGCTGCTGCATTGATAGAAGATTTTACAACACTCAAGTTGGCACCCGTTCTGTGTATACAGCGGCTGGCATTTGAAACGACTTTGGAACTTCTGAACCACCAAATTTAAATAAAATCGAGGAAAAACAACAACAGCTGATGTCTGCTGTAAATTTGTACCCGCTTATTGCCTTCGAGATGGCTTGAGTCCATAAAGCCTTTGGACTAATGCGGCCCGTGTGCACAAAAGCATCACATCGAAGCCATCAACGCTCCGTGTTTCAGAACACCACCCAGAGTTCTTCGCTGGCCTCCTCGCAGCCTTTATTTACTTTTCCACTTCTTATTTTCCTCGAACCTGTTCGGCACTTTTATGCACCATATTTTCCAGAACTCAGCCTGAAGCTGCCAGAAACTCAATTCCTATGATTTCATCATCATAAAGCAGATGCGTTACAAAGCATAACATTACCGTAATACTGCCCACGTAGTTTCGTATTCCCCGGGCATATTTGATTTATTATTGTGGCTCATCTACCCAGTTATTTCTGCCTCCAAGATTCACGATGCGCAAGTGATTGAATTCACATGAATTTGTGTCATTTACTGTACATGTTGTCTGAAATAAAATGTGAATGTTTGCTCAAATAAATATGTTATGCTTCTTTAATGGACAACATTTTAATTCTCATGTCGAGAAACTTTGGTCACTCTCCAGTTCTTTCTAACAAACGACTTTATTTGTAGTCTATCATTATTGATGTTTGTTTATTTTAGTTCAGTCTCTAAATGATATGCATATGATTTGAATAAGGCTGTATTAATCATATAATGATTTTGCTCTATTGAAATACGTATATGCCCAAAAAAGTGCCCAAAAGCATGCAGGGAAATATTTGTACAGCTTTGCTTTTGATGCCCCCCTCAGGGTAAATTAAACCATCAAAATATGAGACGTTTGCTACAAAATAGACAAAAAAAATTTTTTTTTTGCAAAACTACAGCAATTTCAGAGAATTCACACACGTTTTATCTTTTATTAATATTTGTGATCATCTGAATATTTCGTATTCATTCTCCTGGCTCTCGGTAAATCTTGCTCATGTGTAATTTTTTGCCAACCCTTAAAAATCTGTGAATTCTTCTCAAAGCTGAATTTTAGTTAACACTTAAAGTACCACTGGCAACATAAATACATTTTTATAAATATATTTGAATAAAAAGCAAACATGTCAGTTTCCCAAAGTTGGATCACTTTTGGCCATGACTGTACAAGCAATCCCCATAAGATTTACGCATAAGTGTAGCCCGTGCCAGATTCAATAAAATACTTACAATAATAAAACGAATCTCTTTATTTGAACAGGTTCAACTTTACGTACTTGGACATCCAGATCTAAACTCCCAAAGTAAGTCCACTGGGATGGTTTCCTGGTGTCTACTAGTGTGTGAACGAGCGCACGCAGATCAGTTTCATCTTTTGTCAATACAGAATGGGGGCGGGGCAAACAAATCCTATAAAAAGACGGCATCCCACATGATGAAACGCCAGGCTGCTTCACAAACACAGACACACACGGGCTGGATTTAAATCGTGCTCATCTCTCTCTCTCTTTCTCTCTCTGCGTGCATTCCCATTGGCTTTTGAGTACAGCATCCTGACGCCACAGCTTTCTCTACCTTGGTTCTTTTTGGTCAAGTGCACATCACGTTTTTCCCCACAGATATCAGACAGTTTGATGGACACTTTAGAGAGGGATTTAAACGTTATAAAGCGTGGTTGTCAAAGCGCAAAGTAGTCACATTCACGTTTAAAGTCAGCCTAGGAAAGGATGCTGAGCGTTACGCGGAGTCGGTGCTGTTGGATGTTGACGCTGGTGATCGCAGCGATGCGGATGGGAGACGGGACCGAGGCGCAGGGCAACGCCATCAAATCACTGGAGCCGCTGACTGCCACCGCGAACCGCACCAGCGCGATCCCGAGGAAAGACAACATGCGCGCAAAGGTAAAGACTAAATGTGCCTTTTTTGTTATATATTCCCATGTCGGTCATTTACAGTGCTACTATTTAAAGCCCATCCAATTCATTTGGAAAATTCCTCACAACATAAAATATATATCTTGAAGTATTGTATCAAAATAAGCTTTTGAAGACCTTCAAATATAAATGATTTGATGTGCTTCATGTGGTAACATCTTTCAAAACTGATTTTCAAAATGACAGAATCAACTTGTTATTCGAAGTTCTTTTTAAGGGTTATGTTGACTGGAAATAACCACAAAAAAACTTGTATTCGTTGTATCCGAATGTTTATTTAATGACACTCAATGAAACGTGATAAATCACATTTGAAGTACTTTCAGCACTTGTCAAGAGAACAGAGGTTTTCTTTGGTGTGTTTGCCCATTAAAACCTAATTGAATGGTTTGGTCTGACACTTTGATGGATTTGCAGCGTAGATCATGATCACATGTCAAATGCAGACCTTCAGTCATGGGTTGAATCTTGGTAGATGTATTTTATGCAGCTCATTTGATCAATTCCTCAGGGCTCAAACCGTTCTGTCATTTCAGAAGATGACAAGGGTTAGTTAATATCGTTTTGGGAAATGAAATAGATTATTGCACATCTGTAAAGTGATCAATGTCCTTTTGAGAGTTGCAGGACTCATATTTATACTCGGGTTGATCCTGGATTACCAAAAAGCTGCTAAAGATTCACGCATAACCCAACATGAGGTGTATATCACAATATCGTTGTGCTTTGTGTTATTGGGTTTTGCTCTTGGTTACATCTCTCAGCGCGTCCATAAAAATACAGACGTGGCTTAATTAAGACCAGACATAATTTATTAGAACATCCAATGCGAAAAAAGAGGTAATGTGAGAACATTTTTCCGTTTCACTTCCTCTCCGGAGTGGGAAGACGTCCAAGTTCCCCGCCGGACCCTCATTTAAACAATTGCTCCCAACATTGCCATGTTCGTAAATGCGAGCCTGGATGTTCAGACCGCAGCCATACATGTGGAAACCACTACAATCCAATATTAGTTAAATGTCATGCTACATTTAGCTGCTTATCCAAATGTAGATTGCTAACAACTCTGTAGATTGCTAGCAGAGCGAGCGTCGTCTCATTTCGGGGGCTGCAGATGTTGCAGATAACTAAAATCGTGGACAGATCCTAACTTTACTTGGGCAGATAACATTTGAATTGTTTTTGTATTTTTAATAAAAGTTAACGTTGAAAATATGATAGTGTTTTATTTATCTAGGAGTTTGTCAACTCCTAGACGCAACTCAGAAAATATTTGGCTGTAAATGGAGTTTTACATATGGCTATTTGTCAAGCTAGAGCAGATCGCTCTGTTCATATCTTTGAGCCAAGAGTCACACCCAAGATCACCACAAGTTCACATCTTTTCATGTACAGTGTAATGGTTTACAGTGTTCTTGTGTTCAAATTAATGCCAGAATGACTGTGAATACTAATCCTGATTAACTGTTAAAACACCAGAAAGACTTAAAGTTGTTATTGGTTACAAAATAGAATAAACTATTTAACTTTTTAAGATGACAGTCCTACCAGAGACTTCAGCTTCACAAGACAAAAAGTAAAGAAACTCTGTGTCAAAGCAGCAGAAAATTTCATTGAATAAATCAAGAATCGTTTTGGAATTGGATCGAATAGTAAAGTGCTCAAAGATTCCCAACCTTATGAAATAACCTGCAATTTGGCAAACGAGGTAAAACAATAGTGACGTTCTCGCAATGGCTTTCATATATAAGTTACTGTCAAATGCTTTTCATTTTTATCTGTCACCCCGGCACACTAAATGTTTCCTCTCAAGACCCTCAACTCTTTAATTCTCAGGAATATGGTGAAGATTATAACACAAGCTCCTTATAAATCTCCCATGTTGGCGCGCTACCAAACGCTGCAAATTGGGCAGGCAAAAGAAATGGCCACCCAGATTCCTACATCCGTCTCAGAGATCAAATACGTTTGGTGTCTCTTGCTCTACTAAAGCTAAAGCGTTTTATTAGTAGTAGTTTTAACTTCGTTTAAATGCGTCTAGTATTCTTGACAATGAATACTCGTGTCAGATGTCGGCTTTCCGCTTGTTCTGTTTTTATTTACGGGTCACATAAGCGTTACGTTACGCATACGTTCGACGTACTTCCGCAAAATCTCAGCCAGGCTGTTTCATCCGGTGCCATAGGGAACAATGGCGTTTTGCGTTTCGGGATGCACATAGGATTACGATCAACAACGTGAGTCTAAATATTCAAACACTTCGACGTACGTCGACAACCAAAAAGGAGAAGCACTTCAGGCTATCCGTTTCAAGGTACATCAACAAATATAAAAAAAAACTAAGAGAACTTTTGCACTTACTTGCGGCATGATCACAGAGGCATTTAACAATGTTCACCTGTAGTGCGGTCGGTTCGCCCAAATTTGAACGTTTTCTTACTAAACACATCGCTATCACTTTGAACGAAAAAACCTAGTGCCCTTAATGAGAGCGGAAGTGACCTAGCGGGCTGAGATTTTAGCGGAAGTACATATACCCCATTGTTCGAGGGCTTTCCATATTGCGGGTAACCCAAAAGGAGGATATGGCCATTGGCGGGGCGTGTTCACCTCACCGGTGGAGGGGAAGAGTCTAATAATCCGCCTGAACACGAGAGCTGTTTTACATCAGAGTTGCAGCTTTGGTCTTCTTATTTAATTAGACTCGGAGGTTCTGTTAACGAGTAGGACCTGGCCAGGAGATTTGTTTTGTCTGGATTGTAAACCGGCGAGGTGAGTCGCCCCTCTTGCTCCCTCCGAGGTTAAGTGACTGTTTAGTGACGCTAACAAGCTGAGAGAGTGAAATAAAACAGACGAAGGTGTGGCGGCTAACCGGCCTAATTATCGTTACTTCCTTTATATGGGGAAAATGAAAGTCTGAGAGACATAATGGGATTTCTTAACACATTAAACACCAACAGGGTGTAATGTCGCATCTCTGGAGCATTCCCAGAATTCCTGGGCTGTGATGGTGAACCGTTTGATTAGCAATAGGGAGCCGCAGAGATTACCGAAGTTAGCCTTTTAGGACTTCTGGTTCCATTGCTCAAAAGTCAGTTTTTTAGGGAGGGGATTTGGTAAATCACCCGAAATAAGGTCCGTGGTAAAGCAAACCTCTAAATATTTTCACGTTTTATTCTATGACATAAAACACACCAATTATAACCTGCTTGTGATCTTTTGAAAGCCTTATTGCATCTTAAAAACGGCGGTTGCTAACAAGTTGCTAAAAGCAACTACTTAGACGTCATCGCGCATATAAAGCTCATAAAAAAGCAGCATGTGCACAAATCTCTTCAAATGTAGATGCAGATTCATTCACGGAATAACTACTTACCGGGGAACACTTTTTACACTTTAAGTTGTCGGGGCTTGGTGGTGGTGATGTTTATATCGAGCGACCTTAAGTGTAGTCTGTTTAAAGCATCGTGTTAGCTTTTTACTTCTGCCGATTGTATTTTGGCTTCCGTATTTTGGCTTCTAGACAAAACGTGTAAACATCATAAACCTGTGTTTTTCAAAGGATCTTATTTTTTGCCATCTTCCAAAAGTCTATGGGAAAAATGCATATGCTTTTGGTCGAGGGAACCATCGGGGCACTTTTTTCCGGGTTAGCCTACAAAAATACGTCATCTCTGAGCCTCTGCATTGTTGCGTTTCTAATCAGCAGTAGCCAATGCTGCTGTCTTCAACTTGTCATATTTACGATATGATAGGGTGACCATATCAGCCATTTCTCCCGGAGGCGTCCTTGCCAGGATTCGGATGTGTCTTCCGGGTGTCGCATTTGTCGTCCGCATACGTCATCGAGGTTTATTATTTCAGGTTTTGTTTTATAAAGACAGCCGTTATATTTCAAGGTAAGAATGACAACAATGATTATACGTCTTAAGCGATGTTAAATGTTTATTTAATAATGCTTTTTTTACTGAAATGTGAAAACCTCAATGACGTATGCGGTTGACAAATGCGACTCCCGGAAGACGCACCCAAATCCTGGCAAGGACGCGTCCGGGTGAAATAGCTCATATGGTCACCCTACGATATGAGCGCACCACAATGCCGGAATTACCAGTGGGAAATGAGCAAGGCGGGAATTTTCTCTAGTCTCTGACTTTCCGGTTCATTTAACGATTGGTGAAAGTTATTGATAATAATTGGTATACATGTGAAGGTTAACTGCAATTTATTTTGTATTTTTGTTGTTGTTGACAAGATCAACACACTCAATAAAGTTGCCTAAAAGCGGGCGTACACAGTGAGACTTTTTTTCCTGTCGTATGAGCTTGCAGGTGCTTTTTATTTCCAATCGCGAGGAATTGTTGATGTTCGTATGGTGGCGGCTCGTATCTTGTGCGAGGAATTACGAGCCGAGCAGAGTGCCTTAAGATCACTTCCCGACCTCCCGATCATTTTTAAACATGTCGAAAAAGTTCGAGAGCTATCGGATTGAACGAGCCGATTTGTTGATCTATCTGAAATCGACCAATCAGGAGTTACTATTTGCACAAGCTTGCGTGACACGCTATGATTGATATGATATCTTCCATGACCACATCCAAACATGCACGAACAGATACGTTATTACCTCAAGTTGTTTTTGAAGAACAGAAAGTTCATGCTGTTCTCTGCTCTTTAACCAAATTCTTTGCCATGCCCTTTTTTATTTTCTATTTTATTCTTTCGCAAGCCATTGCTGCCACAAAGAAAGCAATCTCTTCTTCTGACTCCATGTTTTTGGCGCAGAACTTCGTGCGATTGCTTGGGAAATCGGCAGGTCATACAATCGTGTCATGTATCGTGTCACTGACACTTCTCAGTTTTTACTCACTCGTGACCTGTGCGTGAACATACATTCTTCCGACCATCAGAATTCGCACCGTGTACGCTCGGCTTAAGAAATTCTATATAGTCAGTTTATGAGGAAGTTTACTAGTTTTCCCTTCATTCTTTGTGGCAATTAAAAAATGTCCCAACTTTTCTTTATTTGTAGATCTCTACATTTATTTGTGATAACTATATTTATTCCATCAATAAGAATATACCCCAAATGGGTTTGTTACGGACAGGTCATGAGTGTTGGTGAGATAAACTTGAAACGGAAGAGATTTCCTGTGTGATCTGATACCCATAGGGCTGTGGCCTTTGAGGGTGGATAAGGTTTGTTTGTTCGGTGACATAGTTTATTTTACTCTTGAAAACCCTCTCAATTCACTAACACCATTCATGGTGTCCGATATCAGCTTTGCTTTTGCAAGGTCAAGTTAAGCCGGACCCAGGGGCCATGAGGACCATATGTGTAAGACATGGGTTTAATGTGCAAAAACCCATTCGGATAATGAGTATGTTGTGCAGATAAGCCAAGACTAAGATCAAATGAAGGCTTATAGTTGTAATATAGGCCCGGTTTCACGGACAAGGTTTAGCTTAAGCCAGGACAAGGCCTTAGTTAAATTAGGATAATTAAGTAGCTTATATAAATATGCCTTAGTAAAAACTATGCTGGTGTGAATCTTGGGACAAAATAATAGCACTGACATATTTTAGGATCTGTCATTGCAAGATATTTTCAGTTAAAACAGCTCAAACTTGCATTTTAGTCTGGGACTAAGCCTTGTTTGTGAAACCGGGCAATAGTTTAGCAATGATTATGATTTTTTCTTTTATCTATCTTTTTATATGCATAAATCTTCTATAAATGGATTAGAAAATGTGTCAATTTTTAAATGTAACTTTACTCAAACTATTATTCTAAGCATGCAAAACATCTCGGATTGGTACTACATTAGAAACACTGAGGTGTATTGTCTATTGTTTTGGCACTTATCTCACAAACCAGATAATAAAGTTTGTTCTTTTTAAGACAATTTAGAAATCTTTTACTGAACTGTGTAGCTGAAGTATTACACGCTGATCTGTTACTAACAAGATAAGACTTGATGTAGTTTGGGTATTACCTGATATAAATCCCAAACGTTTTTACAGAAAGGATAAGGGAATATAGATATGGGATTTCAAAGGCATGGCACGATCAGTCTTCAAAGTCCAGCTTTTGTTGCCAACCAGAAGAGAGCTGGCACGAGAGCTTCCCTCATGACTGTCTGTCTCTGAGCTTATCTCTGTGTCAGTTATCTCAGACGTGAGCAATAAAACCATAGTGTGAAATCAGAGACGAGGATCAATGAGTCGTATCCAAGCGTCAACCGGGTCGTAAAAATCCTGGCATGATGACTTTGTCAGATTATGTGCTAAAACATGGTGGAGAAAGCTATGCTATACACGTGAAGATAATTTCTTTTTTATTGCTTAAAATTACTCCTTTAAAGGTCCGGAGACGTTACTAAGAAAACCGGGGACACAATTGACGGAAACAAATGACAATTCTTTTTAATATACAGTTAGATTATAGCATATAGACCTCTTCGGGTGATGTTAACAATGCCGGTTTAGCTGGTCCATAAAAAAACTGAATATTTATGACCGATTAAAAAAAAAGGAATTCATTTAAAGATTTAATTATATATGTAAGATTGAAAAAAATACTAATACTAAATACTAATAAATAAATAAATAAAACAGAAACCAGAAGTGCTTTTGGACCAGTGTGTACATCTTGCAAAGTGGTCTATAAAGCTGAGAAAATTTGTCTTGGAAAAATTTGTGAGAAATGTTTGCGTTTATCATTTAAAATCTATGTGTTTTGATTGCAAATCCCGGCCAAAAGTTTTGGGCATAGTTTGAACGACATTAATAAATTGTGCAAAAAATTACACACATTTTTTTTGTGTGTGGCATGGCAAAAATGTAGAAAAAAACATCTTCAAAAACACAGGATACAGCAAAGGTCGCTTTAGGGGCTCTGCAGCGTTCACGTCTTCGGCAAACTGTCGGTCTTACATGCTACATTCATCCGCAAATTTAATGCACTCGGTAACCCTCTAATGATGCTGCGAGAGAACAGTGAATTTTAAGGTCAGTGACTTTTTAGTATTTAAAACTTTTATGGGCTTCATTTCTTCCTGATCTCTCTTGTGAGTGTATTATTGGTGGTTTGGCCCGATTTCATCATGTGTTTTCAATGTAACAAACTCTGTTACATGCAAGAAAGGAATATCGCTCTGAGCTCCGTCGATCTACAAAGCGCATTTCAGAATCTTTTCTTCAAATGTTATTAGATATTGAGAGATACTATTCTTTGTAGGGACACGTGTTTCCCGTTGGACGCTGTACTGAGGTTTGTTATAATGATGTAAGCTGTTTCCCTAAGTAAATCTTCATTAAGTGCAGATTGTAATTGATATAGCGTGTTAACAGGCACGGTTTACCTTACGGTACATCAAGGATAATTAAGCTCAAAATGAAGAAGTAAATCAAAGAGTGCACTTAAATCACTTCTGAAGGATCTTGTCGACTAGATGCAAGCCAGAGGTCTAACCTGGTTATACTTTAAAGTTATGCTAATAAAAAATGCCCTGGACAGTATTAGACAATTTGTCTGTAAAATGATTTTTTCTATTATAGCTAACAGATTAAAAAGCCTGGTTTATTTGTTTGAGCTGTTTTCTGATGCGTCTGTTTTCATTGTCAAATTACGATTTTATATCATAACTTTTTGCAAAAATGTTTTATGTTGCCATAAAAAATCTTTAGCAATAAATAAGACTGCAAAAGACATTTATTAGGTTACTTGTAAAATTGAAGACTTACATGGGACATCACAGAATTAGAGTTGCATTTTTAACACTACCTGTCGGACAAATAGGCAGTTTTTTTAATCGTAATTTCTTTGAATCAACACATGAAATATCGTCTTAACAATTGAAAGAGTTTGTAAGAGTGGGAATACCAACATATCCTCCAACCCATACTACATACTGTATTCATTTGCCCCTTCCTCAAATACCACAAATGCGAGCGTTTACCAAATTAGCGCCCTCTCGGCTGCACGCAAGACTATCGCCTACCTTCATTATAAAATGTACATTTTGAGGTATTATTAGTAGGTATACATGCAGTAATAGCATGTGTTGTGGTTCGATTTTCATTTCAAAATGCCGTGATGACTGTATTTACATTACACATACACACATATTCAGGCATTTTCAGCAAGTAACGTAACACGTTTATTTACTAAATAACAAAAACACATGATGCAGATACAAAACAGTCCAAGTGTCCATAAACATTTATTAAAGCATTAATTTTTTCAAATGCAAAAACAAGTGTGTCTTTGTCTGACCTAACAAAACGGCATGGGGACGTTTTCATGACAATCGCTAGAGGGCACTTACATTTAAAACGTGAACTTTTGTTATAATAAGCTACGTGCACATACGACCTGCTGAGTCGTTTTTACTTGGAGGACAGGCTCCGGTATACAGTAGGTATCAATAACTTGTCAAGGTTCTCTTTGCGAAAAGCTAGATTGTCCGTCAGAGATAGCATGTCTTTGTTTTTGACGGACTTCTGAGTGAAAACTCTATTGGGTAAAATGATGGACTAGACTTTAAGGGGCCGTTTACACGAGACCGTTTTCAAGTGAAAGTGCAAAATCATTTATGTGATTTGGCTTTCCGCTATAACGGAAACGGCGTTTTAGTGGACTGATAACGCATACTTTTGAAAACGGGTTTCAAAGTGCAAGTTTTTGAAAACGCCGCCTTTTTCGTATCCATGTAATCGGCAAGACGGAACTTTCCGATGACGATGATGTCACGCGCATACGCATTACGTATAGCCAAAACAATATGGCAATATTTCAATAAAAAAAAGGGAATTGTTATTTTTAATTTCATTGGGACTTTAATTCAGACAGGTGGGTTTTTTTTTCAAATCGTTCCCCTTTCAAAGTGTGGGCTTAGTTATAGTTGACAATTAATTACTAACTGGTTTGTTAGAAAGTTTGTTTCTCCCTTCCCCATTAGATGGAGAAACTTGCACTGCTAGGTTGGCCGGGATGCTCAAATTCACGGCATCTTGCAGACGGTGCCCCGTTTTAATCTGTCTGTGAAAAAAGTTACTCGGAGCACTTTTAATTGGTTATAAATTGGTTATCTTGCATGTAACTGATTCAGAGTTTGTAATTGTCATTAATATAAAATATGGCTGGTGAAAGGGAGATGAGTGATGGTGGTCACTAGAGATCCAAAGCTAGAATTGTGAAATTCAAATATGAAATGAAATAGTTTTCCACGTCTGCTATGGTGTAGTTGGCTAGCTCTTGTGCATCTTATATTAGAAGTGTTGAGAGTCTTTGTTGACCTTTGTAGTGAGAAGTCACAAAAAATTCACCCTAACAACTACTTTTCTCTTTATTGTAACAAAATCTTACTGTATGCCATTTCTTCAAAGTTTAAATAGCTTTTTTTGTTTAATAATACAATAAGTGTACGTCCAGTACAGACTTCATGGCTGTTGATTTCACGATTATTATTGTATGAAGTTGCAAATCTATTAATGACATGATTTTTGAAAACTGGATGAATGTTTCAATGTTTCACACATGTCTGTGTGGGTCATACCGTCTGTTTTAATACTTATTATTCTTACAAATTCTCACTTACTATTACAATTAATAGTAGGTTATTAGATAGCACAGTGCTTTAATAACTACCAATCTCTTGGTATCTTACCGAAGTTTTGTGCCAATGTGAATTGCGATTTTCATTGAAGTGGTCATGACTTTTGTTTTCTTTTTCTGTTCTCAGGGATACCCGTGCAGCAGTGATCAGGAATGCTCGGTGGGAAGTTACTGCCACAGCCCTCAACACGGCCCATCTCGGTGCCTCACCTGTCGCAGGAGGAAGAAGCGCTGTCACAGAGATAGCATGTGTTGCCCTGGCAACCGCTGCAGTAACTGTACGTACCTAAGAAGTCACCTGGCTTAACAAAAGATGGATTTTCCATCGAAAGTTCTCATGCTAACTTCAGCTCTTTTTATTTATTTATCTTCAGATATCTGTATCCCCGTTTCGGAGAGCGTTCTGTCCCCTCATAAATCGCACTTGGATGAGCATAACAAGCTTTCTGTCAAAGACAAAAGCTGGAGGAGGAACGGAAAAGCCAAGATCTCGCTTAAAGGTGAGGGTCTGCCAACATCACAGTCTGTAAAGCAGAACTAAAGAAAAGCCAAAAGCTGACATGGTTTATTTAGAGGTTATGCTCTGAGAAGCTGGCTTTGCCAGACGCTAGATTTGAGGAACACAGGCCAATACTATTTTGATTGACATGTCGAGTAACCAACCACTGTTCTTGTTTTGTGAACTAGCTAAGGCGACCATCGTAAATGGATTAAAACAAAATCAAATAAAATTCAATTTGAAAGAATCAGAAAATCTTTTTAATCATTGCTGTCCATCGAAAAGTAAACGCTTGCTATTTCCTGAAAACAAAATGATGTCTAGATTGTCTAGATGACTTGGTATTGGCTTAAAAAATAAAGTGGAATTCATTTTTTCTCAGTGTTAAAGCGTTGGATACCACCTTTGCAATGATTATACGTATTAACACTTCCCCTTTAATCCCTAGGTCACGAGGGCGATCCTTGTCTGCGATCCTCCGACTGCTCCGAGGGCCACTGCTGCGCCCGTCACTTCTGGACGAAAATCTGCAAGCCGGTGCTGCGTCAGGGCGAGGTGTGCACGAAGCAACGCAAGAAGGGCTCGCACGGCCTTGAGATCTTCCAGCGCTGCGACTGCGCCAAGGGCCTGGCCTGCAAGGTGTGGAAGGACGCCACTTCCTTCTCCCGATCCAGGCTGCACGTCTGCCAGATGATCTGAGACGGGAGGCCCCTGCTAACAAACTGCACCTTGGGCCCCCGCGTCCCGCTGGGGAGGGAGCGGGCGACGGCTCCCTTTTCCCAGGACTGACTCGGCTGTGATAGAAACTGATACGCAGATGGACGGGGTCGGTTTGGGAAGGGTACAAACTAAGGGATGCTCACTTGGAAGAAATGAATTGCTGCACATGTTTCACTGTAGCGAGGTTTTATGATCTACAAGCCATATTTATCACTGATGTCTTCGGTACAAGCTCGGACTCTGTTTCAATCGATGTGCGCACTCGACATAGGCTAAGAATGAGTTGCGATTCACTTCGGAGGTGGTTGTCGATTGTGGTCCCACATGTTTTTTAGATTTTGGTCATTAGCTTGGTCATCCACCAAGGGGATAAAGTGTAGTTCTCCATTTATTCACCTTTATGTCATTGAAAACCTGTATATGACTCTTTCTTCTTTAAAAACACAAGATATTTAAAAAAATCAAGGTTTCTGGTTACCAACTTTCTTCAAAATATCTTCTTTTGTGTTCTGCAGAAGAGAAAAGGTCATACAGATTTGGAATAGCAAGAAGGTGAACAAATGATGATGTGGATGAGCGGTTTTCATTTTTACACAATCTTTTTCTTAATGCCAGGCCCTTCTTAAAGTGCACTTTGAGTATGCTTGTATAAGACTATATGTGTAGAAACGGAAGAAGGTTTTTAAGTTCCATACTATTACTTTACGCTCCTGAGAAATATGATAATTTGTTCAGATTTACTCAATATAGTAGATTTATTCTATAGTAAATACCAAGTTGATTCTTATTATCAAGGGAAGTTGTTTACAATACGAGTGGTGAATGTTTTGCGAATCAGGCCATCATGAATCAGAGGCCGTGCTTTTGTTCTTTAAAATTATATTATATTATATTATATTATATTATTTTCTCTGTGATCCACACCACCTTTCAGTTAAAGTGAAAAAGAATAAAAATACTTATAAGCTCTTATATTGTAAATAACATGCAAATATTTCAGATTGTATTTAAAATGCAGTTGTATATCATGTATATATTGGAGGAACCCTAAAGACATTAAACGTGTTTCTTTTGTCAGATCATCAACTTCTGTTTTTACGCTGAAAATATATGAAAAAAATCCCCGTTCAGGAATATTGCCATTAAATTATTTACAGAACGCTTTTCTCAACTCATCCAGAGCTGATGTTGTGTATTTGTTTAAATGTCTGTTTTCTTGGGTTACTCGTGACTTTGTTTCCATGTTGTAACTCGCTGTTCTGATCCTGTCTCGATTGTGTATTTACCGTGATTTACACAGATTAAAGAATGTATTTTGTATTACAACTATTTGGCTCCGCTCATAATTTCGGTTCTGAACAGAAATATTATAAATGAAACTGTTGGCAGCTCGTGAAACCGAGCCATTGGTGGCTGAAACGTTCATTTTTCTTTCATTTGAAAAGCTTAGTGGTAAGATTGTAAAAAAATTATATTCCCCATCATGCCAGGAGCACAAACACCCTAATATAAGTTAACACCCTAAAACGTTAGTTCAGTATGTGGTCGCGACCCACCAAAACACTCATGGTTATTGTTCCTAACCCACTAAAACAAAAATAAAAGTCTTGACTAGCACATGCTGTGTAAAATCTTTTCTGTGTGATTTTACTATAACAGAGTTGAAATATTAAGCTTGACAAGAGCAATTTAAGTGTAACTTTACTAAAGACGGCAGTTTAAAGCATGTAGTCAAAAGCTTTGTTCATGCTGCACGTTCATCTAACAGACAGTGTAATGATAATGAATGACATGCCAACATTCAGATGAAAAACAAACTATACCTATAAATAATGTGGGTAGGGACACAAATGTGAAGTTAAAGGTTGTACCGTATTTTTGTGACTGTACTGTCTTTGACATTTATTATCTTATACAGTACAGGGTGGTGTGTTGAAAAACATGCATTTTCTTTTCAACGTAATTCCCCTTGAGGGTTTATAAGGGTCTTAAGTCTAACTAACACATCCATAAAACTGGGCTGAAGACAGGGCCTTGTGTTGCCTGTAGATAGTTATGGGTAGACGAACGGTATAAAATGTCTGAGAACATTAAGATGTCAAACCACTAACAGATCAGCCTGTATAACTCTCTTTGACTACAGAACATAGATTTTATGCTGTTATTTAAAGACGGTATTCAGAAATGTGTCAGAGTTTGGTTTAGTTATCATTTACATACCTCATGGAAAAGTCTGTTATCCTCTTCATAAACAAAACCGTAGATTGTTTGTGACATGACTCATGCTACATTATACTTACAAACTTTATGTTCAAATAAATAAAATTCATCAGCAACAGTAGTCGTCAATTGTCAGTGATATGTCATGTTTGTCATGCGAAACCGTTTCACAATGTAAGAAATTATAACATAACATACTATTTTTAAAAGTAGGAAGTATTTATTTTAAAAAGTACAATTAATCTCATGTTCCTGTGATTAAATAGTGAAGAAAACAAACCATCATCTTTGAAAAAGAATGTGTTTGACATTTATCCAATATATAAAGATGTTATTGGACAATAAAATGACACATTTGTGGCAAATTCAAAACTGTAACAGTTGAGTAATGTTGAACCTTATACAACAGATTTGTCTGGTTCTCGAATCTGATTGGCTGAGAGCCATTCCTCCAGTATCACTATGGGAACCGCTTCACAGTTTGTAGACGTGCTTTATAACAGCAAATGCCTTGTCAATTTGCTTCTGTAAACAACCGCATATTTACATTAAAACAATGGAAAGTTCCTCAGTGCAATGGGAATAACGCATGTCTTTTACAGTCTCTATTTCATTCACACGCACCATTTAAAAGAAGAAATGTAAAAGACGTGACGGTTATGGATTCGTGGCGGAAGAAAGTAGTTCCCAAGTTCCTTTAAAAACAAGAAGGTTGTTTCGCTCAGTTATTTCTGATATATCTACACACACTGTCAAATTGTTGTATAAACTGTACAATGTAGATATCTATACCAGCATGGCTGTGATAAGGTCAGAGGCAAGAGGCCGAGTGATCCATCCCTGTTTCCAGAACATATAGAGAACCTCGATTTTCTAAGAGTTTAAGAGAGAGCCCTATTTTTATTTTTGCACATCTGATCAATTTTATATTTAATAATGAAAAAAATACAAAAAATCTGTGAGCAAGTACAAATGACTTCTAAACAGTGCTTTTACAGACCTTAAGTGCCTTTAAGAAATGATTATTTCAATATTTTGGACAGTCGAGAGGCACAACCTGTAATAATTGTGAAACACAAGCCCTTCAGCTCATGGTCAACCAATTCATACGTTCCCCTTCATTGTCCAGACACTGGTGTAATGCCTCGCATGTGTTTTCAATTCTCATGTCTTAAGCATTGGGTGGGCTTTCGAGACCAAGGTAAGCATTGTTCCCTGCTTTATATCTATCAGTTTGCATTTATAAAAACGAGGCGAGGTACAAACCCCCCGAACATGTCCCTTCGGGGGCACTGAACCTCAAATCCGAGTTGAAATGTGACACAGACCAAAGCTCTTTTGTGAAAAATGAAGCTGGATTGTGTGAGAAGTTAAGACCCCTCGGCCACCCACAAGCTTAGAGCGGCAACCGTAATCTGGTAATTGGTTCAAAGTGATGTCTGTGGCCCAATGCTGGTCCCTCCGCTGAGACAGACGTGTCATCGTAATCCAACACAGTTGTTAGCGTTGGCCCTCCGTATGACCGTGCATTTGCCAGTAGGATTTAATGCGGTGTTGATTGATGGAGGGTCTGGTGGAGTGCCTGTGATAGCATGTGGCACACTTTCCTTCACATCATACGTGTGGAATAATGAAAGTCAAGGCCACTCACACACCGGGGTGGCAGATGAGACCTCGCCTAACACTGGGCAAATTCCTTCCTTTCTCCGTGTCTGTCAGCTGAGATTTTCTAAAAGAACTTTGGGATATACGTGCATCAATAGCCCTCATGAAAAAATATGGTAGGATGATATTTCTAGGAAACCCCAAACCAGTTATTAGCAAGTTAAAGCAAGAATGTATACTTTCAGTTGAAGTATTCACAGGTATTGACAGGACAGTCAGATTATATTTGGTTATACTTGCACTGTATTACTTTTAAGTATATCTGGCTCTAACACTTTAGTATTCTAAGTATACGGCTTGTAGTCGTGGTTACTAGTTGGAGTGAGTACTTTTAATTACTGCTTTCACTAGTAGTTTACTGAGTGTATGCTTTAAAGTATGCTTAAGGGTACTTTCATAAACTAAAAATGTGCATTAAACCACAAAATAAATGAAAAATTCACTTGTAGTGTAGTTGTAGTACAAAAGAAAAACAAACGAGTTGCAAACTAGTTGTGTACTCAAAGTAGTAGTAGTGTTAAGTGTATACTTAAATGTTTTTCATATACTTTGTGTTTAAAAGTATACTTTCATAAACTTCAAAATGGGCCAATTTAGTCCAAAGTGATTGAAACAACAAGTATACTACTAGTGGTATTTGAGTACACTTACTACATAAAGAATACGTAAAATATACCTGATCTTTACCTATAAGTACACTTAAATTGATCTTGAAGTACACTTTTTTTGTGAGGGCAGAACCTTTTTGAACCTTACTACAGTAAATATAAAGGTGTAGTACAGTACAGTACTTACTGTTAATACTACAGAATATTATATATATAAGTACACTATACTATAGTACACTACTACAGTACAGTACAGTACAGTTAGGTGTAGTATAATTACTATAATGTACTACTAGTATAGTAGTGTAGTAGTACACTATTGTTGTAGTATACTACTATTTACTTCAGATTACTATTGTAAATATTATAGTACACTGCAACATTTTTTCGTCCAGTTTTTAAGGTTTAAATTAAACATAAACAAAAGTGACAAATGCCAATGTGCCGAATCTAGTGGAAACTTAGCAAAGATCATTAATTGTGAATATATTTTCAAGAATAGCCGAATGGCGCTGTCTCACTCATGTAAAAGTCATTTCTGTTATGTAAAAGCGTGGCAGATAGAAGATAGCAGGTGGTCTGTCATCAGGTGGTATAACCGTGACCTTGCTAAACGGCAATTTTGTCCTCCGGAGTTTAACGGACGACTCATAGTTTCCATTACTCCCTGCTCTTTCTACTCTCGACATAAACCATTTTTCTTGAAAAATATAAATCATTTCAATCAGGCCAAACGTACCGCATGCACCGGTGCCAAGAAACGGGTCATAATTGTTTTAGAGTTTATCCAAACATACTGGCTGCAATGTGCCAGTCCTTTATTCCTGGCTGGCTGGATCTCATCCTGCTGAAACACTCACTCTGGGAGCTTGCGGCTCATAACTGCGCTGATCCCATCAGACGGCTACGTTACGGCCTGACAGACATTCCAAGAATTCGTGTACCTGTCATAACCCAGTCGCGCACTTTATAAATTAGGAGATGCAAACGTTACGTTCGGGAGGATTTCTAATCTGTCATCATTAGATTAACCACATCATTGCTGGGAATGGGAATCCTCACGTTTCTGACAACGAAAACGCACATTAAAAGTTCAATGTTTGATTGAATTACTGTCGGATCTACGCTCAGGTGTCGTTGTCGTGTTTGACAGCGCTCTCTCTTTTGAAGAGAATCTAAACAAGCAAGAGAAATGAAATGTCACAGATATTATCTCAATTTATGTTGCAATAATTCTGCATTAAAGGAAGTCTTCCAAACACAGCGGATTGAATCTGACAGATAATGTCGTAAACAGTGAAGGAATGTCATGTGCATCACAGAAGTTTGACTTTGAACTCGACGTGTTTGATCAGCAGGTCACTAAAGACTTCAAGTTCAATCTGGCATTATCCATCATACAGTCAATATTACTTTCAGACGATATTTATTCAATCAGTTTGTAACGCCCCATTTTTTATGCCTTATGGAAGACACTTTTATTTATTTATTGCATTTATTAAAGCACTTTATCTGTAACATGCCATACATGTCACCCGGATCTGCTTTGAGTTTTAATATGCCACAGTTTTTATAAGTGTCTTAGCTACAAGCATAATCGATTTTCAATACTTTAATCATCATCGTATTTTACTTAAGGGAAGAACAATGAAGCTATATGAGTGTTAGAGGAACACTCTAGGAGATATTCTGGGAAGTTATAAAACATTGTTTCCATTCTGAAACTCTAATGTGTTTCGTATTGGAAATAATATTTTGTGCTTTCACATGGACTGGATTTTTTTGTCATTTAAAAAAAGTCCCTTGAATTTTTTTATTGTTAAATGGATTGTGCATTAAATGTGTATTAAAATAAAATGAATTGTAAAAAGACAATATTGAATCAATTTTTCGCTTGAGAGTCAATCTGAATCCTTCCAGCACAATCCGGGTTCATATTCCACTGACTCACTTAATCTCAATGACCAATGCAAAGGAAATGTGCGCGATATTATCTCAATCTATGTTTGTAAATGATCGGCATAAAGAGGTCACATATGTGCTTTTGTAGACAGACATATCAAAACACATCTGATTGAATCTGACAGATAATGTTGTAAACAGCACAAGAATGTCATGTGCATCACAGAAATCTGTTTATTTGTTTTTAGTTATTTACTTGTAACCGTGTGCTCCAGGTTTGGTCAGCGGGTCATTCTCCATGAAGCTCGGACTGGCCGTGTCCATTTTGAATCTAGTCAAGACTTCTTCATTTATCGACTGTGACTCCATCAGTCTTCACATAAGAGTAACCTAAGTTAATCATTAAAGTGATATACTATAAAAGAGACAGCGTTTGGATTTTATAGCTTTATTTTATGGTGCCCTGCTTTGATGGAGCACACGATGTTTAATTTCATGCCACAGATGTCAGTGAATTCATGTTATGCATCTGGGAAAAGAGATTAGGGAACTCTGCTTTATCTCAAATTGAAATCTCAAAGGGAACTGCTTTGAAATCTATGAATTTGAATACAGTACGCCAAGAGTCTCTAGCACACCATTTAAAGCCAATGTTCAGTATTTTAATGATGATCATATTTTACTCAAGAGAAAACAGATGAGCTTAAGAAACAATTTACTCTTTAATTATCTGACTTAGAGGAATAGTTCTGCTTATTTTCAACTTTATGACTATGGACAGCATCTTTGACATGCTGTAGATCATGAAAATCTCATTGCTCGGTTTATAAAAAACATTGTGTTTCTAAACAGAAATGTTGTATTTTGTTAAAGCACTTACATGAATTCTCTATTTTCTGATTTATTATTTCAGCTGCAAGTTGTTTAAATGTTTCTTTTGAAGTGGAACTACATTTTTTGGCGGATGAACCTTGTGTGGATGCACTTGGCTCCATGTAAACGTGCTAAATTCTTTACGAGGAATAACGTGTCTTTCTAGTAAAGTTTTATATTTTATGCTGGTCATGACATTTGGTTTATACACATTGAGAGTGAATCAGAAGTATCGCCTGTATTCGATGGCATGCCACAGATGTCCAACTCGTAAAAAATAAACTGGAATTTTCTTGGTCCATTAGCTTTCATAGTTGAAATTCACTTAAAGATTGAATTTTCCAGGTTTGGATTTTTCCATCTTGTCACACTAGTTCAGAAAGCTCTCTGTTGTCTTGTGTGGTGAGCGGAAAAGCATTCTGGCTCTGTGCGTGGGTTTTGTCAGACTAATTTTGCTAAGGAAGTGCAGTATTGGGAGCGTTGCATGCAAAACTGCACGAAAACAGTAAAGCGAAACCACATTTCTAGCACATCATTATACAGAAGTCGAAAGAGCAGGGATATCTGTTGTCCAGAGTAAATCAGTATAGTTACAGAGAGACCTTGTCATTTCTTTCCAATATTTCTATTTTGGGGTTAAAATATAAAGGTTTTGGGTCGTTCCAAACTCAGAAAATCAAGAGAAATGTATACCTTACATGCACTGAAAGTTACTTTGGATAAAGTCTTCTGACAAATACAAACCTTAGAAAGGAGCCATATAACAGAAAGCAAAAAGATAAATTGCTTTATAAAGTGAAGAAAATATTACACCTTTGATTACAAAAATGTTAAAATATAAAATGATTTATTATATATACATATATATAACAAACATAGTCGTTTGTGTGGAATTACATACAAAGGCTATACAGCCACGGAAAAAATTACGAGACCATTCCAAAATGTCATTTAATTTTTGATTAATTGAATTATTGATTTGGTCATTCCAGTCCAGTATCTGGTGAATTTCAACAAAATGAAACCTCAGGAGTGACAAAGTCATCAAACAGCAATGTGAAAGACTGACAGCATAACAAGACACTGTGATAAAAATCAGGTCATCACATAAACAATATTTTGTAACTTTTCCTAAATACATGTACTGTATATTACTTTTGTATTGCATAAAAGTGAATATGAACTTGTTCGCTTTGCAGTATTTGAGGTCTGAAAATATACAGAGCATATTTTTTTCACCTGTTTCTCCAGTTTTCATTTTCTGCAAATAAAAATATTTGACAGAAATGTTGTTAGTAGTTCACAGAATGAAACCAAAATGATAATTTTACCTAAACACATACTTATAGTCAATTCAAAACTTTTTTTTATATAAAAGATATCTTAATGGAGTAGTTCATCTTCAAAATGAACATTCTCTAATCATTCACTCACCCTCTTGTCATTTCAAATTCAATCCTGTATGACTTTCTTTCTTCCGCAGAACACAAAAGAAGATATTTTGAAGAAAGTTGTTAACAGCCCCCCATTCACTTGCGTTGGTTTACAATAGAAGTGAATGAGGGTCTGTGCTGTTCTGTTACCAACATTTTTCAAAATATCTTCTTTTGTGTTCTGCGGAAGAAAGAAAGTCATACAATGAAATGACAAGAGGGCGTGTAAACGATGACAGAATTTTCATTTTGAAGGTGAACTACTCCTTTAATTTTTATAATTGTATATTCATACACTATATATATATATATACACAATACAATATATATCATACAACATCATTATAGAGATGATGATGTATATAGTTTAGACATTAAAAGACATCCTCAATCACAACACAACATGTATCTCATGCGCTTTACATCCACATTGCGCAACAGTTCTGGAGTTCAGAAAACTGTTTTGTGTTTATTTTGATCTGCAGCACATTTTGAGGTTAAGTGTGTCTGTCTACAAACAAACATGGCCAGTGTTTGTTTGCAAAGCATCTGAGGTCCCCAGGAGTGAGAATCCATCTTGTGCTTTTCTGTCAGCAGCTGCCATTGTTAGAAAGCCTTGATCAGCAGACTCAGCACTTGTGTGTCTGTTTGTGTGTTGGGGAGATTTATGCATGCTAGCAGTTCACAAGTCCTGGTGTGAGACTAAATGGATCTGTCATCAATATTACAATAAAACCTCTGCCAGCCATTTCTTAACTCAATAAAAATGGATATAAAGTCGTGTTCCAAGTCACATTTTGTCATGGGCGATGTTGGGATTTCATGATTGCTCATCAAAGGATTAATACTATTTGAGTGAACGGTTTTTAAACGGTATATAATAAAAATGATATTAATAATTTACCCTCATGTTGTTCAAAACCTGTTATATGACTCTTTTTTCAGAGGAACACAAAGAAGATATTTTGAGAAATGCCTCGGTGGATTTGTGTCCATACAATGGAAGTCCATGGGGGATGTTTGGTTACCAACATTCTTCAAAATATCTTCTTTTGTGTTCTGCAGAAGAAAGAAAGTCATACAGGTTTGGAATGACATGAGGGTGCATAATGATTTTTGGGGTGAGCTATCGCTTTAGTGAGGATAAACTAAATATCACTCTTTATTCAACTTTTTGATAAAATCAATTTGACTTCAAATTGCTTTAAATATTAAAGTGGGATAACTGTTTTAAAGTGAAAGACAAAACATACTTACATTTTCACTTCAACTGGTTTTTAATACCATTAAGGAGACAGTTAATATCTCTTTCGTAGTAATGTTTTAGAGCCACATCCTGTACGAGAGTATAAAGTCCTGCCCCAGCCGCCACTGCGAATCCATTTGTCAAACGAGACAATACAATATCCTGTTGTATTGTTCACCTTTCAACAGCTAAGAACCACGACACTGCCACTCCTACTCCCAGGAGGGGCCCTCAAATCCTCTCATCCCATCTACATCCAGCGTTATCTCTCATCTCCGAAAGAGCGCTTTGTCCGGCTATCTCACGTTGGCAGTTTAACTAGATAGGCCTTATTGAGCACTTGTGGGTGGCAAAGGGTAAAATTTCTCCCGCTGTCCAAATACAGAAAGAAGCCAAACAATTACCGGGGCCCTGGGTGAATCGGCCCGTCCATCGGTTCTCTCAATGTTCTCCCAACGCTACCAAGAGACAATGGAGCCCGAGTCTGACTAGAGGTGGAATGTCAATGACAACGTTCAGTACAAAGCCAGCAGTCTCTGTTTGTAATCAACCCAAAGGCAAAACCACATGGCGAGCTCTGGTTGCGAGACATGCAAGCTCATACTTGAATTTTATTTATGGGCTGGGTTTAGCCGTGTTTGCCAGGGGCCACCTCAACACATGTAGACCTAATTGAGTCGAAATCGCTGTTTTATGCATCCGCCGTATGCTGTTTCGGTGGTCACGCACTCTACGGTGTGAAAGCGAAACCGGGAGTCCACGAGTGGCATCATGAGCCATTATTTCATCTGGCACGGACGTGCATTGCTGAAAGACAGTGAATGTGTGGCTGGAACGACAGAAGGCCTTTCTCTCGCTGTCAGCGCCCTTGCTCGAGAGTGACGCTACATGGCAAAGCCACATTTTGTATTGGGTTGCGGCTAAACGTGCAGGTGTTTAGGGCATCGCTAGTTTCCAAGTTGAGCATTCGACCACCCTGGTGCTGACCACCTTTAAAAACGCACGTCCAGAACAGCTAAATACGATTATTCACAAAACATTCCCAGCTAATGAATAAAATCTGCTGTGAGGTCTTAATTATGGCATTTGAGCAATTATTGCGACTTTGGATCCACACATGTGTGGGCTGGAAACATATTACCACAACTTTAATAATTGGAGATTGGTCATGCAGTAAAAAGCATAAATAAATGGTGTTTGCTTACATTTGCATCTGTGCTATGAATATTATTAATATGTAAAATCTTGCCGTTTGCTAGTTAGTCATATTTCGGTCCTATTTCACCCAAAATAAAAACTCGCTCTTTTTATTCACATTTATTCACCCTAATGCTGTCTTATGTGGAACGCAAAAGAAGATATTTTGAGAAATGTCTCAGTGGTTGGTGTCTACACAATGCAAATCAATGGGACCCAGTGTTGTTTGGTTACCAGCGTTCTTCAAATGATCTTCTTTTGTGTTCTGAAGAAATAAGAATGTCATACAGATTTGGAATGACAACAGTGAAAGAATTATGTGTTAACTATCCCTTTAACGGTGAAAAGGTTTTGAATTCATGTTAAAGTACAGTATGCTTTAAGAACAGAGTAAAATGGTCGGTCCTGATATGAAGTAGTCAACAAAATAATAAATAAATCAACCTTTAATATTGATTTTAAGTCAAACTTTTTGGTAAATTATGTAAAAAAAAAGAAACAAGACCAGTGCAATGTGAACAATGTTCACTGCAAAAAATGACTTTCTTACTTAGTCTTTTTTTCTTGTTTTCCAGTAAAAACGTCTTAACATTCTTGAATCAAGAAGATTTTCTTGATGAGCAAACTGACCTAAAAAAATAAGTCTTGTTTTAAGTAAAAAAATATGAAATTTCAGTGAATTTGTGCTTAACAAGCAAAAAAATCTGCCAATGGGGTAAGAAAAATAATCTTGAATTGAATGACGAAAAAGGAAAACCTTAATTCAAGATTATTTTTCTTACCCCATTGGCAGATTTTTTTGCTTGTTTTAAGCACAAATTCACTGAAATTTCTTATCTTTTTACCTAAAACAAGACTTATTTTCTTAGGTCGTTTTGCTCATCAAGAAAATCCATCTTGATTCAAGAATTTGTAGACAATTTTACTGGAAAACAAGAAAAAATGACTAAATAAGAAAGTCATTTTTTGCAGTGTTGGAAGTATCAAACGTACAGTGTTGAATGAATTATAAAAAAAGGAATGTTTAAATCGACAAAAATACCATTTCAAATATTCCAAAAGAAATGTTTATGTTAAATATGTCTGTATATTGTCGTGAATTTAATGTATAAAACACACATGTGATTTTATGTACATCAAAATATCCATGCCACACATATACCATAAACACAAACATTTATTCTGGAATCGATTATTGCGATTAATCCAACTAGAATTTCGTGCATTCTTCATTTTTCTTATGAACTGCTGGCTGTGTTTAGGGCTTTGGTTAGCATTCACATCGTACACGTTACTTCGAACTGGGAATCTCGTAAAGCTGTTACGTTTTCCCGTAAATTCAGGTTGTCTACATCAACACCTCATTAGCTAGGAATTCAATTACATTTAGATCGTCGACATGCCGCCAGTTCTTGTTATGTTGGTTTTAAAAGCTATAACGGTTGAAGCCAAAGTGTTTTCACAAAAGCTTCCTTTAATCAAGGGCAATTCTGAGTCCTTCAGCACCAAACACGATTAGCATGTTACAACAGAGAGTAAGTCATCTCTTCCTCTCACGGTGCACACGGTCCCCTCGTGGGAGAGATCCTTTAACAGTCCGGTGCTCATCGGGGACCTGTGTCAAAGAATGACCTGGAAATCCGCGTTTCATATGACCACCATTCGGAAGTGGAGCTGTGAGGAGTCCTATTATGTGCTCAACATCTCCCACGTCCACTTACACATGCACACACACACATACACATACTATACGCAGACAGGAAAGAGAGAGAGAGAGCAGATAGGGGCAGGGAGCATATTAAAGGGAAGGGAGACCTATACCCACCCTGCCTGCTTCACACGAGGGATCCTGGTGCCTAATAACATCACGTCTCTTTAAGCCAGCAGACTGCATTGTTATCGTTGACTGGCTCAAATCGTTCCTTTTCTCCTTCGCTTCCTATAGGACTGTTTTTCCTCCCGCTTTTTTTCACTCGCTGCCCTTTTTTGTTTTGTTTTTACAACCAACAAAAGGGACGCCAGGGTTTCATCAAGGCGGGAGACGTCCTTCCTCTGACAGTTAAAAAGAGGAGCCATCCCCACCCCCCCACACCCCGCCGTATGAATGGGAAGATCACACAAATTGGGCGGCTCCCACCGGATAACTTTACCTGGGTCTCCTCTCTCCCGCACCACCACACCCCCTCCCCCCACAATCCCAGCATTCATGCGTCAGGCGTTGGGAAAGATCTTTTGAAGGTCCAGCCGGACGCTCGCCGAGCCTCACCCGCGTACCGATTTGTATCGCGGAGATCTTTCATTTCAGCCGAGCACGTTTGGGTAACCGTCCGGGCGCAAGTGAATTCGGAAGGCAGCAGGTTGTTTTGCGACGACTTACTTGAGAAGAACAACTCTCGAAAGAATTCTTGCTGACTGAAAACACAGCTGTCTGCTCTTTCTTCACAAGTGGAGTGTGCGGTTGACCAGATCGTAAATTGTATAGCGTTTAGTTTTGGCTTGTCAAGCCTATTCATCATAGCATTAAAGTACTGAAAGAGCTCTGCTCTTTTGTTAACCCCGATTCAGCTCAGTGTAGGTCACTTGTGCTTCTGTTACCAATCATTCAGCCCACACAAAGGGAAATTCAAAATATTGAGTGTGCATTGTGAGAACTCTGTCTGTGCCAGGCGAATACGTCATTATCTCGACAGCCCTGTTTCAGAACCCATTGAGCCGCCTTCCCATAAGAGAGAAGCATTGCACATGAGATCACGTTTACGTCTCAATTGTCTCTCCTAGACAGCAATGAGAGAGCAAATGTTTGTTCAAGTCTCCTGCGTCTCACATGTTTCTCCTGAGAAAAAGATCCAGAAATCTCACAAAATGCCTCTCAACAATGTCACGAACGGATTTGCAAAGTGGGAACATGAAAATCTTGAATCTCTTCCTTGTGAACTCTGCATTACTTTTAAAGCTCCTTACTCTTAATGCATTTCAATAATTGTCTGCTTTGTATCCATTTCTTCTAAGCAATATGAGCTTATCACTTTAATATAATCATATTTGTTACAATTACCAATTACATCCTTCCATGTACAATATTATGTGGAGTATATTGATGATGAAACTTATTAATAGTATTTTGTATATTATTATTAAATTAATATTATTATGTTATTTTGAAAAAATGTCAAAAAGAGTATTTAACTGATCAATATTAATAATGTTGAATAAAAGACTAACTTAGTTATGAGGAAGTTGAGCGCTATTTGGTTTTGGAAAGATATTCTAAGCAAGAAATTCAAGTCATGTTCTACACATGATCTATCTGGATTTAATACTTAAAAACTTCTATCTTATAGATTCTGAGAAATGACTATTACAAAGAGAAAGGCACACATTACAGCACAATTGGATGTCTGGATATTCGGTATGCATGTCAGTTTCCAAAGAGCCACTATGGTAAAATTTTCAATGATGCTTCCACTGGTGTGATTTAAAGGGATAGTTCACCCCCCCAAAAAAACAATTCCTTGTGAGAAATACATGAACTATGTGTATTCTTTATTCTTTAAAAACAGTTCACATACCCACTTCGTATTCTCGCATACCTTTGCGTGTATGTGTACACATTTTCATCGGTCACACGTGCCTGCCCCGAGATTAACTTCCGATCTATGTTTGGTTATAATATAACAATTTATTTTATATGACATTTTTGTTAATATTCATTTATATTATTCTTTTCTGGTTTATTCGTTGTATTAAATTAACTTAAAACTACTCAACAGTTATTGATTCTTTGCAGAGGTCTACCGGAAGTTTAAGGCATACTTTACCCAAAGAAGAAAATTCTTTCATCATTTACTTACTTCAGATTGTTCCAAACCTGTATAACTTTCCTTGTTCTGCTGAACACACAGAAATATATCTGGAAGATTGTCAAATCTCACCCCCCATTGACTCCAAAAGTATTTATTTTCCCTTATTGCAGTAAATGGTGTGTGAGATCTGACATTCTTCCAAATTTCTTCCTGTGTGTTCAGCAAAACAAAGACATTTATAAAGGTTTGGAACAATCTAATGGAGAGTAAATGACGACAGAATTTTTGGGTGAGGTATCCCTTAAGTTTGGGCCACGTAACATTTGTTTATTTTGTTGCCAATGAAACCGTCTGTACCCCATTTTGGGGAACACTGGGTACAGTACACAATGACATTTTTCTTGGATTTGGAACAAAGCCGCAAGTGTTTCTACATTTTCACAGTTCATTAACTTTGTTCTCGGTGCGGCTCTGTGACTCCTGATCCTCTCTCTATTTGCCCTTTGACCTGTCCTAACCCATTTTAACGGTCTACCCCTCCAGAGACTGATGTTACACGTCCAAGCTCCCTGTCTCAGATGCATTGTCACCTCTCTAACACAGCAGCTCTGGAAATATAATGATCTGTTTATTGCCATCAGCCAAGACATAGATTTGGGCCTTACCGTTGGAGGAATGATGTATTCTTTGGCAAGTAAATCGATACTTTTCTATAAAAAAAAGCAAACCGTGCACTGTCATTTGAAATTAACTGTAGGGTTTTTCTGTGGGAATATGGCAGAGCACTTGTTTCTATATTACTAATGGTGCCTCGCAATGTTAAGTATCCATGGAAATTGGAACAACAGCTTTGAAAATATACGGCAGACTTAGGACATTTGCAGAGGTAGGGCCTGAAATATAAGGAGAGGTGGCCGAGTATGTGTGTGTGTTATGGGTAACTTTGGAAAAATGGGAAAAAGTGCAATGAGCACCTAGATTTTAGCTTGCATTAGAATGCAATATAAAGGTTTGCTATAATGGTGTTTGTTTTTGTTAAGTGGGCAGTTTTTACATTTACATTTACATTTAGTCATTTAGCAGACGCTTTTATCCAAAGCGACTTACAAAGAGTTTAGGAGCAATAAGCGATATGTCATACAGGAGCCATAATACATTAAGTGCCAATACAAAGTTTTACGTATAACAAATAAAAATATAATATAATGGAATAATAAATACAGATAAATAAAAATAAGATAAACAGAAGGTCCTGCATTACACTCACATCATTTATTGAACCTGTGTCGTTGTTTCGGATGCTCAAGCGCTGTCTTCTGCACGGGCAAGTTCGTTATTTGAAATGTTGACGTGCTCTTTTTTCAAGGCTCGCCGTGTGACAACAACCAACCAATCAGCTTATCAGGAAGAACATCGAAAGCTCAGCGAAGGGAACAGATGATATGCAATAGTAAATAAGTTACTGCAAGGGTGTTCGGCCCTGAAATTCCATTTATCCTTTGCATTAATCAGTGCGGCTCATGGTTGCTTAGCAACAACAGATTCCACAAGAGCGCACGTTCCTGTCCGGCTCGCATTTTCCAAGCATTTTTAGACGCTAAGTGTGAACGGCCCCTTAAAAGCATCATATTGGCAATAATTTATTTTGTAAGCTTCTTATATTTGTCGCTGTACCAGCCTGGACCAGAGAAAGTGGAGAAATGTGATTGAGAAGATTACTTTATATATTTAATCATCTAAATTAAATATAAACATTTTTTTAAAGAGCACTGAAAGTGTTATATTTATTCAATTTATTTAATTTTTTTTGATTTTGCACAAAATATATTGTAGCCTACAGCTGAAATGCACGATAAAAACAGCTTGCAAGCAAATTTTTGCACATGCTCTTTAGAAACCCAGAGAAATGAAAGCCAGAGACTTTTACTGGAACAAAATATCATCTCTTAAATGTACCGCCTTTAATGTGGCCAAGCGTGAGATGTATTTTCTCAAAACAAATGGAGCCCTTAATCACTGCAATGTGCCATTTGATTAGAGTTAGGGTCAGATATTATCATATTAATAATAGCAATGTAAAACATCCATATACATAAAAAAATAAAGAATAAAGATTATAATTCTCATATTTCTCGTTTCATGTTTTGCATAGAAATAAGAAGCGCTTGGTTGAGAAGACATGCATTTAATAAACAATAAAGCCCCTAATAGTACTCGAGGGGATGTTTTTGAAATTCACGAACATTTCCGTCCCGCTCTTGTGGAGCCCTCTGACTGACAGTTTTAATATGCTTTCCAAAACTCAGTGGGTGGCTCTCCTGCGCTTGAATCTCTCTTTGCTGTTTTAATGTTTCATCTTCACTAATACACTCAGGGTCACTGAGAAAGTTGCTTTCAAAGCCAATTGTCTTCATGTGTCTTCAGAAGAAATGAGAACGCATGTATCCTGGAAGTCTGAACGTAACATCGAATGCCACATCAAGGCCACATGCTGTCTGAATTTTGATCTCCACGTCAAAGAATTTTAAAAGGTTTCCCCCATGCCCTTATAGAAATCTGATATATGAACAGATGTATGTATATGTGAATGTGGAGTTTATGTAAAAGTAGAGTTTAAAAAATAAATATTTAAGAGTGGACAGCTTTGTTCACTTTGAAATATACGCTGTACGTGTATTGTGACATATGTGAAAGGCTACATGAACATACATTTTACGTGTTTTACATGCATTTCCATATATCAGATTTTCTGTACAGGTGTCAAGGGTTTGTATTGCATTTTTTGGACTGACGGTGATGACAGTGCCTCTAAATGACCTTTCACCTTTACTTTTTGGCTAATTTCTGCTCCTCTTTCAAAAAATCGGCCCATCTGCTTATGTAGACAGCGAGCGGGCGCGATACTTCCTGTTGCCGTTCCTCGACGTGTCCCCAGGCTACTGTTGGACCCTGGGATAAAACTCCTCTCTGTGTGGGTCATTGTTCGGTGGGAGCCACAGACTTTTGTTGTGATCCTCACAGAATGATATTTTGCGGTTGTGTGAGAAATGACGTGACGTCCGGTCTATAAAAATCACCCGGAACAAAAAGAGGCAGGTAGAGAAAGAAATGAAACTACAATGCTTTCACTGACTGCTCTTGTGTCTTTTCTTTGGCCCGTCCCTTGTGGTAATGGGACACCTGGACTATTGGAGCGCTGTGTTTATCTAAAGGTCCCTAAGGGACAGTTAAGTGTGGTTCCTTAATGGGACCCTTTTCACTGATCACAGAGGAAAAATACACCTCTCCCATGTGAACTGTCACTCTCAGGTCTTATATGAAGAGCTGTAGAACAGCAGAGATGTACAGGCAGGATATAGATCATGCAGAATATTCCCACCCTTGTCCATATAGCGCTGGCATTCGCTTTTCTGGATGTGTGGGTAATGACGACCAGATACTTAATTCATTATCAAACACTTTATCGTCGCTGGGTTGGAATATGTAGTTTTACATTTATATTTCGGTAAACTACATTAAGTAAAAAAGTCTAAACTATGATCTTTCAACCCGCATTCATCATATCGTCACTGTTCTTCCGACAGTCAATAATGCTTAGTCATTATTATTAGTCACCGTTTTACTGTGTTTGACAAATATCTAAACAATAAAAAAATGGTTGTCACAGTATTTCATAAATAATTTCCACTTTCTTAAAATCAGCAAATTTTGACATAAGGTTACAAAGGGACAGCGACAATATTTGTTATATTTGTTCAGCTATTTTCTTACAGTTGTAGATTTATACCCTTGTATTTTCAACAATTCAAAAATAATTTTACGAGGTGGCTTATTCGTTTTTAATTCAGCGGGGTTAGGGATGGAGTTTTATGATGTTTTTTTTGCAAATTTTCATAATATTTTGTATGATTCACTTCATTCAATTTCATATTATAGCCACCTTGTAAACTAGTTTACGAATTTTTGCAAGATCAAGTTGTTTTTAATGTTAAAGCTGGAATACACACTTTAAAGTCATGTGTATGAAATTTAGCGGCATCTAGGCAAATTGCAACCACCCCTCCCAAAAATGTACAAATTGTAGCTTTTTTCAAAATCTCTTTACCTTTCACAGTTGAAAGCTTACAGTATAGCCTAATAATTATGTAAAATGTTATCTGTCAGGTAATTTTTGATCTGTCTGGGAATTTTCAGGTAATTTTTGATGTGTTGAGAAATGTTTGACGTCATATGTCTTTAACATTAAGATAAGTACATGACGTAACCTGCAATTTCATGTTTCAAGCAGAGATGGCGATAGAGAGGATTATGAATGACATTTCCACTTTAAAATGATTTTTTTCTTCTTCTTCATGATGAATAAGAGACAAGAGACTCTCACGTGATGCATGTATATCGACTGTTGGACACTGCGGGACAAGTTAATTGAACATCTGAGGTTGAAACGCTTTATGGACGTTTCTGAAAAAACTGTGTTGAAAAAACAAGCATCTACAACCGCTGAGTTTTGGGTCAGTTATCTGATATGTAACATCCTCTATGATTCAGGACTGTGAAAAGTTCCAAGCCACCTGGTTTCAAAGGCAGTAACGCTTAATCCTTCGCCAACATGTGCAGCACATCATCCTGCATTAAACAATCGTTTTGTATTGGAACGGCGAAGACTAACCCGGAGTTCAACACGTAGTTCAAACAAAACAAATCAAAACAAAAAGAATGGAGGCAGTTTTGATGTTCGCAAAACATTATTGCTGATAGAGGAAAGCGTTGGCGGGGAAGGGGGCCGCACAAGCTGTTCAGAACATCTTACGTAAATTGTGGTGTGAAGTTCACACTCGACATCAAATAACTATAACTTACACTCTTGAATTAAAAGGGAAAACATGGTGCTTCGAAACAATCCCAAGAGTAAAAATGACATGTGCAACTTTTCAAAGTATCAACTCACGACTTTCAGTTTTCTGATGTTTTAAACTATTTTGTGTCATGAAACTTAAAAGTATATATGTTTCTGTGGTCTATATGTGGTGGAAGACTAAATAAGATTTTTATGAGATGAGTCTGGTTTTTGGTTTTGTGTCCATACAATGGAAATCAATGAGGACCAATGTTGTTTGGTTACTAACATTCTTCAAAGTATTTTTTGTGTTCAGCAGAAGAAATTAAGTCATACAGGTTTGAAATGACATACGAGTGAATATATGAGGAAGAGAATATCAGTTTTGGGTTAACCATTCCCTTAAAGGAACACTCCACTTTTTTTTAAATAGGGTCTGGCGAGAGCACTTTTAGCATAGCTTAGCATAGATCATTGAATCCAATTAGACCAGTAGCATTGCTTTCAATAGTTTTCAATAGAAAGAGTTTCGATATTTTTCCTATTTAAAACTTGACTCTTCTTGACTCCCATTCCGGCGTAATAATCAAGGAAATTTGCTGCCGTAACATGGCCGCAGACGCAGTGATATCACGCTCCTTGAGCATAGTTCCTAATCATATCGGCCTAGAAAATCGCACCTTTTCATCTCGTCATCTTTCATTCGTCTTAGCAAACGACATAAGTACAGAAAGTCAGGTTTTAAATAGGAAAAATATAGAAACTCTTTGGTCATTTTTGAACGCGATGCTACTGGTCTAATTGGTTTCAATGATCTATGCTAAGCTATGCTAAAGGTGCTATCGCCGGACCCGGAGATCGGCTGAATAGACTCCAAAACTGTAAAACTCAACTTATTAACTCTGGGGGAGTTGGAGAATGAGCCTATATCCAAAAAAGTGTTCCTTTAACTTAAATAATTTTGGTCAACCATCTTCACTGGAAAGATGGTGATTGATGCAACCAGACAGCCACAAAACCATTGAAGTATAGTGGGAAGTGATTTAGATTGAACTCGTTTAAAGAAAAGAGTCCAAACTGACGTTCCTTATCAGGGATATGTTTAATGCTGGAACCTGATCTTTTGCTTCAGGCACAGCAGATACCATTTCTCCTAAAATTCGCTCTTATGTACCATCCCACAAAGTGTCCAAGCGGCATGATGATGATGGCTTGAGGAGTGATGGACGTTCTTGATACAGAGGGTCACTAAATGCCAGCCGATGTTCATGGAGGGCTAATGGAGGCCAGATGCAATGCAAAGGTCAAAGGTTATTTCCCATCTCTCTTCTCCTGTCAGTATGAATGCCGTGCATTGACACCCACATTAAAGAAGCTTAATTTCTGATAGTGACCTGACTATTGCGTCTGGCATAATATGTTTTACCACTATAAAACAATAATTTGGTTTATTTTTTTATATTGATTAAACAGATTGGTTAAATACTGATGGAAAAAAGCCAATCTCTTTCTATTATTTTGCAATACTGTTTTAAAAGCTAGGCAAAAGGTGACACGATAAAGTCACAACATAATTCCCATACATTTGTGTTATTATATATTTTTGAATAATTTACTTGATTTACTTTCATTAATCCACTTAATTTTGATTAATTTATTATATATTTTCGACTAATTTACAAATAGAAATAGAAAGTTATCATATATAAATAAGTTTAAAGCATGAATAAAAGGATAAAACTGAATATATATATATTTATTTAGCATGTATGTAAATATATAATAAATATGTACACAATTATATACATTTATTTAAATAAATATATACTTAATTATATATATAAAGGATAACATAAACATAAAGGATAATATATCATATTAATATATGTATATATATATATTATATGAAATATATTATATGTAAAGACCTAATATTCTGCACTAAAAATGTGCAATAAATTATATGTTTTTCAGTTTTTCTAAGTGCTCTGGAGTACATAAATATCATTTTTCCAGTGCTGTTCAGCTAGTTCCCAATGTGCTATTATGACAGCTAATCCATACAAAGTATAGCATTAAATCTACATTTGTCTTGATCCTGAATAGGCCACGCTGTAGATTTCTGCATGTGGTAACTTCTGCGTGTCGAAGCCTTTCATTAGCACTGGAGTCAATGGCAGACGCATCAGCACGAGCATCTCTTGAGGTTGATGTCGGTTAACCCCTAAACCCCATTGTGTGGAAAATCTCTCATCACAGCAACTGCAAAGAAAACAACCGCTAAACACAAGACAACTCAATTCCACATCAAAGCGTGCGACGAGAGGCCACCGGGAATGTTAGTTTTGAAAGTGAAGCATTTACAGCTAATTCATGAGTTCACCTGTTCATACAATGTTCAAACAACTTCTAGACGACCTCATTAGACTGAAAAAGTATACTTTTGGCAAAGATTCAAACAGTATTATATTATTTGTCCCTTAAACAAGTAATGTAATTTTGATGTATACAGTACTTGCAGCACTCTATTACCGTAACACTGGCTCCTTTTACCGCAAGAATCTGTTTGGGTTGCGGTAACACTATATGAGTTAAAAAGCAGAGCGACTTCAAAACACAAGCTGCAGTTCATTTATATTATGTTTGACCAGCAGGTATTATCATTTACGTCTTTTACCAATACATCTGGAATCAGCATATGGTCTTGATTCTTCCATGCTCTCTCAGGATGATAAACTGCTAAGAAAGATTATAACGCTGGTTCTGGACACTGTCAGAAGATCTACTGTATGCCGGCTTGAGTTCTGACATGGCGGCCACCCAGCAAAATTCATTTGAACTGTAAAGCATTGAACTGTATGCAGCAGTCCTGCTTAAAACAAAAAGGAAATCAAATAATAAGACATTATATGTGCATTTTCTAAAAGAAATGTGTTGACTTACATCATGTTACAGTATGTGGTTTCTAGGCCGTTCTGCGTCATCCATCAGGAATGGGGCAGGCAAGGCTGATAACTGCTCGGGGCCCTGCTTTTGAGGGGGCCTCCGAGGGCCGACCAGTGAAACAGTCCGAAATTGTGTCCGTTTCTCAATTTCAAGAACGCAAAGAACAGACTCGTGTTCTTGTGGAGACCGGTCTCGGAAGAACGTACTTGGATGCATGCGCCGTAATGACTTCAAGCTTTTTCCTTACGCGTGCATCCTTGATATCGAGAACACGTCGGGTACTTTCATGCGTCCACTGTTCTTGTGTTCTTGAGTATTGGAACCGGACTTTGACGGTTATTGATGACGTAGACTGAGAACACAGGGACACACCACAGCAGAAGCTCTCATATTAACACTGGGCCCTCTCTATCCGTGAAACATGCATAAAACACATGACAACAGCGGCATCGGCTTCGGCTCCGCCGCGTCTTTTACTCTGCGTTATGAAGTGCGCTCTTCAATCTACGGCCTTGCAGTGAATGTGCCTTATGAATTAGAAAGTGTGTTCAAATGAACGTGAAAGGGATGATGAACAATGAACAATTGCTTTTTTTAAATAAAATTAAGAATAGAAATATATTATTATCAAATGGCACAGTGTTTATTTAGGCTACTAATCCGGTGTTTTTTAGGTGCATTGCTTTTATACGTGCACTTCTATGAAACAGTGACAAAAACAGAAAAGTGTAAAACATGCTAATTTGATGCTAATCATATCTTTATACATAGGAGCATTTCTTAAAGGTGCAGTTTTTGATTTACAGCGGCCACTAGCGTTGTATTATAGATTTAGATTAACAAATCGCTGTCCAAACACGACGGTGGGGTTTAATAGGCTACTCAATCAAAAGAGTAAACCAGACTCAAAAAGTCAAGTGTACTTAGAATACTTCTTTATACTTTTTCTTAGTACAATCTTGCGATTGAGTACTTTATATTTGTATAATATGTATAAGTTTATTTCTGAGAAGTACATAATAAGTATATGGTAAGTATACTTTCTTGTTTAGTTTAAAAGAAGTATGTTAATAGCACACTTGAATGAATTTCTTTTTTGTAAGGATTCGTTCACTAGGTTTTGGTACGGCAGTCATATAACATCATCATACTTTCTATTCACTGAATCAATCAAAAAACAAAATTCTCATTTGGATTTGCAGGTCCAACGTCCTCACATTGCGTCCAGTAGATTCAAGTTTACAGAAAGCAGTGACGTGGATTTTCCACAGTTCCTCATCATAAGGACTTAATATAATACAGCAACAAAAATCATAATGGTTCAGGACAACTATGTTTGTCTGCTTCTTTTCAAAAGATCATCATACACAGCCACAGAAAGATCAGAAAAAGGTCGTCTCAAACAGCAAGATGACTGCTTTCCATTTCTTTCATCATGACTTTCCAAATGTCTGTATTCCAGATTCATCTGCAACTTTATCAAGAAGATACAATGCACCGGATCAGCTGCCCAGTCTCGAATCCATTGTGAGATGTCCAAGAACATTCCATCGCAGGATAGCCAAAAAGGTCAAATAATCTCCTTGGATGTAAGGACGTTAAATTGCATATTAGGTTATGGTACATATTCTGTCTCCTGTCTCGTGTCTCATGAACGAGTGCCGTATTATATTCTCAATCCGGTTAGGGGTTTCCCAAATTATAACAGACAAATTGCGGCAAATGAAGCCATCACTTAGGATTTGGCAGCGCGGTATTGCAGGCATCAATAATCCACTCTTTGTTTATAGTCAAACCAGCTGCCCTGCTGGGCATAGCAAGTGTAACATAACAAAGCTGGATTTACAAGACAAACTGTACCAATATCACTTACTTTAACCCGCATTATGATAATTGGCCACAAGCGCATTTGGAAAATGAATTTCATATGTGAAGCATATCTTCGGAAAGCCCCGGTGAGAACGTTCAAACGCTCTGTAAGAACGTGAGACTGTAGGCCATTAGTGTCCTCAAATATTTCACAAATCGTCCTGAATCATGTACTTGGGTTGTGCGGGTGCTATTCAGAGAAACCATGAATACATCAGGCAAACCGACGGTGTGGTAACTGGCAGCAACACTGCAGCTCAGACACAAAAAGGCCTCTGTGGAGGTTTGGAACCTGAAACGAACGACAGATATAGCACTGGGTGTTGACGCTGTTCGACGGTGGCTAAGTTTTGGCCATCAACCCAAAATTTGCTTCACTTTATCTGACAGTGGTGTACTTGTTTTACACTCATTATGGTCTTCACCTCAATGTTTTCCATGAGGGGATTCCCAAATATGGACCGAAGATGTGGACTCGGGTAACAGCGTAAGGTAGGTTCTTGGCCACCATTGACTACCATAGTAGGAAAAGTTGCTTTATAAATTTCTTTGTTCTGTTGAACACCAAATCATTTATTTTGAATACTGTCCCTTTAAGGAAATGAGAGGCATCAACAAATATATCTTCCTATGTTCCACAGAAGGGTTCATACAGCTTTGGTTCTTTTGAATACATTTTTCAAAAAGAACGGTTACTGAAATGCAAGTTATTCCTTTCAACATGTCTGGGTATGGATGGTCTGAGAACTGCTACTGTGTGCTTAAGGAATTTTTCATATGATAATGTGTAATACAGAACACAACATTCAGAACTGAATTTTATTGCAATAAAAACAATTTTGACCTTAAAAGGAAATCCTTAATGAAGGTATATTGCTATTTGCTTTGGATAAAATCATTTGCCCCGGATAAAATCATTTGCCCCATGAATAAATCTAAATCTAACCCTTACAAAAGATCCCATTGTCCCGCTACTGTCAACATTTTTCTGTAGTCTGCAGAGTTTTTTATCCTTAAATAGTTTTTCCTAGATATTAAATCTCAAACTGGAATTATGAATGGACCATATACCCTCTTTGTATCCCGTCTGTGATCCAAATACTTTCTCAAAGCAGTTTCTCATTTACCATAGACACTATTAATGGTTAGGTTATGCCCTCCTGTGGTCGTCATGGCAACTCATCCGCCACATGACAAAGGAATGTAAGTGTCGGTTTTGTGATGTAACAGCAAGACCAGAGAAAGTTGATGGTGCTCATGCCATGCGAACACAACTCAAGCGGCTTTTGTCATGAGAACAGTGTTCAAGTTGGTAATGCGGTAACATTGAATGAAATACATCTGTACGCCTCACTTCTTCACTTCTTCCAAAAAGAAAGAAACACACATGTAGTCCTGATTTGATTATTTGATTCATAATGTTCTTAAAAAGAGATTCATACAAGGGTCACTTACACTGTAAAAACTAATTTTAAGAATTGTACCGTTTTATCTGACAGAATTTTCATGTATTTTTGAAATTCGGTGTTATATTTGTATTTATAGAAATAGACTGCAGAATAGACTGTACAAGTAGGGTGTAAAATAACAGGAAAACATGAAATTTACTAAAAATTACATTTTACGGGTTTTACTGGCACCCCAGCTGTGACGGTATTACTGTTTTTTTATAGTTTTTTGAAGTGTTTGGATTGGTAGACTGCAGTAAGTCTTTTGTTTGTTTGTAGGCATTTAAAAAAAAAAGATCTTGTATTTGTAGGATCATTCCTGTTGTTTAGTACCTTTCTTGTTTGTAATTAATTTGTTTTACACATCTGTTAAAAACGTAAGAGATCATTCCCAATTTTCTTTTGTTCGGCATTTCTTTGTTGCCATTGTCTGTCCAGTGTCTTCTGAATTGAAAAAAAAAAACATCAGGAGTGACAAGTCATCCAACAGCCTGACAAAACACGTGATAAAAAAAATCATAATTACATTTTTTTATTAAAAATATACATTTTTTATTTGACATTTGGGAGAAATATTTTAGTAGTTCAAAGAATTAAACAAAAATAAGAGTTTTCCCCGAAAAACACCTGCCATGCCATTGCAACTGGCTGTTGTTAGTTCAAGGAACGTTACAAAAAGAAAACTAGGAAAATTCCCACATGAAAGAAATTGTTAAATAATCACGAATTAAAAAAAAAATTTTTAATCAAAATGTTTGTATGATGAAAAGGGGAAAAAAACAAGTTTATAAATTACTAACAAAATAAATAAGTTAGATATACATTTCCATTTTAAGGTTTGTGGTTGAGATCCATTCACAGAAAAGAATAAGTACTCTAAAAATACCCCTCAGTTCACTTTATTGTGATAGTAAAAAAATGCATTGCTATGAGCTCCATCTTTAAACATTGTAAGTTTAATATTTTACCCATTATATGACAGGGACACAAAACATGATGGAGACTTAAATATGTATGTGTTTAGATTTTAAACAGATGTTTTAAAGCTTCTGTTTAGCTTAACATTGCCAAATCCACATTACACAGGAACCCAAGCTTTTAACGTCCTGTGGTTTGTTAAATTAAAACATAAACCATAAAACACATTCTCTGGTTAACTGGCATCATTTGCATACACCACATACAAGGTATGTTTCCGAGGAACACTGTGCTGCCGTTTTGTGATCAGAAGTTTTCAAAATACCGAGGTCACAATTCTGTAACATCATGGCTTCCAGATTTCCAGCGCTTTGATGGCCGTGTTCATTGTGTGTGCTGGTGAACTATGAAATCGCATGAATAACAACATGCCCAAAACTTTTCTTTCAACGGTAGCCAAACATCCTGACCTTTCACCCTGTTGTGTTTTCCACTTATTTTTCTGTCTTTTGTAAGGGATTAATATTTGAAGATTATTCCCAAGTATTATTTATTTACAGGCCCTTAGACGCTCTTTAAAGCGTTGTCACTTACTTGGAAATTTTTGATACTACATTTGCCATGCAGATGTACAGCATTAAACATACAAAAAGGAAGAATTCCAAACAATAGATTTGTTTGCCTTTGTTTGTATGACTTTAAAAGTGATATGGAAAAATCGACATAACTCCAGGATATAACCTTATTGTGGCTGGGTGTTGTCACAACAGTCAGCCGCAAACAAGCACACAAATGTGTAACAAATTTGTGATCAGAGAAGGCTTCATATTGAGCAACAGCATCAGTTGATATGCTTGACTGATCTTCTGAAGGATTCTTTGAAAGCCATATGAAGCTCACTCTCTTGCAGTTCAATAGGTTAACATATAACCTAAATAGAAATAATAAAGGTCTTGCTTTTCAAATATAGATCTAGATGTAGATAACAGCTGTTACTGTTATTTTTACAAAATTTTGTTCCAGTAGCTTAACTGGTAGAGCATTGTGTTAGAAGCGGTAAACGTTGTGAGTTTGATTTCCAGAAAGCACTGCAAGTTTAAATCTTCTAAATGTAGAAATGCAATTAATCTTTATAGTGATTCATAAGTAAGAAAAAATGGAATGTCTCACAAATACCTCCATTAGTTTAAGAAGTGATCTCAACAATAACACAAACTGAGGTTAAAATTGCCAAGCCTGCAGTCGCAAGTACATTTTTTGCAAGATTTCAATACAATTTTTTTAACCTCTACAGTATATATTCATGTTACACCTCAATGTTCCTAATGTAATTTAACAATTGTCTCATTTGTTTCCAAGCAATTTTAAGAGAAACATCTTAAGGGAACTCCATCAAATCTCCTGAGCTATGAAAGAACAACCTCTGAGCAATAAAACACGTTCTTGTGAAGTATAATCTCATCCTAAACAAGCTACAAACATCAATAAACTGAACTTTAAAGAGAATTTGAATACTCCCATAGGTCAATGTAAGAAATTGAGAAACACAGAGAAAACAGTAAGAGACTACTTTACCAACAGGCTGTTACATCAACAGATAATTGTGTTTAAAATGTAACAAGAAACTCAAAATACTGATGTCATTATAATATACATAACATAACATTAAAGTGAGCGATACACCTCAACGGATCTCTAGATGGTGAAACTTGGCAAGAGTTACAAAGCGGCTGGGTCCTCTTCGTTGTTCTAATGTTCTTACATTGTAAGGTCAAAACACACATGAAAGCCTCTCAATGAAATAAAGCCACACTTTTAAAAGAGCAGGAGATTAAAACAACAGACCCAGAGGGATTTGTAAACAAAAACACTGATAAATGAGTTCCTGAAGCAAGGCGGTTTTGGGCTTCTTTATTAGCTCTAAATCTTAATGCCCGTCATAAAGCAGAATGTGCTCTATAAAACAAAGTAGTCATGAAACCAGCGCTCACTTGCCCCATTAGAGCCCATGCTGTGTTTGTTAACAAGACTACAGCAGTCATCTTTACTCCGAGAGAAACGCTGCGCGAAGAGGCTTCCCTCAGACGACCTCTCTGGGTATTTTGACATTCTGCCAAATTCTACCAAATTTGGAAAAATACGTTTTAAGAAGAACTTTGGATTCTACATCATCGCCACACGTGCCTAATAAACACTAGACGACAAGTTAACGGCGATCGGCAAATGTTTTAGAAATAAATGATGAGGGTAAGATGGCGTGAAATCCTACTTTTAGAGTTCTGGCGATTATACGACAGAGATTGACAACAATAAAAAACTGAAACTGCAAAATTAGTTTCGCAACAGGTCAGTTTTAAAATCACCTGAGCTACATTATTCAAGTTAACAATAGTGTTGACTAGAGGACGTATAAATCTGGTCGACAGGGACTGAAACATCTTGTGCGAAAGCCTATGATGTTTGTTTCACTGGTACAATAAAACCAAGCGAATTAAGCTAGGATACAAACCTAAAATAAAGGAAATGAATGCGATCTCAAATCCTGTTAAACGTAATTACTCCATTACACATCTTAATACAGAAAACTTTCGTTTTTAAATGAGAATAAAGATCTTACCCTGTATAACATAATTGCTTAATAATAAATATAATAAATAAATTTGTTGTACCGTTGGAGTAAAGTCCATCTTCACTATTATGCAGCGACTTTAAGTCATAAGACTGATCAACCTAAAAAGTAAACACTGTGATATCAAAACATCACAAAAAAGACTTTCAAGCAATAGTATTTAAATAGTTTATTAATCATATACGTTTATCATTCCATCAATGCAGCTCAAGAGGTCTAGAGGTTGTGCAACAAGCCCTTCACTTCTTACAGGAGGATGTTTTGGCTCTGTAACAGCTCTATAAGGCTTTCTTATTTGATACTACTGTTGGTCATCGTCTGAGCCTTGCAAACCCCTTTGCTGGCGACCTCAAAGGCAGCACCCTTATAAGTGGCCACACATTTATCGTCAGTACGCAGATCCGGCTGGACTTGCTCCCACACTTTCTTCTTAGGATTCAACTCCTTGTCAGGCTCACCTAGAGGAACACAACATATAAGAAACACTGATTAGTTTTAACATTGCATTTTTTTATCTGAGAGCTGGAATGTTAACAAAAGCCACATTTCACATTTTTTTAATCAACAACCACTTCCATGAGCCAGTCTATAATTCACCATATAGAAGCTGGAACACAAAGTAATATACTTCAACAATGGCTTTAAATTAGTTTTTTTGGCCACACAATTAAATTCAATGGTGTCACGTGTTTGGACAAAAACATCTGAAACATTCTTCAAAATATCTTCTTATGTATTCTGCAGAAGAAATATAGTCATGCAGCTCTGGAATGACATTAGGGCGGGTACAGGAATGTATACTTTATAATGTATTCTTTTAACAAATATAATCTTTTAAAAAACATACTTTCTTTGGTTTAGTAATTCAATACTGTGAAAAAGTAGCATACAGTAATTTGTTTTCACCAACTCTACTAGTTTGATCACACAAACAACGGTTGTGTGGGTACAGTCTGTCCCCATTAGTTTTAACGAGACAGGATACAGACATGTGCAGTAAACACAAAAGAAAAATACAACTTAAAAGTCTTCCAGAAGTACAAATTATAAGGAAACTTGAATTTAAATGAAAGCATACTGAACAATAACAAAGCATTCAATAAAAAACAGTAAAAGAAACAGTAAATAAAATACAAAGAATTTCTAAGTTAGGGACTGACATCCATCGGACCTATTATCATGTACATTTATGCATTTGGCAGATCTTTCTTTGCCAATTGTCTTTGAAGGTTTTATGTTGTCTGTGGAATTTCAGCCCATGACCTTTGGCAATGGAGAGCAATGTGCTCTAGCAGTCGAGCTACAGACAAACCATATTTATTCTGTTTAAGGCACTCCATGACTTTGCAGCATTTTTTTTCAAGGATGGTCCTTCAAAGATTTGCTGATAGATTACAAAATTTTACTGAAAATGTATTGTTTTACCTAGCGATTAAAAATATTTTAAAGTCTTTCAAAGATACGATGGCACGAATCTCACAAACTTTAGAAAATGTACCAAATTTTACTGCTAATTTATTGTGTTCATAGCAAACAAAAAAAATGTGTTATGTTTTTTTTTAGATACAACTAAAGATGTTCCTTCCGAGTTTTGATGCCTTGAATCACACAAACTTCAGAAAATTTACCAAATTCATTGTATAGAAACTAGAAATCTTTTAGTTAGACTTTTTTGATAATATTTAAGACGTAACTAATTCTATTGTAAATTTATTGTTATTAAGATTTTTTTTTTATAAAACTTAAGGCTTTCCAAGATTTGATGCCATGAATATAAAAAAATTAAGACAATGTATCATAACATGTTTTATTGGAAATTTATTGTATAGAAACAAAAAATCTTTGAGATCGACTTTTTCTTAGATTAACCTAAAGACAATCTTTGATGCCACAAATCTCACAAACATTAGAAAATGAATAAAACTGTATTATAAATGTATTGTTGGTACCTAGCAACTCTAAATATTTTAGTTAGATATTTTTAGATTCAAATACGACGCTCAAAGGACTAATAAAACGCATGCAACCTGTGGAAATTGAGTAGGACCCTGCCAAATGAGTTCTGGACCTCGTCCTTTCGGAAAATACCTCTTTGCCATTTTTGGGGGTTGAAATATGCATCAGACTGTAATATACTGACTCATTTGAAAGAAGCGGTAAATCAGTCATTCATAACGATGCGATTCGAGTGTGTCCGCTTTGATAAATGTGCGCGGGCACACTTAGTGAAAACACACTATGGTGTCGTTAAACTTGTGAACACCCACAATTCAATACACTGTTGGTGTAGAAATATAAAAAGGTACCTGGGAAACCCTGGCAAGAAACCCTGTCTCCAGGCACGGCTCCGCTCGGGGGATCCAGGATTTCCACCTTCTCTGGAGAACTGGCACACATGACCATGGCTTGGGACAACACGCCTCTCATCTTGGCAGGCTTGAGGTTGCACAGGAGCACAGCCATGCGATTTTGCATCTGAAGATTGAGGAATTGAGCGTAAAACAGCTTAATGGATCTGGTCACGGATCATCACGGGATTCAAGAGATTTCAGTATTTGTACGACTCCTGACAGTTAACCATAATGCAATAAATTAAATATGCTGGCGGTTTCCATTAAACAGGTTTCCAGATCTTTGCACTCGTTGCAGCCTTCAAATTTGAAAAATCTAAAAGTTTTGCATAGTGTTTTATAATTTGTTATACATGTCATAAGATTAAGAAAATTGAAAAGTGCTCAAGAACCCACCAAAAAAAAAGTCCAATATTAATGTCATCCACGTCTAAAAAGCATCAATAACATCAATGTACATAAAAAAACAGCTGGCCTGTTTATAACAAGAGAATATTACTTTTTATGGTCAAGAATACAGGGAATCAGAACAAACTGAAATAAATAAAATAAGCACTCAAAAATCACCTCATCCAGTACAAAATCCCAGTACAACATGTAGCAATTCATTAGGATCTGAACTATAAATCCACAAATGCATGTTATGTTAAAACAACTGTAAAAAAAAGTCAAAACCAGAGGGAAAACCCAAAAAGATTAAATGAAGGAGAGAAACAGATGCTTTTTAGAGGTGTAATTATAATTTCTGATGTACTGCTAGGAATCCCCTAAACAAATCGTAAACTCAGGGGTCTGGAAAATAATACATTCAGGTTTATGGACCTGCGTAAAGCACGGCCGCTCAGACAGTTTATATGAAACAGTAAAAGTGAAATATCCCCTTTCGAAATATTCTGACACATAACACCCAATTAACAAGAGTTGCATTCAGTCTTGCTGGCAAACAAAGATGGCTCTCAGATATAGGTGTCAAAATGTACAGTGCTGAAGTTTTTATTCCAGAACACTGTCCAGTACGGCTTTAAATACAAGATTGATCGTGTCAAATTACGATTCAGTTGAATAACTCAATGCGTCAAAATCTCAGATTTGTCCAAAAATCAATATCTATAATTTTGTTTCGATGTTTGAAAATATGAACATACAATTGAACTAGATTTGGGACTTCTTTTTGAGACTTTGAAGCTCCAACACATACGAGTATGGAACAACATTAGGCTAAATGATCAAATTTTACTTGAGTATTTTACTTAGTATTTTTCTCTCTATGTTTAATACCTGTTTTTATTTAAGCAATTGCATTTTTTTTAAATAATTTGACTATAGCTGAAATCCATAATGTTTGCCCTTTCTGTCACAATCTTGGTAACTTGCCATCTTGAAACAAAATCGCAAGTCACTTTACGGATCTATTGACACTTCTTTACTTACTGTTGCGAATGATGGTTAGGTAAGGTGACAGTTTTCAACACGGAAATTTTTTCTACTTGATCATTAACTTGAATATATTTTCTATTTAATTTATATAATTAAAAAAAAAAAAAGTTATAGATTGCCGTTTTGAGTAATTGACTGGAATAACTTAAATTATACTGACCTTAGGAAAATGTTTTCATCAGCGTATTCATAATTAAATTAATACATAATTTAATATCTACTTTTTTTATGAATATTTATTATAGAAAAAGTATGGATCCAATTCATGTTAAGTTAAATTAATTTAATGCAGAAAAAATAGCTAGTATTGTATGGTACTGTATGCAATTGACCAATATCGGTATCGGTGCATCCCTAATTTGATTTTATTGTTTCTTTTTTTCTTTTGCTTCTTTTGTTTTTAATTTGTAGCACTTTGGGATTTTCGTTAATATAAAGTGCGATAGCAATAAAATGAATTATTATTATTATTACTACAAATGATGTAGTCAAACTATGCTTACTGTAGTAAAACCACGTTTCATTTTTCTAAGAACAATCAAATGCATTACTGAATTTGTGGAAATTCAGAAATAGTAGAAAAAGTTTACGAAGCTTCTTTAAGTTCTCCAAGCCTTAGGTAGAAGGTAAACACCGCAGTCAGGTGGTAGATGCGAGACTCATTACCTGATCGAGAGGGATGTGTTTGACCAGACCGCTGACAACAGTACGTGGAGCCGCTTCCCCAACATCCACCTGCTCGACGTAGAGCGAGTCTGCATCAGGATGCTTTTCAGCGGTGATAATTCGGCCCACTCTGAGATCCAACCGTGAAACATCCACTTTCGCATCCTCCTGGGGCGGGGCAGCTGCTTTCTTTTCTTTCTTCTCACCTGGACCAAAAAGCACCAGAATGAGATTTCAGACATGTTCTCGTGTTCGCAAAGGATGGTTGTGTTCACGTGAGTTGAATGACTCATTATCTAGCACACCATAAATGTTGGGAAATCACCCATGAAAAGGCACAAACTGTGTATGAAGTGCTATTATAAGCATGTTTATAGGACATTGAGACTGGGATTTTATTACGCGTCCACTCGGAGGAAATGTGCTTTCGGTTTGCGAGGTGCTTTTTAATGCCATTCTTTGAAAGTTATTTTGAACTGGTCGATATTGTTCCCAGAGGAGCTACTTTTAAGAGTCTACAACAGGAAAGAATGCCGGCTTGTCATTTCTGTTCGGAATCCGAGCTTTCCCAATAGTGAAAACGATTCTGCCAACATCGGGTTGGGTACACTGTGTTTCTAATCAATCCGGCCTTTGGGAAACAATTCGACTTTATCTGTGTTTCTGGAACTGTGGGTGGGGGGTAACCCACAAGTTTTAAAAAACGTTACCTTTGTGTTTATAATCTCATGGCAAGAAAATGAACCATAAGAATTTCCAAGCGTACCGAGTCTTATGATTCTCTGACAATTTTGGTGCAACAATCATACTGAAATTATTTTGACAAAAACATAACATGTGATATTTTCCATCATTGTACATTGAACTACATTAAAACAGCAGATCTCATGTACAAAATAATGATTTTGGTCCCCAAACAGAGTTGCTCCGTAAATGCTCTAGTCTAGTCAAGTCAAGTCAACTTTATTTATGTAGTGCTTTTTACAATTTTCATTGTTTCAAAGCAGCTGTACATAAAACATATTGACTATAAGCAAAACATTAAGTTAAACAAGTTAAAACAAAAGAAGTGAACGCACACACGCACACAGGTTCATACACACCCACATGCATAAAACACACGCACAATATACACATGCACCGACTCACGCAAGCATGCACACGCGCGCGCACGCGCACGCGCACGCAGCGTGGTTATCTCAGAGAAGGACACATTTAAGATAAAAGAGAGAAACACTGGTCAAATATTATACGGACTATAAATTCCTATATGTAATAATAAATCAATTAAGCAGAATGTTACATTTTAAAGTTATATTATTAAATACGAAAACTTTAAATTCGGATCTTTTTTATGTTAACTTGAAAGCAGAGATGCACCGATACTAAATCTATTATTCATTCGATTGATATTTGTCGATACAGATTCTGAAGATTAAATTCATATTTCTTAACTTTCTGAACACTATTCAATCAAATAACGACTTTAATATTGAACATCAAACTGGTGGTGTTTCTTAACATTTTCTATACGCAGATCACAAATTCATTGCACTTTCCTGTCTTCTTTTGATTGACAGGATATATCTGCCCTGATCATCGGCTGTTTTAAACTATCTGCCGATAGTGTGAAAAATAGATCAACTCGACCAATATCGATTATTGGCCGAAATATCAGTGCATCTCTCCTTGAAAGTGACCAGCAGTGAAAAATTCACACTGTTACTGGTGTCAAATTTGACTTTGGTTCACTCATTATCGTTTTGTTCTTCTTCTCAAATGCTTAATAATAAAGAATACATTAGAGAATGTTTAGGCAACGGTTACGTCAGATGGGCACGCTGTATTTACGGCACATGCATATTAATATACAGACGATTTTGAGATTGATATAGACCATAATTCTGACTTTGTTTTAGTTTACCGTACAGTACTTCAGCATTCATCCACACTGAGCGAGAGGATAAAACCGACGTGTCATCTGGCCCAAAGTGAACTTGTTTTTCCTACAACGCATAAATGATGAATAAAAATATGAGTGATCTATACTTAGATTTGAACAAAGCGTTCCCAATTTCAAGGATCTTGAATAATCAGAAATGAAAACCCTTTTCATAATAACTAACCATGAAAGGAAATCAGATACATTTCAAATGCTCTATTATGCCTTCAAAGGCAGGAATGGTATGAAATGGAGCACCATTCAGTGACGCCGACAAATCTGGTTTGTTTTTAGAAGGGTTCAACTAGGGCTCGATGTTTCGATGAATCGATTTTGAAAATGCGGTCGATTCAATATCGACTCTCAAACATCATGAATCTCTATTTTTCTTTCATATTTCCGAAAGCATTAAACAAACTGTTAACCTGAATCTTATTGCTACTACTAGTCTTCTCCACTAGATGTCACTTTTGTTTTTCCAACGGAGATGTTACAACAGGGATCCTGTCATTCACTCATTGCTTAATTAACATGACCGATGCAAGTATGTTGTTTTTTGTTCAGACAAAGCGCATAATGACATACCATGCACCGTTTTGGATAAACCTTAACGTTCATTCAGTGGGGAAATGTCGGCAGTACTGCCCTGCGAGGCCTGCTTTCCCGGGTACAGGGCTCGTCTCTCTCGCAGCATGAGCAACAGGGAGAAGCAGCACATTTAATTCACCAAACGGCGGCCGATTCGCGAATAAAAGAATACAAAACGGCGTTCCACACACCGGTCACTGTTATGTTGATGGTTTGGATGTACACAAACACAGTTCATCTGTAAACTAGCACATGATTACATAGATAGAGGCTACGCGCTGTGTTGTAGCCAATATCACTGCTCTTTCACATCTGTGTGGTGATTTTGTCAGATGATGACAGAAACAGAACCAGACTGACAACAGAAACAGAAAATATGTAAATGAGAACGGCTTTATTGGGCAACAAGCTCAGAATGTTCAGAGAGTAGAAGCGAAACGAGTCTGAAATTGCAACTCAAAAAATACGAATGACGATGACGTCACAAATATGTTAATTAGCGTGTGACATCACCAAACACCACAGTTCCACAAATTCGTAGCATAAACACTGCACGTTTGTGGCTTTCATTTCTTTATATTAATTCACCATTGTAAACTAATCTTTATAGTTCTTTTTTCAAGAAATATCTATATGATTTTTATCTGTATGTATTAGAGATGCAACGATTCACCATGATCCGGTTGAAAATCGATTATAATATGTGAAGATTCAAGCCGGTTGAGATGATATTTGAATCGCAGTACATGTTTTGAACAGCAGGGGCCGCTGTGTTTACTGAACTTGGAAAACGTGGATATGCTGATATTTCTTAAAAATACAAAAATACAAGAAAAGCTCTTTTGTTTATTTTAAAGAGATGTTGTATTGTTCATTTTTTATTTGATTTGGAACTTGTTTTAAAATTGCAGTTTTGTTTTGTTATTTGACATAAAATATTTTTTTATTTTACTAAGAAATGTGCAGCATTTAGAAATAATAAAAGGGCAGTTGTTCATTTCTAATTTTTCTCTACTCATTTTGTAAAAAATGAATCGTGAATAAATCGTATCGTGAGATCAGTAATGGGAATCGCAATCGTTAAACTATCCCTTTAGGGATAAGTTTAGCAAAAAAAAACTGATGACGGATGATGTCATTTTTAGGCGAACTATCCCTTTAATTTTGAGTTTCCAATGTTTATGAAAACAATCAATAAGGCTTATAGTAACACACTTACAGCACAATGGAAGTCTATGGGGCAAAACTTTGCACATCTCATTTCAATATACATTATCAATTAAAGTGACAATCCATTCAAACTGAGTGACTTTTTCGCCCAAAATTAACAATAAAACGCTATACAGTAAAGAAAATGTTATAGCGAAGAACATCAAACCTATATAGCTTCAGAAAACTTGAAATATAGTCATTTGGACATTTGAGGTACTTAGCAATTTCTGGTCATTTACTGTAAATAAACTGCATCAAAGTTCTTCAGCAATAAAATAACAGCACCAAGTTTGAAACATCACAAGGGAGATCCTGTTTTATTTTTGGATGAAATATTACTTAAAGCTTTTTTCATTACCCTGCTAAATCTTCTTCCATTCATAAATCATATTTAAACTGCAGTATTTGACTCAAGTAAATAATTCAAAGTGCTATTCTGTGCACTAATTCAAAATGAGACCTGGGTCAACATGACTGAAAATCCAAAAACGTCCAATGCTGCTAAAGATCAATCAACAGAAATGTCTGGAAACGTCACAGTGATAAAGGACTATTCGTCAACAGATATAAAACATCCTAAATACCTTTTTTCTCAGCCTTTATCTTTTTTGTAGCATCGTTGTCTTTGGCTGGAGGGTTTTTTGGAGCTGGGGCAGATGCAGAATCTGCTGGGGCAGATGGAGCTGCTGATGTTGGTTTAGACACAGACTGGACGCCGTGGTCCACCGAAGGCATGGCCACGTCTTTTACTGAAAACAAACAAATCCAGACAGATGCCTTTATGAATCTTAAAGGCTAACATTATTTATTTAATAATCAAAATTGAGTTATTATGCCCTATTTTTTTTTTTTATGTGTACATTTTGGGACTTTAAGAAAACAAAAGGGTTACATCTACAAAATCGCATTATCATTTGGTTATATAAGGTTCTATCTGCGAGCACTTTGAATGCACACAAGAGGACCAATCAGGATCAGCTTTCTTTGTCATGTGACCGGACTCCTCAGTGACAGTGGGAAATATCTAACGACTCAGAATGCCGAAAGAACCTTATAATTCTAAGGCGACGTGTTCTGAACTACAGCAATGCGGGCGCCCTCGATTTAAACACGGTATTATGGAAATTACTCTTTACGGTTTGGAGCCGGTATGTTTCATTTGTTTTAGCGAAACAATTCAAATAAATCATGTAAAGCAGCCTCATTTCAGGAAACAATTTGGAGAAACAATATTTCTATCCAGACAGACAAAGTAGAGCATCTGCTTTTACAAATCCGAATGCCAAGCAATAGCACAGCGTGGTAACGTAAAACTTTTATTAAATTCCCTCCATGTTCAATCCATAACAGATGAAAGCAGATGTGTGATATCTAAAATAGGCATTATAGGAATTCAAAAATGCATTCATTTTTAAGGGAACAAATCCATATGGTTTCTGAGAAAGAGCACCTGCGCTAAACTTGATGAAAGGGATAGTTCACCTCGAAATGAAAATTACATCATTTACTCACCCTCCTGTCATTCTAAATCTGTATCACCTTCTTTCTTCTGCAGAACATAAAAGAAGATATTTTAAAGGACGTACGAATTCACTTCTATTGCATGGACACAAAACCAATGCAAGTCAATGACAAGAGGGTGAGTAAATGATAGAATCTTTATTTTGGGGTGAACTATACCTTTAACCTGGCCTTAAAGGGGTTATCACATAACATAAGAATGCACCTCTCCGGGCGATACTGTACCTCCTCTCGCCGTTTCCTTCTCCAGCAGCTGTTTCATCAGTATTTCGATGTCCTTCTTGAGCTTGGCGTTCTCCACCATCAGCTTCTTCTCCTCTCTGACGGTCGCCTGAACAACTACACCAAACATCATATTCATTAAAGGATCACAGATATCAGGTCTGAAAGTCAAAATGTACATCTACTGTTGCTGTAACCACGCATGTCATCAGCAGATGAATGCAGAAAGTCAATAACTGTTTAAATGTCATCAAGTTCATTTTAATACATCATTCGTAGCACTATAGTACTTTCTGTTCTTTTTTATAGCCCTCTTGTGAGCTCATAGACTGCATCTGAGTTCTTCTAAAATGATCATTGTGTTCTATGGCAAAAAATAAAAATAACAGCACACAGGTTCGAAACATCACAAGGGAGATCCTGTTTCATTTGAAGGTGAAATATTACCCTCCTAAACCGTCTCCCAATCATAAATCACATTTCACAGCAGTATTTGCGTAAATGAAACACTTCAAAGTGCACTTTTGTGCACTAATACAAAATAGGATGTAGAAAGTCCATAAAAATTCACATTTCTTCAAGTTCATTTCGGTAAATACTCTGCTTGTTACTCTGCTTGTTGCTGTAAGCTGAAGCATATTTTTTATCAGTTTAACACTTTAATTTAATACAAATGATAAATCAAATTCATTCAAAATGTTTGAATAAAAAGTTTACGATAAAAATGACATAAATTTTGTAAATAAGAGATTTTTCAACAAAATCAATTGATGTGGACTGTAGGCCAATGACAGGCACTGAACATTTTACATCTACTGTATATCGCCATCTCTGTTTGAAACATAAAATTGCAAGTTATTTTATCTACTTCACAATGTCACACATTTTTTTAAATAGTTATGTTTCGCTTCAATTTTATTGTTTCTTAACAAAGTTCAACATGCTGAATACGAAAAGCACATTTTATTATTACTTGTACGCAGAAATGACGAGGTACTGGCATAAACACTGAACTCAAAACAACAGTTGAACATAACGGCTACTAAAAATGAGTCGTCCAAAACTTCTGAAGTGTACATTTGATCGTTTTTGTCTTTTATGACTAATATTGTCCTCACGAACCAAGTTCCAGAAGTAATCACTCATCATCACTTCATCGCACCTTCCCTGTGCTACAGAAATTTCTGACAATGATAATTGAAAAATATATGTGAAAATGTGTACAGTTTTTGCAATATACCGATATATCGTAAATAGAGAAATAAGATAAAGATTTACTTGAGCTAAATACAGTATACAGTAAAACATGCTATATAAAAATAAATATTACCACAATAATTAGCACCACAGATATGTACAAGAACTATAAAAAGGTTGGGCGAAACAATCATTTGTTACAAAGTGCTTTTCTTTACATGGGTCGAAGTAAAACTATGTCACATTGACAAATGCCACGAAATTTTAAGCTCAAATTCTAAATTATTATTATTAAAAGCTTACCATCGTGCAAAGTTTTTTTTCAGTGTATTAATGCATTTCATTTATTTGTAAAAAGCTAAATCAGGAGCCATTGAGCCCTGGTTCATGAACATTAAGCTCCCAGAGCATTCCACTCACTGGCTTTCTCCTTCAGTATCTGGACCTGCTTCTTAAGATACTCGATGATCTGGTCAGCCTCCACGGCCTTCTGTTCCAGTCTCAAGAGTGAGGGTGTGTGGCCCGACATCTTGAAAAGAGATCGCACCAAGAACCTAAGAAAACAAGCCAAAAAAAGATCAAACGCGGCAGGAACTCTTAGTCACTCGTAAACATAATTTTTTTTTAAATAAATGAGAGGACTCGAGAGGACATCCTATCCGTATCTGGGAACACACACCACTTAAGCATCGAGAGAGCAACGACCTGTTTAAATGAGATCTTCGAGATCTCTGGCACATGTAAACATGAGGTGTTTTTGGCAAACTTTACACGCTTGCTTAATTTGAAATGTATACGGAAACGTGGCCAAGTTTCTGTCCTTCTTCCCTTCCATGGAAGGGAATAAGTCAGACACCAGCCAGACGACCAGACAACAGATCGGATACATGCCAAACAATATGCAGAAACCCCATCAAACCCCATCTTGTTTGTGATTCTCGCTTCAGACTGTTTGTAAATCTGCAAATCCGCGCAAACTCGCCTCAATGTTCAACTCAACCGAATTCCAGAACACGGAAGGGGTGGAAACCGAACCATATGTCATCCGAACAGGCCTGTTCCCCAGTCCATAATTCTGGACAAACACAGCAATTGCGTCACTGTCCACCTTGTCCCACCACCCTTATAAAAGCGTTCATAATTACGGAATCCTCTTTGGCTCCATACGGGATCAAACAATTCCCATTCAGTCAAATGGCAGCTGGCGAAGCAAAACGGACACATTACGCATTTTGGCTCCGGCCCATCGGCTGCGAAAGGACCGAGGGAATTTTTACAAGGCGTATGAAAAGAGCACAACACATCATAACACATACTGCAGGGTGGTGCTAGAAAACAACAGCTGGCTCGGGATGAAAACAAAGGGTTGGGATGAGGAAATTAGAAACACAAAAAAGCTGGAGTTGATAATATCGTGGATCAAAGTCTCTTGTTTTTGAAGTTCTTGCGCCGCTTTATATGGGCCTGTGGTGGAAGGATTTATGAGCACCATGACAGGACTGTTTTCATTTGCATAACCCCTGAAAACAAGACCCTTCCAAGAAAATCAACTTCAGAGAACCTCAGTCGATGCTGCCTTCCCATAATGCAGCAGCGGTCATTCCTGTCATGTGACACTCAATGACTATGAATGTTAGCCAGGCAACGATTATGAAATTCACGTCAAAATGTTTCAATCTGAAACAAGAATGTAAAACTGACAAAAGCTGTTGCCATATTCATGCGAGTCACAATGGAAACAAGATAGGGACCAAAGTGTCACCCATCAGTCATCTATTCTATTCTTTTCTGTCGAATCATTTTAAATCCCCCACATATGTGCATTCGATGGGAATGATTTTTAAGGAATAACAGGCAAAATGTTCATATTCTCTTAACCCTTACGCCATTCCTGACGCATATGGCTTCCTTTCTTTAGTTGAAGCCACTATAATTAATGTAATTTATGTCCATGAAGCCTTAAAAGCACATCCATCCATCATTGCAGTAATCCAAAGAAGTCCAGTGGGATACAAAATGTCTTCTGAAGCAAAACGATAGATGCAGTTTGATTTTTTTTATATTTATAACTTATATAGCTAAATTGAAACCGAAACAAAAGCATATGTTCATTGAAGTGATTCAACACGTCACCATATTTGAATTTAGAACTTGTTTTGGTTTCAGTATCTATTTAGAATGAGCTCAAACTATGAATAGTTTTCTCACACATACAACTATGGTTTTACTTTAGAAGATGAAGTCATTTGGATTACATCAATGATGGATGGACGTGGATTTTAGAGTTTCAACATCTCAGGACCTATATATGGACACAACATGATTTTAATTCACTTTGAATCTGTCATACGTTTGTGTATAATTGAAGAGAGGAAGTCATTTACACCAAGAGCAAAGTGTTCCCATATTTTACATCTAGGCTCCCTTGGGAAAGAGTGAGGTCTTCAACAGCAACTCAACATGCCATGTTTTAATACTATACACTGATATAAAGTACACCTCCACAGTAGAGCTACACAATTTAAAGTAGTACATTCTAATGTAAAGCATGAGCAAAGAGACACCAAATTCATTTAGATACATGTACATTGTTGTTTATATAGTTTCAGGTTAAAAACTGTTTTTGACAGAGACCACATGAACGAGATGCAGTACACACGCATAAAAACTGTTCTGTCAACACCCGTTCATAAATTACTCTTTAATTTCTCAAGGTTTCATTTCAAAACTGTATTTAACCATTTTGTTACACTTTAAACCCATTTTGACCGCAAGCATTTAGACAACAGAGTCTACATAGTTGCATCAGGACGGCACATTACTATTAATAGAGACTTAACATGTGAATATTTATGTCACATGTCCGTGTAACAGCTCTATAAAAGGCATTCGTGTGCCCATACAAACCGTATCACCAGCCACACAATATACAAAAAATACACAATAACGATAAAACGTCTTAATACTCACATAAAAGTGTAATCTTTCAATTTCCTTTCTGAAAGCCGCACGCTCTCGCTCGTCTCTCCGGCGTCGCAGAGTGATGGCGTCACACTCACGTGACGCTCATATGTTTACATGCGCAGGAAGAGTCTGATCTCTTCAAAATCAGATACACATCTGTAATGTTTTAATGTAGGCGTGCTTCAGGGGAGAAATGTGTTGCTTAAACTGAACAGGTATGATTTTGATGTCGCTGTTCTTTGCATTTTGAGTATTTAAGCTGCTGCGAGCTTCGGTTATGGCGGTTGTCATACATTGGATCATGTGCAATGTGCAGTAACTTACATACTGTACATCGTGCACATTATGCGTTTTATTGGTCTCTTAATGTAATGCCAGATCGGGGGTCAGATTTCTGCGAGGGACTGTTCATACAAAATGTCACTTTTAATATTTGCTAATCTGCATTGATGTTTTCTAATAACCTCGTTATTTATAAACGAATTCTAATATTTAGTTCATATTGACCATTTAATTGCATACATTGATATTTGAGTATATCTAACCATCATTTAAGACGTTGAAATTGTTATTAGTATTTTTTAGATTTAATGTTTTTTTATAGTTGCCACTGTAACATTGGATACCCTGTAATAACTGTATGCACACACTGTGATACCTGTACTAACTGTTTTAGCTATATTTTGGTAATGATTTGAAATACATGAATTTGAATGGAATAAAATATGAGATATGTCATAATAATGTATTCTCCAAGTCAGTGTCAGATGAGTCATGCAACCCCTGAGAGATGCTGAGGTGGGAGCCTCCACTTTCTTTGCCTCTCCTCTTCCTCATGATGTGTGTGGAAGCAATGGACTTCCTCTCACCCCCAACTCCATCAAGATCCTGGGCCGATTCCAGATCCTCAAGACTATCGCCCATCCCAGACTTTGCCAGTATGTGGACATCACACGAGGGAAACATGGTATGCCTTTGTTTTTCTTCATTGCCTTTTTTGCTGGCAAATGATCAGATGCTCACTATTTATTCATTAGGATCTACACAATTTCCTTTACTACTCTTTAAAGAGGACATAACCAGTGATTTGTAAGGTCCTCCTCTGGTTTATGGAGTGTCCAACAACAAGTTTATGTACATAGAAGGTGTTAAAACAATATTATCTCGTATTAATAGGCAGGTATTCTTACCTTACTTCTTGACTGACTCTCAAATGATTCGTTCAGTGATTCATCTTTCTAATCCCCTCCTTTCCACTAGCGTAGTCTGATGTGATTGGTCAAATGGTCTAGTCTGCTGTGATTGGTCTACGGCAAATGAGGCTCACAAGCTATAGTGTTTGGGGGAGAAGAGTGAAGTTTTCGCGGGCAGTCCTAGCAAAACGTAGGTCGGGGACTGTATTTAGTGACGTAATCCGGCTGGGGTTCGTGAATCGGACAAGGGACGACTCGTTTGCGTGATTCAGAGTCGACTCCCTTTTTTCCAAGCTAATAACTTCGTTGTTCATTCACCTTCAGATTTACAACTTGGCAGACTGCTTACATTCAAACACGGCAACATTACACACTGCATGAAATGTAATTTTCATGATCTCATGTTATGTACTCTTTAAAGGAACAGATGCCTCTGTGACATACAGAAAGCCAGTCGGCATTCTGTTTCATTACACAATGACATTTTTACACTTTTCATAACACCTATTGGACGAATGGCGTACTTCTAAATTCTCTGACTTGGTTGGAGAAGGTTGAAAAAATGACAAACTTTGCCTTTAATTGAAGTTGATGCCACAGATGCATTTTTGATTCATTTAGTTAAAATGTGCTCTTGTTCCTTATCTTAACAAGTCACCATTTGGTTCTGAGTGCTTCATCTGTCTGGTGCTCTTTAAAGTTTTATACTTTCTTTTATCCTCGCAATGTTTATCTCAGAGGTTTATTAGCGTTATTCGTCAACAGAAGTCATCTGGGAGGGAAGTCTCTTTCCATCTTAAGTTGCTTTATGGCTGTTTGTTCTGTATCTATCATGCACTAAACAGCTTGGGTCATCTTTAAGAGCGCATAAAATGAAGATCGATGCACGTGTATGTAAACAAAGTTCTTTTTGAAGTCCTTGATATTATATTTAATTGTGATGTTATTAAGATATCTGATGCAATAACTTTCTTTCATGTCTTAGGAAATGACCTCTATAATCTTGCTAGAGGCGATATTTATTTTAGAGGATATATTGAATGAGTTATTGGTCAAGTTTAAGATGGGAACCGAGTTTCTCATGGTTCTCAAATGAAAATAACATGCAAGTATGAACGTTGTCGAGGAGGTTGATGTAATAAACAGACTGTTCTGATGGACTTTTCTCAGTTACATGCTGAATTTGCCAGGCCAAATGAAACGGACATGTGCGAAAAGAAATCAATTCTTTGTCTGTCTGTAACAAAAACAGCCCTTGTGGCTTGCATCACAACAAAATGCACCGTTTCATAGGAAAGCCGCAAACATTAAAGGTGAAGTGCGTCATTTCTAATAGCAGTAACAGACAACAGACTACGTGTAGAGTTTACAGCAGATCAAAGATGGCTTGTACGAGAGGAAGCAGATGCTTTAACGTGTTGTCTTCTTGACATTTTACAGAACGTCTGATTATTGTGGCGGAGCATCATGAGAAGAGCCTGAAGGACTTTCTGAAGCAGGCCAAACCTGTCAGGTAAATCATGCAAGATTTATGAAAAATTAGACATTCTTCACTTCCTGTAAGTTGCCTTCAAATCTCAGGTGAATATTGTAAATTTATTCTGTGGATTATTGACTCATTTCATATTTTGGCTTTCTTCTTTGTTGAAGTATTTCTTTCTGCAGAAAAAAATATTTATCCAAATATTATTTTTTAGCCAGGGACCCTATGATAATTTTTCTACTGTGATATCGCCACATTAAAGCATCATTTGAAAGGTTTATGTCAACATTCAGATGCATGCTCATTCTATACCATTATAACAGTAAGCTCGGGGTCAGTCGTATTTTGTAAAAATATTTTCTGGTTCACATCATCGTGTCAGTAGACCTATTGCTTATTTGTTTGTTCATGAGATTCATACACTTCCTCTTGTGTTGACGCTTTCAAGACATATATGCTTCGCTTTTTGCTCATTTAGTGTGTTATATTTGTCCAGACGATGTCTCACGATATTAGGACTGTGAGTTTTTTTAGGATGCATGCGTTTTTACTAACAAGAAAGAACGCAGTTCAATCAAATCAAAGGCCAAACCCCGTGAGCGGTTTATACATTTACTGATATTCATTAATGCCATTTACTTATTTTTAGAATATGACATATTCACAGAATAATACACCCAGGAATGTTTTTCATTATCCAGATCCAAATTATAAGAATGTTTCTGATTGATATTATCAATTTCATTTCTATAGACCACTTCCCAAGCTGGTCCAAAAGCACTTCTTTTTATTTTGAAGTCTGCCATAGATATTTGTTGACATTTAGGTCGTAAATGTTCTGTTGGTTGTTTTCTTTAAACCGTGCGCTGTGCTAAAAACTGAAACAGGAAGTTCTGCTGAACCAGCGTTGTTTACAACGTCCGAAGTGGTCTATAGCGTTTTTGCAAATGTGTAGTGTTTACTGCATTTACAGGTAGAGTTTATCCAAAGCTACTCTACTCTACATTTTTATTTTATGTGTGTTCCTTGGGATTCACACCCATAACATTTGCGTTGCTGACATAATGCTGTACCATCTGAGCTACAGGTGGTTAACTCCAGGACAACTTAGTAAGACTGCTATGTATGTTCTGCCATCTACTGTGTAAATACAGACATTTCACTATGAATTCTGTCGCTTAAATTTATTCGAATGGCGATAAATTAAGCTGTATTTGTATTGTGTACCATTGTCTCACAATCGTTCCTAATAGTCAAACATTGACTAGATTGACTCTTGCATACAAATGAGTATTTTTTACTAGGCCTCACGTAATGCCCTGACTCTGCTAAAGATATTAAACATCCTAACTGTATTAAGATAACCATTAATATCTTTTAAGCATTTGAGGATTGAGTAAAGCTAAATTTACCTGTTGACCTGTGCTGCTTGGAACTTTGAAGTAACAGATTACCCCCCAAAACCAAATCCCATCATTGCTCACCCCAATTGTTCCAAATCTGTATAAATGTATTTGTTTCGATGGAAACCAAACAGGTTATGGGTCCCAAACAGTTCCCATAGTAGTAAAAAAGACAATGGTTGTCAAAAGCGCCCCGCAATTGCTTGCTTTCCTACAAAATATCTTATTTTGGGTTCAACAGATCAAAGAAATGTGTGAAGCAATTTTTCCTACTATGGTGTCAATGGTGGCCAAGAACTGTTTGGTCACAAGCATTCTTCCAAATATCTACATCTGTGTTCATCAGAACAAATCAATTTAAATATATTTTGAACAACTCAAGGGTGAGTAAATGATGACCGAATTTAGTTTCTGTCACTGTTCCTTTAAGCTGGATACTTTGTAAAACTACTTTTCTGCAATCCCTGTTATCAAAAATTCAATCTGAATTTCACTTTAATCTACCCAGAGCTTTCCAAAGGAACATTTTTCATTATTCTAATCTTTCCAAAAGCTTTATAGTCAGAAATACTTTTCTAAAAGATGTTTCCATATTGCTGTTCTTAAGATGTGTGTCTCATTGAAAACATGCACAGGGAGAAAAACATCAAAACAGTTTTGGATAAATAAGTGGGACACTTCATTCCTTCACCCTAGAATAATTTATTCATAATTCATCAAGATTTTTTCTTTTAAAACTGTGATTCCCGAAAATTCAAAACTTTGGAGTCCTGCAGAAATATTCACTTCATTATTTTTTTATAATTGTAAGCACATTTTGCTTGAAATTGTCAGTTGAATTGTAAGAAAGTTGTTGTTTGTTCAAATTCTGCAGTTGTGTGATGGACTCATTCACAGAGGTTTTTGTCCTTTTTCTCTTTTAGTCCAGATAAGGTGCTAAAGATCGCCTATGAATTGTTAGAAGGTTTGGATTTCATGAATAAACACGGTATGGTGCACCGTGCGCTGTCTCCTCATAACGTTCTCCTGGATCGTGAGGTATGTGTGTTGAAAACGTTGACATGTAAGAAATAAGTTACAGTTTACTTGGCCTGTGATGATAACTTCACTCTGTTAGTATTCGTTGCTGTTTCAACCCTGTAGTTATTATTGCTCAAGCATTTGTCAATAAGGTCCATATTTGAGTTTCGGAGTACAACCAGTACTTTAACTCTGTCAGATTTAATGCCCAGCAAATGATGTTACCATCAATAAGACATGAAGCGTGACAGAATTATTAGTTTCGCATCAATATCATGGTGGCTTTTCTTTCAACTCGCTGATTTCACAGAATTAAATGTTCTTTTTCAAACTCTACAGGAAAAAGTGAAGTTGGCCAAATTCGGCCTGTATCATATGACCAACCACGGAGCAGATGTTGACTTCCCCATTGGGTACGTCATTTGGACTGTAATGTTTTCCATTTGTTTCCTGCTATGTAACATATTCCTCTAAATGAAACTCATGTGTTATGGAGTCTACGCACCGGCGGAGATAATATCTCGGCGGGATCGTATCTAAGCAGAAAGCTTTAAATCTTGCGCGCCGCCCCTTTAAGACGCACCGTGGCTATGCACCAAAGCGTCAGCCTTTCATGGGGAAAAAGATCAATGGGTCACGCTGTGCTCTCGTGATGAAGAAAAATGAACTATTATTAGATGCATCATTGTGGTCCATCTTTGTTTTGATCAAGAGCAGGTCTTGGATATCAAAGCGGCTTCCTTACGGCGAGTTATAAATAACATAGCCGAGCGGCACGACCGGGGGCCCTCGTGTTCTCCGGGGGCTTGTCTTATAAAGTCCGCTTGCGATTTGGGTCTTGTGAGGCAAGGGGAGGGGAGACGGGACATGTGTTCTGTTATTTGTCTTTTGCAAGGCCTCATCTGCGAGACCTTCCCAACACTCCTATCTTCTGGTTTTTGATGTTTCTGCAGGTATCCATCTTACCTGCCTCCGGAGGTTATTGCTCAAGGCTGTTTTTATCCCAGCGAACCCTCGATCACAGAGGAGCCTCTTCCCTCAGGGCCCAAAACAGACGTTTGGTCTCTCGGTGTGCTTCTGTTTGAACTCTGTGTGGTATGCACTCGATGTTTCTTGACCACACTGAGTTTTAGTCGTTCTTTTCTTGTAAGTGAGGTTCCCACGGTCAATAAAAACCTGGAAGTATCAGGAAGTTTAAAGTTATGATTTATAGACAAAAACACAACTGAAATATTTATTACTGTCAATTTTCATATTATAATATGCACATATTTTTGTACATACTCAAACATAGTAGGTCGACCTTGAATAAGATTTATTAAAGAAACAACCTGCAGGATCAAAAATAAATATTGCATTTTCATACACTAAAAATAAACATAGTTGATTATAATATTTTTTACTTTTTTGAATAGTGTGTGGGTCTTTTTATTGATATTTGCTACATTTGCTTTCTGCAGATATACAACTTTTAATATGTGGGATGCCATTCAGCAGATCTTATTGTTTTGATTTTGGCTCATACATGTACATAAACTGTCTTAAGTGTCCATGAATATGCACAGAACATAATGATAGACAATGCTTCCTATTTAAAGTCACATGACTTGTTTCATCCAATAGGGAAGGCAGATTCTGCAGAACATAGACATTAGCGAGAGACTGAAGTTTATCATCAATTTAGGTGAGCACCCATCTGAAATTTCACATGAATTTTATTTATTTTTTATATTTTTCATACAACCACAAAAAACATCCCTTGATATTCTGATATTCTCTACAGGCTGCATGGACGACATAGTCACTGTTCTAGCAGAGGAACACGGTTGCTTAGACACAGTCAAGGCGAGTTTGTTAGTCCTGATCGAGTCTTTTATCTTTGCACTTGACAAATGTAAATCTCCATGTAATGTTTTTGGCATGCAGAAATGTCCACACCGACTGTCACGGGAAAATCAGTTTATCTCCGTGGTTTCATCTCAAAAGGTTTTTCGTTTGAAAGGTTTTCTTTGAAACCGCTGAGATAAGCTCCTTTCTCCTTCACAGCCCTAACACTTCCCAAATGTCCTCATAAAAAGTCACTTTTCAGTGCTGTCACGTTTATAGCGTGAATGGCGGATGGTGCTAATATTCTTGTCTACATCCTACCAGGAGCTGCCCGAAACTCTGCAGGCATTATTGAGGAAATGTCTGACGTTTCTCCCATCCAAAAGGTAACCTATTCAACCACCCTGTCATTTCATTAAAGAAAAACACTCTCTCACTTCGGCTTAAAGCTCTTTTTCAAGTTGTCATGAGGGCTTATGTTATTATGATGTGAAATGTCTTGAGAAGGGCACTGCCTGTATCTCTTCTCGATTCAAATGCACATTTTGACATCTTAGTGAATTTGCTGAACAGAATAATAAATCAGGCATTGCCGAAGCGACTTACAGTTTATTTAAACTATACGTTTTATCTAAACATACATTTTCGAAATATTGTATGACTCCTCGGAATCTAACGCAATGCTCTACAGAATGTGCTACAGGAATAAACGATATAAATCATAGTGTGTTTGCTCATTTATTTTGTAGGTCCACCCCGGCTGAGCTTCTGAGGGATTCTGTTTTTGAGAGCGTTTCGCATCAATATAAACCCTATCAAAGCCCTGTGCGATTGTTTTCAGCTTCTCCCCGATGTGCCCATCTGGAGCTTCCAGAGGACATCAGCGAGCTCTGTAAAGGTTTGGTTGTTCAGCATTTACAATGTGTACATTTGGAATGGATCTATAATATATATACATATAGATTAGATTAGATTCAACTTTATTGTCATTACACATATACAAGTACAGTGTAACGAAATGTAGTTTTATAATGACAACTACCAGTAGAGCCAAAACGTGCTTTGCTTATCTACTTGTTAAGTTTGATGTCATGCATCACCACTTCTGGGTCCAAACGCTTTATCAGATGCTAAAGGGAAACAACTAACAATGCTAATATACACTCATAGCGCGCTGTAAAACTACCGAAAACCCACTATCAAAAAGTTTTATCTCCATAACAAAATCCCATAAGGCCAGACAGATCATTTTTTAAGTTATGAATTATATATTATTGTAACAATATAAATTATGTATGAATTATTAAAATATAGATATAATTTGACTTTATTTATTTATTTTATATAAAAAAATATATATATTTATGCTTTATTTTAGTGTTTTAAATGTAACATACATAACAGATATAATAACTTACTCTACTAATGATATAAGGGTGCATTCATATATATATTTCTAGTTTTGGTTAGGGTTTTTTACTTTTTTTTTTAAGGTAAATTTTGTCCTGGTTCACTTAGCGTTCAGATTGCAGATTAAAAATAATTAAAGCTATCCAATCATGCTGCGATTTATCACGTAAGCTGTTAGGTTCGATATCTTTAGGTTCGATTTTAAAATACCAATCTGAACGCTAACCGAAGCAGGACTAATTTATTTAAAAAAAAATTGGTCCAGACCAAAATAACCAAAAGATCCAAACTAGAAATATGAACCCACCCTCAATCGAACCGCGCCAGAGTTCGTTGGAAAGTGGACCGAGACCCATCTTTTCAGTGGTCTCGGCCCGCTTGTTTAGTGCGCACCAAGGTTTGGGTGGCAGCGTTCACACTTTTTTACCAGAGTTTTAATCGAACCAAACATGGCATATATGAACACACCCTAATAGATACATAATAGATATAAAAGTAATCTACTAATTATTTCATTCATACATATCGCGACAATAGCCCTGCCGAAGTAGATACCGGGAAAATAGTCATGACTCACAATAATTGTGTAGTGAATATCTGAGTGCGAACTTACGATTTGTAAATAGCTTGAATAAATGATACACTACGTGGAGTAAGAATGGCACAAATAATGCTTGGGCTGTTGATTTATTTAACCAATAAACTACCCGAGGCCGTGCATTAAAGTAATTTTACAGTGGACAAGGGGTATAAACCTCTTGCATGTGTCATTGTATGTGAATTGGTGTAAAGATTGTTGTTGTTATTTGCTTTCTTTTGTATCTCATGAAATGTGCGTACCTTTTGTCGTTTATGTAGATGATGGAGGAAACTACCTAGCAGAAAGAGCTATATATGAGATTTATCACCTGTGGTGCCTGGCAGGAGGAGACCTGGAGAAAGAACTGACCAATCAGGAGATCATCCAATCAAAACCTCCAGTCTGCACACTTCCCAAGTACCCACTCATCATTGATCTCTCTAACATAAACTAGATCAAATCAATCAAAGTCCTTGCTTTTAAGGGGTGTGGCTTACATCACATGTTGTGTTGCTAGATTTATTTTGGAGGACGGAGAATCCTTCGGTCAAGGACGAGACAGGAGTTTCCTCCTGGATGACACGACTGTGACACTTTCGCTCTATCAACTCAAAAATGTAAGTGTGTTTGTTTTTACGGGTTGTTGAATCTTTAATAAAAGCATGTTCTAATTTGCATAGTCCCGCAACAATTTGAAGTAGTTATTTTAAAACCTCATATATGAATAAAGAAATATGCAAATTGAAAACTTTTTTGAAGACCTTTTTCATAAAATATCACTCCACACCTGAGTTTTTGTAGCACGCTTCATTTCACATCCTTGTCACGAATCAAGCGTAAAATGATGCATGCTAATAAAATACTACTGTTTATGTTTTTATTCCAGAGGCTGAAGGATGTCGCTGGAGAGACGTACTATCCATTATTAGAAGACGAGTAAGAGAGCTTTTCTCCTTTTATGTATTCTGCTGTGTTTGGCAGCAGTCTGTGTCCGTCCGGGGATTCAGAAACGTCTCGTGTGTCCCGCAGGCAATCCAGTCTGCCTCAGTCTAACAGCAGTAATGAACTGTCCGCTGCGGTCACCCTGCCTCTCATTATCCGCGAAAGAGACACGGAGTACCAGCTCACCCGCATTGTCCTCTTCGACAGACTGCTCAAGGTCCTACACACACACACACACATTTTTAGGCCTCAACAGAAAATGGTTAAGCCTGATGAAATCACCTCACAAAAACATCCTTGAAAGAATTGTATTTTAGGTTAAGGAGACGTTTTTAGAAATGATCCCCTGCGAGATTTAAAAAGTACATCGAACCTTGTCCATATTTTATATTATTATTAATTTTTGAAAGAGGTATTGGACATGTTCTTTTTTTTAGAAAAAATTAGTATAACCAGTACTATTATGATGCTTTTTAAAGTAGCAATCTGTAATTTTTTAGATTAAAAATAAACAAAAATCTGATATTACCAAGCACATTAACAAACAGTGTTGAAAGGAAATGTAATTCACAGTTTTTTGATAGATAGAAAGCATAGATAAAGTTAAGCACGTAATGTAACCTGCAGTTTTATGCTTCAAACAGAGATGGCGATGTAGAAGGTCACATTACGAATTGCGACTTTAATATACAGTGGTTGAATGGAATTCACCTGTAATTGTATTTACTTTATCTATTCTGTACACTTTATGTAGGAACGTGCCATAAATGTTTGCTGTCTGTTCTCAGACGTACACGTACAAAAAGAACCAGATTTGGAAGGAGGCCCGGGTGGATATTCCCCCACTTCTGAGAGGCCTGGTGTGGGCAACTTTACTAGGAATTGAGGTGAGCACGAGTTCAGCGTTTTTACAAGGATACAGTATATTGTGAACAATCAATCTTTATGCTTCTTTCAATAGAAAACTATGGAGCCATTTACTTGATTTTCTTTCTGAGGTTGTGTCAATACATTCATCAACCAAAAAGCACATTTGGCATTTTCTGTGTCATTAATGGTATATCGATTTTCTGTGTTTGCTTAATCGCATGATGTATACAACCGATCAAACGCTGATGTAAATTCATGGGGCATTTAGCTTGTGTGCAAAAAATACCTTTTTACTGGACGATCTTTTATTTCTATAAACGTTTGTGTTTAATACTCCCACAGGGGGATATCCAATCAAAATATGACAGCATAGATAAGGACACGCCCATTCCCACTGACAGACAGGTGAGATTCCAAGTCCTTAATAGTCTTTGCACTGATTAAGCTTATTGACAGACTGAATAATTCATTCGCCTGTTGAATAATTCACTTTGTTTACCGAGTGGCTGTTTTCACCTTTAAGCCTTGTTAAGGTTTGACTGTCTACTGCTGAATATTTCAAGCGATTTGGGACCCGGCGGCTCTAATGGAAGCATCGCCCACCCGGCCACTTATCCGAGTTTACTGAAAGTCACAGACTGAAGTTCCTTTAATTTTCTTTTGCTTTCGTCCGTCACACAGATTGAAGTGGACATCCCACGTTGCCACCAGTATGACGAACTGCTGTCGTCGCCCCAGGGTCACACCAAGTTTCGTCGGGTCCTGAAGGCCTGGGTTGTGTCTCATTCTGACCTGGTCTACTGGCAAGGTGAAAAATAGTTTAGTTGGGTGCTGCTGTGTACACTCAGTTTTGTCTTTTTGCCACTAGATGGAAGCAAAGACTCACATCGTGTGGTTATAAACAGATAAAGGTTCTTGCGGCTTAAAACAGAGCCGATCTGATGTGATTTATAAATTGCTGCGTGGGTGAATCTCATGAAAGCTGTCAAGCATATCCAGGTCATATTTCATATTTCACATCAAGGTGGAAATTAGATATAATGTTTTGCTTGAAGAAAATGAGATCCGATTTGTTTCATAATAGGTACCGTCTCATTACCGTAATGCTTCTGGACATTTGAGTGTTTTTTCTTTGTAGTGCTTCTGAAGAGATTCTCATTTCTCTAACGCAGGATTTTTGTACTACAGGCATTGCATATTTATTCTGTGTTTCCAAATGAATTACAGTATATTTATAGTAATTGAGTATAATTTAAAGGAACAGTTCACCTAAAAATAAAATCCTGTTTTCATTTACACACCTCAACATTTGTTTACATTTCTTGAACACAGAGAAAGATATTTAGACGAAAGCTTGTAACCAAACAGTTCTTCGCCACCATTGACTACCATAGTAGGAAAATTGCCCTATAAATGTTTTTGTTCTGCTGAACACAAAAGAAGATATTTTGAAGAATGTACTGTATGAAAACAATCAGTTCTGGGGAACTTTTGACTACCGTTGTCTTTTTTGACGAAGAAAACAATTGAAAAATGAATTTTTGGGTGAACTGTCCCTTTAAGCTACTGTCATACAATGAGTTGTTTATATAACTATTGAGTGAGATCTGTATTCAGTTACGCCAAGTATGATTTTGGATTTAAACGTGTCATGTCATTAAGTCACAGTATAAGAAATATGTATTAAAATAGAAGAAGTCTTCATTTTCTTTAAGAATTTAGTCCCTTTTTTTTTGGGTTGATATACACAGTAAATGATGCTTATTTGAAAATGAAAAATACAAAAGTGCGTGCGTCTGTGCCTGTGTGCATTAATAACTCCTATTATTAATCATTAATAACTAATAATCTCATATCTCGCTTCAGGCTTGGATTCACTCTGTGCGCCTTTCCTGTATCTCAATTTCAACAATGAAGGTAGAATTTCTGACGCAATATTTAAATAAATACTCACCATTCAGACAGATTCAGTTCTATTATATATGAAGTGACTCTAGTTGCTAACCCAGTTATCTTTTATCTCTCAGCTCTTGCGTATGCTTGCATGTCGGCCTTTATCCCCAAATATCTGTACAACTTCTTCCTGAAAGACAACTCGCATGTTATACAAGGTAAGATCACCTTTGAACTTTTTAGCATAGGATAAAAAGGAGGGTCATATGTACCTCAGGTTCGTGTCGTGTGCAGTGTTTTGATGCTGTATGTCTGTACAGCAATAACTCTTATTCTGCACTTTTTTTCTAGAATATCTGACGGTCTTCTCGCAGATGATCGCGTTCCACGACCCCGAGCTTAGCAACCACCTCAATGAGATCGGCTTCATACCGGATGTAAGTCTCCTGCGATAAAATAAGAACACAGATAGCTTTTCTATGTAATAACTTATTTAAAACATAAGTAATATATATGTTATGTTTATGTTTAAGCAGCCTCGTAAGCAGTTTTAACCCGTAATGATATTTTGGTACTTATGTACAGTTCCAACATCCTTTTGCAGGCCCGTGCATTTAATCACAGTATGTAGTTCCTTGTCCATTATCCAAGATCTCTATACACTATATTTACATTCTGGGTTCACCTTAAGATTTGAGTTTGGGCCAAGTTTTCGCGCAGATACAATCACATGTTTGGGATTCACAAAGCCTCCCTCCTTTTCAAAACGCTTGGTCTCTCTCCGCGCTGATGGAAAGTTGACCTCCACAGACAAATCCAAGAGCAAACATTAGAATTCCAGACCGACACCAAATAAAAGATGAGCTGTGGGAATCTGAGTCGAATCCGTCTCTGATTCACCGGTGTTCGGTTCAGTCTCTAAACGGCTGTTGTTGTGGCTACACAACGAGAATCAAAAGCAGATCCGATGGGAGGATATAATCTACTGCTGGGCTGAAGTCTTCTTGAAGGCCGTGATGTACACTTAATCTTTCCATGATAACCGCTTGACGGGGACGCAGATTGCTTTCTGGTCAGTAAATCTAATGTACCCTTGAGATTTTTTTAAAAGGGGCCGTATTTTACAAGTTTTGGTGACATTTTTCTCTAAAGGGCGATTGTAACATTACCCAAGGTTTCTTGAAGCGAAATTGGTCGTAGTTTACTATGCTTAAGTCTTTAAGCATAATCGTAAACAGGTGTGATGCATATTTGTTTAACGTACAATTTTTGTTCTGAGGTTAGACGTGATTCCTTGATCTATTGTTGCTTTTCCTTCACGAATGTTAATTTCATTACTTTCAAACATTGTCCGTTTCTTGTTTTGTTCTCCAGTGTAGTTAGAATAATATGCTATCGACTTGACTGATCATGTTATTATCATACGGTCTTTGAGGCATGAATACATCTTGGCTGAAGTCAGTCGGGGTTTTAGCTCTGTTCAGTTTTATCTCCGTGAGTGCTATTATATTTGGCTGGACAAGGCCTGAAATTCACTTCAAAATTGACCTACTTTTGTGTCCTGCTACGCGCTGGCATTCAGATGATGTTAGATTGGCCGACATTTTTGCCAAAACTAACCGATTTTATGGGAAACGTCCAGATAGTCGCTCAGCGGCCAAACAATTTCGCACCTAATTGGTCTAGGGCAATATTTTTTATGATGTCATCAAGGGTTATGTACATTCTCTCACGTTCGCAACTTTCAAAGTTGTTGTCGCAATCTTTAAAACAATAAAGTTAGTGCCAGGATGACATTTTTGGGCTGGTTATCATCACGGTAGATGTTAAATCCCATCATGCACCGCTCCTTCTCGCCTCTTTTTTTCGAGCGCAGCAAACTTCTCCACCATGTTTTGGTGGGGTCAGCGTCTCTCAGACGGAGACGGAGCGCTTCTCGGCAGGGAACTGAGCTGGCTAGACTGAAGCCTGTCTAGCACACGCCCTCTGATTTCTCCCTCAACACTTCTGAGGCAGAGCCACCAATCAACTGCTGAAATGGATTATACATCCTACCCCGCCGTAGCACAGCAGAACTATGGGAAAAGCGGCAGTGTTGAACAGGTGCTGGAGAGAGAGGAGAGAGAGAAGAGGCATGTTGCTTGTTCATTATCCTCCCACACACGTCCTCTCATTTCACATCGGGGTGGTAAGCAAAGGCCTGAATTGCAAACACAGGTTTCCTCTGATGAAATTTTACGATCGCTGTGGCGTTCTTTTGGGAAGTGAGAATGGGACCCTTTCCGTTTTTTCACATGAATCTCACTGTGCTCATGTAAATTATGGCTTTTGTGCTATAATGAATGTTCTCTCTTTGTTCCTTTCAGCTGTACGCAATCCCGTGGTTCCTTACGATGTTCACCCGTGAGTATCAGTGACTAGTGCTTAACAAGAGCTGGGTTTACATTTACATTACATTTAGTAATTTAGCAGACGCTTTTATCCAAAGCGACTTACAGATGGGGTAAACAATCTAAGCAATTCGGACAACATAAGTACAACAAAAAGCAATCAATAAAACTGGCGTCATAAAGCCTACCACAGTATACAGAGTTTACCTATTTCAGAAATCTTTTGAGGGGGGGGTTTCATTTGATGGGATGTGAAATTAGTTCATATTGTGTCTTTATTAATGATCAAAACTTTTGAAAAGATTGTGTCTCCCCAAGACGAGGCATTACAAAAACAATAGGCACTGATGGATTGTAATTGCGCATTGTTTCATTGATTTAATGTGAAGTGTCTTTCGATACAAATGACGACATCAACAAAAAATTGCAGTTGTATTCCCATGATGCTTTGCTGTCATTTAATAGTCATGCATCAATAGGCGCTATCATGTTTAATTCACCTCTTTTCTCTCAAACAATGCTACTGTACTGCATTTACGTTGCTTTTTATATTTTAAGGCCACTCACACCAAGAACAATAACAACAGTATAAGGATATAATATACTGTAGTATAATGACAAAGTTTTAGAAACGCTTCAGATTTAAAGTAGTTCACCTTGAAAATTAAAATTCTGTCATCATGTACACGCCCTCTTGTCATTTCAAACCTGTATGACTTTTTTTTCTGCAGAACACAACAGAAGATATTTTGAAAAATGTTGGTTACTGAACAGTACCACCCCCCCCCCATTCACCTCTATTGTAACCAATGCAAGTGAGTGGGGGTTGTTAACAACATTCTTCAAAATATCTTTTGTGTTATGCGGAAGAAAGAAAGTCATACAGGTTTGAAATGACAAGAGGGTGAGTAAAGGATGACAGAATTTTCATTTTCAAGGTGAACTACTTCTTTAAGAGACTAGAGGCATTTACACTACAACTGTAACATTAAAGATACGGAGGAGCGATATTGTTGTGTTCTACGGAGCCCCCCATATGACATGCGAAAAAATTATATCGCGACTGACCATCAATAAGAGTTCGTTCCCACGTTTTATTAATACGTGAGCATGTATCTCACTCGTTCACATTGTTAAACAATAGCTGAGCATGTTTTATTTGTTTCCTTGTTTTTGGTAAAACATGCTTACATTTGATTAATTTGTTGCCTAGTTTCTTTGCCCATAACAGCAGCTTTATCTTTTACCTTAAACGAAGGAATGATTTAATAAGACAAAATAAAGTCTGTAGGGATCACTTTCAGAGCAATTTATTTTGAAAGCTCAAAATGACCAGCCAATCAAAATCCACTTGAATATAAAGGTGTATTGTGTGAGATTATGGAGGATCTATTGACAGAAATGCAATGTTATATACATAACTGTGTCTTCAGATGTGTATAAAGACTTTACATAATGGACCGTTATGTTTTTATTACCATAGATTGAGCTATTTCTATTTACATACACCGCGGGTTTCGTTACATTAAATTCGGCATGTTGTTTCTACAGTAGCCCTAAACGGACAAACTGCTACACAGCGCGTTTCACAAATATGTAAGAAGTGAAAGAAGTGAAAACTTCGGCAAAGAAGTGAAAACGTGACGACACTCGCAAGCTTATAGTAAACAATGTTATCGTCTGTTGGTGTGGACGCTAATTTAGTTATAATCCTTATAGTTATCGTCCATGGTGTGTACTGGTCTTTATTTAGTTATTACGCTACAAAAGCTACAAACTTTCAGTAAGTCAGTTGTTTTCCCATTTTCTGCCCAGATGTTTTCCCTCTACACAAGATCTTCCACCTTTGGGATACTCTGTTGTTAGGAAACTCATCATTTCCTTTCTGCATTGGTGTTGCTATTCTGCAACAGCTCAGAGACCGCCTGCTGGCCAACGGCTTTAATGAGTGTATCCTGCTCTTTTCAGACTTGCCCGGTAAGAGTCTTTTCTACATTCCTAAAATACTGCCAATAGCACTTTTCTATGCTTAACTTCATGTAGAAGCGTTGTATTATAAAGACTGGTTGACCGCTAAATCATTTCCTTAAAGGGGTGATATGACAGAACTAAAACTGATATTATAATTCGTTTCAGATGTAATGCAATGTGTATACATGATTTAAGTTTATAAAATGCTGTATTTTCCACATACTTTGAATCGCGTGGATTTTTTCAAAGCTCATCGCTCTGAAAAGCAAGGTTTGCTATGATTGGCCAGTTAACCAGTGCGTAGTGATTGGTCGAATACTGCAAGCGTGTGACGGAAATGTAACGCCTCTTACCATATGTGGAACACCAGGTTCCAAAGCAATTGTACTGGCAGGTTTGCCAACCTTACTTGCCTAAACATTTGAGCGGTTTTAGTCAAATCATACCACAAACTGATGTAGATTTGTGGGGGTGTGGTTACACGAGGCGTTTCAGGCAGGTCTGCATTTAAATCATATTCTACACATTATTTATTTAAAGTCCACTTACAATGTTATGTTTTTACATCTGAAAGAATTTAGCTCTTTGTAACAATAGGTGAACCTAAAAAAAACAAGCTGTGCCCTTCTGTGCCCTTAGAAGACTCGTATGTAAATGTTGTTTGGTTCATCCTCAAACCGGTGAAGTTTGCACTGTCATTTAACAGAACAGTTATTGCTGAACTCTGCTTTGATGTGTTAATGTGTGTTGATGTATGTTAATGACATAAATGACATTCATAAATATTTATGAATGACTGTTTTCATGGAGGCTGCTTTGCCTTGTCACATCACACTTATATTTCAACAGTTTTCTCTGACATGACAACTCTAATAGACTGTATGCTTGAATAATATAAACCAGGTGCATTATGGGTATTTCCACCTATAAGTATAAATGTGCGCACGTATTGTTGTTGTGAGCCCAGACTTAGAAATAAGAGTCGCAGAGTTTGCGAGACAGCAAAGAGACGCATGCTTGTCTGCTTAAGCGCACCCTTGCTTCCCCTCTGTCAAACAATGCGCTTTGTTCCCCGTAAGCTTCCCTCCACGGGTGCTGGGTTGAGACTTGTTTGCAATGAGCTCAGGATAAGTTATGCGGCTTACGCCGTGCTTTCTGCATGGCAGCTGGCACCGTTGCGGCCTGACGCGTGGCGTTCCGGTCGGAACAGCTCCGGTTTAACCGCCTCTGGCATCTGCTCGTTGCGCTTTCCCCGAGGAGCCTGTCAGCGCGGAGCAGCGCGGCATGGCTAAAGTGATGGACGATGATTGAGCCTAATGTGAGGGAATTAGCTGCGAGCGTTCCGGGCTGCGGGGAGAGTGTGATGGTGTGTACACTCAGTCACAATAGAGGGATTACTTCTCACAATAATGTGAAAAATACCCGGTTACCATGGCGCTTGAAATGTCCTAAACTTGTCTCGGTCTCTTAGGCAAAAAGTACACAAGGTTGTTTTGCGGGTGAGGCGTGCGTGTATGCGTGTGTCTGTGTCGGTTTATAAACAGCGGGAGACCGGAGAGCAACTCGCACTTCTGGTTTCAGATTTATTTAATATTATTATTTTTACATATGTAGTAAAATATTAAAGATATTCGCTTAACGTTTGATTCTGTATTTTCTGTTGGCTGTATTTTGTTCAACGTTTGTGTAGTGTTCATTAAAAAACTGAAGCGAGAGGTTCTTCTGGACCAGAATTGCACCAGAATTGTTAACGTCTTCCAAAGTGGTCTATACGCGGTTGTTTCTTGTTGATCGATTGGGCAATAGATTTGCATGCTGGTCACATCTTTGATGTGTATTAATTCACCTTTTTATTTCGTTCCATAGAAAATGAGACGCAATCATGTTTAAATTCATTTTTGAAAAGATAGGTCACCCAAAAATGCAAATGCAATAAATGTTGGTCCAATGTCATACAGATATTAAGCTAAATAATAACTTGGCTAATAATCAAATTGGAAAACCTCCCTCATCCATTCAGCCACACCTCTTTATCCATAGCTCCACCCTCCAAACCCATCACCAAACCTAAACCCCCAAAATGATTGACATCTTTTCAGTTGACAGAGCCTTAAGCATCAGATACAGGTGTGATTAGGCAGGACATGTCTTTCAGTTAGTAGTTATTCCAAAAATGCACAATTTTACAGCAGCTTCACTGCCATCGGGGTCCCAGTGACTCAGACATTTAAAGGTTCATGGTTAAGGGCTTGCCAAGAATGAAGTCATACATAATTTAACATGAATTAACTATTGAAGTTAATCTTAGTTATTTTGAAATAAGAATTTACTCATTAAAATTATATTCAAAGGTCAAAATGAAAGGCTTATTCAGTGACGTATGATTTCTGGGGATTGAGGTGATGTTCAACAACAGCCCGAGAGAAACGACATTACTCCGTCCCGACATGAAAAAATATCCATAGCTTGAAGCCAACCACAAATCAGCTTTGACACAAAAAGGATCTGAGTACAACTGGCGAATAAGCATTTCTCACTGACAAGCTCAAAATAGCTGCAGAGATTTTGCGGGACGCTCCCTCCTCACCGCTGCACAGCTGACATCACCGGAGAACGCCAGAGGCCGTGATACAGGGGTCTGATCACTTACCAAAGCCAAGCTATCATCAACATAACTGGTTTCATGATGTGTAAAAACCTGCTGTGTTAAAACATTTCATCGGACCTTGAAATATTTGGAAAAGGTTTTGAAACCGCCCTAAAAATATATCTCTCGTATTGACTGTTGGAGGAGGTTTGATCTTTAAAACATGCACGTCAGTGACATTTTGTATAGTGTCTTATAAACTGGTTCGGTATCATATATCCAAGTAGATTTTTGTGATTTTCCACTGACCGAACATAGCATATTACTCCACCGAGGGTAAGGTTTGAAATGTTTTGAAAAGTTTCTGCGTCAAACAGCGAATTTGTTTCAAAGCGCAACGTGTTGTCAGCTTACCGACTTGACAAATGATGCCGTGAAAATCCACAATCGCTCTGCATAAACCATAAGGCTCTCAGAGAATTAAGCGTCTTTGAAACTTTGGCTTTTGAAGCCGAGAGGATGATGCTTTCTCCGCAGGTTCACTGTGGTCTCTAGGGATTGGCATCTCTCTCTTCTGTATGCGATTGTGATGGTGGTGTAATTAACACCCCGCAAGGCAACGGTTACGGGGCAGAAGATGCGCACGCTTATATTAGAGAAGGTCACGCATGCGATTTCTTTCACTGCATACTGTGAAGTTCTGCCTCGCATGCCTCAGATTCCTGGATTTGCCTCGCATGCACCGCTGCCGCCTCAGCTGTTACTGGTTGTTTGGCAGCCGTCCATAGTGTCTTGAAATTGTTTCCAACCTTTTGTCTCTAAATCGCTCGTTTTAAATGGCTATACGCCAGACGCAGGGGAGCACGTGGCATTTAAAATATTTAAAAGTCGTATGGAGATGGAGATTGTTGTATTGAAACGGGATGTTGGGTCGATACTGTTGAGGTCTAAGGCTTGCTTTTCTTTCCCTGGCAAGACACATTAGTCTGTGAGGAGCTCAAGGAGAAACTCCTTTTATAGGTAAAATATTTGTGCTCTGGTAGCTGACGTTCTCGTTGTTTGTTACAGTCCAATGCAAAACACACTGGGTTTATTTTACTATTAGTGAGGACAACCCATAGACTTCCAGAGTTTTAATGCTAGACTGATTTTTCGTACCCTTCCCTAACCTATAGTAATTTACTATAATAAAAGCATAGTTACCTTGTTTTTGGTGGCTTTATTACCATTTTTATAACCACAGTTTTACTACAAATGGCTCGCTTGGTTTGTTTTATTTGTAGTAAAGTCATGGTTTTTAAAGGTGCCATTCTTTGGATGTTTTCGAAGCTTTGATAATGTTTTTGGGGTGTTTAACAATGGATGCTCATGTTTCTAGTTTCAAAACATTATTTATTTTATACATATTTCAAGTTTATTGTCCACCGCTGTCCCTCTTCTCACAAAACGATCAGATTTTTTTCCGGTTTCTATAAAGTCCCTTCTTCCGAAACGCTCTGATTGGTAAAACTGACCCAGTCTGTCGTCATTGGTTCCCCGCTTAGAGCGTGTGTGTGAGGATGTCCCACCCATACCATATCAGCGAGCTTCCGCTTCTCAGGCTGTTGTGATTGGTCGATCCCCCTCTCAGTGCACTTGTTTTCATATGCTTTGGCTTTTAGCAATAAACAGTATCAATGGCGTCAACTTCACTTCATCAGTTAAAAACACGCGAATCGATCCAAGTGTAACGGAGGTCTGCTAGTGCATGTGCAAACGTCAATCTTTGTTAGAGAGCGCAATTTTTGTCCTACTTGGAAAAAATGCCGAGGGAAATGGCACCCAATGATGTCAGACCGGTTATTAACACTAATAACAGAAGCGTAAGTTGGATAGTTAAAAAACAGATTGACAAGGAGATGTTTGCAAGCAGGACTGCGAAGGACGTTTCATAGAAGTGTTTTAGAGGTATGCGCACACACACACAATATCAGTGTATTACACAGAACAGCTTTCACAGCCGATGTTAAAGTCATGGAAGTTGTTATTTGACTGTTGGTTATCTTATAATGTGTGTAGCTGAATTCTTATTACCAGCTGTAGGACTGTGATGAACGTGAAAGTATTTAAGCGAGTAGCTCAGTTAAATGTTTACAATCTCTGAGAATCAAACACTACTCCAGCAGCTCTTCCTCTTCTTTAAGAAAGGCCTCACCCCTTTTTTAGCGTATTCCTTTGGGCGGAGGTTATTAAAAGTAGTCTGAATAGTGACATCATTTACCAGGGAAGGAGACAGCTGTAGTTCGATTCCAGCCGTTCTCTTTAGTCCATGAAAAGCGAATTCTTTTAAAGACAATATCTCGTTTGGCACTGAACTTTATAATTTTATTGAAATGAAATGCTGAGCTACCTCTGCATTTAATTGAACACTGTATGTTTGGTTTGACCTACTTGTTGCTACATGAATGTAATTTACGGACTGTTAGCTCTAAATATACAGTAGGTGTCATTCTTTCCTCCCTAACACAAATGTCTCGACTTGTCAATAACATGTCCCTAAGCGATCGTCTGTGATTACATAGTTTGTTTTGACCTGCTTTCAGCATGCAATCACGCAAGCAAACTATATTTAGTTAGAAATGGCCCAGGGGTACATTTTTCTCCTCAGACAACGTCATACAGAGGTTTCAGGTAAACGCTGCATGACCTGTATCAAGGGCTTCAATTTCGGTTTCCCCTCTCATGCACTGTGGATCCTGTGGGCTGTAAAATGATGGCAGTGATAAAACACGGTCACGAGCCAGTGGGTTTTGAATGGCTCTGGATCTCTCGTTTCATTATTTTGTGGACTCTGAATGGACACACAGACATTCATTTTAAGTGTCAAGAAAAGTGAGGTTCCTCGTGAGGGTACAAGTTGTCACATAAATTGGCTAAATTATATGAATTCATACAATCTTGTCACATTAGGTTTAGGGGTGGGGTTAGGGGAGGGGCTTCAGTATTGCTTTTTTGTAATAATCGTATGTTTTTATACAATTCACATCTTATCGATTCATATAATATAGTCAGCTCACAAAATAGTTTTAAATTCCCGTGACATCAGTTTGGTTTAGCGTATTGTCATTGGCCAGTATCAGTGTCTGACTTGATGTGATATGATTTAAAAAATTTAACTTTTACGCAATATTTAATTACATTTCTTTTAATCAGCCAGGTAGACTTATCACCAGGCATTTACATGGGGAAATATACCAGCAAGATCTCACGAGAATTCATAACTATTTTAGGAGGTGGCTAATTTGTTTGAATTCGTAAGATGTGTCATCTGTAAATCATACTGAAGCCCTTCGCCTAACCCCACCCCCCCAGCCATCACTGATGCCAAAGCAAATAGTACTAAAACATACAAATTAAATTGTACAAATTCAAACGAATTGGCCAACTGGTAAAATAGTTACGAAGATTGCGTTTCATCGACTAGTTCAGAATGAAATCGTCTTTACTCAATTATATTTGATTGTATTTAGCTTAGTACCTTTACGAAAAAATACAGACCGGAATATTATTTAGCTATAAATACTGTCCTTTTATTTTTCTCACTAATGTCCAATTTCTTTTTTCAATGAACACTGGTGGCCTAGTTGTGTTGTCCATTCATTGTATTAACTATAATTTATACTTAAAAAATGCGGGGTTATTTTAACCCATGGTTGGATTACAATCCCTGCATCGATTAATTTATTATTCTGTTTTTAGTTTTGTCGGTAGCACTTTATTTTACGGTCCTGTTTCCCATGTAAATACTGTGTACTTATTAAAGTAAGTATAATAAATAACTAGGTACTAACCCTGAACCTACCCCTATACCATGTAGTTACCTTATACTACCCAGTACTTTCTTAGGTAAGTACACTGTAAGTAGATTGTAGTTACACGTACTGTAAAATAAAGTGCAATCGTTTGGTCAATATTTTACCCAACCATGGGTTGAATCACCCCATCAATTGTAGTGGAAAGCCTAACATGGTCAACCTTCACAGTGTAGCTGGTGTACTTACATTCACATGAATAAATACTCCTACTACATTGCTCACTAGGTAAATAATCAACAAATGCCTGAAGTATCTTTAATGCTAAATCTTGTAAATAGTGCAAATGAGGAGCTGAGGCGTAGGATGATGTTACATTTGGGTTATGTTCTGTGTCATTTTTACTTCTCAGTCTGTATAGGGTTGATGGCATGGGAAGACTTACGCCTCTGTCGCTCAATGTTAACCCAGCACCTGTTTCCTATGTGAATGTGCCTCAATAACCTCTGCATCTGATCGTGTGATGAAATGTGGAATGCATAGCCAGATGTGTCTTTCGATTGAATGGCATTCGGTTTGGCACCACTGGGAAGGCTGTGCTGGAGCATGGTGTTGTTTTATGCAGCATTCATGAATTATATGAATTGATATGTGTTCTTTGTTTTTCTTCTAATGTATCTCTGTGACTTGGAGAACATTTTTATTTTTGTACCAGGCATATCTTGCATTAAGTATTTGTCCTATGATAAAGAATTATTTAGATTTTCTCCTTTAATATTTCTACCTGTGTTGCAAGCTTTGTTTGTTGACCACAAGTTCAAGTTTTGGCTGGTAGATTTCCAATCTCAAATATTGTATTATAGTATAGAAGTTCGAACTAGACTAGAGAACCAAGAGTGAAGATTCAAAATAAAACGATGAATCAATGTAAATGAAATAATTTAAGAAAATAATATTAAATAATACAAATATAAATTAGAAAATTCGATTTTTTTTTAGAAAATATAAATACATGTTATTTTTAAATAGAGGTCATGGTTTGAAATGTGTTGAAATATAACAATCATACAATAAATTAAAAAAGTATATACATGCATTAAATAGAGTTTAATCAGACGCTCGCCGGGACTGCAGTTCTACTTCCTACTTCCGGCTAGTGTCTAATAATATAACTGTTTATATTTAATTTATGTTAATATTAATTAGTTATTATTTTATTTTATTTTATTATAATTATATTAAATAAACACAATTTGTTGAATTGTTTAGTTTAATCACATTTATAAAAGATAGATACAGCTGTACAATTATTTTCAGGAAAAACACGAGCTGCTGGAGGCTGGCAGTAGGACCGTACTACAGGTCAAGCACACAACACATCATCCCATTAATTCCTTCATGTTTTGTACATCATGCACGTACACGCCGATTGCCAACAAACACAGACATATGACTTAGTTTCACTTACCACGTGCAGTTCATGTCCGGCATCTTTTAGCACTGGGACGGCACCATCTATCAGTTTCAAACGATCTCCAAATCCAGCATTATATCCACCGTTTATATAACATCCATCACTGAAATGCCGTAAACAAACAAACACACCTCAAACTTCTCTTCCTATCACAAGGGTAACGAGCTGCAGTGCAGACCCACAGCGCAGCCAAGCTTGACGCAGAACAGCCAATCTTACTATCACTCGTCTGTCTTTCGCCTTGCCGAGCTTTTCCGGGAGAGTTGCCCAATAAAAGGAATAGTATCCCTGTTACGAAATAGGGATCCAGACTTATAAAAAAACTTCCCGAAACAAGTTGAAGTGCGTTTTTTAACAAGTTGACCATGTTAAGCATGAGAAGCCAGCACGTTTAACATTGTGAAGAAGTCAGAATTGCATGAAACAGAGTTAAATCCCCCCTTTAAGTTCAGTCCACGAACTCGAGCATGCGCAGTAACGTTTGTTTATGTTGTCACTTTGAAACGTCTATAAATCTGTTTATTTAATCCATGTTTTTACATAGATAAATAAAACGATAAAAGTACATAAATAAATGATTTTAAATCATATTTTAAAAAATAATATTTTTTTTAAAACATATTTAATTTATGTTATTATTAATTTAAAGAAACCGCATGGTACTTTGACGTCTAGCTGTTGAGCTTGGTATCGCTGTCTTAATTCAAAATAGTGGAGAGGCAAGTTTGGCCAAGTAATGGTTCTTGTAGGTTTCTTTTGATTGTAATTATTTGTAAATGTTTACCGAAAGTTCGGTCAGCCCACGAACGCGAGCATGCGCGGTAGTTTATGTTGTCACTTTGAAACTGTCTATAAATCTGTTAAATAAAACAATAAAAGTACATCAATAAATGATTTTAAATCATATTTAAAAAAATAATTAGCAAATTGCTTTCCTTTGTCATTTTGCCATATTCTTTTTTTTTATCCATTTGTCAATCGAGTTAAAAATGTTATTGGATGTCAGACCGGAGGTCAAGGACACCTGGTGCACCCAGCAAGATCACTCAAAGCAAATCGCAAATATTCAGCTAGAATTTTGGCAGTGGGGACAAGGCTCTGTAATTATGATGTGTGCCTCATCACGCAGCAGACAGGACCGCCTCGTATCTCAAAACCCATCTGTCTTGACTCACTTCATTCCTGGATTTGGGTCGGCGGTAGGAGGGACGGGGAGGTGAATCATCTGTCACTGTTTCTGACACGCAGACAGACTGGTACCTCCTCTCGCATGTTGTTTGCTTTTGCTCCTTCCCCTTCTGTGTCTCTTCCAAAACATAATGAGATGCCTCGCTCCCTAATGCCTACAGAGGCAGCTGTCTTTTCACAATTCACGGGTGAGAAGGGACATTGACTTATTAGTGACTACTCTATTTCTATATGTTATGCTTTGTATATATATTAATTGTAAATGTGTTGAACTAAAAATACAAAATTTGGAATACTAGTTTTGTGTCTGATACTTGCACCCTTGCTAAGTAGGCAGCTTGCCGGGTTTGGAAAAAGATCTCTCTCTCTCTCTCTCTCTCTCACTTCTGCTCCTTTAGAGGATGTGATAACAGACCTCCAGTGTAAATCCACCCTAAATAATCCAGTATTCCTGTCACGTCTTCCTTTAAGTTAAATTAAACTTTTCATTCTTGGCTTGATTTGAATAATAGGCAAGCATGCTTAACCTTTTCATTAGAGATATTGTTTCTCCACTAACAGGGTAGAAATATCACAAATCTCGTTTGTTTATTTGCGTGCAAATCCCTTAATTTAATCTCTGCCTTAAAGAGCACAGCTCCAGAGAGTTCGCTTCTCGTCTGAGGGAAGCAGACAAACTTCCGCTTCTTTTCTTCACCTTTCACGGTGAGAGCGTGAATACTGTGTTGATGTTTGTGGCTGAATGAGACTTTGGCAGGATCTGCGAGTGTTGAGAGCTGTCGGAAAGAAGTCACCCTAGGTTAATTGGTAGGAAGCTCTGCGATTCTTCTGCGGCTTTGCCGTATCAACATAAAGCTGCTTTTCTAATGTCTTTGATATTGAAATCGTGTAGCACTTTTAATTTGATAGTTAGAAAAGGAGATTTATGTAGATAGTAAAATGAAACCGTTGGAGTGATTTGTGCTTTTAATCAATTCGGATAATAATTTCTGGATTTTATTAATAGAGTAAATTTAAAGCTGCCTGAAGCGCCCCTTGAGGTAACATTGAGAATGCACTACTGACGGTGCATTATTAGTTGCAGTTTACATTTGTGTTATTTAAGGGGGAATATTTAACCCAAAAATTCTGTGATCATTAATTCACCGGCATATCATTCAAAACCTGTATGGGACTCTTTCTCCTGTGGAACACTAAAGAAGATATTTTGAGAAATGTGGTTTTGTGTCCATACGATGGAAGTCAATGGGGGTCAATGTTGTTTGGTCACAACTTTTATTGTGTTCTGCAGAACTAAGACATAATGGGTAGAACATTTGGTGAATAATACCTTTTGTTATTATTATACTTATTACTTATACCTTTGTTTGGGGTTTGAACATACAGTCTTTATTCAGATCTTTAACGTCTACACCACACCTCTTTTTTGCTGAATATTTTCTTTTTTTTCATGTATACTTACAGCCTAATACAGTTGTAATTAAAGATTTCTTTTCTCTCTTTCCTGGTCTCATTTAGAAGTTGACATTGAGCGCTGTGTCCGTGAATCCATCAACCTTTTCTGCTGGACTCCTAAAAGTGCCACTTATCGGCAACATGCCCAGCCAGCCAAATCTGCCAACGAGGGCAACAGCTTTGGGAAATCACCCTCATTTTACTCTTCAGAGTTTCAAGACCTGCCCAAAACTGACCTGGTGAGTGTCCTCGATTGCCCCTTTATTGCCCCCGTTGTCACATCTACATTGTATACCACTTACATTGTCTACAGTATATAAATTATAAGCACAGAGGAATTTCATTGCAGTATGAAATTAAAATAATTAAAAAGTTTAATATAGTTTACCTATTTTTTCAATGCTTGTACACATTATATAACCGCATAGCAAGATACTAAAAGCCGTTTAGCAACCATAGCAATGCCCTCGCCATTTGGCATGTGCATGTATTTCACTCTTTGTCAAAATGTACAAATCTAGTTTCACTGTATTATTACTTCTATGGGAACGATCTGTACCGAAAATATAAAGATTGACCTTTACTACAGCAATGGTGTTAGACATCTTGCTGAGATCCTTTGGCCTTTCGTATTTAACTTTTAAAGATTGTCTTGTGCCGAAAGGGAAAGTCATAGCGTATAAAGCACAGAGCCAATTACCCACCGTTAATCAGATGATCCATAAAGGTTTGCGGTCAGAGGAGTGCAGAATGTGCCCGCCGATGGTCTCGACCGCCCACAATGCTCTTCCTAATGAGATGCTTTGACTCGCTAATAAACACAGCAACGTCTGCCTGCTGCCAACTGAAACGCTACAACACAAATGCTTGAGACGTTAGAGATTGTTTTCCAAATGCAAAGGTCTGCTAACACCAAGTTAATGGTTGCTCAATGATACTTAGGTATAAAAAGTACATTGTATTTTCTTTAAAAAAAGTTTTGGATAATTGTGAAATAATAGCATACAGAGATGGATGTACATGTCGCGAGGGAGCGAACGATGGAGGTCAGATTTCTCACAACTTTCAATTAAGCTAACGCAGGAATTTCGGCTTATTTGTTCTGTTTCATTTGTACTGTGTTTTTTCTTCTGCTCTACTGGTAATTTTCGAATGTGGACTGCAGATATCAGTTGACCTCAATTGCCTCGAGCGGCAGCATTCATTTGTGCAGGCGAAGTCTTCATTTATGTGAGGGTTTTAGTCCGCGCACATATTTTGCCGTTCTCTGCTCTCATCCAGCCGTTCTCCTGACCTGACCTTCTGACGTTTCTCGTTATTCTTCTTCCCGTCTCTCCCTTCACATTATAAAAACCTCTTCGGCTGACATATACCAAAGACCAAAGGTCCTACGAATACTTTTGAAATATTATAGGCTAGTTCGTTAGTTATTGTTCTCATTACATCAAGCTAGTTTTTAACGTTATGTATGAAAGGAATAGTTAGTGAAATATAAAAATTCTGTGATCTTTTATTCTGCACATTTCGTTCCAAACTCAAGGCTCACTTTTCTTGTGTGTGGAGATGAATTTTTTAAATATCCTGACCACTTACATTTTGTGTTAAGGAAGCTATGAGTGTGAGTAAATTTTGAAAAGATAATTTTTTCTTTTAGTACTATCATCGGTAAAGTTTAAACTTTAGACAAGTTTGGCTTGTTGGTGTGATCGCTTGAGTTTTGATTCATGAAATATTCAATTACTGTGAATTTTAATTGAATTCTGATTTGTTTTCACACTAGTTTGGTAACCTAAGAGTTTTCTATTTTCTTATCATTTTTATCATAGTTCCCTATCATGCAGAATGGCAAAATTGATTTGTGAGGAGAGTAAAAAACTGATATTGGTAGCTTTGTTCAATATGTTAACGTAATTTTAACTAAAACAGGAAGTTAGGGCGGGGCTTATTAAGTGGCACCTCCCCCGTTTAAAATAGCCAGTAGGGTTCGCTTTACCTCACAGCCTGGATTTTTTTAAGATCTCCGAGTGTTCTGGGTCTGTCAAAAGACCCACACATGTTTTTTCATCATTTTTTTTTCACAGCCTGGATTTTAATGAAAAGCTGAAGTGCAAAATGATGTCATAAAAGTAAATGATCCGTTATGGTGAAAGTGAGAGACTATGAGGTTTAAATGTTTTGGAACACACTATAGCGTATAGATATCCTTAAAGCTATCATTTGCATAATAAAGCCCAAACGTCAAAATTTCATAGGGACTTTAATGAACTGACTGCAAAATCAAGATGTGTTTGTTTAGTTTAGTAGTATCACGTTTCCCTTTTACGGAATATTGTGTAGTCATCATCAAATTACTGATGTAGACGCCTCCGCTAGAGCTTGTAAATGTTTTTCGGAGATTGAATTGCAGTGATGTTACTGGGTACAGGGTGTGTCAGAAATATTTGGAGTTGCTGTGGAGAATCTCTTTGTGATGTACTGGAGACAGAACCTTTAACCTCTTCGAGTTTGCCTTTTGTTTGCATTTCATCAGTGTTTGCCCCCGGGCAGTGCTGAGCTTAACAAACACTCATCTGTTGACCCAATCTCTCTCTCCATTCTCTGACTGAGCATGTCTGGAAATCCACTGCATCAGTGAGCTGTAGCTACATCCATTTCTTTGCAATGCTAAGAAACGTTAGATTGCAAGTTATGTGCTGAGCACTGTGCTTTTGTAATTAAAAATCTAGCCTGGTAACTAAAATGTTGAAGGTTTGAATGCCTGAAAGACCAAATGAGTTTAAAGGCTTCAGGCTCCGTGTCCACCGGAGCATTTTTCCATGCAGCTGGAATATTTTTCAATTGTTTGCAAAGGAAGTGCGCCGTGCTTTTAAAAATGGCAGCTTTTCTACACGCTCAAGCGCCCCGCAGCTGGCGTTTTTAACCGATCAATTTTAGACGCGTAAAAAACGGCCCGTAGGATAAGCAGCCCTAAGGAAATCGTTTATAGGAACAGGACTCCCTAAAATTTAAATCCCTTCTTCTTTGCATCAATACAGAGCCCCGCATATGACATAAATTGTGCACAAGAAAAACTAAATTGTGCGCACAAATTACTAAAACAAGAAACAAACTAGTAAATTGCAGGGACCAATTTGTAAATTGTGTGCATGAATTAGTAATTTGAGAGGATGAATTACTGTGTGCAAACTAGTAAATTAAGGGAAGGAATTGGTAAATTGTGCACACAAATTAGTAAATAAAAGAAAGAAGAACTAGTTAATCGAGGGAACAAATTAGTAAATCAAGAAAACAGACTGGTAAGTCAAGGGAACCAAATTAGAAAATCGAGGGAACTAGTGCAACAAGGGTAACACTAGTAGGAATCGTGCAGTAAGATCTAGTAAATCGAGGGAACAAATTAGTAAATCAAGAAAACAGACTGGTAAGTCAAGGGAACCAAATTAGAAAATCGAGGGAACTAATTAGTACATTTCGTGCATGAATTAGTAAATCAAGGGAATAAACTAGTAAATTGAGGAAACAAATTAGTAAATTGAGGGAACAAACTAGTAGGAATCGTGCACTCAAATAAGTAAATAAAATGAAAAGATCTAGTAAATCGAGGGAACAAATTAGTAAATCAAGAAAACAGACTGGTAAGTCAAGGGAACCAAATTAGAAAATCGAGGGAACTAATTAGTACATTTCGTGCATGAATTAGTAAATCAAGGGAATAAACTAGTAAATTGAGGAAACAAATTAGTAAATTGAGGGAACAAACTAGTAGGAATCGTGCACTCAAATAAGTAAATAAAATGAAAAGATCTAGTAAATCGAGAGAACGAATTAGTAAATCAAGGGAACAAACTAGTAAATTTAGGGAACAAATTGGTAAATCGAGGAAACAATCTAGTAAATCGAGGGAACAAATTAGTAAATCGAGGGAACAAATTAGTAAATCGAGGGAACAAATTAGTAAATCAAGGAAACGAATAAGTAAATCAAGAGAACAAACTAGTAAATCTAGGAAACAAATAAGTAAATTAAGAGAACAAACTAGTAAATCTAGGAAACAAACTAGTAAATCAAGAGAACAAACTAGTAAATCTAGGAAACAAACTAGTAAATCGAGGAAACGAATAAGTAAATCAAGAGAACAAACTACTTAGTCGAGCAATGAATTAGTAAATTGAGGGAACTAATTAGTAAATTGTGTACATGAATTAGTAAATCAAAGGAATATATAGATGATATAGCCGTTTGGATGAAACTTGGCGAACGGAGTGATACAGGAACTCAATATTTCTCCATATCTCGGACAAGCCTTCGTATCTTGTCCCTTTCCCGCAGCGACTTTCAAGCGCGCAAAACTGCCGTTTGATAAGCGCCCTGCCTGCCGCACACGTTCGTCCTCCTCCATGATTAAACTAAATTGGTGGTAGATGTCTTTGAGTGGACGGGGGTCACGTGACGGCACTGATTATTCCCCTTAGCCAATCACATGAAAATTAAACATATAAAGTAGCGACGAAATTTAAAAAAGTACAATTCCTGAAAAAAACTCCTCAATTACAGTAATTTGAGTATTTGTAATTGATTACTTTCCACCACTGCTGATTAGTAAATTAAAGGAACGAACCAGTGAAAACGAGGGAATTAATTAGTAAATCAAGGGAACGAACTAGCAAATCGAAGGTTTTCTAAACCTATTAGTACATTTTGTGCATAATTACTAAATCAAGAGTTCAAACTGGTAAATCGGGAACAAATTTGTAAATTGATTTATTCATTTGTGTCTACAATTTATTAGTTAGTTCCCTCATAGGAAAATAACTAGTAAATTGAAGGAAATAATTGGAACATTGAAGGTAAAATTGTCTGTACGAATTAGTAAAATCTGTAAAATGCATTTCTGTTTGCTTTCTGTCAAAAGAAAAAAAAACTATTGGGTAGATGATACCGAATATAAATAATGATTTTCTTTCCTGGTAGCACTTATTGTCTACTGCACTGCAAATTACAAATTACTTTGAGGGGCACAAATAATCAGGTCCATTGGAAAGTATAACCGCTAGTCTTTTGAGAGCAGTAGACAAATAACTGTTTTTTTTCTGTTATTTAGTCTTTTCTGCCATCTCCCATCAGTGTGCAGCTATATATAAACCTAAACTAAGGATCTAAGTGTAGACTTATGTTTATACGTGCTTTACCGTAAACAGTACAGTGAAATATTTTAGACTTGCCCTGCCATCCTCAGTAAGACAAATTGAGTGTCCAGCACTTCTGCTGATATTGAAGTAATTCAGTGTCTTTCTCCAGGCTCTATTATTTATTCATCTTTTGTCATGCATTCTCTCTGTGCAGAATGTCTCTAGCTGTGCTCGGGTGGTAAATGCTGCGGTTAGTCCTCCAGTTGATAGTCATCTCCTGGTCATTAGAGCGTGATGTGTCTACTGAACAAGCTCTCTCTGTCTCTGCCGTTTGACAGGGCCTGTCACTAAAGCCCGACTCGCGAACGAACCTTCTGTCACCTTGGAGAGTGTGCGTACCTGTGTGTGTGACTGCTGACTAAAGCTCAGAAATATCACATGACTAAATGTACTTCTACATTGTATAATGTGGATTTAAATCGAATCTATTATTATTTCACTTTCTTAAAGGGACAGTTCACCAAACACGGTTACTATTTATTCACCCTCGTGTTGTCCTTTACGGTATATGACTCTTTCCTCTGTGACACACAAAAAAGAAGATATTTTGAGAAATGCCTAATTGTATCCATACAACGGAAGTCAATGGGGGCTGATTTTCTTCAAAATATCTTCTTTTGTGTTCAGGGGAAGAATTAAAATCATACAGGTTTAAACAAATAATGAAAAAAAAAATTTGGGGGTGAACTATTCCTTTAATGTATCCATTTATATAGTTGTCTATGAATATGTTCTAACAGGTATTTATTAACTTAACCTCTCAACTATTGAACACGTTAATGTCACTCCATTTGTTTTAGAATCCCTTTTCATTAGACTTTACTGACTGCCTTTAAAATGTGTAAGCTAGTTTACTCAATAACAAGGATTTTAGTAGCTCGCAACTCAATAACAAAGGACCAGACCCTTCAAAGAATTATGGGTAATCCTCTTAAGCATTCTTTTAGGGCTGTGTACATGCTTGCCTTTGTATTACCCTGTTAATGATTGACCCTCGGATTGATGAAGCAAAAGTGACCTGTTGGTGAAACAAGGTCATCGAAATAGCGAGCTCTGATTGGACGGGAGGGAGGAAGAGAGTAGACTTGTTTTAATTTAATACTTTTCACAGAGAATGTGAAGCGCGGCGGTCTCAAAAATGCGTCAGCGTGAATGTTTTCCTGATGTTGGTTCCTTTCAGTGCCAAAGGGTCTTGATGCAACATATCGTACATCTTTTGACAACATCTGTCATGTAGATCTTAAGAACACTTGTTTTTGGATTTCCGCAACTTCTCCTCTTTGCAGAACCTATGGGCATGTATGCATGGATTTGATCACTCTTCATTCTGCCTGTTTTGCACATCCCAGACTTTTACTGATTTGACTTCTCAGTGCCCTCCGATCCCCACGGTTTTTCCGCAAGAGCGAAGTGCACCCAAAAAGCCAAGCTGTGGACTATTGAAATGTCAACGCTGATAATAAAAGGTCAAGACTCCTGCCTGCATTTAAAGTGTCAGAAACCAAGGCATAAGGGTCTACCTTTAGTCAACGATGAGAATGCCACAAGCCCCGCGGATCTAATGCATTTTAATACCACTGAGTCACTGGACGTCGGCGTTTTTCTCTTTCTCAAGCGCACCTCCATTGCTAAGGTGACCTCGCAGGTAATTGGCTGTGCACTGTGGGAGACTGGTACTCGATGACTGATTGGACTGATTTCATGGGCTGCTGAACATTGACATTTGCGAGACAGACCCCCACCTCATGCCCTTTCCTGAGCCCTTGTATTCGTTTCAAAAGGTGTGGAATTCACTGATAATGTGCGGTGTAATACGCACATCTTGTGTTCTAGGTCAGCGGGTGTCAAACTTTGTGGGCTAGAAAAATTTGAGTACCACATTGGCAAACGTTTGTGAGGACCGTGGTTTATTTTTTGTTCCTTTCAATATTGCTGTTGGGTAATTCGAAACATGGTGCTTATTAGCCTTCTGCATTGCAGTAAAAACACAGTATATGTATTTAGAGTAGTGCTGTCAAAACGATTACGATTAATCGTGATTAATCGATTCCAAAATAAATGTTTTTGTTTATGTATCACAGTATACATGTGTGTGTGTTGTTTATAATTATGTTTATTTATAAGTGCACACACATATATGTGTATATATTAGGGATGTAACAATATTATCGATATCGCGTTATCGCAATAGCAAAATTGTGACAGTATTATCGTGGTCACATGACTGTATGAAACGATAGGTCTTCTGGGCCTAACAGAGAATGTTAGAAAAAATAATAGATGTTACCTTTGGTAAGGTCCTGGTCATCAGGTTATTTTTTCGTATCTATTACGCCTAGTAAATTGGTCACTTCCCGCCCAATAAAGATCTGATGACATGAGTCCAGTTCCTAAAGTGCCATTCAGATCTATTATGGTGCTATTTAGTCGAGAGCGAGATACTTTGGTTATCTGAGAGTGAAGGGTCACAAATGAGAGTTCTTACAACTCGAATACAACTCGAGTGCTTATAAACCAACATGGATTAGAAACAGACATACAAGACGAACCATTACAGGGCATTGTATGTAATACTGGTGGTCTGAGGCTAGAGACTGAGCGAGGAAAGTTAAACAGAGGTCAAGGAAAAACTTTCTTCATATTTCAGCAAGACGGGGATATTGATGTGTGTTCAGCGAATGTAAGATGATCATCTCAGACAGCATCTGGGGTTTTCATTCACCTTGAGGGAAGACCAGTGCGATCTTCGCCCGTGATGGAGCATGATGAGTGGGAGGTTGTCTTGATGGAAGCTCGGTGTTGTCCAGGTTGAGCTTGAAGTGATTCAGGTGGAGATGTCAGAGAGGCAAATAAAGAGTTCACAGAGGTGAAGACAGAGAAATGAAAAGCAGCTCTGAGTGACGGAAGTTAAAGAGATTGGTCTGGTGTAAATGAGAAATAATACAAGAAAACACAGTAGTTACAATGAAGGAGAACAATAGAACAATTTATAGTCACGTATATATTTTCTTTGTATGGTTTTTGTAATGTACTCTTTGACTTTTACAGTTTTTCCACCCAAACATTTCCTGACATCTCTCACATCCCCCTTATCACTTTCTCTCACACATTTTATTTTGAACTAGCACTTACAGCCACTACAAAGCTGCTCATCTGTTCGTCTGACTTTGTCTGTTTCTCTCGTGCTCTCACAGAGCCGCGAGCCGCTGAAGTTGACCGAGCTGAAATCAGAGGCGTCACCTCGCATCTCCGTGGAAGACCTGATCGAGCTGTGTGAGCTGAGTGGGCCGGCTTTCTTTAAGACTCCTGTGAAGAGAGCCAGAACCGGAAAACCTAAGATTCTGGCAGTGGACATCCGCAGCCTTGAGGAGTATCCTTTAAGTCTTCTACAAGCGTTTTCTTATACAGATTTCTTGTATTTCTGAATATTTTTGTATTTTATATTTTCATATTTAATTTCATATGAGAGTCTTTCAAAAATAACCAACGTTGCAAGTTCAGTGCACATTAAGAAATGACTTATGTGAGTTGCTGTTTAATTCAGTACGACCATAAACATTGTTTTCTAAAAGCATCTCACCGAATGTTGTTTATTACTGGTCACTTATCTTGGCTTTTCTTTGTTAAGCACACAAACTCACAAAAGACCTAGCATGAGAACTTTGGGTAGCACTAGCCGTAACATGAGAGCTAGCCGGAGGTTTTGCATGAGATTTACAATTAGACCTAGCAAAACGCTACGTGAGCAAAACCTTGAATGTTGAGTGCGTGAAGTGTCCAGCTTTGTACACTTAAAATTTTTTGTCGAATGAGGGTAGAACGCATACTATTTATACTACAAAGTAGAATAGTGCATAAGTACGCGATTTGGGAGCCACCTCTAGTATGAGACCTAGTATGGGGCTTAGCATGATAACTAGCAGGAAAACTAATATGGGACCTACCAAGAGATTTATCATAAGAACTTGTAGGAGAACTAGGTGACCTAGCATGAGAACTAACATGGGAACAGCATCAGAACTAGCATGAGAACTAACATGGGAACTAGCATTTGGTCAAGCATCAGAACTAGCATCAGAACTAACATGGGAACTAGCATTTGGTCAAGCATCAGACTAGCATGAGAAATAACATGGGAACTAGCATGAGAACTAACATGGAAACTAGCATCAGCATGGGAACAAGCATCAGACTAGCATGAGAACTAACATGGGGACAAGCATTTGTGCCAGCATCAGAACTAGCATGAGAACTAACATGGGAACTAGCATTTGGTCAAGCATCAGAACTATCATGAGATCTAGCATTTGGTCAAGCATCAGAACTAGCATGAGAACTAACATGGGAACTAGCATTTGGTCAAGCATCAGAACTAGCATGAGAACTATCATGAGATCTAGCATTTGGTCAAGCATCAGAACTAGCATGAGAACTAACATGGGAACTAGCATTTGGTCAACCATCAGAACTATCATGAGATCTAGCATTTGGTCAAGCAACAGAACTAGCATGAGAACTAACATGGGAACTAGCATTTGGTCAAGCATCAGAACTAGCATCAGAACTATCATGAGATCTAGCATTTGGTCAAGCATCAGAACTAGCATGAGAACTAACATGGGAACTAGCATTTGGTCAAGCATCAGAACTATCATTAGATCTAGCATTTGGTCAAGCATCAGAACTATCATGAAATCTAGCATTTGGTCAAGCATCAGATGAGAGGGAACTAGCATTTGGTCAAGCATCAGAACTAGCATGAGAACTAACATGGGAACTAGCATTTGGTCAAGCATCAGAACTAGCATTTGATCAAGCATCAGAACTAGCATGGGAACTAGCATTTGGTCAAGCATCAGAACTAGCATGAGAGCTAGCATAAGAACTAACATGAGAATTAACATGGATGCTAGCTTGGGAACTAGCACTAGATCAAACTTGGATCAGTGACCTGCAACAGGAAAAGTGCTACATTTAATCCTGTGATTAGACTTAGCTCTGGAGAAAGCACAGGCATGACCACCAACAGTGAACCATCCATCTATTGTTTGTGTTTTCAAGCAAATGTCATTTCTGAGCCCGTGCCGGAGGTCCTGTCTAGACTTGCTTTGAATAAATTGATATAGCACTAAAGATTACACTAATATAAAGGTTATTAAATATAAACCATTATTCCATTATTGATGGATGTTAGTCATGTGATCCGCACAGAAGCTAGCGGTGCTTGCTAAAACACAGAGGTGGGCTCGCTTGACTTGTGGTTGTGTACACAGGCCCACCGACATGACACAAACTTTTTTTAACTTGGCTGCTGTGTATTTGGCCCCCAGGATCCAAGCCATGTCTTGGCATCAGGGAAATTTGTGAAAATTCTGGAGCCAGCTCCAACGATGTGTGGGCGAGTTTTGCAAGGGAACACTTCAGGAAAGTGAACATTTATTTTGCACGGTAACCATGTTATGCTGTGCAAAAGCATTTTATTAGAAACTTTGCTGGTGTCGTTTATGAAAGTTGGATATGGTGATGGTATGGATAAGTAAAAAATGTGATCATTTGGAGAAAAGTCTGTCTCTATTTGAGATTTGTTACTAATAGTTACAGCGCAGTGGAACGTGTGGGTGTTATATGATTCTGTCACAGAATATGCATTTTTGTTAGTTTTCATATTGTAAAAATGAAAGTAGATACAGAAATGAGCTATATTGTAAATGCAACGTGAAAGCAAAACTGCAAGGACGAAAATGGATACATGCAGTATTTATCTCTTGTCCTGTCATTCTGTATTTTACCCCGAATTGAGTACAACTCGATCAATGTTTGACTTCAGTGTTAGACAGAAATGTTCCTGTGATGGCTTTTTAATTCATAAGACCATTTTTTCATCCTCTTGAGAAACAGTAAAAGGTTATTAAATGTTTCTGCGAAGCACCACCCCGAGTCATTTCTGTTCAAATATGTAGCAGCAAATATGGATCATTGTAACTTTAGCTATGTAAGAGACACTTAACATGAGTTATTATTCAATTACTCTATCCACACTTTTTAATCTCCCTCTCTCTCTCTGTCCATCTCTGATTTACCACTCATCTCACCTGCTTCATTTTATTCAGATCTCATCTTTGAAACGCTCTTACGTGTTCTCTTGGTCGTATTCAATGAATGTCCCGAAGGACTGACTCTTTCTTCATCGTCCTGCACACACCAATCTCTCTCTTTCACTCTTTTATTTCTTTCGTAGCATTGCTGTGCTTTTTGGCAAAAGTTGGAAAGTTTCCGCAAAGCCTGTGGATCTGTCTAGAATGTGTTCGGCAAATCCTCTAAACTTTACCTGACACAATTACAAATGCACAGCTCAAGAGCTTATGAGAGATTGCGGGTTGCATGCTTATCATACCACAACAAATGTGCACCTTAGTACCACTGGGTATACATTTAATATGCATAAAGGAACTAAACGCAGTAACAATGTTCACCGTTTTTATCTGGCGTCCTTTAAGTGCTCGAGAAGCACAAAGTAATTGGCGATGTATTTAAAACATTCTCTATTTATATTATATTTATATTAGTGCTGTCAAATCGATTAATCACGGTTCCAAAATAAATGTTTGCTTTATTGTGTGTGTGTGTGTGTGCGTGCGTGTTTTGTGTATATTAATACTAGGGCTGTCAATGTTAACGCCTTGCTGTTATTTTGTTTTAAGGGGCCATTCAAACAGAATGCATTTTTCCATTCCAATGCGATACTTTCCCATTGTTTTTCTTTGTAAACACGCATTTGAATGTCAGTTCCAAAAGCAGTTATCCAATCAGAAGAATTTGGAGGCGGGGCAATCTCTCAATTGTACTTTTGAATGGCTATAATTAATGTTAAAATAAATAAAAAATAATGAATTTAATAGAGACATCAGTTACAGTACTAATATCAGAATGTTGGCTTTCATAAAATTATACTGTTTAAGAGATCTGTTGTTTCCAGATTACTTTGAAGATTAAATGTGAAATTATTAGAATGTAAAAGTATATTTTAAAACATTAATGTAAAGTTCGATTAATCGTGAAAAATCTTGATTAATCAGATAAAAAATTTTATCGATAGACAGCACTAATTAACACATATTTATAAATGCAAACACATGTGTATAGAACAAAAATTTAAGTAAATATACATTTATATTTAAATATTATTCATCGTGATTAATTGATTTGACAGCCTTAATATATTTATTTATCTATTTATTTATAAATGCAATAAACAAGAATTTAGTAGAGATGTAAAATGTATTTATTATTATAATTATATGAATTATTTTTTACACAGAAACTCCACCTAAATTTTTACTAGATTTTTGCTAAAACAAGAAAATTTTAACTAAAAATGTTATCTCAGTGGATTGTTTATAGCCTGTAAAATGCTTAATAATTCAACAGTTTGTTCTCAAATCCGGTTTAACGAAAAGGCAAATGGTTTCATAAAGTCCCTTTAACATATGAAGAACTACTGTTTCACAAATGTATTTTATTGTGGAAAAGGGTTCTTTCGACTATAAAAAAGAAGGAAGAAAATGGTCCTTAATAGTACTTATATGAACCGTTAATTAAATTATTATTTAAAGAACCACAAATGGTTTTTCTATGGCAGTGCTTTTCTCAGTATTTCCTTTAAAACATTTCAAAATAACTCCACACATGTAGCCTGAAGCTCTTGTATGATTTTCTAGTTTGCCAGCATCTGACGAACATAAAAGAGAATTGGCCCTTGACCACACACGTGCAGCTTCAACCGCGGACACGTCCCGGGAAGCATCAACATTCCGTACACATCCACGTTTGGTCCGGAGGGAGAACTGCTTCAGTGCCCAGTGTCCAGCACGCTGGCCGGATATAGATTCCGTGTCATTGTCATCCTCAGCAACATCATGAAGAGCGCTACCACGGTAAAGTCATTATCCAGCTTAGATTTATTTCCTGCATTATTTCATCAGGACTTCATGTCTTTATCTTCACCTCGTGTGCCCTCGTATCGATCTTTTCTTATGAAGTGAAAGCACAGTTCTTGTACAATCTCTCCGTTTGTCTCCTTTAGTTTGCTGCTCACCTGGTGAAGGTGAATTTTCCACGCGTTTGTGTCTTGGATGGAGGAATGAACAAGATGAAGTCGACCGGCCTGTTAACAGTCCCGTCTCCACAGATATAACAGAACCTGTTCATTTTGTTTGCTTTGCGAATTCATTTTTATATATTGTGACAAAACAAGCTCCCGGCTAATTACATTTTTGTTGTTATAACCGTGTCAAGATTTCCTTTAGGGCATTTTCAACAAAACTTTGAATAAGTGAATAACAAAACTTCACACAAGAGTTTTATTTATGCTGCAGGAGATGAACTTCTGGGACCAAATAAACGTTTTTAAAAACGTACTAGTTGTTCTCATACATGTATCAAAAGTCATGATGTAATTGTGTAATTTTCATTTCATCATGTTGCATTAATAATCATAGAGTTGCTGCCAGACGTGATGGTTTATTATAGCAGAAAAACAGCAGCCCTGTGCTATTCATTGACCACAGAATGTAAATAAGAAATTTGTTTTAAACCACAAACTGTTTTCTGTGGCTGAGAACGTCTTATTAATGGCCAGACGTATCTAATCTGACAGAAAGGTCACAAAAATTCAAATAGCGTGCAGAGGGTTATCTCTGAATGCAAAGCGTGTGTCTGGAAGTGGATGGATTTATGCTATGAGAAATGTATTCTGGGTTCCGTTCTGCCAGTCATGGTAGTGATGGATGTGGACACTCAATTATTAGATGTGTGTGTGAATAAAAAAAGAAAATTCACGATTACAAATGTTGATTTCTAGATACAGAATTTGGCACACGCCTTGAGGGACGGATACCTTTGGCAGTGGTAAAAATCACACATTGTTTTTTTTGGCAGGCATTTAAAGAGATAGTTCACCCAAAAAGGAAAATTCTGCCATCATTTCAAACCTGTGAGACTTTCACAAATAAAGATATTTTGAAGTCATTTCAAACCTGAATTTATGTTTTTCTTTTGCAGAACACAAAGAAGATATTTTGAAGAATGTTGGTTGCCATGGCACCCATTCACTTCTATAATATGGACACAGAACCAACGCAAGTCAATGGGTCATTGGCCGTTGTTCGGTTACCAACGTTCTTCAAAATATCTTCTTTTGTGTCCTGCAGAAAGAAGTGACTTAAGGGTGATCCTTTCCTATAGCACTATTTACATATGACATCATGCATGTTAAAAACATGCATCTCTTCAAAACCCAAAACTGCCAGTCTTCAAACTGAGATTATCGTGTCATGTCACTGAACCCATTTTTATCGGCTTCCAGCGAGTCGTCCTGGACTGGCTTTCGGTTTCAAACCCGTACAGCTCTGCTGGGATAAGATAGACATTTATTGCTGCATGGCGCAGTCAAGCCAGCACGCATCAGAATCCCCGTGGAATCTTATCAGTTCCTCATTGAAACTGTGCTGGAGGAATTCAGGCTTTACTGGAACTGTGTGTGGGGGGGAATAGTGTAGGTGCACCACAATAAAAGTTGTTTCCATGCCACAGATTGTAAACAAGCCTCTAGAGGAGACTACTGCCATTACGCCGAGTGCCGAGCCAAATGTGGTTATTTTATTTTCCAATCCCCCCGTGGGGATCAATAAAATTGATATCATTTTAGATAACTGCTGGATCTTGAACTACTGTGTCTCCAACCCCTGGAGCGTAAAAGCAGAAGTTGACTCATCATTCACTTGTGCTGGCCGTAAAGAGGAACATAAAAGGATGGTTTCCAGAACAATAGAAGAGAGCTACATATAACACAAGTTTCATCAGACTCGAGAGGGATCTAGCATAGGTCTGCAAAGGCAAAGTAACAATGTTAATGGTTTATTGTTGCTCGTAATACCAGCACACACTATTAGGTGACCTAAAATGTATTCATCTATTTTAGGCTTTAAAGATTTCTAAACGGTTTTAAAGCAACAACATAGACGTTACTGCGGATGCACGGTTTAGTGGTCCAAACTTAACTTCCGATGCACATTCGCAAAGAACAGAGTCCCTGTAGATTATTTCTGATAAAAAGCTAAATAAATAAGTTAGTATAACTTAAAAGTATGTCTAGCTAATATTATTTTGGGTTACCAGAACCATCACTTGGCTAAACTTAAATGCGACAAAGTTACATGACCCATTCAACAAACTGTTTATTTAATAAAATCAACACCAAAAATTTCAACAAATTGTTTATTAATTTTTTTTACAATAAAATATGAATACACATTAGGTTTAATATAAATTAAATATAAATAGTAATATTATTAGCCAATCAACAAACAGACCGGAAGTTAACTTCGGGCCAGGCGCATGCTTTAAATGAAACCGTCTATAAAATTGATGTGTACATTGTATTTGTGTTACCTGAATTGCTTTGAGGACATAAAAATAGAAACTTAGATTTTTTACTATACGACTTTATTATCAAGTACCCTTTACTTTCTATTGTCAGGTACTATAAAGTACATTATTTACATTTATTCAACCTTTCCTGCAAGTCAGTCTGGAAATTACAAGTGGTAAATTTCTAATTAATTACCATACAGTACGTAAAAGGGAAACACATTTTATGTTCACATCATTTAATGTTGAGTCATTTCATTTATGTTAAAAGGGGTCATATGACACGGCAAAAACAAAAATTGGCCAGTTAACCAGTGCGTAGTGATTGGTCGAATACTGCAAGCGTGCGACGAAAATGTAACGCCTCTTACCATATTTACTTGCGTATACATTTGGGCGTTCTTAGTCAAATCATACGACGAACTGACGTAGATTTGTGGGGGTGTGGTTACACGAGGCGTTTCAGGCAGGTCTGGGTGAGCATTCGCTTTTAGATAGAATGCATCTTTTGTTTCCGATACTTACATTTTTGCAATTTTACTGTACGTGTCTAAAACATGCTTGGGCAACTTATAACACACCAAAGACACAGAAAAACACGTATTCGCGCCATATGACCCCTTTAACCAAAAACGTTCCTATTTAACATAAATTCTTTAAAGGGTAACCATGGGTGTGATAGGCTAATAATACAGAATGGCTGATACAGCCATTAAGAAATTCAGTTTACTGATTTGTATTTAACAATATATGTGA